>OV049927.1:48307032-49558485 GCA_920104205.1 Eupeodes latifasciatus
CTTCATCTGCTCTAAATACTAAACATCTAAATGATCTAAACCTTTCAAATAATCAAAATCTCACTCAAACTCAAATAGAATTACTCAAAAAATATGACCACTCAATTGAAACACACTCCTCAAAACAAAATAATAAACAATAATAATGGCTTCGTTGGAAATGGATATTTCCATCCTCCAATGGAACCTTCAAGGATATATCAAAAACAAACATGCACTCGAACTATTAATTAGCAAACACAACCCCGAAATAGTAGCACTACAAGAAACTCATCTAATTACCAAAAACCTGAAATATTTTAAAATGAAAAATTATCAGTGCTTTCACTTTAACAAACCCTACCAATACTCTAAGTCTGGTATAGGTATTCTTGTGAAGAGCAACATTCCCGTGATATCCCACACGACATCCACCTCAAACCTGCTCTTCCAAACAATAACAATTCAAACAAAAAAGCCACTACTTATTACAAACATTTATAGAGAACATGATGTCTCTGTAACCCCAGAGATTCTCAATGGTATCCCCTTAATAAACGATAGCCATCACATAATACTGGGTGATATTAATGCTTCAAATATTCTTTGGGGCTCTAATACGACAAATGCTCTAGGATCTGCTTTCGAAGAATTTGCAAATGATCGTAATTTAACAATCCTTAATGATGGAACACCCACACTCTTCAACACTAGAAACACTTTCACAGCTGTTGATGTGGCGTTTGCTTCTGAAGACATTGCCCCCCTTCTCCAATGGGAGGTAGTCGACTCAGGCAAAGATCATTTGCCCATTATAATACGAACTCCAGGAACAAACTTTAAGAAAAAAATTTGTCCTAGGTTCAAAGAAGAGTTAGCCAACTGGGATTCATTTAAATCAACATCACTTGATCTTTCTTTAACAACTTCAGTCTCAACTAACATCAACCAGGAAGCCGCAAAAATAAAAAAAATCATCAGAGCGACTGCAGCAAAATCAATTCCAACTACGAAGGTACAAAATTTCAATAAAAAAACCCAGTATGGTTTACACGTGAAATATCTAGGCTACGAGATGAAAAAAACAAAGCATGGCTAAAACTTCGTAGGAATCCCATTACAGAAAACTGTATTGCATATAGAAAATGCTTTGCTATATTTCGTAGAGAATCAATACATTCAAAGAGAGCATCGTGGGAAAATTTTGTCAACACTATGGACCCATCTCTGGATCTTAGAACATTGTGGAGTAGAATAAAATCAATTCGAGCTTCAAAACCATCACAAAATTTTCCTTACATGTTATCTGACCAAGAACTCATCAACGACCCAGAAATCATAGCGAACACATTCGCAAAATTATGGAAATCCTTCGGCTCTGACAGCAGCTACCCCGAAACCCTTGTCTCGACCAAACGAAACTTTTCGATTGATGATCTTCCAACCTCAACATCACAATCAGGGGTGGAATCGCGTAAGGTGATTGTTGATTGTTGATCATCAAAATGGATGATTTTGCTCCACGTAAGGTGATTATCAAATTGACTATCACTTTTTTGCTATGGTTTGTTAGTGACAGCTATTTAGGTGTCACTTTCATATATTTTGATTAATTTTTTGTGAGAAAGATAATTTGTGTGAACTTCAGCTCCACTATAAATTTTAAATTTAGTGAAAAAAGTGAAAAGATATCAAAGTTAAAATAAAAATAAGTCAACAGTAATGTATACCTACTTCAATGCAAATTTTCTATGAATGCACCAGAACGAGAAATGATTACAAAAAAGTTCAATTGCTGAGAACCAACTTAAGGAATAAAGCAAATATTTTGGAACTTTCTAACCCAATGTAACTATGAAATTTTCTATGAATATTTATAAATAAGTTATTTACAACATAATGTATGTACGTATAAATTATTTATTTCAGATTCTTGAACAATTTTCGATTGAACAAAGAAACGTTTGTGTATGTATTGCGGTTGCTCGATTTACCATCAGGAATAAGATCAACACATATTCCACCTATCCTTCAACAGGCTGCAACTTTAAATCTTCATGGAGGTGGTGGTTATCAACGACAAGTTGCGGCTGATTGAGCTCCACTGATGGGACAAAGTACTGCTGAAATAAGCGCTGCAGTTATTAAGAAAACGTAGTCGGTTCTATGTCCACTTTTCATTAAATTTGAGCCCTTGGATTCAAGAAAAGAATATATTTTTGCAAAATATAACAAACATTCTTATTAATTTATAACTATTATTAATTATAGTTATAGGTATACTTACATTTTTTAAAGAAAGAAAACTTTGCAAATTGAAAATTCAACACAACAGCTGATCGAAATGACATTTATGTGTTGCAATTTGTACCAAGTTTCCCAAACTTGGGTAAGTGCTGCCAGCAAATAGTAAAGTTTTAGCGATCACTTTACGCAGAACAAAGAAAAGGTGATGATCAAAATTGACTATCAAAACAGTGACAATCAACTATCGCCTTACGCGATTCCACCCCAGAATTCCTAGCTGAGAAAATATCTCTTGTTGAATTTGAGATGACCATCCATGATGCAAAGGGATCTACCCCTGGAAATGATAAGATTACGTACAAAATGGTGAAACACTGCGATAAGAACCTGAAAACAAGAATATGTGACCTTTATAACAATATTATACATACAGGAAACATTCCACATGATTGGAAAAGAGCGCAACTTAAACCTATTCCCAAAAAACCAAGGATATGTCACTCCTTCGATGAATATCGTCCAATATCACTTCTCCCGGTCCTCTCCAAAATTTTTGAAAAAATCATTGCGAGAAGAGTCAGTTGGGTAATTGAAAAAAAGATACACCCCGCACAACACGCCTTCCGGCCAAACAGAGGTGTACAAAGCCTATTACACTTATTAGAGGATAAGCTAGCTGATAACCTATCTATGCGGAAGCATAGTGTTGTTATGTCAGCTGATCTTGCAAAGGCTTTTGACAGAGTGATATTCATCCCTGCTATTAGACAACTTCATTCATGGGATGTCCCAAAAAGTATCCTGAAAACTATAATTTCATTTATGACAAATACAGGGTGGGCCGTTAATAAGTGCACTTTTTGTCTCGCTCTAACTCCCGAACGAAATAACCGAGACGCGCGGGGATGGTATCTCCTTGCAGCTCGAGATCTAAATTTTTAGTCGCAATGAGTCCGTTCACGGGAGAGCAGCGCGCTTTCTGCGTTCGCGCCTTTTATGAAAACAATCGCTCATACGTGACTGTTCGTCGGCTTTTTCGGGTAAAGTTTGGATTACGCAACATCACCGAGTGTCCAAGTACGAATGTAATCAAAAAATGGATCGTAACATTCGAGGCAACGGGATCAACGCAAAAACTTCGACCTACAGGACGCCCACGTTCCAGGCGGACTGCAGAAACAATTGAACGCGTACAAGCTTCTGTGCGCGAGGATCCAAGAAGCTCTACACGGAAACGCGCTGCGGCCCTGGGAGTACCCAGAACGACTTTACGTCGCATTTTACGGGATGATTTGAAGTTATACCCTTACAAAATTCAGATTGTCCAAGATTTGAAAGAATCCGATTTTGTTTCACGGTTCAATTTCGCAACAGAAATGTTACGGAGATTCCCTCACTTCAATAACATTATCTTCTCAGACGAAGCTCATTTTCATGTCAACGGATTTGTTAATCGACAAAATTGTCGATACTGGGGAACAGAAAATCCACGCTTAAAACATGGACGACCGTTACACTCTCCGAAAGTGACCGTTTGGGCCGGAATAGCCAAGTGGGGGATCATAGCGCCGTATTTTTATGAAGATCGATACGGGCGTAATGTTACTGTTAATTCAGAGCGTTATGTTTCGATGCTTAGAGATTTTTTAGCTCCAAAACTGCAAGAATCGAGTGGTTCCAGCAAGATGGCGCTACCTGCCATACAAGTAACGACTCTCTGGAGGTCGTTAGAGAAATGTTTCCTCGAAGGTTGATATCGAGGAGGGGTGATATTGCTTGGCCACCCAGGAGCCCTGACTTAACGCCACCGGATTTCTTTTTATGGGGCTACCTCAAGAGTAAGGTGTACTCTAATAATCCTTCAACGACGGCTGAATTAAAAGCGAACATTGAAGAAGAAATCCGCTTAATCACTCCGCAACTTTTGACAAAAGTGTTCCAAAATCTCAGAGTCAGATTGGAAGAGTGCTGTAAGCGAAATGGACAATATTTGGATGATTTAATTTTTAAAAAATAAAAATTCATTTCGTTTTGTATAATTTAAAATAAATATTTCATTTAAAAGCGCTACAGTTGTATTAATATAATTTTTTTTTAAGTGCACTTATTTACGGCCCACCCTGTAGAACTTTCCAGGTAAATGTTGACGGTTACATGTCTTCTATTAGTCAACTCGAGAATGGTGTTCTGTAATTATATACAATGCCTATATCGACTCATTGATATGTAAACTTAATAACCCAATATATGGATTAGATTTTATCGGTGTCTATGCAGATAACATCTATACTCTAGCATCTGGAGACCCAAACCATGTCAAACAACTTTTGGAAGCAACCGACTCAGCAACCCATCAATGGGCGCAAGAAAGAGGAGCTTCTGTTCCACCAAATAAGATCGAGGCTATTCACATTTGCAGAAAAAGAAAGTGCTCCTGTTCACCTCTTTTCCTGCGAAATACTTCAATTCCACTTAAAAGAGAACTCAGGATACTCGGCATACTTTTTTCTGGAAATTTGAAATGGAATTCTCAAATAAATAAAGCAACAAATCAACTTAAACTTCGCAACAATGCCCTCAAAATGATCTGTTCCAAACGAAAAGGCCCCCATATAGAAACCGCCATCCGACTAGCTAAGACCTTAGTAGATGGTTCTCTTCAACATGGTTTGACCACTTTCATGTGGACTACAAAGAAGAATGTAGAAACTATTAATGCTGCCATCAACCAATGCTTCCGAACGGCAACAGGTGCGCTAAAAACAACACCTATATTAGCACTTCGAAGAGAAGCTGGTTATCTACCATTTGAACTCTTTGCTAAGAAAAGATCAATTTCACTTGCATGCAAGGCTCTGGGAAATCCTTTGCACCCTTTACACAAGGCTACGAAGAAATGGCTTAGCATAGGAAAGCCTCACAAGGGTACCATCTCTGCATTAAATAAGATAACGTCCTTTTTATCCGAACCAGGGTTTCCTCTTCCTTTTTCCCTCACAACAAGAGATGAGGTAGTTCAGAGTCCTCCTCCACCTTGGAAACGAAATTTGCTCTTAATCGACACTTCCTTAGCAAGACATAAGAAAAACAATACACCGGATCAACAATTTAAAGGACTTCATAGTCAGATGATCGCTGATGAAAAAGCCGATCATATTTTTTATACAGATGGTTCGTTTAAGGATCCAAACTCCTCTTATGCAGTAGTGAAATTAGAATCAAATAGAAATTCAAAAATAATCTACCAAGGACTTCTTCCCGATTCAACTGGAAGTTATATTTCAGAACTTACTGCAATTCTGAAATGTTTATCTTTCACCAAGAATCTACCTGGAAAAAAAAATAATTTTCACTGACAACCTCAGCATACTAAACGGCCTTAAAAGTGGTTTCAATAAATGCCAGTCCTTAGAAAACGTGAGAAGTCTCTTATACTCTTCCAAAGACACTTGCTTGGCTTGGGTACCTGGACATGTAGGCATCAAGGGCAACCAAGATGCTGACACCGCAGCTAAGGAAACTTTCAACTTACCATTAACAATTGAAGTACCAGAATCATCGCTTTTAATTAAAAAAATATTAGCAGCACACTTAGAGAAAGAGTTAGCCACTTTGTGGGAAAGTAGTCAAACTTTCTTGCGAATGTACGAAAATCACCACAAGCGTACTCCCTACAGTAAAAACCTTACCAGAGAAAACTGCATTAAATTACTCCGTATGAGGCTGGGAAAAACACTTTTCACCAATAGGCATTATTACACCAGAGAAACTCCAGAGAAATGCAATTATTGTAACGTCGAATTGTCAGTATATCATTGTCTAATTACATGTCTAGCATCAAAATTAATTACTGACGCCAACGGTTCTTCAAGCAGTGAACAACAACTTGCGGAACTACTAGATCCTGCCAACCCTGAATCTTTAAGATACATCAAATTAGCAACAACACCTCATCATAAATTTTTGGATATTTAAATAATTTATTCTTTTTTTTTTCTCTTATAAAAACTTGCTATTTATGTACAAACACATACTAAATTTTGTTTTCTGCATATCTTTTTAAATAATTTTTGTATTTAATCATAATAAATTAATCTTAACTTAAATTCATTTTTAAACTTAAAAAACGGCTTCAAATGGCGTTGTCGCCCTGAAGTCTTCCTTAGTAAATAATTTATAAATTAATTTTGTAAATTGTTTAGAATAAAAAAAAAAAAAAAAAAAATCTTAAAAAGAAAATAAAGGTTCTATGGGGGGAACCCTTTTGAGCAATACAAAAATATTTTCTTATATTGAAAGAAGCCAAACTTAGAACAAAAATTTAAGCGAAAATTTAAAAATAAATCTATCGGTTTGTTTTGGGAAAATTCGAATTATCGATTTTTGACCGTACAAATTTGTACTGGGACTACTGTTATTTTTAGTTTTAAACAACTCAGGAACCAGACTTCTTTACCATCGTAATGTCATGTTTAATTAAAATCTCGAGTTGGAAATTTTTTTACGAATGCAAAACTTGCCATATAGTTCCTTTATTTCGCAAGTAAAAATGACAAAAGTTTTAAACTAGAATACAATAGATAAAAAAGAATCTCACTACAAATGCAAAGACTCAAGCGATTTTTAATTCTCTTGTATTTTTTATGAAAATTTTGAGACTACATACAAGAGTGATAAAGAGAAAAAAGAAGTAAATTCAGTCTATTTTTATTAGAATTGAAGTAGATAGAAACACAGACCGTAAAAATGAAGTAGATTTCAATATTTTGGTGATGGTGCGAAGTAGGAAGTAGATTTGAATTTGTTTTGAAAAAAAAGAAGTAGATCTACTTCAATTGAAGTAAAGTGGTAACGCTGCTCACATTCAGGTACGCGTACGGTGCGTGATACAAAACCTGCACGTTCTAGCCCATACAATTCAATATGAATAAGTATTTTGCTTCGTCATACTCTCTATGTTAATTTTGGGACTCAGTGTGCATGAATTAAATCTTGCACATATGTATGAGATGGCATGGAACTTTTTTGTGTTGAGATTTTTTCTTTTTTTCTCTTGCATGGAACTTTTTTGTGTTGAGATTTTTTCTTTTTTTCTCTTGTACGAACAGGGTGAAATATTTGGAAATTAGGTAGGTAGGATTTTTAGTTCTGCGATATCTTGAGTTAAATTTTCATTGAATGCAACAATGAAATTGATGTTAGTTAGTGCGCAAGAGATAACTTAGGACAGTTGTGATGTGATGGATGTTTTTTTGAGATTATTTTAAGAATGTTTGTTGTTCAAAAAATTGCAAATAGTAGTACATATTTGTTTGTGCAAGATCAGATTACATTTTCTTGTTCCTGGCAATGCGCCCCAAGAATTCTGCGCCCTGTGCATTTGCACATCTTGCACATATGCTTTGTCCGGCCCTGAGCAGGTAGGTACTTATTCGATGAGAAATGTTTTCTCGCGCCAATCGAATGTACCGAATTTCGTAGTGCGGTTCCGATTTGGTTGATCGGTCGCAAGTGCAGCTGGTGGTCGGATTGGAAATAATTTTCTGGCGCCGCTCGAGGATACCGTTAGATTTTACTAAATATTGTGCTGTGGTTCTGATTTGGTTGATCGGTCGCATGTGCAGCTGGTGGTCGATGAAAAATGGATTTCGCGGGCCAGTCTATAGTTTGCATCTGTCTGGATTGACATTTCTGTCAAATTACAGAAAAGTTCGTTTACAAATTGCTCCTGTGAAAAAGTTTCAAATTGCTAAATTTCCAACTTAAAATAAATCTTAAAAGTGTGTTAAAGTGTTGACCGAAGGAAGATAAAACCACTTTTATAAATTCATGTGAGTCTTAGAACTATAAGAATTATTATAAGCTGTGAAAAAGTGGCACAACTGCCCGCCCATCATATCTCTACTCAACAAATACATATATGTATATCTATGTCAGTGAAGAACAAAAGGAATTTATCTGAAACTTCTCCTGAAGCTTATAATTCGGAAAAAAGACCACAACACTTTAATACAATGTCTGAAGAATTAGTTGGATCTATGAGCAAGTCTAAGCTTACAAAATTACTTTGTTTTCTCCTCGAATCAAAATTGAAAAATATGGCCTCGAAGAGTGACATTGAAGCAATCACAAACGCAAACCAAAAAATTATGGAACTTAACCTTGAAATGTCCAACAAAATAATAGCCTTGGAAAAAAGAAACGAGATCCTTGAAAGTCAGATGGATGAAATACAAAAAAAGAATACAGAAAACAATCTGATGTTAAGAATAACTCCGCAGGAAGGTATAAACGAAAAAGAACTCATCAAAAATTCATTGGTAAAGCTCATCCAACCAACCCCGGCCATTGAAAATCAACACATTCGCGAAATAAAATCAAACAACAACAATGTCAAGAATTTTATTGTAAAGCTGGAATCAAAACAACACGTTATCACAGCACTTAAAACATCCAAAACATTGCAAGGAACAGGTATCACTATCGCCAAAGATCTTCCATTATCAATTCGCCAGAAAAGAACCAAACTCTTGAACATAAGAAGAAGGCTGAACGAATTTAACCCACAGATAAAAGTTTTGGTACGCGATGACAGAATGTACGTAGAAAAAAAAGATTTTCGTTGGAGTTCTTCGAGGGGTCTCTTACAAAACAACAACAATGGGGTTTCTGTGCTAAATAAAATCTATCAAGTCGATTTAAGCAATCAGCTGTGTTTCAACGTGGAGGCCCAGATGACAGATGATAACAACAGAGCTGAGCAAATAGCGTCACCTACATTTTCATCTGGAAACTTCCTAGCAAGGACATCAACCAATTCAACTTGTATTTTATAGGGTGTAACTGCCGTCTGCCAAAATAAAATTAAATCTTTAAAAAAAATAAATAATATAAAAATTTTAAGTTATAACATTGCAGGTCTCACTAATAAGTCAATATACGCAGGATTTTATGATTTTTTAAATAATTATGATATAGTTTTACTTTATGAAACATTTCTGACAGAAGATGATTATAAATTATACCTAAGTCGTTTTAAAAGCTTTGAATTTAGTTGGATACCAGCCTTGAAACAAAACACAAGAGGAAGAGCAAGTGGAGGATGCTTCTTTGGTTATAAGAAACAAAATTATAAATATATTCAGTGTCAATTTGAATCGTGTGATGATCTGAAACTTTTGAAAATAACCTTAGGTTTAACAAAGTTAGTTATACTGCCAAGTTACGTTAATTGTAATCACTGGGAGAGAGATTTTGATTCGTTATACAAACTAATCGAACTCAGTCAATACGACAATATTATGATTATCGGAGATCTCAACGCCAGAATTGGAAACGAAGAGGGAAGAGAAAATCGATTCTCAGGTAAAATAAGACAGTCAGAAGATGCAATTACTAATGCTAAGGGAGTTAAACTATTGGAGTTGTGTGATTCATTTGGATTTCATATTCTGAACGGCACCAGTAAATCAGATACGAGTGCAAAATATACGTTCGTCGGACAGCAAGGCTGCTCGGTCATAGATTATTGTTTAGTACGAGGTGAATGGTTATCCCTTATTAGTGATTTTGAGGTATTGTCGGAACAGTATTCTGACCATATGCCCATTGTTGCGTCTTTTGGAAATGATCTGATTGAAAGAGAAGATGCAATAACCTTAAAACTACCCCCAAAATTGCAGTGGAAAGAAGCTTTCGCAACGGAGTACAGACTCAATCTTGAAAACAACTTGCAGACAGATATAGAGTACAACATAATGGATATGGAAAATCTTATAAATATGTCTTACCCGGTCAGCAGAGTGCAACACAAAAAAAGATGTTTCTATAAAGAAAAATGGTTTGACTCTGAATGTGAAAATGAAAGGCGAAAATCGTTTGGATGGCTAAAGGTTTTTTGACGATTTGGTGGTCAATATTTCAAAAAATTGTACATTCAAACAAACACAACCTTTAAAAAAATCTGCAACGAAAAAAAGAAACGACATTTTGAAAATGAAGCACTAAAACTCACATGCTGCAAAGATGCTAAGCAATTCTGGACTGCAGTGAATAATTTTAACGGCAAATCACCCCAAATTAGCATTCAATTAGACGCTGGAACACTTAAGATCCAATTTCAAACGCTATTGAATTTAAACACTAATATACCATTTATTCATTATGCTACACCAGTAGTTGTAACTATAGGGTTCTAGGCCACCGGTGCAGCACCGGTGCACCGGTGCTGCACCAGGGTTCTGATATATGCTAATCACCGGTGCACCAGGGTTCTGATCTATGCTAATCACCGGCATCTTCTAGCACCATCTGTATTTTTTTCATTTCAACATTGGTTGTGGGATTGGATTTTCAGTGAAAAATTGGTTGTGGGATATACTTTCATAGTTGGATTTTTTGGATAGCACAACCTTTGTATATGAAAACTAACGTTCTAGACCATGCTTAGCAAACGTTAGAACGTAAAAACGTAAAATTCACGCTCACGTTAGAACGTAAGAACGTAAAATTCATAGTTGGATTTTTTGGATAGCACAACCTTTGTATATGAAAACTATAGTACTCTCATGGGCAGACATTTTTTTGCGCGACCGGACGCCGCGCCGCCGCCGTCGTTGGCGGTAGTATCGGGGACCGAGAGCAGCCAGCAGAATAAGGGAGACAGTTAATTTCATTCTATTTGAATCTATCCTTGTATATGTTTTCATATACTAAGCTTCCACATGAAGGTCGATGAATTTGTTTTTGTAATTTCTTTATATCAATGCATTTTTATATGAAAAACGGCAATGTCTTAATATTGTGTCTAATAAGGGGATGAATGAAATTTTTGTATGCTTACATCAGCTGTTTAAGATCTTGTACTGATTTTTGTTTTTATTTACATTCATGACTCTGCTTCTCCCTGTGTACGATCTTTGTATATGAAAAATGGTTGTATTATGTATACGAAGCTACGATGCGATTTTTGTGAAGAAGAAACATATTGGGGTAGTTATACGTTTGGTTATAGTTATGTATATTTTTGCTGGTGTTTTTTTTTTTTTTTTGTAGATAAATATCAACTGGTAGGTGATTTTTTCCAGGATGTGGGTTTTATTTTAAATTCAATTTTTAGATATAAAAGATATTGGTAGGTAGGCAGGTAATTTATGAAATTTCATAGGGAATTCCTACTAGTATCTGGACAGTGCGATAATATCCGTACACTTAGCATTTTGTTTGAGATTAGTAGATAGGTAGGTACAGTATTTATAAATACCTATGTATGTAGTTTAAAATAAAAATAAAAACAAAAATGCATTCTTTATGTGGGTTCAGATAATTTGATTAATTTGTTAATTGAAATTTGTGTCTTTTTATGTTCCAATTCTCCTTTTGTTTTATTATTTTTAATAAATAAATGTAAACAATAAAGCTGGGACCTTAGGCATAAACAAAAAAAAAAAAATTAGTTTATATTTAGGTAGGTATAGGTAGGTATATGTTGTTTGCTGTTGTAGGTACCTTTAATACAATTTTGTCAGCTCTTCTATTTTAAGATGTGTGACTCTTAGGAAAATCCAATTGAAAGTTTTTTTAACTTATTAACTATTAGTAAGTATACCTATTTTCGTAAATGTAGTGTCGAAGTAGGTATTTTTGTATTGATTTGAAATTTTCTTTTATACGATTTCGCAGTTTTTTTGTGCCACTTACCAACCAATAATTTTTTAACATTAAACGTAAAATTATATCAATGATAATTACTCATGTTATTTCACAACCTTGGTGTTATAACCTTGTTAAGATGAAGGATTCTTCAGATATTTAAAGTCAATTTATGACTTAATTTCACAATTTAGAAAATCACGGTTTTACTTGCATCTTATAGGCAAGTTTTGCATTCGTAAAAAATGTCGAACTCAAGAATCAAAAATGACATTTCGATGGTAGAGAAGTAGAAAAAAGTGAGTCCACTGATTCCGTCCTGGCCCGTACCTTCACCCCAAGGCATTAGGTTGATTGACCTAAAATTTGGATATTAAGGGTAAGAGCCGATTTGCGTTAAGCGTTCTTAAATTCCCATAGGAAGTTATTGTAATCGGTCCGTTTTCTCGACGTTTCAAGGTCCCTAGAGTCGAAATAAAAGATTTTTAGAGAGATGTCTGTGCGTGCGTGTGTACGTATACGTTCGGGAAGTTTTTTTCGTCGTCCATAGCTCAAGAACCAATAGAGATATCGACTTCAAATAAATTTTGTTATACAGATAATAATGCAGAAAGATGCAGAAAGGACTCTAAAAAAATTGAGTGGGTGGTTTTTTTACCAAAGCAATTTAAAAAAAGGTGAAAATTTTGGTTAACCCTAAATATATCACGAACCAATAACGCTAGAGACTTGAATTAAATTTTATATTATATGTATATTGTAACGCGATACAAAACTAGTATAGTTTTTGGAAAAAAAAATCAAATTAACGGGTTTTTATAAATCAAAAAAACTGAACAAACATATTTGTCACCTCGAATATTTTAGCAATAAAAATATTGTTTTCAACTTTCACTTAAATTTTGAGAAAAATGGAATTGACAGTTTTCTTGCAAAAAATAAAAACATTACTAAAAGTAAAAAATTACTTTCGACTCAAATATCTTTACAAAAATTAAAAAAATATTGGCTTCAAACTAATTTAATCTCACAGTGATTTTTTTTATAAAAGTCCAACAGTCAGTTTTTTCATAAAAAATTAAAATCTACAAAAAATAGTACGCAACATTGGTAAACAATTATGTTCGGTTCTCGAAATCTCGCGAACAATAGAAGATATTGACTTCAAATTAATTTAATTCATCCAATTTGTATTTGTTTATATAAGATCGCACACCAGGATCTTTTTTAATATGAAATGTATGGCTTTTATTTACATATTATATTACATAAATTCTACTTTTTGCTTCATTTTTAACAAATTAATGTGGACAACAAAGCTCGGACCTTTTAGAGGGCATAAACAACATATATGTAAATATGGTTTATATTTAAGCAGGCATCTATGTGTTGCTTAAGCCGATAGATTTTTGTATTGCTCCAGAAGAGTACCCCACGTTATTTTGGTACATTTTTTTCAAAATTCGATGTATCCAAAATGGGTCATTAGTTTTTTACGAAACTGTATATTAATTAGTTCAAAATAACTGCATACCAAAAATATATATTTTAACTAAAATTGAAAAATTGTATGTGTACAAAATTAATTTAAAAAGTAAACTGCTCTAAAGATTTTCAAATAAGAATTTTGAAACATTAAGGTTTTTTCGACAAATCAAATTTTGGAAAAAAGCTTTTTTAACAGGTACATTTTTAAATTTGAAAATACAGGAAATATTTTAAATAGTCTTGGTTTGTCAATTGAACTGATTCGTTCTAAAATTGCCACTACCTTCTACACGAAGAGACATAGACCCCCATTTCGCTAGTCAAAAGTGCACGTACGTATATTTTAAAACAGTAGTAAAACGTTATGTTTATTTCAAATTTATAGAAAAATTATTCCTAAGTTAAAAACTTTGCTTTGGCATACAAAAATTGGATTTGCTAGAATTTACATAGATATATCTTTAGACTGAGACAAAGGCATCAAATTTATGTAAGTACAATTACAAATGCTAATACTTCTCTAAAAATAAAGATCCAAATAAAGTCTTTTACCTTATTAAAAGTAAACATTTGCTTATACCCTTGATCATTCAAAATTGTTGATAGGAAGGTCCTTCTTTTAATAAATACCTAAATAGGTATATCATAAGAACTTACGTTAAAACGCAAAAACGTAAAATTCGCGTTAAAACATAAAATTCACGTTCATGTTAAAACGTAAAAACGTAAAATTCACGTTCACGTTAAAACGCAAAAAACGTAAAATTCACGTTAAACGTAAAATTCACGTTCACGTTAAAACGCAAAAACGTAAAAAAACGTAAAAACGTAAAATTCACGTTCACGTTAAAACGCAAAAACGTAAAATTCGCGTTAAAACGTAAAATTCACGTTCATGTTAAAACGTAAAAACGTAAAATTCACGTTCACGTTAAAACGCAAAAACGTAAAAAAACGTAAAAACGTAAAATTCACGTTCACGTTAAAACGCAAAAACGTAAAATTCGCGTTAAAACGTAAAATTCACGTTCATGTTAAAACGTAAAATTCACGTTCACGTTAAAACGCAAAAAACGTAAAATTCACGTTAAACGTAAAATTCACGTTAAACGTAAAATTCACGTTCACGTTAAAACGCAAAAACGTAAAATTCACGTTCACGTTAAAACGCAAAAACGTAAAATTCACGTTCGGAACGCAAAAATCACCATAGGAAACTGAACAAAATCATGAACAGAACATGATGTTTAAGAGTTAAGTTTTTTCAGAAAAGGTGGTCCATATGAGTGAAGAGAGAAAAGAATCGTTAAGTAAAAAGACATGTTAATTTTTTTAATATTTTTTTTATTTTTTAATTAAATTTTAAGGCCAATGCCACAAGATCAGTTTTACATTTCATTTTCAAGTTCTATTCGATAATGACGCCAAGCTAGTGTATTTATATTATTGGTACAAATAAATCTTTTGTCATCAGAACAACTTAAACTTAATTTGTTTATACATTAGGTGTATATAGTATGGTGTTTAGATCTAAAGTTCAACATTTTACTATAGAAGTTTTGTTTGTGTAGCAAACAGTCTCTGTAATTTTGTAAAGACATTTTTTACAGCTGCTGATTTGACACCCTTAGCCTTTTTTATTAGTGCTGCATCTTCTATGTCTATACTATACATTTTAGCTCTTAATCCTATAAATTCCTTCATTATTCTACCATTCTTTTTCATCCTTCATAAATCCTAACTTTTTCACATTGAGCTGGGGCAATACCGTAGCAGTTTTGGGGTGGATAGTCTGAAGTATCAAATTTATCTATTATACCATTTCTTATATCATTGTAAAAATCATCTGTTCTTATTTTATAAATAAATGAATCGGTATCCATGTAGGCCAGATGTAGGTTGTCAGTAAATTTAGGTTTCATGTATGCATAATGAAAGTCGTACACTTTATACTTTGAAATCTCCAAAACACAAAAACCTAAGTATATAGGCTTATTATATACACTGTAAATTCGTTTTAACTGAATAGCAGCCATGGTTTTCGAAAATTCTAATATGCTATGAAAATTAGGTTTAGCTATAAGAGCGCGACTACCGAGATGGGTGCCTTTGCTTTCTATTGAATCGACAATTCGAACATCTTTTCGTTTGTCTACATTTTCCATAGTTTTTCCGAATACAGCATTATTACAAAGTTTACGCTGATCCTTTTCAAACTTTGTGGTGGTTTTTTTTCTTAGTTCATTGTTTAAATCAATATATTTTTTCAGCCATTGAAATTGTTTGAATTGCATCACTCTATGAATTTTCTTAAGCACCAAACCATTATCAAGGCATTGAATTAATGTTTTGTGATGAATTATATAATTAACTTTATTATTCAAACCAGCAATCTGATGCTTTAGAATTTTTGAATGGAATAAATTTTGAGGATGTTTAAAGTCAACGGAAATAAAAATATTTTAAAAATATTTAAATAGGGTTAGCACTATATTTCTATAAGGATGAATGCCGGCAATTAAAATTTACGATTATAATACGTGCATTGATATATCAAGACCCTGATACATCGTTACCATCATGTCACTCATCTGACTAATAGGACTTGACCATCTATATCTATTGCTTTAGGATTTTTCCTGGATTGAGGTAATAATTAGTGTAACAAAAGCCTCATACCTCACTACCATCATATCATTCATTTGTCTAATAGGGCTATACCTTTATCTATTGCTTTGCTAGCATCATGTCAATCATATTACTAAACCCTGTCCCTTATCATTAAAATCCTGAAAAATGATCCAAGGGTTATTTTTATTGCGGAATACAAATGTACATATGTCAATAAGGCCAACACATTATTTTATCTATAGGGATGGATGCCGATAATTAAAATATGCATTCATGATGATCGCTATACATAAATTTATCCAACTGCTTCCTTATATACACCGATGATATTCCAAGTGTCAACAATACAAATTTATGATAAGGTTAACTACATGAATGAATGCGGGGAAAAACTCTATTGTTCTACTATTAGCAATCAATATGATATAAGCATGTATTATTACCCCAATACTTCTTTTCATTAGTTACTTTTCACCCCAAAGAAACCTTTTGCAATGTGTAATACGACATTTAGGATCATATCCTGTATATGACTACTTTCCTACCCCCGATGAAGCAGAATACTCCGTTTTTACTCTGGATGATTTCGCTGCTTTTGAAGCAAATTCATTAACCCTAGCCAGTGGATTCAAGCCAACAAAGAAGCTATCGGAGTTGAAAATGGATCTAAAATATAACATTTATACCTTGCGAAAGGTTACAACACGGTGTGGGGTGATAGAATCGTAGCGGATCTTGGCGAATATATGGTAAGATACAATGTTTTTTTTTTTTAACAAAAATAAAAGTTCTACTAAAATACTACTATATTGATTTAACTTCTCGAACATGTCTTGGCAGAAAACAATGTGGGTTGCATCCCAGCTTCTTTTAAGCTTGTTTTCTGCCAAGACATGTTCGAGAAGTTAAATCAATATAGTAGTATTTTAGTAGAACTTTGATTTTTGTTAAAAAAAAACATTGTATCTTACCATATATTCGCCAAGATCCGCTACGATTCTATCACCCCACACCGTGTTGTAACCTTTCGCAAGGTATAAATGTTATATTTTAGATCCATTTTCAACTCCGATAGCTTCTTTGTTGGCTTGAATCCACTGGCTAGGGTTAATGAATTTGCTTCAAAAGCAGCGAAGTCATCCAGAGTAAAAACGGAGTATTCTGCTTCATCGGGGGTAGGAAAGTAGTCATATACAGGATATGATCCTAAATGTCGTATTACACATTGCAAAAGGTTTCTTTGGGGTGAAAAGTAACTAATGAAAAGAAGTATTGGGGTAATAATACATGCTTATATCATATTGATTGCTAATAGTAGAACAATAGAGTTTTTCCCCGCATTCATTCATGTAGTTAACCTTATCATAAATTTGTATTGTTGACACTTGGAATATCATCGGTGTATATGGCTCAAAATCACCAAGGTGCAGAATTGGCTTCGCTAGCAATTTAGTGTCTTAAATCTTGACTTAATTAAGAAAAAAAAAATAATAAAATACTAAAACTAACCTGTTTTGTGTGTCTATCAAACAATATAATTTATTAATAAACTAAATTTTAAATGAAATCAATATACACGCATAGAAAATCATTTCGGGAACGCGTCCTAATGTAAAATCTTCAACAACAAGTACAAAATATGATTGGAAAATGTAAGGTATTTAACCCCGGTCATTACTTAATACACCGTATTTTATATACAAAATCTAGTTTTAGAAAGAATACTAAGAAATTATTTATTTTTTAACTATAAAAATGCAAAAATAGTTTGTCCGATACCGCACAAGTCATTTCAGGGAACATATCGATAATCAATCAAAAATAATTTTAAGTGAACGCAATAATTCTGTGTCAAACGTCAGTCGAGGAAGAGAACAATAACAAAGCCGGCTGTCAGAGTATTTATCGTAAAATAAGTTATATCTAAATGGTAAGTAAATTTCTATTCATCATTCGTAGAGCGTACATCAATAGTCCGTCATTCCGTGAACGCATTTATTACATTTAATTATTGATGAAATACTTTTCTACGTCACGAAATTACAAAGTTACCTCAAATATTTTCCTATTGAAAAAGTCAGATCGCATTTAAGATGACCACCGTATAATTAAAGCGCGTGCTTTATTGAAATCGTCATTTCGGGAACGGTCATTTCGGGAACGTTCCCGGACATGATTTTTACGTATTTTGCTTGTAGAAGATTTTGTATGTATTGTTTTCATTATTGCTTATTTAATATAGATACATAATATACCCATGTTATTAAACAAAGCTTAAATTATGTACTTTGTTTTGTTTTTGTTGATTTTATCAAACTTAGAAAAACGTTCCCGAATTGATGGTTTTTGTATGAAATTTAGTACTAAACAATAATACTAAGAAAGTATAGAACTCTGTGCGCTGCCCTGTCAAAGTTTATTAATATAAAATTTTTGCAACAGTATAAACTAAAATTCATCATTATAGCTTGCAATTTTTTTTGTCATAAAAAAAATTTGAAATTTGCAACCTTGGTGATTTTGAGCCATATAAGGAAGCAGTTGGATAAATTTATGTATAGCGATCATCATGAATGCATATTTTAATTATCGGCATCCATCCCTATAGATAAAATAATGTGTTGGCCTTATTGACATATGTACATTTGTATTCCGCAATAAAAATAACCCTTGGATCATTTTTCAGGATTTTAATGATAAGGGACAGGGTTTAGTAATATGATTGACATGATGCTAGCAAAGCAATAGATAAAGGTAAAGCCCTATTAGACAAATGAATGATATGATGGTAGTGAGGTATGAGGCTTTTGTTACACTAATTATTACCTCAATCCAGGAAAAATCCTAAAGCAATAGATATAGATGGTCAAGTCCTATTAGTCAGATGAGTGACATGATGGTAACGATGTATCAGGGTCTTGATATATCAATGCACGTATTATAATCGTAAATTTTAATTGCCGGCATTCATCCTTATAGAAATATAGTGCTAACCCTATTTAAATATTTTTTAAATATTTTTATTTCCGTTGACTTTAAACATCCTCAAAATTTATTCCATTCAAAAATTCTAAAGCATCAGATTGCTGGTTTGAATAATAAAGTTAATTATATAATTCATCACAAAACATTAATTCAATGCCTTGATAATGGTTTGGTGCTTAAGAAAATTCATAGAGTGATGCAATTCAAACAATTTCAATGGCTGAAAAAATATATTGATTTAAACAATGAACTAAGAAAAAAAACCACCACAAAGTTTGAAAAGGATCAGCGTAAACTTTGTAATAATGCTGTATTCGGAAAAACTATCGAAAATGTAGACAAACGAAAAGATGTTCGAATTGTCGATTCAATAGAAAGCAAAGGCACCCATCTCGGTAGTCGCGCTCTTATAGCTAAACCTAATTTTCATAGCATATTAGAATTTTCGAAAACCATGGCTGCTATTCAGTTAAAACGAATTTACAGTGTATATAATAAGCCTATATACTTAGGTTTTTGTGTTTTGGAGATTTCAAAGTATACAGTGTACGACTTTCATTATGCATACATGAAACCTAAATTTACTGACAACCTACATCTGGCCTACATGGATACCGATTCATTTATTTATAAAATAAGAACAGATGATTTTTACAATGATATAAGAAATGGTATAATAGATAAATTTGATACTTCAGACTATCCACCCCAAAACTGCTACGGTATTGTCCCAGCTCAATGTGAAAAAGTTAGGATTTATGAAGGATGAAAAAGAATGGTAGAATAATGAAGGAATTTATAGGATTAAGAGCTAAAATGTATAGTATAGACATAGAAGATGCAGCACTAATAAAAAAGGCTAAGGGTGTCAAATCAGCAGCTGTAAAAAATGTCTTTACAAATTTCAGAGACTGTTTGCTACACAAACAAAACTTCTATAGTAAAATGTTGAACTTTAGATCTAAACACCATACTATATACACCTAATGTATAAACAAATTAAGTTTAAGTTGTTCTGATGACAAAAGATTTATTTGTACCAATAATATAAATACACTAGCTTGGCGTCATTATCGAATAGAACTTGAAAATGAAATGTAAAACTGATCTTGTGGCATTGGCCTTAAAATTTAATTAAAAAATAAAAAAAATATTAAAAAAATTAACATGTCTTTTTACTTAACGATTCTTTTCTCTCTTCACTCATATGGACCACCTTTTCTGAAAAAACTTAACTCTTAAACATCATGTTCTGTTCATGATTTTGTTCAGTTTCCTATGGTGATTTTTGCGTTCCGAACGTGAATTTTACGTTTTTGCGTTTTAACGTGAACGTGAATTTTACGTTTTTGCGTTTTAACGTGAACGTGAATTTTACGTTTGACGTGAATTTTACGTTTTTTGCGTTTTAACGTGAACGTGAATTTTACGTTTTAACATGAACGTGAATTTTACGTTTAACGTGAATTTTACGTTTTTTGCGTTTTAACGTGAACGTGAATTTTACGTTTTTACGTTTTAACATGAACGTGAATTTTATGTTTTAACGCGAATTTTACGTTTTTGCGTTTTAACGTGAACGTGAATTTTACAGTTTTAACGTGAACGTGAATTTTACGTTTTAACGCGAATTTTACGTTTTTGCGTTTTAACGTAAGTTCTTATGATATACCTATTTAGGTATTTATTAAAAGAAGGACCTTCCTATCAACAATTTTGAATGATCAAGGGTATAAGCAAATGTTTACTTTTAATAAGGTAAAAGACTTTATTTGGATCTTTATTTTTAGAGAAGTATTAGCATTTGTAATTGTACTTACATAAATTTGATGCCTTTGTCTCAGTCTAAAGATATATCTATGTAAATTCTAGCAAATCCAATTTTTGTATGCCAAAGCAAAGTTTTTAACTTAGGAATAATTTTTCTACAAATTTGAAATAAACATAACGTTTTACTACTGTTTTAAAATATACGTACGTGCACTTTTGACTAGCGAAATGGGGGTCTATGTCTCTTCGTGTAGAAGGTAGAGGCAATTTTAGAACGAATCAGTTCAATTGACAAACCAAGACTATTTAAAATATTTCCTGTATTTTTAAATTTAAAAATGTACCTGTTAAAAAAGCTTGTTTCCAAAATTTGATTTGTCGAAAAAACCTTAATGTTTCAAAATTCTTATTTGAAAATCTTTAGAGCAGTTTACTTTTTAAATTAATTTTGTACACATACAATTTTTCAATTTTAGTTAAAATATATATTTTTGGTATGCAGTTATTTTGAACTAATTAATATACAGTTTCGTAAAAAACTAATGACCCATTTTGGATACATCGAATTTTGAAAAAAATGTACCAAAATAACGTGGGGTACTCTTCTGGAGCAATACAAAAATCTATCGGCTTAAGCAACACATAGATGCCTGCTTAAATATAAACCAGATAGATAGATAGATAGATAGATAGATTCATTTATTAAACAGTTTTTAAATATTTTACATGATCGTGTTACAATGCTTTAAATGAAAAAGAGATGACAATGGCCAAAATAGCCGTCTGCCAGAGTGAGTAACATATACATATAATATTTTAAGTGATTTAATTAAATTCTGAAATAATTAGTTTTCGGTAGCGCAAAGCTGCTTCACAGTATTTATAAATAACGTCCCAATTCGGACCATTAAGTAATTTTTTAAGTTCTTCTAAGGTTAATGTTGGGTTTTCAAAATACTGGATCCTCCAGTTTCTCAATATTGGGCAAATACCTATGTAATGAAACGTGTCCTCTCTAGCATGTTGGTTACAAAGTGTGCAGCAGTTGGTTTCGGCGCTGTTAAAAGATGTTCCATTCAGGTTAAGGAGTTCTCCTCTTGATCGAAATAACAAAGATATTTTTCTGCAACTATTTGTATCGGTGAAATAATTATTTTCGTTGAGATTATAGACTAATGATGGGTATATAAGGCGATTTTCTGATTCATTTGCTTTTTTCATATAGTTTTCTCTGTGTTTTATATCTATTTCTCTTATTATTGCATACATTTGATTTTTTAGTTCTAAAGGCCTTTCAAGGTTTATAGCCAGAGGAGAGGCAACTGACTCCGCTAGATCTTTCCATTTTTGTATAAAGGGGTGGTTCCTTCCAATAGCGTACAGTCCTAGAATGTGTTGTAATCTTTCTTGACTATAGGTTGAGATAACTTTTATAATGTAGTCAACATGGAGTTTTAGCGTGTATATGTAGAGTGCGGCCAATCCAGTTTCAAGATGAATCATGTAGTTTGGTGTATTTTTAGGTAGCTGGAATATCTTTTTAATGAAGAATCTTTGAAGCTTTTCGACTTCCTCGTATTCTTGAAAGCCCCAGACCTGGGCTCCATAGCACATCATTGAACGTAGTACCACCTCATAAACTTTGTATTTGGCTGAATTCGGTACCTCTTTCTTTTTTAATAGTAGATTCCAACTAACATTAATTGCATTTTTTGTTGTGACTAGTTTTGATGCAAGATGTTGTTTCATATTGAAAGATGGAGTTACATCTATTCCAAGGTATTTGTAACTTTTGACGACTTCAATATTTTCTCTACCATAATACCATTTCTCTCTTTGTGAACAACTTCCTCTCGTATATCCCGCTATCATAACTTTAGATTTATCTATGTTGATAATTAGATTCCAAAAATTACAATATTCCTTCAACTTGTTAATCATCAACTGTAAGCTTTCGGGTGATTCGGCAAGTAGTATCAAATCATCAGCATAAAGAAGAGATTTTATTACTGTATTAGCTATGTTGATTCCGGCAGGTAAATAAGATGTCACATCATCTATGAAAAGGATAAACAACATGGCACTCAATAAACATCCTTGTTTTAATCCAGTTTTAGTTTCGAACCATTCTGATGCTTTTGTTCCATCCCATACTGCTGACTTAGATCCGTTGTAAAGTTCTTTAATTATTCTTAACATTTTTGTCGAAATTCCCAGTTGGTTTAATTTGAAGTAAAGAGCTTTTCTATCTATAGTGTCAAAAGCGGCCTTGAAATCAATGAAGAAAATGTATAATTTGCGTTGACGGAGTCGGAAGTCCTGGATAATTGTATTTATCACGAAGATATTATCTGTTGTCGAGAAACCTGAGCGGAAACCTGATTGGTATTTACTGAGGAGGTTATTTCCGTCTACCCATTTTGTTATACGTGAAAGTAACACTGCTGTAAAAATTTTTGCTATTGCGTTTGTAAACGAAATACCTCTATAATTTGTTGGATCATTTAAGTCTCCTTTCTTATGTATGGGGAATACTAAAGCTTCTTTGAAAGAGTCAGGTACTTGGCCCGTGCTAAAAATAAAGTTAAAACTTTCGCATATTTTTCGAAGAAATTGGTTTGTTGCGTTTTTGTAAAATTCTGTTGGGACGCGATCTGGTCCTGCAGCTTTCCCTGTTTTTGCTTGTTGAACTACCATAATTATCTCATCTAGCGATATATCTTCATCAAGAATTTGGTTTGTTAAAAATGGTTCTGCATATTGTATAGACATGTTCAATGTATTTTGGTTGAGCAATTTTCTGAAGTGGTCTCTCAGTACGGTTCCATTAATGTTAACTCCACATTTGTATCCTTGTCCTTTCAGGATTTGTAATTGTCTCCAATACTCCTTTGGATTTCTTTCGGTTGCGAGGTTTCGTGCAGTTTGTTGTATATATTTTATTTTCTTTTTTCTAAACAGTTTTTTTAAACTAGCCTTTGCTTGGCTGTAACTCGAAAGAAGTCTTCCATCAACATTAGCTGAATCCCTTATTTTGTTCAATAAATGGAAAGATAGTTTTCTCGCCTCTCTGCATTCATTATCGAACCATTTTTGTTTCCCTACTTGTTTAGCGTTTTTGCCAGGGGTTGGATAAGATTTTACGATGCATTTTATAAGTTTTCCCAACGATTCGTGGTCTGTTTGGGTTTCTATCTTAGCAAGGTTTTGGTCAAGTCTGTTCTCAAAACTGCTTTTATTACTCTGTTTCCATATGAGTTTTCGTGGAAGATGAATTGATTTTGTTTTATTTGTATCTGTTTTTGAAAATGTCACTTTAATTGGCATATGGTCTGAGCATATGTTTGGTTCAACTTTGAAATGATTAACGTAATCTATCCATTTGCCAGAAATAGCACAGTAGTCTATTACCGATTTTCCTTGTCCACTGATGTAGGTGAAGTCCCCATCCACATCACCCTCAAAGCAACCGTTTAAGACAAACAAATCATTATCTTGACAGAGCTCGGCAAAAGAGTATCCATTAGCGTTACAAATAGCATCTTTCGAGTTTCTGTGTTCTTTTACTTTGTAGGATGATATGACATTGTTCGATGTATTAATTTGTTTGTCTCCAGTACGTGCATTCATGTCACCGATCACCATTAAATTTTCTTTTGCAATTACTTGTATGGTTTCTGTTAGTTTGTTAAAATCACAATCCCAGTGATTACAATTTAAATAGGTTGGCAATATATATAACTCCTCTTTTTCGTCTTTTATTTGTAGTATTATTTGTTCATTGTATTCGATGTAAGATCCCACTAATTTGTCCGATCTGTAACCATATAAGGATCCTTCGCTTGCTCTCCCATACTTATTAGTTTTTACTGCTGGTATCCAATGAAGTTTATAATTTGGAAAATATTTACTAAATTTACTTATATTATCAGCGGTTATAAATGTTTCAAATAGAAAAAATATTTCATATTTATGTAAAAATTGGAAAAAATCAACTTTCATTAATTTATTATTTAATCCCTGAATATTATATGCTACAATATTTATGTTTTCTGTTTCAGTACTATTTAATACACTCCTAATATTATTTTGTTGTTGTAGTTGCTGTTGTTGATGTTGTTGATGTTGTTGATGTTGTTGATGTTGTTGATGTTGTTGATATTGTTGATGTTGATGTTGTTGATGTTGTTGATGTTGTTGATGTTGTTGATGTTGTTGATGTTGTTGCTGTTGTTGATGTTGTTGTTGTTGTTGTTGTTGTTGATGTTGTTGATATTGTTGATGTTGTTGATGTTGTTTATGTTGTTGATGTTGATGATGGTGTTGATGTTGTTGCTGTTGTTCATGTTGTTGGTATTGTTGTTGTTGTTGATGTTGTTGATGTGCTTGATGTTCTTGATGTTCTTGATGTTCTTGATGTTCTTGATGTTGCTGTCGTTGTTGGTGGTGTTGATGTTGGTATTGTTGTTGGTTTTTTTGTTGGAGTTGTTGTTGCTGTTGTTTTTGTTGATGATGTGTTGCGGGTTTGTGTTTGTTTATTTTTCTTAGGGCAGGGGGTTTTGGGCCTTGGTTCAGGGTGCGGTTGTTTAAGATTGTTTGCTATTCCAAACTTAATGAATTGCTACATCCAGGTTCATTTCCTTGATAGATTTTTGGCGAGTGTGATTTATTAAGTAAGTCGTTTGCACTCTGCTGTGTTAAAAACTTTCTTATTGGGTTTGTTATTTGTTTTTTTGGATTCAGTTCTGTTGATCCAATTATAGTTGTTTTTGGTTTGGTTTTGCTGGTGATCATAACTTTTGACTGTTGAGATGGCGAATTTTCTGTGGAACGAATTCTCTTTCTATTGTTTTCGGGATCGTAGTCTGTATTTTCATTCCACACTTTCCCTTCTACCACTAATTCGTCTAGTTTGAAATATGCTCTTTTGCCTTGTTTCTTAAATTCAATGAGTTTTGGAATAAGTGGTTTTCTTGCCTCGAGTAGCGATTTCGGGAGATCTTCTGCGATACTGTAGTTGGTAAGAGATTTTTTTGTCAGGAGTATCTTTTGTTTTTTTTCGAAGCTTTTAAAAGTTACACAAATAGGTCTAATATTCCCTTGAGAAATTTTCCCTAAGCGATAGCAGTTTTTAATATCATTTGATATTATTTGAAAGTCTTTGTTGCTATTATTTAAAATATTAATAACATTTACTTTAAGATCATCTGTATTTGTTTCGGCTTCCTCTACTTTGAAGATAATTAAGTTATTTTTCCTCAGACCTACTTCAAGCTGCGAAATTCTTTTTTCTTGTTTCAAGTACATAGCTTCTTGTTTTTCTATTATATTTCCCTGCGTTTCTACAATTTTTTCTAGCTTTTCCACCTTTTCGGAAATAATTCCTACTTTCTCATCCGTATTTTTGATTACCCTGTCAGTAGCTTCATTAATGTTTTTAGAGATCTCCTCTTTTTGTTCCTTTAAAAGGGACTTTAGCTCCGCCAAAGTAATGGCCATTTTACTACCGCACTACTTTTTGATACTTTTTGACTTATGATGCCGGCCCTGATAATTTGGAGGTATGTGTGCTTGCCTCTAGATGGATTTGATAAGCTGTCGTTTAGAAGAGCAATTGACAGCTGTTTGTTTTGATGTTTGTGAATCGTGGTTTGTTTTCGTTTGTCGGGATAAGACTGTGTGCTTATATAATATTGTTTTATATACTTTTGGTAATTATTTTAAATACCGCTTTTTCCTCTCTTGAGTATTTTAAAACTAACGTTTGGTAATTTTCTTTTTCTTTTTAAGTGAAATGTGATTTATAAATATGCAAAAATGCAGGAAAATACCTTATTTTCCGGCAAGGTTTTGCTTTTTTGTTTTCGTCCTGTCTTATGTCCACGTTGTTCACACAACCTCGGTATTTCTTTGAAGCTGGTTTTCTTGCTTCGCTTTATCAAAACTCGCACTTGACCTGAATCGACCCGACCTGAATCAAACTCACTCACAAACTCAATAAAAGAATACCATATTTACATATATGTTGTTTATGCCCTCTATAAGGTCCGAGCTTTGTTGTCCACATTAATTTGTTAAAAATGAAGCAAAAAGTAGAATTTATGTAATATAATATGTAAATAAAAGCCATACATTTCATATTAAAAAAGATCCTGGTGTGCGATCTTATATAAACAAATACAAATTGGATGAATTAAATTAATTTGAAGTCAATATCTTCTATTGTTCGCGAGATTTCGAGAACCGAACATAATTGTTTACCAATGTTGCGTACTATTTTTTGTAGATTTTAATTTTTTATGAAAAAACTGACTGTTGGACTTTTATAAAAAAAATCACTGTGAGATTAAATTAGTTTGAAGCCAATATTTTTTTAATTTTTGTAAAGATATTTGAGTCGAAAGTAATTTTTTACTTTTAGTAATGTTTTTATTTTTTGCAAGAAAACTGTCAATTCCATTTTTCTCAAAATTTAAGTGAAAGTTGAAAACAATATTTTTATTGCTAAAATATTCGAGGTGACAAATATGTTTGTTCAGTTTTTTTGATTTATAAAAACCCGTTAATTTGATTTTTTTTTCCAAAAACTATACTAGTTTTGTATCGCGTTACAATATACATATAATATAAAATTTAATTCAAGTCTCTAGCGTTATTGGTTCGTGATATATTTAGGGTTAACCAAAATTTTCACCTTTTTTTAAATTGCTTTGGTAAAAAAACCACCCACTCAATTTTTTTAGAGTCCTTTCTGCATTATTATCTAAATAACAAAATTTATTTGAAGTCGATATCTCTATTGGTTCTTGAGCTATGGACGACGAAAAAAACTTCCCGAACGTATACGTACACACGCACGCACAGACATCTCTCTAAAAATCTTTTATTTCGACTCTAGGGACCTTGAAACGTCGAGAAAACGGACCGATTACAATAACTTCCTATGGGAATTTAAGAACGCTTAACGCAAATCGGCTCTTACCCTTAATATCCAAATTTTAGGTCAATCAACCTAATGCCTTGGGGTGAAGGTACGGGCCAGGACGGAATCAGTGGACTCACTTTTTTCTACTTCTCTACCATCGAAATGTCATTTTTGATTCTTGAGTTCGACATTTTTTACGAATGCAAAACTTGCCTATATGACGCAAGTAAAACCGTGATTTTCTAAATTGTGAAATTAAGTCATAAATTGACTTTAAATATCTGAAGAATCCTTCATCTTAACAAGGTTATAACACCAAGGTTGTGAAATAACATGAGTAATTATCATTGATATAATTTTACGTTTAATGTTAAAAAATTATTGGTTGGTAAGTGGCACAAAAAAACTGCGAAATCGTATAAAAGAAAATTTCAAATCAATACAAAAATACCTACTTCGACACTACATTTACGAAAATAGGTATACTTACTAATAGTTAATAAGTTAAAAAAACTTTCAATTGGATTTTCCTAAGAGTCACACATCTTAAAATAGAAGAGCTGACAAAATTGTATTAAAGGTACCTACAACAGCAAACAACATATACCTACCTATACCTACCTAAATATAAACTAATTTTTTTTTTTTTTTGTTTATGCCTAAGGTCCCAGCTTTATTGTTTACATTTATTTATTAAAAATAATAAAACAAAAGGAGAATTGGAACATAAAAAGACACAAATTTCAATTAACAAATTAATCAAATTATCTGAACCCACATAAAGAATGCATTTTTGTTTTTATTTTTATTTTAAACTACATACATAGGTATTTATAAATACTGTACCTACCTATCTACTAATCTCAAACAAAATGCTAAGTGTACGGATATTATCGCACTGTCCAGATACTAGTAGGAATTCCCTATGAAATTTCATAAATTACCTGCCTACCTACCAATATCTTTTATATCTAAAAATTGAATTTAAAATAAAACCCACATCCTGGAAAAAATCACCTACCAGTTGATATTTATCTACAAAAAAAAAAAAAAAACACCAGCAAAAATATACATAACTATAACCAAACGTATAACTACCCCAATATGTTTCTTCTTCACAAAAATCGCATCGTAGCTTCGTATACATAATACAACCATTTTTCATATACAAAGATCGTACACAGGGAGAAGCAGAGTCATGAATGTAAATAAAAACAAAAATCAGTACAAGATCTTAAACAGCTGATGTAAGCATACAAAAATTTCATTCATCCCCTTATTAGACACAATATTAAGACATTGCCGTTTTTCATATAAAAATGTATTGATATAAAGAAATTACAAAAACAAATTCATCGACCTTCATGTTGAAGCTTAGTATATGAAAACATATACAAGGATAGATTTAAATAGAATGAAATTAACTGTCTCCCTTATTCTGCTGGCTGCTCTCGGTCCCCGATACTACCGCCAACGACGGCGGCGGCGCGGCGTCCGGTCGCGCAAAAAAATGTCTGCCCATGAGAGTACTATAGTTTTCATATACAAAGGTTGTGCTATCCAAAAAATCCAACTATGAATTTTACGTTTTTACGTTCTAACGTGAGCGTGAATTTTACGTTTTTACGTTCTAACGTTTGCTAAGCATGGTCTAGAACGTTAGTTTTCATATACAAAGGTTGTGCTATCCAAAAAATCCAACTATGAAAGTATATCCCACAACCAATTTTTCACTGAAAATCCAATCCCACAACCAATGTTGAAATGAAAAAAATACAGATGGTGCTAGAAGATGCCGGTGATTAGCATAGATCAGAACCCTGGTGCAGCACCGGTTCACCGGTGATTAGCATAGATCAGAACCCTGGTGCAGCACCGGTGCACCGGTGATTAGCATAGATCAGAACCCTGGTGCACCGGTGGCCTAGAACCCTCTAGTTACAACTACTTACACCCTTTTATGCAAATGAAATATTGGATGCACCTATTACTCATGATGAAGTATGTGAAGCTTTAAAAAATCTCAAAGATGGAAAGGCACCTGGAGCGGATAGGATCCCCATAGAATGTCTCAAATATGCGACGGACAACTTTATCAATAAGCTAGCTGCGATTTTTAACAAAATGTTTGAAACAGGAGAAATATCTACTCAGTTCAAACAAGCAATCATATTTCCGATTCATAAAAAGGGCAATTTAGCAGACCCAACAAACTATAGAGGAATATCCTTTTTAAATTCTGCATATAAGGTATTCACAAAATTGTTAAACTACCGATTGTCAAACTGGATTGAAAACAATAATCTTATTAAGGAATGTCAAGCTGGGTTCCGGAACGGCTACTCAACAGTAGATAACATATTTGTACTGCAAAACATGCAAAAGATATCTTGGAGTAACGGTAACTAGTAATCTGAGTATGGAATCCCACTTAAAAGAAAAACTAATAAAAGCTAAAAGTGCCATATCTGCTACCTGGAAGAGGTGTTTTTCAAATCATTTAGTTGACCATAATGTCAAATATAAAGTTTTTCAATGTGTATCTGAGTCGGTGATGTTGTACGCAGCACAATCTTGGGGATACTGCCAGTATGAAACAGTGGAGAAACTGCTGAGGTACTACATCAAAAGATGTTTCAATCTGCCAAGCACAACGCCCAACAATATGATAAACATTGAAACAGGATTATCACCACTTTTTATTAAAACTTTAAAGCTACACGCAGAATATGTAATTAAAGTCCTGCAATTACCGGAGGAGAGACTTCCAAAAATTATTGCAAGAAAGGTAATAGAGAGAAGAACACTATGGTACAAAAAGTTAGAAGAGCTTGCAACCTACTGCGGAATGGAGTTCAATCACATAAATGGAAATGAAAGATACTGTAAGGATATAATCAACAACCTGATTTCAAAAGTAGATGAGCAATACAGAGCTGACTGCTTAAATTTAGCTACTTCGTCATTACACAGAGCTACATATAGCGTTTTGAGGCATAATTTAAATGAAAAGAACTATTTTCGTAACGAAAACAGTAATAAAATCATATCTGCTATCTTTAAAATGAGAGGAGAACTTATTCGACTTAATTATATCCCTCACCGCACTGATTTACCAATCTACTGTAGTCTTTGCAACCTATCGGAGAGAGAAGATATCATCCACTTCATTGGCAGGTGCCCAATTCTAAAAGAAATCCGAAGATATTTCCTTGGAAGCAATTTAATACCGGAAGAAGAAGTTTTAGCACATCTCAACTGCGATAATGATATAAACTTATTGTTTAATTTTTATCAAACAGCTATAAAATATAGAAGCCAAACTATTAATGAAGATTTTTAACTTTTTAAAGAGAAAACAGAGAATTGTATTTTTTATTATATTTATCATATTTTTATTTATTGTGAAAAAAAAAAATTATTATAAAATGTTTAATTTCATGTCAATCAGGCAGACGGCAAAGCCATGCTTATCGATTTTTGTAAATATTATTTATGTACATAAAAAAGAAAAGAAACAATAAATCTAATCTATCTATCTATCTATCTATCTATCTATCTATCTGTCTTTATTTAAGCGTGCAATAATTATTTAAGCTCAGTCGTTCATTGAACTGGTAAGAAGCAACACGATTTCGTCTCTTTCAAATACCTACAGTTCAAAATGTTGAAGCGAGTAACTCGACAAGATTCCGATTTTCCTATCTTTGGAGCAACGTGCCTTATAAATAAAAGAGTGTTACCGACAATTGCTGAAGTTATAAAACACATAATTTTTGTGAGAAATGAACGAAAAAATAAAAATAATGGAAAGCAGCCATCTATCACACAAATATTTGAAACCCTAGGACTTGACATTATTGACGTATAGAAGACTGCATCTTTCAGTGACAATACAACGCGTAAAACAACAAATGAAAGGTATCTATGATAAATATTTGAATTTTTTGAGATACCCAAAATCGAAACAAAATGAAAACTATAAAAACAACTTACAAGACTGGAAGAATAAATCTCTTACTAAATTATTTGATATTTGTTCGTGCAAGTGCGTAAATTTAAATAACTGTGTTTGTCCAAGAGATAAGAAAGTTCCCCTACTAGAAAGATCTTTTCTTTTAGATCAAAGAAATGATAGAAAAATGGCTATAGGCGGGTTGGACCTTTTGGAAACCAAAAAACTAAAGGAAAATAGTTTGAGACAAAAAAAATCAAGTGAGAAAGTACTAACGCAAGAAACTTTGACGACATCATCAATTATCACAAAAATTAGATCAAGATCTCAATCAAAACCTCCAGTTTGCCCACCTACTGATTATGATGATGACCCACAGCCAAGTACTTCTTCAAAATGCCAAGAAATTAGTGTAAGAAATCGGTTATGTCTTCCAAATTTGGCAAGAGTTTGTGATCAATACGGTATTTCGAATCGATCAGTAGCAGCAGTTGCGAGTGGTTATCTGGCTAATGGAGTTGAAGCTGGGGAGACCACTGCAATGGTTCATATGCCAACTACATGCTAATGAATTGCCTCTGCGTCATTTATTTATTAAATTGGATGGAGCTACATTAGGACCTCAAATCTATTCAGGACACATTGGAAAGGCGCTGGAAAATTGTTGTGACCTTCCTGTTATTGAGTTTTTACCAATCCCAGGGAACCTACCTGCTTTGTCAAAAGAAATCCAAGATACTTTAAGTACGGATCAAAAATATTTGTTTCAAATGTGTGACGCTATAAGTAAAGGATCCTGTCCTAGAAATCTCTCCAACAGAAACCCAGGAAAAATGGCACACTCTAGGTGGTTGACAACTGCCAATAGAATTCTAAGGCTTTATGTTGCCACATCTAATCCGAATGAAAACTTAAAAATACTTGCAGAATACATTGTAAAGGTGTATGACCCAGTTTGGTTCAGTGTGAAAAAAGACAGTTCTTTCCAAAATGGTCCAAGTCACGTTTTCGAATTAGTAAATTTGTCAAGATGCTTCAATTCGAGAAATAATTAAGTAAGAGAAATAATTGACCCCGTTATTCAACGCAATTCTTATTTTGCACATCCGGAGAACATATTAATGGCAATGCTTTGTGATGAAAGACCTAACATCAGAGAACTGGGGTTAAGAAGAATTATCCAAGCTAGAAAAAAACATAGGTCTTAAGTTAGAGTCTTTAAACTACCGAAATTAAACTTCAATGCCAAAGATTATATTGACTTAATTATCTGGACCGAATCACAAGTTACAGCACCCCCATTATTGGAGAAAATGAGTGATCAGGATTTAGAAGACATTCTACAAAAAAAAAACTCCAATCGACATGTCATTTCCAAACTACCCTTGTCACACTCTAGCAGTTGAGCGCTGCGTGAAGATGGTGACCGAAGCTTCAAGTACAGTAGCTGGTGAAAAAGCAAGAGACGGGCTTATACATAAGATCAAGAATATATTCGCGAAGTATTTTGCCGTTTTTCCACACAAAAAGACTTTTAACATTAAACAGTAAAAATGAAGGTATATTAAGGCTAGTTTTTGAATTATTTATGATTTTTTAAGTTTTTATTACTAAGTTTTTTTGTATTTTTTGTCAATATAAAGCTAATAATATCATAATTTTTGTGTGTTTTATTTCATAAATGAATAAGTATGAAGTTATTCCACACTTGTGGATGAATATAAATCAAACGAAAAAAAGTACTATTTTCCAATATGAGTCGAAACTAAGCTCATGTAGAGGGCTAAAGACTTTATCCGAATTATTTTTTTTTAATGTAGAATTATTAAAATTACCAACTCGCAACAAAATGGAGGTATTCGAATTTAATACAGCAACTTTTTCATTTCTCCATATATTGACGCTTCACCCTAATGTACATACACACATGCGTTCAATGTATGTATGTGTCAAAAAAAATAAAAACAAAGGAAAGGCAACCGAAACTAAGCCTCATACGCGCACGTACATACATGTGCATCAGTGTTACCATAGGAATCTATATAAATTATTTTTAAAATGTCTTGCAACTAACTTATCTTTTCTTATTTTCTTAAATGTATTTTCAACATGTGTATATTATTTTATTTGACATAGTAAAATATAACGTGGACAAATTAATAACTTTGGTTTTTATTTTCATATTCAATAATAAATAGCATAAAATACCTACATCGCTTGAACAATAATAACTGAAATATGGTAACATCGGGACCAAAACATCATCGAAACCAAAACAGTTTCTGTTCTTCTTTGTCTCTATGGACATTGAATTGAGAGAAAAAACAACTTTAGAATTTTTTTAGTTAAACACATAGCTTTGAACAGGCATACTGGCAAGCCAATATGTGAAATCAAAAACAGCATTTTGTGCTTGACGATCAACCAACAAAAAGTTTTTTGTCGGTTGATAGCCAAGTAGTATTGAAAAAAATATGGGATATTTTCTTCTATGGGGATTAGACATCTGTATAGTTTCTTATCTGTGCTTAAAGGTTATTAAAAATGTTGTAGTGATGAATTTAATTTTCAAATTTGTTACAGATAATTTATAAAAATAGAAACGACTCTGTCGCACGAACTTGCTCTTGTATCCAAAGTCTGCTTAAAAATATCTCCTGTATTTTAAGATTTAAAAATAAAAAAAAATTAAATGCCATTTCATTTTCCAAAAAAAACCCTCAATTAATTAATTATTTTTATTTGAACATCGTTTTCAGCGTTTTTTTAAAAATTAAGTTTGCATAAATAAAGTTTTTTGAGTTGGGTTCGAAAATTTGTTTGGTATGCAATTATAAAGAGCTTATTAATATACGCTTTTCATTTCAATTTTTTAAAAAAATGATGAAAAAAATCAAATTTCGAAAAGTTAAAAAAAAGGTTTAAAGTGTAATTTTTCAAAACTTTCAGATTATCTACTATTTTTTTTTATAATTCATTGCTCTTATTTGTTTTTGATCAAAAACTGAAAACTAGATGACTTGATTTCTTCTAGTTCTTGAGAAAATTGAAAATTACCAAAACAAAATATTTTAATTAAATTACTTTTTCCTTGCTTAAGTATTAACGTAGTCTTATTTTGATAGTAATAATCGAATATGGATTAAGAGGTAAACTAATTTTTCTGAAATCCAGCTTATTTAAATGCAAAAGAAACTTTGCATGCACCCCATCTTGCACCCACCGAACCTTGCCCCCACCACCACCTTGCACGCACTCCAACTTGCACCCACCCTAAATCCTATAGTGTTTCCAAGCAGGGGGGTTGCAGATCCCACTGTTGCACACACCCAAACTCGCGCACACCTTACTGTTGCATACACCCAAACACCCATTACGCATACGCAAATACCATTATTACTATCAAAATAAGACCACTCAAGCAAAAAAAAAGAATTAAATTAAAATAGTAGTTGTGGTTATTTTCAATTTTCTCAAAAACTAAAAGACATAAAATCATCTAGTTTTCAGTTTTTGATCAAAAACAAATAAGAGCAATAAATTCTGAAATAAATACAATGGTAGATAATCTTGAAGTATTGAAAAAGTTACACTTTAAACCTTTTTTTAACTTTTTTTACTCAAATTTTGAGTTTAAAATTAAATTTTTGTTTTCAATTTTCTCAAAAACTAAAAGACATAAAATCATCTAGTTTTCAGTATTTCATCAAAAACAAATAAGAGCAATAAATTCTGAAATAAAAACAATGGTAGATAATCTTGAAGTATTGAAAAAGTTACACTTTAAACCTTTTTTTAACTTTTTTTACTCAAATTTTGATATTAAAATTAAATTTTTATTTTCAATTTTCTCAAAAACTAAGACATAAAATCATCTAGTTTTCAGTTTTTGATCAAAAACAAATAAGAGCAATAGATTCTGAAATAAATCTACAATGGTAGATAATAGATAGACCCCCCCTCCCATAGTAAAAAATGCTTGTATTAAGACCCTCTACCAAAAACCGTTATTATATCTTGGCGCCAGTTATCGTACTCGTGCCTAAAATATTATTAAGACAGTATATGTAAGAGCTTGTGCAAGAAATTGTTAAAATCGGCTGATTAATTTTTGAAAAAACTTAAAAACAAAATAAAGGTTCTATGGGGGGTACCTTTCTGGAGCAATACAAAATTATTTTTTTTTTCTTAAGAGAAGCAAAGCAAAGAAAAAAATTGAGAAAGTGTATTAAAAACCTATTGGTTTGATTTTGGGAAAATTCGAATTTACGATTTTAAGCCAAAAAATGTGTGTGGGGTTTACTGTTATTTTTAGTCTTGAAAATGAAATATGCTCAAAACCTAACTTTTCAAATTTTAACTCAACTGTCCCAATGGTTTGGGCAGTAGGGCGAGGACAGACAGACGGACGGAATCGGGCGATTCACTTTTTTCGACTTGTGTCTACCATCGTAATGTCATGTTTGATTAAGACTTGTCATATATTTCCTATATGCCGCAAGTAAAAATAGGCTTTACTCAGAATATATGACCCTTTCATTGAAAAATATTGACAAAATTTGAAAAATATATTCCTCTATTTTTCTTGGGGAGAAGCAAACAAATTTAAAAAAGTAGTTTATTGAGTATATTTGATACTAACAAATGAAAACATGTAACTGCTCATTTATATTAACCTTGAACACAAATTTATTTGGTTTTGTTATTCCTCATACTTAAGAAGTTTTATCAAGCAGCACACTTTATCTTGCTTATCTTCGTGATAAACCAAATTCCGTCTAATACGATTTTTAATATTAAAATTATAATTACTTAGAAAGGTCTCCCTATCAACTGGGAGAAGGAATTAATATCATGTACTAAGAAGCCAATGATCTCTCTTCCTTTGGATATTTTATAATTCTTCCTACAACTTGTGAAAACGACTTTATATTGATTTAATTTTAATCATCCTACTATCTATCAGATTGCAGTTTTTTGGAAATTAATGGGGTACCAAATACAGGGAAGGAATCTTGACTTAATATTTTCTTTCAAGGCTCATATACATATGTGTGGTTTCGAAAATTTGCCACCTTCTATCAACATTGAATCACTTTCATCCCTCTTACGAAAGCCTCACAATCCACGAAGAATCACAATGCTTTTATTACCTCTTCCGCAAACCAAAATTCACCAAATTGAATGAACTTTTTTGTCAACTCGATGTAGTACATCTGAATTTGTCCCCCTATCTCGTAAGAACAACTTCTCATCTCCTCCTTGGTAAAACAAAAAATTGTGCAATTTTAGGAACAGCCGTAATAAACTTTAGAAAGTCTACTTTTTATCAACATCTGTCTATGACTCTATCTATGGTTATTTAAATGATTGGTCTCAAACTTCGTTGACGTAAGTTAAAAAAAGGGATTTAATTATTGATTAAATCAACTCAAGATAATTTCAGTCGTTAACCCAATTTTTATTGGAAGACAAAATATGTTTGGCAATTGTTAGTCAGTTTCCTAACAAAAATTTGTCTAGTATTTGGATGAAGTCAACCAACCGCATAAACTGGCAATTTTCACATTGAAGAAAGTTGGCAATTGTCACCTAATTCGATGAGAGTTCTACCAATAATGAAAGATCTTCCAAGAAGTCAGAGCACCGAACTCAAATTGTTTTAACCGGGTATATCCTATTCGTGTGTCCACCTTTTGTTCACGTTTGTCCATCTACTAAAATTGTTTGTCCACCCCCAAGAGAAAAGTTATTACGCTCTTTTCATTTATAGGGACTTCCCCAAATTTTTATACATAAAATGTTTGTAATATTTTTTAAAAATCAAATAAAAACAATGACATTTTTGATCATCAAATATTATTGAGAGAGTGTAAGAGCTTGTGCAGAAAAAAATGATTGAAATCGGTTAATTAGTTCTTAAAAAAAAAACTTAAACACAAAATAAGGGTTCTATGTACCCTTCTAAGGCAAAACAAAAATATTTTTTTATATTGAAAGGAGCCAAAATATTATTGTATAAAATAAAAACTTTAAAAAAAATCTACTAAAAATTGGTTTTCAACTTAAGTATCTTAGGAACAAAAACAGAATTATTGATCATAATGCAAAATATTGTTGTCAACTTACAGCAAATTTTTATAAAAATCAAATTGACGACTTTTTTATGAGAAAAAATAATATTGACTCCAAATTTATTATTATTATTATTTATTAACAGCTAGTTAAAAATTACAAGGTAATATTATATTAACGAGCCTAGCTGCGAATACTATTAGATCTATTTATTTTTGAGTGTTGTGTTTCGTGAGCCTACTCTTGCCTTGACAGTTGCCCAAAAATTTTCAATGGGATTGAGATCTGGATGATAGGGTGATAAACGTATAACCTCATGTCCATGCCGTGAATGATATCGTCAATCTTATGCTTTGGGTTGTGTGTAGCTCGGTGTCGTTTTACTACCTCATACAATTCAAGTTTCCACATCTGAATGGTATGAGGAATATTGTTTTCGGTTAGCCATTGTATCCTCCAAGCTCATCAAGTTGTTCAAAACTTCTTCTTGGATGCATTTGCAGAAATTTGATAGTGATAGTCTTCCGTTTTTGTTCCAGATATGAATAAAAGTAAGAAGTTTTTCACGAAACCTTTTTAACCACCTGCATGCGCCATTATTAGCCCCTGTCCCTTTGAAATTAGCATCTTCAACCTACTGCTACTGTCATCAGTCCAAGCTCGTGGTCTTGTATGTGAGCTATGAAAAAATGTTTCGTTCAAAGAAATGATGTCATATCCTTTTGTTTTGAATTCCCGGATTTTTCTGAGATACCTCTCTCGCATGAGTTTAATACCATTTCTTTCACAGAGAAGTTTCCGGTTGTTTTGGGTTTTTTTTGTAACTAAAACCGTTTCATCTTAGAATCCTGTTCAGAGAAGTAATACTTAAGTTAAGCTCCAGATCTTCATGGAATCGTTGTCTCAACATTTTTAAGGATATCACATTTTTTTTCCTCCTGGTGGAAGTTGTGTATTATACGCCAAATAGCTGCGATGTCAAATTCGTCTATTCTAGTTTTCCACTTAGTATGCTGTACTTTTTATTTGGTGACTGCACAACTTCTATCTCTTTGTATTCCTTAATAATCTTTCTGATTGAACGTTCAGAAATTCCAGTAGTTTCCACGGTTTGCGTGGTTGCGTAACTCACAGGATTTTCAAGAAACAGTTCTTTGCTTCTTCCAGTTTGTCATTATATATCTTAGCAACTCCTGGTTTCCAGTAGGTTTTCCTTTTCTGAATGGATCCAATAAAATTTCTTGTAAATGTATTTCGATGCATAACTCTTGGTTTTAAATTGAATTGAAAACCAAGGCAAATGTCATTTAAATACCTTAATACCCTCTGATGCAAATATTCACTCTTAAAAAATCGTAGGTAAAAATTATTCAAACACTAATCTATGTAATCAAAACTAATCTACAATTAATCCCAACCCCACAGGTGAACAAAAAAAATAAATCAAATACACACTAACGCCATAAAATAAATATAAACACAACGCCCCCGGAAGCTTTCTGTTGCTAAGCCACAAATCATAAAAAATAGAAATAAACAATAATCCCTTTTTGTCAATTAATCCTATGGCGCAGCTCGCAGGTAGTTTTTTATGTCTAACCCAATTGCAATTTGCAATAGACTTATTTTTTTTTTATTATAGGAGCACTGAAATTTGTCCCAATAATAAAAACGAAAATTATTTTATCTTTTCAAAGTAAAGTTTACACATACAATTATGTATTTTCTTTTTCTATCACAAAAAATGGAATAGTTTTTCAGACATCAAGCTTTGAAAGAAAAATAAACCATGATAATATCTTATTCAAAGAAAGTCCATCGCTGGAAAATAATTTCTATTTTACTGCGAGCCTGAGCAAAGCTATACACAAAACTCACCCTCCTTTGTGCTTCAGTATGATCGCAGCAGCAGAGAGCAAAAACTAATGGAGAACGTCAAATTTCCTGGTCTCCGTCCCCTCGAAACCTTTTGCTTACATTTTTTATAACGTGTTGACTTCCTATCGATGTATACTTGTTTTCACCTCGAAAAAGAGAACACAAAAAAAATATCAGTTCTGGGATTGCGACATTTCTCACTTGTGTTTATTGCTAGCCAAGAAGGCTATGTTTTTTCCAAGTCCCATTACAATATTTGTAATTCTCATACATTTCTTTTCTCTATTTTAATAACATCTTGTCGTTTTTATATCTAGAAAAATACTAAATATAATTCAAATTATTTCCAGCGAAATATTTTTGTTTGTCAATAAATTACGGGAAAAGAGTAGTAGTAGTAGTAATAATGACTTTATTTCAATATAATAGTTACAAACAATTTTTGTTTTCTAAGTCTATTTTGGTTTGGCCCAAGGCCGTCTACCAGATTGGCATTGATTTAAATAAAAAGTTAAGTCTATAATTTATATTTATATTATTTTAATTTATGCGGATGGATTAGAAGTCACCCTCAATTATGCGTTTTCTGTAGTGAAGTGCGCTTACGGTGTAGTTGTACAATATGTCCCAGCCTTGTTCTCCGTTTAAAATATCGATGGCAGCAACGTCATTCAGAACATATGAACCGAAAAATTGTTTTCGAATTACCTTTAAAATTGGACATATTGCTAGAAAGTGTAAAACGTCTTCCCTAGCTTTCATATTATATATGTTGCATAATATAGGTAGTTCTGGTCGGTGTGGAATGTAATTCAAATTAACTAATTCTCCTCTCATTTTAAGAATAGTGCTTATTTTATCAGTTGTATAGCAGTTTAAAAGATATGTTTGTTCTTCTAGATTGTATTTAAGTTTGCTATAGTACACCCTGTATTGGGAAGCTTGGGCTTCATTGACATATTTTTGATATACAGTGTTGCTAGTTTTTTCTAATAAGTTATCAAACTGTCTTCTTAGAGATTCAGAATTAAGATCTGGCGTAATGTCAAGGGCTACTCTACATTCAGAAGCTATACGCTCCCATTCTTGCATTAGATTTCCTTTTGTTCTTATAACATGCTTAAGGACTTTTTTAGGTAACCTCTCTTCCTCCATCGCAATCACTTTTACCATGTAATTGAAATACATTTTTAATGTGTTCAAAAACATAGGAGCCGTTCCCGTTTCTAAATGTAGCATGTAGTTGGGGGTACTACTTGGTAATCTAAATATTCGCTTAAGAAAGTAGCGCAGAAATTTTTCAACTGCTTCAAATGAACAGTATCCCCCCACTTGGGCTCCATATAAAAGAATTGTGGATGCTGTCGATTGGAATAGCTGTTGCTTAGCACTGTGACTTACATGTCTATTACTTATGCATTTGCCCCAAACTGAACATATCGCGCGTTTAGCTTCAGATAACTTGCTTTTAAGATGTTTGTTTAAGCTAACATTAGGGGTGATAAGAACTCCAAGGTACTTGTATTCTCGAACAATTTCAATGGGTTTATCTTGCAAAGTCCACTTTTCATTTCGACTGTATCTTCCGCCACCATTTCTAAATATCATCATTTTGGATTTTGTTAGGTTTACAGAGAGATTCCAAGTTTTGCAGTACCCATCAAGCCGGTTTATCATAAGCTGCATACATTCTACAGTATCTGCGAGAAAAACGATGTCATCTGCAAACATAAGCGTTGGAATACTTGTTCGGTCTATCTCAATCCCACCTCTTACGGTCTTCGTTATGTCGTTTATATATAGTATAAAGAGTAATGTGCTCAATACACAGCCTTGCTTCACACCCATTGTAGTCTCAAAGCCTTCGGACAAGAAGTTTCCATCCCAAACGGAAGCTATATTATTGTATACATTGCTCGCAAAACGTTTATTACTTTTGTCGATATTCCATATCCATAAAGCTTATAGAAAAGCGCCTCTCTAGAAACAGAGTCGAATGCTGCTCGAAAATCTATAAAAAATGCGTAAAGTTTTTTGTGGTTCCTCTTGTAGATTTCAACGATGTTAGTTAGCGTAAATATTTGGTCGATTGTGGAATAGTTCTTCCTGAAGCCCGCTTGAAATTCATGAATGATTTTCTTCTTATCTACCCATTGAATAAGTCTGTTAAAAAGCACTGCACCAAAAAGCTTGGTTGAAGTATTTAAAAAAGATATTCCTCTATAGTTTGTCGGGTCATTACAATCACCCTTCTTGTGCAGTGGAAATATTATTGATTTCAAAAAACTCCCTGGTATATCAGCGTTTTCAAAAATGCGATTGAATTCAGATACAAGCGCTGAAAGGAATTCACTCGTACAGTTCTTATAAAATTCAAATGAAATGCGGTCGTCTCCTGGGGCTTTGTTATTTTTAGAGTTAAAGATTACATTTTGAACCTCATCTAGAGTTATCGGTGAATCTAGGAATTCATCAACAATCCACGGTGCTGCATATTGAAATGGCAGGGAGATTTGTGTTGTGTTGAGCAAGTTTTTAAAGTGATCTTTAAGTTGTTCCGCTTGCAAGCTTAGTGCGATATTGTTTTTTCTACCATTGACATGCTTAACAGCTTTCCAAAACTCTGCTGGGCATTTTGCTTTGTTTAAAAGGGCAATATTTTCCTCGTTAAACGTTTGTTTTTTAGAAAGGCATACGTTTTTGAAATGCTTATTTGCTTCTGCATAAAGTGTTTTTAACGTATTGGTGTTGTTCTTTCTAACAAGCTTGAGAAATGCAAAAGATGCATCTCTAGCTCGCTTGCAGTCTATATCAAACCATTTTTGTTTGCTCCTACCTTTGGCATTTTTTAATGGTGTTATTTTGGGTACGGCTTTTTTCATTATTTCTGTAAGGCTTTCAATATTTGGTGGCGCATTAACATTTGTCAGAGCTACGAGTTCTTTGTTGAGGTTTATTTGATACGATATTCGAAAACTATCTCTCCATAGTAGTTTCGGTAGGAGGCTCAACTGTGTTATGCTGCTAATTAGTGGGTTTTCGTGCAAGTATAACGTAACTTCAAGAGGCATGTGGTCAGAATATGTCTTTGTTCCTACCTTGAATTCTTTAAGAAGTGAGCACAAGTTTTCGGTTATAAAACAGTAATCTATGACAGAACATGCTGTCCCACGTAGAAATGTGAACTCCCCACGCGAATCTCCCTCACAGCTTCCATTCAGTACTCGGCAATCAAATGCATCCATTAATTCCAGAATCGCACCACCTTTGGCATCACAGATCTCGTCCTTAGAGTCGCGTTCTGTATTTATCAAGGATGTGCCCAATTCACTGACAAAGTTATTTTGCGACATGCCTATCCTTCCATTAAAATCGCCGATAAGTACTAAATTCACCGAATCTAATGCGTTCAGTAGGTCGTTTATTTTGTTGTAGTCATGCGCCCAGTGATTGCAGTTTAAATATATCGGAGTTCAGATCTACAAATGCTCTAATTTTTAAAAACATTTATCTTCATAATAACAGAGATTTCAAAAGACTTTGTTCCAAAAAAAAAGTTGACTACGTCAACAATGTTGCAGAAGAACTGGCAAATTGTAAGAACTCGAAGGCTTTCTGGAAAAGTGTTCGTGAGCTGGGTGGTCGTGATAGAAGCATGGTGACTACGCTCGAAGTTGAGACACTAGCAGCTCATTTTAAAACTCTTTTGTCGGCTGATGAGAATCACCATGCTTTCTTTTAGGCACAACCCAATGTAACTATCTGCGAACTGGATAATCCTATTACTCGACCTGAGCTTGAAACTACTCTGAGTAAAATGAAAAATAATAAGGCTCCTGGCATAGATGGCATTCCGATTGAATTCTACAAGAATAGTACGGAATCGTTTAAAAATCATCTTCTGGCATATTTTAACAAACTTTATGAAAATTCTTTTGTTCCAAACAATTTCAACAAAGCGGTTATATTCGCAATATTCAAAAAAGGAGATACCAATCAGCCAGAGAACTATAGAGGAATCTCGATTCTCAACTCGCTAAGAAAGATTCTAACTTCAATTCTTTATGAAAGGTTGACGGAATGGATTGAGAACAACAACCGACTCACCATGTTCCAGGCAGGATTTCGGTCGGGTTTTTCAACGCAAGACCATATATTCGCTCTGACGAGTATTGCCAGGAGATCGATTGAGCAGAAAAAGAAATTATATGCCTGTTTTGTGGTTTTTAAAGCAGCCTTTGACAAGGTAAATAGAAATGCCTTGATGTACAAATTGTCATCCTTAGAAATTTCACGTAAATTCTTAATGTTTTATTTCAAATTTCTTGCCTCATCTACTGCTTCAGTGTGGGACGGAACTAAATTCTCTGAATGGTTTGAAACAACATCAGGTGTCCCCCAAGGGTGTATATTAAGCCCGATATTATTCGCCTTGTTTATTGATGACGTTTGTGATGTACTTCCGGGAGGAATACTCTTTGCCGGTATACAAATCAAAGTTTTGCTCTACGCCGACGATTTAGTTTTACTGGCTGACAATCCATCTACCCTTCAGCTGCAAATCAACAAACTAAATATATTTTGTGAATCATGGAGTCTCTGCGTCAATACTAACAAGACAAAAATAATGATTTTTGAACCGCGTCAAAGAAGAAGACTCGCAGAAGAAAACTGGTCCCTAAACAACGCGCCTATTGAGGTCGTTCATTATTTCAAATATCTTGGAGTTTTGCTGTCTTACAATCTTAATGTTTCGAAACACGTGAAAGAAAAAAGCAACGAAGTCAAAGTAGCTCTAAACTTGATGTGGACTAAGTTTTACTCTAACCAAAAAATCGATCTTAATTCCAAATATCGTGTTTTTCAAGCAACTGTGAACTGCTGCATATGCTACGGTACCCAAGTTTTTGGATATTTACAACTAGAGGAGTTTGAAGCCGTGCAAAGGTATTTCTTCAAACGCTTGTTCAGATTGCCTTCTTCAACAACCAATTATGCTATATATGTAGAGTCTGGCATAACACCTCTTTACATTACAAATCTTAAAACCAACTCAGACTACATATTGAAAGTTATGAGGAGGGATGAAAGAAGCCTTCACAAATCTATTATGACAAGGCTTATGCAAACAAATGCCTCCCCGTTTAAGGAATGGAACCAGATAGCTTCTTCATATGGCAGTAATCTATTCTTTTTGGAGTCCAATTTGAATCAATGGCACACCATGTTCAATGATCTGATCGCCAGAACTGATGAACATATCTTTAGAGAACATCTTTCAAGAGCTTCAACAACATTATCAAGAAATGTGTATAGAAACCTCAATCACCAAATATCATCACAGGCTAATTATTTCAGTAACGAATTTTCTTCTGAGGCTATAAGTTACATATTTAGAGCCCGAGTGGAAATATTGAATCTTAACTCTATGCCGCATCGAACTGATCTTCCACAAATCTGTAGCCTTTGTAACACCGGCGAACCAGAAGACATCACACACTTCTTTGCATCGTGTCCTCTACTTCAAGAGATTCGACGGTTGTATTTCGAACTGAGTTTTCTTCCCCCAACTCGGCTCTATGAAATCCTTAATGGAGACTTTGGATGGTCAACTGTCTATAGATACTGCAAACATGCTCTAAATTACCGCAATAGTTTTCCATAACTCTACAACCAGTTATTGCAATTGAAAGTTTCCTATTTAATATTTTGTGTTTCAAATCATGTAAAAATTGATATTTTTTTCCTATTTAATATTTTGTGTTTCAAATCATATAAAAATTGATATATATTTTTTTTTTTTTCAAAATCATCTCAAAATTGTTGAATTCGCACTTGATGCTTTAACAAACTATTATTTTCTTTTTTTGTTTTTATATAATTAGTTGAACTTATGTTTATTATTTGAATTTTAACTTCTTTACATTTAAATTGTGTTCTTGTTATGAAATGTCGATCAGGCAAACGGCAGAATTGCCATGTCCATATTCTTAAAGAAAAACTTTTGTTAATAATTTATATCTTAAAATAAAAAAACTATCTATCTATCTATCTATCTATATCGGCAAAAGATATAACGGCGTGGTGAAATTGTTTTTCTCGTTCTTTTCTCTAAGTTGCATATAGATGACAGGAACAACCAAAACAAGAAAGGATGTGTTCAGAAAGAGTGTAACATGGTTAAGGTTTTTTTAGACTAGACTTTATTTTTATATATGAGCTAATAAATATTTTTCATGTATTTATGTTATATTGATTTCAACAGTAATATCTTTACTAATAACTTAACTAATGTATTATCGAAAATATACTGCATCGAATTATTCATATGTGTTACTATAAAAAGTCGAAATAATAAAGTTCTACAATTTACCGGGAATATTTATATAAAATTTCCATGTCTTCTTCAATTTCGGTATCAATCGACATTTCCTAGATGATAATGTTAACGGTACATTTATTTGTTATGAATAACTTTTTCAGCTTTTTATTTCACCAAAAAAATCAAATATTTTGGCTAATAACTACTTATACACTGCATTTTCTATGTTTATAGTTAATCAGGTTAAGCCCTAAATTTAGGTTTGAATTTATTTATGAATAGCCTAAAGAGTTTAGCAAACATCTATGAATAAGCCATAATGCATTTTCAGAAAAACTGTAATTAAAATGTTCCCTGACAAACTTTCCCTTTTCGCTATATAACTGAAAGATAAGATATAGTTAGAACAGTGTTTCTGACTGGAAAAAAAAAATAAAAAATTTTGGCTTAAGAAAAAAATGAGTTTATTCTTCTTCACAAAGCCACTGAGCTAGCGAGAATACAAATATTTTTACTTTTGTACCAAAGTACTTTTTGGCTTATGTAGTTAAGCCCTGAAAAGCAACACACTACCTAGGTTGAAAGACGTAAGAATAATTTATCACCTATTCACAAATCTTATGCAATTAGAATTGGCAACAGAAGTAGCAAGTTGACGGTCTATTTATTTAGTCTCTACTTAAATCACTTAGTTTCAACATTTTGGAAATGTTGTGAGTAATGTAAAGAAAAAAGACAACGATTATACACAATAAAACAGGAGTGGAATAAAGAGATGGGTATATAAAAATGTTTTCAATGTTCCTTTGTTGTTTTATTTTCATGATGCGCATCGGCAAAATTAAGTCGATAAACGCTGAACATTGAAACAAATCATATGAGTTTTGTTGCATTTTTCAACGGTCTGAGCGAAAATTAAACGCAGCTAATAACTAAAATAGTAATAGTAGTAGTCATGAAAAGTGCTTTCAGAGTTGTATGTACATATGTTTCTAGGTCCTAGGTCTCATTGGACTGTTGTTATTTTACTTACTTAATTATTAAACCTGACTTCAAATAGATAACTAACTAATATTTCTCTAAATGCGTAATTTGGAATTATTTTTTAAATCTTCATTGTTCTCGCACCTAACAAGAGTAATTAATTTCACTTCATATTCGAATGATATTACTCCCAATCGAACACAATAAGAGTACCAATCCACAATCTATTTTCTTTTAGCACCTCTGAACAGCTGACTACATCCGACATTTTTAAAAGGTGGTGAGTGTGCACATTTTTTTTTATATGGAGTAAAACATATGCAAGTTGGTGTGTAACATCACAGCTTGTAAGCAAAAAGAGAGCCACCGTCGAGTTTGACTGTCTCGATTAGTTTTTTTCTCTCTGGCAGCAGCGTCATTGGCAACACCGCCGCATGTTCATCTTTTTTTTTTTCTTTTTTTTAGGGATTTTTCTGTCTCTTTCAGAATTAAAGAGTAAATCAGAGAAATTAAAATCGACCTGAGCAGTAGAATGGGCAACTGAATTGGTTCAAGCTATATACATAAGCTCCATTGGTGTTTTATGTTGATTTTTCATGTTTTTTGTATATGTTTCAGCAAATCCAATTTCGTGTGGGTATTGAAGCTGAATACGGGGGAGTTTTTGGCCGAATTATGTGCAATATCAGTAAACTCGTTTCCCAGAATCCCGACATGTCTAGGGGTCCACATTAACTTCATATTGCTTGGCGATTTAATAAGTTGATATCTGATTTCAGATATGATTTCAGTGTTGTTGTTGGGGTTTTGTATGGCGTGAAGGACAGATATGCTATCGGAACAGGACAACATGGAGCAGCCAAGTGCAGCCGATTTGTTGGTAGATCTAACTGTACTGCTTTAGTAAGGATCATAGCGATGACGGATGGTATTCGATTTGTTTCGCAAATAGCTTAGCGGTGCTTATGTGTATCTCTTTTCTCTTCAATACTGGGTAGTCCTGCTTCTGCCAAGATATTCGTTATGGGTGTAGTGAGGAAGGAGTTGATACTTCTCCTAGCTGCGTCGTGGTAAACAAATTGTATTATTTTTAAAATTGACTTAGGACAGCGCCCATTTATATACAACCCATAGTCAATTTTGCTTAAAACTAACATTCTGGTGACATTTAAAAAGTTGTTAATACTTTTTTGAAGCTATTTTATAATATTAGCTTTGGCAGCTAGATAATTCTTAAGCTCTAAACAGTGTTGTTTACAAGAATATTTTGTATTAAATACTAATCCTAAGATACTTAAATTACTAACATTCTCAATGTTTACATTATTTACATTTGCTTAAGTTCAGAGCAGTTTAGTTTACGACAAATAATGAGTAATTTACATTTTGCAATATATAAGGGGTGGGATTGGCTAAGGAGATAATTGACTATCATTTTCATTCCGTCTGTGTAAGATGATTCAACTCAATTCAATTCGATTGAACAGTTTCAGATTAGAATTGTCAAAATTCATTCACTGTATCTAAATAAAAGTATCAAATTGACTGTGTTTGAATAACATTCTTACTTTTCTTGTGTTTTTGCGATTGTCGTAAGCTGTGGTCAAAAGAATGTGTTTTTTTTACGAACAAAAACTAAGTAAGAAAATGTTCAAGTCATTTGTGTAAGCGTCTGGTAGCTCTATTCAGAATAAACATATTTGTTTGAAAATGACTATCACATTTTTGTTGTGACAGCTTATTAGGCATCAATTTGACTATCACCTTACATACATAGATCAAATTCGATTATTTTGATAGTAATTTTTTTTTTATAATTAGCGAACATCTTCTCAAAAAACCTAGACATCTTGCGGCATTTTTGGCGACATCGCGTATGTGATCGTTCCACAAAAGGTGGTAGCTGATGCACATTCCGAGGATGTCAAGATTTTCAGTTTCGTTGATGCAAGTGCCACTCATAGATAGTGGCAAAGAGGGTATATCTCGCTTTAACGATGCAAGACAGCATAGGGTTTTCGAAGCATTAAATTCCACACGGTTTGTTATTCCCCATTGTACAATGCTGTGTAGATCGGAATTTCATGAGCTTATCAAATTTTGCCGTTGCAGTTCCACATCCGAAGAGGAGGGTTGTGAGTCTGGAAACGAATATGAAAAGCTAAGAATGCTTTCGTCAGCGAAACAATGTATTGGATTAGAAGTAGCAGACAGGAGATCATTTATAAGAATGAGGAAAAGGGTCGGAGATAAAACGGAGCCCTGGGGCACACCAGTATTTATTTTATGGGTTTCAGACTTGAATCCGCCCAAAACAACGTGTATCGAAAGAAAATTTCTAATCCAACGAAGAAGAGATTCGTCAAAACCAAAAGCACGCATTTTCGATAAGAGAGCAAGATGCCAGACTTTATCAAATGCCTTTGAAATATCAAGTGCAATAATCTTATTTTCGCCAAAACGATGTAAAGATTTGTTCCACTGTTCGGTGAGATGAACCATGAGATCACCAGTGGACCTATTGCTACGAAAGCCGTGTTGCCGGTCATTAAGAAGCTTCCGTTGCTTAAGATATTTGCTAAGTTGATAATTAATCAGCGTTTCCATGGCCTTAGAAAGAAGAGACGTTAGTGCTATCGGTCGAAAATTTGCGGGGTAAGAAGATTCGTCTTTTTTTGGGATTGGCTGAACAAATTCAGTTTTCCAACTACTCGGAACGAGCCCAGAAGAATAGTTTAGATGGAAAAGCTTACGCAGTGGTTTTGCTAGCGTGGAAGAACACCTCTTCAGAATAATAGCGGGGATACGATCCGGACCAGCGGATTTATGAATGTTGAGATCTTTAAGAACTCTAGCCACAGTACGAGTACGAAAATAGATTGGTCCCATAGACCAAACTGCATTTGGGACATTGCAGTATTTTTTGCCGTAATTTTTGGTCATGCAAAAATTTGGTCCTTCGGATATGGGCGTTGCAGGCCTTCCTGGCTTGTGTAAACCTTTTCCGGTTATCCTCAGTTTAACCCTATTCGGGATAAAAGTTTTCATTCCCAGATAAATCATACTAGTAATCATATCTGCACTGGAGTCTACGTCATTACCGAGGAAGCGTAATGACCAGTTACAGATCCTGAAGAAATTATTGAGACCGTCCCAGTTGGTTTTCTCGTACTGCCAAACGGTTCTCTTTGGAGCTTTTTCTTTAACGAGAAACTAGCAGATATGACAGTGTGGTCCGATGTGCCTAGAGACGTCAATACACTGATTGTGTGTTTTATCAGGATCAGAAGTGAGAAACAAGTCAAGTGTATTTTCTGCTCGGCCGCTAACGTCTGATATTCGAGTAGGCTCATTGACAAACTGTGTAAGATGGTTAAACTCAGCAAAAATCTCAGCACACGAATTGAGGAGCCACGAAGAATTGTGAACATTAAAATCACCCGTAATAGCGATTTACAGTGTGAGGATACATGGAGACAAATCTTTGGATGGAGTCAGACAGAGCATCAAATTCCTGAGAAGTCGAAACTCTGTCCAGGTTTGGACTCCGATAAAGGAAACAATAGTGAATGATGTGCTTATTCACGGAAAGTTTTAACCACATGAAATTAAAGAGGGAATTGGTAAAATGACCATATTGCGGTAAGAGTTGAAATGCAACATCATTCCTAATATATATGGCGAGACCATGGTGTGAGAAGAATAATGGCACCAAGCAATACCCATGAATACAAAATTCAGCAGGATCGGAATCTTCACCTACTTGGGTTTCACTCAATGCCAAAACAGCTGGTCTGTTAGAAACAGTGTGGATGTATATGTACACAGACAGAAAATTCGATCTCAGCCCATGGTGTGATATATAAACGAATTTTTTAGTATATTCTTAATATATATAATTCTTCTGTGAGTGTGTATGTCACTGAACTTCTCTTAAACGACTGGACCGATTTTGTTGAAATTTTTTGTGTGTGTTCAAGGGGATCTGAGAATGGTTTAGATTTACATTTTGGAATGTTTTACATTGGATCCGACAGACGGCGCTACCATCGCAGTGTCAAATATTAAATAATATTCAATTTTAAAAGATTTTAAAAAATAAAAAAACGATTTTACGCCCCTAGCTCCATCTAGCGGCAAACAAACTGGGATGAAATCAAAAGTTTACTGTTGCCAGGTCAAACATCGATGCACCGTCATGATGTCACTGCACGTGTCTTTAAACAAAAATTAAAATCTTTGATGAATTTGATTACACATTACTCGGTATTTGGTGAAACGCGTTGTTGGCTTTACTCTGTTGAATGGCAAAAATGAGGTTTACCTCATGCGCATATTTTAATTTGGTTGGTGGATAAAATACGCGCAGAAGAAATTGACAAAATTATTTCAGCGGAAATTCCAGATCCGAATGTTGATCCAGAATTGTTTAACATTGTTACTACAAATATGATCCATGGTCCATGTGGCACTCTAAACATGATGTCGCCATGTATGGATAATGGAAAATATACAAAACGTTTTCCAAAACCATGTGAAACTGATACTATCACCAATATGGACGGTTATCCATCTTATCGACGTAGAGACGTAGACAATGGTGGTCAATCATATGAATTGCGCTTGTCAAATGGTGTGAGAGTAGATATTGATAATCGCTAGGTAGTTCCATATTCGCCATTGCTGTGCAAAACCTACAAAGCGCATATAAACGTTGAACTATGCAGTTCGGTGAAGTCTATCAAATACATTACATTTGTAAGTATGTTCACAAGGGTAGTGATAAAGCTATATTTGCTGTTCAAAATGTTAACGACAATGACGAAATAACACGTTATCAAATGGGTGGATACATATGTAAGTAGCAACGAAGCTATTTGGTGCATTTTTACGTTCCCTATACATGAAAGGGATTCTGCTGTTATACATTTGGCTGTGCATCTTGAAAACGGACAGCGTGTTTACTTTACAGAAGAAACTGCACTACAACAGGCTTTGACGGATCCAAAAACAACTCTTACTCAATTTTTTAACCTTTGTAGTCGACAAGATGCTGTTGGTCAATTCGCAAGGACGTTGATGTACACTGATGTTCCTAAATTTTTTAGTCAATGGTACTCCATACGACTCTTTCTTCGATGCAAGTTTGAAATTTTCAAATTAAAGATTAGACAGGACAACGTCTGTCGGGTCCGCTAACAACTAACATGCGAGTATTTTTGCAACATGATGAAACTGCAAATGTGCTTGCGAAGCAGTTGTTAGATATTGGAAATAATAAAGTTGTAATGGACACCTTTACCGGATTCATCACATTACCCACAGATTTCTGTCACATCACAGATTCAAAAGAGGAGCTTATTCAGCGTGTTTTCCCAGATATAGCGCAAAAGTTCAAAAACCATAATTGGCTGGGTGAACGAGCAATATTGGCAGCGAAAAATAAAGATGTCCAGGATCTCAATGCGATCATTCAGAATTTTCTTCCAGGACAGTTGGTTTCCTTTAAATCAGTCGACACCGTTATGAACCAGGATGACGTTTTTAAATTCACTGGAATTGCCTGGATTACCACCTCACAATTTGCAGTTAAAAGTAGGATCAGTTGTCATCATGCTGCGTAACATTAATCAACCTCGACTATGCAATGGAACAAGACTGGCTGTGAAAAAGCTGATGAATAACGTCATTGAGGCAACAATCATAAAAGTAAAATACAAAGGAGAGGATGTCTTGATCCCGCGAATACCGATGATTCCAACGGATTTACCATTCGATTTTAAACGCTTACAATTTCCAGTACGCCTGGCCTTTGCGATGACAATAAATAAATCGCAAGGACAGTCTTTAGAAGTTTGCGGAATCAACTTGGAGTTTCCCTGTTTCACGCATGGACAATTATACGTCGCGTGTTCGCGCGTCGGAAAACCGTCTTCTTTATTTATTTACGCACCACAAAACAAAACAAAAAAATATAGTTTATGAGAAAGCTTTAAATTGATTAACAAACTGTATCATAACAGTGTGTGTCTGTTAATAAAAATTTAAACCTTATAAATAGCCAGTATTTCAGGCAAACTCTAAGTAAGCAACATGATGTGTCGAAAATAATAATAAAACTTCATGCTTCATTAAAAAAATTTTTTTTTATTCAATACGTTTTGTTTGTTTTGAAATTAATTTATACAAAAGTTTAGGTCTTTTATTTATCGATTGAGGCAGTATGAAGTCTGCAGGGTCAGCTAGTCACTGTATATGATTATTTAAAGGCCTTTACAATACAACCTCACTACTAGTGTTATGCCTTTAGTAGTGACGTTAAGTTGGCCCGGACCCTAACAATCAAAACAGTGATCTACAACCCATATGTAATTGAATGAACCCACACATACACACAATTGAGCGAGCTTACAAAAAGCTTAGCCCTATGCATGCACCTGCTGAGCCACTAAACTGTACAAAAAAATGAAAGAAAGAGTGAGGAAGGGATTGTCACTTACTGTGTTTTGGTAGGTACTTTATATTGTTGGCTTTATTTTTCCTTTTGTGTTGCTCTTTTTTTATATTGCTGTTGTTTTTTTCTGTTTTTTTTTTCTATTATTAATTGTTTGGTTTAGTTTTATTGATTATTGCTTGTTGATCATTGTTTGTGGGTTTTTTGTTTATTAACAATTAATTCAAAACGCACAACACGACGAGAGGACATGAACCTCCTCAAAAGCTTATCAACGATTAGCCGATTCCACCCAATATTTTACTTTTATTGATATCGTCAATTTTACACAATATATAAATATAATCCGCATAAATATAGTGATCTAAGAGTTGGTCCTTTCTTATGTTGTATTAATATCGTCGAATACAATTATGAATAATACTACCGAGAGGGGTGATCCCTGCGGTTTGCGTTATGCATTGGGTAGTTTGAAGAGTAGATGCTATTCGCTTTTACCCACAATGTTCTATTTATTAAAACAGATCTTACATATCCATATATTCTCTTTCCAACACCCCATTTAATTAGTTTTTTAAGGACTATATGCAGGCCAATTCTATCGAAAGCTTTTTCGAAATCGAGGGAGAGGATAGATATGTGGTTTTTAGCTGTCAGTGCTTTCGTGATAAAATAATCCATATGTAGGAGTGTATCAGCGCATCCCCTGTTACATTTAAAGGCAACTTGATTAGTGCTGATAAGTTTGTTTGTTTCGGCAAACCATAACAGAAGTTTCGCAATTATCTTTTCCATTATTTTAGATAGACATGGGATAAGAGAAATTGGGCGGTATCCTCCAATTGTATTTCTATCTTTTTTGGGTTTAGGTATAATGGTGGAATATTTCCAGGTGTGAGGGATAATCGAGTTGTTTAAAATATTATTATAAAAAATAATTATTCTCTGTTTAATATGCTTAGGTATATTTTTCAGCATGGGATATAAGATATTCTATCTCTGCTTGGTGTCTTGCCTTTAACCTTGCTAAGCGAAGATTCAAATTCAATAATAGATATTGTTTGTTCAATGCGTCTAGATGTCGGATTGGTAACGTATTGCACTGAACTATTTAAAATATCTAGTTTTTCTTCAATGAAGGTAGTCAAAATTTTATATTTCCGGAGGATTTTGACCAAGTTTGTGCAATAAGATTAGATATTTTTGGAGGATCAGTATAATCTCATTGTTGGATTTGATACTACTTATTGCAAGTGAAGTGAAGTTACCAATTAGACGACGGATTTTTCGCCATATTTTGGCGTTGGGGTTTATATTAGAATTGAATTCAGAGAAGCTTTTAGCTTTGCTGTCTTTAAGAAATCGCCTAAATTTGGCATTAAGTTTTTTGTACATACATAGTTAAATTTTGCGTTGTAGAATTTTTAAAAAAATTTTAAGTGCATTCATTTTTTTCTTTTCGAAGTACTTAAAGCTCAGGGTTCCACCAAGGTACTACCTGAGTAATACGGGAGTTGAATCCCTCCTGCTCCTCTCGGAGCCTGATTAATTCAAATCCCGAACTGCAGTCATTTAGTTGGATTAAAGTATTATTATTGCATGTCCGCATCATGGTAATCTGCATTGGTATTAGCTATGTAATATTCGTTGTTGCCCAAAATATTTTGTGTAACAGCTGATATAGGCGATTGGGTGAGTACAGACACAGAGTGGGCTTAGAATAAGAGTGTGTAGTAGAATTAAAAGAAATTGGGACGGATTGAGTGGATTTGAAGGTGGAAGCAATTGGTCTCAGTGGTGCTGTAGTAGTGCTAGATTTTGTCTTTGGAGGAGTAGGGAGATGAGGTTGTTGATCGGTTGTGGTTGTTAGAGCAGGAGATGAATATGACGAGTTTTTGTGGTGGGTAATGACATTACACACACACATTGTGTGTGTACTTTCCTTTTCTCTATTTTATGTAACAAGTTTTGTGCTTGTTTTTAAGGAATGATCAGAATTTGATAAATGGAGGGGGGTTTGGAGATCATTCGATTTTTTCTGAAGATTAGTTTTTTTTAATTGTTTTTTGAACTTGAGTTGCATTTTGTTGAGTTTATATACGTTTGGCTTCTGCCATAGTTTATTTTTTAATTGTTCTTATGGTTAATATTTCTTTTGCATGTTTATATAAAGGGCACGTTTTAGATGATGCAGCGTGAGGGAGAGCGCAATTTCCACACATTGTGCGAGTACATTGATTTGGTGTATGAGGGGGAGGTTACACGTTTCGCATTTTGTACTGCCATTGCAACGTTTTAATGTATGTCCCAGTAATTGGTTATCGCATGGAGTTGGGGACGTATTCTGTTTTTTTTTTATGTGTAAAAACTGATACCAACTGATTTAGGAGTTTGATAGAGATCGAATGTGAAGATCCTTAGACCTGTAGGTTTTTGCTTACCATCATCACCTTTCTTTAGGAACGTATATACGTCCTTGACACCTTGATGTTCCATTTTAGTAATAATTTCAGTTTCGTTAATGAGGCATGAAGCGTGACAAATTCCTTTAGATTGGTTGAGTCGATCGTGTAGTATCAGTTACAGGGGCAGACCCCAGAAAGGCCTTTAGCTCGGAGGAAAATATCTGCAATCTTTTGTGACTTCTCAAATAACAATAAACTTCCGTCGCGAAGCTGACACACTATAACTTGAAGAACGGCGATGTTATCGGTTCGGGAGTTAGTCGGTGACTCTCCAAATTTATATTTTCTGAGTCAGACGGGCACGGATGGGAAGTTGTCATTGTGGTCGCATCCTAGCCTCTTTTTTTGATTGTGATTATTGCGTTGGTAGTTCATGAACGTAAGTAAACAAGGCAACAGAAATCATTGACTTGTTAAATTCGAAAGAATCAATGTAATCTAACTACTCGCTAACTATTTATAAGGAGATAAGTAAAACTACATTTGTTATTACTAATCTCAATGAACAGTTATGCAAATGGGATTTTTGTTCAAATATAATGCCAATCAAACACATCTATGTGATGTGAAAATGTTACTACCCTAGTGACTCACATTCATTCCTGTGTGCGAGTACTATTGTCAGGGATGGAGGGGACCTAAAGTTTTAAGCCGAATCCGAACGGCTTATTTGAGAAAGCACTTTTCATGACAAGAATTACTCTTGGAGAATTTGTCAATTCCTCGCAAGAGGTAGTACCCGTGAAAAAAACTTTAGATGGCATAGGCAACATACTGTAAGCGTCAAAAGAAAGTGTACAGCATTGAACTGCATTTTTACAACACTGTTAAATCAAGGGGATTCGATCTTTTAGAAAAATACTTATGTTATTTTTGAAAGTAGTTTATTTTAAATGAATTGCCATATAAAACTTATCAGAAAATAATGAAGTTGCAATACAATAAAAAAATAAAGAAGTATGTTTCAGTTTTAAAGCGTCAAAAAAAGTGTACAACTTGCTACACATACTGTACAACTTTCCGCTTATCGGGAAAAGAACCGTTAAATTTATTTTATTTTCTTTATAGCTCATAACTAATTGATCAAAAGTGTTATTGAGTGCATTTCCATCTAAAGTTTCTTGTTCTTGTTGGGTAAACAAAGTACAGTAGAAACACGACAACTTATTGTAAAATTAAGAAAGGAAGGAAAATCTTACCGCGAAATAGCCGAAACAGTGGGCAGATGCCATAACACGGTGAAAAAAATGTTGGACAAATTTCAAAAAAATTTAAAAAATGTAAAAGATCGACCTCGTTCCGGAAGGCCAAAAAGGCTATCCGTAAGTGATGAACGTGCTATCGTCAGGGAAGTGCGAAAAAATCCCGCGTCTAGTGCAGTTAAAATTGCCGAAAACATTACCCAATCTTCTGGGGTCAACGTAAGCGCAAGCACTATTCAGCGGACCCTCCATAGTAGCGGGCTACATGGAAGAGTTCCTCGCAAAAAGCCTTACATTTCTGAAAAAAATCAGAAGCGAAGACTTCTTTTTGCCAAAAAAAAATATCAAAAAGAAAGTTCTTCGTTCTGGGGAAATGTTCTCTTTAGTGACGAGAGTAAATTTGAGATTTTTGGTTCAAGAAAACCACCAAAAGTATGGAGAACGAAAAAAACAGAATTTACACAAAAAAATTTGAATCCAACAATTAAGCACGGAGGCGGTTCGGTAATAGTCTGGGGATGTATGGCATCATCTGGAGTTGGGAACCTCGTCTTTATTGACAATACAATGAGAAAAGAGGATTATCTTAATATTTTAAGAGACAATTTGCCAAGTAGTGTTGCGAAATTGAGTTTAAATGATTCATGGGTCTTCCAACAAGACAACGACCCCAAGCACACATCAAAAATAGTAAAAGAATGGTTACTTTACCGTAAACCCAAGCAACTGCATCACCCTCCGCAATCCCCAGACTTAAACCCCATCGAGCATTTGTGGGAGCATCTGGATAAGCAGATCCGAAAAAGGGACATTTCAAACAGAGAGTCACTAAAGTCAATTCTAGTTGAAGAGTGGCAAAAAATCCAAACCGATTTGACAAGGAAGCTGGTAGAGTCAATGCCCAGACGCATTGATGCTGTTTTAAAGGCGAAAGGGAAGCAGACAAAGTACTAGTTTTAAGTTTTTTACTTTTATTGAATAATGTACACTTTTTTTTGACGCTTTAAAACTGAAATTTTTTTTTTATTCTTGTATTGTTTTTTTACGTTATTAATTTTTGTTAAGTTTTATATGGCAATTCATTGAAAATAAACTATCTTAAAAAATAACATAAGTATTTTACTAAAATAACGAACCCACTTGCTTTAACAGGGTTGCGCAAATGCAGTTAATAGCTGTACACTTTCTTTTGACGCTCACAGTATATAAAAATGAAAATATTCCAAAATTGTTTCTTGAATAACTTTGCTACTCCATATATTCAAAAACTCAGTGTCATCGAACCATATCTGGAATCCATTAAGTCTCCACAAATTATAAATCAAATCTGATGCTAGGCAACACCACTTCTTGGTTTTAGAATTAATTTTATTTAAGATACAATTGTAAAATTCTTCAAGAAACTTCTTCCTTTTTAATTTCGACATCTTTCTGGTTTAAATTGTACCTTAATTTGACATTTACTTTTATAATTGTATTTTGAGCAAATAAAATCTATTTTTTTTTTCCAATATAATTCAACATTATCAAAAATTACACTAATCAACAAAATTACGTTTTTTTCTTTTGCACAAACAAAACAACACACAATAAGGGATTAAGATGTCTTAAATTCGAATCCCGCCTTTAAATTTTTCTATACCATCGGGTTTTTAAAATATGCCGCTTTGAAAATGCTAAAAATAATTAAAACAGGGTTTTTAAGGCTTAGATTGAACTCAAAATATCTCTTAGCAATAAATTGTATGATGATTTTGCAAAGCACAAAACTTTCTGTTCTACATACTTTTGAATTTAATACATTCATAGTTGCGAAAAGTACGTTTTGAAGTTAAATTTGACTGCTTTCAAAACCAAACTTTAATTTATTATTTATTTATTTATTTTTATGTTTTTAATATTTCAAAAACTTGATATATGTACATAATAGTTGTAAAGACAATGGATTCGTTACAAGAACAAAACGTACATTCAAAACGTTTTGCCTTTTTCTGTTGAAAACCGTTTTAGCATGAATGGCTAAGCGTTTCTTTAAGATTTTTGTAAGACAGGTAAAATCTAACAACTTCTTAAGATTTTTCGATTATTAAAGGATGTAATATACAGTGTTGGAAAAAATAATAGAAACAAGTTTCGGGTGCATTCTTTTTAACACATAAAAACGTATTTATGAAGAGTAGGAAAATAAAAACATCACAGATAGATTTCTAACAATTTATTGCTTAAATACAACAATTTTGTTTAAAATATAATATTGGGAATAATGACAAAAAATAGACTTCTGATTATTATATTGCTTTCTCCTGGAAAAAATAATAGAAACAAAATTAGAATAGTACTCTTTTTGTCGCGAGAAACTTACTTAACAGTAAAAATATTTCAAATTCTTTGAGTATTTTGCAGTGGCACTCTTATTATTAATAACTGCTTCCACTGTTTACCCCATCGAATTCCCCGATTCGGCACATGTCTCTACGGGTATGGAGTACCATTCCCTTCGAATTTTCGACCACAGCTCGTCTTTCTTTTTAGTTTTACAATCTCCGATCCTTCGCTTTAGGATGCCCCATAAGTGTTCAATTGGATTTAGGCCGGGGGATTGTGATGGCCATTCCATAACATTGATTTTGTTTTGTTGTAAGTATTTGTTAGCCAATTTTGAGTGGTTTTTTCGGGTCATCATCCTGCATGAACTCCCATTTGATTGGCACCTCCTCTTCAGTTAATGTTAGCATCACTGAATTAAAGATTTGGAAATAATCCACATCGCACATCTCATCTTTAATCCAAAATATTGGACCTGCACCAGATGCTGAAAAGTACCCTCAAATCATTATATTCCCACCGCCGTGTTTTACTGCCTTCTTTGTGTATTTTGAGTTAAACTTCTTGTTTTTTGGCCTTCTCACAAACATTTTTCCATCGGAAGCAAATAAATTGATCTTGGTTTCATCCGACCATAAAACATTATTTCAATAAGAACGGTGTAAGTGTTTGTTTGGAAAGGGTAGTCTTTGTATAATGTTTTTCTTGGTTAAAAACCGGCACTTTTCGTGGACTTTTACCAGGAAGGCTGGCTTCTATAAGTTGGTTTCTTATTGTTCTAGTCGTCACTGATCCGTTTAATTCATTTTTGAGTTCTCTTAAAGAAATAAATAGTTTTTTCTTACATATTCTTACCAATAGTGTATCAAAACACGAAGAAAATTATCTTTGTTCATCTTGTTTCTTCTTGGCGTGAATGTAAAGTTTTAAACACTTTTTCTTCGAACAGTTTAAGGTTTTTTCAATTTCAATCATCGATTTCCAGCTTGTCAGAGTTTTTTCATGACTTCGCGTCAAATGGAGTATAATGTTATCCACGACCCATATTTATTAAAATTATAGACTACTTTTAAAAATTTTGTTTAGTAACGAATATAAAACATCTGACAAACTTACAAACAAACTCAAAACGCCTATTTCCATACAAAAAATGGATCCTTACGTCAGAATAACAGTTAAAGTACGTTTTTTTTATTATTTTTTCCAGACGAAATCTTTTTACCGTTAAGTGAAAACAAAAAGTTGTGTCCACAAAACTATTTTGCCATTTAAGAGCATTATTAGGTACGATTAAAATATAGAAAGACTACCGACAAATAACTTAATTGCTAAAAAAATATTGTGTATCGAAAATGATGAAGGCACTTCCTTCTATTATTTTTTCCAACACTGTAAATATTTTTAATTGAATATTGAACAAAATGATTATAGATTTGGAAAACCATCACAAATTTTACTGAAAAAAAGTAACAGGATTTTTCAACAGGGTCGCTACAAAAGTAGAGCGACAGGGACAGCAAACGACGCCATGTTTCTTGCCTCTCTTTTGACATTTCTCATCAGTAAGGTTTGCAATTTCATGATGGAAAGATAAACGAGCCAACAACAGGTCAAAATCATTAAAATTTACTACCAAAATTCGGAGTCAGTGGCCTCAACGTTAAGAGCGCTACGTCCAATTTATGGTCGTCATAATCGTCCTAGCAGATCAACAATTGAGCGTCTAGTGGAAAAATTTGAATCCACAGGCACAGTACAAATTGTTCCCGTGCCAGTAAGACAAAGAAATGCCGGTAGTGTCGAGAATATTGCTGCCGCTTAGGCTTTAGTTGCAGAAAGTCCAAATATGTGTCTTACAAGTCGTTCTCAAGCGCTGGGCATCTCTGTGACGTCGTTGTGGCGAAAAGATCTTAGCCTTGGAACTAAAGCCGCTTGACCACCAGAAGCGTCGTATGTTCGTGAATTAAGCTGAGCAATAACTTGAAAATGATTCGGATTTTCATCGAAAAATCATCTTCAGCGACGAAGCTCATTTCTGGCTGAATGGCTCCGTCAATAAACAAAATATGCGGTATTGGTCAGGCAGCAATCCACACGTACTCCATCATTGCATCTCGAAAAAATTACGGTTTGGTGTGGTTAATGGGCCGGCGGCGGCGTCATTGCGCCGTACTTCTTCCGTGATGATCAAGACCGGCACGTTACTGTGAATGGGGATCGCTACCGTTCAATGATAACGAATATTTTTGTGCACCAATTGGATGCTATAAACTTGTAGGACATATGGTTCCAGCAGGACGGCGCCGCAAGCCACAGAGCGAATGTCACAATTAATTAATTGGAAACCGACTTTAGGGAACGTGTTATCTCACGAAATGGTCCAGTCGCTTGGCCGCCTCTGTCGTGCGACTTGACGCCGTTAGACTATTTCCTGTGGGGCTTCGTCAAGTCTATGGTCTATGCCAACAAGCCAGCGCCGATTGATGAACTTCGTACGAATATCGAACGTGAAATTGCAGCAGTATCGGCCGATATATGCTTGAAAACCGTCAAAATTGGGTTCAGCGTATGCACTTCTGCAAGCGTGCCCGTGGTAGCCATGCAAAAGAAATCGATTTCCATATATGTATAATGGCATCAAACGTACTTTCACAGGAATAAAGAATTTCATTGATATCCAAATTCGTTTTTGTTTTATTTAAAAAAAAAAAAAACTTTGTAGCGCTCTTATTGACAAAACTCGATACTTCATAAATTTAGATAGCCTCAAAGTCTTATGTAAGTGTTTTTCGAATTTTAAAAAAGTAATATCTAAAAAAACCTGACGTGATACAATAATTTTGAAATCGGATTTGAATTTGAAGGCCATCAAAACTTATTGGAAAAGTGCAATTTTATTGCCAGTAAGAAAACCTTGTCGACCAGTGTTATATATAGCAAAAAGTGTTATTATTTTTATCATATAAAACAAAAAATTGTACCCCAAAAAACATAGAAACTTAAGAAAACATCGAAATTGAAATTTACAAAAATATAGATACGTTTTTAAAACTTGTATAGTATGCCAAACTTATTAAAAACCAAAAATATGTCTTATTTACAGACAAAATATAGCTTATGGAGTTCAGCTTTGGTTTGAAGGTATGCTAAAAAATATATAATAAATTATGAAAAGTTGAATAACTTTTGAATTAAGGGTGGACAAACAACAGTTTTTGGTGGCAAACTTCGTAGGCGGATGGACAAATGATGCTGTAAGTTGATTTTTAAAAAGGTCGACATTTTTGTTTATTTGCTGGACCCATAATGTCTCGATTGGACAAACGATTTAAATAGGTTTGATTGTTGAAACTAAATTTATTTTTGGGGCGACTTTCCATTACCGCAGCACGAATTTCCTTCTGATTTTTTTTTACAGTTAGGTAGGGGTCTCAATAGAACATGTTTTAAATATTAAGGCGAGGAAACACATAGAAAAAAATATTTCCTTTTTCGGACTTAACCCTACTTTTTTTTATATTTAATATTTGAGCCTTGAACAAGTTTTTTTGAATTGATAGCACAGCGTACTAACAGCTACGTATGTAAGGGGGCATGCTGCCCCCCTGCACCCCCCTGCTTGGCATCACTACAGGATTTGGGGTGGGTGCGAGTTTGGGTATATATGCAAAGTACTTTTTGCATTTGAGCACTAAAATCAAAGAAATTCCCAACAAAAAAAAGCAAGTATGACAAGACTGAACAAAACACAGGGAAGAAATGTCAAAATCAACCATTTTTGCGTGTTTTGTGTATGTAAAAAAGTGAAATTTAAAAATTAATTTAAAATAGAAATAAATGTTTCCTTGCTCTAAAATTGCTATACATAGTTATTATTTATTTGCACATATCTATCAAATAAAAAAACCGCGAGTCGAAATTCGAGCTGCGGTAATGGAAAGTTGAGCCGAATACAAATTAATTTATATTATGAACGACAACTTAATTCTGGAATACATAATATTAAAAACGAAAAACCAACCAAATGAGGAAAAAAACATAGCACTTACCCATAAGTAATGGCTAATATATGAATACACCAAGTTCCGCACCAAAATACAAAAAAGAAAAATGCAAAACCATAGAGTGTAGTAATAATTGGTGACATCTTTTGTTATTTATTCCCTTTACGTTAAGTTTTAGGTTTACTGGAAAGTTGGTTTGGTAAGCGGGTTCCTTTATATCTGAGTTACAATTTATTTTCTAATTCAAATTTTGTTTATGATTTATGTTTCATTTCAATAAAGATCCCGAATCAAATCTATTAAAAAAAAGAATTAACAAAAGAAGTACATGCGGCTTTCGAAGAAAGCATGGAACACACGGATGATTACGATAACAATATCAACCAGCGATTTTTATAAAAAAAAAGCGGCAACCAATAGCTTAGCTCACAAGACCCGATTCTCAATTTATATGATATAAGAATCAGGAAGATATAAAGCTGAAATTAGGAAGAGCTATCTCTTCTGGTACATATTGGGTCTGATTAGATTTTTTTTCGCTCCCAGCTTTCATTAGTTTATGTACACTTTCTGATGGAATTATGACACTGACCATTATGCCAAGGTACATATTAGTTTACTGTATCACAGATATAAAATCATTGCTAAAAGATTCTCTTTCTATATTTTATTCTTTTTTATAAACACTTTGTTCAACTTTTTGTTGCGATGACTCTCGAATATAAATTGGGTTTTTTGATTTTTTTTTCGTACGCGAAGTGTCACAATACACAACACAATTTTTAGTAGGCAATGCGATCACACATCATATATTACTGAAAAAAAATAACGCGTTTCGAAGGTTAAGGATAAAATAAATCTTCAAGTTCTCTACAAGTCAAATATCTGTGGAAAGATATACCTTACAAAACAAACAATCCGAAAAAGATTTTTTTATTGATAAGCGTACTTTATGGGATATGAAAATGTAATATGGAACCCACGAATCAAAGACACTTCATATAAAGACAGGAATCTTTCGTACGTTTCACCCTCCACCAGCCATTTGTATACTTTTTGTATTTTTAATTTTGACAATAGGTCCATGTTGTTCTTTTTTTTATTAAATTGCTGTGGGGAGGATTTTAGGGCTCAACTTTCATTACCGCAGCACGAATTTCGACATGCGGTTTTTTTTATTTGATAGATATGTATGTGCAAATTAATAATAATTATAGCAATTTTAGAGCGAGAAAACATTTATTTCTATTTTAAATTAATTTGCAAAGTTCACCTTATCACATACAAAACACGCAAAAATGGTTGATTTTGACATTTCTTCCTATTTTTTGTTCAGTATTGCCATACTACATTTTTTTATTGAGGATTTCTTTGATTTTAGTGCTCAAATGCAAAAAGTACTTTGCATATACCCAAACTCGCACCCACCCCAAATCCTATAGTGATCCCAAGCAGGGGGTTGCAAGGAGGCAGCATGCCCCCTAACATACCTAGCTGTTAGTACGCGCGCAGTACTATCAATTCAAAAAAAACTTGTTTAGGCTCAAAAAACGAAATACAAAAAAGTAGGGTTAAGTCCGAAAAAGAAAATATTTATTTTTATGACTTAAAGGTGTTTCCTCGCCTAAATATTTAGAACATGTTCTATTGAGACCCCTACCTAACTGTACAAAAAAAATCATACGCAAATTCGTGCAGCGATAATGGAAAGTCGCCCGAAAGTGTATTATGAAGTTACAAATTAACAATTTCTTTTCACTTTCGATCAGAAAGACCTCTCGGCATTGACGATATACAAAAAATGAGCAAACAAATGCAATAGCTAGTGTCGCCAAAGCCACTAGGTGCGGCCCCTATAAAAATCACGATAATAGTACTATTGGTTTTATATACAAAGATTCCACCTACTAAAGTATGTATGTTAGGTTTGGTGGAACAAATTTTATTTAATTTTCAAACTCCATCTCTTGTTTCTTAGTCCCAACAAGCATTTTTGTTTTCAAAAAGTCTAATATTGTAGAGATTGCCAAAATAAAACAAATACAAAAACCAAATTCCCAAAAATTCCTCCATATTTTCAATAAACCTACAAAAGCGCTTGTAGCGTTAAAGAATAAATGACATCAATGTTAAGTTTTTTAGCTGAAGAGTGGATGAATATTTTTGAAATACGTCAGCTTACTGTTTTCATTCTACCCAAATGTAATTTTCCTTTTAAAGTTTTGAATTTATATTTGACTACGCTTTTGTGTTTCCTTTTGATTATTATTGAAAATTATAAACTGATTTGTCGGAAATCACTCAAAGAATTTTGTTTCAGAAAAAAGTTTACTGCTAAGGTTATTTTATGCTAAAAATGTATTTTTTTGAAAACGTATGGTAGCTATAACTGTGTCAGAAATACTTCGCCAATATTACTTCAATCTTCTTTTTACGTATAAATTCAAACAAATTATAAAGAATAAGAATGGAAATTCTTTATTTTTATAAGTTAACATTATATAATTATACATTTTGAAGCAACTGAAAAACATGATATTTTAGTGACCCATTTGTTTGTGTTATTGATTTTATGTTTTTCTATCGCATTATTTTTACCAATACATCAGTTTTCTTTGCAAGTTTATTACCCACAAAAAACATATAAGAAAAAATATTACAAAATACAACACACTTTTCAGCCCACCCGATTTGATTTATTATCCCTATATTCTGCATTAGATTTAATACATTTTTCCTTATCAAACACTGTTGCAACAAAATTGTAGATTTTAGGTCAAGTAAGCACTTACAATTCATTCTTCGTATTTTTTCATCAATTCGTGGTGAATTGACTTTAGCAGTGGTGAATTGACTTTAGCAGTGGGGAATTTATATCAGCATAGTGGTAGGTGTTTCAGCTTGTTGGCAAACCAGAATGACAGATTGGTTTCCGGTCTTTATATAGAGTGTCTTTGCCATGAATAGTGTAGTAAAAAACCACTTCAACACAAAGATAATACACCTCGACTGTCATTTCGGTTTGACAACAAGCTGTAGAGAACTAAATTTAATGGGTTCTTAGATCTGTCAACACACAAAAATTTACCTTGTTTTTGCATTCCATAGAGCAAAATTCATAGATTTTTATTTTATTAGAGATAAAATCTACACATCTGGGTTTTTCGGCAGATTACCCCTCTTTGTAACAATACAATATTTAGCTGTCAGCTTAAAAGAATTTGTAATTTATTTCGGGTTAGAGACTTTGTCTAGGAGGTTGTAAATATATATTCCGAAAAAGAGGCAAGTGGGCAATAATGCCGCCAATAGTAAAGTTAAAATAAAGTCAGGAGCCTAACCACTTGAACACAATGGGCGAAGCTCGGAACTTAAAAAAACGCTTGAAGTAGAAGAGGGCCTCAAAAACACACATTTTGAAGCAAATGACGGTCAAAGGAAAACAAACAAACAAAAAAATAATACCAGTTTTGTGCGGGAGTTTTGTTGACGTTATATATGCATTTGTTAAAAAAATCATTATTTTCATTGATTGTTTTACAAAACTTTTAAAGATGAAGACAAAAAAGTAGCTTTTATTGCATGTAATGCAAATGTGTTATTATTTAATTCAACTTATGAAACAAACAAAAAGCCAAGTTGGTAGGTACGTAATTTGTACAAAGAAAGAAAGAGCAAAGCTTTCTTTGAAACCATTTTTAAGACAAAAAAGGATCGATCTGCACAGCATCAAGTCAAAAGTTTAAAACTTGTGGCCTCAACTATCCATATAAACCATACAAATGTCAAAAATCTGTGCAGCATAAAGTCATAAATAAAAGTTCACCCATTAGCACTTCAGCTTCGGCTTCAACTTCGTATTGTAGCACTGTGTGTTCCATAGAGGAAATATATTATCTAGAGTCCCGACCGGTATCCGTCCTGCATGAAACACCCTCAAATTCCATTTGAGGTGAACTCTCTCAAAGTTTTTGGTAAATTGTTTCGATATTTAACATAATTTGATATTTTTCAGAGCAAAACCTTTATAATGAAGATAATACAAGGTCACTTCAATGAATAAAATGTAAGTCAAATTGCAGTGAAGGAGGTGTAACAATAATAGATTTATTTTATAATCTGTGTTTCCATTTTGGATGCTGCCATTTATATACCATAATGCAGAAAGCAACTTCAATCCAGAAATCTAAAAGATAAAGCAAACAAGGCGCTGACTTACAGGTAGTTTTTTTTATATAATATTTCTCTAAACAAAGTAAGATTGATCTGCTCAGGTCAATCATTATTTATTAAGTAGATTTCATCTTTTTTTTAATTTAGGCATACATAAGTTAAATACAACAAAATTGAAAACTAAAATATTTGTAATCATTATTCTTCTTATGTTTTGGTTCATCACGTTCGTATGCAATCCTTTGCGATTTCATGTGGTCAACAGTATTAGTTAGAAATTCTTTCTCTTCATCTTGCGTCAGAGTTAAAACACAACGTATCCCTTAACTTTAAAATGCAAACTGAGTTTGCAAAGTACACATCTTAACCTTTTAGCTACAGCTTTAATCATTTTAGTATTTTTCTTAGCTATAAGAAGACTCAAGCCTCCATTTGACTCTACCTGAACTTTTCAAAAAATTTAAACTGAATATTGAATTGCAGGGTGACTTGTTCTGTTTGGGGTTTCAAGCTTCGTCAACTGTATCGCTCGATGATGAAGACGAAGGCGATGAGGAACCTATGTTCGAATTGGATGATGCTCTTGATGAACGTGTACTTACGTGGGATGACTGCTCGTTACCAACACGCCTGGAACTTGCCGAACCCGACTTATTCGATCTGGATTTAATTGATGTGGGTGACTTAATATATACTGCCAGGACGTGACTCATCGTCTGAGTGTATCTTCGGATTCTTGGAATTTCTGGTTACTTCTCAAAATGAAAATCTGCATCAATTTTATTTTGTTTTGTTTTCATTTTCGATGTCAAAATACTCACCTCGTTGCTCACATACCTTCACCCCTCCCTCGATCACTTCCTCTCCCACATAGGAAGCTAAATAGACGACTATTGTTACCTTCTCATCTCCTTCCCACCCCACGTTGCTGGTGAAAAAACCATCCAACGAACCCCTACTTCGATTCCTATCTTAACCATCCTTATAATCAGTCCTTCCATCAGTGCTAAACTGCCTGACTCCCTACCCTCTCTCTCCTTCCCTCAATCTACCTCAAAATTGGGCTGGATCTAAGGTGTTACACGACCCGTGCCGATGATCAGCCTGGCTGAGGGCCCAATTAAAAAATAGCCTAGTCGCTAACGGAGTATCCGGATACCTGGCGACCTCCGGATTAACCAGCCTTATCTGTATACACGGATCTCTGTACAGATGAACCACCCCTTATCCGCTACTCGTGGGATTCATATGAATAATTTAAAAACAAAACAAACAAAACAAAATTCAAAGACCGAACCGGCCAGCAGTACGACAGCAAAGTTGTCTGCTGCTCATCCCTCTTCCACTGGTGCTGACATGGCTATGGACACTCACAGCCCTGTTGTCGCCAATGGAATATCGGATAATCTGGTAAAATTACCTTTTTCTTGTAGTGAGGCAGTTGTGAAGAACGGCTCCTCTACTACCACAGAGAGTAAACCTCTCAACTCATCAACACCGCGAGTCGGAGGTAGTAGGGCTGCGGTGCCAGGTCCTTCTACCACCAAAGCCAAGAATCCTAAAGAAGGTCCTGGGAGAGATGGGCGAAAGCTCAGACCCTCCAAGGCCTACTACAAGGACATGTGTAGTGCTAAGAGGATTCTCCAGACGTTTGGTGAACAACTAGGCGCTGGAGGAAACTCTCAGCACGAAGCCAAAATAAAATGGGCCAAGAGCTTCTTGGCCAAAACTAACGTAAAGACCAGACAAGACTCAACGTCGAAGCGACAAAGGTCTATGGAGGGTAGTGTTTCACTACCCAAACGCCCCAAAGTGCTAAACACCAGCACTTCTCTTGACACTCGTAAGGCAAAAATGTCCTTCAGTGACGTTCTGAAGGACGAAATGGTAGTCGCGATTATCGATAGAAGATTTTTTAGATTAGATTAAACATTTTATTTCTTAAAATCCAAATAAATACAATAAGAAAGAAAAGAAATAAGTGACAAAAATATTTTTATAAAAATAGAGTTATTGCCACTCTAAGAAAAATTTTACATTTATTAATTAAAATGGGTGGGGTGACCCTTAAAAGAAAAATTAAAAAAGAAAGTTAAAATATCATACATTTATGTAATGTATACAGAAATTAAATTAAATTGAAGTTAAACATTTCAAGAAAACATCAGGTAGAACCATCTACAAAAAATTCAATACTTTCCTTATCAAGACTAAGGAGCTAATATTTAACTTGTTTCATAAATAACAAATGAGAAGTTTACATCCTGATAGAATGGGGGAGTCTATTAAATATCCGACATGAGGAAACATTATAAAAATTTCTAAATGCGGTTGTTCGATATACCGGTATAGAAACTTGGTTTAAAAAATTTCCACGTAAAATATGTATAATTATCAATTATTACAAAATTAAGATTACCTGATCTCTTAAAAAAAATTTTTAGAACTTTATTACAATTCATATGTCTCACTGAAAGAATTTTCAAATCTCTAAATAGTGGAAAACTAGGGTACAGGCGAGGCTTACCACATATTTTCTTCAGAACACTTTTTTCCAAAACTAATAAAGGTTGTATTTTGTTATAATATGAACCTCCCCAACAAGAAATTCCATATTCTAGTTTCGAATGAAAAATGCCATAATAAATTTTAAGTAGCATCAGTTTGAAAGAGCAAACTTTACGCAAAAAGAAGAAGTTTCTAAGAGTGCACCGAAAATATTGTCTAAAATTCTCTGTGTGGTTATAAAAACTCACTCTAGAATCAATTATTAATCCCAAATACTTGAATTCATTAACTATTTCTAATTTAAAGCATTTATCAATACAGCTCATGGAATCCGTAAATGTTATGGAAGTAACCATAGGATTACAGGTGCAGTTAAATAGCTTGAATTTTGGACACTCAGTAGCATGGAAAAAGAGATCAGCATCAAGAATCTTTTGGCCAGACAAACTGAAAAACATTATCTTGGTTTTAGAACTAATTATCAATTTGTGCTCTGCAAACCAGATTCTTAACAAGCTGAGATCCCAATTTATATCCGATATAAGATTCAGACAACTATCTGTACCATACGAAAAACCAACATCATCTGCAAAGGCTGTCAGAGAACCCTTAAAAGGCAAACTGAATAAAGAATTAATGTATACCAAAAAAAGTATTGGTTCTAAAACCGAACCTTGTGAAACTCCCAAATCGAATGTCTTTATATCACTCCTAATACCATCAAATTTCACTCTTTGGGCTCTTAAATTTAAATAAGATCTTAACCAATCATTAATGAATCCTCGAAACCCAGCACTTTCAAGTTTGCTAATCAAAATTTCGTGATTAACCATGTCAAAGGCTTTTGATATGTCAACAAACAATTCGGCTGTATTCTTTTTTCTATTAAGACTTAAAAATATTTGAGAATAGAAATGTAACAACGCATCTTCGGTTGATTTATTGCTTTGAAAACCAAACTGAACATCACTGAAAAATTTTGTTCTCTTTAAAAAGCTCACCATTCTATTTTTTACAGCTTTTTCAAAAATCTTACTTATCGAGGGCAAGAGTGATATAGGACTATAGTTACCCAGATCATTAGTTGATCCTTTCTTGAAAAGTGGCAAGATATTGGCACATTTAAGAGCAACCGGAAATACTCCAGAAAAAATAATTTTGTTAAAGATATGTGCCAAAACATCAATTATAAAACATGCTACATTTTTTAAACAAACATTTGAAATACCATCATAACCAGAAGAGTTTGAAGTTTTTAAAGTGCCAATTAACTTTAGAATCTCTAAACTAGTTATAGGGTCAAACACAAAACTTTGGCTTTGATAAGGTTCATTACTGAATGGACTACAAAGTGTACAAGATGGGTGACTAGAACTAGCTTGTAGATTAAGTGAAATCGTTGAAAAGTATTCATTGAATGCATTAGCAATTGCAATTTTATCTGAGACCACACGACCATTAACATTGACAACAGATGGTTGTTTTTTGCACTGAGATTTATTAAGTATACTATTCACTATTTTACATTCATTTCTAATATTTCCTTCAGCTAGATTGAATTTGTTTTTAAAATAGTTATCACGACAAATAGGAATTTCCTTCTTTAATTCAACACAAATTTGTTTATATTTAGTTTTTAAATTTTGACTGCTGTTGCGTTCTAAACACTTTTTCTTAATTTGTTTTTATACTTCACTTAAGCGTTTTTATACTTACCGAAGCGACGTAGATGGCACGATCTTTGCCGAGAACTGGATATTGGCCAAAGGACAGCTGGCATTCAGTTTTGTAGAGATCATGTCTGACAATACGGGACCACCGCCCATCACAAAAGATGGCGGTTGGCATCAGGGACACTGGCGGTTAGCCGACTTGGGGAGGTCTGGCCTGGTGCTAAGCTGGAGGTTGTCGCAAAGGAAGACATTCCTTGCAGACCAAGGGCTCGCATCACGGTTCCGGCCATATTCAAGGAAGCTGACCACGTCCTAAAAGTAATCAGGCTCTCCAATCCAACCCTTCCTACTCACAACTGGAAGGTTGCGAAATTAGAGGATCCAAAGGGACCCTACAAGGGTGCAATTGTTATCATCAATGCAGAGTCCCTTTCTCCTCTGGCGCAATCGAAAGGTGTGATCAGGTTCGGGTTTGATGAAATACCGCTGAGGGTCTACAAAAAAGATGGGGCCGAGGCACAAACCCTTCCCCCTTCCCCACCCATACAATCGGACATGGTTACTGAGGAACCTGGTGCATCGGTCACATTTCCTTCATTGGAAGACGATGCATCCCAGGTATCCCCAGTAGCAGTGGAAGCTCCTACCACCGACCAATGTTTTTCCGCAATGGAGGCCGAGGTCTTCGACAGCGGAGATGAGGAAATTCTTTTAGAATCGTCCTCTGATATAGATGACTCCGACATCACTGTGTTGGAGGCTGATCGGGAGTACGGTAGCGAAAATGCTGCGGTTACTCCAGATTAACCTCCAACACTCCATAAAGGCTTCGGCTTCGAAACGAGTATTACGGTTGAATCGTTTGAGGGGAGGAATGCAGCTGGCTATTTCATTAGAGCATTGCTTATGGAAGTAGCGATAAAATAATGAGAGACATGAAACCTTGCGACGGTGCTCGAGAGATGCAAAAGTTTCAGTTAGACAACGGTCACCTATCATTTTTTGAGCTCTCTTTTGAATTCTGTCCAAGAGACTCAAGTGGGTTATAGGAGCACCTGCCCAAATATGGGAATTGTACTCAAGTTTTGGACGAATATAGGCTTTATAAATTATAGCCAGATCAGAAGGGGTAAAAAACTTCTTGCATCGTCGGAGAAAACCTAAACACTTAGCAGCATTTTTGGCGATGTCAAATATGTGATCACTCCACAATAAGTGGTTTGTAATGCACATACCTAAGACTGATAGCTGTTCAGTCTCCTCAATGCAAGTACCACTCATGGATAGTGGCATTGGGGGAGGGTTACGCTTTTGTGACAGTAGACAGCATTGAGTTTTCGAAGCATTAAATTCTACACGGTTTTTGATTCCCCATTGTACAATGCTGTCGAGATCAGAATTTAATGAGCTTATCATACGCTGCCGTTGAAGTTCCACATTCGAAGGACAAGGATGAGAATCTAAAAACGAATATGAAAAGCTGAGGGTACTGTCATCCGCGAAACAATTTAGAAGTTTCAGACAAAAGATCATTTATAAAAATAAGGAACAGCGTCGGAGACAAAACGGAGCCCTGGGGCACACCAGCGTTTATTTTGTGAATATCAGATTTGAACCCGTCCAATACTACTTGAATTGAACGGTATGAAAGGTAATTTCTAACCCAACGAAGAAGGGATTCATCAATACCAAATGCACGCATTTTCGATAAGAGAGCTTGATGCCAAACTCTATCAAATGCTTTTGAAATATCAAGTGCAATAATCTTACTTTCTCCAAAACGATGTAAAGATTTGTTCCACTGTTCGGTGAGATAAACCATGAGATCACCAGTTGACCTATTGCAACGAAAGCCATACTGCCGGTCATTAAGAAGCTTCCGTTCTTCAAGATATTTCTTAAGCTGAAAATTGATCAGTGTTTCCATGACCTTGGAAAGAAGGGAAGTAAGTGCAATTGGACGATAGTTAGATGGTGAGGAGGATTCGCCTTTTTTAGGGACAGGCTGGACAAATGCAGTTTTCCATCCACTCGGAAAGAGACCTGTAGAATAGGACAGATGGAAAAGCTTACGCAGTGGTTTTGCCAACGTTGAAGAACACCTCTTCAGAACAATAGCGGGGATACTATCCGAGCCAGCGGATTTGTGAATGTCAAGATTTTTAAACACTCTAGTAACTGAACGAGTGCGAAAGAAGATTCGTCCCATAGAATCGTTTACGCTTTCAAGTACAGGCGGAGTCATGTCACTCACTGGCAGCATCGAATTAACAGCAAACTGTGCTGCAAGCAAATTGGCTTTATCAATCGAGCTTACATAGGGAGTGTCATTGAAAACGAGCGTAGGAACTGACGATGACGTAGTGTTACGCACATTTTTTACAAATGACCAGAAATTTTTACTACCACTGGGACATTGTAGTATTTTTTGCCGTAATTTCTGGTCATGCAAAAATTTAATGCGTCGTATATGTCCGTTACAGGTCTTTCTAGCTTGTTTGAACTTATTCCGGTTTTCCTCAATTGGGTTGGCTTTGTAATTCCGGAAACTTACATTTTTGATCCTAATAACCTCTTTACAGCTCGAATCAAACCATGAGTTTTCTTTGGGTTTGATAGATTTTACCCTATTCGGGATAAAATTTCTCATTCCACAAAGAATTAAGTTTGTAATCATATCTGCACTGGAATCCACGTCACTATCGAGGAAGCATAGTGACCAGTTAAAGTTCCTGAAGAATTCATTGAGACCGTCCCAGTTGGCTTTCTCATATTGCCAAACGGTTCTCGTAGGGGTTTTAACTTTAACTGGCGTTTTTTGGCATGAGAAATTTGCAGATATGACACAATGGTCTGATGTGCCTAGAGGCGATAATACACTGACAGTATATTTATTAGGATCAGAAGTAAGAAACAAGTCTAGAGTGTTGGCGGATTGACCTGCAACGTCAGGAATCCGAGTTGGCTCGTCAACTAACTGAGTCAGGTGGTTTAACTCAGCAAAAATCTCGACATACCTTCCTTCGGATGTTGTCTGACCCGAATAGCGCAGCCACGAAGAATTGTGTACATTGAAATCGCCCGTAACAACGATCTCACTGTGCGGAAAATGGGATACAATTCTCTGGATAGAGTCGGACAGCGCATCGAATTCGTTTGAAGTCGAATTACTATCCAAACTTGGGCTGCGATAAATAAAACAAGTATGAATGATGCGCCTTTGAACAGTAAATTTGAACCATATATAGTTAAAATTTGTATTAATACATTGGCCATACTGTGGCAGAAGCTGGTAGGCAACATCATTACGGACGTAAACGGCTAGACCATGGTGAGAAAAGAATAATGGCACTAAGCTATAACCATGAAGGTTAAACTCCGTATGATCGGTGTTTTCGCCAACCTGGGTTTCACTTAGTGCCAGAACAGCTGGCCTGTTTAAAACAGTATGGACGTATACAGAACACAAATTTTTTCTTAGCCCCCGAATAATGCTATATTCGACACAAAACTTACCAGCCATCACAATACACAAAAACACAAAAAAAACCAAAGCAAGACAGTTAACTATGCAGAACATTTTTTTTTGATTACAAAAAAACTTCACAGTTGCAATTATCCATTAGTGTTATGCCTTAATGGTAATCACACTGATCCGCTCCTGTACATCAACAAAAAATTTAACCGCAATTTATCTTGCATTACTTACATAGTCTTTTGCTACACTGCGTGATTTAGCAGACAGTGCGCGCAGCAGCTATGCAAGTAACTGTGAGAGAAGTTAGAATGGAGAGAGCGGGGAAGGCGGGGAGCACATTGGGAACTCGCTATGTTGTTTTATTTTTAATTATATGGGTAGTGGGTACACAGTTGATATTTTTTTTCTATTGTTAGGTAGGTATTAATTTGAAGATTATTTTTGATTGCACTATTTTTTTTTGGTTGGTATTTTTTGATTGCACTCGCGGCACGTTAGTTATTGATATTTATTTTTTTTTAATTTAATTTTTTTTGTTGGGTAACTGCTATGGAACTGAGTTAATAAAAATAAAAGGGGTAAACAGCACGGAGAAACAATGGACCACTATTCCACGCATGCGCTCACGACGAGGTGCAGTCGGCAACTGTAAAACGTAAGTAACGTAAAACGTAGCCTAAATGTATATTTACTCCCTAATTTCAGCGATCGAGATATCACCGCCGCAAGTCTGGAAACAGCCAGAGGAACATTCTGGCTGGCGTTGGCGTATCTCGGCCACGACCACCTTGGCCCTCTCCCGGGTGACACCCTGGAGAGATTAATAGCTGAAGCGCAAAGGCTCAACATCGGCCTCATCATCGGAAGTGATGCTAACGCCCACCATACAGTGTGGGGTAGCACGGATATAAACGACAGGGGTGAGTCTCTTTTCGACTATATTCTAAACACTAACCTACTCATAAGTAACGTTGGTAAAGAGCCAATCTTTATTACTAAAAAATGAACTGGAAGGTATCTAAAGATCACTCCTTTTCTGATCATAGATACATCCAGTTTGACTTTTTAAATGAACCACCTTGCCAACCGATCTTTCGAAACATAAAAAGAACAAATTGGCCAAAATACAAGAGAACGTTAAATAGTTTAGTAAAATCTGAACTCTTTAATACCCCCTCCAACACTGAAGATTTTCACGATAAAGTTAATAATCTAACATTAGCCCTAAACAAAGCTCTAGATACTGCATGTCCTCTTATATAAGTAAGAGGTAAAAAGAAACCACACTGGAACTCAGGGCTAGATCCACTTCGTAAAGAATGCAGAAAACTCTTTAACAGAGCGAACGTTTCTAGAGACATGTCTGACTGGGATTCATATTAAGAATCACTGAAGATATATAAAAAAGAACTGAGGAAAACCAAACGATCGTCCTGGAGAAACTTCTGCAGCAACGTAGAAGATTGCTCTGAAGCATCCAGGTTGCGCAAAATCCTCTCCAAAAATCCAATCATGCCAAGCTGCTTGAAAAACGCCTCTGGCCTCTGGACCAATTCAAGCGAAGAATCGCTCAACTTGCTACTAGACGTTCACTTTCCTGGTAGCTCTAATATTATTAATAACATTGTACCAAATAGTTGTGGCAATACATTATATCCCCCACAAGGTCTAGTCACTAGGGAAAAACTCAAATGGGCTATTAACAGCTTTAAGCCATATAAATCTGCAGGTACAAATGGTATAATTCCAGCTGAACTGCAAGAAAATGCAAGTTTTCTAATACCCATCCTAGAAAACATCTTCAAGGGATGCCTTAAATTGGCATACATCCCGATGTCTTGGAGACAAGTTAAAGTCGTTTTTATTCCAAAAGCTGGAAAATCCAGCCACGTTAACCCTAAAGACCTAAGACCTATCAGCTTATCATCATTCCTTCTCAAAACTTTTGAGCGTTTGATCGATATCCACTTAAGGGCAAGTATTGATAAGTCCCTCCTTTCAAGGGCTCAACACGCCTACAACAAAGGGAAATCAGTTGAAACGGCTCTACACAGTATAGTACGTACAATCGAATATTCCCTCCATCATAAAGAGTACACCTTAGTTGCCTTCTTAGATATAGAAGGTGCATTTAACAATGTCGACACATCTGCAATTGCACGTGTATTGACATCTCTGAAGGTAGATAAGTCGATCAGGAAATTGATTAATCAGATGCTGATAAGCAGGATTATCAATTCAAAACTGGGCGATTTTACTACACAAAGGGGTGTCAGCAGAGGTACGCCACAAGGTGGTGTCCTATCCCCTCTCCTCTGGAACATAGTAATAAATGAATTACTAATTACTCTAGAAAGAGAGGGATACAGAGTGTTTGCCTATGCGGACGATGTTGCTATTGCAGTAACGGGTAAAAATCCCAATATACTAAAAGAACTCTTACAAAACACTTTAAATAAGCTCACCAGATGGGCAAATCGGTGTGGACTAGGCGTTAACCCACAAAAAACCGACCTTGTCCTCTTCACAAGGAAATACAAAGTCCTACACATTGACCCTCCCCTCATAAACGGTGTACCACTTAAATTCTCTGAACAAGCAAAATACTTGGGTCTCATTTTGGATAAGAAATTAAGTTGGAAACCTAATATTCAAGAGAGAATAAACAAGGCCACAGTAGCCCTGTTCTCCCGTAAAAAGGCCATTGGTAATAAATAGGGCCTACAGCCCCGCATTACACACTGGCTATATATCTCGGTCATAAGGCCGATCCTTACTTATGGAGTAGCGGTATGGTGGACGGCGCTAGATACAGCGATAAATCGCGATAAACTCAGCAAAGTCCAACGAACAGCCTGCCTGTGTATGGGAGGAGCACTTCGCTCTACCCCCTCCGCCTCACTAGATGTTCTGTTCCATCTAATACCGCTGGACATTTTCAGCAAGCAAACGGCCGCTAATATAACCATACGGCTTCAAGCCTCCCCTCTGTGGATCAATAATGGAATTGGCCACACCACTATTTTGAACTCGTTCAGAACTATAAACAGTGATATTGACCATACCCCATCCTCAGTTTAATAACTATAGCTTCAAAGTGACTATACCTCCCAGGTCTTCTTGGGAGAATACATCATTTTTGAACGATGATCCTATAAACTTTTATACAGACGGATCAAAAACGGAGGATGGGGTTGGTGGAGGCGTATACTCAGATAGACTAAACTTAAGTCTCTCCTTTCGTCTACCCGATCATTGTAGCGTGCTCCAAGCTAAAATCCTGGCTATAAAAGAAGTCCTATCCTGGCTTAGAGAAAACGTTATATCAACTAATGATATACGCATCTTCTCGGATAGCCAAGCTGCGTTAAAGTCCCTAGACTCTGTCTCCACTAACTCACTAACAGCCCTAAATTGTAGATCATCTCTTACGGAGATGGCTACACAGTTCAACATTCACCTTTTTTGGGTGCCGGGCCATAGAGACATTCCAGGAAATTGCAAAGCTGACGAACTTGCAAAAAGCGGAACAACTTTACCTCTGCTGGCTCACAATGCTAGCATAGGTATCCCCTTAGCTACATGTAAACTCATGCTAAACCAAGATACTATAGAGAAAACAAACTTCAGGTGGAATAACACCACCACTTGTGTCGCAACTAAACTAATTTGGCCTATTCTTAGCGCCAGGCGCTCAAAACAATTAATCTCTCTGAGTAGATTGCACATTAGCTACGTTATAGGTGTCCTGACTGGGCACTGCTTAATAGGAAAGCATGCTATTCGACTTGGAGCCCCTGCAAATGATTTTTGTAGGAGTTGTGGACGAAGAAGAAGAAGAGACAATCTCTCATCTTCTGTGCACATGCCCTGCCTTATCACAAAGACGTAGAATCCATCTTGGAGACTACTACTTCAACGATACCAGCGATCTAAAAAATTCTGACATTATTTGTCTCCTACGCTTCATTCGAAACTCCAATTGGTTCAACGAGTTAAGCTGATCAACTGATCCATGTGGTATCAGAACGGACCATATTTTGGTCTAAGTGTGTTGGACTTCCCAACCAACAGCCACTTTAACCTAACCTAACCTAGCTTGTAGGCCGAAAGAGAACAAACCCATTAAGTTGGGTCACTAGATAATATAGTTAATCTATGGTGTATTCGTTTCGTACTTTTTAACTTTGTCCGGTATTATACAGCGCATGTTTTTCCTTGCATCAATGAAGTGCGAAAGAGAGAGGAATAAATAAAAAATGAAATAGAAATAAATCTGTGTCGGCATGCACGTACAAGCTATTACTTAGTATTGTTTTTTTTTTTAGGTTTTTATTTTTTGTAAAAAAATTGTCAATTCGATTTTGTTCAAAATTTTACTGAATGTTGACAACAATTTTTTTTGAAAGATAAAAGTAGTCTAAAGCCAATATCTCCAAGTTTTGAAAAGATATTTGAGTCGAAAATCAATTTTTACCACCTTTTATAAATTTTTTTTAAAGTTTTTATTTTTTGTAAAAAAAACTGTCAATTCGATTTTTCTCAAAATTTGTACTAATATTAAAAACAATATTTTTTATAAGTTAAATGTAGTTAGAAGCCGTTATCTCAAAGTTTTGAAAAGATATTTGAGTCGAAAATCAATTTTTACCAACTTTTATTAATTGTTTTTTAGGTTTTTTATTGTTTTTTTTAAACTGTCAATTTGATTTTTCTCAACATTTTTCAAAATGCTGAAAACAATATTTCTTATAAGATAAAAAAAGTTTGAAGCCTTAGTCTCAAGTTTTGGAAAAGATATTTGAGTTGAAATTCAATTTTTACCAACTATGAGTAATGTTTTTTTTAGGATTTTATTTTTTTATAAAAAAAACTGTCAATTAGATTTTTCTCAAAATTTTATCAGATGTCAAAAACATTATTCTTCGTTGCAGAAAATTGTTTTGGAGATGATATCATATTTAAGTCGTAAAATTTTCGAGGTGACAATTTTTTTTTTTCAGTTTTTTTTTTATTTAAAAAAAAAAACCATTAATTGATTTTTTTTCCAAAAATATAATTGTTTTGTATCACGTTACAATATATAATATTGTAACAATACAATATATAATATTGCCTACCAAAGGCAAGTGGGGTCTGACTGGTCGACTCCGATGGGACAAAGCACAGTAAGTGAAGTCACTAGAGCTACTTTAATAATAATGGAGAGAAAATTGTGCCCTTTGACAATCAAATTTACTACCTCTGAGAGAACAAAGAGATATTATTTTGAAAAATTTGGAATCCCGGGAGGTAAATTGGAGTTTTGTTTTCACCGCATAATTTGTAAAAAATGTATGTTTCAAGTAATCGGCTGCATAGATGGAAGCCACATCATGATTCTTCGCCCAACCGAAAATGAGCATATGTTTTTCAATAGGAAAGGAAGGCACAGTATAAATGCAATGATTGTAAGTCAAATTTGATATTCTTTTAAGAGTATTAACATTTATTACATTTTGTATTTTAGATTTGTGATGAAAAGTACAAAATACTATCCATCAATGCAAAATATGGTGGATGCTCACATGATAGCTTTGTATGGAGGCAGAGTAAACAAAGAGAAAAGTTAAATTTGGAGTACTGTGCAGGCAGAACAACATCGACATGGCTCCTCGGTACTGCTTAGCTAAATATACAAACAAAGACAACATTATGTGTTTATCATTTAATATTTGTTTTTCTTTACTGATATTTTTTTTGGACAAGGTGATAGTGGCTATCCTTTGGAGCCGTTCTTAATAACACCGTATAGAACTGGAGCAGATCACTCACCAGAAGCACACTTTAATTATAAACACTCCCAAGCTAGAAGCACCATAGAACGATGCATTGGTGTGATGAAGAGTAATATTTTCGTTTTTTCCTATCGAACTCAAAAATTAACTTTTTCTTATTTACAGCTCGGTGGAGAAGTATATTGGAAGAAAGAAAATTGAGGTATTCTCCCAAAAGGTCAGCGCAAGTCATAAATGTATGTGCTGCTTTGCACAACATATGCTGCGACCAGAATGTACCACTCCCAGAAGAATTAAGAGTATTCCCAACAGAAAATATAGCAAACCAACAAGACGAAAACAACGTCAACACTGGAACTCAAATAAGAAACCGCATTAAAAATGATCTCTGGGCTAACCGTCCAATTCATTAAATTAAAAAAAAAAAAACAAATTACAAACAAAAATTAGGTATACCTATACTTTATTTGAAAAACAAAAACGAAATAAAGGCACTTCAAAACAAAAAAAAACTTAAATGAATTCTTAAAAACAAAATAAAACTTAAATTACTTCACATCACAAATTTAGATACTTATATATTATAATATGAATTAGGAACTTAAACTTTTTAGCCATATATTTATTTCTTATTTAGCTCTAAAAATTTCAGCTCATTAACCGCCTTAGAAAGTTCCAGCTCCATTCTCTTTAAGGTGAGTTCTTCTCTTTTTAGAGCATTGGAGCTTTGATTTTCCTTCTCCTTGATTTGACACATTGTTTGCACAGAATCCTTCAAGTCTTTAATAGACATATTTATGTTGTCCAAAGATTTAATTATTTGGTCAAAGTTTTCCTTTTGCGCCTCAATAAATTTTTCTTGCAATTGAATTTGCTTTTGGGCCAGCATGTTTTCATTGTCTATCTTTTTGTTTTTGTTTGTGGCTTTTGTGACTTTTTCTGTTAGAACCGCTGGCGCTGGTTGTTGTGTATCCACCATCTCCGACTCCACTAAGGTATCACCAATTAATTCATTTAATTCACCTTCGAATTCTAAATTAAAAAGAAATTAATCTTTAAGAAAAAAAAGAAAAACAACAAAATGATCAAAAATACCCACCTTGTTCCTCACAGCCAAAGTCTGACACACCGCTTATACCATTTACAACTGCTTCCATGCCGCATACCCCAACTATTACCTCTTCGTTCGCATCTAATGTATGTTCAGTAAACGGTCCTCCCCCAGTTTTTGTTATTGATTTTTTGTTTTTAATTAATTTTTGTTTGGCGTTGTATTTCCGGACTGTCCAAAACTAATATTATTTGTATAGGGAAGAAACATTAAAAATAAAACTAAAAGCAGATAAACAAATCATACTCTTTTCCACTCCGCACAACTTTTTGACGGTGGTCCATTTGCGTTTAGTTGCTGCTTTAGTTTTTCCCACAAAATTCTATGGGCATTCCGGGAGTTGCTTCCTTTTTGGGAAAAGGATTTAGCCAGATCCGGGTGCGCTTCCATAAAGCTTGTTAGCAAATCTATTTGCGATTTGTTCGCTAGCACTTGTGACCTATAGAAAAATACAAATATATTGTGTTTCATTTTATAACATTTTCAATACATAATTTAAGCATTTACTTACATTTTTAACACTTTATTTTCAACCAACTCAATAAATTAGTTTGAAAAATCACTGGAAAATAAACTTCGCGGTAAAAATTGGTAAGAAGGAGAAAGTCAAATGACAAACGTCAAGCTATTCTTCTAAAGTGATGCCAAATTTCAAATAATTTTTGATGATCACATTACCCAGAAAGAAAATTTAATGTGATCACATTTGTTGATCACAAATGTGATAATCACACATCACATTAGCCGATTCCACTCCAGCTTGATGATAAATCTGGCCCTGAATCTGTTACATGTATGCAATTTTAGGTAGATGTTGAATCAGAATTTTTAAGACTTTATGATTCAGATTGATATAAACATGGGACAATCCTGTTGAGGTATTTACCTTAAAAGTCGGCATATAATTATCTCTAATAATTTTAGTAGCACCAAAAGAAGTCATTTGATATGCCGAATTGTATTGTTGAATATTACTGCATTAACTTGTGCGCGTTCATCTGTAGTCTGAGATCGTCTTAATAATGCCACTTGATTTGCTTTACGCGTTCGCCGGCCTATGTTTGGTCGTCTTGCTAGTGGCATTTTACCTTCACTCAACGACTCAACAATATTTTGGAAAATATAAACATAACAAAGCAATAATTATCGCTGATAAAATTAAATGACATATGATGACATTAAATTTGTTTGACAGAACTAACGTCACTTTTTTTGTCTTCGATTGTTTTGCCAAAGGTTCAAATTGGCTTTTAAGTATTAGTACAAATTGTTTGTATATGGGAGTATAGAAAGATGTTGATTTTACACTTTTTCAAGATTTTTTTTAATTTTCTCTACGTACAAACCTTCTCTGGACTTCCACGAATAATTCAAGACTACAATTAGCCAAATCGGTAAAGGCATTGTTGAGTTATAATATTACAACGAAAAGTGGCATTGATTTTTAGGCACGAGTACGATAACTTTGGCGCCAAGATAGAATAACGGTTTTTGGTAGAGGGTCTTAATACAAGCATTTTTTACTATGGGAGGGGGGTTCTATCTCCCCCCGTTTAGGCGAGAGGGGCAATTTAAAAAAGTTATTATTTAAAATGGAAAAAAATAATTAAAAAATAACGGTGATACTTACAATTAAGTTGTATACATTCTGTTCTATTAGCCACTTTTTAAATCAAGTCAAAACTATGCGTAGTTTTTGAAAAATTTAATTTTAAACTCAAAATTTAAGTAAAAAAAGTTAAAAAAAGGTTTAAAGTGTAACTTTTTCAATACTTCAAGATTATCTACCATTGTTTTTATTTCAGAATTTATTGCTCTTATTTGTTTTTGATGAAATACTGAAAACTAGATGATTTTATGTCTTTTAGTTTTTGAGAAAATTGAAAATAAAAATTTAATTTTAAACTCAAAATTTGAGTAAAAAAAGTTAAAAAAAGGTTTAAAGTGTAACTTTTTCAATACTTCAAGATTATCTACCATTGTTTTTATTTCAGAATTTATTGCTCTTATTTGTTTTTGATCAAATACTGAAAACTAGATGATTTTATGTCTTTTAGTTTTTGAGAAAATTGAAAATAAAAATTTAATTTTAAACTCAAAATTTGAGTAAAAAAAGTTAAAAAAAGGTTTAAAGTGTAACTTTTTCAATACTTCAAGATTATCTACCATTGTTTTTATTTCAGAATTTATTGCTCTTATTTGTTTTTGATCAAAAACTGAAAACTAGATGATTTTATGTCTTTTATTTTTTGAGAAAATTGGAAATAACCACAACTACTATTTTAATTTAATTCTTTTTTTTTTGCTTGAGTGGTCTTATTTTGATAGTAATAATGGTATTTGCGTATGCGTAATGGGTGTTTGGGTGTATGCAACAGTAAGGTGTGCGCGAGTTTGGGTGTGTGCAACAGTGGGATCTGTAAGGGGGGGCATGCTGCCCCCCTGCAACCCCCCTGCTTGGGAACACTATAGGATTTGGGGTGGGTGCAAGTTGGATTGCGTGCAAGGTGGGGTGGGTGCAAGGTGCGGTGGGTGCAAGATGGGGTGCATGCAAAGTTTCTTTTGCATTTAAATAAGCTGGATTTAAGAAAAATTAATTTACCTCTTAATCCATATTCGATTATTACTATCAAAATAAGACTACGTTAATACTTAAGCAAGGAAAAAGTAATTTAATTAAAATATTTTGTTTTGGTAATTTTCAATTTTCTCAAGAACTAGAAGACATCAAGTCATCTAGTTTTCAGTTTTTGATCAAAAACAAATGAGCAATGAATTATAAAAAAAAAATAGTAGATAATCTGAAAGTTTTGAAAAATTACACTTTAAACCTTTTTTTTTAACTTTTTTTTGCACAAATTTTGACTGTAAAACAATTTTGTTCAAAAACTATGCATAGTTTTGACATAGTTGGCTTTAAAAAAAGATATAATACTTAATTATAAGTATTACCGTTATTTTTTAATTATTTTTTTTCCATTTAATGTACATATTTTTTTAAACTGCCCCTACCGCCTAAACGGGGGGAGATAGACCCCCCCTCCCATAGTAAAAAATGCTTGTTTTTAACTGTTCTATACAAATCCGTCATTAAACTTTGTCGCCAAAGTTATCGTACTCTCCCCGATTTTTATATATATAGATCTAAATAAAAGTATTAAATTGTCTGTGTTTTAATAACATTCTTACTTTTCTTATGCTTTTTCGAATGTCGTAAGCTTTGTCCGTCACAAGAATGTGTTTTTGTACCTAAAAAAGGTAACTGACAAAATTTTCCATTTGTTTTTTGTAAGCGTCTGTTAGCTCTTCTCAGAAACGACTTGTTTGTAGGTAAACGACTATCAAATTTTTTTAGCGACAGCTTTTTAGGTATCAATTTGATTATCACCTTACACAGATCAAATTCGATTATTTTGACTGTCAACAATTATGAATCACCTTAGCCGATTCCACCCCAGTATTCACAATTAGGGGGAAAACAATGTGAGGTTAACTCAGCCGTTCAAAAAAGAGATCCGTTGAATTCAAAAATTGAAAAATTAATGAAATATTTTAAGAAAAATGAATTGTGCAACTTCTTTTCAGTGAAAGCTGTGCTAAAAATAATATTTTACTGCTTTTGGCATACAAATTCTATGATTTTTATAAAAAGTTTCGCTAAAAACAGAAAAAAATCATGCAGAAAGTATAAGCGCGCCCTAGAATTGCAATGAGAGCTTGGCTCGATTTGAGCTTGGCTCAGTTTTGACAGATACAAATCGTGGTGAGAATTTTGACAACTCAACAATTTCGTGTCTCAGAATTTATGTAGGTGGGTGAAATGAAACGCACAGTTTCGTGATTAGCTTATATTCTAAGCTTACAGACTAGGTTATAAATTATAATTGTTCAATGTACTCTTATAATATTGTACGGGGTGTTACCAATTCAATAAACTTTTAGCATTCATGACACTCCCCCAAACTTATTATAAACTTAATATACAATTTATTTTAACTAAAATCATTTATTCAGTTTTGTTTATTTATTTATTAATATTAGTTTATATAATCAACATTTTAATTCAAAATTCATTTAACGATTTACAATTCATAATTTTTCTTTAACTTAAGAATGGTTAATAATTGTGTTTCATTTCATAGTTAATAATTCATAATTCAAATTAATATATAAAATTCATTTAACAATTTTTTTTTTTTTTTTTTTTTTAATTTAAATACTCAATTTTCAAAGATGTAAAACAAAATGATATTTATGTACATATTTGTAAAGACCAACATACTATTGATATTGTTTATTTTTTTTTTGTTTTTTTGTTATATTTGTAAGGCACCCATCTTTTAATTGGAACTGGTGCTCTCTTTGATCTTCGAGGAATGTTTGATACAGGTTTCTCAAATCTATATGTACAATATTTGTAGGTGCAAAGGACACTTCTTTGAATTTAGCTTTTTTTAATTGTCAAGTATGAGCGGACCTATGAACACCATCAGTATTAATAGTATACACAACATTTCCAATTTTTCTTACAATAAATCCAGGTATCCATTTAAAAGAAAAATTGTGTTTGAGTTTATAAAGAATTTTATCACCTGGCTTAAAAATTATATAAATTTTATTTTGGCCTACGTTTATCAATGACACTTTTTTCTGTTTGGCTTTTATCGCTATTTCTTTTTCTTGAAAATTGAATTTCTTTTGAATCTCATTACGGATTTTAGGATTAATATCATCTAAAAGTGTTTTTGGTTTATTTCTAAATATAATTTCATTTGGACATAGGTTGGTTACTGTCGACGGAGTTCATCTATACTTCAAAAAAAAAACTATCGATTAGAATATCAATTGGCAATGAATTATAGTTGACATCTTTTAACATTTTCTTAAGGGTATTTTTTGAAGTTTGAACAGCTCTCTCCGCCGCCCCATTGGACTGTGGGTGGTACGGAGGGCTCTTCAAACATTTGATGTTATTATTTAGGCAAAAATTAACAAAAATTTCGGAATTGAATGGAGGGCCGTTATCAGATACAATTGTGGAGGGCAACCCAAAATAAGTAAAAAGTGATCTTAAAACTGATATAACATTTTCCACTTTTGTATGTTTCATAGCCTTCACATCAATCCATTTTGTGTAACTGTCTACTATCAGTAAATAATTGAAACCTTTCATATAAAAAAAATCGATGTGTATTCTTTCAAAAAAAATGTTTGATTCAGGCCATGGTTCATGATATTGTGATGCTGGCTTGCTACCTGAAAAAGCACAAGGTTTGCAATCTGACACAAAAACTTCAATATCATGATCGATGCCTGGCCACCAGAAATATTGTCGGGCTAACATTTTTATGCGGACGACACCTACATGGGATTCATGAAGACGCACTAAAATCGATTGTTGTAAAATGTCTGGTATGGCCATCCTGAGTTTACCATATTTAAAACAGTTTTAATTTTGTAATCTTTATTTGACTCTAACGCTACGTCCTTAAATTTAAAGTTTAAGAAACTATCGCACTGTATTGCATTTAAAAGTGAACTGTACTCCTCTACTTCCGTTGGGTAGGTGAGAGGAAGACGTGAAAGCCCGTCGGCATTATTCATTTTACTACCTTTCTTATACTCAATTTTATATTGATACATACTAAGTATCAACGCCCAACGATGAATACGAGCTGCCGTCACTGGCGGTGTGGACTTGTTGGGGTTGAAAATTTCCCTTAATGGCTGGTGGTCAGAATAAATTGTAAAAGGTTTTCCATAAATATACTTATGGAATTTCTTTACCGTGAAAATAATAGCTAACGCTTCCCTATGGAGCTGGGAGTACTTCTTTTCCGACGAACTCAGTGTACTAGAAGCAAAAAGAACAGGTCTTTCAACACCGTCAACTAAATGTGATAAAATACCACCCACTCCATAAGGACTCGCATCGCAATATAAAATAATCTGTTTATTTGGATCATAGTGAGCCAACATGTTGCTGTTCAAAATAGATTGCTTGCTTTTTATAAATGCTGCTTCGCATTCAGTTGACCAGTTAAAAATTACATCTTTCTTTGTCAGATTATAAAGATCTTTGAGTTCCGAGGAAAGGTTCGGGATACATCTTGAATAATAATTCAACAACCCAAGGTAAGATTTTAACTGGGTCACATTTTCTGGCTTAGGGGCATTTTTAATCGCTTCCTACTTTTTAAGACTAGGCTTAATTCCATCTTTATTGATCACATGACCTAAATACTCTATTTCATTTTGAAAAACCTGACATTTATCCATTTTTACCCTTACTTTATACTTTTCCAACCTGTCCAGAACTTTAATCAAATTTGATCTACATTCATCAAAGTTTGAGCCTCCAACGATTATATCGTCGAGATAGCACTGCACTTTTGGAATGTTCTTCAAAATCTCATCCATAATTGATTGGAAGATGGCAGGTGCACATTTAACACCGAAAATCAGTCGTCGAAATCTAAAGAGACCCTTATGGGTATTTATGGTCAACAACTCCTGGCACCTCTCTTCAACTTCCACTTGTTGGTAAGCTCCTTCCAGATCTAACACACAAAAACAGGCTGAGTTGCTTAAACTTGCAAAAATGTCATCACATCTTGGCAAAGGACAATGATCGGTGCGAGCAAATGGGTTTATTGTGACCTTACAGTCAACACACCGAATATCTCCACTGGGTTTCGTAACCACAACCACAGGTGACGCCCAATCACTGTATCGAACAGGATATATTATGTTTTCTGTTAAAAGCCTATCTATCTCCTGTTCTACCTTATCGCGAAGACCGAAAGGAACTGTATACGGTCGAAAAAATACCGGTGTACTATTTTCTTTTAAAATTATATTGGCTTTATATTCTAAAATCGAATCTCGTTTATCGCCTTGGAATACCTTTTTATATCTCTCAACTAAATCGCTTATTTTTGAGTTGCCTCCATTCTTATCCAACTTCAAATTAGAACATGCATTAACGTCAAAAAACGTACTTCTCCAATTCGGAAGAAGTCTGTCAAGCCATGACCTTCCTAACAGTGGGACAAATTTCTTAGGTCCATCAACTATAATTAATTCCAATTTGAAAATTTGATTACTTTCTGACAAACGTACCGAAACATTAAAAGCGCCGACTATATCCACTTTATTTCCCGAAATTACATTTAGAGTTCGATTACACGATTCTAGAATTTGATTTGGGAATAATTCGTCGAATGTTCTTACATGCATTACCGATGTACATGCGCCTGAATCAAGCTCCATTTCTAAACGTTTGCCATTACAAATCAAACATACTAAAAACGGAGTGTTTCCACTTTGTAAATTATGTATATAACCTAAATCAATAGCATGTTCTCTTTCTTCTTCGTTTTTAATTGCCTGAACATTACTTCTCCCCTCGTAATACCGGTTCTTCGATCTACCTCTAGATTTACTTCTATATCTTTTGTTTGTTTTATAAAAGTTACCTTGAACATGTCCCCATTTTTTGCAGAAGTAGCATTGCACATTATCGGAATTACCTCTTGTTGTACGTCGATATGTTCTGTCATCTGATTTTTTTTGATTCACCTTCATCTCCCTTTGTAGCCCTTTGTCTCAACGCATGCACTGCCCCCATTGCCGAAGCTCCACTCATATGTCCCATCTCCAACTCGATCAATTCCATGTTGAGCGCTGTCTCACATGCCTTTTCAAACGTTAAATCTCCAATATCAATCAACTTCGTTTGAATTTTTTTGTTTTTGATGCCCATTAAAAGCCTATTGCTTTATAGCCACTATATAATCAGAAATGCTTTCTGCGGAGTCTTGGTTGCGATTTAAAAACTTGAAGCGTTCCGCTAGTTGGTTCGTTTTTGGCTCGTAATGCGCTTTTAGTTTTTTCACCAGATCATCATACTTGAACTCGTCTGGTTTTTTTGGTGCTACCAGAGTCTTAGCAATAGTATAAAGTTCACTACCTCCCATTCCAATTAGAAAAGACACTTTATCATCATCTTTATCAATTTTATTCAATTTCAATAAATGAGTCATACGTTCTATGTACTCATTGAAATTATCACCCGCATTAAAATATTCTATGCGTCCGATAAAGCCAGACATTCTTGTATCGTTTTTTACGTCCACTTTTTCGTCTTCGTTTAATTTTTTATCTTCCGTCATTTACTTTACAAATAAAGCACGCGACTTTAAATTATATATGTACGTCTTAAAATTTTTCTTTGTTATCCTCGTCGCCAGTTTCGTGTCTCGGAATATATGTAGGTGGGTGAAATGAAACGCACAGTTTCGTGATTAGCTTAAGACTAACTTAATTTAATACATCTCTTATATTCTAAGCTTACAGACTAGGTTATAAATTATAATTGTTCAATGTACTCTTATAATATTGTACAGGGTGTTACCAATTCAATAAACTTTTAGCATTCATGACAAACAAAATGTAAACAGAACAAAATTAATTCACAATGCAAATGAAGGTAAAACAATTTAAATCGAAAGTATTATTTTATTTAAATTCAAATATATAATAAATTTGCACTTAATTTGATCCTCAGATAAAGAAGAAACCAAGGAGAATGTTGCAACAGAAGAAGTGGAATTCCCCGAGAAGGAAGCCACCAACGCCAGCATATCTATTTTGGAGCGAAAAATCATCAGCCACGAAGAGGTACAAATTCAAGGTAAGTGTGTTCGTCACATTCATTTTAAACTCAAATTATATGAATATTGTTTTCTTTTTAAGTTGAAATTACACTTGACGACAAGATTTTGTTCCTAGCAATCAAATCGCTCTATTCCGATGGGTTCTTACATCGTCAATTTTTAACCCGTCTGTAGGAATGAGAAGGGCCGATTTCAGTGAAGGGATCAATATTGGGGAAGACTGAAAAGCTTTGCGATGAAACCGGTCTGACATGCTTTATTCGTTGAGAAAGATATACATACATATCGAAAATGTGGCTATGAAGTTGAGTGATCGATTTATTTGTTGACACCTTCCTTGGTCATTCATAGCCAAGGCCCAAGACTATAAATAAATCAGGTGGCACAACAGTCAGTTAAAAACTAGGGCCTAGTGACTTACAACTCTCAAACATTCCTGTGTGCGAGTAATGTTGTCAGGGATAGAAGGGACCTACAGTTTAAAGCCGAATCCGAACGGCAAATTCGAGAAAGCACTTTTCATGACAAGAATTACTCTTGGAGGAATTGTCAATTCCTCGCAAGAGGCAGTACCCGTGAAAAAAACTTTAGATGGCACAGGCAGGGATCGAACCCAAGACCTCTGGCATGACAATCCAACGCACTTTTTTTTTTCCCAATTCATTTTTATTAACTCATTCTTAAGACTATCTTAAAGCTAGACAAAAATTCATAAAACTAGCCTAATTATCCATAACTTACAACTAACTTACTGGTCCCATACGGACACTCTAAGTTAAACAATAATACTTAATGCGAATGCCTTTCGGCCCTAAGATCTATTTAACTTCAATTCATTTTATTTATTTTTGTCTTCATTAGAAAATTTAGAAAAAACTAATGTCAATATCCTTTTTTATTTTACTTAAAAACTACTTAAAATAAGGTCCTTAATATAAAACTTAAAGCTAACTAAAACTACCTATTCTACCTATAAACTACTTAAAACTAGAACAACCACAGCAGCAAATCTAACTATCTAACGTTTTTTGTTTTTCATATTTTGTCTTTTTTTTTACTTTTTTTTTTGATTATTCCATGTTTTTTTTTTTTTAATTTTTTTTTTGTATTTTTTTGTATTTTTCCTTTTTTGTATTTTTTGTATTTCTTTGTATGTTTTTTTTTGTGCCACCATGCCTATTCTACTTAGAACTAAACCCTAAAACTATAAAACAAGTATGTAAGCCGGCCAAGGCTTAAAACCCCATCCCGACTACTCACTATCAAGTGCCGATTGAAGCCACCAAAACTGGCTCTCCTGCTTCACCCTATCAGTTCGGTCCCTTTCGGACACAGCCCTACTGAACCGAAGGAGCTCTGCTCCGCCTTGTGCCATGACGTCCCGATTGTACAGGAGTCGCATATCAACGGTTCGTCGTCTAAAGTGGTAGATTAACGGAACTGCCAATCTATCCTGTATCAGACCGCATCTATCTAAAAAGAGGAATGCCTCTGGTGGAATGAAGCCGCTCAAGCGTGCACTTTCAAAATACTCATCGTTCGGATAGAACGCCCCGAAAATTAAATTGTTGGTCGAAGACATAGCTCTTGCAATGTGACCTCGAACGAGTTTTATCACGAAATTGTCAATTCTGTTGATTCGAGTCCCGTTGTATAGGACCTCGTTGGAATAGTAATGCACGTAAGAAGATGCGGCTGTTCGATATAAGCCGGTACAGCGTCGTAAACACTGCCGCTCGAACACCCGAAACTTCTCCATCTGGGAAGAGGCAACGTTGAACCACACAGGACAACCATAAACGATCATCGGCCGTATGAGGGCCATGTAGCAAATTACCTTCACTCTGGGGTCAAGCCGACTGCTGTAAAACAGCCGTTTAGTCAGAGCGAAGGCTCCTCTGGCCCTGGTCAGAGCAGCATTTATATGTCTGTCAAAATATAAATACTGATCTAACCAGATACCGAGGTACTTCACTTCACTTTTGCTCACTAATGGCTGCCCGTGAAGATCAACGATAACCATCTTGCGCCAATTCTTGCACGTATCCCTCGTGACCCTAGCCAACGGAGTCCGGAACAGAATTGTCTCCGACTTTTGGACATTTATTTTCAGTTTCCAGTCATCGCAATGTCGCTGAATCTTGTCGAAATCACGCTGCAAGAGAATTCTAATAACCTCAACCTTTCGGGCCGTTCTGTACGCAATTAGATCGTCGGCGTACGCAATTGCCTTTGTAAGACTACCTATCAGATCGCTGGTGTAAATGCTGAAGAGAATCGGCGAATTCACCGCTCCCTGTTGAAGACCATTTTTAATTAAGAATATTGTGGTAGAAGTTACATTGCCACTTTTGACAACAAACTTTCTACCGTTAAGCATATCATAAAGTATATACAACAATGGCTTGCTTATGCCAAGCCTGCTCAGTTTTAGGTAAAGACCCTCTAACCATACGGTGTCAAAGGCCTTTTCCAAATCAACCAGAACAGCACCTGTGCATTGTTGTTTTGTTTTATTCCATTGGATATCAGAAACGAGTTTAGACGCAGCATGAATTGTGTCATGACCCGCCTTGAACCCAAACTGTTTATCCGGAATTATTTTGTTGTCCGCAGCCCACTTAGTCAGAGCCCTATTGATGATCTTTTCGAAAACTTTGCTGATGCTCGGAAGAAGACTTATCGACCGAAGATTTGACGGGTTGGAGTTGTCCTTTCCCTTTTTCGGGAGAGGATGAACCACAGCGGTCTTCCAATGCACTAGATAATATGCATTATTCAGTGCATTATTGAAGAGTGTGGTGTAAATGTCAATTGCCTCCATCGGTAAATGTCTTAGTACAACGTTGGATATACCATCGACGCCTGCTGACTTTTTATTTTTTATTGAGTTGAAGATGAGCTGAAGCTCAACCTTCGTCACTAACAGGGGACTTGGACCCGTTTGCTCGGCGATTATGGCATTTGCCAAGGAATCGTCATTGAACCGCATGAAACCGCGGTTCTCAGATCGCCATTGTGTCATATCATTTCGAAGGTAAAAATGATTAAGTAGGGCTCTGTTTTCCAGGTCGTGGTTGGGGCGAGTGCTAGCATTCACCTTGTACACTTGCTGGAAAGCAGCTCCCACCGCCTCCACTTTTTCCTTCGGATCTTCAATTATAAAAAAGTCATCGTCAAAGATGGCTTCTTCTGGATCTATTTGCGCTGTCCTGAGTACGTCTCTGTTCTCTTCAGTTCTTTGGAGTTTCAGACACGGAAGGTCATTGTCGTTCTTTTTCCTGAATATCTTGTTGATTTTAGGGAACATACTAGGGTCACTGGAATTAACTGACCGGATCTTGCGGTCCCAGTACTTGTTAATTGATAACCTGTAGTTCTCCTTAATCAACAGATTTACATTTTTTATTGACGACTTCAGTGTCCTAACCTCCAAGTCGTGTGGGTCTGTAAGTCGTCTGTACAAGTTTTTGAGTCTTGTCAGTAAGCCACTCTTGTGCTTACGTAGTGCGTCAATAGTCGAGTTTCTGTAAGCGTCCATTTGGTCCCGTTCTTTGTACTTTGGTATTGTCCGTTCCATTGTTTGTTTTATTGTTTCATTCATCTGTTGTAAATGTTGGTCAATTTCTGTATTTGTCAGGTTTCTGTTGTTTGGTGGGGCTATGTCACTCGAACGAAGTTCTCTCGCTAGAGCGTTGGTGAAACGAGGCCAGCGCATCTTACTGTAATTGTAAGAATGCGTTGCAACGTATTCCTCCAACTCCACGCGTTCGTTCGGAATCTGCATTATAGCAGCCAGTCCGCAGTGATCACTGTCGTACTCGACTGTCTGTAAGCAGTTTCGAGGGTGATTACCCACTTTGTCTGTAACTGTCAGTCTGGTGTCGTACAGCAAAAGATCCAGAAAGGAGCCGGTTCTTGGATACGATGGCTTTTCAGTAGCCAGCAGGTCGACGCCATATTCAACGCTGTAAAGATTCATCAAATTAAAAAGATGGTTACCTCTGGGATTACTATGTTGATTTCCCCAATCTTCATGTTTTGCGTTCAAATCACCGGCCAAGATGAAATAGTTTTCTTCCAAGCTCAGTTTCAGTTCCCTAAAAAGAATCTCGAGTTCTGAAGCAAAGTAAGTAACATATACATCCGCTTCCCTTGAGTGAGAGAGATGCATACAACGCAAACTTCTAACGTCTTAAACTTTCGCAATTCATTGTTGTATATGACTTTATAATTAATGCCTTTTCGTATAAAGAGAGCGACACCGCCCCCTTGAGTGGAGTCGGGCCGGTCTCTTCTTACGATATTGTAATTTTTATGAGTCAATTTGTGTTTGTGGTTTAGCTTAGTTTCGCTAGCCATAAACACATCGGGACTGTAGTCTTTCAACAATTGGAACATATTGGCTCTTCGTTCAATCCTTCCTTCAATTCATTTTATTTATTTTTGTCTTCATTAGAAAATTTAGAAAAAACTAATGTCAATATCCTTTTTTATTTTACTTAAAAACTACTTAAAATAAGGTCCTTAATATAAAACTTAAAGCTAACTAAAACTACCTATTCTACCTATAAACTACTTAAAACTAGAACAACCACAGCAGCAAATCTAACTATCTAACGTTTTTTGTTTTTCATATTTTGTCTTTTTTTTTACTTTTTTTTTGATTATTCCATGTTTTTTTTTTTTAAATTTTTTTTTTGTATTTTTTTGTATTTTTCCTTTTTTGTATTTTTTGTATTTCTTTGTATGTTTTTTTTTGTGCCACCATGCCTATTCTACTTAGAACTAAACCCTAAAACTATAAAACAAGTATGTAAGCCGGCCAAGGCTTAAAACCCCATCCCGACTACTCACTATCAAGTGCCGATTGAAGCCACCAAAACTGGCTCTCCTGCTTCACCCTATCAGTTCGGTCCCTTTCGGACACAGCCCTACTGAACCGAAGGAGCTCTGCTCCGCCTTGTGCCATGACGTCCCGATTGTACAGGAGTCGCATATCCACGGTTCGTCGTCTGACGTGGTAGATTAACGGAACTGCCAATCTATCCTGTATCAGACCGCATCTATCTAAAAAGAGGAATGCCTCTGGTGGAATGAAGCCGTTCAAGCGTGCACTTTCAAAATACTCATCGTTCTGATAGAACGCCCCGAAAATTAAATTGTTGGTCGAAGACATAGCTCTTGTAATGTGACCTCGAACGAGTTTTATCACGAAATTGTCAATTCTGTTGATTCGAGTCCCGTTGTATAGGACCTCGTTGGAATAGTAATGCACGTAAGAAGATGCGGCTGTTCGATATAAGCCGGTACAGCGTCGTAAACACTGCCGCTCGAACACCCGAAACATCTCCATCTGGGAAGAGGCAACGTTGAACCACACAGGACAACCATAAACGATCATCGGCCGTATGAGGGCCATGTAGCAAATTACCTTCACTCTGGGGTCAAGCCGACTGCTGTAAAACAGCCGTTTAGTCAGAGCGAAGGCTCCTCTGGCCCTGGTCAGAGCAGCATTTATATGTCTGTCAAAATATAAATACTGATCTAACCAGATACCGAGGTACTTCACTTCACTTTTGCTCACTAATGGCTGCCCGTGAAGATCAACGATAACCATCTTGCGCCAATTCTTGCACGTATCCCTCGTGACCCTAGCCAACGGAGTCCGGAACAGAATTGTCTCCGACTTTTGGACATTTATTTTCAGTTTCCAGTCATCGCAATGTCGCTGAATCTTGTCGAAATCACGCTGCAAGAGAATTCTAATAACCTCAACCTTTCGGGCCGTTCTGTACGCAATTAGATCGTCGGCGTACGCAATTGCCTTTGTAAGACTACCTATCAGATCGCTGGTGTAAATGCTGAAGAGAATCGGCGAATTCACCGCTCCCTGTTGAAGACCATTTTTAATTAAGAATGTTGTGGTAGAAGTTACATTGCCACTTTTGACAACAAACTTTCTACCGTTAAGCATATCATAAAGTATATACAACAATGGCTTGCTTATGCCAAGCCTGCTCAGTTTTAGGTAAAGACCCTCTAACCATACGGTGTCAAAGGCCTTTTCCAAATCAACCAGAACAGCACCTGTGCATTGTTGTTTTGTTTTATTCCATTGGATATCAGAAACGAGTTTAGACGCAGCATGAATTGTGTCATGACCCGCCTTGAACCCAAACTGTTTATCCGGAATTATTTTGTTGTCCGCAGCCCACTTAGTCAGAGACCTATTGATGATCTTTTCGAAAACTTTGCTGATGCTCGGAAGAAGACTTATCGACCGAAGATTTGACGGGTTGGAGTTGTCCTTTCCCTTTTTCGGGAGAGGATGAACCACAGCGGTCTTCGAATGCACTGGATAATATGCATTATTCAGTGCATTTTTGAAGAGTGTGGTGTAAATGTCAATTGCCTCCATCGGTAAATGTCTTAGTACAACGTTGGATATACCATCGACGCCTGCTGACTTTTTATTTTTTATTGAGTTGAAGATGAGCTGAAGCTCAACCTTCGTCACTAACAGGGGACTTGGACCCGTTTGCTCGGCGATTATGGCATTTGCCAAGGAATCGTCATTGAACCGCATGAAACCGCGGTTCTCAGATCGCCATTGTGTCATATCATTTCGAAGGTAAAAATGATTAAGTAGGGCTCTGTTTTCCAGGTCGTGGTTGGGGCGAGTGCTAGCATTCACCTTGTACACTTGCTGGAAAGCAGCTCCCACCGCCTCCACTTTTTCCTTCGGATCTTCAATTATAAAAAAGTCATCGTCAAAGATGGCTTCTTCTGGATCTATTTGCGCTGTCCTGAGTACGTCTCTGTTCTCTTCAGTTCTTTGGAGTTTCAGACACGGAAGGTCATTGTCGTTCTTTTTCCTGAATATCTTGTTGATTTTAGGGAACATACTAGGGTCACTGGAATTAACTGACCGGATCTTGCGGTCCCAGTACTTGTTAATTGATAACCTGTAGTTCTCCTTAATCAACAGATTGACATTTTTTATTGACGACTTCAGTGTCCTAACCTCCAAGTCGTGTGGGTCTGTAAGTCGTCTGTACAAGTTTTTGAGTCTTGTCAGTAAGCCACTCTTGTGCTTACGTAGTGCGTCAATAGTCGAGTTTCTGTAAGCGTCCATTTGGTCCCGTTCTTTGTACTTTGGTATTGTCCGTTCCATTGTTTGTTTTATTGTTTCATTCATCTGTTGTAAATGTTGGTCAATTTCTGTATTTGTCAGGTTTCTGTTGTTTGGTGGGGCTATGTCACTCGAACGAAGTTCTCTCGCTAGAGCGTTGGTGAAACGAGGCCAGCGCATCTTACTGTAATTGTAAGAATGCGTTGCAACGTATTCCTCCAACTCCACGCGTTCGTTCGGAATCTGCATTATAGCAGCCAGTCCGCAGTGATCACTGTCGTACTCGACTGTCTGTAAGCAGTTTCGAGGGTGATTACCCACTTTGTCTGTAACTGTCAGTCTGGTGTCGTACAGCAAAAGATCCAGAAAGGAGCCGGTTCTTGGATACGATGGCTTTTCAGTAGCCAGCAGGTCGACGCCATATTCAACGCTGTAAAGATTCATCAAATTAAAAAGATGGTTACCTCTGGGATTACTATGTTGATTTCCCCAATCTTCATGTTTTGCGTTCAAATCACCGGCCAAGATGAAATAGTTTTCTTCCAAGCTCAGTTTCAGTTCCCTAAAAAGAATCTCGAGTTCTGAAGCAAAGTAAGTAACATATACATCCGCTTCCCTTGAGTGAGAGAGATGCATACAACGCAAACTTCTAACGTCTTAAACTTTCGCAATTCATTGTTGTATATGACTTTATAATTAATGCCTTTTCGTATAAAGAGAGCGACACCGCCCCCTTGAGTGGAGTCGGGCCGGTCTCTTCTTACGATATTGTAATTTTTATGAGTCAATTTGTGTTTGTGGTTTAGCTTAGTTTCGCTAGCCATAAACACATCGGGACTGTAGTCTTTCAACAATTGGAACATATTGGCTCTTCGTTCAATCCTTCCTTCAATTCATTTTATTTATTTTTGTCTTCATTAGAAAATTTAGAAAAAACTAATGTCAATATCCTTTTTTATTTTACTTAAAAACTACTTAAAATAAGGTCCTTAATATAAAACTTAAAGCTAACTAAAACTACCTATTCTACCTATAAACTACTTAAAACTAGAACAACCACAGCAGCAAATCTAACTATCTAACGTTTTTTGTTTTTCATATTTTGTCTTTTTTTTTACTTTTTTTTTGATTATTCCATGTTTTTTTTTTTTAAATTTTTTTTTTGTATTTTTTTGTATTTTTCCTTTTTTGTATTTTTTGTATTTCTTTGTATGTTTTTTTTTGTGCCACCATGCCTATTCTACTTAGAACTAAACCCTAAAACTATAAAACAAGTATGTAAGCCGGCCAAGGCTTAAAACCCCATCCCGACTACTCACTATCAAGTGCCGATTGAAGCCACCAAAACTGGCTCTCCTGCTTCACCCTATCAGTTCGGTCCCTTTCGGACACAGCCCTACTGAACCGAAGGAGCTCTGCTCCGCCTTGTGCCATGACGTCCCGATTGTACAGGAGTCGCATATCCACGGTTCGTCGTCTGACGTGGTAGATTAACGGAACTGCCAATCTATCCTGTATCAGACCGCATCTATCTAAAAAGAGGAATGCCTCTGGTGGAATGAAGCCGTTCAAGCGTGCACTTTCAAAATACTCATCGTTCGGATAGAACGCCCCGAAAATTAAATTGTTGGTCGAAGACATAGCTCTTGTAATGTGACCTCGAACGAGTTTTATCACGAAATTGTCAATTCTGTTGATTCGAGTCCCGTTGTATAGGACCTCGTTGGAATAGTAATGCACGTAAGAAGATGCGGCTGTTCGATATAAGCCGGTACAGCGTCGTAAACACTGCCGCTCGAACACCCGAAACTTCTCCATCTGGGAAGAGGCAACGTTGAACCACACAGGACAACCATAAACGATCATCGGCCGTATGAGGGCCATGTAGCAAATTACCTTCACTCTGGGGTCAAGCCGACTGCTGTAAAACAGCCGTTTAGTCAGAGCGAAGGCTCCTCTGGCCCTGGTCAGAGCAGCATTTATATGTCTGTCAAAATATAAATACTGATCTAACCAGATACCGAGGTACTTCACTTCACTTTTGCTCACTAATGGCTGCCCGTGAAGATCAACGATAACCATCTTGCGCCAATTCTTGCACGTATCCCTCGTGACCCTAGCCAACGGAGTCCGGAACAGAATTGTCTCCGACTTTTGGACATTTATTTTCAGTTTCCAGTCATCGCAATGTCGCTGAATCTTGTCGAAATCACGCTGCAAGAGAATTCTAATAACCTCAACCTTTCGGGCCGTTCTGTACGCAATTAGATCGTCGGCGTACGCAATTGCCTTTGTAAGACTACCTATCAGATCGCTGGTGTAAATGCTGAAGAGAATCGGCGAATTCACCGCTCCCTGTTGAAGACCATTTTTAATTAAGAATGTTGTGGTAGAAGTTACATTGCCACTTTTGACAACAAACTTTCTACCGTTAAGCATATCATAAAGTATATACAACAATGGCTTGCTTATGCCAAGCCTGCTCAGTTTTAGGTAAAGACCCTCTAACCATACGGTGTCAAAGGCCTTTTCCAAATCAACCAGAACAGCACCTGTGCATTGTTGTTTTGTTTTATTCCATTGGATATCAGAAACGAGTTTAGACGCAGCATGAATTGTGTCATGACCCGCCTTGAACTCAAACTGTTTATCCGGAATTATTTTGTTGTCCGCAGCCCACTTAGTCAGAGACCTATTGATGATCTTTTCGAAAACTTTGCTGATGCTCGGAAGAAGACTTATCGACCGAAGATTTGACGGGTTGGAGTTGTCCTTTCCCTTTTTCGGGAGAGGATGAACCACAGCGGTCTTCCAATGCACTGGATAATATGCATTATTCAGTGCATTATTGAAGAGTGTGGTGTAAATGTCAATTGCCTCCATCGGTAAATGTCTTAGTACAACGTTGGATATACCATCGACGCCTGCTGACTTTTTATTTTTTATTGAGTTGAAGATGAGCTGAAGCTCAACCTTCGTCACTAACAGGGGACTTGGACCCGTTTGCTCGGCGATTATGGCATTTGCCAAGGAATCGTCATTGAACCGCATGAAACCGCGGTTCTCAGATCGCCATTGTGTCATATCATTTCGAAGGTAAAAATGATTAAGTAGGGCTCTGTTTTCCAGGTCGTGGTTGGGGCGAGTGCTAGCATTCACCTTGTACACTTGCTGGAAAGCAGCTCCCACCGCCTCCACTTTTTCCTTCGGATCTTCAATTATAAAAAAGTCATCGTCAAAGATGGCTTCTTCTGGATCTATTTGCGCTGTCCTGAGTACGTCTCTGTTCTCTTCAGTTCTTTGGAGTTTCAGACACGGAAGGTCATTGTCGTTCTTTTTCCTGAATATCTTGTTGATTTTAGGGAACATACTAGGGTCACTGGAATTAACTGACCGGATCTTGCGGTCCCAGTACTTGTTAATTGATAACCTGTAGTTCTCCTTAATCAACAGATTGACATTTTTTATTGACGACTTCAGTGTCCTAACCTCCAAGTCGTGTGGGTCTGTAAGTCGTCTGTACAAGTTTTTGAGTCTTGTCAGTAAGCCACTCTTGTGCTTACGTAGTGCGTCAATAGTCGAGTTTCTGTAAGCGTCCATTTGGTCCCGTTCTTTGTACTTTGGTATTGTCCGTTCCATTGTTTGTTTTATTGTTTCATTCATCTGTTGTAAATGTTGGTTGGTTTCTGTATTTGTCAGGTTTCTGTTGTTTGGTGGGGCTATGTCACTCGAACGAAGTTCTCTCGCTAGAGCGTTGGTGAAACGAGGCCAGCGCATCTTACTGTAATTGTAAGAATGCGTTGCAACGTATTCCTCCAACTCCACGCGTTCGTTCGGAATCTGCATTATAGCAGCCAGTCCGCAGTGATCACTGTCGTACTCGACTGTCTGTAAGCAGTTTCGAGGGTGATTACCCACTTTGTCTGTAACTGTCAGTCTGGTGTCGTACAGCAAAAGATCCAGAAAAGAGCCGGTTCTTGGATACGATGGCTTTTCAGTAGCCAGCAGGTCGACGCCATATTCAACGCTGTAAAGATTCATCAAATTAAAAAGATGGTTACCTCTGGGATTACTATGTTGATTTCCCCAATCTTCATGTTTTGCGTTCAAATCACCGGCCAAGATGAAATAGTTTTCTTCCAAGCTCAGTTTCAGTTCCCTAAAAAGAATCTCGAGTTCTGAAGCAAAGTAAGTAACCTGCGGAGCTCCAGCCGCATACATATACATCCGCTTCCCTTGAGTGAGAGAGATGCATACAACGCAAACTTCTAACGTCTTAAACTTTCGCAATTCATTGTTGTATATGACTTTATAATTAATGCCTTTTCGTATAAAGAGAGCGACACCACCCCCTTGAGTGGAGTCGGGCCGGTCTCTTCTTACGATATTGTAATTTTTATGAGTCAATTTGTGTTTGTGGTTTAGCTTAGTTTCGCTAGCCATAAACACATCGGGACTGTAGTCTTTCAACAATTGGAACATATTGGCTCTTCGTTCAATCCTAATCAGTGAATTTACATTCACAGCTAGGACTTTTAGGCGCGTCTCCGGCAGCGCGCCCATTATGGTCTAAATTGCGCCAGGCCAGGCAGCGAAGAGTAGAGATGGTCTACCCTTTTGGCTTGCTCCTTTATCTGACTTTGCAGTCCTGTAAGTTGACCTTGAATGTTCAACAACAAGGCTACAATGTCAGGCTACACCTCTGGTGCCTTAGGCACAGGGGCCTTTGGGGCAACCGTTGGTGGAGCCTGTCTCGTGTTCCCATTCCCTGACACCATTTGGGCGTAGGAAAATTTGGGATCCACGAATTTTTGTGTAGGAGCCTGTCGAACTGTTCGACTTTCGACTGGCCTGTTTTTGTTTGATTTGTTGTACCTTAGGGCAACACCTATAGCTAGCCGGGTGCCCTTGGTTTTCACAAAGGACACACTTGAGCTGGGTCAAATCCTCAACCCGCTCATTCCCCAGCTTGCACTCTCCCTTGATGTGGGTTTCGGAGCACCTGACGCAGCGCAACTGCATATTGCAGTTGGCTCCGGCATGGCCGAACCTCTGGCACTTCTTACATTGTAAAATGTCGTCGTGCCTTTTTAATGTCTCCCAGTGTATGGCTTGATAGTCGAGGCATTTGATTTCCCTCAGACTCTCAAGCCTACTTTGGGGCGATAATGTTACGAGGAACATTGGCAGCCTGTAACCCCCTCGCCTGGACTTCACCGTAGTGAAAGGCTTGACCCCGATGAAATCGAGATCGTCGATGGCTTTTTGGCGGAGCTCAGCTAAGAGCGCCTCCGGTTCCGTGCAGGAACTTATGCCCTTGAGTAGGACCGTCTTTAATTTTTCGCTTTTAGGCGTGAAGCTGAAGAACTCAGCTGTGGCCTCTTTTAGTAACCCTTTTACTAAGTTGTATTCGGCCAGTGAGAAGCACTGGTCTTTTTATTTTGCTCCGCTCCTGTGTATTTGGAAGCGGGCTTGGGTTGTGGTTGTTTTTGCTGCTGTGGTTGTTGTTGCTGTTGTTTTTGCTGCTGTTGTTTTTGCAGCTGTTGTTTTTGGGCTGCCTCTTTCTGTCGGCGCGCCTCTTGTTTCAGCCTTAGTGCACTGAGGAGGGGCTCTATTTCCTCCTTGAGCTTATTGAGGCTTTGCTCGTACTCGCTGATCTCTGCCTGTTTGACTTGCAGGGCCCGCACAAGTTCTCTTTCATCTTGGAGGTCCGCCTCTACCTCCAAAGCCTTGTTTGTTGGCGGGACTGGCTCTGGCTCGGATAGGATTAAATCCCTATTCGGAGACCTGAAGTGCCCCTCTCCACCTTCGGAAATGTATTCCGTTTTCTCAGACTCGGCGTAGTCTTAGAACTCACTCTCCGTGGTAATTCCTCCCTTACCACCTTCCATTTGCTTCCGCTTATCCCGCCTCTTAGCGGAGTTGGCCCTCTCCACTTTGTTTGGGCTATGCTTCTTCAGCTTCCTCTTCTTATTTGTTGTTGCCTGTATCCACTGGTCAGATGTCTGACCAGATGTTGTTGCTGTTACATTGGGTACCGCTGCTGGCACCACCGTAACATCACCTGATGTGTTGGCAGAGGTATCTTTCGATACCCCTGCTCTTTTCTCCTTCTCCATTTCTTTCTGCTCCCAACTAATAAAATCTACAATTTCTCTATTATGAAAAAAAGCTGATAGATTTTTCGTCGACTCCGGCTGGGACTCGAACCCGCGACCCTTGGTTCTGTTTCCGGACGCCACTTTTTTTTTTTTTTTTTTTCTTTTTTTCCAAATTCATTTTTATTAATTCATTCTTAAGACTATCTTAAAGCTAGACAAAAATTCATAAAACTAGTCTAATTATCCATAACTTACAACTAACTTACTGGTCCCATACGGACACTCTAAGTTAAACAATAATACTTAATGCTAATGCCTTTCGGCCCTAAGATCTATTTAACTTCAAATCCATTTTATTTATTTTTTTATTCATTAGAAAATTTCAAAAAAAAACTAATATCAATATCCTTTTTTTATTTTTACTTAAAAACTACTTAAAATAAGGTCCTTAATATAAAACTTAAAGCTAACTAAAACTACCTATTCTACCTATAAACTACTTAAAACTAGAACAACCACAGCAGCAAATCTAACTATCTAACGTTTTTTGTTTTTCATATTTTGTCTTTTTTTTACTTTTTTTTTTTTGATTATTCTATGTTTTTTTTATTTTTTTTTTTTTTTTTGTATTTTTTTGTATTTTTCTTTTTTGTATTTTTTTTATTTTTTGTTTATGTTTTTTTTTTTGTGCCACCATGCCTATTCTACTTAAAACTTAACCCTAAAACTATAAAACAAGTATGTAAGCCGGCCAAGGCTTAAAACCCCATCCCGACTACTCACTATCAAGTGCCGATTGAAGCCACCAAAACTGGCTCTCCTGCTTCACCCTATCAGTTCGGTCCCGTTCGGACACAGCCCTACTGAACCGAAGGAGCTCTGCTCCGCCTTGTGCCATAACGTCCCGATTGTACAGGAGTCGCCTATCCACGGTTCGTCGTCTAACGTGGTAGATTAGCGGAACTGCCAATCTATCCTGTATCAGACCGCATCTGTCTAAAAAGAGGAATGCCTCTGGTGGAATGAAGCCGCTCAAGCGTGCACTTTCAAAATACTCGTCGTTCGGATAGAACGCCCCGAAAATTAAATTGTTGGTCGAAGACCAACAATTGCAATGTGACCTCGAACGAGTTTTATCACGAAATTGTCAATTCTGTTGATTCGAGCCCCGTTGTATAGGACCTCGTTGGAATAGTAATGCACGTAAGAAGATTCGGCTGTTCGATATAAGCCGGTACAGCGTCGTAAACACTGCCGCTCGAACACCCGAAACTTCTCCATCTGGGAAGGGGCAACGTTGAACCACACAGGACAACCATAAACGATCATTGGCCGTATGAGGGCCATGTAGCAAATTACCTTCACTCTGGGGTCAAGCCGACTGCTAAAAAACAGCCGTTTCGTCAGAGCGAAGGCTCCTCTGGCCCTGGTCAGAGCAGCATTTATATGTCTGTCGAAATATAAATACTGATCTAACCAGATACCGAGGTACTTCACTACACTTTTGCTCGCTAATGGCTGCCCGTGAAGATCAACGATAACCATCTTGCGCCAATTCTTGCACGTATCCCTCGTGGCCCTAGCCAACGGAGTCCGGAACAGAATTGTCTCCGACTTATGGACATTTATTTTCAGTTTCCAGTCGTCGCAATATCGCTGAATCTTGTCGAAATCACGCTGCAAGAGAATTCTAATAACCTCAACCTTTCGGGCCGTTCTGTACGCAATTACATCGTCGGCGTACGCAATTGCCTTTGTAAGACTACCTATCAGATCGCTGGTGTAAATGCTGAAGAGAATCGGCGAATTCACCGCTCCCTGTTGAAGACCATTTTTAATTAAGAATGTTTTGGTAGAAGTTACATTGCCACTTTTGACAACAAACTTTCTACCGTTAAGCATATCATAAAGTATATACAACAATGGCTTGCTTATGCCAAGCCTGCTCAGTTTTAGGTAAAGACCCTCTAACCATACGGTGTCAAAGGCCTTTTCCAAATCAACCAGAACAGCACTCGTGCATTGTTGTTTTGTTTTATTCCATTGGATATCAGAAACGAGTTTAGACGCAGCATGAATTGTGTCATGACCCGCCTTGAACCCGCGAACTGTTTATCCGGAATTATTTTGTTGTCCGCAGCCCACTTAGTCAGAGCCCTATTAATGATTTTTTCGAAAACTTTGCTGATGCTCGGAAGAAGACTTATCGACCGAAGATTTGACGGGTTGGAGTTGTCCTTTCCCTTTTTCGGGAGAGGATGAACCACAGCGGTCTTCCAATGCACTGGATAATATGCATTATTCAGTGCATTATTGAAGAGTGTGGTGTAAATGTCAATTGCCTCCATCGGTAAATGTCTTAGTACAACGTTGGATATACCATCGACACCTGCTGACTTTTTATTTTTTATTGAGTTGAAGATGAGCTGAAGCTCAACCTTCGTCACTAACAGGGGACTTGGTCCCGTTTGCTCGGCGATTATGGCATTTGCCAAGGAATCGTCATCGAACTGCATAAAACCGCGGTTCTCAGATCGCCAATGTGTTATATCATTTCGAAGGTAAAAGTGATTAAGTAGGGCTCTGTTTTCCAGGTCGTGGTTGGGGCGAATGCTAACATTCACCTTGTACACTTGCTGGAAAGCAGCTCCCACCGCCTACACTTTTTCCTTCGGATCTTCAATTATAAAAAAGTCATCGTCAAAGATGGCTTCTTCTGGATCTATTTGCGCTGTCATGAGTACGTCTCTGTTCTCTTCAGTTCTTTGGAATTTCAGACACGGAAGGTCAATGTCGTTCTTTTTCCTAAATATCTTGTTGATTTTAGGGAACATACCAGGGTCACTGGAATTAACTGACCGGATCTTGCGGTCCCAGTACTTGTTAATTGATAACCTGTAGTTCTCCTTAATCAACAGATTGACATTTTTTATTGACGACTTCAGTGTCCTAACCTCCAAGTCGTGTGGGTCTGTAAGTCGTCTGTACAAGTTTTTGAGTCTTGTCAGTAAGCCACTCTTGTGCTTACGTAGTGCGTCAATAGTCGCGTTTCTGTAAGCGTCCATTTGGTCCCGTTCTTTGTACTTTGGTATTGTCCGTTCCATTGTTCGTTTTATTGTTTCGTCCATCTGTTGTAAATGTTGGTCAATTTCTGTATTTGTCAGGTTTCTGTTGTTTGGTGGGGCTATGTCACTCGAACGAAGTTCTCTCGCTAAGGCGTTGGTGAAACGAGGCCAGCGCATCTTACTGTAATTGTAAGAGTGCGTTGCAACGTATTCCTCCAACTCCAGGCGTTCGTTCGGAATCTGCATTACAGCAGCCAGTCCGCAGTGATCACTGTCGTACTCGACTGTCTGTAAGCAGTTTCGAGGGTGATTACCCACTTTGTCTGTAACTGCCAGTCTTGTGTCGTACAACAAAAGATCCAGAAAGGAGCCGCTTCTTGGCTTGGATACGATGGCTTTTCAGTAGCCAGCAGGTCGACGCCATATTCAACGCTGTAAAGATTCATCAAATTAAAAAGATGGTTACCTCTGGGATTACTAAGTTGATTTCCCCAATCTTCATGTTTTGCGTTCAAATCACCGGCCAAGATGAAATAGTTTTCTTCCAAGCTCAGTTTCAGTTCCCTAAAAAGAATCTCGAGTTCTGAGGCAAAGTAAGTAACCTGCGGAGCTCCAGCCGCATAAGCCGCAATCATATACATCCGCTTCCCTTGAGTGAGAGAGATGCATACAACGCAAACTTCTAGCGTCTTGAGCTTTCGCAATTCATTGTTGTACATGACTTTATAATTAATGCCTTTTCGTATAAAGAGAGCGACACCGCCCCCTTGAGTGGAGTCGGGCCGGTCTCTTCTTACGATATTGTAATTTTTATGAGTCAATTTGTGTTTGTGGTTTAGCTTAGTTTCGCTAGCCATAAACACATCGGGACTGTAGTCTTTCAACAATTGGAACATATTGGCTCTTCGTTCAATCCTAATCAGTGAATTTACATTCACAGCTAGGACTTTTAGGCGCGTCTCCGGCAGCGCGCCCATTATGGTCTAAATTGCGCCAGGCCAGGCAACAAAGAGTAGAGATGATCTACCCTTTTGCCTTGCTCCTTTATCTGACTTTGCAGCCCTGTTAGTTGACCTTGAATGCTCAAAAACAAGGCTACAATGTCAGGCTGCACCTCTGGTGCCTTAGGCACAGGGGCCTTTGGGGCAACCGTTGGTGGAGCCTGTCTCGTGTTCCCGTTCCCTGACACCATTTGGGCGTAGGAAAATTTGGTATCCACGAATTTCCGGACGCCACCTCCACTGGGCCACCGATTACTTGTTAGTGCTAGTGGCAAACTGCCGACTTAAAGGCAAAACCCTACAAATGCACAACTTTAATTTTAAATTTTAAATTAACTATCAATCACTTGTCAACACTTGCTATCTCTTTGAAAGTCAAAGAACGACTGACAATCCAACGCACTAACCATCATGCTACGGGTACTACTAAGCCATAGCCAAGAGAATTGGATCAAATAGACGCTTTATCATTTGAAGCATTTGATAGCAATAGCACAGGCACGTCATGTGTCACCATATGTGCAATTCAAAGCACTTCTTTCAGTCAGCGACCAAAAGGCGAAGGATTGCAGTGTACACAAGCCCTTCCTCATGATGTGAGCAATTGATTGATTGAATCTACATAATACAATCCACCGAAAATTGGCCAATTACTCTGTTTCACAAATTCTAGGATTTAGCTGGTAAGAATATTTTTATAAATAATAAAATAGGGACTATCTTAATTGTGGCTCTTTTTAATTGTTGACCTTTGAATTTAATTAAAATGCCTTCCATTTCATTAATGATACGAGTATATTGCTGTCGATGCTGTCAACATATTCAACTCAAACCCGACTCCAGGAATTACTTCATCAATTAAGATATTTGAGATATAATTTTTTTTAATTAAAAGGCACTTATATCCATATAAGGCTTTTCGTGGCTATCTAAATTCACAAAGCAGTTTTTTTTTTCAAAAAATGTTTGATGATTATCCAAATCTACAATATCTTTCTTCAATATTCCGTTTACAATTGTTTACTATTTCCTATTACCAGGGCTTGACCCCAGAGTGAAGGTAATTTGCTACATGGCCCTCATACGGCCGATGATCGTTTATGGTTGTCCTGTGTGGTTCAACGTTGCCCCTTCCCAGATGGAGAAGTTTCGGGTGTTCGAGCGGCAGTGTTTACGACGCTGTACCGGCTTATATCGAACAGCCGAATCTTCTTACGTGCATTACTATTCCAACGAGGTCCTATACAACGGGACTCGAATCAACAGAATTGACAATTTCGTGATAAAACTCGTTCGAGGTCACATTGCAAGAGCTATGTCTTCGACCAACAATTTAATTTTCGGGGCGTTCTATCCGAACGACGAGTATTTTGAAAGTGCACGCTTGAGCGGCTTCATTCCACCAGAGGCATTCCTCTTTTTAGATAGATGCGGTCTGATACAGGATAGATTGGCAGTTCCGTTAATCTACCACGTCAGACGACGAACCGTGGATAGGCGACTCCTGTACAATCGGGACGTCATGACACAAGGCGGAGCAGAGCTCCTTCGGTTCAGTAGGGCTGTGTCCGAAAGGGATCGAACTGATAGGGTGAAGCAGGAGAGCCAGTTTTGGTGGCTTCAATCGGCACTTGATAGTGAGTAGTCGGGATGGGGTTTTAAGCCTTGGCCGGCTTACATACTTGTTTTATAGTTTTAGGGTTTAGTTTTAAGTAGAATAGGCATGGTGGCACAAAAAAAAAACATACAAAAAAATACAAAAAAGGAAAAATACAAAAAAATACAAAAAAAAAAAAAAAAATTAAAAAAAAAACATGGAATAATCAAAAAAAAAAAAATAAAAAAAAGACAAAATATGAAAAACAAAAAACGTTAGATAGTTAGATTTGCTGCTGTGGTTGTTCTAGTTTTAAGTAGTTTATAGGTAGAATAGGTAGTTTTAGTTAGCTTTAAGTTTTATATTAAGGACCTTATTTTAAGTAGTTTTTAAGTAAAATAAAAAAGGATATTGACATTAGTTTTTTCTAAATTTTCTAATGAAGACAAAAATAAATAAAATGAATTGAAGTTAAATAGATCTTAGGCATTAGCATTAAGTATTATTGTTTAACTTAGAGTGTCCGTATGGGACCAGTAAGTTAGTTGTAAGTTATGGATAATTAGGCTAGTTTTATGAATTTTTGTCTAGCTTTAAGATAGTCTTAAGAATGAATTAATAAAAATGAATTTGGAAAAAAAAAACTATTTCCTATTACGATTTTTGTAGTCTTAAGATTATAACATCAAGTTCTTGTAATATATTGCAAAAAATACGAAAATAATGATGAAAATGGGTATTTCTTAGTTTGAGCACATGTAGCTTAAATCGGAGTTCGGATTCGTAATCAGCATCAAAAATTAAACGAGCAATTTGAAATCATAAAAGAATTAAAATCAAGGTTTCTTCAAAACGTCTGGTAGAGTCAAATAAGAAATGATTTAAACTGTAGTTAAAAGCAAAGATATGTACTTTACAAAATTATCTTTACCGTTTTTGGTTATCCTTAGAATTTATAAAGGGCATATCTTAAAAACCTGATGTGATAGAAAAATTTGAAGGTGAGGTTCGAAGTCAGGATAACTTAATCCTCTCGAAAATTATAATTTTGTCGACCACTGTTATCGGACTCAACGGAATTTAAACTTCGCACTCTGGCGCAAGATGAAGAGAAAGAATTTCTGGCTAATGCTGTTGACCACATGAAATTACGAAGGAATACATACGAACATGATGAAGCAAAACTTAAGAAGTATAGGATTAAAAATATAAAGTTGAAGTGAAAATATACCTCAGTAAAAAAAATTAAATCTACTTAAACCAGCTTTTTTATTATTATTTATAATAAGATCAAATTTGGGAAAACCAAAAAGAAGGGTTATTCTTGGAAAAAAGGACATTTATTATTTTTAATTACTCAAAGCTAAGAAGTTACATTCCAACTTTCAGTTTTATTTTTTGAGTGAAAATACATACAGCATTGAATTAAAAAAAAATTATACTAAATTGCATACAATTTTCAACAAAAAAAATTAGGCTTAGCCACGACGGACCTTGATTATTAATGGATGCGATTTAAAGCAGAGCGACAGAGTCCAATCGACCTCGAATCATCTTGATTGCACGATTTGTTGCAATACCGCTTCGTTTTGATTTGTTTCTGAAAAAACAATTAGTGCTTTCAAAGTTTGTGGTTCATGTTAAACTTACTTTGAAGTAGTCTTGTCATTATGAGCCTTCTGGTCAATGAACGCACAGTGAAATTTTAACAAATTGATTGGTTTTGAATTATAACATTCCCGGAATAGTACTCGTAAGTCGATCCGTTGATTGAAAAATTGTGGCAAGTCGTTTGTGACATTCCATATGACCATATGCATATCACAAATGCACAATTTCCGATTGTAATATTTTTGGACATCTTCGGCATGTGAAGGTTGCGGGATCTCAATTTTTGGAACGTCATTAGAGTAGTTTGTAGGGGCATTCCTGTGTCGACGGTCTTCTAAGTGAATCCAGTTAGTTGTGTTCAGAATGTACTTGATTTTGGTGATTCAATAGGCATTATGTATTCTTACTCTGCCGTTGTTGCTATTGAGTCGTTCCAAAACTGGGTTTGCGACGATTAATGTCGATGCTTTCACTTGAAACATTGACTTTAATTAAAAAAGTCATACAAAGTCGATGACATAGCTGATGATGTTCGCTAGTTTGGAATTGAATTCGTAGCTCTAGTGGTGTTGTTGCATTGCAAGCATCTAACTATTGGCAGTGACGGTGACACCTCCAACATCAACGTCTGCACCCACCATAGCCGCTGAAGCAGATGTCACCGATCATGATACAGCAGCAATTGAGTGTAGAATAACTATTTACAAATAAAGGCCAACGTCTGTGGTTAAAAACATTGATATTAAGAGAAATATACTATAAAATAGACTCACCTGGGAATCAGCGCCCTTGTTTTGAGCAAATCTTCGAAATTTCTTGAGAGAAGTTGCTTTCTGTATCGTGGTTTGTAATCGGCAGCACCGGAAATGAAAACACTAAGTAGACGCTAAAAAAGTCGATTATTATTTTTATGTACATCTTCTTGACTGAGATTTAATTTACATTTTTAAAGTACTTATATATTTAGGTAAGAATTCGTTGTAGTAAAGATGGTTCCGCATTAACAAGAAGCCACATTCCATGCAAAAAATAACGATCGAATGGAGTAAATGTGTTTAAAGCAAAGATTTTTACACTTCCCAAATTTTGTTGAGGGTATTTGCTTTCTGTGCGTTGAAATACCAGATTGGCGCTTGTCAAGTATATAATTGGAATACTCCATAGCTGAAACAAATTAACTAAAATATGCTTTTGTTAACAAGATTCTTTTTTTAAACGTACTTAATTGAACTCCGAGTAGAATAACACTCATTGTTTTTTTCTGGTTCCTGGTCTATCGTTTTTTAATTAAATTCCCTTGTAGCTCTTGATTGTTAAGGGTTTTGATCTGAAAAGAAATAAATTCTTTTAAATATTTAGACAAAACAAAATAATTTACAAGTACTTAGTTGTAGAATCTCAAATTAAATGTTCTGTTTTTGATATCGAAATTGTGGAACTGTCAATTTTGACAAGAATTCCATGATTTGTTCTTGTAGTCCAATCTGACATTTTGCTTTTTATCACCACTCAAATGTATTCACCAATACAGAATTTGAGAGAGTTCACCCCAAATAAAATTTGAGGTTGTTGCAGGCAAGACGGGTACCTGTCGGTTCTCTCGGTAAGTATATATCTCTATGCTTTGGACTTAAAAAGAAAAACGCATATTGCTAGATTAAGCACTATTCACATGAGCACGACCAACGAATCGTCGAATATTCGTCGATTTTGACATTTCTTTCACATGAGAGTTTTTAATTCGTCGCGAATGAAGTTTGACATTCAACACCGAAACCAAAACAAGAATGATTTTTTTAGGTTATGTACTCGCGATTTTTTTTTTCGTTGCGAGTGTGGATAATGTGGAACGCGAATAAAGTTTGACAGTTCGTATCAACTACAATTTTTTTCGCGACGAATAAATTTGTTTTCTTAAATTTATTAATATATGATATTGAAAAGTAAAAGTATGCATCTTAAATCAAATAGAAACTATATTGCTATCGTTTTGTTAAGAATTTGTGTGGAAATATGTCTTGAAACGTATATAAACTTACATTTTGTAATTCATTCGTCGTTCGTTGGTCGCGCTCATGTGAATGCTGCTTTAGTTGGTGAATGAAATTTCCGGGTTGAGAACAAAAATACATTAAAACCAATTATTTACACATACAACTCTAATATCTAAACATAACTTTTATTCGTAATGACGTGTGCCCGTCAAAGAACTAATTAAGAAGATAAATAATTATGGTACGGAAAATTCGAAGATTTTAAAAATTGTATAATACAATTAAAACGTACTTTATAATACTGCATATAAAAAGATTTTTTAGTTTTTAGAAATGTCAGTTCTGTCATTGATTATAACTTGCAGGTGCTGATTGGAACTCTTTCATTTCAGATTCATTGTGTAAGAAAAGAAACCCAATACAGACAATATGCCAATTATTGTTTTATTTATTTGTGGAAAACGCTAATATGAAAAAAGTATAGTTTTAGAATTGGTGCTCAAACTGGGACAATATACGCGTATACGCACTTTAAAAATAATTTTTGGCAAAGGAAGAAAACTTATAACGAATCATGATTTGGGAGAGAGTGCATGGGGGCAAGAAACCTATCGTATGAATCGCTTACCGAGTATAGACGATGTAATTCTTCTTCCGAAAAAAACAATGCATGGAATTTAGTCAAAGATCAAAGAATAAAATGTAAATAAATTGGTTTTGGAGAGTAAACTTATAAAAGTTTTTTTTTTTTTCTTTATCAAAGAAACTCCAAATCAAGATCCGAATTTTTCATACGTAACACTTTTCAACACCCAATAAGTTTACATTGTTGGCATTATGTCCATTGATATCCAAAAATGATTGGTAAGCGCTACTTCTTTTAAAAAAGCACCAACAATATAACGGGTTACATTATTTTGTTTTAACTGCTAATTTTTTCAATAGAGAATTTGCACTTAGATATTTAGACATTTCATTGAAAAATAGTTTAACATTATAAAAGTTTTTTTTTATGTTGATTTGTTTTTAGTACAAGAAAATAAAAACTGTATTTTTTTTCTTAACAATTTTCAGATATATTAAATGAATAATGTATTTACTTGAATATTTATAAAAAAAGAAGATAAATAAAACAATTTTCAATGATTTTATAATCTTTAAAGATATGTATACAATTTTGACATGATTTGAAACACAAAAAATATGAGTTTAAATAGCTCTATTTTTTTTCCGTTTTTACATTATCAGTGAGAGACTTAAAACATCAATTTTGTCGTGATTTGAAGAACAAAAACAATTTTAGTAGATGAAAACAAGTTCAATTTTGACGTGATTTGAAACACAAAAAATATTAAATTCTCAATCGCCATAACTGGATACATGACCGCTCAAAAGCTACTTCTATAAGCTAAAGCCTGTTTGCAAAATTTAAACAGATTCGTCCAACCACTCAGCCCGTTAAGAATGTCAATAAGTTGGTCCATAGACAAAAACTCACTTGGAAATATAGCCGTCGTATTTCTTGTAATATTGGACAAACTGCTATGAAATGATTTATATCCTCCACATCTCTTCTATTCAGGGCCGGCCCCTGCCAAACTTGCGCCCTGTGCAAGATTTGTAGAAAGCGCCCCTTTTTATATTTTTTTTACACATAAACTGATACACAAGCATAAGCCTTTCCCAGATTACCCAGGAGGTAGACTTTCAATGCGTTTTTTTATTGAGGTTTCCCCATCAGGAGGCCTTAACCATAAAACTAAAACGCAGCGAAGAAATGAGCAGAGGGGAAACTTTTAAAGTTGGAAATTTACTTTTCTGGCCTTACATTTTGCAAATGCAGAAATGAGATCATCAAAGTCTAAAGAATGTAATAATTTCTTTTCAATGGACATTATAGATAAACCTACCAATCTCTCTTGACCATGAGGTTGTCCTAAGATAATTTTTCAATAATTTTAAGTTTAGAAAAACTACGTTCTCCTGAAGCTACCGTGACCGGGATTGTATAAAGGATTTGGAGAGCAATTACTAAATTCGGAGCAAAATCTTCAAGGTTTGAACTAAAAATAAAATTTAACACATCTAAACTTGAGCTTTGTGGTATAACAAGCTGGGATATTACGGTTAACTCTTGAAACAATTCTTCTCCATCTAAAGCTACTTTATGTTAAAACATTCTGCTAATTAAGGCATGAAGCACGTACATTTTTATTTTTTAAACATTCGCTTATGTTACTTAGAAATGAAAAATTGATACTATAAGTATCAAACCTTTCAAGTATTTAAAAAAAAAATTCAACTTTAAATCTTTGTTTCGGGTCTAATATAGTTTCAGGACATTCATCAGCATAAAGTATTTTTCTCCGTTGAGATCGCAATGATGAAGCTACAGGAAACATGTTTGGTATTTCTAAGGAACTAGCAATACGCTCGGTTAATTGAACATACCTACTCATTAAATTTTTCATCGGAAAGCATTCAAATCAAACTGTTTTTTGTATTTTCTAAAACTGGCATAACGCCAGTTGACAGATTAACGGACGGACTTTGCAAATATTTACTAGTTTAATCGATTCCAAATCGATATGTATGCTTTATTGAAGTCCCACCAGGCATTCGGACACTAAGAACAAGAGAAAACATAAGAAATTAACAACTAGAAAATCATAATAGTAAACTTGCTTACTTCTAAGCCCAAAGTTAAGCTGCAACAAAGCATTAACAGCAGCAATGTGATTTGGACGAACACAATTGATCGGTTTGGGGTGTTCCCGGTAACGCTATGTCACTGTTGTTGCTTGTTGAGCTGGTAAAAGATGAATTACTTCTACAGCTACGTCTGTCGTTGCGATTTTTAACGCTTTTTTCAAGATTCGAAAGAGCTAAGAGAACTTGGAATGCATCAAAGGATAATTCCATTCATCACCCCATGCTGGAAGTTTAACTCTTTGTACAATAACTTCACGTGTTGGACGCACTCCTCTCTAGTCCTCTTAATGAGGAATTCTATGCGCAGTCCTTTTTATCTAGCACTGCGCATATAAGGATCTAAATCATCGTAGATATGTAGTGGTGTTCTTCAGGAAGTGAAATCAGACTGGTTGTTTGTTGATGACTCTGATGTCTTGGATATTGTGAAACAACCTTTAAATGAGTAAATAAATTAACACGAATTTGTTTTGAATTTTAAATAAACTTACTGCTGGTGGTGAAGCTCCGTCCTTAAAGTAGTGGTTGTTATTTTCAGAATCATCTAAGAGCAGCCATCGGAATTTTCATCATCTTCCTTTTTCTTCTTTACATCTTCGAGGTCGATTTAATCCTGTTCCTCTGTGCTCCCTTCAAAACATTCCTCTTCTTCGTCTTCAAATTTATGACATCCTCATCATGCTTCAAGCTTCTTAAACTTTATCGTGAACTTACGACCGTTTGGTTCTTGATAATTTTGATGTTTTAAATATTTGATATTGTGGAACAACCTTCAAATGAGTAATTTAATCAATTCAAATTCGTTTTGGATCTTAAATTTACTTACTTCTGGTGGTGTAGCTGTTCTTGATACAGTAGTTGCCCTTTTTTAAAATCGGACATGTTAGCATCTCCCTCCTTCTTCTTGGCATCTTCGAGATCGATTTTTTCCTGTTCCTCTTTTCTTACTGCAAGGCATACCCCTGCTTCGGCTTTAAAATCTCGTCATATTTCTTACATTTTTCAACAATTTCACCTGCATCTTCGTCGTCTTCGTCATCATCATCTTCGTCGACGTGACTGCTATGTAGTTTCTTCAGTTACTTGCTCCTATCTTCCTCTATCTCTAGTTACAGTTCGGGTTAATTTGTATTTGATAGAGATCTTCAATAGACATTTTAGTGGTCCCTAAAATGTCTAATATCACTCAGGTCTTCGTGGCTCATGTCAATAGCACCGTATTCGGGGTTATCATCTAGGCTTCACCCAGCACTGGGCACACTAGAGTTCAACTTTATCGCTTGATGATGACGACGAAGACGATGAGGAAATTGAGTTCGAATTGGATGATGACTTGATGAACGTATTTTCACGCGACGACCGCGATCCTGCTCGTCCTCGTATCGTATGCTTAACCCAACTGGGACTTGCCGATTCCAACTTTTTCGATCCGAATTTCATTGATGTGCCTTACTTAATAGATGGAGACGATTTAACCGATCTAGATTTCGAGTTCTTGTAATCTTCTGGTTAGAAGCAATCTATAATGCTTCTCAAAATAAAAACCTGCATAAATTATATTTTTAAAGAAAAATTAATGTTCAATAGATTGTTTTTGTTTTGATTTCATTTTCGTTGTCAAAATACTTACCTCGCTATTGATCTGTCAAAACTGGGAACAACTCAAATTGGGCCACGTTCGCATTGCAGTTCTAGGGTGCGCCTATACTTTCTGCATGATTTTTTCTGTTTTTAGCGAAACTTTTCATAAAAATTATAGAATTTGTTTGCCAAAAGCAGTCAAATATTATTTTTAGCACAGTTTTCACTAAAAAGAAGTTGCAAAGTTCATTTTTCTTAAAATATTGCATTCATTTTTCAATTTTTGAATTCAACGGATCTCTTTTTTGAACGGCTGAGTTCACCTCACATTGTTTTCCCCCTAATTGTGCAAACTTCACCAAAAGCCCATAACAACTGCATAGAATCTGGATTTTCCCATAAGAAATGCACGGGACAACTAACACATGCTTATGCTAATGGGCAAAATTCTCTCAATTTAGTTTGTAGGCCGAAAGAGAGCAAACCCATTAAGTCGGGACTCTAGATAATATATTTCCTCTAATAATTCTGGAGCGAAGAGGTACAAATTCAAGGTAAGTGTGTTCATTACGTTAATTTTAAACTCAAATTATATGAATATTATTTTGTTTTTTTTTTAGTTAAAATTACACTTGTGAACAAAATTTTTTTCCTGGCAATCCTAATTCCTAATCCGATGGATTCTTATGTCCTCATTTTTAATCAAATATCGTCTGGCTATCTGCTATCGTGAGCTGAATGACTCCAATTTGGCTATTTCGACATTGCAATCGATTCCGAGTAAGTCTAGACTTCCAAAGATAAACATGCTTCTAGCAAAAGCTACAACATCGACAGTCAAGAAATCCATTGGAGGCTATTGCCTCTTACAAAGATGTACTGCGTGATTATCCAATGGCCATGTAGGCTATAAGTTCACTCTTGGAAGTCGGCGTCGATGGATTTGAAGTCAATTCGTTGGTGAATGGTAAGCAAGCAATGATTTTTAATATTTTGTGTGTTTTAAGCTTCTTTTATAATTTTATAGTGAGTTCGGCTCCAAAGAATGTTGAGTGGTTAAGTTCGTGGATAAAAGGCCATGCTCAAATGTATGTACCTTCATAAACATCTGGATGCGTCAAAAACATTCCAATCTATTAACGACAACACAAAACTTCATCAAAACGATTATATTCTAACGTTAATTGGAAAAGCTCTCTACTACAATGGGCACCATGCTCAGGCGCAGCAGTATCTAGAAACAGAACACATGATAAGTCCATATACCACAGAACATATCATGCCATTAGCCGTGGTCTATGAGAGGAATAATAATCTAGCAGAATTGGAAAAGCTGGCTAGCCAGCATTCGAATATCAATGAATTTAGTTCGGAAAATTGGTTTGTCATGGCTGAGAGTCTATCGGCAAATGGAAAATACGAACAGGCTTCCTTTTTTACCCATAAAGCAATTTCAGTTGATTCAACAAACGTTGAAGCGTATCTTTTGCGTGGGAAGATATTTCTTTAATTGAAACGATATAAGGAAGCAATTCATTATTACAGGGCAGTTCAGAGTTTGGCTAACTATCGTTTTGAGATATACAAAGGTCTTGCGGGTTGTTACATCGGACTTAAGCGCTTAAAAGATGCACAGACAATATGTGCATTGGCTGCACGCTATTTCAGGAACTGCCCCAGGAGCTATGTGGTAAGAATTTGTTGTTATTTTCATTTGCATTTTACCTTAACTTACTATGAATTTCGATGAAATATAAACAGCTACTTGCCAGTACACTTTTGTACTCTTCGAATACCGTTACAAAACGCCAGACAAAGACTTTCATTAATCGGGCTTTAGAAATTGACCAGTTCTACTTTCCGGCCGTATCAGCGATGGCAGAGATTCTCCAATCTGAGGGAGAAACACAGGAGGCCATTAAACAGTTGAAAAAACAAGCCGCCAGCTATCCCAGTTGCAAGCTTTTCACAATGCTAGGAGATATTTTAAGTAGCGAAAAAGATTTGGATGGTGCTCTAGAGTACTACACCATTGCTCTTAGGTTTATATAACAAAGAAAAAGTGAAACTTTTTAAGGTACAAAAGTTTGTTTATTTTTTTTTTTAAGAATAGAACCCACAAACCACCGAGCTTTAGAAGGCGTAAATGCCCTTGGCCAGGCATCTGAAACAACAACAAAACAAGATGAGTGTTCATTAGCAACAACTTCGCAGGATGAAGAATGGCCAATTGGTTATGATGAACCATCAATTGAAGCAGTTGAGTTTTCATCAACAGCTGCTGCTAATCCAGATGGCGAATCAGAAAGCGATCCGATATGGTCGGATGTAGATGCTTAGGCTATCGTAATTTTATCTTTTAATTATTATTATTATTCTGTTTCAATATATTCGCAAGCGATACAATTTTGCAGAAAACTGCAGATGAATATCTTTCTTTTACATGTTTTGCAGAATTCTGTGATGTAGCTGGTAAGGATATTTGTATAAATAATAAAATAAGAACCATCCTAATTTTGTCTCTTTTTAATTGAAGGTCTCTTGAATTTTAATAAAATGCCTCCCAATTCATGATATATTGCTGTTGATTCCGTCAACATCTTCAATTCAAACCCGACTCGAAAATTGATCCATCAATTTAGGTTTTTGAGATATTTTATTTTTAATTCGAAAGGCTTTTCGAGGCTATCTAAATTCATAAAGTAGTTTTCTTTTCAAAAAAATGTGTGATGATTATCCAAACCTACTATATTTTCTTCAATATTCCATTTGCAAATGTTTACTATTTCCTATTACGAATTTGTAGTCTTAAGATTATAATATCAAGTTCTTGTAATATATTGGAAAAAATACGAAAATAATGTTGAAAACTAGTATTTCTTAGTTTGACCACATGTACCTAGCTTAAATTGGAATTCGGATTCGTAATCAGCATCAAAAATTAAACGAACTATTAAAAAACATAAAAGAATTACAAGCAAGGTTTTTTCAAAACTTCAGGTAGAGTCAAATGAAGACTTATGAGTCTTTCATAACTAATAAGAAATTACGAAAATTAAGTGAAATACCAAAATAATTTAAACTGTACCTAAAAGCAAAGATATGTACTTTGCAAAATGTCAAAATTTACCGATTTTGGTTGTCTTTAGAATTTTTAAAGAGGTATATTTTAAAAACTTGATTTAGTAGAAAAATTTGAAGATGAGATTCGAAGTCAGGATATCTTAATCCTCTCAAAAAGTATTTTTTGTTTGGGTGACAAAAAAAAGTATAATTTTGTCGACCAGTGTTATCAGACTCAACGGAATTTAAACTTCGCACTCTGAGGCAAAATTAAAAGAACGAATTTCTGACTAATGCTGTTGACCACATGAAATCACAAAGGAATACATACGAACGTGATGAACCAAAACATAAGAAGAATATGATTAAAAATACTAAGTTTTTAATTTTGTTAAATTGAACATATATCTTGTAACGGTAGTTGGTCCTATCACACCAAAAAGGCGATCTTAAGCCATCCCAAAGGAACCCAAGGACACAGTAATCCTTGCAGGAATCTATGGGTAGTATGAAAGGTTGTTCAGCCAGCGATGCGCGGTAGGCATGCTTGCGTTATGCACGAAAAACCAGCTCATCGGGGGGGGTGGGATCTTGCGCAGGCTACTGAACTTCCGTACATTTTTTTACATGCCTAGATAAATTGAAATATGTTTTTCAAAAAAAAAATACTCAAACAATAAAATTAAACAACAGAATGTTAATCCCAAAACCTTTAAACCATGGGAAACCTTAAGGTGGTATTGGTTTCCTAGAGTGTTGCCCTCCCACTATCTATAACCAAAGATTATAGATAAAACCTTGGCTTATGCTCCACTCGATTTTAGCAAAAGCCCCTATAGTAAAAAGTGAACCACACAGGCTCACTTGATCTTCACTCACATCACTTATTAAATTCACTTACCCACACTAACACAACGAAATCAGAATCTCATCTTAAAAAAGGTAATATCATTTCAAATAAAAAAAAGCTTAATTTGATTCATTTTTGAGATCTACAATCAACTTCAATTTTATTCTTAGCGCCAGGCGCTCAAAACAATTAATCTCTCTGAGTAGATTGCACATTAGCTACGTTAAAGGTGTCCTGACTGGGCACTGCTTAATAGGAAGGCATGCTATTCGACTTGGAGCCCCTGCAAATGATTTTTGTAGGAGTTGCATGGACGAAGAAGAAGAGGAGACAATCTCTCATCTTCTGTGCACATGCCCTGCCTTATCACACAGACGTAGAATCCACCTTGGAGACTACTACTTTAACGATACCAGCGATCTAAAAAATTCAGACATTACTAGTCTCCTACGCTTTATTCGAAGCTCCAATTGGTTCAACGAGTTAAGCTGATTAACTGATCCATGTGGTATCACAATGGACCATACTTTGGTCTAAGTGTGTTGGATGTCCCAACCAACAGCCACTTTAACCTAACCTAACCTTTATTCAATAAAAGAAAAAACGAAAAAAAATGTTTTTATCAAACATTCTAAAAAAAAAAATAGTTCATTATCTGAATAATGGATACTTAAACTAAAACTAAATATCAAATTTAAAAATTGAATATTGAATTCATATCCGAATCTTATTGAGAGGTTATTTAATTTTACTTTTACTCCGAATAATTAAAATTCACAAAAAAAAAAAGTATCAATGGATTCAGAAAAGAACTTTTATATTACTATATTATCCATTAAAGGGTTGAAGGAACCAATATATGTAAATAATAGACAAAAAAAAAATTTAAATCAAATAATTATAGCTCGTTCATATGTTTAAAATAAAAAAAATAAAACAAAATGTATATAACGACTCACCAATTAAAGATAATATGTTAAACAAAATTTGTTGTTGAATACAGTTGAATTTACCATATCATTTGCGCAGCAGCGGTGGCTTCTCAATTTGTTGTGCACAGCAGATTGAATAACCGATGCTCTAGCTAAAGGTAAAAAAAATGTAAGAAAAGAAAAGCAAACAAATGAACGATCTTTACAAAAACAAAAAAATGATGAAATTGGAAATACTCAACTTTCGGAGTTGTAAATTCGGAAAAATTAATTGAGTTGGTTTCGGGATTACAGAATAAAAAAAAATGAACACCACACAAAATTGTAACTCTTGATTATATATCCAGATCGTTGTCGTTATATTTTTTTGCTTGGTTGTAAGATGATGATGCTGGTTGATGCTGGGAATGATGCTGATGATAAAGATGATGCTGACATATTATAAAATTGCTATTTTAGGGTGTTGGATGGTGGATTGTAGGTAGTTTTGGAGGATATGTCTATTGTAAGAAGATGATGCGGATTTATTTAGCGGAAATTCTGTATAAGTCACGAAATTGTCCTTGCTGCATGGTTTAGGGCGCGAGGTGTCGATTATTTGGACACAATTTCATAGAGTGGTGATGTGATGTTGGTCGTTGGTACGGAGGCTGAGTCACAGATTAGTTTTCCACTAGGCCTTACAATGAGGTTTACCAAGCATGTGACGTGCACAGCGTAGTGCCGAGAACCAAATAGGTTAACCAAAGCTAGGTCGGTGTGGAGAAAGACTCGAATGACCATGTGCACCCAGAGTATGATTCACTGCGATCTTCAAAGTGCTGTTCGGTGTCCCTGTCCACGGGAGTCGTTTGGACAGGCAAGGCACTGGCTAGAGAGACAGCGCTTTGCAGAAAAGATTTAGTACAGTTGTGCACTCGTTTTTGTTGGTGATGGCGATGCTATTTTTTTGTAATTTTTAATTATATCTTCAATAGATCAATTTTTGATGTTTTCTCTTCCATTTTTTTTTTATAAAAAGGTAATGCACGATGACACACACTGCTTTTGGTACAACGTTTGTATAATTTCTTTTTCTTTCTCTTTTTTTTTGTTATAAAAAATAAAACTCGATGAAAGAGAATGATATTAATTTAGTTTTGGCGCAATAGTTTTTATCAATTTTTATTAAGTTGCACCTTGTTAGGTACTTAATTTTACTTAAAATCACGTTAGTCTAATTTTAGGTTTAGGATTAAGACTTTTCTTATGAGTTCCACCACCGGCTGATATCAAGAATAAAAAGAAAGATCAAGTTGAAGGAGAAAATAATTACACCTTTCAACTTGTTTCAATTCCATGTTTTCCGCATTGAGGGAAATGGATACACTTATCGTGGTAATTTTGAACTTGGAAATATGTCGGTCATTTATTGGAAACACACAGAATTCCTTATGGGTAGAGTTCATAAACTCATCATTTTCGGTGGCAGTAAAAATAAAAGAATTATTATGGATTGGTGTCCCTAATAAGTTTTAAGTTAAGTGTGTGGGTCCCCAACAAAGCATCTCAATAGCTTTGACAACAGGAAAAGTCTGTTGAATGAAAAAGGACCTGAAGATATGAAATCTTAAAAATTTGTTTGTCTTAAAATAAGTATTAAGGATTGCTTTCGCTTTTTTTTTTTGTTTTTTATTATTTTATTTTCTGATATCTTTAGCATGAAAGATTCCCAGTGATGTTCCTTGCATATCTTCAAGTTCATAGAGGCTGTTGCCAGCTACACTTTTTACTCTGGCTTGTACAAATTTTGGGCTAAGTTTTGCGTTAAACTTTTTAGCAGCGTCACTAAGGACGAAATTACGTTTCAAAACTAATTGCCCTACTTTGGTGGTGATATTTTTACTTCTTGTGTTATACGTGTGTTCATATTGCTCATGCGCTTTGGATAAAAATCTTTAAGATGTTTGTGAATGATATTCATTTTTGAGGCTTTAGGCAAAACTTCATACTCTGGGTTGTTCAAACCATTTAGTTTGCGAAGCAAAGCATAGTCTGAGCCATGTTCGATTTTTGAATGCCCGAATAAAGCTTCGTGTGGCGACATGCCGATGGCCGAATGGACTGCAGAACGGAGAGACGATGTTATAGAGATTAAGTGTTTATCCCAATTTGTATGATTCGGACCTAATAGCTGAAAGAATGGACCTATTTACGTGCTCACTTGCGTTGGCCTGTGGTGAGTAGGCAGCGGTTTTTATGTGTTTTACTCCATAGCTGGAGAGAAATTTTGCGAACTCTTTCCCCGTAAACTGTTTTCCATTGTCGGATAACACTGACTCTGGTACTCCAAAAGTTGCAAAAACTTGTTCTTCGAGGAATTTTATGGCCATTTCGCTAGTTGCTTTTCTCAAGGGTGAAATAGACACAAATTTAGTTAATTGATCGAGACATATAATTATCAAGGTATTTCCAGATTTTGATCTTGGATAAGGTCCAAGAAAATCTACAAAGAGATGTTGGAAAGGCCGTTCTACCACAAATGCTTTACCCATTGGCGGTCTGAGAGTTGAATTCGGAGCTTTTGAAGATTTACACACCATACAGCTTGAAATGAAAGCCTTTACTTGAGCCGCCATATTAGGCCAGTAAAAACGCTCACGCAAACGGTATAGTGTCTTGGCGATTCCACCATGCGAGGCTTTTGGCGGAACATGTGCCAGAAATACCAATTGGTTGGTTAGCATGGATGGAATCCAGAGCTTCCAGACGAGGTCGTCAGCTCTAGGATCCCCTGTGCAACATTTAACCTTTTTGTACACAAAATTTTCTGAGACACAAAGGTCAGGTAACTGTTCTTTGTTTTCCTCTATTGTTTTAATCAAGTCGACATATTCATCCGACTTAAAGGCTGGATCTGTCAAATCGATTGACAGAACATCTGAAGTGTTCACGTTCAATGATGTTTCAGATATGATTCCATCAACCGCATACACTCTAGACAGAGCGTCTGGAACTACATTTTCCGAGCCCTTCCGATGCTCTATCTCAAAAGAGTATCATTGAAGTCGAAGACTCCAACGAGCTAACCGTCCGCTTAGGTCTTTGTGATTCATGAGCCACTTCAGGCTCGCATGGTCAGTCACTATTTTAAATTCTTGCCCTTCTACATAAGACCTAAACTTTTCAACACCCATGACCGCCGCTAGGCATTCCAACTCAGTCACGCTGTAATTTCGTTGAGCAGAGTTGAGTTTGTGTGAAAAGTAATAGATAGGCCTTTCTATGCCCTCTTCATCTTTTTGGCATAAGACTGAACCTATCCCCGTTGTCGAAGCATCACACAAAATCACAAACGGTTTTTCGAAATTCGGATTTATCAGTATTGGAGCAGTGGTTAACGCAGTTTTGAGCTTTTCGAATGCTGCAATTGCCTCTGGACCAAATACGAAAGATTTTCACTTTTTCAAAGTATCAGTAATGGGGGTGGCGATTGAAAAATAATCTTTGACGAAGCGCCTATACCATCCCGATAGTCCTAAAAATCTTCGCACTTGTCTAGGTGTTTTTGGAATGGGAAATTCCTTGATGGCTGAGACTTTGTCAGGATCCGTTTTCAGACCCCCATCTCCTACAATGAATCCTAAATATTTCAATTGTTTAAAACAAAATTTTGATTTAGCAATATTTATCGTTAGACCAGCTGAACTTAAAAGTGAAGCCAGTTCAGTGAGAATCGCGGTGTGTTCTTCAAATGTCCCCGTAATTATCAAAAGATCGTCCAAATAGACGAAGACATTCTGTCTTAACCTGTGCGGAACCACCTTGTCCATCAATCTGCACAAACGTTGAGCAGCTCCGCAGAGACCAAAAGGCATCACTGTGTATTGATACAGAGGCCTACCAGGTACAGCAAAAGCAGTCTTTTCACGGGAGGATTTCTCCAGCGGGATTTGCCAAAAGGCGTCTTTCATATCTACACTCGATATAAAGAGTTTACCTGGAAGACGGCTTAGCAAACCCTCCATATGAGCAAATGGATAGGCGTCGTTCTTGGATACTTGGTTTACCTTTCTGGAGTCAAGGCAAAGACGATTTTTTCCCGGTTTCCTTACCAGGACAACCGGAGAGCACCATGCGCTGTTGCTTTCCTCTATGACACCAAGACTGAGCATCCTATCCAGTTCCTCATACATAAGGTTTTGCACCGCTGGAGATACCGGGTAGTGCCTTTGTTTAATAGGTTTGGTATCCCCTGTATCAATAACATGCTCTTCTAATGTCGTTTTACCTAGCCCCAGTTTAGCAGATGACGGAAATAAGTTGATGGCATCTTCTAATTGTTTGGACTGATCCTGTGATAATTCGTGGACATTTGGATCATCGATTTTCGGAGTGTATCCGGAAGAGATTTCAGAGATAATGTGAGGTGCAATCTCGAATAATCTCCAAAAATTAACACCAAGGTATAACTGTTGGTCTAATGAGTGAACTAAAAACAATGTCATCTCTTTCGAGACTCCCTTGTAGGTTATATTGGTTTTCACCTCTCCAACCATTGGTTGAGATTGACCACTTGCTGTTCTAATTTTCGATTTAAATGGTTTAAATTCAACATTGGCATTTTTCAAAAGTTCAAAACAACCACTTCCTAAACAGCTGACGCTTGCACCACTGTCAAAGAGTCCAGGTATTCGCTTTCCAAACACAGTAACGGTTGCATACGGTCTGGGATCATCTACATTACAAAGACTTGAAATTTTTATCTGATTTTGAACTTCTTTCTTTTTTCTAAAACGTTCTCGAAGTTTAATTATATGATTAGGTGGTTTACAATTGAATATCCGGCATCGAACTTCATGATAATTCAGTAATCTCTCGTGAAGAGATTTAGGTTGTATTTGTCCTGAAGAAATTTTGATTAGTATTTCAGAATTCTTTAAAATTTTAGTCGTCGATTCGTTTTCATTTTTCTTTTCGGTAACTTTTTGAATATCTGTGTTATTTTCGAATTTAGTTGAGTTTTCAAATTCATTGTTTTTTGGAATGGCCGGTAAAATAATCGTAGAATCAGGAATTTTTGGAAAGTCAGTTGTTGAATAATTTAAAAATTCGGGTCCTTTACTACAGGGCAAAACTACCCGGTTTTCGATTCGCCCTGTGTTCGGTTTCCCGAACACTTGACACAGTGGGGTGTCGTAGTGTTCTCTAGTCCACATCGAAAGCAAAAAAGATTTCTCTGTGAGCTGGGACATTGGACGAATGAATGACCTTTAGTTTTGCAGTTCCAAGAAACATAAGATGACTGATCGCGTTTGGGAACTGAATTTGTCTTAAGTGCATTAATGTCAAAGTCTTGTGGATCATCTTCCACAAAATCAAGTTCATTGACCTGTTTCTTAAAATTCGACTGAGTAAATTGCTTATTGCGGATACTCTCACTTTGAAGGACATATCTTTCAATGGTTCTGCATACGTAGAGCATTTCGGGTAAGCTGTTTGTTTTGTATGTAATCATTAGTTCCCCGATGCGGCGTTTTACATTTTGTTTAACTAAATCGATAATCTCTTTAGCTGTTTTAGGTACTCGAAGACGAGTATTCATCAAAAGTATGGCATTATAAAAGTCATCGAAACTTTCATTGTGCCCTTGTCGCCTGTCGAACATTTTTCTTGAAAGCTCAGAATCTGTTTCTAGGCTTCGATTTTGTTCGATTAGTGCGAGCAGAAGACTTTGCCAATTTGCTGCTCTTTGAGATTTAATATACATCCAGTACCAGGATTCTACGCTGCCTGTCACAAACAAGTGAAAGTTTAGGAAGATATCTTCCCATGAAGCTCCATAACTCTCTTTCAACCTTTCGAGTCGAAAGACAAATTCATCAACCGTCATATTTTGGTTGTCAAATTTTAAACCCCACTTATGGAATTCAAACCTTTTAAATGGGTTACTTCGTGAAGAAGAAGAGTAAGCTGGGCGTTCATTGGAAATATCTTGATTAAGATTTTAATTTGAGCTATAAAATTATGAGTATTTTCACTCATATGATCGGGTGGTTCTGGTGTGTTACCAACGGCGGCGTTTGGCACATTTGTTGCTAAAGGCTGAGAAACAAGTCTATTTGCAGTACTCTGAAATCGTGAACGTCTGTTTACGTCATATTCGTCTGAATTTACTTGAGGTGTAGGAGCTGCAAGAGATTGTCGAATAGTCTCTGCTACTCTTTCGAAGGTTATTTGCCGTTCTCTTTCGATTTCTTGTCGCAAACTTATTAGATCGGCAGCTCTGGCTATACCTATAGAAGCAGTTACGACTTCCTGAATATGGTCTGTTGAAGTTCTATTGTGAGGAAATTGTTTATTGACATTCGAACCATTAGCTCCTTCTACATTATTTGTTACATTATCATTTGTAGTATCTGTACCATTTACATTATTTGAACCATGATTTACTGGAATTTCGCTATTGTTTAGCTGTAAACCCTGTAATTCAGGGTCAACATCTCGTATGTCTACTGGAGGTATAACTCCCCCACCTTTTTTAGGACGACCACTTTGGCCCCCTCCTCTTTGTTTAGAAGTCATATTATAAACTTTGAAAACAAATATGTATATTTGTGTATGTATGAAAAAAAATCTAATATTTTTGTTATATACATCATAAATATGTGTGTGGATTCATGAAATATAATTTTGTGATGTGTAGTGAGTAAAGGTTTAATAAAAAAAAATCTGCATAAAAAAAATATTGTTGGATTGGCTCTATAGAAAGATTTAAATATGATCCTAACGCAGCAAAGAGAAAAAGTTGTATTACATAGAATCTCTTGGTCGTATAAAATCTTTAATCACTCTCATTGACTCAATGTGAAATCTTGTGATGCGAACAAACTTCGCCGCTTCAATAAATGTTTGATTTCACTGACAGCATCTTTTGCTCGTCTGTCAAGTCTGGAAATATTTCACTGAGATTTCATTTCAAAGGTGTTATCGAAATGTGATTTTTTGAAAACTAATTATAATTGAAAAATAAGTTGAACAAGTTATATGCAACAAAATTTAAGTAATTTTGAAAACTTTCAAACAAAACAGAAAGCTCCGACGCAACTACTGTCAAAGATATGATCTCATGGAATTGAATCTTTCGGTCGTCTGACAAGATCTTTAAAAGAAAGAGTTCTAAAAAAAAAAAACAAGTTGTAGCTCGAAATAGATGGTTTTATACCAAAAGTCAATGCAACAGACAAGAAGTTGTTTATTGGACAGATATCTTCCGGACATCAGAAATCTGGTATATTATCTTGCTAATAATATTATATAATTTGTGTTGGCATATTCTCGCCCCACGTTGGGCACCACCTGTGTAACGGTAGTTGGTCCTATCACACCAAAAAGGCGATCTTAAGCCATCCCAAAGGAACCCAACAACACAGGAATCCTTGCAGGAATCTATGGGTAGTATGAAAGGTTGTTCAGCCAGCGATGCGCGGTAGGCATGCGTGCGTTATGCACGAAAAACCAGCTCATCGGGGGGGTGGGATCTTGCGCAGGCTACTGAACTTCCGTACATTTTTTTACATGCCTAGATAAATTGAAATATGTTTTTCAAAAAAAAAATACTCAAACAATAAAATTAAACAACAGAATGTTAATCCCAAAACCTTTAAACCAGGGGAAACCTTAAGGTGGTATTGGTTTCCTAGAGTGTTGCCCTCCCACTATCTATAACCAAAGATTATAGATAAAACCTTGGCTTATGCTCCACTCGATTTTAGCAAAAGCCCCTATAGTAAAAAGTGAACCACACAGGCTCACTTGATCTTCACTCACATCACTTATTAAATTCACTTACCCACACTAACACAACGAAATCAGAATCTCATCTTAAAAAAGGTAATATCATTTCAAATAAAAAAAAAGCTTAATTTGATTCATTTTTGAGATCTACAATCAACTTCAATTTTATTCTTAGCGCCAGGCGCTCAAAACAATTAATCTCTCTGAGAAGATTGCACATTAGCTACGTTAAAGGTGTCCTGACTGGGCACTGCTTAATAGGAAGGCATGCTATTCGACTTGGAGCCCCTGCAAATGATTTTTGTAGGAGTTGCATGGACGAAGAAGAAGAGGAGACAATCTCTCATCTTCTGTGCACATGCCCTGCCTTATCACACAGACGTAGAATCCACCTTGGAGACTACTACTTTAACGATACCAGCGATCTAAAAAATTCAGACATTACTAGTCTCCTACGCTTTATTCGAAGCTCCAATTGGTTCAACGAGTTAAGCTGATTAACTGATCCATGTGGTATCACAATGGACCATACTTTGGTCTAAGTGTGTTGGATGTCCCAACCAACAGCCACTTTAACCTAACCTAACCTTTATTCAATAAAAGAAAAAACGAAAAAAAATGTTTTTATCAAACATTCTAAAAAAAAAAATAGTTCATTATCTGAATAATGGATACTTAAACTAAAACTAAATATCAAATTTAAAAATTGAATATTGAATTCATATCCGAATCTTATTGAGAGGTTATTTAATTTTACTTTTACTCCGAATAATTAAAATTCACAAAAAAAAAGTATCAATGGATTCAGAAAAGAACTTTTATATTACTATATTATCCATTAAAGGGTTGAAGGAACCAATATATGTAAATAATAGACAAAAAAAAAATTTAAATCAAATAATTATAGCTCGTTCATATGTTTAAAATAAAAAAAAATAAAACAAAATGTATATAACGACTCACCAATTAAAGATAATATGTTAAAAATAATTTGTTGTTGAATACAGTTGAATTTACCATATCATTTGCGCAGCAGCGGTGGCTTCTCAATTTGTTGTGCACAGCAGATTAAATAACCGATGCTCTAGCTAAAGGTAAAAAAAATGTAAGAAAAGAAAAGCAAACAAATGAACGATCTTTACAAAAACAAAAAAAATGATGAAATTGGAAATACTCAACTTTCGGAGTTGTAAATTCGGAAAAATTAATTGAGTTGGTTTCGGGATTACAGAATAAAAAAAAATGAACACCACACAAAATTGTAACTCTTGATTATATATCCAGATCGTTGTCGTTATATTTTTTTGCTTGGTTGTGAGATGATGATGCTGGTTGATGCTGGGAATGATGCTGATGATAAAGATGATGCTGACATATAAAATTGCTATTTTAGGGTGTTGGATGGTGGATTGTAGGTAGTTTTGGAGGATATGAATAGGTCTATCGCTGGTCTATTGTAAGAAGATGATGCGGATTTATTTAGCGGAAATTCTGGATAAGTCACGAAATTGTCCTTGCTGCATGGTTTAGGGCGCGAGGTGTCGATTATTTGGACACAATTTCATAGAGTGGTGATGTGATGTTGGTCGTTGGTACGGAGGCTGAGTCACAGATTAGTTTTCCACTAGGCCTTACGATGAGGTTTACCAAGCATGTGACGTGCACAGCGTAGTGCCGAGAACCAAATAGGTTAACCAAAGCTAGGTCGGTGTGGAGAAAGACTCGAATGACCATGTGCACCCAGAGTATGATTCACTGCGATCTTCAAAGTGCTGTTCGGTGTCCCTGTCCACGGGAGTCGTTTGGACAGGCAAGGCACTGGCTAGAGAGACAGCGCTTTGCAGACAAGATTTAGTACAGTTGTGCACTCGTTTTGCCGGTGATGGCGATGCTATTTTTTTTGTAATTTTTAATTATATCTTCAATAGATCAATTTTTGATGTTTTCTCTTCCATTTTTTTCTTATAAAAAGGTGATGCTTGATGACACACACTGCTTTTGGTACAACGTTTGTATAATTTCTTTTTCTTTCTCTTTTTTTTTGTTATAAAAAATAAAACTCGATGAAAGAGAATGATATTAATTTAGTTTTGGCGCAATAGTTTTTATCAATTTTTATTAAGTTGCACCTTGTTTGGTACTTAATTTTACTTAAAATCACGTTAGTCTAATTTTAGGTTTAGGATTAAGACTTTTCTTATGAGTTCCACCACCGGCTGATATTGGAAACAGACAGAATACCTTATGGGTAGAGTTCATAAACTCATCATTTTCGGTGGCAGTAAAAATAAAAGAATTATTATGGATTGGTGTCCCTAATAAGTTTTAAGTTAAGTGTGTGGGTCCCCAACAATCTCAATAAAAAAATAAAACCCACAGCTTATTTGTTTTTTATTATTATTTGCTTAAAACGAAATAAAAAATAAAAAAGGTATAATCCACTATAATAATTGACCTGAGCAGATCAAATTTGGGAAAACCAAAAAGAAGTGTTTTTCTTGGAAAAAGTACATTTAATATTTTTTCATTTACTCAAAAACTAAGAGGTTACATTTTAAAATCCAGTTTTTGTTTTTTAAGTGAAAATACATTAATAGCGTTAAATCTAAAACAAAATTATACTAAATTACATACAATTACCAAAACTGCAGGGAACAAGCAAACAAAAAACAGTGCAAGTTATAGCGTTTAAAAAATTCCAACGAATATTTTAATTTTGTTGGCTAAGCCGATCAATTTGTACATTACCATTTGTATATTCTTCAAAATTGATTCAACGGAATTCAACCCCTGAAGCAAAAGCACCAACATCTTTGAATTCAAAACAAATAAACATCTTAATTAGATGAAAGCTGTTCCTTTATTATTAACAATGCGCATAGGTAAAGTAAACAATACATAATTTTGAATAAAAATAATCCTAGTCAGCAAAGAAACAGTAGAATATACAATATAAAAATTACACTATAGCTCAAAATAAATGAACAAGTTGTTTGCAAAAAAGATTCTTCAATTTGACCAACTTTTACAAAAACTTTCGATGGTAATGCGTATTTTTGATGTTCTTTCTTTTCAGGCGTGTATGTGACTGTATTCACATAAGTATATTGCACCAAGAAACCAAGAGTAACATCATCGCCTGGTTTGAGTCCTTCTTCAGGTGTAAAGTTCAATTTGAACTTTCTCCAAGTGATGAATCTATAAAAAAAAATTGGAGAAACAACATAGAATAGGAATTTCTAACTAGAATTTTCTGATTTTTACTTTGATTCCTCTCGTTGAACTCCTTCGTCGAATTCCTTTGAATCGCCACGTTGATTTAGGACAAACGAAGAATCCAACATCTCTAGAATGACGTTGGTGGGACTTTTAACACAAGGTGGTTTCTCGGTCAGTTATGTGTGTCTCGATAGACTCGTGTTCAATGATGAAGTCGATGTTGCTGCAGCACGGTCGTCTTTTATTCGAAGTCGACCATTCGCCGTTCCTCTTCCTTGGTTGGCAGCTCCATAATGGTTGTTGTCATATCGTGCATAGTAGGGTTAGTTTTCTTGATGATCGATTGAGTGGACGTGCCAGGCTTCAGTGGCTTTTCACAACGCACAAGCAGAACGTCGGGCACATGATAGCTAGCGAACAATTGAATGCGATACTTGATCGACCCTGAATGGTACTCCGGCTTGATGGCATTATGTTTGCAAACACTGCATTGTCGACAACGCAGAGATCGCTTGACCCACAAACACTTCCGCTGCGGATAGAGGTTGTTCACACGGAATTGTTGTGACTATAAAGAAATAAATTTTCATTATATAAGGAAACCTCAAATGGAAGTTGACTTACTGTTTTTGATGTTGATTTTCTGTGTGAAAATCGATGGATTCAACTCGCCGACATCGCCAGTAGCTGCCGAGGGACTGATCTGAATCTGTTTGGCTTTTAGGGGATTCTTGTCGGGCCAGCCCATTTGCCTCCGAATGATTGCCACCGTTAAGCCAGTGCGATCCTTAGGAGCAAAATGAATGGATTAGTTTTAGATTTAATATTTGAATTCACTTAATTTACAGTCAAGGTTGGAAATTTTTTGGAGTCTTCCTGCGATTGTAGTCTTGTTTTTCTTGCTTCTCTTGCAGAACTACCGACTGGTAGTACTCTTTACACCTAGAAGATGAAGATTAAGCGAGTTGACTACGATATGCATGTTTCGATTCGTACTAACACAATTGATCTCCGCGCGCTGTTGCGTCGTTTTTTTTTTTGAGCCACTTGCATTTTATTTCTTGGCAGCTGATGAATAGGCCGAGTTGGCAGTTGCTGCTATTATGTCGTTCCAACACCAACACTCAGCTGCTGGGAGAAGGGCGTTAGCGGTCGACTATTGCATGGCAAAACTTCCACTTGTATCATTGACTTGGTGGTGTTGTTGCTGCTGGTTTTGTTCCATTGAATGCGTTTGACTATTGGTAGAGGTGACACCTCCACCGTCAACGACTGCGGCAGCTATGGCCGTTGAGAAGAACATACAAAAACAATGGGCAGTATCTGCATGACTTGTTGCAATACCACTTCGTTTTGTTTGGTTGCTAAAAAAAACATTAATTAGTGCTTTCAAAGTTTGTGGTTTATGTAAAACTTACTTTGAAGTAGTCTTGCCATCATGAACCTTCTGGTTAACGAACACACAATGAAATGGATTAGATTATAATAGTAATAATATTACGTCGATTATAGATTGAAAAATTGTGGCTTATTAAGTCGTTTGCAATATGCATAACGAATTCAGGGAATTCTTCTATAATGCCAGTCCTTAAGTTTACCAAAACTGCAGGGAATTCTAAAATAGTACATACAAAAATGATGAAATTATTTTTTGAATTTCCATTTGGAAGACTTACCAATGATTTATGACTCCCGTCATGTAGGAGGTGCTTTATTATCTCAGCAGGTTGCTTAAAAATCGACATTCGGTTCAGCTACCTCATCTATGTCAGCCAGCTAAGTATCCCTGTCGTCCTTCAATGGCAACAAGATAGTGGAACATTTGTTGCTACAAGCTTGCATTTACATCTAGAAGATTAAGAATAAGCGAGTTGACCACGATATGAATGCTTCGATTCGTACTTACACAACTGATCTCCGCGCCCTGTTGCGTCGGTAATTTGAGTGGCTTGCATTATATTTCTTGGCAGCTTATGAATAGGTCGAGTTGGCAGTTTCTGTTACTGCTGTTAAATCGTTCTAACACCAACACTGAGCTGCTGGGAGGAGAGCGTTAGCGGTCGACTATTGAATGGCAAAACTTCAACTTGCATCCTTGAATTGGTGGTGTTGTTGCTGCTGGCTTTGTTGCATTTGACTATTAGTAGAGATGGTGACACCTCCACCGTCAGCCGTTGAGATGTACATACATACAAACACAATGGGCAGTATCTGTCGTTAAAAACATTGATAATATTTTGTTAAGAGAAATACAATATATAAAAACTTGCCTGCAAATCACCGCCTTGTTTGCTTTTTCTTCCAGATTTCTTCAGGGAAAATGCTTCCTGCATTATGGTATGTTATTGGCAGCATCTAAAATGAGAACACAGACTATAAAATAAATCGATTATTGTTGCACCTCCTTCACTGCAATTTGACTTACTTTTTATTCAATGAAGTGAACTTGTATATACTTTCTTCATTATAAGGAATTTTGGTCTGAAAAATATCAAATTATATTAAATATCAAAACAATTAACAAAAACTTACTCTTCAAATCCGAAATCCATTGTTTTGTTTTGCAAAATTGATTGTCATTTTTGACAGGTCACAAAAATTCCATAAGTTTCTATTTTAGCCCAAACCCCATTTTGTTTTTTTTTTCCCCACTCACATGTATTCACCGATAGTGAATTTGAGAGAGTTCACCTCGAATTTGAGAGAGTTCACCTCGAATAAAATTTGAGGGTGTTTCAGGTAGGACGGTACCGGTCGGGACTCTAGATAATATATTTCCTCTATGTAGGTTGCTGTGCTACCTTCTACTACAAATCAAAGACACTCCATATATTTTTTTTTGTTTTTTTTTTTGTAGATGAGAACTCACATTCAGGCATAGAGAAATATATCTACCAAGAGAACCGACTTATGGGGTTCGCTCTCTTTCGAACTACAAGCTCTACTGAGCACATTTTGCCCATTAGCATAAGCATGTGTTAGTTGTCCCGTGCATTTCTTATGGAAAAATCCAGATTCTATGTAGTTGTTATGGGCTTTTGGGCTCAGTATGCACAGTTAAGGGCAAAACAATATGAGGTGAAATCAGCCGTTCAAAAAAGAGATCCGTTGAATTCAAAAATTGAAAAATTATTGCAATATTTTAAGAAAAATGAATTATGCAACTTCTTTTCAGTGAAAACTGTGCTAAAAATAATATTTGCCTGCTTTTGGCATACAAATTCTGTGATTTTTATGAAAAGCTTCGCTAAAAACAAAAAAAATCATGCAGAAAGTATAGGCGCACCATAGAACTGCAATGCGAACGTAGCCTAATTTGAGTTTAACCCAGTTTTGACAGATTAACAGCGAGGTGAGTACTTTTTACAATTCTACGAAACTGAAAAAAAAAATATATTGTTTTTGATTGCGATCAACAAGAAGTCTAGACTGCAGACAATAAATATAAATTCAAATTAACCGCCGCCGCCGCCTAGATTTTAATATCATAACCTTGGTCTTTCGAGTATTGATCCGTAAGCCCCAAGTTTCGCAATATTCTTTAAGTCTATTGATTTGCAGTTGTAAAGAAAATGGGTTATCCGCCAAAAGTACCAAGTCATCTGCATACAGTAAAACTTTAATCAAAGATTCGCCAAATATTACACCTCCCGGTAGGATATCACAAACCGCATCAATATAAATTGCAAACAAAATGGGACATCCTTGGGGAACTCCCGCCGCTGTCTCAAAAAAAAAAAAATGTTGCCATCCCATACTGAGGCTTTCGTTGAACTCAGAAAGTTAGAATAAAAAAGTAAAAATTTTTTCGAAAGGCCAAGAGAAGATAGTTTGTAAATCAATGCTTGTCGATTGACCGTATCAAAAGCAGCTTTGAAGTCAATGAAGCAGCTGTAAAGCTTTTTCTTTTTCTTCAAATGTTGTCTTGTTATGCTTGTTAGTGCAAAAATTTGGTCTACCATTGAGAAACCGGAGGGCCGATTCCAGAAAGCGCGGCGGATCGCATTGAAAGCGAAAATTCAATTTCGACCGTCTTCGCTTTGAGTTAATTTCAAAAGCGAACATGGAAGAAAGCGATCCTTCCATTTTTCCAGCTTAAATGTCAAATATTTCCAATCCATTTCCATGATATTTTCCAATTTTCCATTTATTTGTCAGCTGTTTCCAAAAATATGACATTTCCTTCCACTAAAACTAATTGTTTTTCTCTGAAAAAAGTATCTTAATGTTTGTAGTTATATTTTAATATTATTGTTGGTTTCAAGTAAACAAAACTAGTTTTCAATGGACTCCATAAGTGTTTTTTTAAATGCAGAAAGAGAAGAAGCAAGAAAAGAAGCTAATTATTTAAATATGCGCTAGGCAGCGGCCTAGTCGCTGATAAAGCATCGGTTCCCATCAGTCGTTCTTTGACTTTCAAAGGGAGAGCAAGTGATTAGTAGCTAATTTTAAATTAAAAAAAGTAAATTGCATTTGTAAGGTTTTAGTGTTTTAAGAAGGCAGTGTGCCACAGTTTTTTTTAAGTAATCGACAGCCTAGTGGAGGTGGCGTCGGAACACTTCAGTCGTTCTTTGACTTCCAAAGTATGAAGAGGTGTATTTTTGTATTTTATTTCAAAGTTAAATTAGTGCAATTGATAAATAACAGGTAAAGTTGGCAGTTTGCCACCATCAAAATTAACAATCGATAGCCCAGTGGAGGTGGCGTCCGAAGATTTAGATTTAAGTAGAATAGGCATGGTGGCACAAAAAAACATACAAAAAAAATACAAAAAATACAAAAAACAAAAATACAAAAAAATACAAAAAAAAAAAAGAAAAAATTAAAAAAAAAAATCATGTAACAATCAAAAAAAAAAAATAATAAAAAAAAAGACAAAATATGAAAAACAAAAAACGTTAGATAGTTAGATTTGCTGCTGTGGTTGTTCTAGTTTTAAGTAGTTTATAGGTAGAATAGGTAGTTTTAGTTAGCTTTAAGTTTTATATTAAGGACCTTATTTTAAGTAGTTTTTAAGTAAAAATAAAAAAGGATATTGACATTAGTTTTTGCTAAATTTTCTAATGAATGCACAAATAAATAAAATGAATTGAAGTTAAATAGATCTTAGGGCCGAAAGGCATTAGCATTAAGTATTATTGTTTAACTTAGAGTGTCCGTATGGGACCAGTAAGTTAGTTGTAAGGTATGGTTAATTAGGCTAGTTTTATGAATTTTTGTCTAGCTTTAAGATAGTTTTAAGAATGAATGAATAAAAATGAATTTAAAAAAAAAAAAAAAAAAGTGGCGTCCGAAGATAGATCGAAGGGTCGTGGGTTCGATTCCCAGCCAGAGTCAACGAAAAATTTAGTTGCTTTTTTTCACAACAGAGAAATTGTTGATTTTATCTGTTGGGAAGAAAAACAAATGAAGGAGAAGAAAGCAGGGGTATCAAAAAATACCTCTGCAAATACATCAGGTGATGTAAGTGCAGTACCGGCAGCGGTACCTCATATCACCGCAACAACATCAGGCTACCAGTCCGATCCGACAAACGCAACAACAACAAGCAAGAGGAAACGAGGTGTTCCTCCAAATTTGGTGCAACGTAAGAGTGCTGCTACGCGTAGCGCTATGAGAAAAAGGATGGAGACGGAGAAGACGAAATTGATGACGTCGGATACTGAGTGCTCAGTGGTTGACGACGATATTGACTACGTCTCTGAGGAAGGAGAAGGACATTATAGGTCTCCGAACAAGAAGAACGAGACCTCAACAGAGCCGTCGACAAAAAAGGCACTGGAGGTGCCTGATGCCCCCAACGACAACGAAGTCGATGAGGTGGAGCTTGCACAAAGGCTGCAGGCAAAAAAGCTCCAAATTGATGCCTATGAGGCCCAATCAAAAAAGATGAAAGAGGAGATGGAGCCCCTTCTCAGTGCACTGAAATCAAAAATTGAAGCGCGCCGACAAAAAGAAGCAGCTGAGAAGGAGAACAGAAAAGCACAACGGCTCCTACAACAACAACAACAGCAACAAGCGAAACAAAAAAAGCCTGAAACAAGGCAACAAAAACAACAACCACAGCAGCAACAACCGCAGCCAAAGCCCGCTACCAAAATCACTGGAGCGGAACAAAAAATGAAGGCTTCACCAGCAGTGACAGGCCCAATGTCTGAGGGCCCATCCACTTCGACTAAAGCCAAGCAGCAGCAACAACAACAGCTACAACCAAGGCAGCAGGAGCAGCAGAAACAGCAGCAGCAGAAGCAGCAGCAGAAGCAGCAGCAGAAGCAGCAGCAGCAGAAGCAGCAGCAGGAGAAGCAGAAGCAACAGCAGCAACACCAGAAACAACCACAGCCCAAGAAGGAGAAGGTGCCACCAATAAGGACACACAGAGTTGACCTGGACGACATAAAACAGGTATGTAAGTCGGCCACTAAGGGCAAATTTCTCATTAAAATTTTAAACGAAAAAGAAAAGAATTATTCGGTCCAGTGTTTCTCACTGGCCGATTACAAGTTAGTAAAAGGGTTACTAAAAGAGGCTACAGCTGAGTTCTTCAGCTACACGCCTAAAAGCGAAAAGTTTAAGACGGTCCTTCTGAAGGGCATAAGTTCCTGCACGGAACCGGAGGAGCTCTTAGCTGAGCTCCGTCAAAAAGCCACTGACGATCTCGATTTTATCGGGGTCAAGCCTTTCACTACGGTGAAGTCCAGGCGAGGGGGGTATAGGCTGCCAATATTCCTCGTAACATTATCGCCCCAAAGTAGTTTTGAGAGTCTGAGGAAAATCGAATACCTCGACTATCAAGCTGTACACTGGGACACATTAAAAAGGCACGACGACATTTTACAATGTACGAAGTGCCAGAGGTTCGGCCATGCCGGAGCCAACTGCAATATGCAGTTGCGCTGCGTCAGGTGTTCAGAAACCCACAACGAAGGAGAGTGCAAGCTGGGGAATGAGCGGGTTGAGGATTTAACCCAGCTCAAGTGTGTCCTTTGTGGAAACCAAGGGCACCCGGCTAACTATAGGGGTTGCCCTAAGGTCCAGCAAATGAAACAAAAACAGGCCAGTCAAAAAGCCGAAGGAAGTCGAACAGTTCGACAGGCTCCAACACAAAAATTCGTGGATCCCAAATTCTCTTACGCCCAAATGGTGTCAGGGAATGGGAACACGAGACAGGCTCCACCAACGGTTGCCCCAAAGGCCCCTGTGCCTAAGGCACCAGAGGTGCAGCCTGACATTGTAGCCTTGTTGTTGAGCATTCAAGGTCAACTTACAGGGCTGCAAAGTCAGATAAAGGAGCAAGGCAAAAGGGTAGATCATCTCTACTCTTTGTTGCCTGGCCTGGCGCAATTTAGACCATAATGGGCGCGCTGCCGGAGACGCGCCTAAAAGTCCTAGCTGTGAATGTAAATTCACTGATTAGGATTGAACGAAGAGCCAATATGTTCCAATTGTTGAAAGACTACAGTCCCGATGTGTTTATGGCTAGCGAAACCAAGCTAAACCACAAACACAAATTGACTCATAAAAATTACAATATCGTAAGAAGAGACCGGCCCGACTCCACTCAAGGGGGCGGTGTCGCTCTCTTTATACGAAAAGGCATTAATTATAAAGTCATATACAACAATGAATTGCGAAAGTTCAAGACGCTAGAAGTTTGCGTTGTATGCATCTCTCTCACTCAAGGGAAGCGGATGTATATGATTGCGGCTTATGCGGCTGGAGCTCCGCAGGTTACTTACTTTGCTTCAGAACTCGAGATACTTTTTAGGGAACTGAAACTGAGCTTGGAAGAAAACTATTTCATCTTGGCCGGTGATTTGAACGCAAAACATGAAGATTGGGGAAATCAACATAGTAATCCCAGAGGTAACCATCTTTTTAATTTGATGAATCTTTACAGCGTCGACCTGCTGGCTACTGAAAAGCCATCGTATCCAAGAACCGGCTCCTTTCTGGATCTTTTGCTGAACGACACCAGACTGACAGTAACAGACAAAGTGGGTAATCACCCTCGAAACTGCTTACAGACAGTCGAGTACGACAGTGATCACTGCGGACTGGCTGCTGTAATACAGATTCCGAACGAACGCGTGGAGTTGGAGGAATACGTTGCAACGCACTCTTACAATTACAGTAAGATGCGTTGGCCTCGTTTCACCAACGCCCTAGCGAGAGAACTTCGTTCGAGTGACTTAGCCCCACCAAACAACAGAAACCTGACAAATACAGAAATTGACCAACATTTACAACAGATGGACGAAACAATAAAACGAACGATGGAAAGGACAATACCAAAGTACAAAGAACGGGACCAAATGGACGCTTACAGAAACGCGACTATTGACGCACTACGTAAGCACAAGAGTGGCTTACTGACAAGACTCAAAAACTTGTACAGACGATTTACAGACCCACACGACTTGGAGGTTAGGACACTGAAGTCGTCAATAAAAAATGTCAATCTGTTGATTAAGGAGAACTACAGGTTATCAATTAACAAGTACTGGGACCGCAAGATCCGGTCAGTTAATTCCAGTGACCCTGGTATGTTCCCTAAAATCAACAAGATATTTAGGAAAAAGAACGACAATGACCTTCCGTGTCTGAAACTCCAAAGAACTGAAGAGAACAGAGACGTACTCATGACAGCGCAAATAGATCCAGAAGAAGCAATCTTTGACGATGACTTTTATATAATTGAAGATCCGAAGGAAAAAGTGGAGGCGGTGGGAGCTGCTTTCCAGCAAGTGTACAAGGTGAATGTTAGCATTCGCCCCAACCACGACCTGGAAAACAGAGCCCTACTTAATCACTTTTACCTTCGAAATGATATAACACATTGGCGATCTGAGAACCGCGGTTTTATGCGGTTCGATGACGATTCCTTGGCAAATGCCATAATCGCCGAGCAAACGGGACCAAGTCCCTTGTTAGTGACGAAGGTTGAGCTTCAGCTCATCTTCAACTCAATAAAAAATAAAAAGTCAGCAGGTGTCGATGGTATATCCAACGTTGTACTAAGACATTTACCGATGGAGGCAATTGACATTTACACCACACTCTTCAATAATGCACTGAATAATGCATATTATCCAGTGCATTGGAAGACCGCTGTGGTTCATCCTCTCCCGAAAAAGGGAAAGGACAACTCCAACCCGTCAAATCTTCGGTCGATAAGTCTTCTTCCGAGTATCAGCAAAGTTTTCGAAAAGATCATCAATAGGGCTCTGACTAAGTGGGCTGCGGACAACAAAATAATTCCGGATAAACAGTTCGGGTTCAAGGCGGGTCATGACACAATTCATGCTGCGTCTAAACTCGTTTCTGACATCCAATGGAATAAAACAAAACAACAATGCACAGGTGCTGTTCTGGTTGATTTGGAAAAGGCCTTTGACACCGTATGGTTAGAGGGTCTTTACCTAAAACTGAGCAGGCTTGGCATAAGCAAGCCATTGTTGTATATACTTTATGATATGCTTAACGGTAGAAAGTTTGTTGTCAAAAGTGGCAATGTAACTTCTACCACAACATTCTTAATTAAAAATGGTCTTCAACAGGGAGCGGTGAATTCGCCAATTCTCTTCAGCATTTACACCAGCGATCTGATAGGTAGTCTTACAAAGGCAATTGCGTACGCCGACGATCTTATTGCGTACAGAACGGCCCGAAAGGTTGAGGTTATTAGAATTCTCTTGCAGCGTGATTTCGACAAGATTCAGCGATATTGCGACGACTGGAAACTGAAAATAAATGTCCAGAAGTCGGAGACAATTCTGTTCCGGACTCCGTTGGCTGGGGCCACGAGGGATACGTGCAAGAATTGGCGCAAGATGGTTATCGTTGATCTTCACGGGCAGCGATTAGCGAGCAAAAGTGTAGTGAAGTACCTCGGTATCTGGTTAGATCAGTATTTATATTTCGACAGACATATAAATGCTGCTCTGACCAGGGCCAGAGGAGCCTTCGCTCTGACGAAACGGCTGTTTTTTAGCAGTCGGCTTGACCTCAGAGTGAAGGTAATTTGCTACATGGCCCTCATACGGCCGATGATCGTTTATGGTTGTCCTGTGTGGTTCAACGTTGCCCCTTCCCAGATGGAGAAGTTTCGGGTGTTCGAGCGGCAGTGTTTACGACGCTGTACCGGCTTATATCGAACAGCCGAATCTTCTTACGTGCACTACTATTCCAACGAGGTCCTATACAACGGGGCTCGAATCAACAGAATTGACAATTTCGTGATAAAACTCGTTCGAGGTCACATTTGCAAGAGCTATGTCTTCGACCAACAATTTAATTTTCGGGGCGTTCTACCCGAACGACGAATATTTTGAAAGTGCACGCTTGAGCGGCTTCATTCCACCAGAGGCATTCCTCTTTTTAGATAGATGCGGTCTGATACAGGATAGAATGGCAATTCCGCTAATCTACCACGTCAGACGACGAACCGTGGATAGGCGACTCCTGTACAATCGGGACGTCATGGCACAAGGCGGAGCAGAGCTCCTTCGGTTCAGTAGGGCTGTGTCCGAACGGGACCGAACTGATAGGGTGAAGCAGGAGAACCAGTTTTGGTGGCTTCAATCGGCACTTGATAGTGAGTAGTCGGGATGGGGTTTTAAGCCTTGGCCGGCTTACATACTTGTTTTATAGTTTTAGGGTTTAGTTTTAAGTAGAATAGGCATGGTGGCACAAAAAAAACATACAAAAAAAAAATACAAAAAAGGAAAATACAAAAAAATACAAAAAAAAAAAAAAAAAAAAAAACATGGAATAATCAAAAAAAAAGACAAAATATGAAAAACAAAAAACATTAGATAGTTAGATTTGCTGCTGTGGTTGTTCTAGTTTTAAGTAGTTTATAGGTAGAATAGGTAGTTTTAGTTAGCTTTAAGTTTTATATTAAGGACCTTATTTTAAGTAGTTTTTGAGTAAAAATAAAAAAAGGATATTGACATTAGTTTTTTCTAAATTTTCTAATGAAGACAAAAATAAATAAAATGAATTGAAGTTAAATAGATCTTAGGGCCGAAAGGCATTAGCATTAAGTATTATTGTTTAACTTAGAGTGTCCGTATGGGACCAGTAAGTTAGTTGTAAGTTATGGATAATTAGGCTAGTTTTATGAATTTTTGTCTAGCTTTAAGATAGTCTTAAGAATGAATTAATAAAAATGAATTTGGAAAAAAAAAAAAAGCGTCGGAACACAGCTCCAAGGGTCGTGGGTTCGAATCCCGTGCGGAGTGCACGAAAATTATTGCAGCTTTTTTCCATAATCGAGAAATTTCAGATTTTATTGATTTGGAAGAAAAGCAGATGGAGAAGGAGAGAAAAGCAGGGGTATCGAAAGATACCTCTGCCAACAAATCAGGCGATGTTGCGGTGGTTCCAGCAGCGGTACCGCAAACAACCGCAACAACATCAGGTCAGGCATCTGACCAGTCAACGGCCAGACCAAAAAGAAAATTAAAAAAACAAAGCCCAAATAAGGTTGAATTAAAATTAGCTACTAATCACTTGCTCTCTCTTTGAAAGTCAAAGAACGACTGATGGGAACCGATGCTTTATCAGTGACTAGGCCGTTGCCTAGCGCATATTTAAATAATTAGCTTCTTTTCTTGCTTCTTCTCTTTCTGCATTTAAAAAAACACTTATGGAGTCCATTGAAAACTAGTTTTGTTTACTTGAAACCAACAATAATATTAAAATATAACTACAAACATTAAGATACTTTTTTCAGAGAAAAACAATTAGTTTTAGTGGAAGGAAATGTCATATTTTTGGAAACAGCTGACAAATAAATGGAAAATTGGAAAATATCATGGAAATGGATTGGAAATATTTGACATTTAAGAACCAATTCGGCTAAGAGGCAGGCGAACAAAAAAAAATGGAGAAGAGGGAAGGAATCACCACGGACAGTGAATTCTCAGACTACGTCGAGTCTGAGAAAACTGAATATATGTCCGAAGGTGGAGAGGGGCTCTTCAGGCCACCGAATATAGACTTAATTCTATCGGAGCCAGAGCCAGTCCCGCAGACAAACAAGGCTGTGGAGGTAGCGGCGGACCTCCAAGATGAAAGAGAACTGGTGCAGGCCCTGCAAGTCAAACAGGCAGAGATCAGCCAGTACGAGCAAAGCCTCAATAAGCTCAAGGAGGAAATAGAGCCCCTCCTCAGTGCACTAAAGCTGAAACAAGAGGCGCGCCGACAGAAAGAGGCAGCCCAAAAACAACAGCTGCAAAAACAACAGCAGCAAAAACAACAGCAACAACAACCACAGCAGCAAAAACAACCACAACCCAAGCCCGCTTCCAAATACACAGGAGCGGTGCAAAATAAAAAGACGCCAGCAGCAGCGACAGGCCCAATTGCTGAGGGCCCATCGACTTCGGCTAAGGCAAAACAGCAGCAACAACAACAGCTACTACCAAGGAAGCAGGAGCAACAGAAACAGCAGCAGCAGCAGCAGAAGCAGCAGCAGAAGCAGCAGCAGAAGCAGCAGCAGAAGCAGCAGCAACAGCAGCAACACCAGAAACAACCACAGCCCAAGAAGGAGAAGGTGCCACCGATAAGGACCCATAGAGTTGACCTGGACGACATAAAACAGGTATGTAAGACGGCCACTAAGGGCAATTTTTTCATTAAAATCCTTAACGAAAAAGAAAAGAATTATTCGGTCCAGTGCTTCTCACTGGCCGAATACAACTTAGTAAAAGGGTTACTAAAAGAGGCCACAGCTGAGTTCTTCAGCTTCACGCCTAAAAGTGAAAAATTAAAGACGGTCCTACTGAAGGGCATAAGTTCCTGCACGGAACCGGAGGCGCTCTTAGCTGAGCTCCGCCAAAAAGCCATCGACGATCTCGATTTCATCGGGGTCAAGCCTTTCACTACGGTGAAGTCCAGGCGAGGGGGTTACAGGCTGCCAATGTTCCTCGTAACATTATCGCCCCAAAGTAGGCTTGAGAGTCTGAGGGAAATCAAATGCCTCGACTATCAAGCCATACACTGGGAGACATTAAAAAGGCACGACGACATTTTACAATGTACGAAGTGCCATAGGTTCGGCCATGCCGGAGCCAACTGCAATATGCAGTTGCGCTGCGTCAGGTGCTCTGAAACCCACATTAAGGGAGAGTGCAAGCTGGGGAATGAGCGGGTTGAGGATTTGACCCAGCTCAAGTGTGTCCTTTGTGGAAACCAAGGGCAGCCGGCTAGCTATAGGGGTTGCCCTAAGGTCCAACAAATCAAACAAAAACAGGCCAGTCAAAAAGCCGAAGAAAGTCGAACAGTTCGACAGGCTCCTACACAAAAATTCGTGGATCCCAAATTTTCCTACGCCCAAATGGTGTCAGGGAATGGGAACACGAGACAGGCTCCACCAACGGTTGCCCCAAAGGCCCCTGTGCCTAAGGCACCAGAGGTGCAGCCTGACATTGTAGCCTTGTTGTTGAACATTCAAGGTCAACTTGAAGGACTGCAAAGTCAGATAAAGGAGCAAGGCAAAAGGGTAGATCATCTCTACTCTTTGTTGCCTGGCCTGGCGCAATTTAGACCATAATGGGCGCGCTGCCGGAGACGCGCCTAAAAGTCCTAGCTGTGAATGTAAATTCACTGATTAGGATTGAACGAAGAGCCAATATGTTCCAATTGTTGAAAGACTACAGTCCCGATGTGTTTATGGCTAGCGAAACTAAGCTAAATCACAAACACAAATTGACTCATAAAAATTACAATATCGTAAGAAGAAACCGGCCCGACTCCACTCAAGGGGGCGGTGTCGCTCTCTTTATACGAAAAGGCATTAATTATAAAGTCATATACAACAATGAATTGCGAAAGCTCAAGACGTTAGAAGTTTGCGTTGTATGCATCTCTCTCACTCAAGGGAAGCGGATGTATATGATTGCGGCTTATGCGGCTGGAGCTCCGCAGGTTACTTACTTTGCTTCAGAACTCGAGATTCTTTTTAGGGAACTTAAACTGAGCTTGGAAGAAAACTATTTCATCTTGGCCGGTGATTTGAACGCAAAACATGAAGATTGGGGAAATCAACATAGTAATCCCAGAGGTAACCATCTTTTTAATTTGATGAATCTTTACAGCGTTGAATATGGCGTCGACCTGCTGGCTACTGAAAAGCCATCGTATCCAAGAACCGGCTCCTTTCTGGATCTTTTGCTGTACGACACCAGACTGACAGTTACAGACAAAGTGGGTAATCACCCTCGAAACTGCTTACAGACAGTCGAGTACGACAGTGATCACTGCGGACTGGCTGCTGTAATGCAGATTCCGAACGAACGCGTGGAGTTGGAGGAATACGTTGCAACGCATTCTTACAATTTCAGTAAGATGCGCTGGCCTCGTTTCACCAACGCCCTAGCGAGAGATTTTCGTTCGAGTGACATAGCCCCACCAAACAACAGAAACCTGACAAATACAGAAATTGACCAACATTTACAACAGATGGACGAAACAATAAAACGAACAATGGAACGGACAATACCAAAGTACAAAGAACGGGACCAAATGGACGCTTACAGAAACGCGACTATTGACGCACTTCGTAAGCACAAGAGTGGCTTACTGACAAGACTCAAAAACTTGTACAGACGACTTACAGACCCACATGACTTGGAGGTTAGGACACTGAAGTCGTCAATAAAAAATGTCAATCTGTTGATTAAGGAGAACTACAGGTTATCAATTAACAAGTACTGGGACCGCAAGATCCGGTCAGTTAATTCCAGTGACCCTGGTATGTTCCCTAAAATCAACAAGATATTTAGGAAAAAGAACGACAATGACCTTCCGTGTCTGAAACTCCAAAGAACTGAAGAGAACAGAGACGTACTCATGACAGCGCAAATAGATCCAGAAGAAGCCATCTTTGACGATGACTTTTATATAATTGAAGATCCGAAGGAAAAAGTGGAGGCGGTGGGAGCTGCTTTCCAGCAAGTATACAAGGTGAATGCTAGCACTCGCCCCAACCACGACCTGGAAAACAGAGCCCTACTTAATCATTTTTACCTTCGAAATGATATGACACAATGGCGATCTGAGAACCGAAGTTTCATGCGGTTCAATGACGATTCCTTGGCAAATGCCATAATCGCCGAGCAAACGGGTCCAAGTCCCCTGTTAGTGACGAAGGTTGAGCTTCAGCTCATCTTCAACTCAATAAAAAATAAAAAGTCAGCAGGTGTCGATGGTATATCCAACGTTGTACTAAGACATTTACCGATGGAGGCAATTGACATTTACACCACACTCTTCAATAATGCACTGAATAATGCATATTATCCAGTGCATTGGAAGACCGCTGTGGTTCATCCTCTCCCGAAAAAGGGAAAGGACAACTCCAACCCGTCAAATCTTCGGTCGATAAGTCTTCTTCCGAGCATCAGCAAAGTTTTCGAAAAGATCATCAATAGGGCTCTGACTAAGTGGGCTGCGGACAACAAAATAATTCCGGATAAACAGTTCGGGTTCAAGGCGGGTCATGACACAATTCATGCTGCGTCTAAACTCGTTTCTGATATCCAATGGAATAAAACAAAACAACAATGCACAGGTGCTGTTTTGGTTGATTTGGAAAAGGCCTTTGACACCGTATGGTTAGAGGGTCTTTACCTAAAACTGAGCAGGCTTGGCATAAGCAAGCCATTGTTGTATATACTTTATGATATGCTTAACGGTAGAAAGTTTGTTGTCAAAAGTGGCAATGTAACTTCTACCACAACATTCTTAATTAAAAATGGTCTTCAACAGGGAGCGGTGAATTCGCCGATTCTCTTCAGCATTTACACCAGCGATCTGATAGGTAGTCTTACAAAGGCAATTGCGTACGCCGACGATCTAATTGCGTACAGAACGGCCCGAAAGGTTGAGGTTATTAGAATTCTCTTGCAGCGTGATTTCGACAAGATTCAGCGATATTGCGATGACTGGAAACTGAAAATAAATGTCCAGAAGTCGGAGACAATTCTGTTCCGGACTCCGTTGGCTGGGGCCACGAGGGATACGTGCAAGAATTGGCGCAAGATGGTTATCGTTGATCTTCACGGGCAGCCATTAGCGAGCAAAAGTGTAGTGAAGTACCTCGGTATCTGGTTAGATCAGTATTTATATTTCGACAGACATATAAATGCTGCTCTGACCAGGGCCAGAGGAGCCTTCGCTCTGACGAAACGTCTGTTTTTTAGCAGTCGGCTTGACCCCAGAGTGAAGGTAATTTGCTACATGGCCCTTATACGGCCGATGATTGTTTATGGTTGTCCTGTGTGGTCCAACGTTGCCCCTTCCCAGATGGAAAAGTTTCGGGTGTTCGACCGGCAGTGTTTACGACGCTGTACCGGCTTATATCGAACAGCCGAATCTTCTTACGTGCATTACTATTCCAACGAGGTCCTATACAACGGTTCTCGAATCAACAGAATTGACAATTTCGTGATAAAACTCGTTCGAGGTCACATTGCAAGAGCTATGTCTTCGACCAACAATTTAATTTTCGGGGCGTTCTATCCGAACGACGAGTATTTTGAAAGTGCACGCTTGAGCGGCTTCATTCCACCAGAGGCATTCCTCTTTTTAGATAGATGCGGTCTGATACAGGATAGAATGGCAGTTCCGCTAATCTACCACGTCAGACGACGAACCGTGGATAGGCGACTCCTGTACAATCGGGACGTCATGGCACAAGGCGGAGCAGAGCTCCTTCGGTTCAGTAGGGCTGTGTCCGAAAGGGACCGAACTGATAGGGTGAAGCAGGAGAACCAGTTTTGGTGGCTTCAATCGGCACTTGATAGTGGGTAGTCGGGATGGGGTTTAAAGCCTTGGCCGGCTTACATACTTGTTTTATAGTGGCACAAAAAAAAATACAAAAAAAAAACACAAAACACAAAAAAAAACACAAAAAAAAACACAAAAAAATAATTAAAAAAAATAAAAAAAAAACATGGAATAAGAAAAAAAAAAAAAAGACCAAAATATGGAAAAACAAAAAAAGTTAGTTAAATTTGCTGCTGTGGTTGTTCTAGTTTTAAGTAGTTTATAGGTAGAATAGGTAGTTTTAGTTAGCTTTAAGTTTTATATTAAGGACCTTATTTTAAGTAGTTTTAAGTAAAAATAAAAAAGGATATTGATATTAGTTTTTTCAAATTTTCTAATAAATACAAAATAAATAAAATTTAATTGAAGTAAAATAGATCTTAGGGCCGAAAGGCATTAGTATTAAGTATTATAGTTTAACTTAGAGTGTCCGTATGGGACCAGTAAGTTAGTAATAAGTTATGGATAATTAGGCTAGTTTTATGAATTTTTGTCTAGCTTTAAGATAGTCTTAAGAATGAATTAATAAAAATGAATTGGTAAAAAAAAAATAAAAAAAAAAAAATCGGTTCCCATCGATCACCGAAATCAAGCATCAGTGAGCGTGGTTAGTACTCAGATGGGGGACCGTCTCGAAACCTACTGCGTGCTGTTGTCATGTGTTTCTTTCTTTCTGTTGTTCTTTCTCTTCTGTCCTTCTGTCTTGTATTAATGTCTTGTGTTGTTATCACCTTATATAGTCTAGTCGCTCAAGGTGCTGTGTTCTCTACTCTGTACATTTATGTGCTGAGTAGTGTGTAATGTAATGTATTTAAATATTCAAAAAAAACTATTTAGAAGTGGGTCTTCGCCTCTTGATGTTCCCCCCAAAGAGTGTGTATTTAATTATCTTTTTGCAAATTGAATTTTTTTTAATGATTTTTGTTCAATAAGGTTTATAAAATTGTTTCGACTATCGCGAGAAGCATTTGTGTACGTTTTTGAAGAAATAAAAGATGATTTCAAACGAGAAAACACTACCTCTTTGCCTTCAATACTCAAGCTTGCCGCTACATTGCGATTTTTAGCGGAAGGTTCGTACAAGTCCCTACCCCAACACTTAAACTGGATGCAACATTGAATTAAAGGTGATGCCGGTTATATCCTTGAACCATGGTTGATGATTCCCTACAGATCACCTCTACCCAACAGTCGTGAAGCTAAACTCAACACGGTTCCTTCAAAATGTAGAGGCATAATAGAAAGATGTTTTGGAGTTCTGAAAGGAAGGTTTAGATGCCTGCTGCACTCAAGGGAACTTCATTACCGGCCGGAAAAGGCAGCATTGATTACAAATGTGTGTGCAATGTTACATGTATGTATTAAGTGCAAAGTAGATTTTGACCATCAGCTTTTAGCTCCTGAAGATAGTGATGATGATGTCGTAATTGCAGCTCCTCAAAATGCTGGCAACTTCAAAAACATTGCAAAGCAAATACGAGATAGTATAAAAGATTCTTTTTAAATAGTATTAAATGTTTTTTTTTATTATTATTTTATAAATAAATAAATACTTATATTGATATCTTTAATTTAATATATTTAAAAAAAAAACACAAATATAACTTATTTTTGTTTACTTTTTGTTGCAATCCGCCACTATCACGCCTGTCGCTTTCAAAACCCACTAGAAGAATGACATTTTGTTGGAAAGAACTTTCGCTTTCCAAATGGAAAGCGAATCGCTTTTGAGAATATAAAAACACAAATCCGCCATTAAAAGCGATCCGCCGCGCTTTCTGGAATCGGCCCTCGGATCGAAACCCAGCTTGAAAGATACTTAAGCGGTTGTTTGTCTCTATCCATCTCGTAAGCCTCTCGTAAAGAATAGAGTTTAAGATTTTCCTTAAAGAGTTGAGAATAGATATGCCTCTATAGTTTTCTGTAACACTCCTTTCACCTCCCTTGAAAATAGCGTAAATAATGGCTGTGCTAAAGCAAATTGGTATGCAAGCATCATTATAAAGTTGGTTGAACCAGTCCACTAAGTAGTTTTTGAAGTAAGCAGTAGAATATTTGTAAAATTCCGTTGGGATTCCATCAGCACCCGGTGCTTTGTTGTTCTTCATTGTTTTCAAAACACTTTCTAGTTCAATCAAGGATATCGGTTCATCAAGTTCAGGAATATGGTTGTTTGGTATGGCGTAACTAAACGATAACAGAGACTCATCTGCTGATAACAATCCTTTGAAGTAATCTGCCAAAACCTCAGCTCCGAGAGCATTATTATTTGAAGGAGTATGTTTACGCCCTCCTAATTCTCTCACATTATTCCAAAATGTTTTAGAGTCCTTGCAGAGCACTAAGTTTTTTGCAGTAGTTTTAAGATATTCAGTCTTTTTTGAGGAACAAAGCTGTTTATATTTCTTATTAAAATGTAAGTACTGGTTTTTAAAAAAATCGGCGTTAGTAGATCTGAATAGTTTTAAAAAACATTTCGTTTCTTAAAACTATTCAGATCTACTAACGCCGATTTTTTTAAAAACCAGTACTTACATTTTAATAAGAAATATAAACAGCTTTGTTCCTCAAAAAAGACTGAATATCTTAAAACTACTGCAAAAAACTTAGTGCTCTGCAAGGACTCTAAAACATTTTGGAATAATGTGAGAGAATTAGGAGGGCGTAAACATACTCCTTCAAATAATAATGCTCTCGGAGCTGAGGTTTTGGCAGATTACTTCAAAGGATTGTTATCAGCAGATGAGTCTCTGTTATCGTTTAGTTACGCCATACCAAACAACCATATTCCTGAACTTGATGAACCGATATCCTTGATTGAACTAGAAAGTGTTTTGAAAACAATGAAGAACAACAAAGCACCGGGTGCTGATGGAATCCCAACGGAATTTTACAAATATTCTACTGCTTACTTCAAAAACTACTTAGTGGACTGGTTCAACCAACTTTATAATGATGCTTGCATACCAATTTGCTTTAGCACAGCCATTATTTACGCTATTTTCAAGGGAGGTGAAAGGAGTGTTACAGAAAACTATAGAGGCATATCTATTCTCAACTCTTTAAGGAAAATCTTAAACTCTATTCTTTACGAGAGGCTTACGAGATGGATAGAGACAAACAACCGCTTAAGTATCTTTCAAGCTGGGTTTCGATCCGAGGGCCGATTCCAGAAAGCGCGGCGGATCGCTTTTAATGGCGGATTTGTGTTTTTATATTCTCAAAAGCGATTCGCTTTCCATTTGGAAAGCGAAAGTTCTTTCCAACAAAATGTCATTCTTCTAGTGGGTTTTGAAAGCGACAGGCGTGATAGTGGCGGATTGCAACAAAAAGTAAACAAAAATAAGTTATATTTGTGTTTTTTTTTAAATATATTAAATTAAAGATATCAATATAAGTATTTATTTATTTATAAAATAATAATAAAAAAAAACATTTAATACTATTTAAAAAGAATCTTTTATACTATCTCGTATTTGCTTTGCAATGTTTTTGAAGTTGCCAACATTTTGAGGAGCTGCAATTACGACATCATCATCACTATCTTCAGGAGCTAAAAGCTGATGGTCAAAATCTACTTTGCACTTAATACATACATGTAACATTGCACACACATTTGTAATCAATGCTGCCTTTTCCGGCCGGTAATGAAGTTCCCTTGAGTGCAGCAGGCATCTAAACCTTCCTTTCAGAACTCCAAAACATCTTTCTATTATGCCTCTACATTTTGAAGGAACCGTGTTGAATTTAGCTTCACGACTGTTGGGTAGAGGTGATTTGTAGGGAATCATCAACCATGGTTCAAGGATATAACCGGCATCACCTTTAATTCAATGTTGCATCCAGTTTAAGTGTTGGGGTAGGTACTTGTATGAACCTTCCGCTAAAAATCGCAATGTAGCGGCAAGCTTGAGTATTGAAGGCAAAGAGGTAGTGTTTTCTCGTTTGAAATCATCTTTTATTTCTTCAAAAACGTACACAAATGCTTCTCGCGATAGTCGAAACAATTTTATAAACCTTATTGAACAAAAATCATTAAAAAAAATTAAATTTGCAAAAAGATAATTAAATACACACTCTTTGGGGGGAACATCAAGAGGCGAAGACCCACTTCTAAATAGTTTTCTTTGAATATTTAAATACATTACATTACATTACACACTACTCAGCACATAAATGTACAGAGTAGAGAACACAGCACCTTGAGCGACTAGACTATATAAGGTGATAACAACACAAGACATTAATACAAGACAGAAGGACAGAAGAGAAAGAACAACAGAAAGAAAGAAACACATGACAACAGCACGCAGTAGGTTTCGAGACGGTCCCCCATCTGAGTACTAACCGCGCTCACTGATGCTTGATTTCGGTGATCGATGGGAACCGATTTTTTTTTTTTTTTTTATTTTTTTTTTTACCAATTCATTTTTATTAATTCATTCTTAAGACTATCTTAAAGCTAGACAAAAATTCATAAAACTAGCCTAATTATCCATAACTTATTACTAACTTACTGGTCCCATACGGACACTCTAAGTTAAACTATAATACTTAATACTAATGCCTTTCGGCCCTAAGATCTATTTTACTTCAATTAAATTTTATTTATTTTGTATTTATTAGAAAATTTGAAAAAACTAATATCAATATCCTTTTTTATTTTTACTTAAAACTACTTAAAATAAGGTCCTTAATATAAAACTTAAAGCTAACTAAAACTACCTATTCTACCTATAAACTACTTAAAACTAGAACAACCACAGCAGCAAATCTAACTAACATTTTTTGTTTTTCCATATTTTGGTCTTTTTTTTTTTTTTTTTCTTATTCCATGTTTTTTTTTATTTTTTTTTTAATTATTTTTTTGTGTTTTTTTTGTGTTTTGTGTTTTTTTTTGTATTTTTTTTTGTGCCACTATAAAACAAGTATGTAAGCCGGCCAAGGCTTTAAACCCCATCCCGACTACCCACTATCAAGTGCCGATTGAAGCCACCAAAACTGGTTTTCCTGCTTCACCCTATCAGTTCGGTCCCGTTCGGACACAGCCCTGCTGAACCGAAGGAGCTCTGCTCCGCCTTGTGCCATGACGTCCCGATTGTACAGGAGTCGCCTATCCACGGTTCGTCGTCTGACGTGGTAGATTAGCGGAACTGCCATTCTATCCTGTATCAGACCGCATCTATCTAAAAAGAGGAATGCCTCTGGTGGAATGATCCTTTGAAGTAATCTGCCAAAACCTCAGCTCCGAGAGCATTATTATTTGAAGGAGTATGTTTACGCCCTCCTAATTCTCTCACATTATTCCAAAATGTTTTAGAGTCCTTGCAGAGCACTAAGTTTTTTGCAGTAGTTTTAAGATATTCAGTCTTTTTTGAGGAACAAAGCTGTTTATATTTCTTATTAAAATGTAAGTACTGGTTTTTAAAAAAATCGGCGTTAGTAGATCTGAATAGTTTTAAAAAACATTTCGTTTCTTAAAACTATTCAGATCTACTAACGCCGATTTTTTTAAAAACCAGTACTTACATTTTAATAAGAAATATAAACAGCTTTGTTCCTCAAAAAAGACTGAATATCTTAAAACTACTGCAAAAAACTTAGTGCTCTGCAAGGACTCTAAAACATTTTGGAATAATGTGAGAGAATTAGGAGGGCGTAAACATACTCCTTCAAATAATAATGCTCTCGGAGCTGAGGTTTTGGCAGATTACTTCAAAGGATTGTTATCAGCAGATGAGTCTCTGTTATCGTTTAGTTACGCCATACCAAACAACCATATTCCTGAACTTGATGAACCGATATCCTTGATTGAACTAGAAAGTGTTTTGAAAACAATGAAGAACAACAAAGCACCGGGTGCTGATGGAATCCCAACGGAATTTTACAAATATTCTACTGCTTACTTCAAAAACTACTTAGTGGACTGGTTCAACCAACTTTATAATGATGATTGCATACCAATTTGCTTTAGCACAGCCATTATTTACGCTATTTTCAAGGGAGGTGAAAGGAGTGTTACAGAAAACTATAGAGGCATATCTATTCTCAACTCTTTAAGGAAAATCTTAAACTCTATTCTTTACGAGAGGCTTACGAGATGGATAGAGACAAACAACCGCTTAAGTATCTTTCAAGCTGGGTTTCGATCCGAGGGCCGATTCCAGAAATCGCGGCGGATCGCTTTTAATGGCGGATTTGTTTTTATATTCTCAAAAGCGATTCGCTTTCCATTTGGAAAGCGAAAGTTCTTTCCAACAAAATGTCATTCTTCTAGTGGGTTTTGAAAGCGACAGGCGTGATAGTGGCGGATTGCAACAAAAAGTAAACAAAAATAAGTTATATTTGTGTTTTTTTTTAAATATATTAAATTAAAGATATCAATATAAGTATTTATTTATTTATAAAATAATAATAAAAAAAAACATTTAATACTATTTAAAAAGAATCTTTTATACTATCTCGTATTTGCTTTGCAATGTTTTTGAAGTTGCCAGCATTTTGAGGAGCTGCAATTACGACATCATCATCACTATCTTCAGGAGCTAAAAGCTGATGGTCAAAATCTACTTTGCACTTAATACATACATGTAACATTGCACACACATTTGTAATCAATGCTGCCTTTTCCGGCCGGTAATGAAGTTCCCTTGAGTGCAGCAGGCATCTAAACCTTCCTTTCAGAACTCCAAAACATCTTTCTATTATGCCTCTACATTTTGAAGGAACCGTGTTGAATTTAGCTTCACGACTGTTGGGTAGAGGTGATTTGTAGGGAATCATCAACCATGGTTCAAGGATATAACCGGCATCACCTTTAATTCAATGTTGCATCCAGTTTAAGTGTTGGGGTAGGTACTTGTATGAACCTTCCGCTAAAAATCGCAATGTAGCGGCAAGCTTGAGTATTGAAGGCAAAGAGGTAGTGTTTTCTCGTTTGAAATCATCTTTTATTTCTTCAAAAACGTACACAAATGCTTCTCGCGATAGTCGAAACAATTTTATAAACCTTATTGAACAAAAATCATTAAAAAAAATTAAATTTGCAAAAAGATAATTAAATACACACTCTTTGGGGGGAACATCAAGAGGCGAAGACCCACTTCTAAATAGTTTTCCTTGAATATTTAAATACATTACATTACATTACACACTACTCAGCACATAAATGTACAGAGTAGAGAACACAGCACCTTGAGCGACTAGACTATATAAGGTGATAACAACACAAGACATTAATACAAGACAGAAGGACAGAAGAGAAAGAACAACAGAAAGAAAGAAACACATGACAACAGCACGCAGTAGGTTTCGAGACGGTCCCCCATCTGAGTACTAACCACGCTCACTGATGCTTGATTTCGGTGATCGATGGGAACCGATTTTTTTTTTTTTTTTTATTTTTTTTTTACCAATTCATTTTTATTAATTCATTCTTAAGACTATCTTAAAGCTAGACAAAAATTCATAAAACTAGCCTAATTATTCATAACTTATTACTAACTTACTGGTCCCATACGGACACTCTAAGTTAAACTATAATACTTAATACTAATGCCTTTCGGCCCTAAGATCTATTTTACTTCAATTAAATTTTATTTATTTTGTATTTATTAGAAAATTTGAAAAAACTAATATCAATATCCTTTTTTATTTTTACTTCAAACTACTTAAAATAAGGTCCTTAATATAAAACTTAAAGCTAACTAAAACTACCTATTCTACCTATAAACTACTTAAAACTAGAACAACCACAGCAGCAAATCTAACTAACATTTTTTTTTTTTCCATATTTTGGTCTTTTTTTTTTTTTTTTTTTTTCTTATTCCATGTTTTTTTTTATTTTTTTTTTTAATTATTTTTTTGTGTTTTTTTTGTGTTTTGTGTTTTTTTTTGTATTTTTTTTTGTGCCACTATAAAACAAGTATGTAAGCCGGCCAAGGCTTTAAACCCCATCCCGACTACCCACTATCAAGTGCCGATTGAAGCCACCAAAACTGGTTTTCCTGCTTCACCCTATCAGTTCGGTCCCGTTCGGACACAGCCCTACTGAACTGAAGGAGCTCTGCTCCGCCTTGTGCCATGACGTCCCGATTGTACAGGAGTCGCCTATCCACGGTTCGTCGTCTGACGTGGTAGATTAGCGGAACTGCCATTCTATCCTGTATCAGACCGCATCTATCTAAAAAGAGGAATGCCTCTGGTGGAATGAAGCCGCTCAAGCGTGCACTTTCAAAATACTCGTCGTTCGGATAGAACGCCCCGAAAATTAAATTGTTGGTCGAAGACATAGCTCTTGCAATGTGACCTCGAACGAGTTTTATCACGAAATTGTCAATTCTGTTGATTCGAGCCCCGTTGTATAGGACCTCGTTGGAATAGTAATGCACGTACGAAGATTCGACTGTTCGATATAAGCCGGTACAGCGTCGTAAACACTGCCGCTCGAACACCCGAAACTTTTCCATCTGGGAAGGGGCAACGTTGGACCACACAGGACAACCATAAACAATCATCGGCCGTATAAGGGCCATGTAGCAAATTACCTTCACTCTGGGGTCAAGCCGACTGCTAAAAAACAGACGTTTCGTCAGAGCGAAGGCTCCTCTGGCCCTGGTCAGAGCAGCATTTATATGTCTGTCGAAATATAAATACTGATCTAACCAGATACCGAGGTACTTCACTACACTTTTGCTCGCTAATCGCTGCCCGTGAAGATCAACGATAACCATCTTGCGCCAATTCTTGCACGTATCCCTCGTGGCCCCAGCCAACGGAGTCCGGAACAGAATTGTCTCCGACTTCTGGATATTTATTTTCAGTTTCCAGTCATCGCAATATCGCTGAATCTTGTCGAAATCACGCTGCAAGAGAATTCTAATAACCTCAACCTTTCGGGCCGTTCTGTACGCAATTAGATCGTCGGCGTACGCAATTGCCTTTGTAAGACTACCTATCAGATCGCTGGTGTAAATGCTGAAGAGAATCGGCGAATTCACCGCTCCCTGTTGAAGACCATTTTTAATTAAGAATGTTGTGGTAGAAGTTACATTGCCACTTTTGACAACAAACTTTCTACCGTTAAGCATATCATAAAGTATATACAACAATGGCTTGCTTATGCCAAGCCTGCTCAGTTTTAGGTAAAGACCCTCTAACCATACGGTGTCAAAGGCCTTTTCCAAATCAACCAAAACAGCACCTGTGCATTGTTGTTTTGTTTTATTCCATTGGATATCAGAAACGAGTTTAGACGCAGCATGAATTGTGTCATGACCCGCCTTGAACCCGAACTGTTTATCCGGAATTATTTTGTTGTCCGCAGCCCACTTAGTCAGAGCCCTATTGATGATCTTTTCGAAAACTTTGCTGATGCTCGGAAGAAGACTTATCGACCGAAGATTTGACGGGTTGGAGTTGTCCTTTCCCTTTTTCGGGAGAGGATGAACCACAGCGGTCTTCCAATGCACTGGATAATATGCATTATTCAGTGCATTATTGAAGAGTGTGGTGTAAATGTCAATTGCCTCCATCGGTAAATGTCTTAGTACAACGTTGGATATACCATCGACACCTGCTGACTTTTTATTTTTTATTGAGTTGAAGATGAGCTGAAGCTCAACCTTCGTCACTAACAGGGGACTTGGACCCGTTTGCTCGGCGATTATGGCATTTGCCAAGGAATCGTCATTGAACCGCATGAAACCGCGGTTCTCAGATCGCCATTGTGTCATATCATTTCGAAGGTAAAAATGATTAAGTAGGGCTCTGTTTTCCAGGTCGTGGTTGGGGCGAGTGCTAGCATTCACCTTGTACACTTGCTGGAAAGCAGCTCCCACCGCCTCCACTTTTTCCTTCGGATCTTCAATTATATAAAAGTCATCGTCAAAGATGGCTTCTTCTGGATCTATTTGCGCTGTCATGAGTACGTCTCTGTTCTCTTCAGTTCTTTGGAGTTTCAGACACGGAAGGTCATTGTCGTTCTTTTTCCTAAATATCTTGTTGATTTTAGGGAACATACCAGGGTCACTGGAATTAACTGACCGGATCTTGCGGTCCCAGTACTTGTTAATTGATAACCTGTAGTTCTCCTTAATCAACAGATTGACATTTTTTATTGACGACTTCAGTGTCCTAACCTCCAAGTCATGTGGGTCTGTAAGTCGTCTGTACAAGTTTTTGAGTCTTGTCAGTAAGCCACTCTTGTGCTTACGTAGTGAGTCAATAGTCGAGTTTCTGTAAGCGTCCATTTGGTCCCGTTCTTTGTACTTTGGTATTGATGCAAGCATCATTATAAAGTTGGTTGAACCAGTCCACTAAGTAGTTTTTGAAGTAAGCAGTAGAATATTTGTAAAATTCCGTTGGGATTCCATCAGCACCCGGTGCTTTGTTGTTCTTCATTGTTTTCAAAACACTTTCTAGTTCAATCAAGGATATCGGTTCATCAAGTTCAGGAATATGGACTCATCTGCTGATAACAATCCTTTGAAGTAATCTGCCAAAACCTCAGCTCCGAGAGCATTATTATTTGAAGGAGTATGTTTACGCCCTCCTAATTCTCTCACATTATTCCAAAATGTTTTAGAGTCCTTGCAGAGCACTAAGTTTTTTGCAGTAGTTTTAAGATATTCAGTCTTTTTTGAGGAACAAAGCTGTTTATATTTCTTATTAAAATGTAAGTACTGGTTTTTAAAAAAATCGGCGTTAGTAGATCTGAATAGTTTTAAGAAACGAAATGTTTTTTCACGTAGCTTTACGCAGTCCTTGTCAAACCATATTTTTGCAGCGTTAAACTTTTTGTTATTACTGAGTGCGAATGGTGCTGACATCTTGATAATCCTCATTACACATTCTGCGACTTGGTCGGCTACTCCCGTAGATTGTAGTGATGGAAGGGTACTACAATGTGTATTCAACCGAGATTGATACAGAAGGGCCTTGCTGTCAACCCACTTCAACTTGTACATATTGTTTGCGATATTTCGAGTTCCTTTAGAGAAAGAAGCTTTCACTGCAATGGGTAAATGAGCAGAAAAAGTCGCAGGCAGGACCTCGAAATCTTCAATCGATATCAACCGTTGGCCAGATACAGCACATATGTCTATAACCGACTGTCCTTGTCCGTTAATAAAAGTTAATTCACCCTCAGCGTCACTTTTGGAAACCCCATTCAACACGAAAAATCCAAAGCTTTTCAGGAGCTCTATTAGACTTCTCCCGTTTTGATTAACCAAACCATCTTTAGAGTTTTTTCTCGTATTAAAAACTGTTCCAGTATCTGTACAATGGGATATAGAGTTTTGATATTCGCCAATTCGAGCTTTAAGGTCACCAATAAGCATTATATTTCCAAGAGTGTTGCAATTAATTAAATTAAAAAGGATATCGAGGTCATTTTCCCAGTTATTGCAATTGAGGTACAATGGAATAATATAATATTTAATAAGATTATTTGTAATTTGAATAACAACCCTGTTTTGTACACGTTTGAACTCTACAAAACTACCAACAGTACTTTTCTTAATGGCACATAAGATGCCCCCACTTGCTCTCCCCATGACATTGTTTCTATATAGTTGCTGGAATGCATGTTAATTTATATCCATTAAAATATTTATAAAAATGTTGTTCGTTTTCTTCTTCAATAAAAGTTTCTAAAAGAATTATTATATCAAAGCTTAAAATAAATCTAAAAAAGTCAGGTAACAAAAGTTTACTCTTAAGTCCTGTTATCTAATATATAAAATTCTCCTGTCACAGTGTTAGTTGCCAAACTCCTCCGAAACGGCTTAACTAATTTCAATGAGATTTCACATATACATTCGGTAGGTCTGAGAATAGGTTTTTATCTATTTTTTATATTCCTAAGTGCTATTGTTTAATTGCATCAACATCGTACACGGTGCAACGATCTTCTACTAATGAATGAAGAACAAAGAACCATTTTTGACCGCATCATGCTCCCAGTTTCCGCAGGACAAGGTGGATTCTTTGGATGCACCAGGTGGAGCTGGCAAAACATTCCTTACTTCGCTAGTTCTTGCTAAAATACGATCAAATAATGGTATCGCATTGGCTGTTGCGGCAACTATATTGGATGGAGGTAGATGAATGCACTACGACACACAAACATTCGCTTGAGGCGTTGAACAGGACGTTAAAAGATATAAAAAACAACGACAAACTATTTGGCGGCACTCTTTTCAGGTAATTTCAGACAAACACTTCCCGTTATTCCCGATCAACGTGTGCTTAAAATCATCGCCACTGTGGTGTAATGTTGAAAAAGTACAACTGAAAGTAAGTATGCGTGTTCAAATGCTTCAAGATCCATCCGCTGAAACATTCTCAAAACAACTGTTAGATATAGGCGACGGAAAAGTTACTTCAGATGAATTTGGATGCATAAAATTACCGGTCGATTTTTGCACGTTTATTGATTCACAAGAAGCTCTCATTGACCAAATATTTGCCGATGTACACAGACAATATATAAATCATGAGTGGCTGGTAGAAAGAGCAATTTTAGCAGCAAAAAATGTGGATGTCAACGAATTAAATCTCAAGATACAACATTTGTTACCAGGAGACTTGGTGTCATACAAATCTATTGATACAGTTTGTGATGCTACCGAATCTGTAAATTATTAAAATGAGTTTTTGAACTCATTGGATTTATTAGGCATGCAACCGAATAATTTACAACTGAAGGTTGGATCTCCGGTAATTTTGCTTCGTAATTTGAAGCCACCAAGGTTGTGCAACGGCACGCAATTAGTAATTAAAAAATAAATATAAAATGTTATCGAAGCCATAATTCTAAATGGCAAATTCCGAGGTGAAAATATATTATTACAGCGAATCCCTATTATACCCACAGATGTGCCAATTTAATTCAAACTCCTTCGATTTCAATTAGATTGGCCTTTGCAATGACTATCAATAAGTCTCAAGGCCAAACGATGTCTGTATGCGGCTTAGATTTGAACACTTACAATTTCACACGGACAATTATATGTGGTGTGATCTCGAGTAGGCAAACCATCCAGTTTGTTTGTATTGGCGAAAGATGGGATCACAAAAAATATTGTACACTTTGTTGTATTGAGGGATTGATATTATTTTTTTGTATTATAGTCATAATTAGCAATATGTATATAATTTTAAAGAATTAATTTTAATAAATTAAAAAAAATTATTTGATTTGTTATTTTGTCACCGTTTACAGTGCTCTATACCTTTCCCACTTATATTACACACAATAAGTTATTTATTTTTAGCAAAATATACTCTAGAAATTATTTATATGACAAAGCAAAGTTTGTTGGGTCAGCTAGTATTATATGAAAAAATACTTAAATTAAAAACGTTAAAAATATTTTGATGGCAGACGGCAAGTTTACCCTATGGTTTTCTATTCAAAATGTTGTTTTGTGTTTGCCACACAGATGGCGTTGCAGCTGATTGGGAGCCTGATGCAGTGACACCATCAGCTGCAGCTACCCTCGATCCCCCGCCCGCAGTCAAAAAATTCCAATGCACCATCAACAAATGTCTCTCTTACGAATGTGATTTCACTCGCAGATTTGACTCATGCGAATGTTTGTAAACAAACGTATTTTGATTTATTTGTAGCTTATCACCTTTAATTAATATTTTCGCAGAAGATTTTATTTCGAGAAGTTTTGATTTTATCGAGTAAAGAGTTTGTCTTTTTTTTCTAAACATAAGCGATTGTTCACGGTGGATACTTATTCCTGAATTCTTTAATTGCCTTGTTTCACCTATTATTTTATCCGCTTGCTCGGTCGATTGAAGTTCCAAGATGACAGTTCCTCGTTGTGTTCGCGTGTTTAGAATTTCTCGTGATTTTTTTATTTGTAAAATATCCTTTTCTTTTAATTTAAGTAAACCTTTACATGTTTGTGTGGCAAAATCGGTTGCGTTGTTTTTTTGATCTAATGGGACGTGCACAACAACAATATTTTCGTGTAATTGCTTCTAGTTGTGATTTCAAGAGATCACACCTTTCGGACATCAGTGTTAGTTTTTCGTTTAGCTTTAGAATTTATTATTTTTAGTGAATTAAGTTCCGATGCGAATGAAGTAATATCGGTTCTTGTAGCTAAATCTTTCATTTTCTCACTCAAACAATTATTTAAACTATCTTGAATAATTTTTTTCAAATCTGGGACAGATAGCCTTCCAACATCCACTTGAGCCATGTCTGAGAAAATGTTTTTGTTGTTCTTATTTACTTCCGGTGATGTTTCCGATACTGCTCTTTTGCGGTACATATAATTTGATGTCACGGTATTCGGCAATATAAATTCTTTTTTGTATTTTTAACTTAAATATAATTGCCTACCTTATAAGAAATGTATGCAATTTATTAATTCTTGGTAAGTAAAGTGCTTATTCAAACTATTATTCAACTAGATACAATTTAAACTTTGTTAATTTATCAAGAAAAATCAAAAAAACTTGGAGCTTAATAACTTTTACACTTCCACTTTTGACAGCCGAAATGTCAATGTCACTTAGATATTAGATAATAATTTCTTGCTTTTCCACTTCAAAATATAACTATAAATAATATGCGGAATATCTTCTCATTATTAGAATTTCTATAAACACAAATCTACATACATTTCTTGTATGTTATGTCTTATGTTTTGCACACTTTATAAATGAAAAAGTTGAATCTTATTTGTGTTACTGAACAGAAAATTAAATCAGTTCCGTTATTCTTGACATAAAAACTATTTCGAATAGGTATGCATTATTTATGAAAAAACTAAAAATAATGTTGTAACCACAAACAGCAATTTTTGGAAACAATTTCATTTTGCCTAAAAAAGTGAAGAGTTTATTTATAATTGGTACTGAATTCAAAAAAACTTTAAAAAATTTGTATGCTTCAAGAAGAGTTAATTTTTATATCTGACGCTTTTGTACTAAAAAGATTGCGCTTTATCCGATTACAGCCCTTGTTTCTGATTGCAATTATTATTTTCTCTCTTCAAGGCAACATTGTACATAAAATATATTCAAAGTTGTCCTAAATATAATTGAAACAGACATCTTCAACATATCTGATCTACTTAATAATCACCACATGCTGAATCATATTAAACATATTTGTCAATATTAACCAATCGTTGCAAGTAACTTGTCTATTTATGTTGTGTTTCTTATTTTCTTACCTTTCTTGTAAATCTAATCCCAGCTTACTGGTTGAACTCAGTGATGAAATTGAAGCTTGTGGTATTGTCAAAGTTGAAAAGTACGAAAACAACACATATATACATATTTATAGTTGAGTGATCAAGTTGAAAACTTTTGACATAATACTGTGCAGATTCTTTACCCAATGTGTTCAGGCGGTTAAATTGGCCAGTTTATTCTTCTGAAATTTCATTCATTTTTCTCAGACGGATTGACAGAATAGTTGAATGAAAAATATAAACACAATTCTCTATTCATTACGACTTATCAATCAAATTAGCTTTACATTCCTATTCCTCCTCTTGCGATAGACAGTTCTCTAAAAATAGAATCACAAAAATGTTGTTCAAACAGTTGAAGTGAGAAATTTGTATGAGTTTATATTTCGGAGAATACGGAAATCTCTGAGAACTTAGAAATATAAACTGTTCAAATCGTACGTTTCACTCTCCAAAACCCGTTTGTTTACATTGTTGTATTTGTAATTTTGACAATTAATCCATGAATAGATGTGAAAACAAACAAAAAAAAAACGATGCCGTGGGCTAGCGGCACTTTGCAAAGCAAAAACAAAATGGGGAGGTTAATAAGTTTTTTTCAACATCAGTTTAATATAATTAATTCACTCATTTACAGCAATCACTACGAAATTTTTTAAATTTCATAATTAACTTCGGATCATTGAATAATTACAAATAGAAGGGACACCGGGCAAATCCTGATCTAGATGGCGACACTTATTTTTCAAATGCTCATAAGTCGCTAGTATCGCACGGCGAGTTATTGTATCAGTCTATCAAATACAACACCCAATTTTACAAATTTTGGTCCTTATGGGAAATTTACTCACAATTTATGGTCAAGAAAGATAACGGAATATTGTTATTTAGAATAAAAAACAACAATAACAACTGTGTAGGTACATATGTATGTCTGGTAAAGTGTTGCATTCAAGGCCAAATCACGTTCGCTGCAGAAAATGTATTTTGAAGGTTTGTTTTTCTTTTTTAAATTTCGTTCTCATTCATAAAACGAAAATGATTTTGGTGCTTTTCGGTGCATTCGACATGATGATGATTTGTGAGTTTCGATGAATTTTTCTTCAATTTCGTTATTAGTTTGATATGGGTTGGGATAGGTTTATTTTTAAATTTCTTTTTTTTTCTGAAAATAGGGATAGTGGACGAATCATACTTTACTACAAAGTATACATTGCAAATGTACATACATAAGCATAGGTAGGTATATTGTTTAGGCTAATGTTAGGTACGTAGGTAATTTAATTAGTAATTAGTAATTACATATACCTATGTATGTAGGTAGGTATTCATATGCACAAATGGAGGTTAGTAGGAACATATGTATGGAGGTACATATATATACATACATAATACATATATGTATAACATAAGTTGGGGCGTACCTATTACGTTTTTCAATTATTTTAGTAGTAGGTATTTTAGGCAGATTTCTTTGCTTTAAAAAATACTGTCGAGTGAAGAAAAAAAGATATACCTAATCAAAGTGGAACATTCACCAGTGCACTGTGCGTACACAAATAACATAGGTACAATTTTTTCTCGCATTGTTGAATTTTTGTATAGGTATACATTTTGTAGTAGGTAGGTAGTATATGGTTTTAAGAATTATTTGTATACCTACTTTGTTTTTGCTTTTACGTATTTTTTTGAGATATTGTTTTGCTTTAGGTTGCCGGTTGCATGGAAGTAGTTTTCACTTATTGCAGTTTTTGTAGTCGCATATCAGTGGTAAAGAAATGTTCTTCCTTTTATAAAGGGTGTCCCAAAATTAACGCAAGATTTGAATTAAATAGAAAACGCCGTTTTTAGTCTTTTGATAGTTATATTTTTATTGACTCGTAAAGTACATAGGATAGGGTTATGTATGGAATAACACATCGGACAAATGGCCTCCACGGCTTTGCATGCACATGCGCACTCTTTTGTTGAAATTTTCCATGACCATTCTGCATAAATGTGGCTGAATTTCGTTGATGCAGCGTTGAATCTCCTCCTTTAATGCACGGGTGGTTGTGGGCTTGTTGACATAGACTTGTGATTTCAAATAACCCCATAAAAAGAAGTCTAATGGTGTTAAATCACACGATCTAGGAGGCCAATTTTGATCACCGAAACGAGAGAGTACACGACCTGGAAATGTCTCATGCAGTAATTGAATTGTTTCACGGGCTGTATGACATGTGGCACCGTCTTGTTGAAACCACATATTGGACACATCAATATCATCCAATTTTGGCAGAAAGAACTGGGTAATCATGTCGCGATATCGAGCACCAGTAACAGTCACTGCTTGACCAGCATCATTTTCAAAAAAATATGGCCCAATTATGCCTCCAGCCCAAAATCCACACCATACAGTCACGCGTTGTGGATACATTTGTTTTTCGACAATCACATGTGGGTTCTCCGAACCCCAAATGCGGCAATTTTGGCGATTGACAAAGCCATCAAGATGAAAATGTGCTTCATCGCTTAGGATGATTTTGCTCGAAAAATCAGCCGCCGAGCTTTCACTATTTTTGAAATATTCTTTAATAATGAAGACACGTTGTTCTATCGTGTAACGCTCCATTTTTAATAACCCTATACTGTTAGCTGTCAAATTGCTTTTTTTTCAGGGTTGCCAACACTTCACTGCACAAATGGCGGCAAATTCAAATCTTGCGTTAATTTTGGGACACCCTTTACCTACATACATCCCTTTTTTCGCTTTATTTTTAACTTTCCATAGGAAGTTATTGTCCGATTTGTCGAATTAAAAATTTTGACATTTCTCGACGTTTCAAGGTCCCTAGAGTCGAAATAAAAGATTTTTAGAGAGATGTCTGTGCGTGCGTTTGTATGTACGTACGTTCGGACGTCCGTACGTTCACGAAGTTTCGTCGTCCATACCTCAAGAACCAGTCGAGATTTCGACTTCAAATAAATTTTGTTATACAGACAAAAATGCAGAATGATGGAGAAGGGCTCTCAAAAAAATTGTGTGGGTGGTTTCTTTTTACCAATTTAAGCAATTTAAAAAAAAGATGAAAATGTTGGTTTACCCAAAATATCTCACGAACCAATAACGCTAGATACTTTAAATGAATTTTATATTGTAATGTGATACCAAACAAATATATGTATTTTAAAAAAAAAATCCAGTTAAAGGTTTTTTTATAAATCAAAAAAACTGAAAAAAAAAATATTTGTCTCCTCGAATATTTTACGAACAAAAAATGATTTTATCTCCAAAATAATTTTGTGCAACGAAGAATAACGTTTTTGAGGGAGAGTACGATAACTTTGGCGACAAAGTTTAATGACGGATTTGTATAGAACAGTTAAAAACAAGCATTTTTTACTATGGGAGGGGGGGTCTATCTCCCCCCGTTTAGGCGGTAGGGGCAGTTTAAAAAAATATGTACATTAAATGGAAAAAAAATAATTAAAAAATAACGGTAATACTTATAATTAAGTATTATACCTTTTTTTAAAGCCAACACTTTTGTCTATTAGCTTGTTTTTAAATCAAATCAAAACTATGCATAGTTTTTGAAAAAAATTGTTTTAAAGTCAAAATTTGTGCAAAAAAAGTTCAAAAAAAGGTTTAAAGTGTAATTTTTCAAAACTTTCAGATTATCTACTATTTTTTTTTATAATTCATTGCTCTTATTTGTTTTTGATCAAAAACTGAAAACTAGATGACTTGATGTCTTCTAGTTCTTGATAAAATTGAAAATTACCAAAACAAAATATTTTAATTAAATTACTTTTTCCTTGCTTAAGTATTACGTAGTCTTATTTTGATAATAATAATCGAATATGGATTAAGGTATACCTAGGGTAAATTAATTTTTCTTAAATCCAGCTTATTTAAATGCAAAAGAAACTTTGCATTCACCCCATCTTGCACCCACCGCACCTTGCACCCTCCCCACCTTGCACCCTCCCCACCTTGCACACACTCCAACTTGCACCCACCCCAAATCCTATAGTGTGCCCAAGCAGGGGGTTGCAGGGGGGTTGCAGCATGCCCGCCTTACAGATCCCACTGTTGCATACACCCAAACTCGCGCACACCTTACTGTTGCATACACCCAAACACGCATTACGCATACGCAAATACCATTAGTACTATCAAAATAAGACCACTCAAGCAAAAAAAAAGAATTAAATTAAAATAGTAGTTGTAGTTATTTTCAATTTTCTCAAAAACTAAAAGACATAAAATCATCTAGTTTTCATTTTTTGATTAAAAACAAATAAGAGCAATAAATTCTGAAATAAAAACAATGGTAGATAATCTTGAAGTATTGAAAAATTACACTTTAAACCTTTTTTTTTTAACTTTTTTTACTCAAATTTTGAGTTTAAAAATAAATTTTTCAAAAACTACGTATAGTTTTGACTTGAATTAAAAACTGGCTAATAAAACAGAGTGTTGGCTTTAAAAAAATGTATAAAACTTAATTGTAAGTATCACCGTTATTTTTTAATTATTTTTTTCCATTTTAAATAATAACTTTTTTAAATTGCCCCTCCCGCCTAAACGGGGGGAGATAGAACCCCCCTCCCATAGTAAAAAATGCTTGTATTAAGACCCTCTACCAAAAACCGTTATTATATCTTGGCGCCAAAGTTATCGTACTCGTGCCCGTTTTTGACTAAAAAAATTATTAAATGTTCAGAAAAATTGATTTTCGACTTTGAAATCAAACTTTTTCATTATACCTATGCAAAATATTGTTGGAAATTTTTAAATTTTTAGAAATAATTCAACTGACAACTTTTTTACCAAAACACGAAAACCTACAAACATTTTTATCAAGACAAATCGGCAGACGGGATGGGAAGTTATCAGTGTGGGTCGCATCGTAGCCTCTTTTTATAATAATATGTTGCGCCAAACTTGAACAAGACATAATTAGGTATATTTATTTGTTTTAATTAAATAAAATTTACAAAGGTATCTATGAAAGTTAATCTAACCTCCAAGTAAACGATTTGGTAAATCAATTTAACCAAATCTCCAAAACAAAATAAAAATAGTAAGAAAATGGCAATTTTTTACACACGAAAAATGAATAGTATCTTTTCAAATACCTACTTAACATACTCAGATGTAGGTATACCTATTCCTTTTTTTGTGGCGACACAAACACATTATCCCATTTAACGCGTGCATATTATTGTTTTCATCTATAAATATTCATATAGTTCGCTTTCAAAAAAGATCCCAAAAGGACTTTTTTAATCCCTTTTGAGGATATAAATTAGCATATACAGAAACCATTATCATGAAAATGATATTCAAGCTACTAATAGTACTCACTGGATGCTCATAAGTCGCATGGTCGTTTGAGCAATGTTTGGTGTCCACTTCTATTTGTAATTATTCAATGCTTCGGATTATTGTATCAAAGATGCGTTCGAAGAACCATCAAGTTAAGGGTGCGAGCGCAATTTATTGAATTCAAATATTTTTTTTGCAAGTAATTAAAATCTGTATCAATTTAATTAATCCAAGTATATTTATAGTTTGTTTTTAATGATTTAAGCTTGCAACTATTTTTTAATTCCATTTTGATTAATAAATATTAAATTTAAAAAAAAAGTTATAATCGAAAAATACCTCATCCATAACATTTGTTGTGGACGCCTGGTCAGGAACCGCCTCAATCCTAAATAAGACAATAAAAGAATAAACCAAATTAAAATTTATTACAAGAAAATAATTTTGATACTTACCTAAATGTTGTTTATGTTTTGTTTAGTAATTCCGAGTTTTGTAGCTGTCACTCGTTGTGGTTCTCAATGGAAATTTTCCATTGGAAAGCAATAGGTCAGTTCCTAAAAGTGAGTTTGGTTTTGTGTTCCGTCCCTGAAGTTGGTTGCAGGGTTAAGTTGCATGTGAGTGAAACTTTATTTTATGTCTATGTTTAGTTTTCGTTGTCATTGCTGTGGTTAGGTGATTTTGTTTAGTTAGTTAGTGTTTAGTTAAATAAAATAAATTGGGTGGCGCAACAGTCCGTTGAGAACTAGGGCCTAGTGACTTACAACTTTCAACCATTCCTGTGTGCGAGTACTGTTGTCAGGGATGGAGAGGACCTACAGTTTTAAGCCGAATCCGAACGGCAAATTTGAGAAAGCACTTTTCATGACAAGAATTACTCTTGGAGAATTTGTCAATTTCTCGCAAGAGGCAGTACCCGTGAAAAAAACTTTAGATGGCATAGGCAGGGATCGAACCCAAGACCTCTGGTATGACAGTCCAACGCACTTTTTTTTTTTTTTCCAAATTCATTTTTATTAATTCATTCTTAAGACTATCTTAAAGCTAGACAAAAATTCATAAAACTAGCCTAATTATCCATAACTTACAACTAACTTACTGGTCCCATACGGACACTCTAAGTTAAACAATAATACTTAATGCTATTGCCTTTCGGCCCTAAGATCTATTTAACTTCAATTCATTTTATTTATTTTTGTATTCATTAGAAAATTTAGAAAAAACTAATGCCAATATCCTTTTTTATTTTTACTTAAAAACTACTTAAACTAAGGTCCTTAATATAAAACTTAAAGCTAACTAAAACTACCTATTCTACCTATAAACTACTTAAAACTAGAACAACCACAGCAGCAAATCTAACTATCTAACGTTTTTTGTTTTTCATATTTTGTCTTTTTTTTATTTTTTTTTTATTATTCCATGTTTTTTTTTTATGTTTTTTGTATTTTTTTTGTATTTTTTTGTATTTTTTTTTTTTGTATTTTTTTTTATGTTTTTTTTTTGTGCCACCATGCCTATTCTACTTAAAACTAAACCCTAAAACTATAAAACAAGTATGTAAGCCGGCCAAGGCTTAAAACCCCATCGCGACTACTCACTATCAAGTGCCGATTGAAGCCACCAAAACTGGCTCTCCTGCTTCACCCTATCAGTTCGGTCCCGTTCGGACACAGCCCTACTGAACCGAAGGAGCTCTGCTCCGTCTTGTGCCATGACGTCCCGATTGTACAGGAGTCGCCTATCCACGGTACGTTCGTCTGACGTGGTAGATTAACGGAACTGCCAATCTATCCTGTATCAGACCGCATCTATCTAAAAAGAGGAATGCCTCTGGTGGAATGAAGCCGCTCAAGCGTGCACTTTCAAAATACTCGTCGTTCGGATAGAACGCCCCGAAAATTAAATTGTTGGTCGAAGACATAGCTCTTGCAATGTGACCTCGAACGAGTTTTATCACGAAATTGTCAATTCTGTTGATTCGAGCCCCGTTGTATAGGACCTCGTTGGAATAGTAATGCACGTACGAAGATTCGGCTGTTCGATATAAGCCGGTACAGCGTCGTAAACACTGCCGCTCGAATACCCGAAACTTCTCCATCTGGGAAGGGGCAACGTTGAACCACACAGGACAACCATAAACGATCATCGGCCGTATGAGGGCCATGTAGCAAATTACCTTCACTCTGGGGTCAAGCCGACTGCTAAAAAACAGCCGTTTCGTCAGAGCGAAGGCTCCTCTGGCCCTGGTCAGAGCAGCATTTATATGTCTGTCGAAATATAAATACTGATCTAACCAGATACCGAGGTACTTCACTACACTTTTGCTCGCTAATGGCTGCCCGTGAAGATCAACGATAACCATCTTGCGCCAGTTCTTGCACGTATCCCTCGTGGCCCTAGCCAACGGAGTCCGGTACTGAATTGTCTCCGACTTCTGGACATTTATTTTCAGTTTCCAGTCGTCGCAATATCGCTGAATCTTGTCGAAATCACGCTGCAAGAGAATTCTAATAACCTCAACCTTTCGGGCCGTTCTGTACGCAATAAGATCGTCGGCGTACGCAATTGCCTTTGTAAGACTACCTATCAGATCGCTGGTGTAAATGCTGAAGAGAATCGGCGAATTCACCGCTCCCTGTTGAAGACCATTTTTAATTAAGGATGTTGTGGTAGAAGTTACATTGCCACTTTTGACAACAAACTTTCTACCGTTAAGCATATCATAAAGTATATACAACAATGGCTTGCTTATGCCAAGTCTGCTCAATTTTAGGTAAAGACCCTCTAACCATACGGTGTCAAAGGCCTTTTCCAAATCAACCAGAACAGCACCTGTGCATTGTTGTTTTGTTTTATTCCATTGGATATCAGAAACGAGTTTAGACGCAGCATGAATTGTGTCATGAACCGCCTTGAACCCGAACTGTTTATCCGGAATTATTTTGTTGTCCGCAGCCCACTTAGTCAGAGCCCTATTAATGATTTTTTCGAAAACTTTGCTGATGCTCGGAAGAAGACTTATCAATCGAAGATTTGACGGGTTGGAGTTGTCCTTTCCCTTTTTCGGGAGAGGATGAACCACAGCGGTCTTCCAATGCACTGGATAATATGCATTATTCAGTGCATTATTGAAGAGTGTGGTGTAAATGTCAATTGCTTCCATCGGTAAATGTCTTAGTACAACGTTGGATATACCATCGACACCTGCTGACTTTTTATTTTTTATTAAGTTGAAGATAAGCTGAAGCTCAATCTTCGTCACTAACAAGGGACTTGGTCCCGTTTGCTCGGCGATTATGGCATTTGCCAAGGAATCGTCATCGAACCGCATAAAACCGCGGTTCTCAGATCGCCAATGTGTTATATCATTTCGAAGGTAAAAGTGATTAAGTAGGGCTCTGTTTTCCAGGTCGTGGTTGGGGCGAATGCTAACATTCACCTTGTACACTTGCTGGAAAGCAGCTCCCACCGCCTCCACTTTTTCCTTCGGATCTTCAATTATATAAAAGTCATCGTCAAAGATGGCTTCTTCTGGATCTATTTGCGCTGTCATGAGTACGTCTCTGTTCTCTTCAGTTCTTTGGAGTTTCAGACACGGAAGGTCATTGTCGTTCTTTTTCCTGAATATCTTGTTGATTTTCGGGAACATACTAGGGTCACTGGAATTAACTGACCGGATCTTGCGGTCCCAGTACTTGTTAATTGATAACCTGTAGTTCTCCTTAATCAACAGATTGACATTTTTTATTGACGACTTCAGTGTCCTAACCTCCAAGTCGTGTGGGTCTGTAAGTCGTCTGTACAAGTTTTTGAGTCTTGTCAGTAAGCCACTCTTGTGCTTACGAAGTGCGTCAATAGTCGCGTTTCTGTAAGCGTCCATTTGGTCCCGTTCTTTGTACTTTGGTATTGTCCGTTCCATTGTTCGTTTTATTGTTTCGTCCATCTGTTGTAAATGTTGGTCAATTTCTGTATTTGTCAGGTTTCTGTTGTTTGGTGGGGCTATGTCACTCGAACGAAGTTCTCTCGCTAGGGCGTTGGTGAAACGAGGCCAGCGCATCTTACTGTAATTGTAAGAATGCGTTGCTACGTATTCCTCCAACTCCACGCGTTCGTTCGGAATCTGCATTACAGCAGCCAGTCCGCAGTGATCACTGTCGTACTCGATTGTCTGTAAGCAGTTTCGAGGGTGATTACCCACTTTGTCTGTAACTGTCAGTCTTGTGTCGTACAGCAAAAGATCCAGAAAGGAGTCGCTTCTTGGATACGATGGCTTTTCAGTAGCCAGCAGGTCGACGCCATATTCAACGCTGTAAAGATTCATCAAATTAAAAAGATGGTTACCTCTGGGATTACTATGTTGATTTCCCCAATCTTCATGTTTTGCGTTCAAATCACCGGCCAAGATGAAATAGTTTTCTTCCAAGCTCAGTTTTAGTTCCCTAAAAAGAATCTCGAGTTCTGACGCAAAGTAAGTAACCTGCGGAGCTCCAGCCGCATAAGCCGCAATCATATACATCCGCTTCCCTTGAGTGAGAGAGATGCATACAACGCAAACTTCTAGCGTCTTGAGCTTTCGCAATTCATTGTTGTATATGACTTTATAATTAATGCCTTTTCGTATAAAGAGAGCGATACCGCCCCCTTGAGTGGAGTCGGGCCGGTCTCTTCTTACGATATTGTAATTTTTATGAGTCAATTTGTGTTTGTGGTTTAGCTTAGTTTCGCTAGCCATAAACACATCGGGACTGTAGTCTTTCAACAATTGGAACATATTGGCTCTTCGTTCAATCCTAATCAGTGAATTTACATTCACAGCTAGGACTTTTAGGCGCGTCTCCGGCAGCGCGCCCATTATGGTCTAAATTGCGCCAGGCCAGGCAACAAAGAGTAGAGATGGTCTACCCTTTTGCCTTGCTCCTTTATCTGACTTTGCAGCCCTGTAAGTTGACCTTGAATGCTCAACAACAAGGCTACAATGTCAGGCTGCACCTCTGTGCCTTAGGCGCGGGGGCCTTTGGGACAACCGTTGGTGGAGCCTGTCTCGTATTCCCATTCCCTGACACCATTTGGGCGTAAGAGAATTTGGGATCCACGAATTTTTGTGTTGGAGCCTGTCGAACTGTTCGACTTCTTTCGGCTTTTTGACTGGCCTGTTTCTGTTTAATTTCTTGGACTTTAGGACAACCCCTATAGCTAGCCGGGTGCCCTTGGTTTCCACAAAGGACACACTTGAGCTGGGTTAAATCCTCAACCCGCTCATTCCCCAGCTTGCATTCTCCCTCATTGTGGGTTTCGGAGCACCTGACGCAGCGCAACTGCATATTGCAGTTGGCTCCGGCATGGCCGAACCTCTGGCACTTCGTACATTGTAAAATGTCGTCGTGCCTTTTTAATGTCTCCCAGTGTATGGCTTGATAGTCGAGGCATTTGATTTCACTCAGACTCTCAAACCTACTTTGGGGCGATAATGTTACGAGGAACATTGGCAGCCTGTAACCCCCTCGCCTGGACTTCACCGTAGTGAAAGGCTTGATCCCGATAAAATCGAGATCATCATTGGCATTTTCACGGAGCTCAGCTAAGAGCGCCTCCGGTTCCGTGCAGGAACTTATGCCCTTCAGAAGGACCGTCTTAAATTTTTCGCTTTTCGGCGTGAAGCTGAAGAACTCAGCTGTGGCCTCTTTTAGTAACCCTTTTACTAACTTGTAATCGGCCAGTGAGAAGCACTGCACCGAATACCGCTTTTCTTTTTCATTCAAAATGTTTATTAAAAATTTGCCCTTAGTGGCCGACTTACATACCTGTTTTAGGTCCTGTAGGTCAACCCGGTAGGTCCTAATTGGTGGCACCTTCTCCTTCTTGGGCTGTGGTTGCTTCTGGTGTTGCTGCTGTTGCTGCTGCTTCTGCTGCTGCTGTTGTTTCTGCTGCTCCTGCTGCTTTGGTTGTGGCTGTTGTTGTTGCTGCTTCTTGGCCTTGGCTGCTTCTGCCTCTTCCTGTCGGCGCGCCTCTTGTTTCAGCTTTAGTGCACTGAGGAGGGGCTCTATTTCCTCCTTGAGCTTATAGAGTCTTTGCTCGTGCTGGCTTATTTCTGCCTGTTTGGTTTGCAGGGCCTGCACCAGTTCTTTTTCATTTTGGAGGTCCGCCACTACCTCCAAAGCCTTCGTTGTCGCCGGGACTGGCTCTGCCTCTGATACGATTAAATCCATATTTGGAGGCCTAAAAAGCCCCTCTCCACCTTCAGACACATATTCTGTCTTCTCAGACTCGGAGTGGTCTGAGAATTCACTCTCAGTGGTAATTCCAACCTTACCACTCTCCATTTGCTTGCGCATATCACGCCTCTTAGAAGCGTTAGCTCTTTCCACCTTGTTAGGGCTATGCTTCTTTAGCTTCCTTTTTTTGTTGGTTGTTGCTGTTGTCCACTGGTCAGATGCCTGACCTTATGTTGTTGCGGTTGTTTGCGGTACCGCTGCTGGCACCACCGCAATATCGCCCGATGTGTTGGCAGAGGTATCTTTCGATACCCCTGCTTTCCTCTCCTTCTCCATCAGCTTTTCTTCCCAATCAATAAATTCCACAATTTCTCGATTGTGAAAAAAAGCTTGAATATTTTTCGTGCACTCCGCACGGGATTCGAACCCACGACCCCCGGATTTGTCTTCTGACGCCACTTTTTTTTTTTTTTTTTTAATTCATTTTTATTACTTCAATCTTAAATCTATCTTAAAGCTAGACAAAAATTCATAAAACTAGCCTAATTAACCATAACTTACAACTAACTTACTGGTCCCATACGGACGCTCTAAGTTAAACAATAATACTTAATGCTAATGCCTTTCGGCCCTAAGATCTATTTAACTTCAATTCATTTTATTTATTTTTGTATTCATTAGAAAATTTAGAAAAAACTGATGTCAATATCCTTTTTTATTTTTACTTAAAAACTACTTAAAATAAGGTCCTTAATATAAAACTTAAAGCTAACTAAAACTACCTATTCTACCTATAAACTACTTAAAACTAGAACAACCACAGCAGCAAATCTAACTAACATTTTTTGTTTTTCATATTTTGGTCTTTTGTTTTTTTTTTTCTTATTCCATGTTTTTTTTTATTTTTTTTTATTATTTTTTGTGTTTTTTTTGTGTTTTTTTTTGTATTGTTTTTTGTGCCACCATGCCTATTCTACTTAAAACTAAACCCTAAAACTATAAAACAAGTATGTAAGCCGGCCAAGGCTTTAAACCCCATCCCGACTACCCACTATCAAGTGCCGATTGAAGCCACCAAAACTGGTTCTCCTGCTTCACCCTATCAGTTCGGTCCCGTTCGGACACAGCCCTACTGAACCGAAGGAGCTCTGCTCCGCCTTGTGCCATGACGTCCCGATTGTACAGGAGTCGCCTATCCACGGTTCGTCGTCTGACGTGGTAGATTAGCGGAACTGCCAATCTATCCTGTATCAGACCGCATCTGTCTAAAAAGAGGAATGCCTCTGGTGGAATGAAGCCGCTCAAGCGTGCACTTTCAAAATACTCGTCGTTGGGATAGAACGCCCCGAAAATTAAATTGTTGGTCGAAGACATAGCTCTTGCAATGTGACCTCGAACGAGTTTTATCACGAAATTGTCAATTCTGTTGATTCGAGCCCCGTTGTATAGGACATCGTTGGAATAGTAATGCACGTAAGAAGATTCGGCTGTTCGATATAAGCCGGTACAGCGTCGTAAACACTGCCGCTCGAATACCCGAAACTTCTCCATCTGGGAAGGGGCAACGTTGAACCACACAGGACAACCATAAACGATCATCGGCCGTATGAGGGCCATGTAGCAAATTACCTTCACTCTGGGGTCAAGCCGACTGCTAAAAAACAGCCGTTTCGTCAGAGCGAAGGCTCCTCTGGCCCTGGTCAGAGCAGCATTTATATGTCTGTCGAAATATAAATACTGATCTAACCAGATACCGAGGTACTTCACTACACTTTTGCTCGCTAATGGCTGCCCGTGAAGATCAACGATAACCATCTTGCGCCAATTCTTGCACGTATCCCTCGTGGCCCCAGCCAACGGAGTCCGGAACAGAATTGTCTCCGACTTCTGGACATTTATTTTCAGTTTCCAGTCGTCGCAATATCGCTGAATCTTGTCGAAATCACGCTGCAAGAGAATTCTAATAACCTCAACCTTTCGGGCCGTTCTGTACGCAATAAGATCGTCGGCGTACGCAATTGCCTTTGTAAGACTACCTATCAGATCGCTGGTGTAAATGCTGAAGAGAATCGGCGAATTCACCGCTCCCTGTTGAAGACCATTTTTAATTAAGAATGTTGTGGTAGAAGTTACATTGCCACTTTTGACAACAAACTTTCTACCGTTAAGCATATCATAAAGTATATACAACAATGGCTTGCTTATGCCAAGTCTGCTCAGTTTTAGGTAAAGACCCTCTAACCATACGGTGTCAAAGGCCTTTTCCAAATCAACCAGAACAGCACCTGTGCATTGTTGTTTTGTTTTATTCCATTGGATATCAGAAACGAGTTTAGACGCAGCATGAATTGTGTCATGACCCGCCTTGAACCCGAACTGTTTATCCGGAATTATTTTGTTGTCCGCAGCCCACTTAGTCAGAGCCCTATTAATGATTTTTTCGAAAACTTTGCTGATGCTCGGAAGAAGACTTATCGACCGAAGATTTGACGGGTTGGAGTTGTCCTTTCCCTTTTTCGGGAGAGGATGAACCACAGCGGTCTTCCAATGCACTGGATAATATGCATTATTCAGTGCATTATTGAAGAGTGTGGTGTAAATGTCAATTGCTTCCATCGGTAAATGTCTTAGTACAACGTTGGATATACCATCGACGCCTGCTGACTTTTTATTTTTTATTGAGTTGAAGATGAGCTGAAGCTCAACCTTCGTCACTAACAGGGGACTTGGACCCGTTTGCTCGGCGATTATGGCATTTGCCAAGGAATCGTCATTGAACCGCATGAAACCGCGGTTCTCAGATCGCCATTGTGTCATATCATTTCGAAGGTAAAAATGATTAAGTAGGGCAACTCATCTATAGATTGCGCAATTGTGCAAAAATTGTTTGGTAAAGTGATCAATCCGTTGGTACTGTCGATTGGTATTTTTCCATCACCAATGTCTAACAATTGTTTTGAAAACTAATGGGCAGTTGCATCATTCAGCCCTATTGTGAGTTTCACGTGAACAAGATTCCACCCGCAAAAAAATCCCTTTTTTCAATTCGCCTATTGTGAGTTTCGGGCGAAAAAAAATTCATGTTCGAAAGATTTCCCTTATTGTGAGAACTCAATTCGGGCGGAATGAAATGTCATTTGGCGCTTAAATTTCCACTTATTTCTTAGAGGCGAACAGAAAACAACAAATAATGATGTAAATTATTAAATTCAATTAGTGTTAAAAAGTTGTTTTTTTTTTTTTATTATTTAACCTTTGTTAAAAACAAACCTTTAAGCTTTATTTTAAATAAATATTTCAGTATTAAAAGAAAGAAAAGTATTTACGTTTAAACCTCTTTTATTTATTTTGTCTCTATTGTCATTTAAATGAATTATAAAGAATTTGCAATTTCATTGCGAATACGCTGACTTGCAGGTAGAAAGTTTTCATCTGTATGAATACTTTCTTGATTCTTCTACACTCGTTTTGTGTTAACCACTTTATCCATTCTGGACAAAGCCTCTCTTCCAACACGTTCAACACTTCAGCCATTATAAGGCTTACAGATGGTTGTGCCAACCCAACTTCATGGTCCTTCCCAACTCTCTTTTGGTATTCGCCCTCTGCAAGGAAACGTAAGGTGGCTGCAAGTTTAATAATTGGGGCACACCAAATTTTTGTTTTACAGGGTGCAAGGAACTGGAAAGAACATCTAACAAATACTTGAAGGCTTCTTTATTTATTCGATAGTGTTGATGAAATCTGAAAAAAAGTTTGATTGGTAATCTATATTATATTCACAAATTCTTTACATGAAATTTATTACTTACCATGGCTCACGCAACTCCAAAGGGTTGGAGGAATCTCTGAGTTGTCTTCTGATACATTTTTGTTTTTCTTCCTCATCATTTATCATTTCCCTCAGGGCTATGCTATACATGTTCCTAAAGTAAAATATAAAAGCAATTGTAAACAATTTGTGTAATAAAATATCATACTGTTCAAGTTCATACCTTTTGATGAGAGCAAATAGGCTACGGCAAAATCACAAAAAATAATTTGTATTTTTTATTTACTTATTATTTAAGTATATATTTTATATATACTTTATTATTTTTATGAATTTAAGACGGAATGCACGGATATTGTTTACCTTTTTAAAAATTTTAATTCACACTTCATTCATCTGTCAAAAATCTGTTTAGCTGTGTTCGAAGTGATGTAGTTCTGAATTGTTTCGGTTTTTTTGTTCTGAGTGGTGTAGTTCGGTAATTTGGTTATGGATACCGTCGTTTGTTTTTTTTTCTTGAAAAATTACTCTTAACATACAAAAAATATTTAATAAAGTTCTTAAACTCAACAAATTGTCATTTTCATTCGAAAAGGGGTTGAAAATAATAATTTATTTGCAAAACTAGAACACCGCCCTATTGGAATTTTTTCTGGGATTTATTCAGATATTTCGTTCGGCTTGTATTTGCCTTTTCAATGAACGCTTCTTTTTTTTCGAAATGTCACCACTAATTCGAAGTGAAATTCTATTCGGGCGAAACTCGCAATAGCTTTTTAAATTCCGGGCGAACAAAAATATTTCGGGTGAATGATTTTCCGGGCGAAACTCACAATAAGGCTGATTATGTAGGTGAATACGCATATTAATGTTCAGTGTCAATTTTCGTACATATCTCCAAGGAACTGATGACTTCAAACAGGCGTTTATTTCATCAGCAGGAGTTGATCGAGAAATGACAGGCAATGTTTGACGCAATTCTCCTGACAGCAATATCACAGCACCACCAAAAAGCTGTTGATTACCGGGTAAATCTTGCATTGTTCGATTAAATGCTTCTATTGATTTTTTATTCGCCGTTGTGCACTCATCCCATAAAATAATTGACGTTAATCGCAGAATTTTTGCCATAGCAGAATTTCTCGAAATATTGCAAGTTGGAGTTTCAATCACCTGTACATTCAAAGGCAATTTTAATGCAGAGTGTGCGGTCCGACCACCTTCTAATAATGTAGCAGCAATTCCCGAAGATGCAGGTGCCAATGCAATTTTCTGTTCCGATCGAATAGTCGCTAAAATCAATGATACAACGAAAGTTTTGCCTGTACAACCAGGTGCATCCAAGAAATATAATCCACCTGCATTATTGGAAACGGCTTTGATGATTGTTTCATATATGTATGTACATGTTTTTGTTGAATATTCAATTTGGTGCTATTACAATTTTGTGATTATCAGATGGCATACGATCAAGAGCAATTTTGAACAATTGAACTAATGCATTATGCTGATGCAAAAACCTTTTTAGCTCACGAATAATTTCTCGTCTTGTATTTGAAACAATTGCACAACGTTGATCCAATTCACGATTTTCATCACCAATAAAATAAATTTGCACAAATTGATGATCATAGCGTCGGGGTATGGCAATAACGAACCAGGGGTGGGATCGGCTAATGTGATTTGTGATAGTTGATAGTCATAAAATAAAAATTCCGTCTGCGTAAGGTGATAATCACATGTGATAGTCACATATTTGTGACTTTTTCTTGTGACAGCTATTTTGTTGTCACATCTAGGTATAATTGACACGATATAAATCGATTTCTTATTGTTTCTTCTATTTTCGTAAAAAATGAACGTGTTTGTCCCTGTGCAATTATTTTTAAGAAATGAAAATGATGAAAGTGAGAATAATTACCGCAGAAAAGTTCGTTTGATAAATCTTAACCTGCGAAGCAAATTGAATATATTTGAGCTGCCAAGTAAGCCATTTTTTCTTATCGCATTTTTTTTAAGTTGTAGTCAATTCAATTATTTTATAGTTTTCTGAAACATTTCCGGGTAACAAAAGAGACCTTTTCCTATATTCTTCGGATCTTGGATTTACCAACTGGAATTCGATCCACCCATATTCCACCTACCCTCCAGTTAGCTGTGACGCTGAACTTTCTTGGAGGAGGTGCCTACCAAAGGCAAGTGGGGTCTGACTGGTCGACTCCGATGGGACAAAGCACAGTAAGTGAAGTCACTAGAGCTACTTTAATAATAATGGAGAGAAAATTGTGCCCTTTGACAATCAAATTTACTACCTCTGAGAGAACAAAGAGATATTATTTTGAAAAATTTGGAATCCCGGGAGGTAAATTGGAGTTTTGTTTTCACCGCATAATTTGTAAAAAATGTATGTTTCAAGTAATCGGCTGCATAGATGGAAGCCACATCATGATTCTTCGCCCAACCGAAAATGAGCATATGTTTTTCAATAGGAAAGGAAGGCACAGTATAAATGCAATGATTGTAAGTCAAATTTGATATTATTTTAAGAGTATTAACATTTATTACATTTTGTATTTTAGATTTGTGATGAAAAGTACAAAATACTATCCATCAATGCAAAATATGGTGGATGCTCACATGATAGCTTTGTATGGAGGCAGAGTAAACAAAGAGAAAAGTTAAATTTGGAGTACTGTGCAGGCAGAACAACATCGACATGGCTCCTCGGTACTGCTTAGCTAAATATACAAACAAAGACAACATTATGTGTTTATCATTTAATATTTGTTTTTCTTTACTGATATTTTTTTTGGACAAGGTGATAGTGGCTATCCTTTGGAGCCGTTCTTAATAACACCGTATAGAACTGCAGCAGATCACTCACCAGAAGCACACTTTAATTATAAACACTCCCAAGCTAGAAGCACCATAGAACGATGCATTGGTGTGATGAAGAGTAATATTTTCGTTTTTTCCTATCGAACTCAAAAATTAACTTTTTCTTATTTACAGCTCGGTGGAGAAGTATATTGGAAGAAAGAAAATTGAGGTATTCTCCCAAAAGGTCAGCGCAAGTCATAAATGTATGTGCTGCTTTGCACAACATATGCTGCGACCAGAATGTACCACTCCCAGAAGAATTAAGAGTATTCCCAACAGAAAATATAGCAAACCAACAAGACGAAAACAACGTCAACACTGGAACTCAAATAAGAAACCGCATTAAAAATGATCTCTGGGCTAACCGTCCAATTCATTAAATTAAAAAAAAAAACAAATTACAAACAAAAATTAGGTATACCTATACTTTATTTGAAAAACAAAAACGAAATAAAGGCACTTCAAAACAAAAAAAAACTTAAATGAATTCTTAAAAACAAAATAAAACTTAAATTACTTCACATCACAAATTTAGATACTTATATATTATAATATGAATTAGGAACTTAAACTTTTTAGCCATATATTTATTTCTTATTTAGCTCTAAAAATTTCAGCTCATTAACCGCCTTAGAAAGTTCCAGCTCCATTCTCTTTAAGGTGAGTTCTTCTCTTTTTAGAGCATTGGAGCTTTGATTTTCCTTCTCCTTGATTTGACACATTGTTTGCACAGAATCCTTCAAGTCTTTAATAGACATATTTATGCTGTCCAAAGATTTAATTATTTGGTCAAAGTTTTCCTTTTGCGCCTCAATAAATTGTTCTTGCAATTGAATTTGCTTTTGGGCCAGCATATTTTCATTGTCTATCTTTTTGTTTTTGTTTGTGGCTTTTGTGACTTTTTCTGTTAGAACCGCTGGCGCTGGTTGTTGTGTATCCACCATCTCCGACTCCACTAAGGTATCACCAATTAATTCATTTAATTCACCTTCGAATTCTAAATTAAAAAGAAATTAATCTTTAAGAAAAAAAAGAAAAACAACAAAATGATCAAAAATACCCACCTTGTTCCTCACAGCCAAAGTCTGACACACCGCTTATACCATTTACAACTGCTTCCATGCCGCATACCCCAACTATTACCTCTTCGTTCGCATCTAATGTATGTTCAGTAAACGGTCCTCCCCCAGTTTTTGTTATTGATTTTTTGTTTTTAATTAATTTTTGTTTGGCGTTGTATTTCCGGACTGTCCAAAACTAATATTATTTGTATAGGGAAGAAACATTAAAAATAAAACTAAAAGCAGATAAACAAATCATACTCTTTTCCACTCCGCACAACTTTTTGACGGTGGTCCATTTGCGTTTAGTTGCTGCTTTAGTTTTTCCCACAAAATTCTATGGGCATTCCGGGAGTTGCTTCCTTTTTGGGAAAAGGATTTAGCCAGATCCGGGTGCGCTTCCATAAAGCTTGTTAGCAAATCTATTTGCGATTTGTTCGCTAGCACTTGTGACCTATAGAAAAATACAAATATATTGTGTTTCATTTTATAACATTTTCAATACATAATTTAAGCATTTACTTACATTTTTAACACTTTATTTTTAACCAACTCAATAAATTAGTTTGAAAAATCACTGGAAAATAAACTTCGCGGTAAAAATTGGTAAGAAGGAGAAAGTCAAATGACAAACGTCAAGCTATTCTTCTAAAGTGATGCCAAATTTCAAATAATTTTTGATGATCACATTACCCAGAAAGAAAATTTAATGTGATCACATTTGTTGATCACAAATGTGATAATCACACATCACATTAGCCGATTCCACTCCAGCTTGATGATAAATCTGGCCCTGAATCTGTTACATGTATGCAATTTTAGGTAGATGTTGAATCAGAATTTTTAAGACTTTATGATTCAGATTGATATAAACATGGGACAATCCTGTTGAGGTATTTACCTTAAAAGTCGGCATATAATTATCTCTAATAATTTTAGTAGCACCAAAAGAAGTCATTTGATATGCCGAATTGTATTGTTGAATATTACTGCATTAACTTGTGCGCGTTCATCTGTAGTCTGAGATCGTCTTAATAATGCCACTTGATTTGCTTTACGCGTTCGCCGGCCTATGTTTGGTCGTCTTGCTAGTGGCATTTTACCTTCACTCAACGACTCAACAATATTTTGGAAAATATAAACATAACAAAGCAATAATTATCGCTGATAAAATTAAATGACATATGATGACATTAAATTTGTTTGACAGAACTAACGTCACTTTTTTTGTCTTCGATTGTTTTGCCAAAGGTTCAAATTGGCTTTTAAGTATTAGTACAAATTGTTTGTATATGGGAGTATAGAAAGATGTTGATTTTACACTTTTTCAAGATTTTTTTTAATTTTCTCTACGTACAAACCTTCTCTGGACTTCCACGAATAATTCAAGACTACAATTAGCCAAATCGGTAAAGGCATTGTTGAGTTATAATATTACAACGAAAAGTGGCATTGATTTTTAGGCACGAGTACGATAACTTTGGCGCCAAGATAGAATAACGGTTTTTGGTAGAGGGTCTTAATACAAGCATTTTTTACTATGGGAGGGGGGGTTCTATCTCCCCCCGTTTAGGCGAGAGGGGCAATTTAAAAAAGTTATTATTTAAAATGGAAAAAAATAATTAAAAAATAACGGTGATACTTACAATTAAGTTGTATACATTCTGTTCTATTAGCCACTTTTTAAATCAAGTCAAAACTATGCGTAGTTTTTGAAAAATTTAATTTTAAACTCAAAATTTAAGTAAAAATAGTTAAAAAAAGGTTTAAAGTGTAACTTTTTCAATACTTCAAGATTATCTACCATTGTTTTTATTTCAGAATTTATTGCTCTTATTTGTTTTTGATGAAATACTGAAAACTAGATGATTTTATGTCTTTTAGTTTTTGAGAAAATTGAAAATAAAAATTTAATTTTAAACTCAAAATTTGAGTAAAAAAAGTTAAAAAAAGGTTTAAAGTGTAACTTTTTCAATACTTCAAGATTATCTACCATTGTTTTTATTTCAGAATTTATTGCTCTTATTTGTTTTTGATCAAATACTGAAAACTAGATGATTTTATGTCTTTTAGTTTTTGAGAAAATTGAAAATAAAAATTTAATTTTAAACTCAAAATTTGAGTAAAAAAAGTTAAAAAAAGGTTTAAAGTGTAACTTTTTCAATACTTCAAGATTATCTACCATTGTTTTTATTTCAGAATTTATTGCTCTTATTTGTTTTTGATCAAAAACTGAAAACTAGATGATTTTATGTCTTTTATTTTTTGAGAAAATTGGAAATAACCACAACTACTATTTTAATTTAATTCTTTTTTTTTTGCTTGAGTGGTCTTATTTTGATAGTAATAATGGTATTTGCGTATGCGTAATGCGTGTTTGGGTGTATGCAACAGTAAGGTGTGCGCGAGTTTGGGTGTGTGCAACAGTGGGATCTGTAAGGGGGGGCATGCTGCCCCCCTGCAACCCCCCTGCTTGGGAACACTATAGGATTTGGGGTGGGTGCAAGTTGGATTGCGTGCAAGGTGGGGTGGGTGCAAGGTGCGGTGGGTGCAAGATGGGGTGCATGCAAAGTTTCTTTTGCATTTAAATAAGCTGGATTTAAGAAAAATTAATTTACCTCTTAATCCATATTCGATTATTACTATCAAAATAAGACTACGTTAATACTTAAGCAAGGAAAAAGTAATTTAATTAAAATATTTTGTTTTGGTAATTTTCAATTTTCTCAAGAACTAGAAGACATCAAGTCATCTAGTTTTCAGTTTTTGATCAAAAACAAATGAGCAATGAATTATAAAAAAAAAATAGTAGATAATCTGCAAGTTTTGAAAAATTACACTTTAAACCTTTTTTTTTAACTTTTTTTTGCACAAATTTTGACTGTAAAACAATTTTGTTCAAAAACTATGCATAGTTTTGACATAGTTGGCTTTAAAAAAGATATAATACTTAATTATAAGTATTACCGTTGTTTTTTAATTATTTTTTTTCCATTTAATGTACATATTTTTTTAAACTGCCCCTACCGCCTAAACGGGGGGAGATAGACCCCCCTCCCATAGTAAAAAATGCTTGTTTTTAACTGTTCTATACAAATCCGTCATTAAACTTTGTCGCCAAAGTTATCGTACTCTCCCCGATTTTTATATATATAGATCTAAATAAAAGTATTAAATTGTCTGTGTTTTAATAACATTCTTACTTTTCTTATGCTTTTTCGAATGTCGTAAGCTTTGTCCGTCACAAGAATGTGTTTTTGTACCTAAAAAAGGTAACTGACAAAATTTTCCATTTGTTTTTTGTAAGCGTCTGTTAGCTCTTCTCAGAAACGACTTGTTTGTAGGTAAACGACTATCAAATTTTTCTAGCGACAGCTTTTTAGGTATCAATTTGATTATCACCTTACACAGATCAAATTCGATTATTTTGACTGTCAACAATTATGAATCACCTTAGCCGATTCCACCCCAGTATTCACAATTAGGGGGAAAACAATGTGAGGTTAACTCAGCCGTTCAAAAAAGAGATCCGTTGAATTCAAAAATTGAAAAATTAATGAAATATTTTAAGAAAAATGAATTGTGCAACTTCTTTTCAGTGAAAGCTGTGCTAAAAATAATATTTTACTGCTTTTGGCATACAAATTCTATGATTTTTATAAAAAGTTTCGCTAAAAACAGAAAAAAATCATGCAGAAAGTATAAGCGCGCCCTAGAATTGCAATGAGAGCTTGGCTCGATTTGAGCTTGGCTCAGTTTTGACAGATACAAATCGTGGTGAGAATTTTGACAACTCAACAATTTCGTGTCTCAGAATTTATGTAGGTGGGTGAAATGAAACGCACAGTTTCGTGATTAGCTTATATTCTAAGCTTACAGACTAGGTTATAAATTATAATTGTTCAATGTACTCTTATAATATTGTACGGGGTGTTACCAATTCAATAAACTTTTAGCATTCATGACACTCCCCCAAACTTATTATAAACTTAATATACAATTTATTTTAACTAAAATCATTTATTCAGTTTTGTTTATTTATTTATTAATATTAGTTTATATAATCAACATTTTAATTCAAAATTCATTTAACGATTTACAATTCATAATTTTTCTTTAACTTAAGAATGGTTAATAATTGTGTTTCATTTCATAGTTAATAATTCATAATTCAAATTAATATATAAAATTCATTTAACAATTTTTTTTTTTTTTTTTTAATTTAAATACTCAATTTTCAAAGATGTAAAACAAAATGATATTTATGTACATATTTGTAAAGACCAACATACTATTGATATTGTTTATTTTTTTTTGTTTTTTTGTTATATTTGTAAGGCACCCATCTTTTAATTGGAACTGGTGCTCTCTTTGATCTTCGAGGAATGTTTGATACAGGTTTCTCAAATCTATATGTACAATATTTGTAGGTGCAAAGGACACTTCTGAATTTAGCTTTTTTTAATTGTCAAATATGAGCGGACCTATGAACACCATCAGTATTAATAGTATACACAACATTTCCAATTTTTCTTACAATAAATCCAGGTATCCATTTAAAAGAAAAATTGTGTTTGAGTTTATAAAGAATTTTATCACCTGGCTTAAAAATTATATAAATTTTATTTTGGCCTACGTTTATCAATGACACTTTTTTCTGTTTGGCTTTTATCGCTATTTCTTTTTCTTGAAAATGGAATTTCTTTTGAATCTCATTACGGATTTTAGGATTAATATCATCTAAAAGTGTTTTTGGTTTATTTCTAAATATAATTTCATTTGGACATAGGTTGGTTACTGTCGACGGAGTTCATCTATACTTCAAACAAAAAACTATCGATTAGAATATCAATTGGCAATGAATTATAGTTGACATCTTTTAACATTTTCTTAAGGGTATTTTTTGAAGTTTGAACAGCTCTCTCCGCCGCCCCATTGGACTGTGGGTGGTACGGAGGGCTCTTCAAACATTTGATGTTATTATTTAGGCAAAAATTAGCAAAAATTTCGGAATTGAATGGAGGGCCGTTATCAGATACAATTGTGGAGGGCAACCCAAAATAAGTAAAAAGTGATCTTAAAACTGATATAACATTTTCCACTTTTGTATGTTTCATAGCCTTCACATCAATCCATTTTGTGTAACTGTCTACTATCAGTAAATAATTGAAACCTTTCATATAAAAAAAATCGATGTGTATTCTTTCAAAAAAAATGTTTGATTCAGGCCATGGTTCATGATATTGTGATGCTGGCTTGCTACCTGAAAAAGCACAAGGTTTGCAATCTGACACAAAAACTTCAATATCATGATCGATGCCTGGCCACCAGAAATATTGTCGGGCTAACATTTTTATGCGGACGACACCTACATGGGATTCATGAAGACGCACTAAAATCGATTGTTGTAAAATGTCTGGTATGGCCATCCTGAGTTTACCATATTTAAAACAGTTTTAATTTTGTAATCTTTATTTGACTCTAACGCTACGTCCTTAAATTTAAAGTTTAAGAAACTATCGCACTGTATTGCATTTAAAAGTGAACTGTACTCCTCTACTTCCGTTGGGTAGGTGAGAGGAAGACGTGAAAGCCCGTCGGCATTATTCATTTTACTACCTTTCTTATACTCAATTTTATATTGATACATACTAAGTATCAACGCCCAACGATGAATACGAGCTGCCGTCACTGGCGGTGTGGACTTGTTGGGGTTGAAAATTTCCCTTAATGGCTGGTGGTCAGAATAAATTGTAAAAGGTTTTCCATAAATATACTTATGGAATTTCTTTACCGTGAAAATAATAGCTAACGCTTCCCTATGGAGCTGGGAGTACTTCTTTTCCGACGAACTCAGTGTACTAGAAGCAAAAAGAACAGGTCTTTCAACACCGTCAACTAAATGTGATAAAATACCACCCACTCCATAAGGACTCGCATCGCAATATAAAATAATCTGTTTATTTGGATCATAGTGAGCCAACATGTTGCTGTTCAAAATAGATTGCTTGCTTTTTATAAATGCTGCTTCGCATTCAGTTGACCAGTTAAAAATTACATCTTTCTTTGTCAGATTATAAAGATCTTTGAGTTCCGAGGAAAGGTTCGGGATACATCTTGAATAATAATTCAACAACCCAAGGTAAGATTTTAACTGGGTCACATTTTCTGGCTTAGGGGCATTTTTAATCGCTTCCTACTTTTTAAGACTAGGCTTAATTCCATCTTTATTGATCACATGACCTAAATACTCTATTTCATTTTGAAAAACCTGACATTTATCCATTTTTACCCTTACTTTATACTTTTCCAACCTGTCCAGAACTTTAATCAAATTTGATCTACATTCATCAAAGTTTGAGCCTCCAACGATTATATCGTCGAGATAGCACTGCACTTTTGGAATGTTCTTCAAAATCTCATCCATAATTGATTGGAAGATGGCAGGTGCACATTTAACACCGAAAATCAGTCGTCGAAATCTAAAGAGACCCTTATGGGTATTTATGGTCAACAACTCCTGGCACCTCTCTTCAACTTCCACTTGTTGGTAAGCTCCTTCCAGATCTAACACACAAAAACAGGCTGAGTTGCTTAAACTTGCAAAAATGTCATCACATCTTGGCAAAGGACAATGATCGGTGCGAGCAAATGGGTTTATTGTGACCTTACAGTCAACACACCGAATATCTCCACTGGGTTTCGTAACCACAACCACAGGTGACGCCCAATCACTGTATCGAACAGGATATATTATGTTTTCTGTTAAAAGCCTATCTATCTCCTGTTCTACCTTATCGCGAAGACCGAAAGGAACTGTATACGGTCGAAAAAATACCGGTGTACTATTTTCTTTTAAAATTATATTGGCTTTATATTCTAAAATCGAATCTCGTTTATCGCCTTGGAATACCTTTTTATATCTCTCAACTAAATCGCTTATTTTTGAGTTGCCTCCATTCTTATCCAACTTCAAATTAGAACATGCATTAACGTCAAAAAACGTACTTCTCCAATTCGGAAGAAGTCTGTCAAGCCATGACCTTCCTAACAGTGGGACAAATTTCTTAGGTCCATCAACTATAATTAATTCCAATTTGAAAATTTGATTACTTTCTGACAAACGTACCGAAACATTAAAAGCGCCGACTATATCCACTTTATTTCCCGAAATTACATTTAGAGTTCGATTACACGATTCTAGAATTTGATTTGGGAATAATTCGTCGAATGTTCTTACATGCATTACCGATGTACATGCGCCTGAATCAAGCTCCATTTCTAAACGTTTGCCATTACAAATCAAACATACTAAAAACGGAGTGTTTCCACTTTGTAAATTATGTATATAACCTAAATCAATAGCATGTTCTCTTTCTTCTTCGTTTTTAATTGCCTGAACATTACTTCTCCCCTCGTAATACCGGTTCTTCGATCTACCTCTAGATTTACTTCTATATCTTTTGTTTGTTTTATAACAGTTACCTTGAACATGTCCCCATTTTTTGCAGAAGTAGCATTGCACATTATCGGAATTACCTCTTGTTGTACGTCGATATGTTCTGTCATCTGATTTTTTTTGATTCACCTTCATCTCCCTTTGTAGCCCTTTGTCTCAACGCATGCACTGCCCCCATTGCCGAAGCTCCACTCATATGTCCCATCTCCAACTCGATCAATTCCATGTTGAGCGCTGTCTCACATGCCTTTTCAAACGTTAAATCTCCAATATCAATCAACTTCGTTTGAATTTTTTTGTTTTTGATGCCCATTAAAAGCCTATTGCTTTATAGCCACTATATAATCAGAAATGCTTTCTGCGGAGTCTTGGTTGCGATTTAAAAACTTGAAGCGTTCCGCTAGTTGGTTCGTTTTTGGCTCGTAATGCGCTTTTAGTTTTTTCACCAGATCATCATACTTGAACTCGTCTGGTTTTTTTGGTGCTACCAGAGTCTTAGCAATAGTATAAAGTTCACTACCTCCCATTCCAATTAGAAAAGACACTTTATCATCATCTTTATCAATTTTATTCAATTTCAATAAATGAGTCATACGTTCTATGTACTCATTGAAATTATCACCCGCATTAAAATATTCTATGCGTCCGATAAAGCCAGACATTCTTGTATCGTTTTTTACGTCCACTTTTTCGTCTTCGTTTAATTTTTTATCTTCCGTCATTTACTTTACAAATAAAGCACGCGACTTTAAATTATATATGTACGTCTTAAAATTTTTCTTTGTTATCCTCGTCGCCAGTTTCGTGTCTCGGAATATATGTAGGTGGGTGAAATGAAACGCACAGTTTCGTGATTAGCTTAAGACTAACTTAATTTAATACATCTCTTATATTCTAAGCTTACAGACTAGGTTATAAATTATAATTGTTCAATGTACTCTTATAATATTGTACAGGGTGTTACCAATTCAATAAACTTTTAGCATTCATGACAAACAAAATGTAAACAGAACAAAATTAATTCACAATGCAAATGAAGGTAAAACAATTTAAATCGAAAGTATTATTTTATTTAAATTCAAATATATAATAAATTTGCACTTAATTTGATCCTCAGATAAAGAAGAAACCAAGGAGAATGTTGCAACAGAAGAAGTGGAATTCCCCGAGAAGGAAGCCACCAACGCCAGCATATCTATTTTGGAGCGAAAAATCATCAGCCACGAAGAGGTACAAATTCAAGGTAAGTGTGTTCGTCACATTCATTTTAAACTCAAATTATATGAATATTGTTTTCTTTTTAAGTTGAAATTACACTTGACGACAAGATTTTGTTCCTAGCAATCAAATCGCTCTATTCCGATGGGTTCTTACATCGTCAATTTTTAACCCGTCTGTAGGAATGAGAAGGGCCGATTTCAGTGAAGGGATCAATATTGGGGAAGACTGAAAAGCTTTGCGATGAAACCGGTCTGACATGCTTTATTCGTTGAGAAAGATATACATACATATCGAAAATGTGGCTATGAAGTTGAGTGATCGATTTATTTGTTGACACCTTCCTTGGTCATTCATAGCCAAGGCCCAAGACTATAAATAAATCAGGTGGCACAACAGTCAGTTAAAAACTAGGGCCTAGTGACTTACAACTCTCAAACATTCCTGTGTGCGAGTAATGTTGTCAGGGATAGAAGGGACCTACAGTTTAAAGCCGAATCCGAACGGCAAATTCGAGAAAGCACTTTTCATGACAAGAATTACTCTTGGAGGAATTGTCAATTCCTCGCAAGAGGCAGTACCCGTGAAAAAAACTTTAGATGGCACAGGCAGGGATCGAACCCAAGACCTCTGGCATGACAATCCAACGCACTTTTTTTTTCCCAATTCATTTTTATTAACTCATTCTTAAGACTATCTTAAAGCTAGACAAAAATTCATAAAACTAGCCTAATTATCCATAACTTACAACTAACTTACTGGTCCCATACGGACACTCTAAGTTAAACAATAATACTTAATGCTAATGCCTTTCGGCCCTAAGATCTATTTAACTTCAATTCATTTTATTTATTTTTGTCTTCATTAGAAAATTTAGAAAAAACTAATGTCAATATCCTTTTTTATTTTACTTAAAAACTACTTAAAATAAGGTCCTTAATATAAAACTTAAAGCTAACTAAAACTACCTATTCTACCTATAAACTACTTAAAACTAGAACAACCACAGCAGCAAATCTAACTATCTAACGTTTTTTGTTTTTCATATTTTGTCTTTTTTTTTACTTTTTTTTTTGATTATTCCATGTTTTTTTTTTTAATTTTTTTTTTGTATTTTTTTGTATTTTTCCTTTTTTGTATTTTTTGTATTTCTTTGTATGTTTTTTTTGTGCCACCATGCCTATTCTACTTAGAACTAAACCCTAAAACTATAAAACAAGTATGTAAGCCGGCCAAGGCTTAAAACCCCATCCCGACTACTCACTATCAAGTGCCGATTGAAGCCACCAAAACTGGCTCTCCTGCTTCACCCTATCAGTTCGGTCCCTTTCGGACACAGCCCTACTGAACCGAAGGAGCTCTGCTCCGCCTTGTGCCATGACGTCCCGATTGTACAGGAGTCGCATATCAACGGTTCGTCGTCTGACGTGGTAGATTAACGGAACTGCCAATCTATCCTGTATCAGACCGCATCTATCTAAAAAGAGGAATGCCTCTGGTGGAATGAAGCCGCTCAAGCGTGCACTTTCAAAATACTCATCGTTCGGATAGAACGCCCCGAAAATTAAATTGTTGGTCGAAGACATAGCTCTTGCAATGTGACCTCGAACGAGTTTTATCACGAAATTGTCAATTCTGTTGATTCGAGTCCCGTTGTATAGGACCTCGTTGGAATAGTAATGCACGTAAGAAGATGCGGCTGTTCGATATAAGGCGGTACAGCGTCGTAAACACTGCCGCTCGAACACCCGAAACTTCTCCATCTGGGAAGAGGCAACGTTGAACCACACAGGACAACCATAAACGATCATCGGCCGTATGAGGGCCATGTAGCAAATTACCTTCACTCTGGGGTCAAGCCGACTGCTGTAAAACAGCCGTTTAGTCAGAGCGAAGGCTCCTCTGGCCCTGGTCAGAGCAGCATTTATATGTCTGTCGAAATATAAATACTGATCTAACCAGATACCGAGGTACTTCACTACACTTTTGCTCGCTAATCGCTGCCCGTGAAGATCAACGATAACCATCTTGCGCCAATTCTTGCACGTATCCCTCGTGGCCCCAGCCAACGGAGTCCGGAACAGAATTGTCTCCGACTTCTGGACATTTATTTTCAGTTTCCAGTCATCGCAATATCGCTGAATCTTGTCGAAATCACGCTGCAAGAGAATTCTAATAACCTCAACCTTTCGGGCCGTTCTGTACGCAATTAGATCGTCGGCGTACGCAATTGCCTTTGTAAGACTACCTATCAGATCGCTGGTGTAAATGCTGAAGAGAATCGGCGAATTCACCGCTCCCTGTTGAAGACCATTTTTAATTAAGAATGTTGTGGTAGAAGTTACATTGCCACTTTTGACAACAAACTTTCTACCGTTAAGCATATCATAAAGTATATACAACAATGGCTTGCTTATGCCAAGCCTGCTCAGTTTTAGGTAAAGACCCTCTAACCATACGGTGTCAAAGGCCTTTTCCAAATCAACCAAAACAGCACCTGTGCATTGTTGTTTTGTTTTATTCCATTGGATATCAGAAACGAGTTTAGACGCAGCATGAATTGTGTCATGACCCGCCTTGAACCCGAACTGTTTATCCGGAATTATTTTGTTGTCCGCAGCCCACTTAGTCAGAGCCCTATTGATGATCTTTTCGAAAACTTTGCTGATGCTCGGAAGAAGACTTATCGACCGAAGATTTGACGGGTTGGAGTTGTCCTTTCCCTTTTTCGGGAGAGGATGAACCACAGCGGTCTTCCAATGCACTGGATAATATGCATTATTCAGTGCATTATTGAAGAGTGTGGTGTAAATGTCAATTGCCTCCATCGGTAAATGTCTTAGTACAACGTTGGATATACCATCGACGCCTGCTGACTTTTTATTTTTTATTGAGTTGAAGATGAGCTGAAGCTCAACCTTCGTCACTAACAGGGGACTTGGACCCGTTTGCTCGGCGATTATGGCATTTGCCAAGGAATCGTCATTGAACCGCATGAAACCGCGGTTCTCAGATCGCCATTGTGTCATATCATTTCGAAGGTAAAAATGATTAAGTAGGGCTCTGTTTTCCAGGTCGTGGTTGGGGCGAGTGCTAGCATTCACCTTGTACACTTGCTGGAAAGCAGCTCCCACCGCCTCCACTTTTTCCTTCGGATCTTCAATTATAAAAAAGTCATCGTCAAAGATGGCTTCTTCTGGATCTATTTGCGCTGTCCTGAGTACGTCTCTGTTCTCTTCAGTTCTTTGGAGTTTCAGACACGGAAGGTCATTGTCGTTCTTTTTCCTGAATATCTTGTTGATTTTAGGGAACATACTAGGGTCACTGAAATTAACTGACCGGATCTTGCGGTCCCAGTACTTGTTAATTGATAACCTGTAGTTCTCCTTAATCAACAGATTGACATTTTTTATTGACGACTTCAGTGTCCTAACCTCCAAGTCGTGTGGGTCTGTAAGTCGTCTGTACAAGTTTTTGAGTCTTGTCAGTAAGCCACTCTTGTGCTTACGTAGTGCGTCAATAGTCGAGTTTCTGTAAGCGTCCATTTGGTCCCGTTCTTTGTACTTTGGTATTGTCCGTTCCATTGTTTGTTTTATTGTTTCATTCATCTGTTGTAAATGTTGGTCAATTTCTGTATTTGTCAGGTTTCTGTTGTTTGGTGGGGCTATGTCACTCGAACGAAGTTCTCTCGCTAGAGCGTTGGTGAAACGAGGCCAGCGCATCTTACTGTAATTGTAAGAATGCGTTGCAACGTATTCCTCCAACTCCACGCGTTCGTTCGGAATCTGCATTATAGCAGCCAGTCCGCAGTGATCACTGTCGTACTCGACTGTCTGTAAGCAGTTTCGAGGGTGATTACCCACTTTGTCTGTAACTGTCAGTCTGATGTCGTACAGCAAAAGATCCAGAAAGGAGCCGGTTCTTGGATACGATGGCTTTTCAGTAGCCAACAGGTCGACGCCATATTCAACGCTGTAAAGATTCATCAAATTAAAAAGATGGTTACCTCTGGGATTACTATGTTGATTTCCCCAATCTTCATGTTTTGCGTTCAAATCACCGGCCAAGATGAAATAGTTTTCTTCCAAGCTCAGTTTCAGTTCCCTAAAAAGAATCTCGAGTTCTGAAGCAAAGTAAGTAACCTGCGGAGCTCCAGCCGCATACATATACATCCGCTTCCCTTGAGTGAGAGAGATGCATACAACGCAAACTTCTAACGTCTTAAACTTTCGCAATTCATTGTTGTATATGACTTTATAATTAATGCCTTTTCGTATAAAGAGAGCGACACCGCCCCCTTGAGTGGAGTCGGGCCGGTCTCTTCTTACGATATTGTAATTTTTATGAGTCAATTTGTGTTTGTGGTTTAGCTTAGTTTCGCTAGCCATAAACACATCGGGACTGTAGTCTTTCAACAATTGGAACATATTGGCTCTTCGTTCAATCCTTCCTTCAATTCATTTTATTTATTTTTGTCTTCATTAGAAAATTTAGAAAAAACTAATGTCAATATCCTTTTTTATTTTACTTAAAAACTACTTAAAATAAGGTCCTTAATATAAAACTTAAAGCTAACTAAAACTACCTATTCTACCTATAAACTACTTAAAACTAGAACAACCACAGCAGCAAATCTAACTATCTAACGTTTTTTGTTTTTCATATTTTGTCTTTTTTTTTACTTTTTTTTTTTTGATTATTCCATGTTTTTTTTTTAAATTTTTTTTTTGTATTTTTTTGTATTTTTCCTTTTTTGTATTTTTTGTATTTCTTTGTATGTTTTTTTTTGTGCCACCATGCCTATTCTACTTAGAACTAAACCCTAAAACTATAAAACAAGTATGTAAGCCGGCCAAGGCTTAAAACCCCATCCCGACTACTCACTATCAAGTGCCGATTGAAGCCACCAAAACTGGCTCTCCTGCTTCACCCTATCAGTTCGGTCCCTTTCGGACACAGCCCTACTGAACCGAAGGAGCTCTGCTCCGCCTTGTGCCATGACGTCCCGATTGTACAGGAGTCGCATATCCACGGTTCGTCGTCTGACGTGGTAGATTAACGGAACTGCCAATCTATCCTGTATCAGACCGCATCTATCTAAAAAGAGGAATGCCTCTGGTGGAATGAAGCCGCTCAAGCGTGCACTTTCAAAATACTCATCGTTCGGATAGAACGCCCCGAAAATTAAATTGTTGGTCGAAGACATAGCTCTTGCAATGTGACCTCGAACGAGTTTTATCACGAAATTGTCAATTCTGTTGATTCGAGTCCCGTTGTATAGGACCTCGTTGGAATAGTAATGCACGTAAGAAGATGCGGCTGTTCGATATAAGCCGGTACAGCGTCGTAAACACTGCCGCTCGAACACCCGAAACTTCTCCATCTGGGAAGAGGCAACGTTGAACCACACAGGACAACCATAAACGATCATCGGCCGTATGAGGGCCATGTAGCAAATTACCTTCACTCTGGGGTCAAGCCGACTGCTGTAAAACAGCCGTTTAGTCAGAGCGAAGGCTCCTCTGGCCCTGGTCAGAGCAGCATTTATATGTCTGTCAAAATATAAATACTGATCTAACCAGATACCGAGGTACTTCACTTCACTTTTGCTCACTAATGGCTGCCCGTGAAGATCAACGATAACCATCTTGCGCCAATTCTTGCACGTATCCCTCGTGACCAGTGGCGGCTGGTGAGTTTTCGAACTGGTGGTGCACTTTTCCTTTTCTAAAAGTTTGAAGATTAGAAATGAAAACAAAAAACAATTTAAATAAAATATATTGATTTTTTATTATTTTTTATACATTAAATCAATGCGACGACATTTTTCGGAAGCGAAATGTTCAATCACCTTTTTATTGAAATCGTGTATTGTTTGTATACATTTTTTTTTTCAATGCTAAGCACAGAAAGTGCATTTAGTCGATCCTGAGACATGGTGTTTCGCAAAAAAGTTTTTTATTCTTTTCAGTGTCGAAAAACATCGCTCGCTCTCTACCGACGTCATTGGGATAGTGCACAGAATTCGCAGTAGGTTCATTGACTCTGAAAATGATTCAGAGAGGTCATTATTATGAAACAATTGTAAAATTGCAACTGCACTATTTGCACTGATGAAATCGTCGCGATTGTATATTGCAGAGAGTTCGTTTTTCAATTTGTTTTTGTCCAAAGCAGCGTAAGTGGAAACTGTGATCGTGAAATCTTTATCGGGAAAAGCAGAACGGTACGTTTTAAAGTTCTCGCAAATGGTTACAAAAATTGAATCTATCTTTCACTTGAGTAATAATTACATAATATCGCACACTTCTTTTGCTATGACAGAGATGGCCGACTTAAACCTTTTTTTAGGAGGTTCTTCAAGTTGACCTATGGTGTTACGTACATTTTGTATACTGATTTCAAAATCATTGATACAATTTTTTATATGAATCAAATCAATATTCCTTTTGTGCATTTGTTTGAATAAAATTTCAATATGTGGCAGAATAAATTGAAAAAAAATCAAGCCAATATAAAAAAGTATCATCGTTCAAATATCTTTGTACATATCAGCTTGATTTATAGAATTTGTACCTATCCCTTTCCGTTTCTATAATGGTGGCCATGCATTCTTTTAAAGGCTCCATGTATCTATGTACTGAGTCAACCGTTCGAGAATTAAAGTTCCATCTCGTTTGCGGAGCTGCTGGAATCTTCTTTGATACAATATTTTTCAAAATCTCTGTACGCTTCGGAGATCGTGAAAAAAACTTTGGAAAAGCTTGAAGGTTGGCAAAAAATTTCTGTACGCTTTTGTTTTGACTTACACTTTTTTCTGTTATTAAGTTGAGTTGGTTGGCGTAACAATGAACAAATAAAGCATTTGGATAGATGGTTTTTACTTTAGCCTGTACTCCACCAACATTCCCGCTCGTTACAGAGGCGCCATCGTAACATTGTGCTATTAACTGTTGACTGTAATTCTGTTATAATAACAGAACTAAGCCCTTCAGCAGTATGGGAATGTGGCGTAAGAGATTTCCAAAAGCGTTCATGAATATTTCCGTTTTGCTCGTATCGTAAAATCATAACCATCTGCATTGTAGTCGATACATCGCATCGGTAGTTTCATCAGCTTGAACTGCCACTTATTCACATTTTTTTATAATATCCGATGATTCTTTGTGGTATACACATAAAATTGAGTCCAAAATATCGTTCTGCATAGTTTTTGACGTGCCTTTGAAGACTGTAGACGATGTGAGATGCTCCTTCATGACTGTATCCAACTCTGATACAAAGTCTATTAATCCGCGAAATACCCCAGAATTATTTGACTCAATTGTTTCATCGTGACCTCGCAAAGCCAATTCAAATGCACCACAAAACTTAACACAATCGATAAGACGTGATAAAATATACCTGTTTTTATCAACTTGTTCGTTACCTATACTTCTTTATATTATTTCTATACACAGAATCAAGCTGATTACGAATGTCGACCGTGCCTAACACAGACAAACTCATTACATTTGGTAAGTGTACTATCGAAGAATCGTGTTTTTTATTTTTTCACTTAAATGCGTCAAATCCAATCTGTCCAAATTGATTCACCACCAAAAATAATGCAAGGAAAACAAAAGAATGCATTAAGACGTTCACATCCACACAGCCATTTCTTTTTATTATACCTACATTTCACTTTTAAAACTTCGAGTGAATTCTTTATTTTTCGATTTGCATTTAATAAGGGCCTCGGGGGTCCGGCCAATTTTATATCAACTTTATTTTTAAAAGTTTTGTTATTTTCTTTAAAATAATCAATGTTCATTTTGACTATCTCACATCAACCAAAACCAAAATAAAAAGGAAAAACAATTATGTACAAACAATATAATAACATAATACAGCTACTATGAACTACTATGAATATGATGAATAGTCATCTAGTCATCCTTGCCAGATTCAAACATACAACTTCAAACATCGAACGGGTGCTCTGTATGAATCTGCAATTTTCGATTAGCTCGTGCGGCGCACGAGAGCAGAGTCATTAATCGGTATATTTCAATGAATTATCTTTTGTTTCACGCGTCAGGCCTATAAGCATGTAACTCATACAAGTTATACAAGCAATCCTCGTGCACTCGCCGAAGCGCACGAGAATTTTTCTTCACAGGGAAAATAAAACTTATTTTCATTTTAATTGTTGCGGCATAATTGGCAATTTTTTTATGTTTTTGTATGTTTAAAAGTTAAAAACTAAATATTAATATGGTAATATAAAAATATAGAATCTTTTGAATTGGGTGTTCAGCGCACGAGCGCACTTAAGGTACAGCCGCCGTTGCTCGTGACCCTAGCCAACGGAGTCCGGAACAGAATTTTCTCCGACTTTTGGACATTTATTTTCAGTTTCCAGTCATCGCAATGTCGCTGAATCTTGTCGAAATCACGCTGCAAGAGAATTCTAATAACCTCAACCTTTCGGGCCGTTCTGTACGCAATTAGATCGTCGGCGTACGCAATTGCCTTTGTAAGACTACCTATCAGATCGCTGGTGTAAATGCTGAAGAGAATCGGCGAATTCACCGCTCCCTGTTGAAGACCATTTTTAATTAAGAATGTTGTGGTAGAAGTTACATTGCCACTTTTGACAACAAACTTTCTACCGTTAAGCATATCATAAAGTATATACAACAATGGCTTGCTTATGCCAAGCCTGCTCAGTTTTAGGTAAAGACCCTCTAACCATACGGTGTCAAAGGCCTTTTCCAAATCAACCAGAACAGCACCTGTGCATTGTTGTTTTGTTTTATTCCATTGGATATCAGAAACGAGTTTAGACGCAGCATGAATTGTGTCATGACCCGCCTTGAACCCAAACTGTTTATCCGGAATTATTTTGTTGTCCGCAGCCCACTTAGTCAGAGCCCTATTGATGATCTTTTCGAAAACTTTGCTGATGCTCGGAAGAAGACTTATCGACCGAAGATTTGACGGGTTGGAGTTGTCCTTTCCCTTTTTCGGGAGAGGATGAACCACAGCGGTCTTCCAATGCACTGGATAATATGCATTATTCAGTGCATTATTGAAGAGTGTGGTGTAAATGTCAATTGCCTCCATCGGTAAATGTCTTAGTACAACGTTGGATATACCATCGACGCCTGCTGACTTTTTATTTTTTATTGAGTTGAAGATGAGCTGAAGCTCAACCTTCGTCACTAACAGGGGACTTGGACCCGTTTGCTCGGCGATTATGGCATTTGCCAAGGAATCGTCATTGAACCGCATGAAACCGCGGTTCTCAGATCGCCATTGTGTCATATCATTTCGAAGGTAAAAATGATTAAGTAGGGCTCTGTTTTCCAGGTCGTGGTTGGGGCGAGTGCTAGCATTCACCTTGTACACTTGCTGGAAAGCAGCTCCCACCGCCTCCACTTTTTCCTTCGGATCTTCAATTATAAAAAAGTCATCGTCAAAGATGGCTTCTTCTGGATCTATTTGCGCTGTCCTGAGTACGTCTCTGTTCTCTTCAGTTCTTTGGAGTTTCAGACACGGAAGGTCATTGTCGTTCTTTTTCCTGAATATCTTGTTGATTTTAGGGAACATACTAGGGTCACTGAAATTAACTGACCGGATCTTGCGGTCCCAGTACTTGTTAATTGATAACCTGTAGTTCTCCTTAATCAACAGATTGACATTTTTTATTGACGACTTCAGTGTCCTAACCTCCAAGTCGTGTGGGTCTGTAAGTCGTCTGTACAAGTTTTTGAGTCTTGTCAGTAAGCCACTCTTGTGCTTACGTAGTGCGTCAATAGTCGAGTTTCTGTAAGCGTCCATTTGGTCCCGTTCTTTGTACTTTGGTATTGTCCGTTCCATTGTTTGTTTTATTGTTTCATTCATCTGTTGTAAATGTTGGTCAATTTCTGTATTTGTCAGGTTTCTGTTGTTTGGTGGGGCTATGTCACTCGAACGAAGTTCTCTCGCTAGAGCGTTGGTGAAACGAGGCCAGCGCATCTTACTGTAATTGTAAGAATGCGTTGCAACGTATTCCTCCAACTCCACGCGTTCGTTCGGAATCTGCATTATAGCAGCCAGTCCGCAGTGATCACTGTCGTACTCGACTGTCTGTAAGCAGTTTCGAGGGTGATTACCCACTTTGTCTGTAACTGTCAGTCTGGTGTCGTACAGCAAAAGATCCAGAAAGGAGCCGGTTCTTGGATACGATGGCTTTTCAGTAGCCAACAGGTCGACGCCATATTCAACGCTGTAAAGATTCATCAAATTAAAAAGATGGTTACCTCTGGGATTACTATGTTGATTTCCCCAATCTTCATGTTTTGCGTTCAAATCACCGGCCAAGATGAAATAGTTTTCTTCCAAGCTCAGTTTCAGTTCCCTAAAAAGAATCTCGAGTTCTGAAGCAAAGTAAGTAACCTGCGGAGCTCCAGCCGCATACATATACATCCGCTTCCCTTGAGTGAGAGAGATGCATACAACGCAAACTTCTAACGTCTTAAACTTTCGCAATTCATTGTTGTATATGACTTTATAATTAATGCCTTTTCGTATAAAGAGAGCGACACCGCCCCCTTGAGTGGAGTCGGGCCGGTCTCTTCTTACGATATTGTAATTTTTATGAGTCAATTTGTGTTTGTGGTTTAGCTTAGTTTCTCTAGCCATAAACACATCGGGACTGTAGTCTTTCAACAATTGGAACATATTGGCTCTTCGTTCAATCCTTCCTTCAATTCATTTTATTTATTTTTGTCTTCATTAGAAAATTTAGAAAAAACTAATGTCAATATCCTTTTTTATTTTACTTAAAAACTACTTAAAATAAGGTCCTTAATATAAAACTTAAAGCTAACTAAAACTACCTATTCTACCTATAAACTACTTAAAACTAGAACAACCACAGCAGCAAATCTAACTATCTAACGTTTTTTGTTTTTCATATTTTGTCTTTTTTTTTACTTTTTTTTTTTTTTTGATTATTCCATGTTTTTTTTTTAAATTTTTTTTTTGTGTTTTTTTTGTATTTTTCCTTTTTTGTATTTTTTGTATTTCTTTGTATGTTTTTTTTTGTGCCACCATGCCTATTCTACTTAGAACTAAACCCTAAAACTATAAAACAAGTATGTAAGCCGGCCAAGGCTTAAAACCCCATCCCGACTACTCACTATCAAGTGCCGATTGAAGCCACCAAAACTGGCTCTCCTGCTTCACCCTATCAGTTCGGTCCCTTTCGGACACAGCCCTACTGAACCGAAGGAGCTCTGCTCCGCCTTGTGCCATGACGTCCCGATTGTACAGGAGTCGCATATCCACGGTTCGTCGTCTGACGTGGTAGATTAACGGAACTGCCAATCTATCCTGTATCAGACCGCATCTATCTAAAAAGAGGAATGCCTCTGGTGGAATGAAGCCGCTCAAGCGTGCACTTTCAAAATACTCATCGTTCGGATAGAACGCCCCGAAAATTAAATTGTTGGTCGAAGACATAGCTCTTGCAATGTGACCTCGAACGAGTTTTATCACGAAATTGTCAATTCTGTTGATTCGAGTCCCGTTGTATAGGACCTCGTTGGAATAGTAATGCACGTAAGAAGATGCGGCTGTTCGATATAAGCCGGTACAGCGTCGTAAACACTGCCGCTCGAACACCCGAAACTTCTCCATCTGGGAAGAGGCAACGTTGAACCACACAGGACAACCATAAACGATCATCGGCCGTATGAGGGCCATGTAGCAAATTACCTTCACTCTGGGGTCAAGCCGACTGCTGTAAAACAGCCGTTTAGTCAGAGCGAAGGCTCCTCTGGCCCTGGTCAGAGCAGCATTTATATGTCTGTCAAAATATAAATACTGATCTAACCAGATACCGAGGTACTTCACTTCACTTTTGCTCACTAATGGCTGCCCGTGAAGATCAACGATAACCATCTTGCGCCAATTCTTGCACGTATCCCTCGTGACCCTAGCCAACGGAGTCCGGAACAGAATTGTCTCCGACTTTTGGACATTTATTTTCAGTTTCCAGTCATCGCAATGTCGCTGAATCTTGTCGAAATCACGCTGCAAGAGAATTCTAATAACCTCAACCTTTCGGGCCGTTCTGTACGCAATTAGATCGTCGGCGTACGCAATTGCCTTTGTAAGACTACCTATCAGATCGCTGGTGTAAATGCTGAAGAGAATCGGCGAACTCACCGCTCCCTGTTGAAGACCATTTTTAATTAAGAATGTTGTGGTAGAAGTTACATTGCCACTTTTGACAACAAACTTTCTACCGTTAAGCATATCATAAAGTATATACAACAATGGCTTGCTTATGCCAAGCCTGCTCAGTTTTAGGTAAAGACCCTCTAACCATACGGTGTCAAAGGCCTTTTCCAAATCAACCAGAACAGCACCTGTGCATTGTTGTTTTGTTTTATTCCATTGGATATCAGAAACGAGTTTAGACGCAGCATGAATTGTGTCATGACCCGCCTTGAACCCAAACTGTTTATCCGGAATTATTTTGTTGTCCGCAGCCCACTTAGTCAGAGCCCTATTGATGATCTTTTCGAAAACTTTGCTGATGCTCGGAAGAAGACTTATCGACCGAAGATTTGACGGGTTGGAGTTGTCCTTTCCCTTTTTCGGGAGAGGATGAACCACAGCGGTCTTCCAATGCACTGGATAATATGCATTATTCAGTGCATTATTGAAGAGTGTGGTGTAAATGTCAATTGCCTCCATCGGTAAATGTCTTAGTACAACGTTGGATATACCATCGACGCCTGCTGACTTTTTATTTTTTATTGAGTTGAAGATGAGCTGAAGCTCAACCTTCGTCACTAACAGGGGACTTGGACCCGTTTGCTCGGCGATTATGGCATTTGCCAAGGAATCGTCATTGAACCGCATGAAACCGCGGTTCTCAGATCGCCATTGTGTCATATCATTTCGAAGGTAAAAATGATTAAGTAGGGCTCTGTTTTCCAGGTCGTGGTTGGGGCGAGTGCTAGCATTCACCTTGTACACTTGCTGGAAAGCAGCTCCCACCGCCTCCACTTTTTCCTTCGGATCTTCAATTATAAAAAAGTCATCGTCAAAGATGGCTTCTTCTGGATCTATTTGCGCTGTCCTGAGTACGTCTCTGTTCTCTTCAGTTCTTTGGAGTTTCAGACACGGAAGTTCATTGTCGTTCTTTTTCCTGAATATCTTGTTGATTTTAGGGAACATACTAGGGTCACTGGAATTAACTGACCGGATCTTGCGGTCCCAGTACTTGTTAATTGATAACCTGTAGTTCTCCTTAATCAACAGATTGACATTTTTTATTGACGACTTCAGTGTCCTAACCTCCAAGTCGTGTGGGTCTGTAAGTCGTCTGTACAAGTTTTTGAGTCTTGTCAGTAAGCCACTCTTGTGCTTACGTAGTGCGTCAATAGTCGAGTTTCTGTAAGCGTCCATTTGGTCCCGTTCTTTGTACTTTGGTATTGTCCGTTCCATTGTTTGTTTTATTGTTTCATTCATCTGTTGTAAATGTTGGTCAATTTCTGTATTTGTCAGGTTTCTGTTGTTTGGTGGGGCTATGTCACTCGAACGAAGTTCTCTCGCTAGAGCGTTGGTGAAACGAGGCCAGCGCATCTTACTGTAATTGTAAGAATGCGTTGCAACGTATTCCTCCAACTCCACGCGTTCGTTCGGAATCTGCATTATAGCAGCCAGTCCGCAGTGATCACTGTCGTACTCGACTGTCTGTAAGCAGTTTCGAGGGTGATTACCCACTTTGTCTGTAACTGTCAGTCTGGTGTCGTACAGCAAAAGATCCAGAAAGGAGCCGGTTCTTGGATACGATGGCTTTTCAGTAGCCAGCAGGTCGACGCCATATTCAACGCTGTAAAGATTCATCAAATTAAAAAGATGGTTACCTCTGGGATTACTATGTTGATTTCCCCAATCTTCATGTTTTGCGTTCAAATCACCGGCCAAGATGAAATAGTTTTCTTCCAAGCTCAGTTTCAGTTCCCTAAAAAGAATCTCGAGTTCTGAAGCAAAGTAAGTAACCTGCGGAGCTCCAGCCGCATACATATACATCCGCTTCCCTTGAGTGAGAGAGATGCATACAACGCAAACTTCTAACGTCTTAAACTTTCGCAATTCATTGTTGTATATGACTTTATAATTAATGCCTTTTCGTATAAAGAGAGCGACACCACCCCCTTGAGTGGAGTCGGGCCGGTCTCTTCTTACGATATTGTAATTTTTATGAGTCAATTTGTGTTTGTGGTTTAGCTTAGTTTCGCTAGCCATAAACACATCGGGACTGTAGTCTTTCAACAATTGGAACATATTGGCTCTTCGTTCAATCCTAATCAGTGAATTTACATTCACAGCTAGGACTTTTAGGCGCGTCTCCGGCAGCGCGCCCATTATGGTCTAAATTGCGCCAGGCCAGGCAGCGAAGAGTAGAGATGGTCTACCCTTTTGGCTTGCTCCTTTATCTGACTTTGCAGTCCTGTAAGTTGACCTTGAATGTTCAACAACAAGGCTACAATGTCAGGCTACACCTCTGGTGCCTTAGGCACAGGGGCCTTTGGGGCAACCGTTGGTGGAGCCTGTCTCGTGTTCCCATTCCCTGACACCATTTGGGCGTAGGAAAATTTGGGATCCACGAATTTTTGTGTAGGAGCCTGTCGAACTGTTCGACTTTCGACTGGCCTGTTTTTGTTTGATTTGTTGTACCTTAGGGCAACACCTATAGCTAGCCGGGTGCCCTTGGTTTTCACAAAGGACACACTTGAGCTGGGTCAAATCCTCAACCCGCTCATTCCCCAGCTTGCACTCTCCCTTGATGTGGGTTTCGGAGCACCTGACGCAGCGCAACTGCATATTGCAGTTGGCTCCGGCATGGCCGAACCTCTGGCACTTCGTACATTGTAAAATGTCGTCGTGCCTTTTTAATGTCTCCCAGTGTATGGCTTGATAGTCGAGGCATTCGATTTCCCTCAGACTCTCAAGCCTACTTTGGGGCGATAATGTTACGAGGAACATTGGCAGCCTGTAACCCCCTCGCCTGGACTTCACCGTAGTGAAAGGCTTGACCCCGATGAAATCGAGATCGTCGATGGCTTTTTGGCGGAGCTCAGCTAAGAGCGCCTCCGGTTCCGTGCAGGAACTTATGCCCTTGAGTAGGACCGTCTTTAATTTTTCGCTTTTAGGCGTGAAGCTGAAGAACTCAGCTGTGGCCTCTTTTAGTAACCCTTTTACTAAGTTGTATTCGGCCAGTGAGAAGCACTGGTCTTTTTATTTTGCTCCGCTCCTGTGTATTTGGAAGCGGGCTTGGGTTGTGGTTGTTTTTGCTGCTGTGGTTGTTGTTGCTGTTGTTTTTGCTGCTGTTGTTTTGCAGCTGTTGTTTTTGGGCTGCCTCTTTCTGTCGGCGCGCCTCTTGTTTCAGCCTTAGTGCACTGAGGAGGGGCTCTATTTCCTCCTTGAGCTTATTGAGGCTTTGCTCGTACTCGCTGATCTCTGCCTGTTTGACTTGCAGGGCCCGCACAAGTTCTCTTTCATCTTGGAGGTCCGCCTCTACCTCCAAAGCCTTGTTTGTTGGCGGGACTGGCTCTGGCTCGGATAGGATTAAATCCCTATTCGGAGACCTGAAGTGCCCCTCTCCACCTTCGGAAATGTATTCCGTTTTCTCAGACTCGGCGTAGTCTGAGAACTCACTCTCCGTGGTAATTCCTCCCTTACCACCTTCCATTTGCTTCCGCTTATCCCGCCGCTTAGCGGAGTTGGCCCTCTCCACTTTGTTTGGGCTATGCTTCTTCAGCTTCCTCTTCTTATTTGTTGTTGCCTGTATCCACTGGTCAGATGTCTGACCAGATGTTGTTGCTGTTACATTGGGTACCGCTGCTGGCACCACCGTAACATCACCTGATGTGTTGGCAGAGGTATCTTTCGATACCCCTGCTCTTTTCTCCTTCTCCATTTCTTTCTGCTCCCAACTAATAAAATCTACAATTTCTCTATTATGAAAAAAAGCTGATAGATTTTTCGTCGAATCCGGCTGGGACTCGAACCCGCGACCCTTGGTTCTGTTTCCGGACGCCACTTTTTTTTTTTTTTTTTTTTTCTTTTTTTCCAAATTCATTTTTATTAATTCATTCTTAAGACTATCTTAAAGCTAGACAAAAATTCATAAAACTAGTCTAATTATCCATAACTTACAACTAACTTACTGGTCCCATACGGACACTCTAAGTTAAACAATAATACTTAATGCTAATGCCTTTCGGCCCTAAGATCTATTTAACTTCAAATCCATTTTATTTATTTTTTTATTCATTAGAAAATTTCAAAAAAAAACTAATATCAATATCCTTTTTTTATTTTTACTTAAAAACTACTTAAAATAAGGTCCTTAATATAAAACTTAAAGCTAACTAAAACTACCTATTCTACCTATAAACTACTTAAAACTAGAACAACCACAGCAGCAAATCTAACTATCTAACGTTTTTTGTTTTTCATATTTTGTCTTTTTTTTTACTTTTTTTTTTTGATTACTCCATGTTTTTTTTATTTTTTTTTTTTTGTATTTTTTTGTATTTTTCTTTTTTGTATTTTTTTTATTTTTTGTTTATGTTTTTTTTTTTGTGCCACCATGCCTATTCTACTTAAAACTTAACCCTAAGGCTTAAAACCCCATCCCGACTACTCACTATCAAGTGCCGATTGAAGCCACCAAAACTGGCTCTCCTGCTTCACCCTATCAGTTCGGTCCCGTTCGGACACAGCCCTACTGAACCGAAGGAGCTCTGCTCCGCCTTGTGCCATAACGTCCCGATTGTACAGGAGTCGCCTATCCACGGTTCGTCGTCTGACGTGGTAGATTAACGGAACTGCCAATCTATCCTGTATCAGACCGCATCTGTCTAAAAAGAGGAATGCCTCTGGTGGAATGAAGCCGCTCAAGCGTGCACTTTCAAAATACTCGTCGTTCGGATAGAACGCCCCGAAAATTAAATTGTTGGTCGAAGACATAGCTCTTGCAATGTGACCTCGAACGAGTTTTATCACGAAATTGTCAATTCTGTTGATTCGAGCCCCGTTGTATAGGACCTCGTTGGAATAGTAATGCACGTAAGAAGATTCGGCTGTTCGATATAAGCCGGTACAGCGTCGTAAACACTGCCGCTCGAACACCCGAAACTTCTCCATCTGGGAAGGGGCAACGTTGAACCACACAGGACAACCATAAACGATCATTGGCCGTATGAGGGCCATGTAGCAAATTACCTTCACTCTGGGGTCAAGCCGACTGCTAAAAAACAGCCGTTTCGTCAGAGCGAAGGCTCCTCTGGCCCTGGTCAGAGCAGCATTTATATGTCTGTCGAAATATAAATACTGATCTAACCAGATACCGAGGTACTTCACTACACTTTTGCTCGCTAATGGCTGCCCGTGAAGATCAACGATAACCATCTTGCGCCAATTCTTGCACGTATCCCTCGTGGCCCTAGCCAACGGAGTCCGGAACAGAATTGTCTCCGACTTATGGACATTTATTTTCAGTTTCCAGTCGTCGCAATATCTCTGAATCTTGTCGAAATCACGCTGCAAGAGAATTCTAATAACCTCAACCTTTCGGGCCGTTCTGTACGCAATAAGATCGTCGGCGTACGCAATTGCCTTTGTAAGACTACCTATCAGATCGCTGGTGTAAATGCTGAAGAGAATCGGCGAATTCACCGCTCCCTGTTGAAGACCATTTTTAATTAAGAATGTTTTGGTAGAAGTTACATTGCCACTTTTGACAACAAACTTTCTACCGTTAAGCATATCATAAAGTATATACAACAATGGCTTGCTTATGCCAAGCCTGCTCAGTTTTAGGTAAAGACCCTCTAACCATACGGTGTCAAAGGCCTTTTCCAAATCAACCAGAACAGCACCTGTGCATTGTTGTTTTGTTTTATTCCATTGGATATCAGAAACGAGTTTAGACGCAGCATGAATTGTGTCATGACCCGCCTTGAACCCGCGAACTGTTTATCCGGAATTATTTTGTTGTCCGCAGCCCACTTAGTCAGAGCCCTATTAATGATCTTTTCGAAAACTTTGCTGATGCTCGGAAGAAGACTTATCGACCGAAGATTTGACGGGTTGGAGTTGTCCTTTCCCTTTTTCGGGAGAGGATGAACCACAGCGGTCTTCCAATGCACTGGATAATATGCATTATTCAGTGCATTATTGAAAAGTGTGGTGTAAATGTCAATTGCCTCCATCGGTAAATGTCTTAGTACAACGTTGGATATACCATCGACACCTGCTGACTTTTTATTTTTTATTGAGTTGAAGATGAGCTGAAGCTCAACCTTCGTCACTAACAGGGGACTTGGACCCGTTTGCTCGGCGATTATGGCATTTGCCAAGGAATCGTCATTGAACCGCATGAAACCGCGGTTCTCAGATCGCCATTGTGTCATATCATTTCGAAGGTAAAAATGATTAAGTAGGGCTCTGTTTTCCAGGTCGTGGTTGGGGCGAATGCTAACATTCACCTTGTACACTTGCTGGAAAGCAGCTCCCACCGCCTACACTTTTTCCTTCGGATCTTCAATTATATAAAAGTCATCGTCAAAGATGGCTTCTTCTGGATCTATTTGCGCTGTCATGAGTACGTCTCAGTTCTCTTCAGTTCTTTGGAGTTTCAGACACGGAAGGTCATTGTCGTTCTTTTTCCTAAATATCTTGTTGATTTTAGGGAACATACCAGGGTCACTGGAATTAACTGACCGGATCTTGCGGTCCCAGTACTTGTTAATTGATAACCTGTAGTTCTCCTTAATCAACAGATTGACATTTTTTATTGACGACTTCAGTGTCCTAACCTCCAAGTCGTGTGGGTCTGTAAGTCGTCTGTACAAGTTTTTGAGTCTTGTCAGTAAGCCACTCTTGTGCTTACGTAGTGCGTCAATAGTCGCGTTTCTGTAAGCGTCCATTTGGTCCCGTTCTTTGTACTTTGGTATTGTCCGTTCCATTGTTCGTTTTATTGTTTCGTCCATCTGTTGTAAATGTTGGTAAATTTCTGTATTTGTCAGGTTTCTGTTGTTTGGTGGGGCTATGTCACTCGAACGAAGTTCTCTCGCTAAGGCGTTGGTGAAACGAGGCCAGCGCATCTTACTGTAATTGTAAGAGTGCGTTGCAACGTATTCCTCCAACTCCAGGCGTTCGTTCGGAATCTGCATTACAGCAGCCAGTCCGCAGTGATCACTGTCGTACTCGACTGTCTGTAAGCAGTTTCGAGGGTGATTACCCACTTTGTCTGTAACTGCCAGTCTTGTGTCGTACAACAAAAGATCCAGAAAGGAGCCGCTTCTTGGATACGATGGCTTTTCAGTAGCCAGCAGGTCGACGCCATATTCAACGCTGTAAAGATTCATCAAATTAAAAAGATGGTTACCTCTGGGATTACTAAGTTGATTTCCCCAATCTTCATGTTTTGCGTTCAAATCACCGGCCAAGATGAAATAGTTTTCTTCCAAGCTCAGTTTCAGTTCCCTAAAAAGAATCTCGAGTTCTGAGGCAAAGTAAGTAACCTGCGGAGCTCCAGCCGCATAAGCCGCAATCATATACATCCGCTTCCCTTGAGTGAGAGAGATGCATACAACGCAAACTTCTAGCGTCTTGAGCTTTCGCAATTCATTGTTGTACATGACTTTATAATTAATGCCTTTTCGTATAAAGAGAGCGACACCGCCCCCTTGAGTGGAGTCGGGCCGGTCTCTTCTTACGATATTGTAATTTTTATGAGTCAATTTGTGTTTGTGGTTTAGCTTAGTTTCGCTAGCCATAAACACATCGGGACTGTAGTCTTTCAACAATTGGAACATATTGGCTCTTCGTTCAATCCTAATCAGTGAATTTACATTCACAGCTAGGACTTTTAGGCGCGTCTCCGGCAGCGCGCCCATTATGGTCTAAATTGCGCCAGGCCAGGCAACAAAGAGTAGAGATGATCTACCCTTTTGCCTTGCTCCTTTATCTGACTTTGCAGCCCTGTTAGTTGACCTTGAATGCTCAACAACAAGGCTACAATGTCAGGCTGCACCTCTGGTGCCTTAGGCACAGGGGCCTTTGGGGCAACCGTTGGTGGAGCCTGTCTCGTGTTCCCGTTCCCTGACACCATTTGGGCGTAGGAAAATTTGGGATCCACGAATTTCCGGACGCCACCTCCACTGGGCCACCGATTACTTGTTAGTGCTAGTGGCAAACTGCCGACTTAAAGGCAAAACCCTACAAATGCACAACTTTAATTTTAAATTTTAAATTAACTATCAATCACTTGTCAACACTTGCTATCTCTTTGAAAGTCAAAGAACGACTGACAATCCAACGCACTAACCATCATGCTACGGGTACTACTAAGCCATAGCCAAGACAATTGGATCAAATAGACGCTTTATCATTTGAAGCATTTGATAGCAATAGCACAGGCACGTCATGTGTCACCATATGTGCAATTTAAAGCACTTCTTTCAGCCAGCGACCAAAAGGCGAAGGATTGCAGTGTACACAAGCCCTTCCTCATGATGTGAGCAATTGATTGATTGAATCTACATAATACAATCCACCGAAAATTGGCCAATTACTCTGTTTCACAAATTCTAGGATTTAGCTGGTAAGAATATTTTTATAAATAATAAAATAGGGACTATCTTAATTGTGGCTCTTTTTAATTGTTGGCCTTTGAATTTAATTAAAATGCCTTCCATTTCATTAATGATACGAGTATATTGCTGTCGATGCTGTCAACATATTCAACTCAAACCCGACTCCAGGAATTACTTCATCAATTAAGATATTTGAGATATAATTTTTTTTAATTAAAAGGCACTTATATCCATATAAGGCTTTTCGTGGCTATCTAAATTCACAAAGCAGTTTTTTTTTTTCAAAAAATGTTTGATGATTATCCAAATCTACAATATCTTTCTTCAATATTCCGTTTACAATTGTTTACTATTTCCTATTACCAGGGCTTGACCCCAGAGTGAAGGTAATTTGCTACATGGCCCTCATACGGCCGATGATCGTTTATGGTTGTCCTGTGTGGTTCAACGTTGCCCCTTCCCAGATGGAGAAGTTTCGGGTGTTCGAGCGGCAGTGTTTACGACGCTGTACCGGCTTATATCGAACAGCCGAATCTTCTTACGTGCATTACTATTCCAACGAGGTCCTATACAACGGGGCTCGAATCAACAGAATTGACAATTTCGTGATAAAACTCGTTCGAGGTCACATTGCAAGAGCTATGTCTTCGACCAACAATTTAATTTTCGGGGCGTTCTATCCGAACGACGAGTATTTTGAAAGTGCACGCTTGAGCGGCTTCATTCCACCAGAGGCATTCCTCTTTTTAGATAGATGCGGTCTGATACAGGATAGATTGGCAGTTCCGTTAATCTACCACGTCAGACGACGAACCGTGGATAGGCGACTCCTGTACAATCGGGACGTCATGGCACAAGGCGGAGCAGAGCTCCTTCGGTTCAGTAGGGCTGTGTCCGAAAGGGACCAAACTGATAGGGTGAAGCAGGAGAGCCAGTTTTGGTGGCTTCAATCGGCACTTGATAGTGAGTAGTCGGGATGGGGTTTTAAGCCTTGGCCAGCTTACATACTTGTTTTATTGTTTTAGGGTTTAGTTTTAAGTAGAATAGGCATGGTGGCACAAAAAAAAAACATACAAAAAAATACAAAAAAGGAAAAATACAAAAAAATACAAAAAAAAAAAAAAAAATTAAAAAAAAAACATGGAATAATCAAAAAAAAAAAAATAAAAAAAAGACAAAATATGAAAAACAAAAAACGTTAGATAGTTAGATTTGCTGCTGTGGTTGTTCTAGTTTTAAGTAGTTTATAGGTAGAATAGGTAGTTTTAGTTAGCTTTAAGTTTTATATTAAGGACCTTATTTTAAGTAGTTTTTAAGTAAAATAAAAAAGGATATTGACATTAGTTTTTTCTAAATTTTCTAATGAAGACAAAAATAAATAAAATGAATTGAAGTTAAATAGATCTTAGGCATTAGCATTAAGTATTATTGTTTAACTTAGAGTGTCCGTATGGGACCAGTAAGTTAGTTGTAAGTTATGGATAATTAGGCTAGTTTTATGAATTTTTGTCTAGCTTTAAGATAGTCTTAAGAATGAATTAATAAAAATGAATTTGGAAAAAAAAAACTATTTCCTATTACGATTTTTGTAGTCTTAAGATTATAACATCAAGTTCTTGTAATATATTGCAAAAAATACGAAAATAATGATGAAAATGGGTATTTCTTAGTTTGAGCACATGTAGCTTAAATCGGAGTTCGGATTCGTAATCAGCATCAAAAATTAAACGAGCAATTTGAAATCATAAAAGAATTAAAATCAAGGTTTCTTCAAAACGTCTGGTAGAGTCAAATAAGAAATGATTTAAACTGTAGTTAAAAGCAAAGATATGTACTTTACAAAATTATCTTTACCGTTTTTGGTTATCCTTAGAATTTATAAAGGGCATATCTTAAAAACCTGATGTGATAGAAAAATTTGAAGGTGAGGTTCGGAGTCAGGATAACTTAATCCTCTCGAAAATTATAATTTTGTCGACCACTGTTATCGGACTCAACGGAATTTAAACTTCGCACTCTGGCGCAAGATGAAGAGAAAGAATTTCTGGCTAATGCTGTTGACCACATGAAATTACGAAGGAATACATACGAACATGATGAAGCAAAACTTAAGAAGTATAGGATTAAAAATATAAAGTTGAAGTGAAAATATACCTCAGTAAAAAAAATTAAATCTACTTAAACCAGCTTTTTTATTATTATTTATAATAAGATCAAATTTGGGAAAACCAAAAAGAAGGGTTATTCTTGGAAAAAAGGACATTTATTATTTTTAATTACTCAAAGCTAAGAAGTTACATTCCAACTTTCAGTTTTATTTTTTGAGTGAAAATACATACAGCATTGAATTAAAAAAAAATTATACTAAATTGCATACAATTTTCAACAAAAAAAATTAGGCTTAGCCACGACGGACCTTGATTATTAATGGATGCGATTTAAAGCAGAGCGACAGAGTCCAATCGACCTCGAATCATCTTGATTGCACGATTTGTTGCAATACCGCTTCGTTTTGATTTGTTTCTGAAAAAACAATTAGTGCTTTCAAAGTTTGTGGTTCATGTTAAACTTACTTTGAAGTAGTCTTGTCATTATGAGCCTTCTGGTCAATGAACGCACAGTGAAATTTTAACAAATTGATTGGTTTTGAATTATAACATTCCCGGAATAGTACTCGTAAGTCGATCCGTTGATTGAAAAATTGTGGCAAGTCGTTTGTGACATTCTTATGCGAGGCAAATTCCAAAATCCCAATCGGACCATATGCATATCACAAATGCACAATTTCCGATTGTAATATTTTTGGACATCTTCGGCATGTGAAGGTTGCGGGATCTCAATTTTTGGAACATCATTAGAGTAGTTTGTAGGGGCATTCCTGTGTCGACGGTCTTCTAAGTGAATCCAGTTAGTTGTGTTCAGAATGTACTTGATTTTGGTGATTCAATAGGCATTATGTATTCTTACTCTGCCGTTGTTGCTATTGAGTCGTTCCAAAACTGGGTTTGCGACGATTAATGTCGATGCTTTCACTTGAAACATTGACTTTAATTAAAAAAGTCACACAAAGTCGATGACATAGCTGATGATGTTCGCTAGTTTGGAATTGAATTCGTAGCTCTAGTGGTGTTGTTGCATTGCAAGCATCTAACTATTAGAGCTCTGCAATGAATGTCTTGAAACCAGTTTCAAGACATTCACTTTATTTCAAGTACACTTCCATATTATATACACTGCTTGAAACTAAAATGAATGAATCGTCGGTTATGTTATTACTGCATGAGTCTTGTACCCATTTCAAACCAAGCACTTACTGCAGTGAACCCATGAAGAATGGGTATTCATAAATGGGTACTCATGAACAAAGTGTAAACTACACTATGTACACTGGGTACACTGAGTACACTGAGAAGGTTCAAGAAATATTGGTTAACTTACTGCTGTTTGAAATCAAAGTCAGCTTTCTTAAACAACAGATATGTGAGAAATGGCTGCTGAGAAAAGCAACAGATTAAGCATTAAGACATGATTGATGATGTAAAATATAGATATCAATAAAACAAATAAATCAAATAACACATTTTTAATTAATTTATTACAAAGGTATTGAGGTCATTACATATTTCGGTTTTATTTATATTAGAATGTAAAAACATAATTTGGTTAACTAAAATTGGGTCGGATCCAATAAGACAACGTTTTTCTGAAATTAACATTCTGGCTGCAGAAAATATGCGTTCAGAGGCAGCACTACTTGCCGGTGTAGCCAATATTTTGCAGCTGACTTTAAACAATAGTAAACAATATAGCTATTAGCTACCGAGATTTATATCTTTACTAGAGTGTTTTTGCTCTGTTTGTTGTCTGTTATTGTTTCATTAAATGCATTCGGTGTACCCAGTGTACTCAGTGTATTTCCATAAGTTTACATTGCACATTTCGCTCAAATCAAGCACTCAAGAGAGCGAGAGAAAGAAAACAGTGTACACATTTTGCAATCAGGTGATCGAGTAGAATACAAATCCTGCTTTTTATAGTGTGGTACTCGTATTCACAGTATACTGTGTTGAGAAATGACAATGAATAGTGTACACTGAAGTAGTGCACAAGTTATGAGAAAGCAAATGAATGCATTCATGCAGGCCTTTACTAACTATTGGCAGTGACGGTGACACCTCCAACATCAACGTCTGCACCCACCATAGCCGCTGAAGCAGATGTCACCGATCATGATACAGCAGCAATTGAGTGTAGAATAACTATTTACAAATAAAGGCCAACGTCTGTGGTTAAAAACATTGATATTAAGAGAAATATACTATAAAATAGACTCACCTGGGAATCAGCGCCCTTGTTTTGAGCAAATCTTCGAAATTTCTTGAGAGAAGTTGCTTTCTGTATCGTGGTTTGTAATCGGCAGCACCGGAAATGAAAACACTAAGTAGACGCTAAAAAAGTCGATTATTATTTTTATGTACATCTTCTTGACTGAGATTTAATTTACATTTTTAAAGTACTTATATATTTAGGTAAGAATTCGTTGTATTTCCGCATTAACAAGAAGCCACATTCCATGCAAAAAATAACGATCGAATGGAGTAAATGTGTTTAAAGCAAAGATTTTTACACTTCCCAAATTTTGTTGAGGGTATTTGCTTTCTGTGCGTTGAAATACCAGATTGGCGCTTGTCAAGTATATAATTGGAATACTCCATAGCTGAAACAAATTAACTAAAATATGCTTTTGTTAACAAGATTCTTTTTTTAAACGTACTTAATTGAACTCCGAGTAGAATAACACTCATTGTTTTTTTCTGGTTCCTGGTCTATCGTTTTTTAATTAAATTCCCTTGTAGCTCTTGATTGTTAAGGGTTTTGATCTGAAAAGAAATAAATTCTTTTAAATATTTAGACAAAACAAAATAATTTACAAGTACTTAGTTGTAGAATCTCAAATTAAATGTTCTGTTTTTGATATCGAAATTGTGGAACTGTCAATTTTGACAAGAATTCCATGATTTGTTCTTGTAGTCCAATCTGACATTTTGCTTTTTATCACCACTCAAATGTATTCACCAATACAGAATTTGAGAGAGTTCACCCCAAATAAAATTTGAGGTTGTTGCAGGCAAGACGGGTACCTGTCGGTTCTCTCGGTAAGTATATATCTCTATGCTTTGGACTTAAAAAGAAAAACGCATATTGCTAGATTAAGCACTATTCACATGAGCACGACCAACGAATCGTCGAATATTCGTCGATTTTGACATTTCTTTCACATGAGAGTTTTTAATTCGTCGCGAATGAAGTTTGACATTCAACACCGAAACCAAAACAAGAATGATTTTTTTAGGTTATGTACTCGCGATTTTTTTTTTCGTTGCGAGTGTGGATAATGTGGAACGCGAATAAAGTTTGACAGTTCGTATCAACTACAATTTTTTTCGCGACGAATAAATTTGTTTTCTTAAATTTATTAATATATGATATTGAAAAGTAAAAGTATGCATCTTAAATCAAATAGAAACTATATTGCTATCGTTTTGTTAAGAATTTGTGTGGAAATATGTCTTGAAACGTATATAAACTTACATTTTGTAATTCATTCGTCGTTCGTTGGTCGCGCTCATGTGAATGCTGCTTTAGTTGGTGAATGAAATTTCCGGGTTGAGAACAAAAATACATTAAAACCAATTATTTACACATACAACTCTAATATCTAAACATAACTTTTATTCGTAATGACGTGTGCCCGTCAAAGAACTAATTAAGAAGATAAATAATTATGGTACGGAAAATTCGAAGATTTTAAAAATTGTATAATACAATTAAAACGTACTTTATAATACTGCATATAAAAAGATTTTTTAGTTTTTAGAAATGTCAGTTCTGTCATTGATTATAACTTGCAGGTGCTGATTGGAACTCTTTCATTTCAGATTCATTGTGTAAGAAAAGAAACCCAATACAGACAATATGCCAATTATTGTTTTATTTATTTGTGGAAAACGCTAATATGAAAAAAGTATAGTTTTAGAATTGGTGCTCAAACTGGGACAATATACGCGTATACGCACTTTAAAAATAATTTTTGGCAAAGGAAGAAAACTTATAACGAATCATGATTTGGGAGAGAGTGCATTGGGGCAAGAAACCTATCGTATGAATCGCTTACCGAGTATAGACGATGTAATTCTTCTTCCGAAAAAAACAATGCATGGAATTTAGTCAAAGATCAAAGAATAAAATGTAAATAAATTGGTTTTGGAGAGTAAACTTATAAAAGTTTTTTTTTTTTCTTTATCAAAGAAACTCCAAATCAAGATCCGAATTTTTCATACGTAACACTTTTCAACACCCAATAAGTTTACATTGTTGGCATTATGTCCATTGATATCCAAAAATGATTGGTAAGCGCTACTTCTTTTAAAAAAGCACCAACAATATAACGGGTTACATTATTTTGTTTTAACTGCTGATTTTTTCAATAGAGAATTTGCACTTAGATATTTAGACATTTCATTGAAAAATAGTTTAACATTATAAAAGTTTTTTTTTATGTTGATTTGTTTTTAGTACAAGAAAATAAAAACTGTATTTTTTTTCTTAACAATTTTCAGATATATTAAATGAATAATGTATTTACTTGAATATTTATAAAAAAAGAAGATAAATAAAACAATTTTCAATGATTTTATAATCTTTAAAGATATGTATACAATTTTGACATGATTTGAAACACAAAAAATATGAGTTTAAATAGCTCTATTTTTTTTCCGTTTTTACATTATCAGTGAGAGACTTAAAACATCAATTTTGTCGTGATTTGAAGAACAAAAACAATTTTAGTAGATGAAAACAAGTTCAATTTTGACGTGATTTGAAACACAAAAAATATTAAATTCTCAATCGCCATAACTGGATACATGACCGCTCAAAAGCTACTTCTATAAGCTAAAGCCTGTTTGCAAAATTTAAACAGATTCGTCCAACCACTCAGCCCGTTAAGAATGTCAATAAGTTGGTCCATAGACAAAAAACTCACTTGGAAATATAGCCGTCGTATTTCTTGTAATATTGGACAAACTGCTATGAAATGATTTATATCCTCCACATCTCTTCTATTCAGGGCCGGCCCCTGCCAAACTTGCGCCCTGTGCAAGATTTGTAGAAAGCGCCCCTTTTTATATTTTTTTTACACATAAACTGATACACAAGCATAAGCCTTTCCCAGATTACCCAGGAGGTAGACTTTCAATGCGTTTTTTTATTGAGGTTTCCCCATCAGGAGGCCTTAACCATAAAACTAAAACGCAGCGAAGAAATGAGCAGAGGGGAAACTTTTAAAGTTGGAAATTTACTTTTCTGGCCTTACATTTTGCAAATGCAGAAATGAGATCATCAAAGTCTAAAGAATGTAATAATTTCTTTTCAATGGACATTATAGATAAACCTACCAATCTCTCTTGACCATGAGGTTGTCCTAAGATAATTTTTCAATAATTTTAAGTTTAGAAAAACTACGTTCTCCTGAAGCTACCGTGACCGGGATTGTATAAAGGATTTGGAGAGCAATTACTAAATTCGGAGCAAAATCTTCAAGGTTTGAACTAAAAATAAAATTTAACACATCTAAACTTGAGCTTTGTGGTATAACAAGCTGGGATATTACGGTTAACTCTTGAAACAATTCTTCTCCATCTAAAGCTACTTTATGTTAAAACATTCTGCTAATTAAGGCATGAAGCACGTACATTTTTATTTTTTAAACATTCGCTTATGTTACTTAGAAATGAAAAATTGATACTATAAGTATCAAACCTTTCAAGTATTTAAAAAAAAAATTCAACTTTAAATCTTTGTTTCGGGTCTAATATAGTTTCAGGACATTCATCAGCATAAAGTATTTTTCTCCGTTGAGATCGCAATGATGAAGCTACAGGAAACATGTTTGGTATTTCTAAGGAACTAGCAATACGCTCGGTTAATTGAACATACCTACTCATTAAATTTTTCATCGGAAAGAATTCAAATCAAACTGTTTTTTGTATTTTCTAAAACTGGCATAACGCCAGTTGACAGATTAACGGACGGACTTTGCAAATATTTACTAGTTTAATCGATTCCAAATCGATATGTATGCTTTATTGAAGTCCCACCAGGCATTCGGACACTAAGAACAAGAGAAAACATAAGAAATTAACAACTAGAAAATCATAATAGTAAACTTGCTTACTTCTAAGCCCAAAGTTAAGCTGCAACAAAGCATTAACAGCAGCAATGTGATTTGGACGAACACAATTGATCGGTTTGGGGTGTTCCCGGTAACGCTATGTCACTGTTGTTGCTTGTTGAGCTGGTAAAAGATGAATTACTTCTACAGCTACGTCTGTCGTTGCGATTTTTAACGCTTTTTTCAAGATTCGAAAGAGCTAAGAGAACTTGGAATGCATCAAAGGATAATTCCATTCATCACCCCATGCTGGAAGTTTAACTCTTTGTACAATAACTTCACGTGTTGGACGCACTCCTCTCTAGTCCTCTTAATGAGGAATTCTATGTGCAGTCCTTTTTATCTAGCACTGCGCATATAAGGATCTAAATCATCGTAGATATGTAGTGGTGTTCTTCAGGAAGTGAAATCAGACTGGTTGTTTGTTGATGACTCTGATGTCTTGGATATTGTGAAACAACCTTTAAATGAGTAAATAAATTAACACGAATTTGTTTTGAATTTTAAATAAACTTACTGCTGGTGGTGAAGCTCCGTCCTTAAAGTAGTGGTTGTTATTTTCAGAATCATCTAAGAGCAGCCATCGGAATTTTCATCATCTTCCTTTTTCTTCTTTACATCTTCGAGGTCGATTTAATCCTATTCCTCTGTGCTCCCTTCAAAACATTCCTCTTCTTCGTCTTCAAATTTATGACATCCTCATCATGCTTCAAGCTTCTTAAACTTTATCGTGAACTTACGACCGTTTGGTTCTTGATAATTTTGATGTTTTAAATATTTGATATTGTGGAACAACCTTCAAATGAGTAATTTAATCAATTCAAATTCGTTTTGGATCTTAAATTTACTTACTTCTGGTGGTGTAGCTGTTCTTGATACAGTAGTTGCCCTTTTTTAAAATCGGACATGTTAGCATCTTCCTCCTTCTTCTTGGCATCTTCGAGATCGATTTTTTCCTGTTCCTCTTTTCTTACTGCAAGGCATACCCCTGCTTCGGCTTTAAAATCTCGTCATATTTCTTACATTTTTCAACAATTTCACCTGCATCCTCGTCGTCTTCGTCATCATCATCTTCGTCGACGTGACTGCTATGTAGTTTCTTCAGTTACTTGCTCCTATCTTCCTCTATCTCTAGTTACAGTTCGGGTTAATTTGTATTTGATAGAGATCTTCAATAGACATTTTAGTGGTCCCTAAAATGTCTAATATCACTCAGGTCTTCGTGGCTCATGTCAATAGCACCATATTCGGGGTTATCATCTAGGCTTCACCCAGCACTGGGCACACTAGAGTTCAACTTTATCGCTGGATGATGACGACGAAGACGATGAGGAAATTGAGTTCGAATTGGATGATGACTTGATGAACGTATTTTCACGCGACGACCGCGATACTGCTCGTCCTCGTATCGTATGCTTAACCCAACTGGGACTTGCCGATACCAACTTTTTCGATCCGAATTTCATTGATGTGCCTTACTTAATAGATGGAGACGATTTAACCGATCTAGATTTCGAGTTCTTGTAATCTTCTGGTTAGAAGCAATCTATAATGCTTCTCAAAATAAAAACCTGCATAAATTATATTTTTAAAGAAAAATTAATGTTCAATAGATTGTTTTTGTTTTGATTTCATTTTCGTTGTCAAAATACTTACCTCGCTATTGATCTGTCAAAACTGGGAACAACTCAAATTGGGCCACGTTCGCATTGCAGTTCTAGGGTGCGCCTATACTTTCTGCATGATTTTTTCTGTTTTTAGCGAAACTTTTCATAAAAATTATAGAATTTGTTTGCCAAAAGCAGTCAAATATTATTTTTAGCACAGTTTTCACTAAAAAGAAGTTGCAAAGTTCATTTTTCTTAAAATATTGCATTCATTTTTCAATTTTTGAATTCACATTGTTTTCCCCCTAATTGTGCAAACTTCACCAAAAGCCGATAACAACTACATAGAATCTGGATTTTCCCATAAGAAATGCACGGGACAACTAACACATGCTTATGCTAATGGGCAAAATTCTCTCAATTTAGTTTGTAGGCCGAAAGAGAGCAAACCCATTAAGTCGGGACTCTAGATAATATATTTCCTCTAATAATTCTGGAGCGAAGAGGTACAAATTCAAGGTAAGTGTGTTCATTACGTTAATTTTAAACTCAAATTATATGAATATTATTTTGTTTTTTTTTTTAGTTAAAATTACACTTGTGAACAAAATTTTTTTCCTGGCAATCCTAATTCCTAATCCGATGGATTCTTATGTCCTCATTTTTAATCAAATATCGTCTGGCTATCTGCTATCGTGAGCTAAATGACTCCAATTTGGCTATTTCGACATTGCAATCGATTCCGAGTAAGTCTAGACTTCCAAAGATAAACATGCTTCTAGCAAAAGCTACAACATCGACAGTCAAGAAATCCATTGGAGGCTATTGCCTCTTACAAAGATGTACTGCGTGATTATCCAATGGCCATGTAGGCTATAAGTTCACTCTTGGAAGTCGGCGTCGATGGATTTGAAGTCAATTCGTTGGTGAATGGTAAGCAAGCAATGATTTTTAATATTTTGTGTGTTTTAAGCTTCTTTTATAATTTTATAGTGAGTTCGGCTCCAAAGAATGTTGAGTGGTTAAGTTCGTGGATAAAAGGCCATGCTCAAATGTATGTACCTTCATAAACATCTGGATGCGTCAAAAACATTCCAATCTATTAACGACAACACAAAACTTCATCAAAACGATTATATTCTAACGTTAATTGGAAAAGCTCTCTACTACAATGGGCACCATGCTCAGGCGCAGCAGTATCTAGAAACAGAACACATGATAAGTCCATATAGCACAGAACATATCATGCCTTTAGCCGTGGTCTATGAGAGGAATAATAATCTAGCAGAATTGGAAAAGCTGGCTAGCCAGCATTCGAATATCAATGAATTTAGTTCGGAAAATTGGTTTGTCATGGCTGAGAGTCTATCGGCAAATGGAAAATACGAACAGGCTTCCTTTTTTACCCATAAAGCAATTTCAGTTGATTCAACAAACGTTGAAGCGTATCTTTTGCGTGGGAAGATATTTCTTTAATTGAAACGATATAAGGAAGCAATTCATTATTACAGGGCAGTTCAGAGTTTGGCTAACTATCGTTTTGAGATATACAAAGGTCTTGCGGGTTGTTACATCGGACTTAAGCGCTTAAAAGATGCACAGACAATATGTGCATTGGCTGCACGCTATTTCAGGAACTGCCCCAGGAGCTATGTGGTAAGAATTTGTTGTTATTTTCATTTGCATTTTACCTTAACTTACTATGAATTTCGATGAAATATAAACAGCTACTTGCCAGTACACTTTTGTACTCTTCGAATACCGTTACAAAACGCCAGACAAAGACTTTCATTAATCGGGCTTTAGAAATTGACCAGTTCTACTTTCCGGTCGTATCAGCGATGGCAGAGATTCTCCAATCTGAGGGAGAAACACAGGAGGCCATTAAACAGTTGAAAAAACAAGCCGCCAGCTATCCCAGTTGCAAGCTTTTCACAATGCTAGGAGATATTTTAAGTAGCGAAAAAGATTTGGATGGTGCTCTAGAGTACTACACCATTGCTCTTAGGTTTATATAACAAAGAAAAAGTGAAACTTTTTAAGGTACAAAAGTTTGTTTATTTTTTTTTTTAAGAATAGAACCCACAAACCACCGAGCTTTAGAAGGCGTAAATGCCCTTGGCCAGGCATCTGAAACAACAACAAAACAAGATGAGTGTTCATTAGCAACAACTTCGCAGGATGAAGAATGGCCAATTGGTTATGATGAACCATCAATTGAAGCAGTTGAGTTTTCATCAACAGCTGCTGCTAATCCAGATGGCGAATCAGAAAGCGATCCGATATGGTCGGATGTAGATGCTTAGGCTATCGTAGTTTTATCTTTTAATTATTATTATTATTCTGTTTCAATATATTCGCAAGCGATACAATTTTGCAGAAAACTGCAGATGAATATCTTTCTTTTACATGTTTTGCAGAATTCTGTGATGTAGCTGGTAAGGATATTTGTATAAATAATAAAATAAGAACCATCCTAATTTTGTCTCTTTTTAATTGAAGGTCTCTTGAATTTTAATAAAATGCCTCCCAATTCATGATATATTGCTGTTGATTCCGTCAACATCTTCAATTCAAACCCGACTCGAAAATTGATCCATCAATTTAGGTTTTTGAGATATTTTATTTTTAATTCGAAAGGCTTTTCGAGGCTATCTAAATTCATAAAGTAGTTTTCTTTTCAAAAAAATGTGTGATGATTATCCAAACCTACTATATCTTTCTTCAATATTCCATTTGAAAATGTTTACTATTTCCTATTACGAATTTGTAGTCTTAAGATTATAATATCAAGTTCTTGTAATATATTGGAAAAAATACGAAAATAATGTTGAAAACTAGTATTTCTTAGTTTGACCACATGTACCTAGCTTAAATTGGAATTCGGATTCGTAATCAGCATCAAAAATTAAACGAACTATTAAAAAACATAAAAGAATTACAAGCAAGGTTTTTTCAAAACTTCAGGTAGAGTCAAATGAAGACTTATGAATCTTTCATAACTAATAAGAAATTACGAAAATTAAGTGAAATACAAAATAAGTGAAATACTGTACCTAAAAGCAAAGATATGTACTTTGCAAAATGTCAAAATTTACCGATTTTGGTTGTCTTTAGAATTTTTAAAGAGGTATATTTTAAAAACTTGATTTAGTAGAAAAATTTGAAGATGAGATTCGAAGTCAGGATATCTTAATCTTCTCAAAAAGTATTTTTTGTTTGGGTGACAAAAAAAAAGTATAATTTTGTCGACCAGTGTTATCAGACTCAACGGAATTTAAACTTCGCACTCTGAGGCAAAATTAAAAGAACGAATTTCTGACTAATGCTGTTGACCACATGAAATCACAAAGGAATACATACGAACGTGATGAACCAAAACATAAGAAGAATATGATTAAAAATACTAAGTTTTTAATTTTGTTAAATTGAACATATATCTTGTAACGGTAGTTGGTCCTATCACACCAAAAAGGCGATCTTAAGCCATCCCAAAGGAACCCAAGGACACAGTAATCCTTGCAGGAATCTATGGGTAGTATGAAAGGTTGTTCAGCCAGCGATGCGCGGTAGGCATGCTTGCGTTATGCACGAAAAACCAGCTCATCGGGGGGGTGGGATCTTGCGCAGGCTACTGAACTTCCGTACATTTTTTTACATGCCTAGATAAATTGAAATATGTTTTTCAAAAAAAAAATACTCAAACAATAAAATTAAACAACAGAATGTTAATCCCAAAACCTTTAAACCATGGGAAACCTTAAGGTGGTATTGGTTTCCTAGAGTGTTGCCCTCCCACTATCTATAACCAAAGATTATAGATAAAACCTTGGCTTATGCTCCACTCGATTTTAGCAAAAGCCCCTATAGTAAAAAGTGAACCACACAGGCTCACTTGATCTTCACTCACATCACTTATTAAATTCACTTACCCACACTAACACAACGAAATCAGAATCTCATCTTAAAAAAGGTAATATCATTTCAAATAAAAAAAAAGCTTAATTTGATTCATTTTTGAGATCTACAATCAACTTCAATTTTATTCTTAGCGCCAGGCGCTCAAAACAATTAATCTCTCTGAGTAGATTGCACATTAGCTACGTTAAAGGTGTCCTGACTGGGCACTGCTTAATAGGAAGGCATGCTATTCGACTTGGAGCCCCTGCAAATGATTTTTGTAGGAGTTGCATGGACGAAGAAGAAGAGGAGACAATCTCTCATCTTCTGTGCACATGCCCTGCCTTATCACACAGACGTAGAATCCACCTTGGAGACTACTACTTTAACGATACCAGCGATCTAAAAAATTCAGACATTACTAGTCTCCTACGCTTTATTCGAAGCTCCAATTGGTTCAACGAGTTAAGCTGATTAACTGATCCATGTGGTATCACAATGGACCATACTTTGGTCTAAGTGTGTTGGATGTCCCAACCAACAGCCACTTTAACCTAACCTAACCTTTATTCAATAAAAGAAAAAACGAAAAAAAAATGTTTTTATCAAACATTCTAAAAAAAAAAATAGTTCATTATCTGAATAATGGATACTTAAACTAAAACTAAATATCAAATTTAAAAATTGAATATTGAATTCATATCCGAATCTTATTGAGAGGTTATTTAATTTTACTTTTACTCCGAATAATTAAAATTCACAAAAAAAAAAAGTATCAATGGATTCAGAAAAGAACTTTTATATTACTATATTATCCATTAAAGGGTTGAAGGAACCAATATATGTAAATAATAGACAAAAAAAAATTTAAATCAAATAATTATAGCTCGTTCATATGTTTAAAATAAAAAAAAATAAAACAAAATGTATATAACGACTCACCAATTAAAGATAATATGTTAAAAATAATTTGTTGTTGAATACAGTTGAATTTACCATATCATTTGCGCAGCAGCGGTGGCTTCTCAATTTGTTGTGCACAGCAGATTGAATAACCGATGCTCTAGCTAAAGGTAAAAAAAATTTAAGAAAAGAAAAGCAAACAAATGAACGATCTTTACAAAAACAAAAAAAATGATGAAATTGGAAATACTCAACTTTCGGAGTTGTAAATTCGGAAAAATTAATTGAGTTGGTTTCGGGATTACAGAATAAAAAAAAAATGAACACCACACAAAATTGTAACTCTTGATTATATATCCAGATCGTTGTCGTTATATTTTTTGCTTGGTTGTAAGATGATGATGCTGGTTGATGCTGGGAATGATGCTGATGATAAAGATGATGCTGACATATTATAAAATTGCTATTTTAGGGTGTTGGATGGTGGATTGTAGGTAGTTTTGGAGGATATGTCTATTGTAAGAAGATGATGCGGATTTATTTAGCGGAAATTCTGTATAAGTCACGAAATTGTCCTTGCTGCATGGTTTAGGGCGCGAGGTGTCGATTATTTGGACACAATTTCATAGAGTGGTGATGTGATGTTGGTCGTTGGTACGGAGGCTGAGTCACAGATTAGTTTTCCACTAGGCCTTACGATGAGGTTTACCAAGCATGTGACGTGCACAGCGTAGTGCCGAGAACCAAATAGGTTAACCAAAGCTAGGTCGGTGTGGAGAAAGACTCGAATGACCATGTGCACCCAGAGTATGATTCACTGCGATCTTCAAAGTGCTGTTCGGTGTCCCTGTCCACGGGAGTCGTTTGGACAGGCAAGGCACTGGCTAGAGAGACAGCGCTTTGCAGAAAAGATTTAGTACAGTTGTGCACTCGTTTTTGTTGGTGATGGCGATGCTATTTTTTTTTGCAATTTTTAATTATATCTTCAATAGATCAATTTTTGATGTTTTTTCTTCCATTTTTTTTTTATAAAAAGGTAATGCACGATGACACACACTGCTTTTGGTACAACGTTTGTATAATTTCTTTTTCTTTCTCTTTTTTTTTGTTATAAAAAATAAAACTCGATGAAAGAGAATGATATTAATTTAGTTTTGGCGCAATAGTTTTTATCAATTTTTATTAAGTTGCACCTTGTTAGGTACTTAATTTTACTTAAAATCACGTTAGTCTAATTTTAGGTTTAGGATTAAGACTTTTCTTATGAGTTCCACCACCGGCTGATATCAAGAATAAAAAGAAAGATCAAGTTGAAGGAGAAAATAATTACACCTTTCAACTTGTTTCAATTCCATGTTTTCCGCATTGAGGGAAATGGATACACTTATCGTGGTAATTTTGAACTTGGAAATATGTCGGTCATTTATTGGAAACACACAGAATTCCTTATGGGTAGAGTTCATAAACTCATCATTTTCGGTGGCAGTAAAAATAAAAGAATTATTATGGATTGGTGTCCCTAATAAGTTTTAAGTTAAGTGTGTGGGTCCCCAACAAAGCATCTCAATAGCTTTGACAACAGGAAAAGTCTGTTGAATGAAAAAGGACCTGAAGATATGAAATCTTAAAAATTTGTTTGTCTTAAAATAAGTATTAAGGATTGCTTTCGCTTTTTTTTTTTGTTTTTTATTATTTTATTTTCTGATATCTTTAGCATGAAAGATTCCCAGTGATGTTCCTTGCATATCTTCAAGTTCATAGAGGCTGTTGCCAGCTACACTTTTTACTCTGGCTTGTACAAATTTTGGGCTAAGTTTTGCGTTAAACTTTTTAGCAGCGTCACTAAGGACGAAATTACGTTTCAAAACTAATTGCCCTACTTTGGTGGTGATATTTTTACTTCTTGTGTTATACGTGTGTTCATATTGCTCATGCGCTTTGGATAAAAATCTTTAAGATGTTTGTGAATGATATTCATTTTTGAGGCTTTAGGCAAATCTTCATACTCTGGGTTGTTCAAACCATTTAGTTTGCGAAGCAAAGCATAGTCTGAGCCATGTTCGATTTTTGAATGCCCGAATAAAGCTTCGTGTGGCGACATGCCGATGGCCGAATGGACTGCAGAACGGAGAGACGATGTTATAGAGATTAAGTGTTTATCCCAATTTGTATGATTCGGACCTAATAGCTGAAAGAATGGACCTATTTACGCGCTCACTTGCGTTGGCCTGTGGTGAGTAGGCAGCGGTTTTTATGTGTTTTACTCCATAGCTGGAGAGAAATTTTGCGAACTCTTTCCCCGTAAACTGTTTTCCATTGTCGGATAACACTGACTCTGGTACTCCAAAAGTTGCAAAAACTTGTTCTTCGAGGAATTTTATGGCCATTTCGCTAGTTGCTTTTCTCAAGGGTGAAATAGACACAAATTTAGTTAATTGATCGAGACATATAATTATCAAGGTATTTCCAGATTTTGATCTTGGATAAGGTCCAAGAAAATCTACAAAGAGATGTTGGAAAGGCCGTTCTACCACAAATGCTTTACCCATTGGCGGTCTGAGAGTTGAATTCGGAGCTTTTGAAGATTTACACACCATACAGCTTGAAATGAAAGCCTTTACTTGAGCCGCCATATTAGGCCAGTAAAAACGCTCACGCAAACGGTATAGTGTCTTGGCGATTCCACCATGCGAGGCTTTTGGCGGAACATGTGCCAGAAATACCAATTGGTTGGTTAGCATGGATGGAATCCAGAGCTTCCAGACGAGGTCGTCAGCTCTAGGATCCCCTGTGCAACATTTAACCTTTTTGTACACAAAATTTTCTGAGACACAAAGGTCAGGTAACTGTTCTTTGTTTTCCTCTATTGTTTTAATCAAGTCGACATATTCATCCGACTTAAAGGCTGGATCTGTCAAATCGATTGACAGAACATCTGAAGTGTTCACGTTCAATGATGTTTCAGATATGATTCCATCAACCGCATACACTCTAGACAGAGCGTCTGGAACTACATTTTGCGAGCCCTTCCGATGCTCTATCTCAAAAGAGTATCATTGAAGTCGAAGACTCCAACGAGCTAACCGTCCGCTTAGGTCTTTGTGATTCATGAGCCACTTCAGGCTCGCATGGTCAGTCACTATTTTAAATTCTTGCCCTTCTACATAAGACCTAAACTTTTCAACACCCATGACCGCCGCTAGGCATTCCAACTCAGTCACGCTGTAATTTCGTTGAGCAGAGTTGAGTTTGTGTGAAAAGTAATAGATAGGCCTTTCTATGCCCTCTTCATCTTTTTGGCATAAGACTGAACCTATCCCCGTTGTCGAAGCATCACACAAAATCACAAACGGTTTTTCGAAATTCGGATTTATCAGTATTGGAGCAGTGGTTAACGCAGTTTTGAGCTTTTCGAATGCTGCAATTGCCTCTGGACCAAATACGAAAGATTTTCACTTTTTCAAAGTATCAGTAATGGGGGTGGCGATTGAAGAATAATCTTTGACGAAGCGCCTATACCATCCCGATAGTCCTAAAAATCTTCGCACTTGTCTAGGTGTTTTTGGAATGGGAAATTCCTTGATGGCTGAGACTTTGTCAGGATCCGTTTTCAGACCCCCATCTCCTACAATGAATCCTAAATATTTCAATTGTTTAAAACAAAATTTTGATTTAGCAATATTTATCGTTAGACCAGCTGAACTTAAAAGTGAAGCCAGTTCAGTGAGAATCGCGGTGTGTTCTTCAAATGTCCCCGTAATTATCAAAAGATCGTCCAAATAGACGAAGACATTCTGTCTTAACCTGTGCGGAACCACCTTGTCCATCAATCTGCACAAACGTTGAGCAGCTCCGCAGAGACCAAAAGGCATCACTGTGTATTGATACAGAGGCCTACCAGGTACAGCAAAAGCAGTCTTTTCACGGGAGGATTTCTCCAGCGGGATTTGCCAAAAGGCGTCTTTCATATCTACACTCGATATAAAGAGTTTACCTGGAAGACGGCTTAGCAAACCCTCCATATGAGCAAATGGATAGGCGTCGTTCTTGGATACTTGGTTTACCTTTCTGGAGTCAAGGCAAAGACGATTTTTTCCCGGTTTCCTTACCAGGACAACCGGAGAGCACCATGCGCTGTTGCTTTCCTCTATGACACCAAGACTGAGCATCCTATCCAGTTCCTCATACATAAGGTTTTGCACCGCTGGAGATACCGGGTAGTGCCTTTGTTTAATAGGTTTGGTATCCCCTGTATCAATAACATGCTCTTCTAATGTCGTTTTACCTAGCCCCAGTTTAGCAGATGACGGAAATAAGTTGATGGCATCTTCTAATTGTTTGGACTGATCCTGTGATAATTCGTGGACATTTGGATCATCGATTTTCGGAGTGTATCCGGAAGAGATTTCAGAGATAATGTGAGGTGCAATCTCGAATAATCTCCAAAAATTAACACCAAGGTATAACTGTTGGTCTAATGAGTGAACTAAAAACAATGTCATCTCTTTCGAGACTCCCTTGTAGGTTATATTGGTTTTCACCTCTCCAACCATTGGTTGAGATTGACCACTTGCTGTTCTAATTTTCGATTTAAATGGTTTAAATTCAACATTGGCATTTTTCAAAAGTTCAAAACAACCACTTCCTAAACAGCTGACGCTTGCACCACTGTCAAAGAGTCCAGGTATTCGCTTTCCAAACACAGTAACGGTTGCATACGGTCTGGGATCATCTACATTACAAAGACTTGAAATTTTTATCTGATTTTGAACTTCTTTCTTTTTTCTAAAACGTTCTCGAAGTTTAATTATATGATTAGGTGGTTTACAATTGAATATCCGGCATCGAACTTCGTGATAATTCAGTAATCTCTCGTGAAGAGATTTAGGTTGTATTTGTCCTGAAGAAATTTTGATTAGTATTTCAGAATTCTTTAAAATTTTAGTCGTCGATTCGTTTTCATTTTTCTTTTCGGTAACTTTTTGAATATCTGTGTTATTTTCGAATTTAGTTGAGTTTTCAAATTCATTGATTTTTGGAATGGCCGGTAAAATAATCGTAGAATCAGGAATTTTTGGAAAGTCAGTTGTTGAATAATTTAAAAATTCGGGTCCTTTACTACAGGGCAAAACTACCCGGTTTTCGATTCGCCCTGTGTTCGGTTTCCCGAACACTTGACACAGTGGGGTGTCGTAGTGTTCTCTAGTCCACATCGAAAGCAAAAAAGATTTCTCTGTGAGCTGGGACATTGGACGAATGAATGACCTTTAGTTTTGCAGTTCCAAGAAACATAAGATGACTGATCGCGTTTGGGAACTGAATTTGTCTTAAGTGCATTAATGTCAAAGTCTTGTGGATCATCTTCCACAAAATCAAGTTCATTGACCTGTTTCTTAAAATTCGACTGAGTAAATTGCTTATTGCGGATACTCTCACTTTGAAGGACATATCTTTCAATGGTTCTGCATACGTAGAGCATTTCGGGTAAGCTGTTTGTTTTGTATGTAATCATTAGTTCCCCGATGCGGCGTTTTACATTTTGTTTAACTAAATCGATAATCTCTTTAGCTGTTTTAGGTACTCGAAGACGAGTATTCATCAAAAGTATGGCATTATAAAAGTCATCGAAACTTTCATTGTGCCCTTGTCGCCTGTCGAACATTTTTCTTGAAAGCTCAGAATCTGTTTCTAGGCTTCGATTTTGTTCGATTAGTGCGAGCAGAAGACTTTGCCAATTTGCTGCTCTATGAGATTTAATATACATCCAGTACCAGGATTCTACGCTGCCTGTCACAAACAAGTGAAAGTTTAGGAAGATATCTTCCCATGAAGCTCCATAACTCTCTTTCAACCTATCGAGTCGAAAGACAAATTCATCAACCGTCATATTTTGGTTGTCAAATTTTAAACCCCACTTATGGAATTCAAACCTTTTAAATGGGTTACTTCGTGAAGAAGAAGAGTAAGCTGGGCGTTCATTGGAAATATCTTGATTAAGATTTTAATTTGAGCTATAAAATTATGAGTATTTTCACTCATATGATCGGGTGGTTCTGGTGTGTTACCAACGGCGGCGTTTGGCACATTTGTTGCTAAAGGCTGAGAAACAAGTCTATTTGCAGTACTCTGAGATCGTGAACGTCTGTTTACGTCATATTCGTCTGAATTTACTTGAGGTGTAGGAGCTGCAAGAGATTGTCGAATAGTCTCTGCTACTCTTTCGAAGGTTATTTGCCGTTCTCTTTCGATTTCTTGTCGCAAACTTATTAGATCGGCAGCTCTGGCTATACCTATAGAAGCAGTTACGACTTCCTGAATATGGTCTGTTGAAGTTCTATTGTGAGGAAATTGTTTATTGACATTCGAACCATTAGCTCCTTCTACATTATTTGTTACATTATCATTTGTAGTATCTGTACCATTTACATTATTTGAACCATGATTTACTGGAATTTCGCTATTGTTTAGCTGTAAACCCTGTAATTCAGGGTCAACATCTCGTATGTCTACTGGAGGTATAACTCCCCCACCTTTTTTAGGACGACCACTTTGGCCCCCTCCTCTTTGTTTAGAAGTCATATTATAAATTTTGAAAACAAATATGTATATTTGTGTATGTATGAAAAAAAAAATCTAATATTTTTGTTATATACATCATAAATATGTGTGTGGATTCATGAAATATAATTTTGTGATGTGTAGTGAGTAAAGGTTTAATAAAAAAAAATCTGCATAAAAAAAATATTGTTGGCTTGGCTCTATAGAAAGATTTAAATATGATCCTAACGCAGCAAAGAGAAAAAGTTGTATTACATAGAATCTCTTGGTCGTATAAAATCTTTAATCACTCTCATTGACTCAATGTGAAATCTTGTGATGCGAACAAACTTCGCCGCTTCAATAAATGTTTGATTTCACTGACAGCATCTTTTGCTCGTCTGTCAAGTCTGGAAATATTTCACTGAGATTTCATTTCAAAGGTGTTATCGAAATGTGATTTTTTGAAAACTAATTATAATTGAAAAATAAGTTGAACAAGTTATATGCAACAAAATTTAAGTAATTTTGAAAACTTTCAAACAAAACAGAAAGCTCCGACGCAACTACTGTCAAAGATATGATCTCATGGAATTGAATCTTTCGGTCGTCTGACAAGATCTTTAAAAGAAAGAGTTCTAAAAAAAAAAAACAAGTTGTAGCTCGAAATAGATGGTTTTATACCAAAAGTCAATGCAACAGACAAGAAGTTGTTTATTGGACAGATATCTTCCGGACATCAGAAATCTGGTATATTATCTTGCTAATAATTTTATATAAATTGTGTTGGCATATTCTCGCCCCACGTTGGGCACCACCTGTGTAACGGTAGTTGGTCCTATCACACCAAAAAGGCGATCTTTAGCCATCCCAAAGGAACCCAACAACACAGGAATCCTTGCAGGAATCTATGGGTAGTATGAAAGGTTGTTCAGCCAGCGATGCGCGGTAGGCATGCGTGCGTTATGCACGAAAAACCAGCTCATCGGGGGGGGTGGGATCTTGCGCAGGCTACTGAACTTCCGTACATTTTTTTACATGCCTAGATAAATTGAAATATGTTTTTCAAAAAAAAAAATACTCAAACAATAAAATTAAACAACAGAATGTTAATCCCAAAACCTTTAAACCATGGGAAACCTTAAGGTGGTATTGGTTTCCTAGAGTGTTGCCCTCCCACTATCTATAACCAAAGATTATAGATAAAACCTTGGCTTATGCTCCACTCGATTTGAGCAAAAGCCCCTATAGTAAAAAGTGAACCACACAGGCTCACTTGATCTTCACTCACATCACTTATTAAATTCACTTACCCACACTAACACAACGAAATCAGAATCTCATCTTAAAAAAGGTAATATCATTTCAAATAAAAAAAAAGCTTAATTTGATTCATTTTTGAGATCTACAATCAACTTCAATTTTATTCTTAGCGCCAGGCGCTCAAAACAATTAATCTCTCTGAGTAGATTGCACATTAGCTACGTTAAAGGTGTCCTGACTGGGCACTGCTTAATAGGAAGGCATGCTATTCGACTTGGAGCCCCTGCAAATGATTTTTGTAGGAGTTGCATGGACGAAGAAGAAGAGGAGACAATCTCTCATCTTCTGTGCACATGCCCTGCCTTATCACACAGACGTAGAATCCACCTTGGAGACTACTACTTTAACGATACCAGCGATCTAAAAAATTCAGACATTACTAGTCTCCTACGCTTTATTCGAAGCTCCAATTGGTTCAACGAGTTAAGCTGATTAACTGATCCATGTGGTATCACAATGGACCATACTTTGGTCTAAGTGTGTTGGATGTCCCAACCAACAGCCACTTTAACCTAACCTAACCTTTATTCAATAAAAGAAAAAACGAAAAAAAATGTTTTTATCAAACATTCTAAAAAAAAAAATAGTTCATTATCTGAATAATGGATACTTAAACTAAAACTAAATATCAAATTTAAAAATTGAATATTGAATTCATATCCGAATCTTATTGAGAGGTTATTTAATTTTACTTTTACTCCGAATAATTAAAATTCACAAAAAAAAAAAAGTATCAATGGATTCAGAAAAGAACTTTTATATTACTATATTATCCATTAAAGGGTTGAAGGAACCAATATATGTAAATAATAGACAAAAAAAAAATTTAAATCAAATAATTATAGCTCGTTCATATGTTTAAAATAAAAAAAAATAAAACAAAATGTATATAACGACTCACCAATTAAAGATAATATGTTAAAAATAATTTGTTGTTGAATACAGTTGAATTTACCATATCATTTGCGCAGCAGCGGTGGCTTCTCAATTTGTTGTGCACAGCAGATTGAATAACCGATGCTCTAGCTAAAGGTAAAAAAAATGTAAGAAAAGAAAAGCAAACAAATGAACGATCTTTACAAAAACAAAAAAAAATGATGAAATTGGAAATACTCAACTTTCGGAGTTGTAAATTCGGAAAAATTAATTGAGTTGGTTTCGGGATTACAGAATAAAAAAAAATGAACACCACACAAAATTGTAACTCTTGATTATATATCCAGATCGTTGTCGTTATATTTTTTTGCTTGGTTGTGAGATGATGATGCTGGTTGATGCTGGGAATGATGCTGATGATAAAGATGATGCTGACATATAAAATTGCTATTTTAGGGTGTTGGATGGTGGATTGTAGGTAGTTTTGGAGGATATGAATAGGTCTATCGATGGTCTATTGTAAGAAGATGATGCGGATTTATTTAGCGGAAATTCTGTATAAGTCACGAAATTGTCCTTGCTGCATGGTTTAGGGCGCGAGGTGTCGATTATTTGGACACAATTTCATAGAGTGGTGATGTGATGTTGGTCGTTGGTACGGAGGCTGAGTCACAGATTAGTTTTCCACTAGGCCTTACGATGAGGTTTACCAAGCATGTGACGTGCACAGCGTAGTGCCGAGAACCAAATAGGTTAACCAAAGCTAGGTCGGTGTGGAGAAAGACTCGAATGACCATGTGCACCCAGAGTATGATTCACTGCGATCTTCAAAGTGCTGTTCGGTGTCCCTGTCCACGGGAGTCGTTTGGACAGGCAAGGCACTGGCTAGAGAGACAGCGCTTTGCAGACAAGATTTAGTACAGTTGTGCACTCGTTTTGCCGGTGATGGCGATGCTATTTTTTTGCAATTTTTAATTATATCTTCAATAGATCAATTTTTGATGTTTTCTCTTCCATTTTTTTTTTATAAAAAGGTGATGCTTGATGACACACACTGCTTTTGGTACAACGTTTGTATAATTTCTTTTTCTTTCTCTTTTTTTTTGTTATAAAAAATAAAACTCGATGAAAGAGAATGATATTAATTTAGTTTTGGCGCAATAGTTTTTATCAATTTTTATTAAGTTGCACCTTGTTAGGTACTTAATTTTACTTAAAATCACGTTAGTCTAATTTTAGGTTTAGGATTAAGACTTTTCTTATGAGTTCCACCACCGGCTGATATCAAGAATAAAAAGAAAGATCAAGTTGAAGGAGAAAATAATTACACCTTTCAACTTGTTTCAATTCCATGTTTTCCGCATGGAGGGAAATGGATACACTTATCGTGGTAATTTTGAACTTGGAAATATGTCGGTCATTTATTGGAAACAGACAGAATACCTTATGGGTAGAGTTCATAAACTCATCATTTTCGGTGGCAGTAAAAATAAAAGAATTATTATGGATTGGTGTCCCTAATAAGTTTTAAGTTAAGTGTGTGGGTCCCCAACAATCTCAATAAAAAAATAAAACCCACAGCTTATTTGTTTTTTATTATTATTTGCTTAAAACGAAATAAGAAATAAAAAAGGTATAATCCACTATAATAATTGACCTGAGCAGATCAAATTTGGGAAAACCAAAAAGAAGTGTTTTTCTTGGAAAAAGTACATTTAATATTTTTTCATTTACTCAAAAACTAAGAGGTTACATTTTAAAATCCAGTTTTTGTTTTTTAAGTGAAAATACATTAATAGCGTTAAATCTAAAACAAAATTATACTAAATTACATACAATTTTGAAAAAAAATTAAAACTTTATAATGAAACATAGATTGAAAAATGTTGGCTTATTAAGTCGTTTGCGTTGATATTCTTTTGCGAGGCAAATTCAAAATCCCAATCGGACCATATTACAAATTCACAATTTCCGATTTTATTATTTTTGACATTTTCGGCATTAGGCAATTTGTAGAGAATTTCCTGTGTCGACGTTCATATGTGTGGTTCCAGATAGTTCTGTGCAGAATGCACTTAGTTCTGGTGATGCAATAGGCATAATGAATTCAGGGAATTCTTCTATTTTGCACGTCCTTAAGTTTACCAAAACTGCAGGGAACAAGCAAACAAAAAACAGTGCAAGTTATAGCGTTTAAAAAATTCCAACGAATATTTTAATTTTGTTGGCTAAGCCGATCAATTTGTACATTACCATTTGTATATTCTTCAAAATTGATTCAACGGAATTCAACCCCTGAAGCAAAAGCACCAACATCTTTGAATTCAAAACAAATAAACATCTTAATTAGATGAAAGCTGTTCCTTTATTATTAACAATGCGCATAGGTAAAGTAAACAATACATAATTTTGAATAAAAATAATCCTAGTCAGCAAAGAAACAGTAGAATATACAATATAAAAATTACACTATAGCTCAAAATAAATGAACAAGTTGTTTGCAAAAAAGATTCTTCAATTTGACCAACTTTTACAAAAACTTTCGATGGTAATGCGTATTTTTGATGTTCTTTCTTTTCAGGCGTGTATGTGACTGTATTCACATAAGTATATTGCACCAAGAAACCAAGAGTAACATCATCGCCTGGTTTGAGTCCTTCTTCAGGTGTAAAGTTCAATTTGAACTTTCTCCAAGTGATGAATCTATAAAAAAAAATTGGAGAAACAACATAGAATAGGAATTTCTAACTAGAATTTTCTGATTTTTACTTTGATTCCTCTCGTTGAACTCCTTCGTCGAATTCCTTTGAATCGCCACGTTGATTTAGGACAAACGAAGAATCCAACATCTCTAGAATGACGTTGGTGGGACTTTTAACACAAGGTGGTTTCTCGGTCAGTTATGTGTGTCTCGATAGACTCGTGTTCAATGATGAAGTCGATGTTGCTGCAGCACGGTCGTCTTTTATTCGAAGTCGACCATTCGCCGTTCCTCTTCCTTGGTTGGCAGCTCCATAATGGTTGTTGTCATATCGTGCATAGTAGGGTTAGTTTTCTTGATGATCGATTGAGTGGACGTGCCAGGCTTCAGTGGCTTTTCACAACGCACAAGCAGAACGTCGGGCACATGATAGCTAGCGAACAATTGAATGCGATACTTGATCGACCCTGAATGGTACTCCGGCTTGATGGCATTATGTTTGCAAACACTGCATTGTCGACAACGCAGAGATCGCTTGACCCACAAACACTTCCGCTGCGGATAGAGGTTGTTCACACGGAATTGTTGTGACTATAAAGAAATAAATTTTCATTATATAAGGAAACCTCAAATGGAAGTTGACTTACTGTTTTTGATGTTGATTTTCTGTGTGAAAATCGATGGATTCAACTCGCCGACATCGCCAGTAGCTGCCGAGGGACTGATCTGAATCTGTTTGGCTTTTAGGGGATTCTTGTCGGGCCAGCCCATTTGCCTCCGAATGATTGCCACCGTTAAGCCAGTGCGATCCTTAGGAGCAAAATGAATGGATTAGTTTTAGATTTAATATTTGAATTCACTTAATTTACAGTCAAGGTTGGAAATTTTTTGGAGTCTTCCTGCGATTGTAGTCTTGTTTTTCTTGCTTCTCTTGCAGAACTACCGACTGGTAGTACTCTTTACACCTAGAAGATGAAGATTAAGCGAGTTGACTACGATATGCATGTTTCGATTCGTACTAACACAATTGATCTCCGCGCGCTGTTGCGTCGTTTTTTTTTTTGAGCCACTTGCATTTTATTTCTTGGCAGCTGATGAATAGGCCGAGTTGGCAGTTGCTGCTATTATGTCGTTCCAACACCAACACTCAGCTGCTGGGAGAAGGGCGTTAGCGGTCGACTATTGCATGGCAAAACTTCCACTTGTATCATTGACTTGGTGGTGTTGTTGCTGCTGGTTTTGTTCCATTGAATGCGTTTGACTATTGGTAGAGGTGACACCTCCACCGTCAACGACTGCGGCAGCTATGGCCGTTGAGAAGAACATACAAAAACAATGGGCAGTATCTGCATGACTTGTTGCAATACCACTTCGTTTTGTTTGGTTGCTAAAAAAAACATTAATTAGTGCTTTCAAAGTTTGTGGTTTATGTAAAACTTACTTTGAAGTAGTCTTGCCATCATGAACCTTCTGGTTAACGAACACACAATGAAATGGATTAGATTATAATAGTAATAATATTACGTCGATTATAGATTGAAAAATTGTGGCTTATTAAGTCGTTTGCAATATGCATAACGAATTCAGGGAATTCTTCTATAATGCCAGTCCTTAAGTTTACCAAAACTGCAGGGAATTCTAAAATAGTACATACAAAAATGATGAAATTATTTTTTGAATTTCCATTTGGAAGACTTACCAATGATTTATGACTCCCGTCATGTAGGAGGTGCTTTATTATCTCAGCAGGTTGCTTAAAAATCGACATTCGGTTCAGCTACCTCATCTATGTCAGCCAGCTAAGTATCCCTGTCGTCCTTCAATGGCAACAAGATAGTGGAACATTTGTTGCTACAAGCTTGCATTTACATCTAGAAGATTAAGAATAAGCGAGTTGACCACGATATGAATGCTTCGATTCGTACTTACACAACTGATCTCCGCGCCCTGTTGCGTCGGTAATTTGAGTGGCTTGCATTATATTTCTTGGCAGCTTATGAATAGGTCGAGTTGGCAGTTTCTGTTACTGCTGTTAAATCGTTCTAACACCAACACTGAGCTGCTGGGAGGAGAGCGTTAGCGGTCGACTATTGAATGGCAAAACTTCAACTTGCATCCTTGAATTGGTGGTGTTGTTGCTGCTGGCTTTGTTGCATTTGACTATTAGTAGAGATGGTGACACCTCCACCGTCAGCCGTTGAGATGTACATACATACAAACACAATGGGCAGTATCTGTCGTTAAAAACATTGATAATATTTTGTTAAGAGAAATACAATATATAAAAACTTGCCTGCAAATCACCGCCTTGTTTGCTTTTTCTTCCAGATTTCTTCAGGGAAAATGCTTCCTGCATTATGGTATGTTATTGGCAGCATCTAAAATGAGAACACAGACTATAAAATAAATCGATTATTGTTGCACCTCCTTCACTGCAATTTGACTTACTTTTTATTCAATGAAGTGAACTTGTATATACTTTCTTCATTATAAGGAATTTTGGTCTGAAAAATATCAAATTATATTAAATATCAAAACAATTAACAAAAACTTACTCTTCAAATCCGAAATCCATTGTTTTGTGTTGCAAAATTGATTGTCATTTTTGACAGGTCACAAAAATTCCATAAGTTTCTATTTTAGCCCAAACCCCATTTTGTTTTTTTTTCCCCACTCACATGTATTCACCGATAGTGAATTTGAGAGAGTTCACCTCGAATTTGAGAGAGTTCACCTCGAATAAAATTTGAGGGTGTTTCAGGTAGGACGGTACCGGTCGGGACTCTAGATAATATATTTCCTCTATGTAGGTTGCTGTGCTACCTTCTACTACAAATCAAAGACACTCCATATATTTTTTTTTGTTTTTTTTTTGTAGATGAGAACTCACATTCAGGCATAGAGAAATATATCTACCAAGAGAACCGACTTATGGGGTTCGCTCTCTTTCGAACTACAAGCTCTACTGAGCACATTTTGCCCATTAGCATAAGCATGTGTTAGTTGTCCCGTGCATTTCTTATGGAAAAATCCAGATTCTATGTAGTTGTTATGGGCTTTTGGGCTTAGTATGCACAGTTAAGGGCAAAACAATATGAGGTGAAATCAGCCGTTCAAAAAAGAGATCCGTTGAATTCAAAAATTGAAAAATTATTGCAATATTTTAAGAAAAATGAATTATGCAACTTCTTTTCAGTGAAAACTGTGCTAAAAATAATATTTGCCTGCTTTTGGCATACAAATTCTGTGATTTTTATGAAAAGTTTCGCTAAAAACAAAAAAAATCATGCAGAAAGTATAGGCGCACCATAGAACTGCAATGCGAAGGTAGCCTAATTTGAGTTTAACCCAGTTTTGACAGATTAACAGCGAGGTGAGTACTTTTTACAATTCTACGAAACTGAAAAAAAAAATATATTGTTTTTGATTGCGATCAACAAGAAGTCTAGACTGCAGACAATAAATATAAATTCAAATTAACCGCCGCCGCCGCCTAGATTTTAATATCATAACCTTGGTCTTTCGAGTATTGATCCGTAAGCCCCAAGTTTCGCAATATTCTTTAAGTCTATTGATTTGCAGTTGTAAAGAAAATGGGTTATCCGCCAAAAGTACCAAGTCATCTGCATACAGTAAAACTTTAATCAAAGATTCGCCAAATATTACACCTCCCGGTAGGATATCACAAACCGCATCAATATAAATTGCAAACAAAATGGGACATCCTTGGGGAACTCCCGCCGCTGTCTCAAAAAAAAAAAATGTTGCCATCCCATACTGAGGCTTTCGTTGAACTCAGAAAGTTAGAATAAAAAAGTAAAAATTTTTTCGAAAGGCCAAGAGAAGATAGTTTGTAAATCAATGCTTGTCGATTGACCGTATCAAAAGCAGCTTTGAAGTCAATGAAGCAGCTGTAAAGCTTTTTCTTTTTCTTCAAATGTTGTCTTGTTATGCTTGTTAGTGCAAAAATTTGGTCTACCATTGAGAAACCGGAGGGCCGATTCCAGAAAGCGCGGCGGATCGCATTGAAAGCGAAAATTCAATTTCGACCGTCTTCGCTTTGAGTTAATTTCAAAAGCGAACATGGAAGAAAGCGATCCTTCCATTTTTCCAGCTTAAATGTCAAATATTTCCAATCCATTTCCATGATATTTTCCAATTTTCCATTTATTTGTCAGCTGTTTCCAAAAATATGACATTTCCTTCCACTAAAACTAATTGTTTTTCTCTGAAAAAAGTATCTTAATGTTTGTAGTTATATTTTAATATTATTGTTGGTTTCAAGTAAACAAAACTAGTTTTCAATGGACTCCATAAGTGTTTTTTTAAATGCAGAAAGAGAAGAAGCAAGAAAAGAAGCTAATTATTTAAATATGCGCTAGGCAGCGGCCTAGTCGCTGATAAAGCATCGGTTCCCATCAGTCGTTCTTTGACTTTCAAAGGGAGAGCAAGTGATTAGTAGCTAATTTTAAATTAAAAAAAGTAAATTGCATTTGTAAGGTTTTAGTGTTTTAAGAAGGCAGTGTGCCACAGTTTTTTTTAAGTAATCGACAGCCTAGTGGAGGTGGCGTCGGAACACTTCAGTCGTTCTTTGACTTCCAAAGTGTGAAGAGGTGTATTTTTGTATTTTATTTCAAAGTTAAATTAGTGCAATTGATAAATAACAGGTAAAGTTGGCAGTTTGCCACCATCAAAATTAACAATCGATAGCCCAGTGGAGGTGGCGTCCGAAGATCAGTCGTTCTTTGACTTTCAAAGAGAAAACAAGTGTTAATAAGTGGATAGTAGATAATTTTATATTAAAAGTGCATTTGTAGGGTTTTCCATTTAAGTAGGCAGTAAGCCACAGTTTTAAATAACTATTCAGTAGCCTAATTCCGGATAAACAGTTCGGGTTCAAGGCGGGTCATGACACAATTCATGCTGCGTCTAAACTCGTTTCTGATATCCAATGGAATAAAACAAAACAACAATGCACAGGTGCTGTTCTGGTTGATTTGGAAAAGGCCTTTGACATCGTATGGTTAGAGGGTCTTTACCTAAAACTGAGCAGGCTTGGCATAAGCAAGCCATTGTTGTATATACTTTATGATATGCTGCAATTGCGTACGCCGACGATCTTATTGCGTACAGAACGGCCCGAAAGGTTGAGGTTATTAGAATTCTCTTGCAGCGTGATTTCGACAAGATTCAGCGATATTGCGACGACTGGAAACTGAAAATAAATGTCCAGAAGTCGGAGACAATTCTGTTCCGGACTCCGTTGGCTAGGGCCACGAGGGATACGTGCAAGAATTGGCGCAAGATGGTTATCGTTGATCTTCACGGGCAGCCATTGGCGAGCAAAAGTGTAGTGAAGTACCTCGGTATCTGGTTAGATCAGTATTTATATTTCGACAGACATATAAATGCTGCTCTGACCAGGGCCCGAGGAGCCTTCGGTCTGACGAAACGGCTGTTTTTTAGCAGTCGGCTTGACCCCAGAGTGAAGGTAATTTGCTACATGGCCCTCATACGGCCGATGATCGTTTATGGTTGTCCTGTGTGGTTCAACGTTGCCCCTTCCCAGATGGAGAAGTTTCGGGTGTTCGAGCGGCAGTGTTTACGACGCTGTACCGGCTTATATCGAACAGCCGAATCTTCTTATGTGCATTACTATTCCAACGAGGTCCTATACAATGGGGCTCGAATCAACAGAATTGACAATTTCGTGATAAAACTCGTCCGAGGTCACATTGCAAGAGCTATGTCTTCGACCAACAATTTAATTTTCGGGGCGTTCTATCCGAACGACGAGTATTTTGAAAGTGCACGCTTGAGCGGCTTCATTCCACCAGAGGCATTCCTCTTTTTAGATAGATGCGGTCTGATACAGGATGGATTGGCAGTTCCGCTAATCTACCACGTCAGACGACGAACCGTGGATAGGCGACTCCTGTACAATCGGGACGTCATGGCACAAGGCGGAGCAGAGCTCCTTCGGTTCAGTAGGGCTGTGTCCGAACGGGACCGAACTGATAGGGTGAAGCAGGAGAACCAGTTTTGGTGGCTTCAATCGGCACTTGATAGTGGGTAGTCGGGATGAGGTTTTAAGCCTTGGCCGGCTTACATACCTGTTTTATAGTTTTAGGGTTTAGTTTTAAATAGAATAGGCATGGTGGCACGAAAAAAAAAATACAAAAAAAAAAAATACAAAAAAATACAAAAAACGAAAATACAAAAAATACAAACAAAATTAAAAAAAACATGGAATAAAAAAAAAAATAAAAAAAAAAGACAACAAAATATGAAAAACAAAAAACGTTAGATAATTGGATTTGCTGCTGTGGTTGTTCTAGTTTTAAGTAGTTTATAGGTAGAATAGGTAGTTTTAGTTAGCTTTAAGTTTTATATTAAGGACTTTATTTTAAGTAGTTTTTAAGTAAAATAAAAAAGGATATTGACATTAGTTTTTTCTAAATTTTCTAATGAAGACAAAAATAAATAAAATGAATTGAAGTTAAATAGATCTTAGGGCCGAAAGGCATTAGCATTAAGTATTATTGTTTAACTTAGAGTGTCCGTATGGGACCAGTAAGTTAGTTGTAAGTTATAGATAATTAGGCTAGTTTTATGAATTTTTGTCTAGCTTTAAGATAGTCTTAAGAATGAATTAATAAAAATGAAAAACAAAAAAAAAAAATTCAGTAGCCTAGTGGAGGTGGCATCCGAAGACAGCTCCAAGGGTCGTGGGTTCGAGTCCCAGGCGGAGTCGACAAGAAATATTGTCGCTTTTTTTCATAATAGAGAAATAGTCGATTTTATTAATTGGGAAGAAAGGGAAATGGAGAAGAAGAAGAAATCAGGGGTATCGAAAGATACCTCTGCTGATATATCGGGTGATGCGAAAGTACTGCCACCAGCGGTACCACAAGTCACCGTAACATCGGGTCATGCATCGGACCCGCAAACTTCAATGACCAAGAGGAAGAGGGATACACCAACACCTAACCTGGTTAAAAGAGCAAATCCAGCTAAGAGGGCAGCTTTGAAAAAAAAGCTGCCAAAACAAAGGAAAGATGTGACGACATCAGAGAGTGAAGTCTCTGAGGGTGACGACTCTGAACCCCCCGAGTACGTCTCTGAGGGAGGAGAAGGGCAGTATAGGTCTCCGAAGAATAGATCGGAGCCAGGGCCGTCAAAAGAAAAGGCGTTGGAGGTGGAGTTGGACCTCCAAACCGAGGCGAAGCTAATGAAGGCCCTCCAAAACAAACAGGCCACCATCAGCCAATACGAGGAAAGCCTTAAAAAACTCAAGGAGGAAATTGAGCCGCTCCTTAGCCAACTTAAGCTGAAGCAAGAGGCGCGCCGCCAACAAGAGGCGGCTCTACGGCAACAGCAACAAAAACAAAAGGAAGAGAAAAACAAAAAAAAGCAACAACAACCACAGCAGCAACAACCACAGTCAAAGCCCGCTACCAAAATCACGGGAGCGGAGGAAAACGTGAAGGCCTCATTACCTGTGACAGGCCCAATTGCTGAGGGCCCATCCACTTCAGTTAAGGCAAAGCAGCAGCAACAACCACAGCTACAACAAAGGCCGCAGCAGCAGCAGAAACAGCAACAAAAGCAGCAACAGCAACAACAGCAACAACAGCAGCAGCAGCAGCAGCAGCAGCAACAGCAACAGCAACAACAGCAGCAGCAGAAGCAGCAGCAGAAGCAGCAGCAGGAGAAGCAGAAGCAGCAGCAACACCAGAAACAACCACAGCCCAAGAAGGAGAAGGTGCCACCAATAAGGACACACAGAGTTGACCTGGACGACATAAAACAGGTATGTAAGTCGGCCACTAAGGGCAAATTTGTCATAAAAATTTTAAACGAAAAAGAAAAGAATTATTCGGTCCAGTGTTTCTCACTGGCCGATTACAAGTTAGTAAAAGGGTTACTAAAAGAGGCCACAGCTGAGTTCTTCAGCTACACGCCTAAAAGCGAGAAATTTAAGACGGTCCTTCTGAAGGGCATAAGTTCCTGCACGGAACCGGAGGCGCTCTTAGCTGAGCTCCGTGAAAATGCCAATGATGATCTCGATTTTATTGGGGTCAAGCCTTTCACTACGGTGAAGTCCAGGCGAGGGGGTTACAGGCTGCCAATGTTCCTCGTAACATTATCGCCCCAAAGTAGTTTTGAGAGTCTGAGGGAAATCAAATGCCTCGACTATCAAGCCATACACTGGGAGACATTAAAAAGGCACGACGACATTTTACAATGTACGAAGTGCCAGAGGTTCGGCCATGCCGGAGCCAACTGCAATATGCAGTTGCGCTGCGTCAGGTGCTCTGAAACCCACAACGAGGGAGAATGCAAGCTGGGGAATGAGCGGGTTGAGGATTTGACCCAGCTCAAGTGTGTCCTTTGTGGAAACCAAGGGCACCCGGCTAACTATAGGGGTTGCCCTAAGGTCCAGCAAATGAAACAAAAACAGGCCAGTCAAAAAGCCGAAGGAAGTCGAACAGTTCGACAGGCTCCAACACAAAAATTCGTGGATCCCAAATTCTCTTACGCCCAAATGGTGTCAGGGAATGGGAACACGAGACAGGCTCCACCAACGGTTGCCCCAAGGGCCCCTGTGCCTAAGGCACCAGAGGTGCAGCCTGACATTGTAGCCTTGTTGTTGAGCATTCAAGGTCAACTTACAGGGCTGCAAAGCCAGATAAAGGAGCAAGGCAAAAGGGTAGATCATCTCTACTCTTTGTTGCCTGGCCTGGCGCAATTTAGACCATAATGGGCGCGCTGCCGGAGACGCGCCTAAAAGTCCTAGCTGTGAATGTAAATTCACTGATTAGGATTGAACGAAGAGCCAATATGTTCCAATTGTTGAAAGACTACAGTCCCGATGTGTTTATGGCTAGCGAAACTAAGCTGAACCTCAATCATAAACTGACTCATAAAAATTACAATATCGTAAGAAGAGACCGGCCCGACTCCACTCAAGGGGGCGGTGTCGCTCTCTTTATACGAAAAGGCATTAATTATAAAGTCATAAACAACAATGAATTGCGAAAGCTCAAGACGCTAGAAGTTTGCGTTGTATGCATCTCTCTCACTCAAGGGAAGCGGATGTATATGATTGCGGCTTATGCGGCTGGAGCTCCGCAGGTTACTTACTTTGCTTCAGAACTCGAGATTCTTTTTAGGGAACTGAAACTGAGCTTGGAAGAAAACTATTTCATCTTGGCCGGTGATTTGAACGCAAAACATGAAGATTGGGGAAATCAACATAGTAATCCCAGAGGTAACCATCTTTTTAATTTGATGAATCTTTACAGCGTTGAATATGGCGTCGACCTGCTGGCTACTGAAAAGCCATCGTATCCAAGAAGCGACTCCTTTCTGGATCTTTTGCTGTACGACACAAGACTGACAGTTACAGACAAAGTGGGTAATCACCCTCGAAACTGCTTACAGACAATCGAGTACGACAGTGATCACTGCGGACTGGCTGCTGTAATGCAGATTCCGAACGAACGCGTGGAGTTGGAGGAATACGTTGCAACGCATTCTTACAATTACAGTAAGATGCGCTGGCCTCGTTTCACCAACGCCCTTGCGAGAGAACTTCGTTCGAGTGACATAGCCCCACCAAACAACATAAACCTGACAAATACAGAAATTGACCAACATTTACAACAGATGGACGAAACAATAAAACGAACAATGGAACGGACAATACCAAAGTACAAAGAACGGGACCAAATGGACGCTTACAGAAACGCGACTATTGACGCACTACGTAAGCACAAGAGTGGCTTACTGACAAGACTCAAAAACTTGTACAGACGACTTACAGACCCACACGACTTGGAGGTTAGGACACTGAAGTCGTCAATAAAAAATGTCAATCTGTTGATTAAGGAGAACTACAGGTTATCAATTAACAAGTACTGGGACCGCAAGATCCGGTCAGTTAATTCCAGTGACCCTAGTATGTTCCCGAAAATCAACAAGATATTCAGGAAAAAGAACGACAATGACCTTCCGTGTCTGAAACTCCAAAGAACTGAAGAGAACAGAGACGTACTCAGGACAGCGCAAATAGATCCAGAAGAAGCCATCTTTGACGATGACTTTTTTATAATTGAAGATCCGAAGGAAAAAGTGGAGGCGGTGGGAGCTGCTTTCCAGCAAGTGTACAAGGTGAATGTTAGCATTCGCCCCAACCACGACCTGGAAAACAGAGCCCTACTTAATCACTTTTACCTTCGAAATGATATAACACATTGGCGATCTGAGAACCGCGGTTTTATGCGGTTCGATGACGATTCCTTGGCAAATGCCATAATCGCCGAGCAAACGGGACCAAGTCCCCTGTTAGTGACGAAGATTGAACTTCAGCTCATCTTCAATTCAATAAAAAATAAAAAGTCAGCAGGTGTCGATGGTATATCCAACGTTGTACTAAGACATTTACCGATGGAGGCAATTGACATTTACACCACACTCTTCAATAATGCACTGAATAATGCATATTATCCAGTGCATTGGAAGACCGCTGTGGTTCATCCTCTCCCGAAAAAGGGAAAGGACAACTCCAACCCGTCAAATCTTCGGTCGATAAGTCTTCTTCCGAGCATCAGCAAAGTTTTCGAAAAGATCATCAATAGGGCTCTGACTAAGTGGGCTGCGGACAACAAAATAATTCCGGATAAACAGTTCGGGTTCAAGGCGGGTCATGACACAATTCATGCTGCGTCTAAGCTCGTTTCTGATATCCAATGGAATAAAACAAAACAACAATGCACAGGTGCTGTTCTGGTTGATTTGGAAAAGGCCTTTGACACCGTATGGTTAGAGGGTCTTTACCTAAAACTGAGCAGGCTTGGCATAAGCAAGCCATTGTTGTATATACTTTATGATATGCTTAACGGTAGAAAGTTTGTTGTCAAAAGTGGCAATGTAACTTCTACCAAAACATTCTTAATTAAAAATGGTCTTCAACAGGGAGCGGTGAATTCGCCGATTCTCTTCAGCATTTACACCAGCGATCTGATAGGTAGTCTTACAAAGGCAATTGCGTACGCCGACGATCTTATTGCGTACAGAACGGCCCGAAAGGTTGAGGTTATTAGAATTCTCTTGCAGCGTGATTTCGACAAGATTCAGTGATATTGCGACGACTGGAAACTGAAAATAAATGTCCAGAAGTCGGAGACAATTCTGTTCCGGACTCCGTTGGCTAGGGCCACGAGGGATACGTGCAAGAATTGGCGCAAGATGGTCATCGTTGATCTTCACGGGCAGCCATTAGCGAGCAAAAGTGTAGTGAAGTACCTCGGTATCTGGTTAGATCAGTATTTATATTTCGATAGACATATAAATGCTGCTCTGACCAGGGCCAGAGGAGCCTTCGCTCTGACGAAACGTCTGTTTTTTAGCAGTCGGCTTGACCCCAGAGTGAAGGTAATTTGCTACATGGCCCTCATACGGCCGATGATTGTTTATGGTTGTCCTGTGTGGTTCAACGTTGCCCCTTCCCAGATGGAAAAGTTTCGGGTGTTCGAGCGGCAGTGTTTACGACGCTGTACCGGCTTATATCGAACAGCCGAATCTTCTTACGTGCATTACTATTCCAACGAGGTCCTATACAACGGGGCTCGAATCAACAGAATTGACAATTTCGTGATAAAACTCGTTCGAGGTCACATTGCAAGAGCTATGTCTTCGACCAACAATTTAATTTTCGGGGCGTTCTATCCGAACGACGAGTATTTTGAAAGTGCACGCTTGAGCGGCTTTATTCCACCAGAGGCATTCCTCTTTTTAGATAGATGCGGTCTGATACAGGATAGATTGGCAGTTCCGTTAATCTACCACGTCAGACGACGAACCGTGGATAGGCGACTCCTGTACAATCGGGACGTCATGGCACAAGGCGGAGCAGAGCTCCTTCGGTTCAGTAGGGCTGTGTCCGAAAGGGACCGAACTGATAGGGTGAAGCAGGAGAGCCAGTTTTGGTGGCTTCAATCGGCACTTGATAGTGAGTAGTCGGGATGGGGTTTTAAGCCTTGGCCGGCTTACATACTTGTTTTATAGTTTTAGGGTTTAGTTTTAGGTAGAATAGGCATGGTGGCACAAAAAAAAAAACATACAAAAAAAATACAAAAAATACAAAAAAGAAAAATACAAAAAAATACAAAAAAAAAAATTAAAAAAAAACATGGAATAATAAAAAAAAAATAAAAAAAAGACAAAATATGAAAAACAAAAAACGTTAGATAGTTAGATTTGCTGCTGTGGTTGTTCTAGTTTTAAGTAGTTTATAGGTAGAATAGGTAGTTTTAGTTAGCTTTAAGTTTTATATTAAGGACCTTATTTTAAGTAGTTTTTAAGTAAAGTAAAAAAGGATATTGACATTAGTTTTTTCTAAATTCTCTAATGAAGACAAAAATAAATAAAATGAATTGAAGTTAAATAGATCTTAGTGCCGAAAGGCATTAGTATTAAGTATTATTGTTTAACTTAGAGTGTCCGTATGGGACCAGTAAGTTAGTTGTAAGTTATAGATAATTAGGCTAGTTTTATGAATTTTTGTCTAGCTTTAAGATAGTCTTAAGAATGAATTAATAAAAATGAATTTGGAAAAAAACAAAAAAAAAAGTGGCGTCCGAAGATAGATCGAAGGGTCGTGGGTTCGATTCCCAGCCAGAGTCAACGAAAAATTTAGTTGCTTTTTTTCACAACAGAGAAATTGTTGATTTTATCTGTTGGGAAGAAAAACAAATGAAGGAGAAGAAAGAAGGGGTATCAAAAAATACCTCTGCAAATACATCAGGTGATGTAAGTGCAGTACCGGCAGCGGTACCTCATATCACCGCAACAACATCAGGCTACCAGTCCGATCCGACAAACGCAACAACAACAAGCAAGAGGAAACGAGGTGTTCCTCCAAATTTGGTGCAACGTAAGAGTGCTGCTACGCGTAGCGCTATGAGAAAAAGGATGGAGACGGAGAAGACGAAATTGATGACGTCGGATACTGAGTGCTCAGTGGTTGAAGACGATATTGACTACGTCTCTGAGGAAGGAGAAGGACATTATAGGTCTCCGAACAAGAAGAACGAGACCTCAACAGAGCCGTCGACAAAAAAGGCACTGGAGGTGCCTGATGCCCCCAACGACAACGAAGTCGATGAGGTGGAGCTTGCACAAAGGCTGCAGGCAAAAAAGCTCCAAATTGATGCCTATGAGGCCCAATCAAAAAAGATGAAAGAGGAGATGGAGCCCCTTCTCAGTGCACTGAAATCAAAAATTGAAGCGCGCCGACAAAAAGAAGCAGCTGAGAAGGAGAACAGAAAAGCACAACGGCTCCTACAACAACAACAACAGCAACAAGCGAAACAAAAAAAGCCTGAAACAAGGCAACAAAAACAACAACCACAGCAGCAACAACCGCAGCCAAAGCCCGCTACCAAAATCACTGGAGCGGAACAAAAAATGAAGGCTTCACCAGCAGTGACAGGCCCAATGTCTGAGGGCCCATCCACTTCGACTAAAGCCAAGCAGCAGCAACAACAGCTACAACCAAGGCAGCAGGAGCAGCAGAAACAGCAGCAGCAGAAGCAGCAGCAGCAGAAGCAGCAGCAGCAGAAGCAGCAGCAGGAGAAGCAGAAGCAACAGCAGCAACACCAGAAACAACCACAGCCCAAGAAGGAGAAGGTGCCACCAATAAGGACACACAGAGTTGACCTGGACGACATAAAACAGGTATGTAAGTCGGCCACTAAGGGCAAATTTGTCATACAAATTTTAAACGAAAAAGAAAAGAATTATTCGGTCCAGTGTTTCTCACTGGCCGATTACAAGTTAGTAAAAGGGTTACTAAAAGAGGCTACAGCTGAGTTCTTCAGCTACACGCCTAAAAGCGAAAAGTTTAAGACGGTCCTTCTGAAGGGCATAAGTTCCTGCACGGAACCGGAGGAGCTCTTAGCTGAGCTCCGTCAAAAAGCCACTGACGATCTCGATTTTATCGGGGTCAAGCCCTTCACTACGGTGAAGTCCAGGCGAGGGGGGTATAGGCTGCCAATATTCCTCGTAACATTATCGCCCCAAAGTAGTTTTGAGAGTCTGAGGAAAATCGAATACCTCGACTATCAAGCTGTACACTGGGACACATTAAAAAGGCACGACGACATTTTACAATGTACGAAGTGCCAGAGGTTCGGCCATGCCGGAGCCAACTGCAATATGCAGTTGCGCTGCGTCAGGTGTTCAGAAACCCACAACGAAGGAGAGTGCAAGCTGGGGAATGAGCGGGTTGAGGATTTAACCCAGCTCAAGTGTGTCCTTTGTGGAAACCAAGGGCACCCGGCTAACTATAGGGGTTGCCCTAAGGTCCAGCAAATGAAACAAAAACAGGCCAGTCAAAAAGCCGAAGGAAGTCGAACAGTTCGACAGGCTCCAACACAAAAATTCGTGGATCCCAAATTCTCTTACGCCCAAATGGTGTCAGGGAATGGGAACACGAGACAGGCTCCACCAACGGTTGCCCCAAAGGCCCCTGTGCCTAAGGCACCAGAGGTGCAGCCTGACATTGTAGCCTTGTTGTTGAGCATTCAAGGTCAACTTACAGGGCTGCAAAGTCAGATAAAGGAGCAAGGCAAAAGGGTAGATCATCTCTACTCTTTGTTGCCTGGCCTGGCGCAATTTAGACCATAATGGGCGCGCTGCCGGAGACGCGCCTAAAAGTCCTAGCTGTGAATGTAAATTCACTGATTAGGATTGAACGAAGAGCCAATATGTTCCAATTGTTGAAAGACTACAGTCCCGATGTGTTTATGGCTAGCGAAACCAAGCTAAACCACAAACACAAATTGACTCATAAAAATTACAATATCGTAAGAAGAGACCGGCTCGACTCCACTCAAGGGGGCGGTGTCGCTCTCTTTATACGAAAAGGCATTAATTATAAAGTCATATACAACAATGAATTGCGAAAGTTCAAGACGCTAGAAGTTTGCGTTGTATGCATCTCTCTCACTCAAGGGAAGCGGATGTATATGATTGCGGCTTATGCGGCTGGAGCTCCGCAGGTTACTTACTTTGCTTCAGAACTCGAGATACTTTTTAGGGAACTGAAACTGAGCTTGGAAGAAAACTATTTCATCTTGGCCGGTGATTTGAACGCAAAACATGAAGATTGGGGAAATCAACATAGTAATCCCAGAGGTAACCATCTTTTTAATTTGATGAATCTTTACAGCGTCGACCTGCTGGCTACTGAAAAGCCATCGTATCCAAGAACCGGCTCCTTTCTGGATCTTTTGCTGAACGACACCAGACTGACAGTAACAGACAAAGTGGGTAATCACCCTCGAAACTGCTTACAGACAGTCGAGTACGACAGTGATCACTGCGGACTGGCTGCTGTAATACAGATTCCGAACGAACGCGTGGAGTTGGAGGAATACGTTGCAACGCACTCTTACAATTACAGTAAGATGCGTTGGCTTCGTTTCACCAACGCCCTAGCGAGAGAACTTCGTTCGAGTGACATAGCCCCACCAAACAACAGAAACCTGACAAATACAGAAATTGACCAACATTTACAACAGATGGACGAAACAATAAAACGAACGATGGAAAGGACAATACCAAAGTACAAAGAACGGGACCAAATGGACGCTTACAGAAACGCGACTATTGACGCACTACGTAAGCACAAGAGTGGCTTACTGACAAGACTCAAAAACTTGTACAGACGATTTACAGACCCACACGACTTGGAGGTTAGGACACTGAAGTCGTCAATAAAAAATGTCAATCTGTTGATTAAGGAGAACTACAGGTTATCAATTAACAAGTACTGGGACCGCAAGATCCGGTCAGTTAATTCCAGTGACCCTGGTATGTTCCCTAAAATCAACAAGATATTTAGGAAAAAGAACGACAATGACCTTCCGTGTCTGAAACTCCAAAGAACTGAAGAGAACAGAGACGTACTCATGACAGCGCAAATAGATCCAGAAGAAGCCATCTTTGACGATGACTTTTATATAATTGAAGATCCGAAGGAAAAAGTGGAGGCGGTGGGAGCTGCTTTCCAGCAAGTGTACAAGGTGAATGTTAGCATTCGCCCCAACCACGACCTGGAAAACAGAGCCCTACTTAATCACTTTTACCTTCGAAATGATATAACACATTGGCGATCTGAGAACCGCGGTTTTATGCGGTTCGATGACGATTCCTTGGCAAATGCCATAATCGCCGAGCAAACGGGACCAAGTCCCTTGTTAGTGACGAAGGTTGAGCTTCAGCTCATCTTCAACTCAATAAAAAATAAAAAGTCAGCAGGTGTCGATGGTATATCCAACGTTGTACTAAGACATTTACCAATGGAGGCAATTGACATTTACACCACACTCTTCAATAATGCACTGAATAATGCATATTATCCAGTGCATTGGAAGACCGCTGTGGTTCATCCTCTCCCGAAAAAGGGAAAGGACAACTCCAACCCGTCAAATCTTCGGTCGATAAGTCTTCTTCCGAGTATCAGCAAAGTTTTCGAAAAGATCATCAATAGGGCTCTGACTAAGTGGGCTGCGGACAACAAAATAATTCCGGATAAACAGTTCGGGTTCAAGGCTGGTCATGACACAATTCATGCTGCGTCTAAACTCGTTTCTGACATCCAATGGAATAAAACAAAACAACAATGCACAGGTGCTGTTCTGGTTGATTTGGAAAAGGCCTTTGACACCGTATGGTTAGAGGGTCTTTACCTAAAACTGAGCAGGCTTGGCATAAGCAAGCCATTGTTGTATATACTTTATGATATGCTTAACGGTAGAAAGTTTGTTGTCAAAAGTGGCAATGTAACTTCTACCACAACATTCTTAATTAAAAATGGTCTTCAACAGGGAGCGGTGAATTCGCCAATTCTCTTCAGCATTTACACCAGCGATCTGATAGGTAGTCTTACAAAGGCAATTGCGTACGCCGACGATCTTATTGCGTACAGAACGGCCCGAAAGGTTGAGGTTATTAGAATTCTCTTGCAGCGTGATTTCGACAAGATTCAGCGATATTGCGACGACTGGAAACTGAAAATAAATGTCCAGAAGTCGGAGACAATTCTGTTCCGGACTCCGTTGGCTGGGGCCACGAGGGATACGTGCAAGAATTGGCGCAAGATGGTTATCGTTGATCTTCACGGGCAGCGATTAGCGAGCAAAAGTGTAGTGAAGTACCTCGGTATCTGGTTAGATCAGTATTTATATTTCGACAGACATATAAATGCTGCTCTGACCAGGGCCAGAGGAGCCTTCGCTCTGACGAAACGGCTGTTTTTTAGCAGTCGGCTTGACCTCAGAGTGAAGGTAATTTGCTACATGGCCCTCATACGGCCGATGATCGTTTATGGTTGTCCTGTGTGGTTCAACGTTGCCCCTTCCCAGATGGAGAAGTTTCGGGTGTTCGAGCGGCAGTGTTTACGACGCTGTACCGGCTTATATCGAACAGCCGAATCTTCTTACGTGCACTACTAGTCCAACGAGGTCCTATACAACGGGGCTCGAATCAACAGAATTGACAATTTCGTGATAAAACTCGTTCGAGGTCACATTGCAAGAGCTATGTCTTCGACCAACAATTTAATTTTCGGGGCGTTCTATCCGAACGACGAGTATTTTGAAAGTGCACGCTTGAGCGGCTTTATTCCACCAGAGGCATTCCTCTTTTTAGATAGATGCGGTCTGATACAGGATAGATTGGCAGTTCCGTTAATCTACCACGTCAGACGACGAACCGTGGATAGGCGACTCCTGTACAATCGGGACGTCATGGCACAAGTCGGAGCAGAGCTCCTTCGGTTCAGTAGGGCTGTGTCCGAAAGGGACCGAACTGATAGGGTGAAGCAGGAGAGCCAGTTTTGGTGGCTTCAATCGGCACTTGATAGTGAGTAGTCGGGATGGGGTTTTAAGCCTTGGCCGGCTTACATACTTGTTTTATAGTTTTAGGGTTTAGTTTTAGGTAGAATAGGCATGGTGGCACAAAAAAAAAACATACAAAAAAAATACAAAAAATACAAAAAAGAAAAATACAAAAAAAATACAAAAAAAAAAAATTAAAAAAAAACATGGAATAATAAAAAAAAATAAAAAAAAGACAAAATATGAAAAACAAAAAACGTTAGATAGTTAGATTTGCTGCTGTGGTTGTTCTAGTTTTAAGTAGTTTATAGGTAGAATAGGTAGTTTTAGTTAGCTTTAAGTTTTATATTAAGGACCTTATTTTAAGTAGTTTTTAAGTAAAGTAAAAAAGGATATTGACATTAGTTTTTTCTAAATTCTCTAATGAAGACAAAAATAAATAAAATGAATTGAAGTTAAATAGATCTTAGTGCCGAAAGGCATTAGTATTAAGTATTATTGTTTAACTTAGAGTGTCCGTATGGGACCAGTAAGTTAGTTGTAAGTTATAGATAATTAGGCTAGTTTTATGAATTTTTGTCTAGCTTTAAGATAGTCTTAAGAATGAATTAATAAAAATGAATTTGGAAAAAAACAAAAAAAAAAGTGGCGTCCGAAGATAGATCGAAGGGTCGTGGGTTCGATTCCCAGCCAGAGTCAACGAAAAATTTAGTTGCTTTTTTTCACAACAGAGAAATTGTTGATTTTATCTGTTGGGAAGAAAAACAAATGAAGGAGAAGAAAGCAGGGGTATCAAAAAATACCTCTGCAAATACATCAGGTGATGTAAGTGCAGTACCGGCAGCGGTACCTCATATCACCGCAACAACATCAGGCTACCAGTCCGATCCGACAAACGCAACAACAACAAGCAAGAGGAAACGAGGTGTTCCTCCAAATTTGGTGCAACGTAAGAGTGCTGCTACGCGTAGCGCTATGAGAAAAAGGATGGAGACGGAGAAGACGAAATTGATGACGTCGGATACTGAGTGCTCAGTGGTTGAAGACGATATTGACTACGTCTCTGAGGAAGGAGAAGGACATTATAGGTCTCCGAACAAGAAGAACGAGACCTCAACAGAGCCGTCGACAAAAAAGGCACTGGAGGTGCCTGATGCCCCCAACGACAACGAAGTCGATGAGGTGGAGCTTGCACAAAGGCTGCAGGCAAAAAAGCTCCAAATTGATGCCTATGAGGCCCAATCAAAAAAGATGAAAGAGGAGATGGAGCCCCTTCTCAGTGCACTGAAATCAAAAATTGAAGCGCGCCGACAAAAAGAAGCAGCTGAGAAGGAGAACAGAAAAGCACAACGGCTCCTACAACAACAACAACAGCAACAAGCGAAACAAAAAAAGCCTGAAACAAGGCAACAAAAACAACAACCACAGCAGCAACAACCGCAGCCAAAGCCCGCTACCAAAATCACTGGAGCGGAACAAAAAATGAAGGCTTCACCAGCAGTGACAGGCCCAATGTCTGAGGGCCCATCCACTTCGACTAAAGCCAAGCAGCAGCAACAACAACAGCTACAACCAAGGCAGCAGGAGCAGCAGAAACAGCAGCAGCAGAAGCAGCAGCACCAGAAACAACCACAGCCCAAGAAGGAGAAGGTGCCACCAATAAGGACACACAGAGTTGACCTGGACGACATAAAACAGGTATGTAAGTCGGCCACTAAGGGCAAATTTCTCATTAAAATTTTAAACGAAAAAGAAAAGAATTATTCGGTCCAGTGTTTCTCACTGGCCGATTACAAGTTAGTAAAAGGGTTACTAAAAGAGGCTACAGCTGAGTTCTTCAGCTACACGCCTAAAAGCGAAAAGTTTAAGACGGTCCTTCTGAAGGGCATAAGTTCCTGCACGGAACCGGAGGAGCTCTTAGCTGAGCTCCGTCAAAAAGCCACTGACGATCTCGATTTTATCGGGGTCAAGCCTTTCACTACGGTGAAGTCCAGGCGAGGGGGGTATAGGCTGCCAATATTCCTCGTAACATTATCGCCCCAAAGTAGTTTTGAGAGTCTGAGGAAAATCGAATACCTCGACTATCAAGCTGTACACTGGGACACATTAAAAAGGCACGACGACATTTTACAATGTACGAAGTGCCAGAGGTTCGGCCATGCCGGAGCCAACTGCAATATGCAGTTACGCTGCGTCAGGTGTTCAGAAACCCACAACGAAGGAGAGTGCAAGCTGGGGAATGAGCGGGTTGAGGATTTAACCCAGCTCAAGTGTGTCCTTTGTGGAAACCAAGGGCACCCGGCTAACTATAGGGGTTGCCCTAAGGTCCAGCAAATGAAACAAAAACAGGCCAGTCAAAAAGCCGAAGGAAGTCGAACAGTTCGACAGGCTCCAACACAAAAATTCGTGGATCCCAAATTCTCTTACGCCCAAATGGTGTCAGGGAATGGGAACACGAGACAGGCTCCACCAACGGTTGCCCCAAAGGCCCCTGTGCCTAAGGCACCAGAGGTGCAGCCTGACATTGTAGCCTTGTTGTTGAGCATTCAAGGTCAACTTACAGGGCTGCAAAGTCAGATAAAGGAGCAAGGCAAAAGGGTAGATCATCTCTACTCTTTGTTGCCTGGCCTGGCGCAATTTAGACCATAATGGGCGCGCTGCCGGAGACGCGCCTAAAAGTCCTAGCTGTGAATGTAAATTCACTGATTAGGATTGAACGAAGAGCCAATATGTTCCAATTGTTGAAAGACTACAGTCCCGATGTGTTTATGGCTAGCGAAACCAAGCTAAACCACAAACACAAATTGACTCATAAAAATTACAATATCGTAAGAAGAGACCGGCCCGACTCCACTCAAGGGGGCGGTGTCGCTCTCTTTATACGAAAAGGCATTAATTATAAAGTCATATACAACAATGAATTGCGAAAGTTCAAGACGCTAGAAGTTTGCGTTGTATGCATCTCTCTCACTCAAGGGAAGCGGATGTATATGATTGCGGCTTATGCGGCTGGAGCTCCGCAGGTTACTTACTTTGCTTCAGAACTCGAGATACTTTTTAGGGAACTGAAACTGAGCTTGGAAGAAAACTATTTCATCTTGGCCGGTGATTTGAACGCAAAACATGAAGATTGGGGAAATCAACATAGTAATCCCAGAGGTAACCATCTTTTTAATTTGATGAATCTTTACAGCGTCGACCTGCTGGCTACTGAAAAGCCATCGTATCCAAGAACCGGCTCCTTTCTGGATCTTTTGCTGAACGACACCAGACTGACAGTAACAGACAAAGTGGGTAATCACCCTCGAAACTGCTTACAGACAGTCGAGTACGACAGTGATCACTGCGGACTGGCTGCTGTAATACAGATTCCGAACGAACGCGTGGAGTTGGAGGAATACGTTGCAACGCACTCTTACAATTACAGTAAGATGCGTTGGCCTCGTTTCACCAACGCCCTAGCGAGAGAACTTCGTTCGAGTGACATAGCCCCACCAAACAACAGAAACCTGACAAATACAGAAATTGACCAACATTTACAACAGATGGACGAAACAATAAAACGAACGATGGAAAGGACAATACCAAAGTACAAAGAACGGGACCAAATGGACGCTTACAGAAACGCGACTATTGACGCACTACGTAAGCACAAGAGTGGCTTACTGACAAGACTCAAAAACTTGTACAGACGATTTACAGACCCACACGACTTGGAGGTTAGGACACTGAAGTCGTCAATAAAAAATGTCAATCTGTTGATTAAGGAGAACTACAGGTTATCAATTAACAAGTACTGGGACCGCAAGATCCGGTCAGTTAATTCCAGTGACCCTGGTATGTTCCCTAAAATCAACAAGGTATTTAGGAAAAAGAACGACAATGACCTTCCGTGTCTGAAACTCCAAAGAACTGAAGAGAACAGAGACGTACTCATGACAGCGCAAATAGATCCAGAAGAAGCCATCTTTGACGATGATTTTTATATAATTGAAGATCCGAAGGAAAAAGTGGAGGCGGTGGGAGCTGCTTTCCAGCAAGTGTACAAGGTGAATGTTAGCATTCGCCCCAACCACGACCTGGAAAACAGAGCCCTACTTAATCACTTTTACCTTCGAAATGATATAACACATTGGCGATCTGAGAACCGCGGTTTTATGCGGTTCGATGACGATTCCTTGGCAAATGCCATAATCGCCGAGCAAACGGGACCAAGTCCCTTGTTAGTGACGAAGGTTGAGCTTCAGCTCATCTTCAACTCAATAAAAAATAAAAAGTCAGCAGGTGTCGATGGTATATCCAACGTTGTACTAAGACATTTACCGATGGAGGCAATTGACATTTACACCACACTCTTCAATAATGCACTGAATAATGCATATTATCCAGTGCATTGGAAGACCGCTGTGGTTCATCCTCTCCCGAAAAAGGGAAAGGACAACTCCAACCCGTCAAATCTTCGGTCGATAAGTCTTCTTCCGAGTATCAGCAAAGTTTTCGAAAAGATCATCAATAGGGCTCTGACTAAGTGGGCTGCGGACAACAAAATAATTCCGGATAAACAGTTCGGGTTCAAGGCTGGTCATGACACAATTCATGCTGCGTCTAAACTCGTTTCTGACATCCAATGGAATAAAACAAAACAACAATGCACAGGTGCTGTTCTGGTTGATTTGGAAAAGGCCTTTGACACCGTATGGTTAGAGGGTCTTTACCTAAAACTGAGCAGGCTTGGCATAAGCAAGCCATTGTTGTATATACTTTATGATATGCTTAACGGTAGAAAGTTTGTTGTCAAAAGTGGCAATGTAACTTCTACCACAACATTCTTAATTAAAAATGGTCTTCAACAGGGAGCGGTGAATTCGCCAATTCTCTTCAGCATTTACACCAGCGATCTGATAGGTAGTCTTACAAAGGCAATTGCGTACGCCGACGATCTTATTGCGTACAGAACGGCCCGAAAGGTTGAGGTTATTAGAATTCTCTTGCAGCGTGATTTCGACAAGATTCAGCGATATTGCGACGACTGGAAACTGAAAATAAATGTCCAGAAGTCGGAGACAATTCTGTTCCGGACTCCGTTGGCTGGGGCCACGAGGGATACGTGCAAGAATTGGCGCAAGATGGTTATCGTTGATCTTCACGGGCAGCGATTAGCGAGCAAAAGTGTAGTGAAGTACCTCGGTATCTGGTTAGATCAGTATTTATATTTCGACAGACATATAAATGCTGCTCTGACCAGGGCCAGAGGAGCCTTCGCTCTGACGAAACGGCTGTTTTTTAGCAGTCGGCTTGACCTCAGAGTGAAGGTAATTTGCTACATGGCCCTCATACGGCCGATGATCGTTTATGGTTGTCCTGTGTGGTTCAACGTTGCCCCTTCCCAGATGGAGAAGTTTCGGGTGTTCGAGCGGCAGTGTTTACGACGCTGTACCGGCTTATATCGAACAGCCGAATCTTCTTACGTGCACTACTATTCCAACGAGGTCCTATACAACGGGGCTCGAATCAACAGAATTGACAATTTCGTGATAAAACTCGTTCGAGGTCACATTGCAAGAGCTATGTCTTCGACCAACAATTTAATTTTCGGGGCGTTCTATCCGAACGACGAGTATTTTGAAAGTGCACGCTTGAGCGGCTTTATTCCACCAGAGGCATTCCTCTTTTTAGATAGATGCGGTCTGATACAGGATAGATTGGCAGTTCCGTTAATCTACCACGTCAGACGACGAACCGTGGATAGGCGACTCCTGTACAATCGGGACGTCATGGCACAAGGCGGAGCAGAGCTCCTTCGGTTCAGTAGGGCTGTGTCCGAACGGGACCGAACTGATAGGGTGAAGCAGGATAACCAGTTTTGGTGGCTTCAATCGGCACTTGATAGTGAGTAGTCGGGATGGGGTTTTAAGCCTTGGCCGGCTTACATACTTGTTTTATAGTTTTAGGGTTTAGTTTTAAGTAGAATAGGCATGGTGGCACAAAAAAAAACATACAAAAAAAAATACAAAAAAGGAAAATACAAAAAAATACAAAAAAAAAAAAAAAAAAAACATGGAATAATCAAAAAAAAAAGACAAAATATGAAAAACAAAAAACATTAGATAGTTAGATTTGCTGCTGTGGTTGTTCTAGTTTTAAGTAGTTTATAGGTAGAATAGGTAGTTTTAGTTAGCTTTAAGTTTTATATTAAGGACCTTATTTTAAGTAGTTTTTAAGTAAAAATAAAAAAAGGATATTGACATTAGTTTTTTCTAAATTTTCTAATGAACTTGTTTAACTTAGAGTGTCCGTATGGGACCAGTAAGTTAGTTGTAAGTTATGGATAATTAGGCTAGTTTTATGAATTTTTGTCTAGCTTTAAGATAGTCTTAAGAATGAATTAATAAAAATGAATTTGGAAAAAAAAAAAGCGTCGGAACACAGCTCCAAGGGTCGTGGGTTCGAATCTCGTGCGGAGTGCACGAAAATTATTGCAGCTTTTTTCCATAATCGAGAAATTTCAGATTTTATTGATTTGGAAGAAAAGCAGATTGAGAAGGAGAGAAAAGCAGGGGTATCGAAAGATACGTCTGCCAACAAATCAGGCGATGTTGCGGTGGTTCCAGCAGCGGTACCGCAAACAACCGCAACAACATCAGGTCAGGCATCTGACCAGTCAACGGCCAGACCAAAAACAAAATTAAAAAAACAAAGCCCAAATAAGGTTGAATTAAAATTAGCTACTAATCACTTGCTCTCTCTTTGAAAGTCAAAGAACGACTGATGGGAACCGATGCTTTATCAGTGACTAGGCCGTTGCCTAGCGCATATTTAAATAATTAGCTTCTTTTCTTGCTTCTTCTCTTTCTGCATTTAAAAAAACACTTATGGAGTCCATTGAAAACTAGTTTTGTTTACTTGAAACCAACAATAATATTAAAATATAACTACAAACATTAAGATACTTTTTTCAGAGAAAAACAATTAGTTTTAGTGGAAGGAAATGTCATATTTTTGGAAACAGCTGACAAATAAATGGAAAATTGGAAAATATCATGGAAATGGATTGGAAATATTTGACATTTAAGAACCAATTCGGCTAAGAGGCAGGCGAACAAAAAAAATGGAGAAGAGGGAAGGAATCACCACGGACAGTGAATTCTCAGACTACGTCGAGTCTGAGAAAACTGAATATATGTCCGAAGGTGGAGAGGGGCTCTTCAGGCCACCGAATATAGACTTAATTCTATCGGAGCCAGAGCCAGTCCCGCAGACAAACAAGGCTGTGGAGGTAGCGGCGGACCTCCAAGATGAAAGAGAACTGGTGCAGGCCCTGCAAGTCAAACAGGCAGAGATCAGCCAGTACGAGCAAAGCCTCAATAAGCTCAAGGAGGAAATAGAGCCCCTCCTCAGTGCACTAAAGCTGAAACAAGAGGCGCGCCGACAGAAAGAGGCAGCCCAAAAACAACAGCTGCAAAAACAACAGCAGCAAAAACAACAGCAACAACAACCACAGCAGCAAAAACAACCACAACCCAAGCCCGCTTCCAAATACACAGGAGCGGTGCAAAATAAAAAGACGCCAGCAGCAGCGACAGGCCCAATTGCTGAGGGCCCATCCACTTCGGCTAAGGCAAAACAGCAGCAACAACAACAGCTACTACCAAGGAAGCAGGAGCAACAGAAACAGCAGCAGCAGCAGCAGAAGCAGCAGCAGAAGCAGCAGCAGAAGCAGCAGCAACAGCAGCAACACCAGAAACAACCACAGCCCAAGAAGGAGAAGGTGCCACCGATAAGGACCCATAGAGTTGACCTGGACGACATAAAACAGGTATGTAAGTCGGCCACTAAGGGCAATTTTTTCATTAAAATCCTTAACGAAAAAGAAAAGAATTATTCGGTCCAGTGCTTCTCACTGGCCGAATACAACTTAGTAAAAGGGTTACTAAAAGAGGCCACAGCTGAGTTCTTCAGCTTCACGCCTAAAAGTGAAAAATTAAAGACGGTCCTACTGAAGGGCATAAGTTCCTGCACGGAACCGGAGGCGCTCTTAGCTGAGCTCCGCCAAAAAGCCATCGATCTCGATTTCATCGGGGTCAAGCCTTTCACTACGGTGAAGTCCAGGCGAGGGGGTTACAGGCTGCCAATGTTCCTCGTAACATTATCGCCCCAAAGTAGGCTTGAGAGTCTGAGGGAAATCAAATGCCTCGACTATCAAGCCATACACTGGGAGACATTAAAAAGGCACGACGACATTTTACAATGTACGAAGTGCCATAGGTTCGGCCATGCCGGAGCCAACTGCAATATGCAGTTGCGCTGCGTCAGGTGCTCTGAAACCCACATTAAGGGAGAGTGCAAGCTGGGGAATGAGCGGGTTGAGGATTTGACCCAGCTCAAGTGTGTCCTTTGTGGAAACCAAGGGCACCCGGCTAGCTATAGGGGTTGCCCTAAGGTCCAACAAATCAAACAAAAACAGGCCAGTCAAAAAGCCGAAGAAAGTCGAACAATTCGACAGGCTCCTACACAAAAATTCGTGGATCCCAAATTTTCCTACGCCCAAATGGTGTCAGGGAATGGGAACACGAGACAGGCTCCACCAACGGTTGCCCCAAAGGCCCCTGTGCCTAAGGCACCAGAGGTGCAGCCTGACATTGTAGCCTTGTTGTTGAACATTCAAGGTCAACTTGAAGGACTGCAAAGTCAGATAAAGGAGCAAGGCAAAAGGGTAGATCATCTCTACTCTTTGTTGCCTGGCCTGGCGCAATTTAGACCATAATGGGCGCGCTGCCGGAGACGCGCCTAAAAGTCCTAGCTGTGAATGTAAATTCACTGATTAGGATTGAACGAAGAGCCAATATGTTCCAATTGTTGAAAGACTACAGTCCCGATGTGTTTATGGCTAGCGAAACTAAGCTAAACCACAAACACAAATTGACTCATAAAAATTACAATATCGTAAGAAGAGACCGGCCCGACTCCACTCAAGGGGGCGGTGTCGCTCTCTTTATACGAAAAGGCATTAATTATAAAGTCATATACAACAATGAATTGCGAAAGCTCAAGACGCTAGAAGTTTGCGTTGTATGCATCTCTCTCACTCAAGGGAAGCGGATGTATATGATTGCGGCTTATGCGGCTGGAGCTCCGCAGGTTACTTACTTTGCGTCAGAACTCGAGATTCTTTTTAGGGAACTAAAACTGAGCTTGGAAGAAAACTATTTCATCTTGGCCGGTGATTTGAACGCAAAACATGAAGATTGGGGAAATCAACATAGTAATCCCAGAGGTAACCATCTTTTTAATTTGATGAATCTTTACAGCGTTGAATATGGCGTCGACCTGCTGGCTACTGAAAAGCCATCGTATCCAAGAAGCGACTCCTTTCTGGATCTTTTGCTGTACGACACAAGACTGACAGTTACAGACAAAGTGGGTAATCACCCTCGAAACTGCTTACAGACAATCGAGTACGACAGTGATCACTGCGGACTGGCTGCTGTAATGCAGATTCCGAACGAACGCGTGGAGTTGGAGGAATACGTAGCAACGCATTCTTACAATTACAGTAAGATGCGCTGGCCTCGTTTCACCAACGCCCTAGCGAGAGAACTTCGTTCGAGTGACATAGCCCCACCAAACAACAGAAACCTGACAAATACAGAAATTGACCAACATTTACAACAGATGAATGAAACAATAAAACGAACAATGGAACGGACAATACCAAAGTACAAAGAACGGGACCAAATGGACGCTTACAGAAACTCGACTATTGACTCACTACGTAAGCACAAGAGTGGCTTACTGACAAGACTCAAAAACTTGTACAGACGACTTACAGACCCACACGACTTGGAGGTTAGGACACTGAAGTCGTCAATAAAAAATGTCAATCTGTTGATTAAGGAGAACTACAGGTTATCAATTAACAAGTACTGGGACCGCAAGATCCGGTCAGTTAATTCCAGTGACCCTGGTATGTTCCCTAAAATCAACAAGATATTTAGGAAAAAGAACGACAATGACCTTCCGTGTCTGAAACTCCAAAGAACTGAAGAGAACAGAGACGTACTCATGACAGCGCAAATAGATCCAGAAGAAGCCATCTTTGACGATGACTTTTATATAATTGAAGATCCGAAGGAAAAAGTGGAGGCGGTGGGAGCTGCTTTCCAGCAAGTGTACAAGGTGAATGCTAGCACTCGCCCCAACCACGACCTGGAAAACAGAGCCCTACTTAATCATTTTTACCTTCGAAATGATATGACACAATGGCGATCTGAGAACCGCGGTTTCATGCGGTTCAATGACGATTCCTTGGCAAATGCCATAATCGCCGAACAAACGGGTCCAAGTCCCCTGTTAGTGACGAAGGTTGAGCTTCAGCTCATCTTCAACTCAATAAAAAATAAAAAGTCAGCAGGTGTCGATGGTATATCCAACGTTGTACTAAGACATTTACCGATGGAGGCAATTGACATTTACACCACACTCTTCAATAATGCACTGAATAATGCATATTATCCAGTGCATTGGAAGACCGCTGTGGTTCATCCTCTCCCGAAAAAGGGAAAGGACAACTCCAACCCGTCAAATCTTCGGTCGATAAGTCTTCTTCCGAGCATCAGCAAAGTTTTCGAAAAGATCATCAATAGGGCTCTGACTAAGTGGGCTGCGGACAACAAAATAATTCCGGATAAACAGTTCGGGTTCAAGGCGGGTCATGACACAATTCATGCTGCGTCTAAACTCGTTTCTGATATCCAATGGAATAAAACAAAACAACAATGCACAGGTGCTGTTTTGGTTGATTTGGAAAAGGCCTTTGACACCGTATGGTTAGAGGGTCTTTACCTAAAACTGAGCAGGCTTGGCATAAGCAAGCCATTGTTGTATATACTTTATGATATGCTTAACGGTAGAAAGTTTGTTGTCAAAAGTGGCAATGTAACTTCTACCACAACATTCTTAATTAAAAATGGTCTTCAACAGGGAGCGGTGAATTCGCCGATTCTCTTCAGCATTTACACCAGCGATCTGATAGGTAGTCTTACAAAGGCAATTGCGTACGCCGACGATCTAATTGCGTACAGAACGGCCCGAAAGGTTGAGGTTATTAGAATTCTCTTGCAGCGTGATTTCGACAAGATTCAGCGATATTGCGATGACTGGAAACTGAAAATAAATGTCCAGAAGTCGGAGACAATTCTGTCCCGGACTCCGTTGGCTGGGGCTACGAGGGATACGTGCAAGAATTGGTGCAAGATGGTTATCGTTGATCTTCACGGGCAGCGATTAGCGAGCAAAAGTGTAGTGAAGTACCTCGGTATCTGGTTAGATCAGTATTTATATTTCGACAGACATATAAATGCTGCTCTGACCAGGGCCAGAGGAGCCTTCGCTCTGATGAAACGTCTGTTTTTTAGCAGTCGGCTTGACCCCAGAGTGAAGGTAATTTGCTACATGGCCCTCATACGGCCGATGATTGTTTATGGTTGTCCTGTGTGGTCCAACGTTGCCCCTTCCCAGATGGAAAAGTTTCGGGTGTTCGAGCGGCAGTGATTACGACGCTGTACCGGCTTATATCGAACAGTCGAATCTTCGTACGTGCATTACTATTCCAACGAGGTCCTATACAACGGGGCTCGAATCAACAGAATTGACAATTTCGTGATAAAACTCGTTCGAGGTCACATTGCAAGAGCTATGTCTTCGACCAACAATTTAATTTTCGGGGCGTTCTATCCGAACGACGAGTATTTTGAAAGTGCACGCTTGAGCGGCTTCATTCCACCAGAGGCATTCCTCTTTTTAGATAGATGCGGTCTGATACAGGATAGAATGGCAGTTCCGCTAATCTACCACGTCAGACGACGAACCGTGGATAGGCGACTCCTGTACAATCGGGACGTCATGGCACAAGGCGGAGCAGAGCTCCTTCGGTTCAGTAGGGCTGTGTCCGAACGGGACCGAACTGATAGGGTGAAGCAGGAGAACCAGTTTTGGTGGCTTCAATCGGCACTTGATAGTGGGTAGTCGGGATGGGGTTTAAAGCCTTGGCCGGCTTACATACTTGTTTTATAGTGGCACAAAAAAAAATACAAAAAAAAAACAAAAAACACAAAAAAAAAACACAAAAAATAATTAAAAAAAATAAAAAAAAACATGGAATAAGAAAAAAAAAAAAAAAAAAAGACCAAAATATGGAAAAACAAAAAATGTTAGTTAAATTTGCTGCTGTGGTTGTTCTAGTTTTAAGTAGTTTATAGGTAGAATAGGTAGTTTTAGTTAGCTTTAAGTTTTATATTAAGGACCTTATTTTAAGTAGTTTTAAGTAAAAATAAAAAAGGATAAAAAAAACAAAAAAATAATTAAAAAAAATAAAAAAAACATGGAATAAGAAAAAAAAAAAAAAAAAAAAAAAGACCAAAATATGGAAAAACAAAAAATGTTAGTTAAATTTGCTGCTGTGGTTGTTCTAGTTTTAAGTAGTTTATAGGTAGAATAGGTAGTTTTAGTTAGCTTTAAGTTTTATATTAAGGACCTTATTTTAAGTAGTTTTAAGTAAAAATAAAAAAGGATATTGATATTAGTTTTTTCAAATTTTCTAATAAATACAAAATAAATAAAATTTAATTGAAGTAAAATAGATCTTAGGGCCGAAAGGCATTAGTATTAAGTATTATAGTTTAACTTAGAGTGTCCGTATGGGACCAGTAAGTTAGTAATAAGTTATGGATAATTAGGCTAGTTTTATGAATTTTTGTCTAGCTTTAAGATAGTCTTAAGAATGAATTAATAAAAATGAATTGGTAAAAAAAAAATAAAAAAAAAAATCGGTTCCCATCGATCACCGAAATCAAGCATCAGTGAGCGTGGTTAGTACTCAGAAGGGGGACCGTCTCGAAACCTACTGCGTGCTGTTGTCATGTGTTTCTTTCTTTCTGTTGTTCTTTCTCTTCTGTCCTTCTGTCTTGTATTAATGTCTTGTGTTGTTATCACCTTATATAGTCTAGTCGCTCAAGGTGCTGTGTTCTCTACTCTGTACATTTATGTGCTGAGTAGTGTGTAATGTAATGTAATGTATTTAAATATTCAAAGAAAACTATTTAGAAGTGGGTCTTCGCCTCTTGATGTTCCCCCCAAAGAGTGTGTATTTAATTATCTTTTTGCAAATTGAATTTTTTTTAATGATTTTTGTTCAATAAGGTTTATAAAATTGTTTCGACTATCGCGAGAAGCATTTGTGTACGTTTTTGAAGAAATAAAAGATGATTTCAAACGAGAAAACACTACCTCTTTGCCTTCAATACTCAAGCTTGCCGCTACATTGCGATTTTTAGCGGAAGGTTCGTACAAGTACCTACCCCAACACTTAAACTGGATGCAACATTGAATTAAAGGTGATGCCGGTTATATCCTTGAACCATGGTTGATGATTCCCTACAAATCACCTCTACCCAACAGTCGTGAAGCTAAATTCAACACGGTTCCTTCAAAATGTAGAGGCATAATAGAAAGATGTTTTGGAGTTCTGAAAGGAAGGTTTAGATGCCTGCTGCACTCAAGGGAACTTCATTACCGGCCGGAAAAGGCAGCATTGATTACAAATGTGTGTGCAATGTTACATGTATGTATTAAGTGCAAAGTAGATTTTGACCATCAGCTTTTAGCTCCTGAAGATAGTGATGATGATGTCGTAATTGCAGCTCCTCAAAATGCTGGCAACTTCAAAAACATTGCAAAGCAAATACGAGATAGTATAAAAGATTCTTTTTAAATAGTATTAAATGTTTTTTTTTATTATTATTTTATAAATAAATAAATACTTATATTGATATCTTTAATTTAATATATTTAAAAAAAAAACACAAATATAACTTATTTTTGTTTACTTTTTGTTGCAATCCGCCACTATCACGCCTGTCGCTTTCAAAACCCACTAGAAGAATGACATTTTGTTGGAAAGAACTTTCGCTTTCCAAATGGAAAGCGAATCGCTTTTGAGAATATAAAAACACAAATCCGCCATTAAAAGCGATCCGCCGCGCTTTCTGGAATCGGCCCTCGGATCGAAACCCAGCTTGAAAGATACTTAAGCGGTTGTTTGTCTCTATCCATCTCGTAAGCCTCTCGTAAAGAATAGAGTTTAAGATTTTCCTTAAAGAGTTGAGAATAGATATGCCTCTATAGTTTTCTGTAACACTCCTTTCACCTCCCTTGAAAATAGCGTAAATAATGGCTGTGCTAAAGCAAATTGGTATGCAAGCATCATTATAAAGTTGGTTGAACCAGTCCACTAAGTAGTTTTTGAAGTAAGCAGTAGAATATTTGTAAAATTCCGTTAGGATTCCATCAGCACCCGGTGCTTTGTTGTTCTTCATTGTTTTCAAAACACTTTCTAGTTCAATCAAGGATATCGGTTCATCAAGTTCAGGAATATGGTTGTTTGGTATGGCGTAACTAAACGATAACAGAGACTCATCTGCTGATAACAATCCTTTGAAGTAATCTGCCAAAACCTCAGCTCCGAGAGCATTATTATTTGAAGGAGTATGTTTACGCCCTCCTAATTCTCTCACATTATTCCAAAATGTTTTAGAGTCCTTGCAGAGCACTAAGTTTTTTGCAGTAGTTTTAAGATATTCAGTCTTTTTTGAGGAACAAAGCTGTTTATATTTCTTATTAAAATGTAAGTACTGATTTTTAAAAAAATCGGCGTTAGTAGATCTGAATAGTTTTAAGAAACGAAATGTTTTTTCACGTAGCTTTACGCAGTCCTTGTCAAACCATATTTTTGCAGCGTTAAACTTTTTGTTATTACTGAGTGCGAATGGTGCTGACATCTTGATAATCCTCATTACACATTCTGCGACTTGGTCGGCTACTCCCGTAGATTGTAGTGATGGAAGGGTACTACAATGTGTATTCAACCGAGATTGATACAGAAGGGCCTTGCTGTCAACCCACTTCAACTTGTACATATTGTTTGCGATATTTCGAGTTCCTTTAGAGAAAGAAGCTTTCACTGCAATGGTCAAATGAGCAGAAAAAGTCGCAGGCAGGACCTCGAAATCTTCAATCGATATCAACCGTTGGCCAGATACAGCACATATGTCTATAACCGACTGTCCTTGTCCGTTAATAAAAGTTAATTCACCCTCAGCGTCACTTTTGGAAACCCCATTCAACACGAAAAATCCAAAGCTTTTCAGGAGCTCTATTAGACTTCTCCCGTTTTGATTAACCAAACCATCTTTAGAGTTTTTTCTCGTATTAAAAACTGTTCCAGTATCTGTACAATGGGATATAGAGTTTTGATATTCGCCAATTCGAGCTTTAAGGTCACCAATAAGCATTATATTTCCAAGAGTGTTGCAATTAATTAAATTAAAAAGGATATCGAGGTCATTTTCCCAGTTATTGCAATTGAGGTACAATGGAATAATATAATATTTAATAAGATTATTTGTAATTTGAATAACAACCCTGTTTTGTACACGTTTGAACTCTACAAAACTACCAACAGTACTTTTCTTAATGGCACATAAGATGCCCCCACTTGCTCTCCCCATGACATTGTTTCTATATAGTTGCTGGAATGCATGTTAATTTATATCCATTAAAATATTTATAAAAATGTTGTTCGTTTTCTTCTTCAATAAAAGTTTCTAAAAGAATTATTATATCAAAGCTTAAAATAAATCTAAAAAAGTCAGGTAACAAAAGTTTACTCTTAAGTCCTGTTATCTAATATATAAAATTCTCCTGTCACAGTGTTAGTTGCCAAACTCCTCCGAAACGGCTTAACTAATTTCAATGAGATTTCACATATACATTCGGTAAGTCTGAGAATAGGTTTTTATCTATTTTTTATATTCCTAAGTGCTATTGTTTAATTGCATCAACATCGTACACGGTGCAACGATCTTACGATAGTATTCAGTGACGCTATGTACAATGAAGCATTGATTGCTATTGAGGATCTTTGCATTATCAGTGCCAACTTACCACTCAGTCAATTCGGTATGCATTCACCGAAATGCATCTGATTTAATAGACACTGAATTGAATCGTGAATTACAATTCAAAACTGTAGAAATGGCAGCGATTGTTGCTCGCAATGTCCTACTAATGAATGAAGAACAAAGAACCATTTTTGACCGCATCGTGCTCCCAGTTTCCGCAGGACAAGGTGGATTCTTTGGATGCACCAGGTGGAGCTGGCAAAACATTCCTTACTTCGCTAATTCTTGCTAAAATACGATCAAATAATGGTATCGCATTGGCTGTTGCGGCAACTATATTGGATGGAGGTAGATGAATGCACTACGACACACAAACATTCGCTTGAGGCGTTGAACAGGACGTTAAAAGATATAAAAAACAACGACAAACTATTTGGCGGCACTCTTTTCAGGTAATTTCAGACAAACACTTCCCGTTATTCCCGATCAACGTGTGCTTAAAATCATCGCCACTGTGGCGTAATGTTGAAAAAGTACAACTGAAAGTAAGTATGCGTGTTCAAATGCTTCAAGATCCATCCGCTGAAACATTCTCAAAACAACTGTTAGATATAGGCGACGGAAAAGTTACTTCAGATGAATTTGGATGCATAAAATTACCGGTCGATTTTTGCACGTTTAGTGATTCACAAGAAGCTCTCATTGACCAAATATTTCCCGATGTACACAGACAATATATAAATCATGAGTGGCTGGTAGAAAGAGCAATTTTAGCAGCAAAAAATGTGGATGTCAACGAATTAAATCTCAAGATACAACATTTGTTACCAGGAGACTTGGTGTCATACAAATCTATTGATACAGTTTGTGATGCTACCGAATCTGTAAATTATTAAAATGAGTTTTTGAACTCATTGGATTTATTAGGCATGCAACCGAATAATTTACAACTGAAGGTTGGATCTCCGGTAATTTTGCTTCGTAATTTGAAGCCACCAAGGTTGTGCAACGGCACGCAATTAGTAATTAAAAAATAAATATAAAATGTTATCGAAGCCATAATTCTAAATGGCAAATTCCGAGGTGAAAATATATTATTACAGCGAATCCCTATTATACCCACAGATGTGCCAATTTAATTCAAACTCCTTCGATTTCAATTAGATTGGCCTTTGCAATGACTATCAATAAGTCTCAAGGCCAAACGATGTCTGTATGCGGCTTAGATTTGAACACTTACAATTTCACACGGACAATTATATGTGGTGTGATCTCGAGTAGGCAAACCATCCAGTTTGTTTGTATTGGCGAAAGATGGGATCACAAAAAATATTGTACACTTTGTTGTATTGAGGGATTGATATTATTTTTTTGTATTATAGTCATAATTAGCAATATGTATATAATTTTAAAGAATTAATTTTAATAAATTAAAAAAAATTATTTGATTTGTTATTTTGTCACCGTTTACAGTGCTCTATACCTTTCCCACTTATATTACACACAATAAGTTATTTATTTTTAGCAAAATATACTCTAGAAATTATTTATATGACAAAGCAAAGTTTGTTGGGTCAGCTAGTATTATATGAAAAAATACTTAAATTAAAAACGTTAAAAATATTTTGATGGCAGACGGCAAGTTTACCCTATGGTTTTCTATTCAAAATGTTGTTTTGTGTTTGCCACACAGATGGCGTTGCAGCTGATTGGGAGCCTGATGCAGTGACACCATCAGCTGCAGCTACCCTCGATCCCCCGCCCGCAGTCAAAAAATTCCAATGCACCATCAACAAATGTCTCTCTTACGAATGTGATTTCACTCGCAGATTTGACTCATGCGAATGTTTGTAAACAAACGTATTTTGATTTATTTGTAGCTTATCACCTTTAATTAATATTTTCGCAGAAGATTTTATTTCGAGAAGTTTTGATTTTATCGAGTAAAGAGTTTGTCTTTTTTTTCTAAACATAAGCGATTGTTCACGGTGGATACTTATTCCTGAATTCTTTAATTGCCTTGTTTCACCTATTATTTTATCCGCTTGCTCGGTCGATTGAAGTTCCAAGATGACAGTTCCTCGTTGTGTTCGCGTGTTTAGAATTTCTCGTGATTTTTTTATTTGTAAAATATCCTTTTCTTTTAATTTAAGTAAACCTTTACATGTTTGTGTGGCAAAATCGGTTGCGTTGTTTTTTTGATCTAATGGGACGTGCACAACAACAATATTTTCGTGTAATTGCTTCTAGTTGTGATTTCAAGAGATCACACCTTTCGGACATCAGTGTTAGTTTTTCGTTTAGCTTTAGAATTTATTATTTTTAGTGAATTAAGTTCCGATGCGAATGAAGTAATATCGGTTCTTGTAGCTAAATCTTTCATTTTCTCACTCAAACAATTATTTAAACTATCTTGAATAATTTTTTTCAAATCTGGGACAGATAGCCTTCCAACATCCACTTGAGCCATGTCTGAGAAAATGTTTTTGTTGTTCTTATTTACTTCCGGTGATGTTTCCGATACTGCTCTTTTGCGGTACATATAATTTGATGTCACGGTATTCGGCAATATAAATTCTTTTTTGTATTTTTAACTTAAATATAATTGCCTACCTTATAAGAAATGTATGCAATTTATTAATTCTTGGTAAGTAAAGTGCTTATTCAAACTATTATTCAACTAGATACAATTTAAACTTTGTTAATTTATCAAGAAAAATCAAAAAAACTTGGAGCTTAATAACTTTTACACTACAAACTTTTGACAGCCGAAATGTCAATGTCACTTAGATATTAGATAATAATTTCTTGCTTTTCCACTTCAAAATATAACTATAAATAATCATGCGGAATATCTTCTCATTATTAGAATTTCTATAAACACAAATCTACATACATTTCTTGTATGTTATGTCTTATGTTTTGCACACTTTATAAATGAAAAAGTTGAATCTTATTTGTGTTACTGAACAGAAAATTAAATCAGTTCCGTTATTCTTGACATAAAAACTATTTCGAATAGGTATGCATTATTTATGAAAAAACTAAAAATAATGTTGTAGCAATTTTTGGAAACAATTTCATTTTGCCTAAAAAAGTGAAGAGTTTATTTATAATTGGTACTGAATTCAAAAAAACTTTAAAAAATTTGTATGCTTCAAGAAGAGTTAATTTTTATATCTGACGCTTTTGTACTAAAAAGATTGCGCTTTATCCGATTACAGCCCTTGTTTCTGATTGCAATTATTATTTTCTCTCTTCAAGCCAACATTGTACATAAAATATATTCAAAGTTGTCCTAAATATAATTGAAACAGACATCTTCAACATATCTGATCTACTTAATAATCACCACATGCTGAATCATATTAAACATATTTGTCAATATTAACCAATCGTTGCAAGTAACTTGTCTATTTATGTTGTGTTTCTTATTTTCTTACCTTTCTTGTAAATCTAATCCCAGCTTACTGGTTGAACTCAGTGATGAAATTGAAGCTTGTGGTATTGTCAAAGTTGAAAAGTACGAAAACAACACATATATACATATTTATAGTTGAGTGATCAAGTTGAAAACTTTTGACATAATACTGTGCAGATTCTTTACCCAATGTGTTCAGGCGGTTAAATTGGCCAGTTTATTCTTCTGAAATTTCATTCATTTTTCTCAGACGGATTGACAGAATAGTTGAATGAAAAATATAAACACAATTCTCTATTCATTACGACTTATCAATCAAATTAGCTTTACATTCCTATTCCTCCTCTTGCGATAGACAGTTCTCTAAAAATAGAATCACAAAAATGTTGTTCAAACAGTTGAAGTGAGAAATTTGTATGAGTTTATATTTCGGAGAATACGGAAATCTCTGAGAACTTAGAAATATAAACTGTTCAAATCGTACGTTTCACTCTCCAAAACCCGTTTGTTTACATTGTTGTATTTGTAATTTTGACAATTAATCCATGAATAGATGTGAAAACAAACAAAAAAAAAACGATGCCGTGGGCTAGCGGCACTTTGCAAAGCAAAAACAAAATGGGGAGGTTAATAAGTTTTTTTCAACATCAGTTTAATATAATTAATTCACTCATTTACAGCAATCACTACGAAATTTTTTAAATTTCATAATTAACTTCGGATTATTGTATCAAAGATGCGTTCGAAGAACCATCAAGTTAAGGGTGCGAGCGCAATTTATTGAATTCAAATATTTTTTTTGCAAGTAATTAAAATCTGTATCAATTTAATTAATCCAAGTATATTTATAGTTTGTTTTTAATGATTTAAGCTTGCAACTATTTTTTAATTCCATTTTGATAAATAAATATTAAATTTAAAAAAAAAGTTATAATCGAAAAATACCTCATCCATAACATTTGTTGTGGACGCCTGGTCAGGAACCGCCTCAATCCTAAATAAGACAATAAAAGAATAAACCAAATTAAAATTTATTACAAGAAAATAATTTTGATACTTACCTAAATGTTGTTTATGTTTTGTTTAGTAATTCCGAGTTTTGTAGCTGTCACTCGTTGTGGTTCTCAATGGAAATTTTCCATTGGAAAGCAATAGGTCAGTTCCTAAAAGTGAGTTTGGTTTTGTGTTCCGTCCCTGAAGTTGGTTGCAGGGTTAAGTTGCATGTGAGTGAAACTTTATTTTATGTCTATGTTTAGTTTTCGTTGTCATTGCTGTGGTTAGGTGATTTTGTTTAGTTAGTTAGTGTTTAGTTAAATAAAATAAATTGGGTGGCGCAACAGTCCGTTGAGAACTAGGGCCTAGTGACTTACAACTTTCAACCATTCCTGTGTGCGAGTACTGTTGTCAGGGATGGAGAGGACCTACAGTTTTAAGCCGAATCCGAACGGCAAATTTGAGAAAGCACTTTTCATGACAAGAATTACTCTTGGAGAATTTGTCAATTTCTCGCAAGAGGCAGTACCCGTGAAAAAAACTTTAGATGGCATAGGCAGGGATCGAACCCAAGACCTCTGGTATGACAGTCCAACGCACTTTTTTTTTTTTTTCCAAATTCATTTATATTAATTCATTCTTAAGACTATCTTAAAGCTAGACAAAAATTCATAAAACTAGCCTAATTATCCATAACTTACAACTAACTTACTGGTCCCATACGGACACTCTAAGTTAAACAATAATACTTAATGCTATTTCCTTTCGGCCCTAAGATCTATTTAACTTCAATTCATTTTATTTATTTTGGTATTCCTTAGAAAATTTAGAAAAAACTAATGCCAATATCCTTTTTTATTTTTACTTAAAAACTACTTAAACTAAGGTCCTTAATATAAAACTTAAAGCTAACTAAAACTACCTATTCTACCTATAAACTACTTAAAACTAGAACAACCACAGCAGCAAATCTAACTATCTAACGTTTTTTGTTTTTCATATTTTGTCTTTTTTTTATTTTTTTTTTATTATTCCATGTTTTTTTTTATTATTTTTTTTGTATTTTTTTTTTGTATTTTTTTGTATTTTTTTTTTTTGTATTTTTTTTTATGTTTTTTTTTTGTGCCACCATGCCTATTCTACTTAAAACTAAACCCTAAAACTATAAAACAAGTATGTAAGCCGGCCAAGGCTTAAAACCCCATCGCGACTACTCACTATCAAGTGCCGATTGAAGCCACCAAAACTGGCTCTCCTGCTTCACCCTATCAGTTCGGTCCCGTTCGGACACAGCCCTACTGAACCGAAGGAGCTCTGCTCCGTCTTGTGCCATGACGTCCCGATTGTACAGGAGTCGCCTATCCACGGTACGTTCGTCTGACGTGGTAGATTAACGGAACTGCCAATCTATCCTGTATCAGACCGCATCTATCTAAAAAGAGGAATGCCTCTGGTGGAATGAAGCCGCTCAAGCGTGCACTTTCAAAATACTCGTCGTTCGGATAGAACGCCCCGAAAATTAAATTGTTGGTCGAAGACATAGCTCTTGCAATGTGACCTCGAACGAGTTTTATCACGAAATTGTCAATTCTGTTGATTCGAGCCCCGTTGTATAGGACCTCGTTGGAATAGTAATGCACGTACGAAGATTCGGCTGTTCGATATAAGCCGGTACAGCGTCGTAAACACTGCCGCTCGAATACCCGAAACTTCTCCATCTGGGAAGGGGCAACGTTGAACCACACAGGACAACCATAAACGATCATCGGCCGTATGAGGGCCATGTAGCAAATTACCTTCACTCTGGGGTCAAGCCGACTGCTAAAAAACAGCCGTTTCGTCAGAGCGAAGGCTCCTCTGGCCCTGGTCAGAGCAGCATTTATATGTCTGTCGAAATATAAATACTGATCTAACCAGATACCGAGGTACTTCACTACACTTTTGCTCGCTAATGGCTGCCCGTGAAGATCAACGATAACCATCTTGCGCCAGTTCTTGCACGTATCCCTCGTGGCCCTAGCCAACGGAGTCCGGAACTGAATTGTCTCCGACTTCTGGACATTTATTTTCAGTTTCCAGTCGTCGCAATATCGCTGAATCTTGTCGAAATCACGCTGCAAGAGAATTTTAATAACCTCAACCTTTCGGGCCGTTCTGTACGCAATAAGATCGTCGGCGTACGCAATTGCCTTTGTAAGACTACCTATCAGATCGCTGGTGTAAATGCTGAAGAGAATCGGCGAATTCACCGCTCCCTGTTGAAGACCATTTTTAATTAAGAATGTTGTGGTAGAAGTTACATTGCCACTTTTGACAACAAACTTTCTACCGTTAAGCATATCATAAAGTATATACAACAATGGCTTGCTTATGCCAAGTCTGCTCAGTTTTAGGTAAAGACCCTCTAACCATACGGTGTCAAAGGCCTTTTCCAAATCAACCAGAACAGCACCTGTGCATTGTTGTTTTGTTTTATTCCATTGGATATCAGAAACGAGTTTAGACGCAGCATGAATTGTGTCATGACCCGCCTTGAACCCGAACTGTTTATCCGGAATTATTTTGTTGTCCGCAGCCCACTTAGTCAGAGCCCTATTAATGATTTTTTCGAAAACTTTGCTGATGCTCGGAAGAAGACTTATCAACCGAAGATTTGACGGGTTGGAGTTGTCCTTTCCCTTTTTCGGGAGAGGATGAACCACAGCGGTCTTCCAATGCACTGGATAATATGCATTATTCAGTGCATTATTGAAGAGTGTGGTGTAAATGTCAATTGCTTCCATCGGTAAATGTCTTAGTACAACGTTGGATATACCATCGACACCTGCTGACTTTTTATTTTTTATTGAGTTGAAGATAAGCTGAAGCTCAATCTTCGTCACTAACAGGGGACTTGGTCCCGTTTGCTCGGCGATTATGGCATTTGCCAAGGAATCGTCATCGAACCGCATAAAACCGCGGTTCTCAGATCGCCAATGTGTTATATCATTTCGAAGGTAAAAGTGATTAAGTAGGGCTCTGTTTTCCAGGTCGTGGTTGGGGCGAATGCTAACATTCACCTTGTACACTTGCTGGAAAGCAGCTCCCACCGCCTCCACTTTTTCCTTCGGATCTTCAATTATATAAAAGTCATCGTCAAAGATGGCTTCTTCTGGATCTATTTGCGCTGTCATGAGTACGTCTCTGTTCTCTTCAGTTCTTTGGAGTTTCAGACACGGAAGGTCATTGTCGTTCTTTTTCCTGAATATCTTGTTGATTTTCGGGAACATACTAGGGTCACTGGAATTAACTGACCGGATCTTGCGGTCCCAGTACTTGTTAATTGATAACCTGTAGTTCTCCTTAATCAACAGATTGACATTTTTTATTGACGACTTCAGTGTCCTAACCTCCAAGTCGTGTGGGTCTGTAAGTCGTCTGTACAAGTTTTTGAGTCTTGTCAGTAAGCCACTCTTGTGCTTACGAAGTGCGTCAATAGTCGCGTTTCTGTAAGCGTCCATTTGGTCCCGTTCTTTGTACTTTGGTATTGTCCGTTCCATTGTTCGTTTTATTGTTTCGTCCATCTGTTGTAAATGTTGGTCAATTTCTGTATTTGTCAGGTTTCTGTTGTTTGGTGGGGCTATGTCACTCGAACGAAGTTCTCTCGCTAGGGCGTTGGTGAAACGAGGCCAGCGCATCTTACTGTAATTGTAAGAATGCGTTGCTACGTATTCCTCCAACTCCACGCGTTCGTTCGGAATCTGCATTACAGCAGCCAGTCCGCAGTGATCACTGTCGTACTCGATTGTCTGTAAGCAGTTTCGAGGGTGATTACCCACTTTGTCTGTAACTGTCAGTCTTGTGTCGTACAGCAAAAGATCCAGAAAGGAGTCGCTTCTTGGATACGATGGCTTTTCAGTAGCCAGCAGGTCGACGCCATATTCAACGCTGTAAAGATTCATCAAATTAAAAAGATGGTTACCTCTGGGATTACTATGTTGATTTCCCCAATCTTCATGTTTTGCGTTCAAATCACCGGCCAAGATGAAATAGTTTTCTTCCAAGCTCAGTTTTAGTTCCCTAAAAAGAATCTCGAGTTCTGACGCAAAGTAAGTAACCTGCGGAGCTCCAGCCGCATAAGCCGCAATCATATACATCCGCTTCCCTTGAGTGAGAGAGATGCATACAACGCAAACTTCTAGCGTCTTGAGCTTTCGCAATTCATTGTTGTATATGACTTTATAATTAATGCCTTTTCGTATAAAGAGAGCGACACCGCCCCCTTGAGTGGAGTCGGGCCGGTCTCTTCTTACGATATTGTAATTTTTATGAGTCAATTTGTGTTTGTGGTTTAGCTTAGTTTCGCTAGCCATAAACACATCGGGACTGTAGTCTTTCAACAATTGGAACATATTGGCTCTTCGTTCAATCCTAATCAGTGAATTTACATTCACAGCTAGGACTTTTAGGCGCGTCTCCGGCAGCGCGCTCATTATGGTCTAAATTGCGCCAGGCCAGGCAACAAAGAGTAGAGATGGTCTACCCTTTTGCCTTGCTCCTTTATCTGACTTTGCAGCCCTGTAAGTTGACCTTGAATGCTCAACAACAAGGCTACAATGTCAGGCTGCACCTCTGTGCCTTAGGCGCGGGGGCCTTTGGGACAACCGTTGGTGGAGCCTGTCTCGTATTCCCATTCCCTGACACCATTTGGGCGTAAGAGAATTTGGGATCCACGAATTTTTGTGTTGGAGCCTGTCGAACTGTTCGACTTCTTTCGGCTTTTTGACTGGCCTGTTTCTGTTTAATTTCTTGGACCTTAGGACAACCCCTATAGCTAGCCGGGTGCCCTTGGTTTCCACAAAGGACACACTTGAGCTGGGTTAAATCCTCAACCCGCTCATTCCCCAGCTTGCATTCTCCCTCATTGTGGGTTTCGGAGCACCTGACGCAGCGCAACTGCATATTGCAGTTGGCTCCGGCATGGCCGAACCTCTGGCACTTCGTACATTGTAAAATGTCGTCGTGCCTTTTTAATGTCTCCCAGTGTATGGCTTGATAGTCGAGGCATTTGATTTCACTCAGACTCTCAAACCTACTTTGGGGCGATAATGTTACGAGGAACATTGGCAGCCTGTAACCCCCTCGCCTGGACTTCACCGTAGTGAAAGGCTTGACCCCGATAAAATCGAGATCATCATTGGCATTTTCACGGAGCTCAGCTAAGAGCGCCTCCGGTTCCGTGCAGGAACTTATGCCCTTCAGAAGGACCGTCTTAAATTTTTCGCTTTTCGGCGTGAAGCTGAAGAACTCAGCTGTGGCCTCTTTTAGTAACCCTTTTACTAACTTGTAATCGGCCAGTGAGAAGCACTGCACCGAATACCGCTTTTCTTTTTCATTCAAAATGTTTATTAAAAATTTGCCCTTAGTGGCCGACTTACATACCTGTTTTAAGTCCTGTAGGTCAACCCGGTAGGTCCTAATTGGTGGCACCTTCTCCTTCTTGGGCTGTGGTTGCTTCTGGTGTTGCTGCTGTTGCTGCTGCTTCTGCTGCTGCTTCTGCTGCTGCTGCTGCTGTTGTTTCTGCTGCTCCTGCTGCTTTGGTTGTGGCTGTTGTTGTTGTTGCTTCTTGGCCTTGGCTGCTTCTGCCTCTTCCTGTCGGCGCGCCTCTTGTTTCAGCTTTAGTGCACTGAGGAGGGGCTCTATTTCCTCCTTGAGCTTATAGAGTCTTTGCTCGTGCTGGCTGATTTCTGCCTGTTTGGTTTGCAGGGCCTGCACCAGTTCTTTTTCATTTTGGAGGTCCGCCACTACCTCCAAAGCCTTCGTTGTCGCCGGGACTGGCTCTGCCTCCGATAGGATTAAATCCATATTCGGAGGCCTAAAAAGCCCCTCTCCACCTTCAGACACATATTCTGTCTTCTCAGACTCGGAGTGGTCTGAGAATTCACTCTCAGTGGTAATTCCAACCTTACCACTCTCCATTTGCTTGCGCATATCACGCCTCTTAGCGGCGTTAGCTCTTTCCACCTTGTTAGGGCTATGCTTCTTTAGCTTCCTTTTTTTGTTGGTTGTTGCTGTTGTCCACTGGTCAGATGCCTGACCTGATGTTGTTGCGGTTGTTTGCGGTACCGCTGCTGGCACCACCGCAATATCGCCCGATGTGTTGGCAGAGGTATCTTTCGATACCCCTGCTTTCCTCTCCTTCTCCATCAGCTTTTCTTCCCAATCAATAAATTCCACAATTTCTCGATTGTGAAAAATAGCTTGAATATTTTTCGTGCACTCCGCACGGGATTCGAACCCACGACCCCCGGATTTGTCTTCTGACGCCACTTTTTTTTTTTTTTTTTTAATTCATTTTTATTACTTCAATCTTAAAGCTAGACAAAAATTCATAAAACTAGCCTAATTAACCATAACTTACAACTAACTTACTGGTCCCATACGGACGCTCTAAGTTAAACAATAATACTTAATGCTAATGCCTTTCGGCCCTAAGATCTATTTAACTTCAATTCATTTTATTTATTTTTGTATTCATTAGAAAATTTAGAAAAAACTAATGTCAATATCCTTTTTTATTTTTACTTAAAAACTACTTAAAATAAGGTCCTTAATATAAAACTTAAAGCTAACTAAAACTACCTATTCTACCTATAAACTACTTAAAACTAGAACAACCACAGCAGCAAATCTAACTAACATTTTTTGTTTTTCATATTTTGGTCTTTTGTTTTTTTTTTTCTTATTCCATGTTTTTTTATTTTTTTTTTATTATTTTTTGTGTTTTTTTTTTGTGGTTTTTTTTGTGTTTTTTTTTGTATTGTTTTTTGTGCCACCATGCCTATTCTACTTAAAACTAAACCCTAAAACTATAAAACAAGTATGTAAGCCGGCCAAGGCTTTAAACCCCATCCCGGCTACCCACTATCAAGTGCCGATTGAAGCCACCAAAACTGGTTCTCCTGCTTCACCCTATCAGTTCGGTCCCGTTCGGACACAGCCCTACTGAACCGAAGGAGCTCTGCTCCGCCTTGTGCCATGACGTCCCGATTGTACAGGAGTCGCCTATCCACGGTTCGTCGTCTGACGTGGTAGATTAGCGGAACTGCCAATCTATCCTGTATCAGACCGCATCTGTCTAAAAAGAGGAATGCCTCTGGTGGAATGAAGCCGCTCAAGCGTGCACTTTCAAAATACTCGTCGTTGGGATAGAACGCCCCGAAAATTAAATTGTTGGTCGAAGACATAGCTCTTGCAATGTGACCTCGAACGAGTTTTATCACGAAATTGTCAATTCTGTTGATTCGAGCCCCGTTGTATAGGACATCGTTGGAATAGTAATGCACGTAAGAAGATTCGGCTGTTCGATATAAGCCGGTACAGCGTCGTAAACACTGCCGCTCGAACACCCGAAACTTCTCCATCTGGGAAGGGGCAACGTTGAACCACACAGGACAACCATAAACGATCATCGGCCGTATGAGGGCCATGTAGCAAATTACCTTCACTCTGGGGTCAAGCCGACTGCTAAAAAACAGCCGTTTCGTCAGAGCGAAGGCTCCTCTGGCCCTGGTCAGAGCAGCATTTATATGTCTGTCGAAATATAAATACTGATCTAACCAGATACCGAGGTACTTCACTACACTTTTGCTCGCTAATGGCTGCCCGTGAAGATCAACGATAACCATCTTGCGCCAATTCTTGCACGTATCCCTCGTGGCCCCAGCCAACGGAGTCCGGAACAGAATTGTCTCCGACTTCTGGACATTTATTTTCAGTTTCCAGTCGTCGCAATATCGCTGAATCTTGTCGAAATCACGCTGCAAGAGAATTCTAAAAACCTCAACCTTTCGGGCCGTTCTGTACGCAATAAGATCGTCGGCGTACGCAATTGCCTTTGTAAGACTACCTATCAGATCGCTGGTGTAAATGCTGAAGAGAATCGGCGAATTCACCGCTCCCTATTGAAGACCATTTTTAATTAAGAATGTTGTGGTAGAAGTTACATTGCCACTTTTGACAACAAACTTTCTACCGTTAAGCATATCATAAAGTATATACAACAATGGCTTGCTTATGCCAAGTCTGCTCAGTTTTAGGTAAAGACCCTCTAACCATACGGTGTCAAAGGCCTTTTCCAAATCAACCAGAACAGCACCTGTGCATTGTTGTTTTGTTTTATTCCATTGGATATCAGAAACGAGTTTAGACGCAGCATGAATTGTGTCATGACCCGCCTTGAACCCGAACTGTTTATCCGGAATTATTTTGTTGTCCGCAGCCCACTTAGTCAGAGCCCTATTAATGATTTTTTCGAAAACTTTGCTGATGCTCGGAAGAAGACTTATCGACCGAAGATTTGACGGGTTGGAGTTGTCCTTTCCCTTTTTCGGGAGAGGATGAACCACAGCGGTCTTCCAATGCACTGGATAATATGCATTATTCAGTGCATTATTGAAGAGTGTGGTGTAAATGTCAATTGCTTCCATCGGTAAATGTCTTAGTACAACGTTGGATATACCATCGACGCCTGCTGACTTTTTATTTTTTATTGAGTTGAAGATGAGCTGAGGCTCAACCTTCGTCACTAACAGGGGACTTGGACCCGTTTGCTCGGCGATTATGGCATTTGCCAAGGAATCGTCATTGAACCGCATGAAACCGCGGTTCTCAGATCGCCATTGTGTCATATCATTTCGAAGGTAAAAATGATTAAGTAGGGCTCTGTTTTCCAGGTCGTGGTTGGGGCGAGTGCTAGCATTCACCTTGTACACTTGCTGGAAAGCAGCTCCCACCGCCTCCACTTTTTCCTTCGGATCTTCAATTATATAAAAGTCATCGTCAAAGATGGCTTCTTCTGGATCTATTTGCGCTGTCATGAGTACGTCTCTGTTCTCTTCAGTTCTTTGGAGTTTTAGACACGGAAGGTCATTGTCGTTCTTTTTCCTGAATATCTTGTTGATTTTCGGGAACATACTAGGGTCACTAGAATTAACTGACCGGATCTTGCGGTCCCAGTACTTGTTAATTGATAACCTGTAGTTCTCCTTAATCAACAGATTGACATTTTTTTATTGACGACTTCAGTGTCCTAACCTCCAAGTCGTGTGGGTCTGTAAGTCGTCTGTACAAGTTTTTGAGTCTTGTCAGTAAGCCACTCTTGTGCCTACGTAGTGCGTCAATAGTCGCGTTTCTGTAAGCGTCCATCTGGTCCCGTTCTTTGTACTTTGGTATTGTCCGTTCCATTGTTCGTTTTATTGTTTCGTCCATCTGTTGTAAATGTTGGTCAATTTCTGTATTTGTCAGGTTTCTGTTGTTTGGTGGGGCTATGTCACTCGAACGAAGTTCTCTCGCTAGGGTGTTGGTGAAACGAGGCCAGCGCATCTTACTGTAATTGTAAGAATGCGTTGCAACGTATTCCTCCAACTCCACGCGTTCGTTCGAAATCTGCATTACAGCAGCCAGTCCGCAGTGATCACTGTCGTACTCGATTGTCTGTAAGCAGTTTCGAGGGTGATTACCCACTTTGTCTGTAACTGTCAGTCCTGTGTCGTACAGCAAAAGATCCAGAAAGGAGTCGCTTCTTGGATACGATGGCTTTTCAGTAGCCAGCAGGTCGACGCCATATTCAACGCTGTAAAGATTCATCAAATTAAAAAGATGGTTACCTCTGGGATTACTATGTTGATTTCCCCAATCTTCATGTTTTGCGTTTAAATCACCGGCCAAGATGAAATAGTTTTCTTCCAAGCTCAGTTTCAGTTCCCTAAAAAGAATCTCGAGTTCTGAAGCAAAGTAAGTAACCTGCGGAGCTCCAGCCGCATAAGCCGCAATCATATACATCCGCTTCCCTTGAGTGAGAGAGATGCATACAACGCAAACTTCTAGCGTCTTGAGCTTTCGCAATTCATTGTTGTATATGACTTTATAATTAATGCCTTTTCGTATAAAGAGAGCGACACCGCCCCCTTGAGTGGAGTCGGGCCGGTCTCTTCTTACGATATTGTAATTTTTATGAGTCAATTTGTGTTTGTGGTTTAGCTTAGTTTCGCTAGCCATAAACACATCGGGACTGTAATCTTTCAACAACTGGAACATATTGGCTCTTCGTTCAATCCTAATCAGTGAATTTACATTCACAGCTAGGACTTTTAGGCGCGTCTCCGGCAGCGCGCCCATTATGGTCTAAATTGCGCAAGGCCAGGCAACAAAGAGTAGAGATGATCTACCCTTTTGCCTTTCTCCTTTATCTGACTTTGCAGCCCTGTAAGTTGACCTTGAATGCTCAACAACAAGGCTACAATGTCAGGCTGCACCTCTGGTGCCTTAGGCACAGGGGCCTTTGGGGCAACCGTTGGTAGAGCCTGTCTCGTGTTCCCATTCCCTGACGCCATTTGGGCGTAAGAGAATTTGGGATCCACGAATTTTTGTGTTGGAGCCTGTCGAACTGTTCGACTTCCTTCGGCTTTTTGACTGGCCTGTTTTTGTTTCATTTGCTGGACCTTAGGGCAACCCCTATAGTTAGCCGGGTGCCCTTGGTTTCCACAAAGGACACACTTGAGCTGGGTCAAATCCTCAACCCGCTCATTCCCCAGCCTGCATTCTCCCTCGTTGTGGGTTTCAGAGCACCTGACGCAGCGCAACTGCGTATTGCAGTTGGCTCCGGCATGGCCGAACCTCTGGCACTTCGTACATTGTAAAATGTCGTCGTGCCTTTTTAATGTCTCCCAGTGTATGGCTTGATAGTCGAGGCATTTGATTACCCTCAGACTCTCAAAACTATTTTGGGGCGATAATGTTACGAGGAACATTGGCAGCCTGTAACCCCCTCGCCTGGACTTCACCGTAGTGAAAGGCTTGACCCCGATGAAATCGAGATCGTCGATGGCTTTTTGGCGGAGCTCAACTAAGAGCGCCTCCGGTTCCGTGCAGGAACTTATGCCCTTCAGAAGGACCGTCTTAAATTTTTCGCTTTTCGGCGTGAAGCTGAAGAACTCAGCGGTGGCCTGCTTAAGCACTTCTTTCAGTAGCTTGTATTCAGCCAGTGAGAAGCACTGTACCGAATACCGCTTTTCTTTTTCATTCAAAATATTTATAACAAAATTGCCCTTAGTGGCCGACTTACATACCTGTTTCAAGTCCTGCAGGTCAACCCGGTAGGTCCTGATTGGTGGCACCTTCTCTTTCTTGGGCTGTGGTTGTTGCTGGTGTTGCTGCTTCTGTTTCTGCTGCTGTTGCTGCGGCTGCTGTTTCCATTTGTTCGGTTACCACATAGTAAGGTGAAGGTGCATTTAGAATTTAAATTCAAATTATTCAAATTAAAAAAAAAAAAAAAATTTAAGAAACCGTCAAAAATCGGATTTCTGGTAAATTCACATTTTTTGTGTTGTTTATTTGTTTTAAATAAAGGAAAATTTAATTTTTTTTTAGAAGAAAAGGTGTTTATATAAAGATTTTATAAAGATAACTGAACAACAGTGGAAAATAAAGTGCGTAGCGGAATACCATTGACCTAAAGAAAAAAATTTAACTAAGAACAGGAAAAGGTGGTAAGTGTCTTACACATTTTTTTTTAAAGTCTAGAAAATTATTTATTGCTTTTAATTTTTGTATGCTAGTTCAATTCCCGGCGGCCCGAATTCATTTGCGGAGAGCGGGGCCGCCGCCTGATAAAAAATTTGAAATTAAAGAAAAAAATAGAAAAATTGAAATTAAACGAAATTTAAAAATTGGAAAGGAAAGCTAAAAGAAAAAAATTGAAATAAAAGAAAAATGAAAATTGAAATTTAAGGAAACTTTAAAAAGAAATTGAAATTTAGGGAAATTTATAAATAAGAAAAATTGAAGAAATAAAAGGAAGTTAAACAGATTTAAGAAAAAAACATGGGAATATAGAAGAAAGAAAATTTAAAAATAACAGAAAAGAAAACTAGTTTAAAAATACCTAGAGTTCCCAAACTAAAAAGCAGAACACCGATAGTGGAATTAGCGATCCATAGTAGATACGCTAAAACATCTATACCTTGTATATATATAAGCAGACCTACCCGGTGGATCTTTTTGTGTTTGTGATTGTCCTATATTTAAGTTTTTTTTGCAATTTTTAATTTTGAATTTAATTTGTTAATTAATTAATTAATTTTGATACAGGCGTGGAAGTTTTTTTTTGTTCATCTCAGTAAGTTTTTTTAAGTTTGTTTTTTTGTGAGGTACCAAAAAAAATAGAACGGTTGGAAGTGTCGCGATCGGGCCTGTAATATATTTTGTGTAAGGTCCTAACCGTTACCTCCATAGAGCTCTTTAGGGGTAAGAAATTAGGGCTCCGTAGATCGTTTAAAAAAAATACCACAAAGGGTAAATCTAACTATATAATAGAGACTAGGACTACCAAACTATTTTTTTTTGTTACCATTTTCTTTGTTTCTTTTTTCTTGATTTAGGTATTGTGATAATTTTGTTTGTTAAAATCTTTGGGTTCGTTAATTTTTGTTTGTTAAGTTTAATTAAACTTTAAAAACATTATCGTTTTGGTTATGCAAAATAAATAAATCTACCGACAAAACGCCGGCAAAGGAAAAAGAAAGTTTTTTTTTAAGTTTCGCCCAAGCGAAACTATGACATTTTAAGTTTCTTTTCAGGGGTGTCGAGGGTAGCGGAGTGGACATATAAATGAGATGACCTGAAGCCGACAATCGACCAGCATTTTGGGGGTGTCCAACACTGGCCGCGGACACCTAAAGGTAGGGTGGGTAATGGCCTCACTGCAATAACATCCGCAGTGCCCTGATGGGCCATAGTCCGTCCGTTTATGTTTCCTTCCCTTTCCTCCTTCCTTGGCCTGATCTGTGTTTTTGTCTGCAGGCGAGGTTGAGTTTCGGGGGCAAGATCCCCCCCGTCCGACGAGCTGACGCCGTGCAACGCAAGCAGGCCGTGTCCCCCGGAGCTTAACATTCCAACCTACCCTTTCCAAACTCTTCCTATCACTTCTCCCTACCTCATCCTTATCCTACCCTTCCACTTCACCCACCTCCTCACCTCCTCTTGCCACGCAACAAAATGGTGCCCCACGTTATGAAAGGGTGTTCCAACCCAGTTGGAACATTTTTTTTATGGCGAAGTAGTTTATGTTGTACTCGTATCAGTTTTTTTTTCTATGTCGTATTGTCTTTACCAAACTTGCTGTGGATTTTTAAACCTCGTATGTCTGCGTCAGGAAGGCCACAGGCGTACCTAGTCGTATCGCGACGAGTGTTTGAAAATTCACAGTGACCGCGGTTAATGAATGTAATGTCCTTTCTGGAGTTGCTGGAGTTTTTGCAAAGGGCGTATATCTGCACCAGGAAGGCCACAGGCGAACCTAGGTGTATCGCGACGTTCCTTTGCGAAAGCTTGAGTAAGGTCAGTCAGTACATTTTTCGTTTTGTCTTTTACCTATTCCTATCCTAACTTTTTTACTTTTCTTTCTTTCTAATTTTTCAATTTCATTTCCTAGTTTCGTCATTTTCTACTTGGACGATTGATTGTGCGAGGCGTGCAGTCCGACATCATCGTTCCAAAATTTTGTGTGAGTTCTATCCTACCGTTTCATGTCTTCTAGCAAGGTCCCTTGAGACTGTCTAGGATTGCGGGAACGGTAGGGGAAAACTTTGTAACGTAATTCGTTTGTGTTCTAGTAGTTTTCCTGTCCTATTATGGTCACATCAGGGGAAGTTTAGTCTGTCCGTCTGATGTCTCTTTTTTCAGTGAGGTCGTCAGTAGGGTCGTATCATGTCACTCATAAGCTACCTGAAGCACCCCGCATGTTCATGTAAACCTTAAATTACCTTTTCATCTGTAAGTGAAGAAATTACATAAATCTTTTTGTTTCGATTATTAAATTATTATATATTTTTCTTTGAATTATTAATTTTTGTACATTGGTGAGATATTTTTTTCAAAAAATTATTTTCTTATTTTTTTTTTTGGGTTTAATTTTTCGTTAAATTTTTTGTTGTTATTTATTACAAAATCATTGGAATTTTATATTTTTTCTTAATTTTGTTTCTTTTGTTTTCTTAGTTTGTTAAGTTTGTTTTCTAAAAGTTTTCTTATTACATAGAATTAATTTGTTTTCCTTATAGAAAATTGATTTAATTTTGGTAAGATAACAAAATTTAAAGATAACCTTACAAAGTTTTCTAAAATAGTTCTTTAGAATTACATTTGTTAAAAGGCTATCTATTGTTTTTCGTTTTTCGTTTTTCTACTATAATTACTTTTTTTTGTTAATCGTTTCTTAGTATCTTTTGTGAATAATTTAATTAAAGTTATTTCTTTATCATTCTATTTTTTTATTAGTTAAAATCAAGTTTTTAAAAAAATTTCAAAGTTAATTGTTAACTTTCTACAAGTTTTTTTTGAGTTATTTATTAGTTTACATTTATGTAGTTACCTACAATTTTTTTTATTAGTAAGTTTAAGTACAGCTTTTGAAAAATTCGTTGTTTATTTACAATATTTTTCTTCACGTTTTTCGTTTCTATTATTTATTTACGTGTTTCGTTATTTATTAAAAATTTCTTTAGTTATTTATTATTTTTTTTTTGTTATTTATATATCTTTTTGGTTACAATATTATATTTTTTTTGTTCAAGTTTACAGGTTACAGTTTTCTTACCTTATTTATTTATTTATTTATTTATTTTTTTTCAGTATACAGTTTTCGTTAAGTTTACATTTTGATTTTTTTTTGATTAATTTATTTTTCTTAATTTAGTTTTTCCAATTTATCTTTTTTCATTTTTCGTATTATTCTAGTTTAGTTCTTTGTATATAAAATTGAATAGTAGGTATTATTATGAACCAGAAAATTTTGTTACGAAAGGCGGACCATGAGGGCGGTGTGTGTACGGAAATTTGGTGTGGAACCTAGAGCGACTGGAAAATAAAATTTTGAAAGCAAGAGTGGGAATGAAAGGAGTATATTATTTTGTCCTCATAAGTATTAAGATGTGTGAGAGAGTCAGCTGAATCAGCTGTTTATTTCAAATCAAATGAGAAAATGTGAAAACAAAAACAAAAAAACAGTTCGTTGCCATAGTTACCTTGGATTTTTTTGTGCCTCTGTCTACCTATCAATGTAACGGAGTTATGCATATACATACATATCGTTATAGCTATGAATTGTATGCTTTTAGCAGTAGGTATTTTGCTTGAAGAAAATTATATTCATTTGATTTTAGATTTTCAGTTTTTGAGAATTTTGAAAATTTAAATGCAACGTTTTCAAATTTCATTCTCTGTAGGATTCATTGTTGCCATATTTTGAATATGGGGTATAGAAGTATGTATGTATATACATTTTTTAATATTTATATTTCTACAATGTACCTATGTAGGTATATGTAGGTAGAGGATGGGTATGTAAGTAGTATCTAAGGAGATGGGCATGTAGTGCTAGGCGGTGGAATAACTTTTTTTAAATACTGGTTCTAAACAATGAAGCCAAAAATAATAAAATAAATAAATTATACTTTATTTATTTATTTAAATAAATTATAGATACTTTATTTATTTATTAACTTCCCATAGGAAGTTATTGTAATGGGTCCGATTTGTCGAATTGAAACTTTTGACATTTCTCGACGTTTCAAGGTCCCTAGAGTCGAAATAAAAGATTTTTAGAAAGATGTTTGTGCGTGCATCTTCAAATAAATGTTGTTACCTATGTACATATACAGGTAATAAAGTAGAAAGATGCAGAAAGGACGGGGAGAGTACGATAACTTTGGCGACAAAGTTTAATGACGGATTTGTATAGAACAGTTAAAAACAAGCATTTTTTACTATGGGAGGGGGGTCTATCTCCCCCCGTTTAGGCGGTAGGGGCAATTTAAAAAAATATGTACATTAAATGGAAAAAAATAATTAAAAAATAACGGTAATACTTACAATTAAGTATTATACCTTTTTTTAAAGCCAACATTTTTGTCTATTAGCTTGTTTTTAAATCAAGTCAAAACTATGCACAGTTTTTGAAAAAAATTATTTTAAATTAAAAATGTATGCAAACAAAATTAAGAAAAAAGGTTTAAAGTGTAGTTTTTCAAAACTTTCAAATTATCTACTGTTTTTTTTTAGAATCCATTGCTCTTATTTGTTTTTGATCAAAAACTGAAAACAAGATGACTTTATGTCTTCTAGTTCTTGAGAAAATTGAAAATTACCAAAAAAAAATATTTTAATTAAATTACTTTTTCCTTGCTTAAGTATTAACGTAGTCTTATTTTGATAGTAATAATCGAATATGGATTAAGATACACCGAGGGTAAATTAATTTTTCTTAAATCCAGATTATTTAAATGCAAAAGAAACTATGCATGCACCCCATCTTGCACCCACTGAACCTTGCCCCCTCCCCACCTTGCACGCACTCCAACTTTCACCCACCCCAAATCCTATAGTGTTCCCAAGCACTGTTGCATACACCCAAACTCGCACACACCTTACTGTTGCATACATCCAAACTCGCACCTACCATTGTTACTATCAATCCAATTAACGTTTTTTTTTATAAATCAAAAAAACTGAAAAAAAATTGTCACCTCGAAAATTTTCGAATAAGAAATGATTTTATCTCCAAAACAATTTTGTGCCCCGAATAATAACGTTTTCAACATCTGGTAAAATTTTAAGAAAAATCAAAATAACAGTTTTTTTTATAAAAAAATAAAAACCTAAAAAAACATTACTCAAAGTTGGTAAAAATTGAATTTCGACTCAAATATCTTTTTAAAAACTTAAGATTATGGCTTCAAACTTATTTTATCTTATAAGAAATATAATTTTCAACATTCGGAAAAATTTTTAGAAAAATCGAATTGACAGTTTCTTTACAAAAAATCAAAACCTAAACAAAATTTAATAAAACTTGGTAAAAATTGACTTTCGACTCAAATATCTTTTCAAAACTTTGAGATATTGGCTTTAAACTACTTTCATCTTTCAAAAAATATTGTTGTCAACATTCAGTAAAATTTTGAAAAAATCGAATTAGGTAACAGTTTTTTTTACGAAAAATTAAAAACCTAAAAAAAATTAACAAAAGTTGGTAAAAATTGATTTTCGACTCAAATATCTTTTCAAAAATTTGAGATTATGGCTTCCAACTAATTTTAACTTATAGGAAATATTGTTTTCAAAATTAGGACACATTTTGAGAAAAATCGAATTAACAGTTTTTTTACAAAAAATAAAAACCTACAAAAAAATGTATAAAAGTTGGTAACAATTGATTTTCGACTCAATTATCTTTTCAAAACTTCGAGACATTGGCTTCAAATTAATTTTATCTTATAAGAAATATTGTTTTCAACATTCGAACAAATTTTGAGAAAAATCGAATTGATAGTTTTCTTACAAAAAATAAAAACCTAACAAAAAAACAATACTAAAACTTGGTAAAAATTTATTTTAATTTAATTTCATTCATCAAAATTAATTTCATTCATAAAAAAACGCTACAATTTGCATTCGAAAGAAATAGGACAGAGCTGCGACTTTTGAACGTAAATATAATAGAATAATTTACTAGTAATTTAAGACTTGTTTTTCATTTCACCTTATAAATGCGTACCTACCAATAGGTATACGATAATGCATTTACGTGAACTAAAATTTTATTTTAATGTTTCCGTGAATTACAGTAGATTTTAAATTTTAACGTATGACATTTAAAACCATTTTCAAGGGAATTCAGATTGTTCAAAAATGTTTTATATTACATAAAATATGTTTCACACTTAAAATTAAAGGAATTGCTAATTTTTTTAAGTGAACAAACAGTTATATTAAGTGTTATTTCAATAAAATAAATTAATACTGTAATTTGTACCTACATGATTGCGTATTTACTATGCTTAAGAAATAGAAAACATTAATCTACATTTGTTCGTTATATTTCTAAAAATATCCAACATTGTAAAGGTGATATAATATCTATCTACCTACATATATTTATCCTTATAAAAAACAAGCAATAAATATCTGACCATTATGAGCATTATATTAATTTTCTTATTCATTTAATTCATTGAATTTCTAATTGAATTTCTCATTCATTCTAATTCATACTTGAATTTAAAAAAAAAGAAGTACCTATTTAAAGTTTCAAATTGGGAACCGGAAACAATTTGTACTCATTCAATCCTTTTTTTGCCTTGTTGATATTTTTCAATATTCCTCAATACCTACCAAGCAAAAAAAAACATTATACATATTTGTATAGAATATGCATTGAAAAATAATAACAAAAATGTCTTTTCAGTGAGTCCCTCCAACTATAGCTAAATTTGTATACATTCTTCTCTATCTTCTTTTCTTCAATTATCTGGAAAATTATTATTTAATTTTGCAATTCTCGCTCATTCTCCCCTCACCGCAATACATTCCACACGTCAAACATGTGGAACGAACTGTTTGGGAAGTCGGCAAGTAGTTTTCATGCCGACGTTTCAGCTTCATGATAGTACTATTCCGATATATATACAATGGTTTAGTTAAGTTTACATTTTTTTCAACATTACATTAGTTATTTATTTTTTCGTTTTTTTTTGACATTTTTGTTTTCATGAGGTGTACATTTTTTGATACAAATAGGTGTTTTTCTAAAAAGAGGAATTTTTTTGTATTAGCTAAAATAATAATTTTTTTGAAACTCACCACCTTTTTAGTTGTTTTCGTTTTTCATTTTTCGTTGTTGATTGTTGAACAAATTAACGATGGCTTATTCCAGTAAAGAAGAGGAAGATCGCATAAACCGCCTTATAAGGAATGCTGAAATAAATCAACCAAGATTAACCAGGTCGGCAAGTCAAGGGTTAGACCATACCTCTAGACAGTAGATGATGTATTCTCCTCTTATTGCAAATACGAGCTGAAACCAACCAACCAACCAAAACCAAAGGGCAGGAATTCCTCTGGCTCGCAATGAAACCTACAGCACAGTGGATTCAGTTTCTCCTCCCCCGTTTAGTCAACTTAGTGGGATGGGAGCGGAGAATGTGCATGATAGGGAAAGTATCGGATCGATGAACGATACTGTGCGGCCAGCGACAGGTTTTGTGCCTGATACTAGCAATAGACCAATATCTGTTCAAGCAGCTGGCTCAGGTAGTTCTAGGGACATCTTAGAAAGCCTAGCTCAAAGACCACCTCCTTCTGTAACGAAAGCAAAAGAAAAAAGATTATTGCCAGAAGATATAAAAGCTTACATTAACTTGGCCATGGTAGAAGGTTTGTCTACTACCCGACAAGTTATGCAAAGGGAAATGACCAATACCTTGAAGAGTGAGATCCAAAATCAACTTGGTGAATTCCTTAGGAATTTGAATATAGGGTCAAATAATCATTCTTCCACCGATCAGACACTTAGACCCGTACCGGCGACACAGCCACCATTGCAGCAGCATCCTCCAGTTGATCCAGGTGGAAGCGCATTTGTACCAGTTAATCAACCGAGTCGCCGAATACCTGACCCGACGAGAAGACATCACGATAGAGTTAACCTTCCTGCTGCGTATGAGGAAATCCCATCAGATCCCTATGCCAACTTTCATCCCATGCGAACTCCGAATCCCTACGGCTACCAACCGGAGTACTACGGCCCAACTCAGCCTCCGAGACCCCAAGGTCCGATAAGAATGGATAGATGGGGCTTGAAGTTCGATGGCCAACCAGCTACTATGACCGCTGAAGATTTCGTAATTCGGGTTGAGATCCAGCGGAACAAGCATAGATGTTCGTGGGCAGAAGTGTTAATGGATTTTCACCTACTCCTCTCAGGAAATGCTACCGAGTGGTACTGGCAGTTTCAGCGGACAAATTACCGCCATGACTGGCCAGCTCTGAAGGATGCCTTGCTGCGTCAGTTCAGAAATACTCGCTCCGACTTAGAGTTAATCCGAGACATCATGGATCGCAAGCAGCATTCCTGGGAGAGTTGCGAAGATTTCTTTATGGCTATAAATAAAATGAAATTCCAGTTAAGGGTCCTAATACCGGATATAGAGATGTTACGAATTCTGAAAAGAAGGCCATCTTCACCTTGGATCAGCTGAGGACCGCCTGTAAGGATGCAGAAGTGGCATTTCCGAGGAAAAAAGTGCCAAAAACGTTTGCCAAACCACCCGGTAAATATCCGGGTAATGAACTGGAATTGGAAGAGGAGTACCAACCGGCTGATGAACAGCTTGCTGCTTATCAGTTTGGTGCGGCTCAACCAAAAATTCCGGCTCGCAAATACGCGAACACTACAAAGTTAGAGTGTTGGAACTGCAGAGTGCAGGGCCATACTTACTTTGATTGTGAGTCTGAAGTGCGAAACGTCTTTTGCTACAAGTGTGGCCTAGAAGGTGTAATAACTCCACGTTGCCCACGTTTCCATCAGGGAAACCGGTCTCGGGACGCGAAGGGTACGGGGGAATCGCGTGCCAATCCGAATAAGAACCCCCAATAGATACCAAAAACTCCACATCCGATAATGTAGCGGTGGAAACCCCTCTCTTGGAAGTGGGTGAGATGAAAATCAGAATTTTAACATGAGAAATTCAAACAGAAATGAATGAAAGTAAAAAGGCAAAACCAAGTTTATTTAGAATCAAGCCATTACATGTGAGAATCAAAGAGTACAACCAAGGCAGAGAAAGAATTTTTAATAGCGAGACTTACTTACCTTAAAAAAACGTATTAAAAGCCCGTTCCCGTTTCAAATGTAGGAAAGAAACTCGAAATCAGACCCTAGGCCCTATGCTAAAATTAAGATAGGTGACAAAGAGGTGGTAGGATTGCTAGATAGCGGGGCGAGCGTTAGCATACTAGGAAAAAATTGTACGTTACTAGTTAACGAACTCCGAGGTAAAGTTTTACCCTATCATTCGGGAGTTAGAACGGCTGACGGTAAAAGTCAATCCATAGTAGGAAAAATAAATTTGAAAGTGCAATATGAAAACAAGGCGCAAGATATAACATTTTTTCTCTTCCAAATTTGTACCAGGAGATCTATCTTGGGATACACTTCTGGAGAGCATTTCATTTAGCCCCAAGTATAATTAGCAGCATTTCGGCTAACGAAGAATTAGATTTATCGAACACTCACCAGTTGAACTCTGACCAACAGTCAAGCAGAGATTTCTGTGTTTTGACCGTGATGGTCTTGGAAAGACAACGCTTATGGAACACGTCATCGATACAGGAGATGCGCTCCCTGTGAAACAGCGTCACTACCCTGTTTTACCAGCGGTACAAGTCATTTTGTATGAAGAGCTAGATCGAATGTTGGATCTCGGCGTTATTGGGGAGAGCGAAAGCCCATGGTGTTCGCCAGTGGTTCTCTTGCGAAAACCAGGCAAAAATCGGCTTTGTCTTGATTCTCGTAAGGTGAACTCACTGACGAAGAAAAACGCAAATCCGCTACCCCACATCGAAGGGCTCCTCAGTCGACTACCAGATACTTACTACATAAGTAGTATAGATCTAAAGGAAGCATTCTGGCAAATACCGTTGGAGAAACAGAGTAGGGAAAAGACTGCCTTTGCGGTACCGGGAAGACCCTTGTACCAGTTTACTGTTATGCCTTTTGGGTTATGCAATGCAGCCCAAAGATTATGCCAGTTGATGGACAAGGTTATTCCTGCACGACTTAGGGATCGCGTGTTTGTGTATTTAGACGACCTGCTTGTCATGGCGCCGGATTTTGAAACGCATATGACCCTGTTAAATGAAGTAGCCGACTGTTTAGGTTAGGTTAGGTTGAAGTGGCTGTCCAAGATGGAAACGGTCACACTTAGGCCAGTTTGATGGCCCATTGTGATACCACATGAATCTTGAGGTTTCTTCCTAAGCTCAATGGAACCAGTTTGAGTCTCTTACGAAACATGAGAGGCTGCTTATGCCGATATGATTTAGATCGTTTAGATCGTTAAAGAAGAATTATCCTAGGTAATTCTTGCGTTTTCGAGCCAGAGCAGGGCATGTGCAGAGAAGATGAAGAACTGTTTCTTCTTCTTCCTCCTCCATACAGCTTCTGCAGAAGTCATTTGAGAATACGCCTAATCTCATGGCGTGCTTTCCTATTAGACAGTGTCCGGTTATGACACCTATTATCGAGCTTATATGCGATCTGCTTAGAGAGAGCAAGCACCTTGAACGTTTGTCGATATCACGTTTTCTTTAAGCCAGGACAAGACTTCTTTTATCGCCAAAAGTTCCGCCTGGAACACGCTACAATGATAGGGAAGGCGGAATGAGAGACTTAATTTCAGTCGTTCAGAGTACACACCTCCACCAACCCCTTCTTTTGTTTTTGACCCATCTGTATAGAAGTGGATTGACTCGTCTTCCAGGAATGTCCTTTCCTCCCAAAAAGATCTGGGAGGTATAGAAATCTGGAAATTTCTGTTGAATTGTAGTTGGGGGATGGTGTAGTCTGTGTGCTTTGGGATTGATTCTAAATAACTAAGAATAACGGAGTGGCCAATGTTGTTGTTAGTCCACTGCGACGAAGCTTTGAGGCGAATAGCAGAACTTGCAGCTATTTGTTTGCTAAAGATGTCAAGAGGTGTTAGGTAGAGTAAGGTGACCAGTGCCGCAGATGGGGTCGTGCGAAGCGATCCGCTTATACATAGGCAAGCTGAACGTTGGACTTTATTTACTTTATCTCGGTTTATACCTTTTTCTAAAGCAGTCCACCATACTGCCACACCGTACATTAAAATCGGTCTGATTACCGATGTGTATAGCCAATGCGTGATTCTGGGTTGCAAGCCCCATTTATTACCGATGGCTTTTTTGCAAGAAAAGAGAGCTACAGTGACTCTTTCCTCTACGTTGCGTTTCCAATTTAGTTTTTTATCTAAGACAAGACCCAGGTATTTAGCCTCGCCTGAGAATTTTAATTGGATTCCTTTAATATGGGGAGGGTTGACAAATGGAATTTTGTATCTCCTCGAAAATAAGACCAAATCGGTTTTGTGTGGGTTAACACCCAGTCCACACCGATCAGCCCAAAGTATTAGTCTATCTAAGGCATTTTGTAAGAGTTCTTTTAACGTGTTAAGATGCTTTCCTGAAACTGCTATAGCAACGTCGTCCGCATAGGTTATCACTCTAAAACCCTCCGCATCCAGACCAGTTAGGATTTCATTCACCACTAGGTTCCAGAGGAGAGGGGATAGAACACCACCTTGCGGTGTCCCTCTACTAACAAATCGTCTGCCAGAAGAGTTGCCCAGTTTTGAGTTAATTATCCTGCTAGTAAGCATTAAATGAATTAACTCCCGAAGCGAACTCTCTACATTTAGAGATGTTAGTACAGATGTGATTGCAGATGTGTCCACGTTGTTAAAGGCACCTTCGATGTCAAGGAAAGCAACCATAGCGAACTCTTTATGATGGAGGGAATATTCGACGGTGCGTACTAAGGTGTGTAGCGCTGTTTCCACCGATTTACCTTTACAGTAGGCGTGTTGAGACGAAGACAGAAGTCTTGTATCAATACTTGCCCTTAAATGGATATCAATCAATCTTTCCAAGGTCTTAAGAAGGAATGATGATAGACTTATAGGTCGTAGATCTTTAGGGTTGACTTGCGAGCATTTACCTGCCTTGGGTATAAAAACAACTTTAACTTCTCGCCATGCCGAGGGAACATGGACCAGGTAAAGACAGCTGGTAAAAATTGCCTCAAGGATTGGTGCAATTATGTCAGAAGTCTTTTGTAGCTCGGCTGGTGTTATTCCATCTGGTCCTGCAGATTTAAATGGTTTGAAGCTGTTGAGAGCACATTGTAGCTTGTCCCTTGTAATCAGACCTTGTGGATATGTAGTATTGGGACTTGAACGTATATAACCGTTGCAAGTCTCGGTAAGAGAACTTCCAGGAAAATGAGTATCCAGTAGTAAGTTCAGCGATTCATTACTTGAATTTGTCCAGGAGCCGTCTGCATTTTTCAAGCAGCTTGGCATCGCTGGATTAGTTGAAAGAATTTTCCGTAACCTAGAGGGTTCAGAAGTTTCTTCTATCGAGAAGGATCGCCAAGAAGATCGTTTAGATTTTCTTAGTGCCTTCTTGTAAATTCTTAGGGATTCTTTGTAAGAATCCCAGTGAGAGGCTAGTCTTGCGGCTTTGGCTCGGTTGAAAAGTTTCCTGCATTCTTTCCTGAGCGAGTCAAGCTCTGAGGCCCACCATTGTGGTTTCCTCTTTCCTCTTATGTGTATAAGTGGACAAGCAATTTCTAGCGATCTGTTCATAGCTGAGGTAAGGTCATTGACTTTATTGTCAAGTTCATTAGCGTTAGAGAAAGGACAAGATAGTCCAGGTTTTAGTAAACTCTGTAATGAGTTCCTGTATGAGGCCCAATCAGTTTTCCGATAATTTCGAAAAGTCAATGGACTCGGGTTATCATCCACATTGATATTGAACTGGATATATCTATGATCAGAGAACGAGTGTTCTTTGGATACTTTCCAGTCCAAGATCATATGGTGTATAGTATCTGAGACAAAAGTTATGTCTAGGACTTCTTGTCGAGTTTTAGTTATGAAGGTTGGCTCATTCCCAACATTACTTACTAAGAGGTTAGTACCAAGAATATAATCAAAAAGAGACTCACCTCTGTCATTGATATTGGTACTTCCCCATACCGTATGATGAGCGTTGACATCGCTCCCAATAATTAGGCGGATCCTTTGCCTTTCCGCTTCAGCGACGATCTTCTCCAGGGTTTTTCCAGGGAGAGGGCCAAGGTGGTCATGGCCAAGATACGCCGACACTATCCAGAAACTTCCCTTGGTTGTTTCCAGCCTAGCTACGGTGGTATCTTTGTCACTGAAATGATGGAGTAAAAATACATTAATGCTACGTTTCACTAGTATACAAGATCTAGGTTCACCTCTATCTATCACACACAGTGTGTAGTATCCAGGAGTCCTGAGTCCACGAACAACGGATCTCACAATCCATGGCTCTTGGATCAGGACAATATCTTCCCCGTTTCTCGCCAGCCGCAGAAGAAGTGAGGCCGAAGCCTTTACGGAGTGCTGGAGATTAATCTGTACTAACTGCAGCATTTTGGCTACAATTAGGCAGATCAACCTCCACCACAGTTTTGTTCTGATCCTCTGAGTCTGAGGATGAACCCAAGAGTTCGTCCTCACTCAAAAGGATCATGTTGAGGTCGTCCTCAGTCTCCATTAAGGATGGACTGTCTACGACTTTTGTAGAGGGTGGGGTCGCTATTGGAGAGGGCATTGGTGCATCGTCACCTTCAGTTAAGAGAAAAGACGATGTCCCAGGCCCACCAACCGCTAGTTCACCCTCGGTTGTTTTTGGAGGCCCGCTTTCCGCGTTAACCTCATCTTTTTATAGACTCGAATTTTAATGGTTTCGAAGCCATAGTTTATCGAGCCCTCGTTTATGGCTAGAGGAGCCAAAGATTCCTTATTGAGTACCAAAATGGCGCTCCTATAAAGATTCTTTACCTCCTCTAGCTTGGCTATCTTCCAGTTGTGCGTCGGAAGGGACGGGTTACAAACTCTGATCATCTCGAGAATTTCATCGATACCGGCAGGTTCCATTGGGATCCAAATGCGGGCTCTAGGTCTGCTAGGAATGTCTTCTTTAGCGACAACCTCGAGCTTGGCACCTGGCCAAACTTCACCTAACCGGCTGACAGCGAGCTTATACAAGTCACAAGACCTCTGATCGCCACAAACCATGAGTTTTACGTGGCCTTGATGCCAACCCCCATCGCTTATGGAAGGAAGTGGTCCTGGAAGCTCCCTCAAAATGCTTAAAAAGCCACCCGAGAGCTTAACCTTGACCAACTGCCAACGATCAGCCGATATTGTTCCATCGTCATCACTCCTGTCAATGACCGCAACCACGACTTTGCCCTTCGCGACGTCACTGAAACTGGCTTTTTTGATGGGATTGAGGGGAGTGCTGGTGTTGTGCACCAGAGGCCGTTTTGGTGTCGGTACGGCCCCCTCGAGAGACCTTTCTCGTTTGGACGTAGAGCTTTTTGCCCATTCGACGCTAGCGGTTTGCTGCGGTGTCCTTTCAGCCCCCGATGATGCACCAGAGGCCTTCAGGATTTTCGCCGCTTGCCGCCTTTGCCTATATTGGCTTTTCGAGAGTTTCCCCTTTCTCTCATTAGTTGTTGTAGGGCCATTTTTCACAACCCTGCCACTACTGAAATTAGGTATCACTACCTTCCTATCCTCGTTGCTGCCAGCTGCAGAGGAGGGTCCATGGTTAGCCACTACTCCCTTCTCTGTGCTGGCCGCAAGAGATACGGCAACAGGCTTTGACGCCAAATTGCCGCCCGGTCCTGAAGAGATACCGGTCTCATCATCCTTTAAATTTTTGTTTTTGTTTTTTGTTTTTGTTTTTTGTTTTTTCCATTTTAATCCCACGAGTTGCGAAGAAAAGAGGTCCGTCTGCACAGAGATTCGCATGTACAGATAAGGCAAGTTAATCCGGAGGTCGCCAGGTATCCGGATACTCCGTTAGAGACTGGGCTATTTTTGAATTGGGCCCCCAGCCAGGCTGATCATCGGCACGGGTCATTTAACACCTTAGATCCAGCCCAATAAAGATAAGAGGTGGTAGGGAAGGAAGAGATAGGGTTAGGAATCAGTTGATGTTAATTCATCATTCTGATATGGGAGGAAAAGATTGGGATTCGGTAACAGCAATTCAGCTAATTTACCTAGAGTGAGAACGTGGGAGGTGGGATGGGAGTTGGTGACATAAACTTTGGCTGGTATGCCTTGTTTATGTGGGAATGGATGATGATTTTGGGAAAGGTAGAGGGATAAGAACGTCCTTTAGTTTCAGGACTCATCTGGAGAAAATTCTCGAGAATCATTGACCCTACTAAGCTTCTACAACTCGACAAGTTCGACGTTCAGAGTAGAAGAGCCGACTGTTTACGCAAGGCTAATCTTACCATTAACATGACGAAATCAAAATTTTGCTTCAAAGAGCTAATATACTTGGGATTCATTGTGGGTGGTGGACAGCTTAAAACAGACCCTGCCAAAGTAGAGGCGATTGTGGATTTTCCAATTCCCAAGTCTCCAAGACAGGTTCGGCGGCTACTTGGTTTAGCAGGGTGGTATCGAAAATTTATAAAGAATTTTTCCAGCCTGACTGCACCCCTAACGGACCTGCTGAAAAAGAGGAACGACAAATTTAAGATGACCGATGAGGCACTGCAAGCGTTCGATGAACTAAAGAAGGCGTTAACCACGGCACCGGTTCTTTCACATCCGGACTTTAAAAAAAAATTCTATATCCAGTGTGATGCTTCGGATGTGGGAATCGGAGCGGTACTGTTCCAAAAGAACAATAAAGATGAGGAGGTTCCAATTGCATATTTCTCACAGAAATTTAAGAAGAGTCAGCGTAACTACAGTGTCACCGAGAAAGAAAGCATGGCTGCCGTGATGGCTGTGCAGAAATTCAGGCCGTATGTCGAGGGCATGGATTTCACTGTAATCACCGACCACTCTAGTCTTAAGTGGCTTATGAGTATGAAGGACCTGAGCGGTAAACTAGCCAGGTGGAGTTTGTTGCTGCAGTCGTATGCCTTTGACATACAGCACCGAAAAGGCACGCTGAATGTAGTTCCAGACACTCTTTCCCGGGTACATTTAGAGTCGCTGAACTTAGATGAAGTTGCTCCTCTAATAGATCTCGACTCCGAAGAATTTAGATCAGATGAGTACAAAAGCTTAATAGAAACTATAAAAACCAACGCAACACAACTTCCTGATTTGAAGGTTGAAGACGGATTCGTTTGTAAACGCGCGTTTAGAAGAGAAGGCGATGAGATCATGACGGAACACTCTTGGTTGTTGTGGATACCGTCTGATATTACCGAAGAAATTACTAAGAAATCGGACAATCCCCCCCGTACTGCCCACGGAAGCATAGGGAAAACTTTAAATAGAATCCGTCAACACTTTTATTGGCCTAATATGACTGTCCAAGTTCGTAATTATGTGTCTAACTGTAGTATATGTAACCAAAGTAAAGCGTCTAACCTAGTCTCCCGTCCACCTATTGTTACGTCATATTGTACTAATCGACCATTTGAGAAATTATATATAGACTTCCTCGGACCTTATCCGAGATCGAAGTCCGGAAACGCATACGTATTTGTAGTATTAGATCACTTGTTCGTTTTATTAAAAGCCTTGAGAACTGCGAACACATCGAGTGTTATTCAATTTTTGCGACAAGAAGTATTTAACATGTTTGGCGTTCTAAATATCATTCACTCGGATAACGGAAAACAATTTATAGCAAAAGATTTTCAAAATCTTTTGTCTAAATACGGCATAAGGCACTTCAAAACTGCCAACTATGCGCCGCAATCGAACGCGTCGGAGAGGGTCAACCGCTCAGTGTTGGCAGCCATCCGTTCATATCTTAAAAACGATCAACGCGAATGGGATGCTCACCTGAGCGATATAGCATGTGCCCTGAGAAGTTCAGTTCATAGTTCGACTGGTGTATCACCATACTATGCCTTATTTGGGACCAATATGATGACGCACGGTTGTAGCTATGAGCTGTCGGTGGACGACAATGAGCTGTTGACTATTCCCAGACGTGACCGATTGCAGTGTATACGGAAGCAAATCCGCGAAAATATTCTCAAAGCAAACGATAAGTCAGCAAAATCGTACAATATCCGTACCAAAAAAGTAAGATTTGTGCCCGGACAGGAAATATATAGAAAAAATTTCATTTTAAGCGATGCTACGAAATACTTATCCGCAAAACTATCGCCAAAATTCATAAAATGTAGAATAGTTAAACAAGTTGGAAACAACATCTATGAACTAGAGAATCTTAGCGGCAAAAAGATTGGAATATATCATGCGAAAGATTTAAAACAATAAGCAGACTGCTTCAAAAACACGTTTGTTTATTTGTTATAAATACAAATCGTTTTTCGTAGTTATCATTGTTGCTATTCGTATCGTTTCTGTTTGTTATTTGTTAATTTATTAAACTATCCGTGAGTATCTCTCATTTTATTTATTCCACGTAAGTTCGAAAAAGTAAAAAAAAAAAAAAAACCGAAACAACCCTATTTTAAAACCCACAAGTACCCGGAAATGATTAATAAACACGGATATTTTAAGTATATATATATATTTATTGCATGCTTTATGTTTTAAATGTTACCTAATGTTAAATGTTCTTATTTATTTATCTATTTATTAATATCTTAACTTATTTTATTAAGCATCTATGATAAAATGGTTTAACCATTCCACCGGTGATACTTTTACTAACATTATTAATGGTACGAAGACTGATAGTTTTAAATTTTTTTTTTTCTGTGATAAAATGGTTTAACCATTCCATCTGTGATATTTTTACTAACTTTATTAATCCTGCTAAGACTGATAGCATAGTATTATTATGAACCAGAAAATTTTGTTACGAAAGGCGGACCATGAGGGCGGTGTGTGTACGGAAATTTGGTGTGGAACCTAGAGCGACTGGAAAATAAAATTTTGAAAGCAAGAGTGGGAATGAAAGGAGTATATTATTTTGTCCTCATAAGTATTAAGATGTGTGAGAGAGTCAGCTGAATCAGCTGTTTATTTCAAATCAAATGAGAAAATGTGAAAACAAAAACAAAAAAACAGTTCGTTGCCATAGTTACCTTGGATTTTTTTGTGCCTCTGTCTACCTATCAATGTAACGGAGTTATGCATATACATATCGTTATAGCTATGAATTGTATGCTTTTAGCAGTAGGTATTTTGCTTGAAGAAAATTATATTCATTTGATTTTAGATTTTCAGTTTTTGAGAATTTTGAAAATTTAAATGCAACGTTTTCAAATTTCATTCTCATTCATTGTTGCCATATTTTGAATATGGGGTATAGAAGTATGTATGTATATACATACATTTTTTAATATTTATATTTCTACAATGTATGTAGGTAGAGGATGGGTATGTAAGTAGTATCTAAGGAGATGGGCATGTAGTGCTAGGCGGTGGAATAACTTTTTTTAAATACTGGTTCTAAACAATGAAGCCAAAAATAATAAAATAAATAAATTAAACTTTATTTATTTATTAACTTCCCATAGGAAGTTATTGTAATGGGTCCGATTTGTCGAATAGAAACTTTTGACATTTCTCGACGTTTCAAGGTCCCTAGAGTCGAAATAAAAGATTTTTAGAAAGATGTCTGTGCGTGCATCTTCAAATAAATGTTGTTACATATACAGGTAATAAAGCAGAAAGATGCAGAAAGGACGGGGAGAGTACGATAACTTTGGCGACAAAGTTAAATGACGGATTTGTATAGAACAGTTAAAAACAAGCATTTTTTACTATGGGAGAGGGGTCTATCTCCCCCCGTTTAGGCGGTAGGGGCAATTTAAAAAAATATGTACATTAAATGGAAAAAAATAATTAAAAAATAACGGTAATACTTACAATTAAGTATTATACCTTTTTGTCTATTAGCTTGTTTTTAAATCAAGTCAAAACTATGCATAGTTTTTGAAAAAAATTGTTTTAAACTAAAAATGTATGCAAAAAAAAATTAAGAAAAAAGGTTTAAAGTGTAGTTTTTCAAAACTTTCAAATTATCTACTGTTTTTTTTTAGAATCCATTGCTCTTATTTGTTTTTGATCAAAAACTGAAAACAAGATGACTTTATGTCTTCTAGTTCTTGAGAAAATTGAAAATTACCAATAAAAATATTTTAATTAAATTACTTTTTCCTTGCTTAAGTATTAACGTAGTCTTATTTTGATATAGTAATAATCGAATATGGATTAAGATACACCGAGGGTAAATAAATTTTTCTTAAATCCAGCTTATTTAAATGCAAAAGAAACTTTGCATGCACCCCATCTTGCACCCACCGAACCTTGCCCCCTCCCCACGTTGCAAGCACTCCAACTTGCACCCACCCCAAATCCTATAGTGTTAAAGGGGGGAAGCATGCCCCCCCTTACAGATCCCACTGTTGCATACAGCCAAACTCGCACACACCTTACTGTTGCATACACCCAAACTCGCACCTACCATTGTTACTATCTATCCAATTAACGTTTTTTTTTCATAAATCAAAAAAACTGAAAAAAAATTGTCACCTCGAAAATTTTCGAATAAGAAATGATTTTATCTCCAAAACAATTTTGTGCCACGAATAATAACGTTTTCAACATCTGGTAAAATTTTAAGAAAAATCAAATTAACAGTTTTTTTTTATAAAAAAATAAAAAACCTAAAAAAAACATTACTCAAAGTTGAGAAAAATTGAATTTCGACTCAAATATCTTTTCAAAAACTTAAGATTATGGCTTCAAACTTATTTTATCTTATAACAAATATTATTTTCAACATTCGGAAAAATTTTTAGAAAAATTGAATTGACAGTTTCTTTACAAAAAATAAAAACCTAAACAAAAATTAATAAAACTTGGTAAAAATTGACTTTCGACTCAAATATCTTTTCAAAACTTTGAGATATTGGCTTTAAACTACTTTCATCTTTCAAAAAATATTGTTGTCAACATTCAGTAAAATTTTGAAAAAATCGAATTAGGTAACAGTTTTTTTTTACGAAAAATTAAAAATCTAAAAAAAAATTAACAAAAGTTGGTAAAAATTGATTTTCGACTCAAATATCTTTTCAAAAATTTGAGATTATGGCTTCCAACTAATTTTAACTTATAGGAAATATTGTTTTCAAAATTAGGACAAATTTTGAGAAAAATCGAATTAACAGTTTTCTTACAAAAAATAAAAACCTAACAAAAAAACAATACTAAAACTTGGTTAAAATTTATTTTAATTTAATTTCATTCATCAAAATTAATTTCATTCATAAAAAAACGCTACAATTTGCACTTGAAATAAATAGGACAGGGCTGCCACTTTTGAACGTAAATATAATAGAATAATTTACTAGTAATTTAAGACTTGTTTTTCGAATAATATTATGATAAATTAAAATATAAAAAAAAAAAAAAAAACAAATTTTGTAAATTTTTTTTTTTTTCTTTATTTATTTATTTATTTAAATTGCTTTAATTATACAACATATATTATTATTAATGCGACGCGTTTCGGATATATATATCCATCATCGGGCACTGGTTGATGCTATCGGACTGTGATGTTGTTCAGTCTTTGTTGTTGTCTTTGTTGGTGTCTTCTTTGGTTGATTTTGTTTGGGTTATTTTAATTAATGTATATGTTTGTCTATTTTTTATTATATATTTGTTTATTTTCTTTGGTAGTCTATTGCGGTGTTATATAGTATGTTGTTCTTTATTGTTAATTTATCGTTTAGTATTTTGTCTTGTTCATTTTTGTTTGCTTTGTATATTTCAAACTCTTCTAATGCGTCAAGTGTTGTCCCCTTTCGACATATATATGGGTGTAAGATTGTCTTCAAAGCTGGTGTAATTATGGTTTTCTTCTATAAGGTGTTGTGCAAAGGTGGATTTGGTGTTGGGTTTCGGTTTGTGTTCTAAGAATCTTTCATAGAAAGTTCTTCCAGTCTGTCCTATGTAGAATTTTCCACAGTCGTCACAATTAATTTTGTATATACCTGTGCTTTTTGTAATTTCTCGGTTTGTTTTTTGTTGTAGAATTTTTTGAATATTGTTTTTTGTTTTGAATGATATGTTAATGTTTAGTTTTTTGAATTCGTATTTTAGAATTTGTGGTAGTAAGTTAGTATATTCAATTGCAATGTATTTATTATTGTTAGTTTCTTCATTGGTTTTGTTTTTGTTTTTGTTTTTTATTTTCTTTTTCTTTTTGGTAATTAACTTGTCTATTGTATCTGTTTTGTATCCGTTTGAAAGGGCAATGTGTTTTATTGTAATTACTTCATCTTCGTAATCTGTCTGGTTCATAGGTATATTAATTAATCTATTTATGAATGCATTATATGCTGCCATTTTTTGTGTATGTGGATGGTGTGAATTTTTGTTTATTGTAATATCTGTTGTTGTTGGTTTTCTATAGATTTTGTAGTATAGTTTGTTGTTGTTTTTTCTTATGTTTAGGTCTAAAAAGTTGATATTGTTGTTGTTTTCTATTTCTGCTGTGAATTTTATTTTATTATTAATGTTGTTTATGTATTTATTTAGAATGTCTATTTGTCTATATGTTCCATCAAAAATTACGAAGGTGTCGTCAACGTATCTGGCATAAAAAATGATTTTTTGGTGTTGTGTGTTGAGTTTAGATGTTATATATTTATTTTCAAAAAAGTTAAGGTAAAGGTCTGCCATTAGACCACTCAAGGGGGATCCCATGGCGAGTCCTTCTTCTTGTCTGTAGAATTTGTCATTAAATGTGAAGTAGTTTTGATTAAGTGTTATTTTTATTAGTTCTATTATTTCTTCTATTTGTTGTTTATTTAATTTTCCGTTAGTTATAAGATTTTCTTTTAATATTTGTATTGTTTCATCTATTGGTATGTTTGTGTACATGTTAGTTACGTCGAAAGATATGAGTTTGTATTGCGGCAAGATGTTTATATTTTTAGTTTTTTCTATGAATTCGGTATAATTCTTTAAGCTATTGTTGTTTTTTATGTTTATGTTTGTTTTTATGATTTTTTGAAGGACTTTAGCTATTTTGTAACAAGGTGCTGTTTTATAATTTATCAATGGTCGTATCGGTATTCCTGCTTTATGTATTTTAGGTAAACCAGTGAATATTGGTGCTTGAGCATTTGTTTGTTTTAATTTAATTTTATTTATATTAGTGAATATATTATTGCATTTGTTTATGGCTGTGTTTATTTGTTTAACATACATTTTGGTTGGGTCGTTTTGTAATGTTTGTATATTGTTTTTGTTGAAAAAATCTATTGTTTTATCAATATGTTCTTGTTGGTTAATTATGACTTCTGTGTTACCTTTGTCTGCTTTGGTTATTATTGCGTTGTTGTCTTTCATTTTTTGTTTTATTGTTTTAAGATTATTTATATCTATTTTATACTTATTTTGGATTTTGTTTTTATTATTGTAGTTTTTTAAAATATGTTTAAGTTTTTTATTTATAATTGTTCTAGTTTCGTTTTGTATTTCCTGTGTAGGTATGGTTTTTATTGCAGCTTCAGCATTGATGACGTCTTGTATAATATCATTTTGGTTCGTTATGGGGATGTTGTATTTTAGGCCTTTACTGAGAGTTTCTATTTCTGGTTGTGTGAATTGTATTTGGGTATTGTTGATTACTCGGGGGTAAAATATGTGTCTATTGTGTTGGGTATTTATAATTGGTTTTTTGTCTAGTTTATGTAATTTATTTTGTTGTTTTTTGTATATTATTTGGGCTATTCCTTTTGTGTATTGTTTTATATTTTGTGTGTGGATTTCCGCGGCTATGAAGTGAAATTTACTATATATTGCTAGGTGGAGTTTATATAATGTGTTATTTATTTCTGTTTTTTTGGCGTATAAATATTTTACTTCTTCTTTTATTCTTATTTTTTGGGCGATTATTTGTGTTTTAATGGCGGCACTTGAAACAGTTTTAATTTTAATTTTAGCATATTGTGGTGTAATTTGTTTTTCATTTCACCTTATATATGCGTAGCGTACCTACCAATAGGTAAACGATAATGCATTTACGTGAACTAAAATTTTCTTTTAATGTTTCCGTGAACTACAGTCGATTTTAAATTTTAACGTATGAAATTTAAAACCATTTTCAAGGGAATTCAAATTGTTCAAAAATGTTTTATATTACATAAAACATGTTTCACAATTAAAATTAAAGGAATTGCTAATTTTATTAAGTGAACAAACACTGAAATGTAATTTTAATTTGCACCTGAATTTAATTCTAAATTAACCTGAACTATATGTTAACAACTTCATATGGACATAAATGGATTTTAAAAACAAAATAAATTAATACTGTAATTTGTACCTACTTGATTGCGTATTTACTATGCTTAAGAAATAGAAAACATTAATCTACATTTGTTCGTTATATTTCTAAAAATATCCAACATTGTAAAGGTGATATAATATTTATCTACCTATATTTATCCTTATAAAAAACAAACAATAAATATCTGACCATTATGAGCATTATATTAATTTTCTTATTCATTTCATTCATTGAATTTCTAATTGAATTTCTCATTCATTCTAATTCATACTTGAATTTAAAAAAAAGAAGTACCTATTTAAAGTTTCAAATTGGGAACCGGAAACAATTTGTACTCATTCAATCCTTTTTTTGCCTTGTTGATATTTTTCAATATTCCTCAATACCTACCAAGCAAAAAAAACACATTATACATATTTGTATAGAATATGCATTGAAAAATAATAACAGAACATGTCTTTTCAGTGAGTCCCTCCAACTATCGCTAAATTTGTATACATTCTTCTCTATCTTCTTTTCTTCAATTATCTGGAAAATTATTATTTAATTTTGCAATTCTCGCTCATTCTCCCCTCACCGCAATACATTCCACACGTCAAACATGTGGAACGAACTGTTTGGGAAGTCGGCAAGTAGTTTTCATGCCGACGTTTCACCTTCATGATAGTACCTTTGTATATAAATTGAATAGTACTATCATGAAGGTGAAACGTCGGCAATAAAACTACTTGCCGACTTCCCAAACGTTAGTTCCACGTGTTTGACGTGTGGAATGCATTGCGGTGAGGGGAGAATGAGCGAGAATTGCAATATTAAGAAATAATTTTCCAGATAATCGAAGAATAGAAGAATAATTTTCCAGATAATCGAAAAATAGAAGATAGAGAAGAATGATACAAATTTAGCGATAGTTGGAGGGAAAGGTATTTTTGTTATTATTTTTCAATGCATATTCTATACAAATATGTATAATGTGTTTTTTTTTTTATCAACAAGGCAAAAAAAGGATTGAATGAGTACAAATTGTTTCCGGTTCCCAATTTGAAACTTTAAGTAGGTACTCCTTTTTTCAAGTATGAATTAGAATGAATGAGAAATTCAATTAGAAATTCAATGAATGAAATGAATAAGAAAATTAATATAATGCTCATAATGTTCAGATATTTATTGTTTGTTTTTTATAAGGATAAATATAGGTAGATAGATATTATATCACCTTTACAATGTTGGATATTTTTAGAAATATAACGAACAAATGTAGATTAATGTTTTCTATTTCTTAAGCATAGTAAATACGCAATTATGTAGGTACAAATTACAGTATTAATTTATTTTATTTTTAAAATGCAGTTAACCTATATCCATATGAAGTTGTTAACATAGTTCTTACGTTCAAAAGTGGCAGCCCTGTCCTATTTCTTTCGAATGCAAATTGTAGCGTTTTTTGATGAATGAAATTAATTTTGATGAATGAAATTAAATTAGGTTTTTATTTTTTGTAAGAAAACTGTCAATTCGATTTTTCTCAAAATTTGTTCGAATGTTGAAAACAATATTTTTTATAAAATTAGTTGGAAGCCACAATCTCAAATTTTTGTGAAGATATTTGAGTGGAAAGAAAATTTTTACCAAGTTTGCATACTATTTTTTGTAGATTTTATTCTATTGAGTATCGAAAACAATATTTTCTGTGAAATAAAATAAGTTTGAAGCCAATATTTTTAATTTTTGAAAAGCTATTTGAGTAGAAAGAAAATTTTTTCCAAGTTTTAGTTGTTTTTTTTGTAGGTTTTTATTTTTTCTAAAAAAAAAACTGTCAATCCAACATTTCTCAAAATTTTACCGAATGTTGAAAACAATATTATTTATAAGATAAAATTAGTTTGAAGCCAATATCTCAAAGTTTTGAAAGGCACGAGTACGATAACTTTGGCGCCAAGATATAATAACGGTTTTTGGTAGAGGGGCTTAATACAAGCATTTTTTTCTATGGGAGGGGGGGTCTATCCCCCTCGTTTAGGCGGTAGGGGCAATTTAAAAAAAATTATTATTTAAAATGGAAAAAAATAATTAAAAAATAACGGTGATACTTACAATTAAGTTTTATACATTTTTTTAAAGTCAACATTCTGTTTTATTAGCCAGTTTTTAATTCAAGTCAAAACTATGCGTAGTTTTTGAAAATTTTCGAGGTGACAATTTTTTTTTCAGTTTTTTTGATTTATAAAAAAACCGTTAATTGGATTTTTTTTTTCAAAAATATTCTTGTTTTGTATCACGTGTCAATATATAATATAAAATTTAATTCAAGTCTCTAGCGTCAATGGTTCGTGTGATATTGAGGGTTAACCAACATTTCCACTGTTTTTTAAATTGCTATGGTAAAAAAAACCACCCACTCAATTTTTTTGAGAGTCCTTTCTTCATCTTATTACCTGTATAACAAAATTTATTTGAAGTCGATATCTACTGGTTTTTGAGCAATGGACGACGAAAAAAAACGTCGCGAACGTACGTACACACGCATGCACAGACATCTTTCTAAAATCTTTTATTTCGACTCTCGACGTCGAGAAATGTCAAAATTTTCAATTCGACAAATCGGACCCATTACAATAACTTCCTATGGGAAGTTAATAAATAAATAAAGTTTCATTTATTTATTTTATTATTTTTGGCTTCATTGTTTAGAACCAGTATTTAAAAAAAGTTATTCCACCGCCTAGCACTACATGCCAATCTCCTTAGATACTACTTACATATCCACCCTCTACCTACATATACCTACATTGTAGAAATATAAACATTAAAAAATCTATGTATATACATACTTCTATACCCCATATTCAAAATATGGCAACAATGAATCCTACAGAGAATGAAATTTGCAAACGTTGCATTTAAATTTTCAAATTTCTCAAAAACTGAAAATCTAAAATCAAATGAATATAATTTTCTTCAAGCAAAATACCTACTGCTAAAAGCATACAATTCATAGCTATAACGATATGTATATGCATAACTCCTTTACATTGATAGGTAGACAGAGGAACACAAAAATCCAGGTAACTATGGCAACGAACTGTTTTTTTGTTTTTGTTTTCACATTTTCTCATTTGATTTGAAATAAACAGCTGATTCAGCTGACTCCCTCACACATCTTAATACTTATGAGGACAAAATAATATACTCCTTTCATTCCCACTCTTGCTTTCAAAATTTTATTTTCCAGTCGCTCTAGGTTCCACACCAAATTTCCGTACACACAGCGACCTCATGCTCCGCCTTTCGTAACACAATTTTCTCGTTCATGATAGTACTATTCAGTTTTATATACAAAGGATAGTACTATTCCGATATATATACAAAACTGATAGCTTTAACTTTTTTTATCTGTGATATTTACATTTTCTTTTAATTTAGCTTAAGTAACTTATCTTTTAAAACCTGTGATACTTAAATTACTAATTTTATTAACTTAGTTACTTTTTATTTATTTATTTATTAATTCTTTATTCCATCCACTTAATACTTAATTTACTAATTTTATTAACTTAGTTAGTATCCGCAATGATTAAAAACTATGATCTGTGATATTTACAAAATCCCTAATGTTATTAACTTATTTATTTATTCATGTATTTATATATTTATTTATTTATTAATTTATACCTTTTTAATTTTATCTATTACCTAATTACTTAAAATAAAGTTATAAAAAAGATCATTCACCGATAAATACTTGATTGGTGTATGGGTGCTTTAATGTAGAATCTCGTAGTGGTGGCGGATAGAGATGACGAGATAGTAAAAACTGTTTACTGTTCCATTTGATGATTTCTGAAAAACAAAAGATAGGAAAATTAGTAGGTACTCCGAAGCAAATATATTTTTTTTTGTATACACTTCATGCTCGCCGGCTTATGTACTTGGTTGTTTTTCTTCAGTCTCTACCGGGTACCTCCGATCCGCATCTCCAAAAGTGTGTACCTCCCAACATTGTAAACTTCGGTGTTCATGTAGCTCCAGCAGATGGGGGTCTCGGCAGTCCCGAAACAAATCCTGAAAAAATGAAGGCTAATTGTTAAATGTGTAGATAGTTATGTATATATGTATATGTGTTAATTAATCGTGTCTAGTTGATTTAATGCAGTTCATTAAAAGTAAATCGCTCCTCATAACCTACGCTCGTTATTGTTAGGGTCGTTGACCTTTATAATGAAATAGTGTAAAGGAAAAAATAGGAGTAAAAACAAAATGGAAGCCGACTTAGTTATATGTATGTGAATACTTACTATTACTGAATTGTAGCATTGTAGGACAATATTTTTGCCCGGCTTAAATCGTGGGTTTTTCCCCACAGTTTTCCACACACTCAAGTTATCTAGAAAAGGAAAAACAGACAAATAATATTAAATAAAACAAATTGCGATTTTTAAAAAACTCACCCATCCCTTTGTACCACCCCGTTCATCCACGACAACCGTACCCAATTCCCAGGCATCCAGATTTTTTGTTTTTGCTATTGATTGAGAGTATATCTCAATAAACAGCAAATTTTGTTGTGGACCCCTGGTCAGGAACCGCCTCAATCCTAAATAAGACAATAAAAGAATAAACCAAATTAAAATTTATTACAAGAAAATAATTTTGATACTTACCTAAATGTTGTTTATGTTTTGTTTAGTAATTCCGAGTTTTGTAGCTGTCACTCGTTGTGGTTCTCAATGGAAATTTTCCATTGGAAAGCAATAGGTCAGTTCCTAAAAGTGAGTTCGGTTTTGTGTTCCGTCCCTGAAGTTGGTTGAAGGGTTAAGTTGCATGTGACTGAAACTTTATTTTATGTCCATGTTTAGTTTTCGTTGTCATTGCTGTGGTTAGGTGATTTTGTTTTAATTAGTTAGTGTTTAGTTAGGTAATTTTTATTTATATGTTGTGGTGTTACTTTGTAATTAGGTGTATGGATTTCTGTAGTGTTCTGGTCGCGTGTGGTTCTGTTCTACATGTCTCCCTCATGGTAAATTTTGGAACACACCCTTCGTTCTTTTGACACTGATACCCCTATTCTGCTGGAAGTGCACTAATACCTACGTGGGGTCCCACTATTTCGGTGTGATAATGTGGGTGGAGGTATAACTATGTGGATATGGGGATCGGATGATGTGTTCCTGTTATAGGTACAAATACATCATCCGAATTCTTTTTGCCAGTGTTGGTATGATGATAATTTAAGCTCACCCTCATTTGTTCGGTTACCACATAGTAAGGTGAAGGTGCATTTAGAATTTAAATTCAAATTATTCAAATTAAAAAAAAAAAATAAAAATTTAAGAAACCGTCAAAAATCGGAATTCTGGTAAATTCACATTTTTTGTGTTGTTTATTTGTTTTAAATAAAGGAAAATTAAATTTTTTTTTAGAAGAAAAGGTGTTTATATAAAGATTTTATAAAGATAACTGAACAACAGTGGAAAATAAAGTGCGTAGCGGAATACCATTGACCTAAAGAAAAAAATTTAACTAAGAACAGGAAAAGGTGGTGAGTGTCTTACACATTTTTTTTTAAAGTCTAGAAAATTATTTATTGCTTTTAATTTTTGTATGCTAGTTCAATTCCCGGCGGCCCGAATTCATTTGCGGAGAGCGGGGCCGCCGCCTGATAAAAAATTTGAAATTAAAGAAAAAAATAGAAAAATTGAAATTAAACGAAATTTAAAAATTGGAAAGGAAAGCTGAAAGAAAAAAATTGAAATAAAAGAAAAATGAAAATTGAAATTTAAGGAAACTTTAAAAAGAAATTGAAATTTAGGGAAATTTATAAATAAGAAAAATTGAAGAAATAAAAGGAAGTTAAACAGATTTAAGAAAAAAACAAGGGAATATAGAAGAAAGAAAATTTAAAAATAACAGGAAAGAAAACTAGGTTAAAAATACCTTGAGTTCCCAAACTTAAAAGCAGAAAACCGATAGTGGAATTAGCAATCCATAGTAGATACGCTAAAACATCTATACCTTGTATATATATAAGCAGACCTACCCGGTGGATCTTTTTGTGTTTGTGATTGTCCTATATTTAAGTTTTTTTTTTTTGCAATTTTTAATTTTGAATTTAATTTGTTAATTAATTAATTAATTTTGATACAGGCGTGGAAGTTTTTTTTTGTTCATCTCAGTAAGTTTTTTTAAGTTTGTTTTTTTGTGAGGTACCAAAAAAAATAGAACGGTTGGAAGTGTCGCGATCGGGCCTGTAATATATTTTGTGTAAGGTCCTAACCGTTACCTCCATAGAGCTCTTTAGGGGTAAGAAATTAGGGCTCCGTAGATCGTTTAAAAAAAATACCACAAAGGGTAAATCTAACTATATAATAGAGACTAGGACTACCAAACTGTTTTTTTTGTTACCATTTTATTTGTTTCTTTTTTCTTGATTTAGGTATTGTGATAATTTTGTTTGTTAAAATCTTTGGGTTCGTTAATTTTTTTTTGTTAAGTTTAATTAAACTTTAAAAACATTATCGTATTGGTTATGCAAAATAAATAAAACTACCGACAAAACGCCGGCAAAGGAAAAAGTTTTTTTTTTAAGTTTCGCCCAAGCGAAACTATGACATTTTGAGTTTCTTTTCAGGGGTGTCGAGGGTAGCGGAGCGGACATGTAAATGAGATGACCTGAAGCCGACAATCGACCAGCATTTTGGGGGTGTCCAACACTGGCCGCGGACACCTAAAGGTAGGGTGGGTAATGGCCTCACTGCAATAACATCCGCAGTGCCCTGATGGGCCATAGTCCGTCCGTTTATGTTTCCTTCCCTTTCCTCCTTCCTTGGCCTGATCTGTGTTTTTGTCTGCAGGCGAGGTTGAGTTTCGGGGGCAAGCTCCCCCCCCCCCCGTCCGACGAGCTGACGCCGTGCAACGCAAACAAGCCGCGTCCCCCGGAGCTTAACATTCCAACCTACCCTTTCCAAACTCTTCCTATCACTTCTTCCTACCTCATCCTTATCCTACCCTTCCACTTCACCCACCTCCTCACCTCCTCTTGCCACGCAACACATTCTTGATTGATGGAAGCATACATGTATTTGCTATCAAAAAAAATTATGCTTCAAAGGAACACCAATATTTAAAAAAAATAATCAGAACGATTATAGCGAACTTGTTGAATAATTGCAGAGCAAATAAAATGCAAATTTTGACGTTTATCACAAAATGAAAATGTCAAAAAATCGTTCTGAATTCATGCACAACTCATTCAATAGATCATATAATCGACATGAATGTTTATTGTTGACGTACAGAACTCTTTTTTAGTGAATTCCCACAGTTTAACGCAAAATACTTATTATTGTTGAGTATGAGTTTTACGTATACATATGTTTTTGTTTTTCCTAATATAATAAATACTACCGTAGATTACTTTTTATAAATTCAGAACATAGAAGAAAATATACATAAACAATAGTTTTCAGATATAAAACAGAGGTTGCGTAGAAAAATATTTTTGAGAAAGCCAATAATATTTTATGTATGTTCATTAAAGAAATTTCCGCTTCGGCTAACCTTCATCAACTTTTTAGAAAAAAATTTAGCATTGATTGCAGCCAATTATTGAGTGTTCGGTTTCCCCATATTGGAATAAAAAAAGTTGATCTATTTATTGCACTCATTTAGTTGGTATTGTGTGTAACTATATTGCCTATTTATATTCCTTAAAGATGCTTTACACAAAGCCACTTATTTTTAAAACATGGTTCCCTCAAAGCTCTATTCCAAAATCTAACTACAAACAAAATTCTAACTCTATCATAGTCGCTTAAAAAGAAATTTTCAGGAATATTTCTACAACAAACAAAATTAATATTTGGTCTTGCAATCATCGAACTGCTTAAATGATGAAAATACTAATCTAATTGAGGAATCTGAACTAGCTTAAGTTGGCAATGAAACTTCACAAGTATGCTTCTCGTAGCATTTTCTGTACAAAAAAATACGGAGGTACCCGCCCATTGTTTCCACCTGAACTTCTAACGTCGCCAAAAAAATGCTCTAAGCAAACTACAGCTGAAAAAATTGTCTGTTTTGTTGTTTTACAAAGTATTGAGTTACACTTTTGTCCATTTCCAATTATACCTAACCATTTGCAGCGCATGTTGCGTTCGCAAATAATTTAAGTAAACAAAATACAGCACTAATAAATCATTAAATATGTATTTGATCAATTTTATTTTATTTAATTTACATTAACAACATTTATTTGGATTGAAATTAAAAAGCTATACAAATCTTCCAATTTAAGACCATGTCGCACTTCAGATTTTGTTGGTTAGGATTGTTTAGTTTTTGAACGAGGCCATGAAAAATTCAAAATGAAGCATTTAGATGGGGCTGATTACTATAATGAAGCATTTTGATGGGCCTGAGGACTAAATGTGTAACCTCCTATTTTGCCTTGGTTCGGTTGGCTAGAATTATTCCCTTAGGCTAGCTCGGCCGTGGGATCTTGAACCTTAAGAAGTTTACAAAAAAAATCCAGCCAGCGTCAAGATGTTGAACGACGCGCGAGTAAATTTCCTCTACCCTCCCTACCTCGGTTGCTACTCTCGCCAGAGCAACCCCTTTTCCAGGCTTCTTCTTACCTTTCTATCATCCCATGTCCTCTCCCAAGTTCCTCACCCTCATCCTAAATATTAAAAAATTAGTTCCGGCACATTGTGCTATTAATTCTCATGAAGTTCAATTAATTTTGGATTGATGGTTCATCTTCAGATATAAATTCGATTTTATTGGCTAGATATAAATTTGATATTTTAATTAAATAATAGTGATAATACAATAAGGTAATTCATAGTAATCAAGTAGTTATGTATTCTATATTGGTATTTAATTTTATAGCTTTAATTACTTTATCGATGGTAAAAAAAATGTATAAAAATTATTCAAGCAAATTATTAAATATTATTTTAAACGAATTGGCAATCAGCGATAAAAAAAGAAAATCCAACTCAACGCTATACGTATTTGATTAGCTTTCTTAGCTTTCGCGCAAGTAGAAGGAAATTTTAATCCTTTACTACTTATTTTGTATTAACGTATTCACTTTACTTTTAGTCGCGAAAGTTCGAGTTCACAAAAAAATTTCAAATAAAATATAGTATGTATGTATATGTAATTATACTCAAACAAACTTACCCCTATTCGTAGAAGTGGCCACTGCTGCTAATAGTCTCGTTTGGAGTCAGCTTTATTTTTTTTTAGATAGGTATGTTTTCTTTCGCCTTCACTTGAAATTTAGTTGATATCTCGTACTTGTTATTTTTGCGTGTTATTACAAATTTTAATTAGATATGTACTTTACACGATATGCTATCGAGTTTCAATTTCTTCCTTTGTTCGCTTTAAGCAAAGCTTATTTCAAACAAAAGTTAATTAAAAGAATACAAAAAACTATTTAATAATTATTTAAAATTGAAGTTAAAAAAATTAAAAGTTAAAAAAAATATGAAGTCTTCGATTGGATTCGAACCGGGAACCCTTAGATTCGGAGGTACGTGATACGTCGCCTAGTTTTTTTTTTTTTACAAATTCATTTTTAATAATTCAATCTTAATTCTATCTTAAAGCTAGACAAAAATGCATAAAACTAGCCTAATTAACCATAACTTACAACTAACTTACTGGTCCAATACGGACACTCTAAGTTAAACAATAATACTTAATGCTAATGCCTTTCGGCCCTTAGATCTATTTAACTTTAATTCATTTTATTTATTTTTGTATTCATTAGAAAATTTCAAAAAAACTAATATCAATATCCTTTTTTATTTTTACTTAAAAACTACTTAAAATAAGGTCCTTAATATAAAACTTAAAGCTAACTAAAACTACCTATTCTACCTATAAACTACTTAAACTAGAACAACCACAGCAGCAAATCTAACTAACGTTTTTTTGTTTTTTTATATTTTGTTGTCTTTTTTAATTTATTCCGTTTTTTTTAACTTTTTTTTTGTATTTTTTTTTTTGTTTTGTTTTTTTTTTGGTATTTTTTGTTTGTATTTTTTTTTGCCACCATACCTATTCTACTTAAAACTAAACCCTAAAACTATAAAACCAGTATGTAAGCCGGCCAAGGCTTTAAACCCCATCCCGACTACCCACTATCAAGTGCCGATTGAAGCCACCAAAACTGGTTCTCCTGCTTCACCCTATCAATTCGGTCCCGTTCGGGCACAGCCCTACTGAACCGAAGGAGCTCTGCTCCGCCTTGTGCCATGACGTCCCGATTGTACAGAAGTCGCCTATCCACGGTTCGTCGTCTGACGTGGTAGATTAGCGGAACTGCCAATCTATCCTGTATCAGACTGCATCTGTCTAAAAAGAGGAATGCCTCTAGTGGAATGAAGCCGCTCAAGCGTGCACTTTCAAAATACTCGTCGTTGGGATAGAACGCCCCGAAAATTAAATTGTTGGTCGAAGGCATAGCTCTTGCAATGTGACCTCGAACGAGTTTTATCACGAAATTGTCAATTCTGTTGATTCGAGCCCCGTTGTATAGGACATCGTTGGAATAGTAATGCACGTAAGAAGATTCGGCTGTTCGATATAAGCCGGTACAGCGTCGTAAACACTGCCGCTCGAACACCCGAAACTTCTCCATCTGGGAAGGGGCAACGTTGAACCACACAGGACAACCATAAACGATCATCGGCCGTATGAGGGCCATGTAGCAAATTACCTTCACTCTGGGGTCAAGCCGACTGCTAAAAAACAGCCGTTTCGTCAGAGCGAAGGCTCCTCTGGCCCTGGTCAGAGCAGCATTTATATGTCTGTCGAAATATAAATACTGATCTAACCAGATACCGAGGTACTTCACTACACTTTTGCTCGCTAATGGCTGCCCGTGAAGATCAACGATAACCATCTTGCGCCAATTCTTGCACGTATCCCTCGTGGCCCCAGCCAACGGAGTTCGGAACAGAATTGTCTCCGACTTCTGGACATTTATTTTCAGTTTCCAGTCGTCGCAATATCGCTGAATCTTGTCGAAATCACGCTGCAAGAGAATTCTAATAACCTCAACCTTTCGGGCCGTTCTGTACGCAATAAGATCGTCGGCGTACGCAATTGCCTTTGTAAGACTACCTATCAGATCGCTGGTGTAAATGCTGAAGAGAATCGGCGAATTCACCGCTCCCTGTTGAAGACCATTTTTAATTAAGAATGTTGTGGTAGAAGTTACATTGCCACTTTTGACAACAAACTTTCTACCGTTAGTACGTGATACGTCGCCTAGTGTGTGTGTAAATCGCCTAGACGATCACGACCACGGAGCCTCTATAATTTAGAGCGAAAGTTGAGCACTTGGAATTTCCTAGGGTGTCAACGTGTACTTTCAGGCGATTTGGATATTTCCCACTTTGCTGAGCACCTGTGCCTCTTCGGGCCGAAATGTGGGATTTTTCCTCCAAATTCCTGGATTTATTCTGATATTCCCTTATTTCCTCGTTCACTTTGCTCCCCTTTTGGGTATGTATATTTTAATGAATTCACTTTCGATATAAAAAAAATGCAATGTCTGAAGTCACCTTCAAACGATTTTCAAATTTTGGTTTTCGCTAACCGGTGTTGAATGCCCTTGTGGTAGCTTTGAAGGTTTTATTTGAAAAAGAAAGACTTTCACTTTTAAACCTCTTCCTCAACCTATCCATTTAGTGCATTCATACCGGAGAAGATTCCGCAAACTCTTTCCTACCGTTCGATCGTGAGATATCGGATTCGAGTCTTACGCTCTCGCCAGATCGAAAATCTCCCTCTCTATTTGTCCCGCTGCCAGACTCTATTTTGCGAGGAATATCCCTAAAAAAGCTTTTCTCTGTTCTAAACTCTAAATTTCCCATCATTCTCCAATTTCCCTCCTATCATTCTGACAGCTCAAATCGTCGAGACTTTTCAAAACAAACATAATGTCGTCATCGTCGTTGTTATTTATATTCCTTTTTATTCGTGTCGCAATTCTTTTAAACAAGAAAAACACAAAAAGTATAATTCGGTTACAATGTGTTTGGTTTTTGCATCATTTCACGCACACTTTCTCACATTTAGTCCGTGGGCTAGCGGCACTTTGCATAGCAAAAACAAAATGGAGGGGTTAATAAGTTTTTTTCAGGTTTTTCCTTTTACTTTTTTCGATGAAAAAGTCAGTTTTAAGCTTTAATTTTGCAGGCATTTTGTGGATAGTGAACCAATGTACCTTTTTGTCTTGAAAAAAGCATGTTCAAGATCAGTTTATTATAATTAATTCACTAATTTACAGTAATCACTACGAAATTCTTTAAATTTCATAATTAACCTTGAATTATTGTATCAAAGTTGCGTTCGAAGAACCATCAAGTTAAGGGTGCGAGCGCAATTTTTTTTATTGAATTCTAATAAATTTTCGTTAATGAACGGCCAAAATATTTTTTTTGCAAGTAATTAAAATCTGGGCACGAGTACGATAACTTTGGCGCCAAGATATAATAACGGTTTTTGGTAGAGGGTCTTTATACAAGCATTTTTTACTATGGGAGGGGGGCCTATCTCCCCCCGTTTAGGAGGTAGGGGCAATTTATAAAGTTATTATTTAAAATGGAAAAAAATAATTAAAAAATAACGGTGATACTTACAATTAAGTTGTATACATTTTTTTAAAGCCAACATTCTGTTTTATTAGCCAGTTTTTAAATCAAGTCAAAACTATGCGTTGTTTTTGAAAAATTTAATTTTAAACTCAAAATTTGAGTAAAAAAAAGTTAAAAAAAGGTTTAAAGTGTTACTTTTTCAATACTTCAAGATTATCTACCATTTTTTTTATTTCAGAATTTATTGCTCTTATTTGTTTTTGATCAAAAACTGAAAACTAGATGATTTTATGTCTTTTAGTTTTGGAGAAAATTGAAAATAAAAATTTAATTTTAAACTCAAAATTTGAGTAAAAAAAGCTAAAAAAAGGTTTAAAGTGTAACTTTTTCAATACTTCAATATTATCTACCATTTTTTTTATTTCAGAATTTATTGCTCTTATTTGTTTTTGATCAAAAACTGAAAACTAGATGATTTTATGTCTTTTAGTTTTTGAGAAAATTGAAAATAAAAATTTAATTTTAAACTCAAAATTTGAGTAAAAAAAGTTAAAAAAAGGTTTAAAGTGTAACTTTTTCAATACTTCAAGATTATCTACCATTGTTTTTATTTCAGAATTTATTGCTCTTATTTGTTTTTGATCAAAAACTAAAAACTAGATGATTTTATGTCTTTTAGTTTTTGAGAAAATTAAACATAACCACAACTACTATTTTAATTTAATTCTTTTTTTTTTGCTTGAGTGGTCTTATTTTGATAGTAACAGTGCGAGTTTGGGTGTATGCAACAGTAATGTGTGTGCGAATTTGGGTGTATGCAACAGTGGGATCTGTAAGGGGGGGCATGCTGCCCCCCCTGCAACCCCCCTGCTTGGGCACACTATAGGATTTGGGGTGGGTGCAAGTTGGGGTGTGTGCAAGGTGGAGAGGGTGCAAGGTGCGGTGGGTGCAAGATGGGGTGAATGCAAAGTTTCTTTTGCATTTAAATAAGCTGGATTTAAGAAAAATTAATTTACCCTAGGTATATCTTAATCCATATTCGATTATTATTATCAAAATAAGATTACGTTAATACTTAAGCAAAGAAAAAGTAATTTAAATAAAATATTTTGTTTTGGTAATTTTCAATTTTCTCAAGAACTAGAAGACATCAAGTCATTAAGTTTTCAGTTTTTGATCAAAAACAAATAAGAGCAATGAATTATAAAAAAAATAGTAGATAATCTGAAAGTTTTGAAAAATTACACTTTAAACCTTTTTTTTAACTTTTTTTTTGCACAAATTTTGACTTTAAAACAATTTTTTTCAAAAACTATGCATAGTTTTGACTTGATTTAAAAACAAGCTAATAGACAAAAGCGTTGGCTTTAAAAAAGGTATAATACTTAGTTATAAGTATTACCGTTATTTTTTAATTATTTTTTTCCATTTAATGTACATATTTTTTTAAACTGCCCCTACCGCCTAAACGGGGGGAGATAGACCCCCCCTCCCATAGTAAAAAATGCTTGTTTTTAACTGTTCTATACAAATCCGTCATTAAACTTTGTCGCCAAAGTTATCGTACTCTCCCCAAAATCTGTATAAATTTAACCAATCCAAGTATATTTATAGTTTGTTTTTAATGATTTAAGCTTGCAACTATTTTTCAATTCCATTTAAATTAATAAATATTAAATTAAAAGAGTTATAATCTAAAAATACCTTATCCATAACATTCTTGATTGATGGAAACATACATGTATTTGCTATCAAAAAAAACTATGCATCAAAGGAACACCAATGTTTTAAAAAAATTATCAGAACGATTATAGCGAACCTGTTGAATAAATGCAGAGCAAATAAAATGAAAATTTTGACATGTACCACAAAATGAAAACGTTTTAAAATCGTTCTGAATTCATGCACAACTCATTCAATAGATCATGTAATCGACATGAATGTTTATTGTTGACGTACAGAAGTTTTTTTTTAGTGAATTCCCACAGTTTAACGAAAAATATAATTTTCATTCATTCCTTAAAAATGTTTAGTTAACAAACTTCGAATTTACTTATTATTGTTTGAAGGGTATGTTTAGTAAAAGTGTTGCTAATAATGAAAAAATGAATGAGTTTTACGTACATGTTTTTGTTTTTGTTAATATAATAAATACTTCCATAGATTACATTTTATAAATGCAGAACATAGAAGAAAATATACATAAACAATAGTTTTCAGATATAAAGCAGAAGTTAGTGTAGAAAAATATTTTTGAGAAAGCCAATAATATTTTAGGTATGTTCATTAAAGAAATGTCCGCTTCAGCTAACCTTCATCAACTTTTTAGAAAAAAAAATTAGCATTAATAGCAGCATTTAGTTGGTATTGTGTGTAACCATATTGCATATTTCTATTCCTTAAAGATGCTTTACACAAAGCAATTTATTTTTAAAACATGGTTCCCTCAAATTTGTATTCCAAAAATTCCAAACAAAATTCTAACTCTAACATAGTCTCTCAAAAAGAAATTTTCAGGAATATTTCTGCAACAAACAAAACTAAAATTTGGTCTTGCAATTATCGAACTGCTTAAATGATGAAAATACTAATCTAATTGAGGAATCTGAACTAGCTGTTGGCAATGGAACTTCACAAGTATGCTTCTCGTACCATTGTCTGTACAAAAAAATACGGCACCCACCTATTGTTTCCACCTGAACTTCTAACGTCGCCAAAAAAATGCTCTAAGCAAACTACAGCTGAAAAAATTGTGTGTTTTCTTGTTTTACAAAGTATTGAGTTACACTTTGTCCATTTCCAATTTTACTTAACCAGTTGCAGCGCATATTGCGTTCGCAAATAATTTAAGTAAACAAAATACAGCACTAATATGTCATTAAATATGTATTTGGTCAATTTTATTTTATTTAATATACATTAACAACATTTATTTGGATTGAAATTAAAAAGCTATACAAATCTTCCAATTTAAGACCATGTCAGCACTTCAGATTCTGTTGGTAAGGATTGTTTAGTTTTTGAACGAGGCCATGAAACATTCAAAATAAAGCATTTAGATGGGGCTGATTACTATAATGAAACATTTTGTTGGGCCGAAACACTAAATGTGAGAATGTGTTTGGTTTTTTGCATCATTTCACGCACACTTTCTCACATTTTGTGTTTAGTTAGCTTGTAGGCAAACCGAAATGTCAGTCTGAGATTCCGGTCTTGGTAATGGAGTGTTTTTGGTCCTCAGTAGCTTGTAGGCAAACCGAAATGTCAGTCTGAGATTCCGATCTTGGTAATGGAGTATTTTTGGTTCAAATGTGTGCGACTGAAAGTTTCGCGTGTTATATGACGTTTTAGCTTATAGCCAGAATGACATTTCGGGTGTTAATATGGACATATGAAGTGTGTTTGATTTTTGTGTTGAGTGTCTTTGGTATGATGTGTGGTTAGTGTGTTATTACACCCAGCACTCAACAGGAGAGGTTGCTCGTAGAGCAGCCAAACTAAATAGAAAAAAAATTTTATACACGAGCTTAACAAAACAGATAGCGTGACCGCGCTTGTAACGAATAAATTTTATTTTTTAATTAGTAAATTTATTATTTTAAATAAATATTTAAAGCTTCGATTAGAAAATTCGCTAGACAACAGTGACACTTTATCGCAAAAGTCGGATGGTTGGACTTAACCTCCGCTTTTTTCGGATTACTTTTTTACACGGGGCTGTATTCCGAGTGCATTCCGGCAGCCGCAGTCCGCATTAATTGGGTGGTTTGCTGAGTACGGACTCTTCTGCCCGGTGATTCATCTCACAATGAAAAACAACTTGGAGATAACAAAATCTAAGAAAAAATCCAGTCAATATGACAAAAAACTTGAAAGGCTCGCTGCCGCCCAGTTACTCTTACAATTAAGCGATGATTCCAGCTGCTCAAACATGGCACAGACATTGGTAACGCCTGCAAATCCCGCCTCCCATGTGGAATCAAACAAGTCTCCAGCATCAATTCATCAAACCGACGCTGAAGTCTCCAACCTGACGACCGGCTGGCAATTACCGCCGAAAAAACATACTGCGAGGTCTGCATCACCTAACCTAGAAATGGATGTCACGCCGAATGAAAATTCTTTCGCTCCACTGAACGTTAAACTCGTGCTGAAAAGCTCCAGACACAACAGCAATATTGCCAACCAACTTCATCAATCAACCATTAATGACGACGTTCCTGCCGCCGAGGGAAACATTAATGAATCTCCAGCTAGCACAACAGAAGCTTCAAACAAAGAAGAAAAACTGTATTCGTGTAAGTACTGCCCACCTATAATATTGAGAAACATTGACATTAGACAACTTATTATAGATCTTAAAAATAGTCCTGTTAAATTTTTATACAAAATAGTGAACAAAGGTAGTAGTAGTAGACTGTATGTAGACAATAGCCAAGTACATAGGGATCTGATGAACACTCTGAGGAATACCGAAAATGCTGAAGCATATTCTTTTACTTTAAAAGAAGACAAGACAACTAACGTCGTTCTTAGAGGACTTACATCTGATTATCCTCCTTCAGAAATTTTAAATGAACTTAAAACAAAATTTGCTAATATTTCCGATGTTTCGCTTTTCGAAACTTTGACATCCAAACAAGAAAAAATTAAATACAATCTTTTTCTAGTCCGTCTTTGTCCGGATTCGAGCGCGAGTGAATTAATCAAGTTAAAATATCTCTTCCATACCAGAGTTTACTGGAAGAAACCAAGGGGCAACCGGTTTCAGTGCAGAAGATGCCAACAATTCGGCCACCTGGCCAAGAACTGTGCTTTCTCGTACAAGTGTGTCAAATGTACTAATAGACACGAGCCAGGTCAGTGCCCTGTACTTCATGAACAGGGTAGCAAGGCGGCTTGTGTAAATTGCGGCGAGGATCATCCTGCCAACTTCAGAGGATGCAAATCCTATAAGCTTTATGAAGCTCGCAGAAAACAGATCCTACATGAAGCCAACCTTAAAAGAGAACAAGCAAAAAGTCTTTCTCATGCCATCTCAAGAGGGGCCCACGTTGTCCCTGGGGTATCTTATGTAAGAGAAAGGGTAATTTTCTATTTTCTTCTCCTCTACTTAGCTCTCTATCCTCTATGCTCTATCCTTTTCAAGTAGAATAATTCACGATGCACTCTTAAAATATTCAGTGACAAAACGCACAAGAGTTAGTTGGTGCGTGATTTTAACGAGTACGGTCGTGTTTTTTAGTTCATCGATAAATTAAAGAAAAAAAGGAAAATAAAGGAAAAGATACAAAAAAAGAAACGTTAAACCTGGTGAGTTTTATCACTGAGTGTAGTTAATTCGTAGAGTAGATTAGTTTGATTTCCTCCTGTAGTCTGTAATCAGAAGTGAAAATTTGTTTATAAAAATATTGATCGAACGGTTAAGTGAGAGATCGTGTTGTGTGTGGCGGCTGCTCATTCTTCGGTTCCACTTGAGTGTGTGGACTAGTCAGTTTCCCTGTCATACAAGAACCGTCGGACAGAGTGTGTGACGAAGTCCGGTTTCCTATGTTGCGTGTGTGGAATGAGTTGAGTCGTCGGTTCCACTCGTTCTCGTTCATTTGCTATGTTCGTCAAAGGAGGGCAATGATGTGTTTGCGTCGCTTCACCGGTTCCCCTCTACCGAGTTGGTATTCGGTAAAGGCGTGTGTGGTGAGCTGATGTGGTTCCGTTATTGCACTCTTTTCTCTATTCTCATTTTGACAATGAACTCAAGGGGAATTTATTTTGTGTATTCGTTACAGGTCTAGTGTTGCCGATGGACGAAGGAAAGAACAACAATATGTTTTTTTTGGTTTAGTTGAAAAAAAAAAATGTTTCTTTGAAGAATAAAGTTTTAATTTTATTTTTGACAATTGTTTTGGAAAATTTGGTCTTTTCTTTACATATCAGAAGTGGGATAAAAGACCTGCATTCATATTCGTCCATCGGCATTATTTTTGTTTTTTTTTATTATAATTATCTTCTTTTACTTTATTTTATTCTCCTTTGATTAATTAGAGTTAAGAGTTGATCAATTTTACCTGTATAAAATATCAAAATGGGTAGACATTCAAAAAAACGACGGTATCAGAGCACAAGCAGTAGTGATTCTGAACCAGAAAGAGACTCCAAAATTAGGCGTAAGCAAAAAAGCTCAAAAAGGCGAAGATCCCATCGTTCAATAGATAAATTTACGGATGTTATTGCTGCCTTGGTAGGAAGAACAGGCACATATAATCAAGGTCCAAATGTCAAAGGGGAAGCTGTGCCTGAATTTGATCCGGAAGATTCAAATCAATCATCCCTTAAATGGATCCATAAAGTTGATGAGCTAAGAGGCATTTTCAAATGGTCTGAAGAAACAACAATTTATTATGCTCTTTCGAAATTAAAAGGTCTAGCACAAACTTGGTACAAGGGGCTTCCAAGCGTAGGATTTTCGTGGGAAGAGTGGAAAATTAAAATTCAAGAAGCATTTCCTTCTACTAAGGATTTCTATGAATCCCTACTCCAAATGATTAATCGCAAAAAGCTAATAGAAGAATCCTACTGTAAATATTTCCATGAAAAATTGGCATTGATTCATGCTTGTGGTTTTAAAGGACAGGAGTCTGTATCCTGTATCATTGGCGGTATAGATGACCGTGTTGTAAGAAAAAGTACTCGAGCAGGTGGATATAAAACACCAGAAGAGTTGTATGCCTATCTTAGTCAACTTAATACCAACGACAAGTGTTTTACTAAACCACAGTCAAATTTTAATAACGCCCAATTTAAGCGAGGAAGCCAAACAAATTCTTCAAGGCACGGGAAAGAAAATGAGCGTAAGACCCCTTCCAATAATCCTATCTGTTTTAAGTGCGCAAAACAAGGACATTTTTCAAACACATGTTTGGCGAAAGAATTATCTGGTGATAAACGATGTAATGTTTGCAGAAGTCGTTACCATGAAGAAGCAATATGTCCTCAAAAAAATCCCTTTAAGCCCAAAACTGTTGCAATTTTACAGACTAAAAATTCCGACTCCGGCAACAATAAATTTTTTAAGAATATAACAGTTAACGGCAATGACATGATTGGTTATGTAGATTTCGGCAGCTCCTGTACTCTGATGAAAACAGCCAAGGCTGTAGAAATTGGATTAGATGTTGATACGGCAGAATGCATACCATTACAAGGTTATGGTAACGGTATTGTATTAAGCGTTGGAACCGCTAAAGGGAAGATAGAGGTAGATGGGGTGAAAGCCGAAATAAAGTTTGTAGTTGTTGATGACGTTAATCAAGACGTGGCAATTATAGTTGGACGAACGTACACAGAGTTGCCGCATGTCTGTGCCATAAAAACGCAAAGTACTTTGAAGTTTTTTGAGGAAGAAAATTCAATGAATCACCTTCAGATAGATGACATCAATTGCACAAATAAGGTAAACCTAATCACTCGAGAAAGAACAATCATACCACCACACCATTTCAAACTAATAGAAACACAGTCGGAGCAAATAAACAAAGATATATATATCGAAACGTCAGTACGTTCAAAAGAGGGTGAGGAAACCTGTGTTCCAAGGACCATTCTTAATATCAACGAGGTTGGAATTGCATTCGTCCCATTAATAAATTTATCAGCACGCGATGTGATAATAAAACAACATAAAGTTATAGCCCGGGCCAGAATATGTACAGAGAAACAGCTACCGCAACAGGTTCTTCGTATCCAAGAAGGAACTCTCAAGCCTATAAAAGAAGATGATGTACAATTCGGACCTGTGGCTGAGGACCAAAAGAAAATCATATTAGATTTATTGAATAATTATCGTGAATGCATCGCTGTGAATATTCATGAACTAGGTTGCGCAAAGAGTACTGAAATGAAAATTCAACTAGAAGATGATCAACCGTTTACTTTTCGTTCATATCGCATGGCAGTCAATGAACAGTCCACCGTACGAGAAATGATAAAAGAACTCTTAGATTGTGGTGTGATTCGTGAATCTGAATCGGACTATGCATCACCTATTCTTCTTGTCTCTAAAAAGAATGGCGAACAAAGACTGTGCGTAGATTTTAGAAAATTAAATTCGAAAACAATCAAAGATAGCCATCCTCTCCCGAGAATTGACGATCAGATAGACAAACTAAATGGCAGTATTTGGTTTATCAGTTTAGATTTACGCACGGGGTACTACCAGATTCCCTTAGAGGAGAACTCGAAACGATTCACGGCTTTTGTAACCTCTAGTGGGCAATATGAATTTCAACGTATGCCATTCGGGCTATGTAATGCGCCCCGAGTATTTCAGCGACTCATGAATAAAGTATTAGCAAGTGAAATGGACACTGCAGCCATATATTTGGATGATATTTTCCTTCATGCCAAAACACAGGAGGAAGTCATATTATCACTCCGTAAGACATTGGACATTTTTAGAAAAGAAGGGCTAACGTTGAATCTTAAAAAGTGCTCGTTTCTGATGACCAAAGTAACCTTCTTAGGGTTTGAAGTTGAGAATGGTACTGTGAAACCTGGAACGGAAAAAACTAAATCGATTGAAAAATTTCCAACACCTCAAACCGTGCATCAAATTCGACAATTCTTGGGGTTGACGGGATATTTTCGCCACTTCGTGCAAAACTATGCTAGTATCGTTAAACCCTTAACTCATTTATTACATAAATCAGTGGTTTGGAAGTGGACTCCAGTAGAAGAAGCTTCTTTTAATCAGTTGAAGGAAATACTCTGCAAGGCACCAGTGCTATCAATTTATAGAATAGAAGCACTCACCGAAGTACACACTGATGCGAGTTCTTTAGGAATAGCCGGAATATTACTTCAACAGCAACATGATGAACGTTTACACCCCGTTATGTATTTCAGTCGCCAGACCAAACCTCCCGAAGAAAAGTACCACTCTTACGAATTGGAAACTATGGCCGTGGTGGAATCCTTAAAAAAATTCCGTTCATATCTCTTCGGAACAAAATTTACTGTTGTTACTGATTGCAATGCCTTAAAGACGTCCAATGAGAAGAAGCATCTAATCCCTCGTATTGCAAGATGGTGGCTACAACTGACAGAGTTCACGTTCGACGTAAAATATCGCCCCGGGGAACGAATGCGTCATGTTGATGCCTTGAGTCGAAATCCTTGTAGGGAAGAAGTATTGGAAATACGACAAGCTGATTGGGTACTATCGAGCCAATTAACAGATGATAAAATTAAAGAGATTCATGAGATCTTGAATCGAAAACCCAAAAACGAAGAAGAAAAACGAATATCTAAGGAATATGTTTTGCGTGAAGGACGAATTTATCGGTTGTCACCAAACGGAAGTCAGTGGGTTGTGCCAAAAGGTATGCGACAGCAGGTAGTTCATGCTGCTCACGATGAACTGGGTCATTTTGGTATCGAGAAGACATTAAAAAGATTAAGCCTGCATTACTGGTTCCCTGACATGAAGAACTATGTAGAAAAGTATCTGACATGCTGCATTTGATGCCTTTACAATAAGCGTAATACAGGAAGACTAGAAGGATATCTGCACCCGATTCCAAAACCCGATGTACCAATGAGCATGGTTAACATTGATCACCTTGGCCCTTTTCCGAAATCCAAGCGAGGTAACCTCTATATAATTGCAATATAAGATGCATTCACAAAGTTTTCCTACATCAAAGCTGTTAAATCTACTAAAACTAACCTGGTAACGGAGTTTCTCAAAGATATATTTGCAGTAAATGGTATACCTAACATTGTCATCTCCGATCGAGGAAGTTCATTCACTTCCAAAGATTTTAAGCAATTTTGTCACCAAAACAACATCAAGCATATACTTAACGCCGTCGCCACCCCACGAGCAAACGGGCAGGTGGAACGACTTAATAGATCGATCTTGAGCGCCTTGATGACCAGTACCGTTGATGAAAATAGATGGGACGAAAATATAAGACAAGTACAGTTTGCATTAAACAATATCGAAAATAAAAGCACAGGTAAAACACCAAGCCAATTAATGTTTGGAATGCAACCGACACATGGATCCGATGCGCTTTTAAAAGACGAAATTAAAACCACCGCTTAACTGGTTGAAAACCTCACGAAGATACGTTTTGAAGCTGCAACTAACATAGAAAGAGCTCAGACACAACAGAAACAAAATTTTGATAAAAGGAGGAAGCGACCACGACACTATCAAGAGGGTGATCTAGTCCTTATAAAAAAACAAGACACTGCCACTGGTTCTAGTAAGAAGCTCTTACCTCCTTATAAAGGGCCGTTTGCCGTTCGCCAAGTCTACCCCAACGATCGATATCTCATAACTGATATGGATGGATCCCAACGAAAGCGCAAACGAAATTATGAGGCGGTGATGGCTGCAGACAGTATTAGACCTTGGGTACCACAAGACGGCATGTCTGACAGTGATTCAGAGGAAACTCAGGCATCAACCATAACTCGAGACGAGTTAACGTCAGGATAGCCGAATGTAAGAGAAAGGGTAATTTTCTATTTTCTTCTCCTCTACTTAGCTCTCTATCCTCTATGCTCTATCCTTTTCAAGTAGAATAATTCACGATGCACTCTTAAAATATTCAGTGACAAAACGCACAAGAGTTAGTTGGTGCGTGATTTTAACGAGTACGGTCGTGTTTTTTAATTCATCGATAAATTAAAGAAAAAAAGGAAAATAAAGGAAAAGATACAAAAAAAGAAACGTTAAACCTGGTGAGTTTTATCACTGAGTGTAGTTAATTCGTAGAGTAGATTAGTTTGATTTCCTCCTGTAGTCTGTAATCAGAAGTGAAAATTTGTTTATAAAAATATTGATCGAACGGTTAAGTGAGAGATCGTGTTGTGTGTGGCGGCTGCTCATTCTTCGGTTCCACTTGAGTGTGTGGACTAGTCAGTTTCCCTGTCATACAAGAACCGTCTGACAGAGTGTGTGACGAAGTCCGGTTTCCTAAGTTGCGTGTGTGGAATGAGTTGAGTCGTCGGTTCCACTCGTTCTCGTTCATTTGCTATGTTCGTCAAAGGAGGGCAATGATGTGTGTGCGTCGCTTCACCGGTTCCCCTCTACCGAGTTGGTATTCGGTAAAGGCGTGTGTGGTGAGCTGATGTGGTTCCGTTATTGCACTCTTTTCTCTATTCTCATTTTGACAATGAACTCAAGGGGAATTTATTTTGTGTATTCGTTACAGGTCTAGTGTTGCCGATGGACGAAGGAAAGAACAACAATATGTTTTTTTTGGTTTAGTTGAAAAAAAAAAATGTTTCTTTGAAGAATAAAGTTTTAATTTTATTTTTGACAATTGTTTTGGAAAATTTGGTCTTTTCTTTACACTTATAACAGTCATTTCAAACCCCAAGATTTAAAATCCCATATACCCGACACTTACAGCTCTCCCAAAAATGGCAGCAATGTAATGGGTAAATTCATTGCACTATCAAACGAACTCTTTGGTGTAGATATGAAAACACTTATTGGAAAAATAAGCAACTTTATGTCAAATCTTAAAAACTTCAACTGTTTAGAAGATAAGCAAATGGCCTACTTTCACTTACTCACCGAATTAATCTCAGGTTCTTCAACATAATGTTATTAAAAATACTACAATACAACATTTCGCCCCTCGTCTCACATTCTCGGAGAATTGAATAGTTTAAAATTCTTCAAGAAAACAATTGTTTTCTTGCTTTCATACAAGAGACACATCTATCTAACAGACGCAAAGTTCTTATAGACAATTTCAATATCCTAAGATCGAATATAAATTAAAAAGTTCAAAAAATAATAAAAAGATTACAAACAAAGAATTAAAAATAAAAAAAAAAAGCATTTACTATACCTACTCACTTTATTGCTATAAAACAAACATTAAAATTCAGATCCAAAATGTCAACGATATACCATATTATGGGTGGACAGTGCTCACCTGATCTATATTTTATTTTATCAATAACTTATCTAATTAATATTAAAATCTTCATCTATGCCTAGTATTTATATCTTAACGCCTTAACTTAAAATTCTAGTTCAAAAATGTGATAATACTATGGTACAAATACTGTGATCAAAAAGAAACTCAAAAACAAGACTTAATGTTACATTATCCTTAAATATATGTATCTATTTTATATATGTATACTCTCGTATTAATTTGATTGTTCTATGTACACATCAACTTCTTAAAACTAATATAAAAGATTCCAAATATGTATATATATTTTTTCAAATATTATAACCATCTCACTCACTTTTAACAAAATGTAATTTTTTACCTTCAAAGAGATTTTAATTATTAGATCGTTCTCGCTCTAAAAACTTATAAAAAGAGAAAGAGACCTTCAACTGCTGGCGTTCGTTATTTTTGTTATTTAATTTTAAGTTAGTATTAGTATTGTATATATGTATATATGTATAAATGTATATTCAATTTGACGTTTCCAGTCATAGCAAAAGTAAATGTAAAACACTCTCTTGAGCAAGAGTAGTCCAACTATATGTATATAAAAGACAGCCACGAGGCTTTTCATTTTAATTTTAGTAACTTTAAAGCAGGCAATACGATATAGCCGCAGTTAACATAAGTTATAGATAAGAATACCTTTGTAAACGATTTTAAAGTCTCAATAAAGAATTCAATTCAATTACACCCAGACTTTTTCTATGCTGCGTGTTTCACGTATTTTCTTTTGAACACTCATCCCGTCAATCTCGCATTATTACACTCGGATTGTTTTCGGTTGCGTGTTTTTGACACTTCTCTTTCATTTTTTGTTCTCATCCACAAAGTCAAAGTGTGAAAATAATTAAAGAAAACTGCACTTTTTACTACAGCAATGATTATTGACATCATGAATACGGATAATAATTCCGAATAATGTAAAAATAGGAATTGGATTGAAATCTGGAGAGAATCCTTCATTTTCTTGAAAAAAGAACTAAAATCATATCAACCATCGTTTTTAAATGATAAAAGGATGAATGAAGAAACTTTTAACCTGCTTTTCATTGAAAACGATATAAAAAAATACAATTTTGAGGGCCAGAAAAGTTGGCTATCACTTTGTTTCAACGGGTGAAACATTCCAAAGCTTAAACTAAAAAGCTAGACTCTCTCAATCATTCCTTCATTTAATTTCATTATAAGGTCTTTGCTCCACTTGAATTCGTCCGGCGGAATATTTCTTGTTTGCTCGGTAACAATAGAAAGAATAATAAAGCAACGCCAACAAACAAAGAAAGGCAAGAAAGAGAAACGTCAAAAACAATTCAAGAATCCCGAACCCAGAACCAAAAACACTCCGTTACCAAGACCGGAATCTCAGACTGACATTTCGGTTTGCCTACAAGCTAACTAAACACTAAATGTGAGAAAGTGTGCGTGAAATGATGCAAAAAACCAAACACATTCTCACGTTTAGTGTTTCGACCCACCAAAATGCTTCATTATAGTAATCAGCCCCATCTAAATGCTTTATTTTGAATGTTTCATGGCCTCGTTCAAAAACTAAATAATCCTTACCAACAGAATCTGAAGTGCTGACATGGTCTTAAATTGGAAGATTTGTATAGCTTTTTAATTTGAATCCAAGTAAATGTTGTTAATGTATATTAAATAAAATAAAATTGACCAAATATTTAATGATTTATTAGTGCTGTATTTTGTTTACTTAAATTATTTGCGAACGCAATATGCGCTGCAACTGGTTAAGTAAAATTGGAAATGGACAAAGTGTAACTCAATACTTTGTAAAACAAGAAAACACACAATTTTTTCAGCTGTAGTTTGCTTAGAGCATTTTTTTGGTGACGTTAGAAGTTCAGGTGGAAACAATAGGCGGGTGCCTCCGTATTTTTTTTGTACAGACAATGGTACGAGAAGCATACTTGTGAAGTTCCATTGCCAACTTTAGCTAGTTCAGATTCCTCAATGAGAGTAGTATTTTCATCATTTAAGCAGTTCGATAATTGCAAGACCAAATTTTAGTTTTGTTTGTTGCAGAAATATTCCTGAAAATTTCTTTTCGAGGGACTGTGTTAGAGTAAGAATTTTGTTTGTAGTTAGATTTTGGAATAAAAATTTGAGGGAACCATGTTTTAAAAATAAATTGCTTTGTGTAAAGCATCTTTAAGGAATAGAAATAGGCAATATGGTTACACACAATACCAACTAAATGCTGCTATTAATGCTAATTTTGTTTCTAAAAAGTTGATGAAGGTTAGCTGAAGCGGAAATTTCTTTAATGAACATACCTAAAATATTATTGGCTTTCTCAAAAATATTTGTCTACACTAACTTCTGCTTTATATCTGAAAACTATTGTTTATGTATATTTTCTTCTTTGTTCTGCATTTATAAAATGTAATCTATGGAAGTATTTATTATATTAACAAAAACAAAAACAAAAACATGTACGTAAAACTCATTCATTTTTTCATTATTAGCAACACTTTTACTAAACATAGCCTTCAAACAATAATAAGTAAATTCGAAGTTTGTTAACTAAACATTTTTAAGGAATGAATGAAAATTATATTTTTCGTTAAACTGTGGGAATTCACTAAAAAAACTTCTGTACGTCAACAATAAACATTCATGTCGATTACTTGATCTATTGAATGAGTTGTGCATGAATTCAGAACGATTTTAAAACGTTTTCATTTTGTGATACATGTCAAAATTTTCATTTTATTTGCTCTGCATTTATTCAACAGGTTCGCTATAATCGTTCTGATTATTTTTTTTTTTAAATTGTGTTCCTTTGATGCATAGTTTTTTTTGATAGCAAATACATGTATGCTTCCATCAATCAAGAATGTTATGGATAAGGTATTTTTAGATTATAACTCTTTTTTTAAATTTAATATTTATTAATCAAAATGGAATTTAAAAATAGTTGCAAGCTTAAATCATTAAAAACAAACTATAAATATACTTGGATTGGTTAAATTTATACAGATTTTAATTACTTGCAAAAAAAAATATTTGGGCCGTTCATTAACGAAAATTTATTAGAATTCAATACAAAAATTGCGCTCGCACCCTTAACTTGATGGTTCTTCGAACGCAACTTTGATACAATAATTCAAGGTTAATTATGAAATTTAAGGAATTTCGTAGTGATTACTCTAAATTAGTGAATTAATTATAATAAAGTGAAGTTGAACATGCTTTTTTCAAGACAAAAAGGTACACTGGTTCACTATCCACAAAATGCCTGCAAAATTAAAGCTTAAAACTGACTTTTTCATCGAAAAAAGTAAAAGGAAAAACCTGAAAAAAACTTATTAACCCCTCCATTTTGTTTTTGCTATGCAAAGTGCCGCTAGCCCACGGCATCGTTTTTTTTTTGTTTGTGCTCACATCCAAAAACACTAGTAAAGATATAAATCCTCGGTAGCTATATTGGTTTGCCTACAAACTAAACCGGAAACGGACCTCATAAAGTAATTCTTAGTGTGCTTGAAAACTCGCACACTAAGACACAATTAATGAGGTCCGGTGCGTGGAAATTTAGTTTATCAGTTATTTGAATTTCACATTTATTCATGGACAGAATGTCAAAATTACAAATACAACAATATAAACAAATGGGTTTTGGAGGGTGATACGTACGAAGGATTTATATCTTCATTAGAATGTTTTTGCTCACATCTATTCATGGACTAATTGTCAAAATTACAAATACAACAATGTAAACAAACGGGTTTTGGAGAGTGAAACGTACGAAAGATTCCGGCCTTGGTAATGGAGTGTTTTTGCCCAGAACTCTGCGGGTAGAGACTTTTTAATGTATTTCTATTTCACCTACTTTCTCTTTCGCACTTATTTGAGTCTTTCCAAAAAAGTCTGGGTGTAATAACCAAAAATACTCCATTTACCAAGATCGGAATCTTTCGTACGTTTCACTCTCCAAAACCCGTTTGCTAACATTGTTGTATTTGTAATTTTGACAATTAGTCTATGAATAGATGTGAAAATAAAAAAAAAATAAAAAAACGATGCCGTGGCCTAGCGGAACTTTGCAAAGCAAAAACAAAATGGGGAGGTTAATAAAATTTTTTCAGATTTTTCTTTTTAGTTTTTTTCGATGAAAAAGTCAGTTTTAAGCTTTTATTTTGCAGTAATTTTGTTGATAGCGAACCAATGTACATTTTTGTCTTGAAAAAAGCATGTTCAACATCAGTTTATTATAATTAATTCACTAATTTACAAAAATCACTACGAAATTCTTCAAATTTCATAATTAACCTCGGATTTTTGTATCAAAGATGCGTTCGAAGAACCATCAAGTTAAGGGTACGAGCGCAATTTTTTTATTGAATTCTAATAAATTTTCGTTAATGAACGGCCCAAATATTTTTTTGCAAGTAATTAAAATCTGTATCAATTTAACTAATCCAAGTATATTTATAGTTTGTTTTTAATGATTTAAGCTTGCAACTATTTTTCAATTCCATTTTGATTAATAAATATTAAATTTAAAAAAAAAGAGTAATAATCGAAAAATACCTCATCCATAACATTCTTGATTGATGGAAGCATGCATGTATTTGCTATCAAAAAAAATTATGCTTCAAAGGAACACCAATATTTTAAAAAAAAATAATCAGAACGATTATAGCGATCAATGCAGAGCAAATAAAATGCAAATTTTGACATATATCACAAAATGAACACGTCTTAAAATCGTTCTGAATTCATGCACAACTCATTCAATAGATCATGTAATAAAGCCTGCATTACTGGTTCCCTGACATGAAGAACTATGTAGAAAAGTATCTGACATGCTGCATTCGATGCCTTTACAATAAGCGTAATACAGGAAGACTAGAAGGATATCTGCACCCGATTCCAAAACCCGATGTACCAATGAGCATGGTTAACATTGATCACCTTGGCCCTTTTCCGAAATCCAAGCGAGGTAACCTCTATATAATTGCATTAATAGATGCATTCACAAAGTTTTCCTACATCAAAGCTGTTAAATCTACTAAAACTAACCTGGTAACGGAGTTTCTCAAAGATATATTTGCAGTAAATGGTATACCTAACATTGTCATCTCCGATCGAGGAAGTTCATTCACTTCCAAAGATTTTAAGCAATTTTGTCACCAAAACAACATCAAGCATATACTTAACGCCGTCGCCACCCCACGAGCAAACGGGCAGGTGGAACGACTTAATAGATCGATCTTGAGCGCCTTTATGACCAGTACCGTTGATGAAAATAGATGGGACGAAAATATAAGACAAGTACAGTTTGCATTAAACAATATCGAAAATAAAAGCACAGGTAAAACACCAAGCCAATTAATGTTTGGAATGCAACCGAGACATGGATCCGATGCGCTTTTAAAAGACGAAATCAAAACCACCGCCGAACTGGTTGAAAACCTCACGAAGATACGTTTTGAAGCTGCAACTAACATAGAAAGAGCTCAGACACAACAGAAACAAAATTTTGATAAAAGGAGGAAGCGACCACGACACTATCAAGAGGGTGATCTAGTCCTTATAAAAAAAACAAGACACTGCCACTGGTTCTAGTAAGAAGCTCTTACCTCCTTATAAAGGGCCGTTTGCCGTTCGCCAAGTCTACCCCAACGATCGATATCTCATAACTGATATGGATGGATCCCAACGAAAGCGCAAATGAAATTATGAGGCGGTGATGGCTGCAGACAGTATTAGACCTTGGGTACCACAAGACGGCATGTCTGACAGTGATTCAGAGGAAACTCAGGCATCAACCATAACTCGAGACGAGTTAATGTCAGGATAGCCGAATGTAAGAGAAAGGGTAATTTTCTATTTTCTTCTCCTCTACTTAGCTCTCTATCCTCTATGCTCTATCCTTTTCAAGTAGAATAATTCCCGATGCACTCTTAAAATATTCAGTGACAAAACGCACAAGAGTTAGTTGGTGCGTGATTTTAACGAGTACGGTCGTGTTTTTTAGTTAATCGATAAATTAAAGAAAAAAAGGAAAATAAAGGAAAAGATACAAAAAAAGAAACGTTAAACCTGGTGAGTTTTATCACTGAGTGTAGTTAATTCGTAGAGTAGATTAGTTTGATTTCCTCCTGTAGTCTGTAATCAGAAGTGAAAATTTGTTTATAAAAATATTGATCGAACGGTTAAGTGAGAGATCGTGTTGTGTGTGGCGGCTGCTCATTCTTCGGTTCCACTTGAGTGTGTGGACTAGTCAGTTTCCCTGTCATACAAGAACCGTCTGACAGAGTGTGTGACGAAGTCCGGTTTCCTAAGTTGCGTGTGTGGAATGAGTTGAGTCGTCGGTTCCACTCGTTCTCGTTCATTTGCTATGTTCGTCAAAGGAGGGCAATGATGTGTGTGCGTCGCTTCACCGGTTCCCCTCTACCGAGTTGGTATTCGGTAAAGGCGTGTGTGGTGAGCTGATGTGGTTCCGTTATTGCACTCTTTTCTCTATTCTCATTTTGACAATGAACTCAAGGGGAATTTATTTTGTGTATTCGTTACAGGTCTAGTGTTGCCGATGGACGAAGGAAAGAACAACAATATGTTTTTTTTGGTTTAGTTGAAAAAAAAAATGTTTCTTTGAAGAATAAAGTTTTAATTTTATTTTTGACAATTGTTTTGGAAAATTTGGTCTTTTCTTTACACTTATAACAGTCATTTCAAACCCCAAGATTTAAAATCCCATATACCCGACACTTACAGCTCTCCCAAAAATGGCAGCAATGTAATGGGTAAATTCATTGCACTATCAAACGAACTCTTTGGTGTAGATATGAAAACACTTATTGGAAAAATAAGCAACTTTATGTCAAATCTTAAAAACTTCAACTGATTAGAAGATAAGCAAATGGCCTACTTTCACTTACTCACCGAATTAATCTCAGGTTCTTCACCATAATGTTATTAAAAATACTACAATACAACATTTCGCCCCTCGTCTCACATTCTCGGAGAATTGAATAGTTTAAAATTCTCCAAGAAAACAATTGTTTTCTTGCTTTCATACAAGAGACACATCTATCTAACAGACGCAAAGTTTTTATAGACAATTTCAATATCCTAAGATCGAATATAAATTAAAAAGTTCAAAAAATAATAAAAAGATTACAAACAAAGAATTAAAAATTAAAAAAAAAGCATTTACTATACCTACTCACTTTATTGCTATAAAACAAACATTAAAATTCAGATCCAAAATGTCAACGATATACCATATTATGGGTGGACAGTGATCACCTGATCTATATTTTATTTTATCAATAACTTATCTAATTAATATTAAAATCTTCATCTATGCCTAGTATTTATATCTTAACGCCTTAACTTAAAATTCTAGTTCAAAAATGTGATAATACTATGGTACAAATACTGTGATCAAAAAGAAACTCAAAAACAAGACTTAATGTTACATTATCCTTAAAATATATGTATCTATTTTATATATGTATACTCTCGTATTAATTTGATTGTTCTATGTACACATCAACTTCTTAAAACTAATATAAAAGATTCCAAATATGTATATATATTTTTTCAAATATTATAACCATCTCACTCACTTTTAACAAAATGTAATTTTTTACCTTCAAAGAGATTTTAATTATTAGATCGTTCTCGCTCTAAAAACTTATAAAAAGAGAAAGAGACCTTCAACTGCTGGCGTTCGTTATTTTTGTTATTTAATTTTAAGTTAGTATTAGTATTGTATATATGTATATATGTATAAATGTATATTCAATTTGACGTTTCCAGTCATAGCAAAAGTAAATGTAAAACACTCTCTTGAGCAAGAGTAGTCCAACTATATGTATATAAAAGACAGCCACGAGGCTTTTCATTTTAATTTTAGTAACTTTAAAGCAGGCAATACGATATAGCCGCAGTTAACATAAGTTATAGATAAGAATACCTTTGTAAACGATTTTAAAGTCTCAATAAAGAATTCAATTCAATTACACCCAGACTTTTTCTATGCTGCGTGTTTCGCGTATTTTCTTTTGAACACTCATCCCGTCAATCTCGCATTATTACACTCGGATTGTTTTCGGTTGCGTGTTTTTGACACTTCTCTTTCATTTTTTGTTCTCATCCACAAAGTCAAAGTGTAAAAATAATTAAAGAAAACTGCACTTTTTACTACAGCAATGATTATTGACATCATGAATACGGATAATAATTCCAAATAATGTAAAAATAGGAATTGGATTGAAATCTGGAGAGAATCCTTCATTTTCTTGAAAAAAGAACTAAAATCATATCAACCATCGTTTTTAAATGATAAAAGGATGAATGAAGAAACTTTTAACCTGCTTTTCATTGAAAACGATATAAAAAAAATACAATTTTGAGGGCCAGAAAAGTTGGCTATCACTTTGTTTCAACGGGTGAAACATTCCAAAGCTTAAACTAAAAAGCTAGACTCTCTCAATCATTCCTTCATTTAATTTCATTATAAGGTCTTTGCTCCACTTGAATTCGTCCGGCGGAATATTTCTTGTTTACTCGGTAACAATAGAAAGAATAATAAAGCAACGCCAACAAACAAAGAAAGGCAAGAAAGAGAAACGTCAAAAACAATTCAAGAATCCCGAACCCAGAACCAAAAACACTCCGTTACCAAGACCGGAATCTCAGACTGACATTTCGGTTTGCCTACAAGCTAACTAAACAATAAATGTGAGAAAGTGTGCGTGAAATGATGCAAAAAACCAAACACATTCTCACGTTTAGTGTTTCGACCCATCAAAATGCTTCATTATAGTAATCAGCCCCATCTAAATGCTTTATTTTGAATGTTTCATGGCCTCGTTCAAAAACTAAATAATCCTTACCAACAGAATCTGAAGTGCTGACATGGTCTTAAATTGGAAGATTTGTATAGCTTTTTAATTTGAATCCAAGTAAATGTTGTTAATGTATATTAAATAAAATAAAATTGACCAAATATTTAATGATTTATTAGTGCTGTATTTTGTTTACTTAAATTATTTGCGAACGCAATATGCGCTGCAACTGGTTAAGTAAAATTGGAAATGGACAAAGTGTAACTCAATACTTTGTAAAACAAGAAAACACACAATTTTTTCAGCTGTAGTTTGCTTAGAGCATTTTTTTGGTGACGTTAGAAGTTCAGGTGGAAACAATAGGCGGGTGCCTCCGTATTTTTTTTGTACAGACAATGGTACGAGAAGCATACTTGTGAAGTTCCATTGCCAACTTTAGCTAGTTCAGATTCCTCAATGAGAGTAGTATTTTCATCATTTAAGCAGTTCGATAATTGCAAGACCAAATTTTAGTTTTGTTTGTTGCAGAAATATTCCTGAAAATTTCTTTTCGAGGGACTGTGTTAGAGTAAGAATTTTGTTTGTAGTTAGATTTTGGAATAAAAATTTGAGGGAACCATGTTTTAAAAATAAATTGCTTTGTGTAAAGCATCTTTAAGGAATGGAAATAGGCAATATGGTTACACACAATACCAACTAAATGCTGCTATTAATGCTAATTTTGTTTCTAAAAAGTTGATGAAGGTTAGCTGAAGCGGAAATTTCTTTAATGAACATACCTAAAATATTATTGGCTTTCTCAAAAATATTTGTCTACACTAACTTCTGCTTTATATCTGAAAACTATTGTTTATGTATATTTTCTTCTTTGTTCTGCATTTATAAAATGTAATCTATGGAAGTATTTATTATATTAACAAAAACAAAAACAAAAACATGTACGTAAAACTCATTCATTTTTTCATTATTAGCAACACTTTTACTAAACATAGCCTTCAAACAATAATAAGTAAATTCGAAGTTTGTTAACTAAACATTTTTAAGGAATGAATGAAAATTATATTTTTCGTTAAACTGTGGGAATTCACTAAAAAAACTTCTGTACGTCAACAATAAACATTCATGTCGATTACTTGATCTATTGAATGAGTTGTGCATGAATTCAGAACGATTTTAAAACGTTTTCATTTTGTGATACATGTCAAAATTTTCATTTTATTTGCTCTGCATTTATTCAACAGGTTCGCTATAATCGTTCTGATTATTTTTTTTTTAAATTGTGTTCCTTTGATGCATAGTTTTTTTTGATAGCAAATACATGTATGCTTCCATCAATCAAGAATGTTATGGATAAGGTATTTTTAGATTATAACTCTTTTTTTAAATTTAATATTTATTAATCAAAATGGAATTTAAAAATAGTTGCAAGCTTAAAGCATTAAAAACAAACTATAAATATACTTGGATTGGTTAAATTTATACAGATTTTAATTACTTGCAAAAAAAAATATTTGGGCCGTTCATTAACGAAAATTTATTAGAATTCAATACAAAAATTGCGCTCGCACCCTTAACTTGATGGTTCTTCGAACGCAACTTTGATACAATAATTCAAGGTTAATTATGAAATTTAAGGAATTTCGTAGTGATTACTCTAAATTAGTGAATTAATTATAATAAAGTGAAGTTGAACATGCTTTTTTCAAGACAAAAAGGTACACTGGTTCACTATCCACAAAATGCCTGCAAAATTAAAGCTTAAAACTGACTTTTTCATCGAAAAAAGTAAAAGGAAAAACCTGAAAAAAACTTATTAACCCCTCCATTTTGTTTTTGCTATGCAAAGTGCCGCTAGCCCACGGCATCGTTTTTTTTTTGTTTGTGCTCACATCCAAAAACACTAGTAAAGATATAAATCCTCGGTAGCTATATTGGTTTGCCTACAAACTAAACCGGAAACGGACCTCATAAAGTAATTCTTAGTGTGCTTGAAAACTCGCACACTAAGACACAATTAATGAGGTCCGGTGCGTGGAAATTTAGTTTATCAGTTATTTGAATTTCACATTTATTCATGGACAGAATGTCAAAATTACAAATACAACAATATAAACAAATGGGTTTTGGAGGGTGATACGTACGAAGGATTTATATCTTCATTAGAATGTTTTTGCTCACATCTATTCATGGACTAATTGTCAAAATTACAAATACAACAATGTAAACAAACGGGTTTTGGAGAGTGAAACGTACGAAAGATTCCGGCCTTGGTAATGGAGTGTTTTTGCCCAGAACTCTGCGGGTAGAGACTTTTTAATGTATTTCTATTTCACCTACTTTCTCTTTCGCACTTATTTGAGTCTTTCCAAAAAAGTCTGGGTGTAATAACCAAAAATACTCCATTTACCAAGATCGGAATCTTTCGTACGTTTCACTCTCCAAAACCCGTTTGCTAACATTGTTGTATTTGTAATTTTGACAATTAGTCTATGAATAGATGTGAAAATAAAAAAAAAATAAAAAAACGATCCCGTGGCCTAGCGGAACTTTGCAAAGCAAAAACAAAATGGGGAGGTTAATAAAATTTTTTCAGATTTTTCTTTTTAGTTTTTTTCGATGAAAAAGTCAGTTTTAAGCTTTTATTTTGCAGTAATTTTGTTGATAGCGAACCAATGTACATTTTTGTCTTGAAAAAAGCATGTTCAACATCAGTTTATTATAATTAATTCACTAATTTACAAAAATCACTACGAAATTCTTCAAATTTCATAATTAACCTCGGATTTTTGTATCAAAGATGCGTTCGAAGAACCATCAAGTTAAGGGTACGAGCGCAATTTTTTTATTGAATTCTAATAAATTTTCGTTAATGAACGGCCCAAATATTTTTTTGCAAGTAATTAAAATCTGTATCAATTTAACTAATCCAAGTATATTTATAGTTTGTTTTTAATGATTTAAGCTTGCAACTATTTTTCAATTCCATTTTGATCAATAAATATTAAATTTAAAAAAAAAGAGTAATAATCGAAAAATACCTCATCCATAACATTCTTGATTGATGGAAGCATGCATGTATTTGCTATCAAAAAAAATTATGCTTCAAAGGAACACCAATATTTAAAAAAAAAATAATCAGAACGATTATAGCGATCAATGCAGAGCAAATAAAATGCAAATTTTGACATATATCACAAAATGAACACGTCTTAAAATCGTTCTGAATTCATGCACAACTCATTCAATAGATCATGTAATCGACATTAATGTTTATTGTTGACGTACAGAAGTTTTTTTAAAGAATTCCCACACGCAAAATATAATTTTCATTCATTCCTTAAAAATGTTTAGTTACTAAAGTTCAAGTTTACTTATTATTGTTTGAAGGGTATGTTTAATAAAAGTGCTGCTAATAATGAAAAAAATGTATGAGTTTTGCGTACATATTTTTGTTTTTCTTAATATAATAAATACTTCCATAGATTACATTTTATAAATGCAGAACATAGAAGAAAATATACATAAACAATAGTTTTCAGATATAAAGCTGAGGTTAGCGTAGAAAAATATTTTTGAGAAAGCCAATAATATTTTAGGTATGTTCATTAAAAAAATTTCCGCTTCAGCTAACCTTCATCAACTTTTTAGAAAAAAAAATAGCATTAATAGCAGCCAATTATTTCATAGCATATTTAATTGTTCACATTTTAAAATGTCTAGAAATGTTCATATGCGACAAAATTCGTAATTTTATGCGTAAGTATGCATTTTGGCGCGTTCACCGATTTTTTTCTATTGGGTGTGCGGTTTATCCATACTGGAATAAAAAAAGTTACTTAAATCTATTTATTGCACTCATTTAGTTGGTATTGTTTGTAACCATATTGCCTATTTCTATTCCTTAAAGATGCTTTACACAAAGCAACTTATTTTTAAAACATGGTTCCCTCAAATTTTTATTCCAAAATCTAACTACAAACAAAATTCTAACTGTGACATAGTCCCTCAAAAAAAATTGTCAGGAATATTTCTGCAACAAACAAAACTAAAATTTGGTCTTGCAATTATCGAACTGCTTAAATGATGGAAATACTAATCTAATTGAGGAATTTGAACTAGCTAAAGTTGGCAATGGCACTTCACAAGTATGCTTCTCGTAGCATTGTCTGTACAAAAAAAAATACTATTGTTTCCACCTGAACTTCTAACGTCGCCAAAAAAATGCTCTAAGCAAACTACAGCTGAAAAAATTGTCTGTTTTGTTGTTTTACAAAGTATTGAGTTACACTTTTGTCCATTTACAATAATTATACTTAACCAGTTGCAGCGCATGTTGCGTTCGCCAAACTCCTTCGAAACGGCTTAACTAATTTCAATGAAATTTCACATGTACATTCGGTAGGTCTGAGAATAGGTTTTTATCTATTTTTTATATTCCTAAGTGCTATTGTTTAATTGCATCAACATCGTACACGGTGCAACGATCTTACGATAGTACTCAGTGACGCTATGTACAATGAAGCATTGATTGCTATTGAGGATCTTTGCATTATCAGTGCCAACTTACCACTCAGTCAATTCGGTATGCATTCACCGAAATGCATCTGATTTAATAGACACTGAATTGAATCGTGAACTACAATTCAAAACTGTAGAAATGGCAGCGATTGTTGCTCGCAATGTCCCACTAATGAATGAAGAACAAAGAACCATTTTTGACCGCATCATGCTCCCAGTTTCCGCAGGACAAGGTGGATTCTTTGGATGCACCAGGTGGAGCTGGCAAAACATTCCTTACTTCGCTAATTCTTGCTAAAATACGATCAAATAATGGTATCGCATTGGCTGTTGCGGCAACTATATTGGATGGAGGTAGATGAATGCACTACGACACACAAACATTCGCTTGAGGCGTTGAACAGGACGTTAAAAGATATAAAAAACAACGACAAACTATTTGGCGGCACTCTTTTCAGGTGATTTCAGACAAACACTTCCCGTTATTCCCGATCAACGTGTGCTTAAAATCAACGCCACTGTGGCGTAATGTTGAAAAAGTACAACTGAAAGTAAGTATGCGTGTTCAAATGCTTCAAGATCCATCCGCTGAAACATTCTCAAAACAACTGTTAGATATAGGCGACGGAAAAGTTACTTCAGATGAATTTGGATGCATAAAATTACCGGTTGATTTTTGCACGTTTATTGATTCACAAAAAGCTTTCATTGACCAAATATTTCCCGATGTACACAGACAATATATAAATCATGAGTGGCTGGTAGAAAGAGCAATTTTAGCAGCAAAAAATGTGGATGTCAACGAATTAAATCTTAAATCTTTTCAATGACTATCAATAAGTCTCAAGGCCAAATGATGTCTGTCTGCGGCTTAGATTTGAGCACTTAATGTTTTTCACACGGACAATTATATGTGGTGTGATCTCGAGTAGGCAAACCATCCAGTTTGTTTGTATTGGCGAAAGATGGGATCACAAAAAATATTGTACACTTTGTTGTATTGAGGGATTGATATTATTTTTTTGTATTATATTCATAATTAGCAATATGTAATTATATAATTTTAAAGAATTAATTTTAATAAATTAAAAAAAATTGTTTGGTGATTTGATATTTTGTCACCGTTTACAGTGCTCTATACCTTTCCCACTTATATTACACACAATAAGTTATTTATTTTTAGCAAAATATACTCTAGAAATTATTTATATGACAAAGCAACGTTTGTTGAGTCAGCTAGTATTATATGAAAAAATACTTAAATTAAAAACGTTAAACATATTTTGATGGCAGACGGCAAGTTTACCCTATGGTTTTCTATTCAAAATGTTGTTTTGTGTTTGCCACACAGATGGCGTTGCAGCTGATTAGGAGCCTGATGCAGTGACACCATCATACAGGAAATATGTTATCTAGAGTCCCGACCGGTACTCGTCCTACCTGAAACACCCTCAAATTTTATTCGAGGTGAACTCTCTCAAATTCAAACTCTCTCAAATTCACTATCGGTGAATACATGTGAGTGGGGAAAAAAAAAACAAAATGGGGTTTGGGCTAAAATAAAAACTTATGGAATTTTTGTGACCTGTCAAATATGACAATCAATTTTGCAAAACAAAACAATGGATTTCGGATTTGAAGAGTAAGTTTTTGTTAATTGTTTTGATATTTAATATAATTTGATATTTTTCAGACCAAAATTCCTTATAATGAAGAAAGTATATACAAGTTCACTTCATTGAATAAAAAGTAAGTCAAATTGCAGTGAAGGAGGTGCAACAATAATCGATTTATTTTATAGTCTGTGTTCTCATTTTAGATGCTGCCAATAACATACCATAATGCAGGAAGCATTTTCCCTGAAGAAATCTGGAAGAAAAAGCAAACAAGGCGCTGATTTGCAGGCAAGTTTTATATGTATATTGTATTTCTCTTAACAAAATATTATCAATGGTTTTAACGACAGATACTGCCCATTGTGTTTGCATGTACATCTCAACGGCTCAAATGCAACAAAGCCAGCAGCAACAACACCACCAAGTCAAGGATGCAAGTTGAAGTTTTGCCATTCAATAGTCGACCGCTAACGCTCTCCTCCCAGCAGCTCAGTGTTGGTGTTAGAACGATTTAACAGCAGTAACAGAAACTGCCAACTCGACCTATTCATCAGCTGCCAAGAAATATAATGCAAGCCGCTCAAATTTACGACGCAACAGGGCGCGGAGATCAGTTGTGTAAGTACGAATCGAAGCATTCATATCGTGGTCAACTCGCTTAATCTTAATCTTCTAGATGTAAATCCAAGCTTGTAGCAACAAATGTTCCACTATCTTGTTGCCATTGAAGGACGACAGGGATACTTAGCTGGCTGACATAGATGAGGTAGCTGAACCGAATGTCGATTTTTGAGCAACCTGCTGAGATAATAAAGCACCTCCTAAATGACGGGAGTCGTAAATTATTGGTAAGTCTTCTAAATGGAAATTCAAAAAATAATTTCATCATTTTTGTATGTACTATTTTAGAATTCCCTGCAGTTTTGGTAAACTTAAGGACTGGCATTATAGAAGAATTTCCTGAATTCGTTATGCATATTGCAAACGACTTAATAAGCTACAATTTTTCAATCTATGAATCGACTTAATATTATTACTATTATAATCTAATCCATTTCATTGTGTGTTCGTTAACCAGAAGGTTCATGATGGCGAGACTGCCGCAGTCGTTGACGGTGGAGGTGTCACCTCTACCAATAGTCAAACGCATTCAATGCAACAAAACCAGCAGCAACAACACCACCAAGTCAATGATGCAAGTGGAAGTTTTGCCATGCAATAGTCGACCGCTAACGCCCTTCTCCCAGCAACTGAGTGTTGGTGTTGGAACGACATAATAGCAGCAACTGCCAACTCGGCCTATTCATCAGCTGCCAAGAAATAAAATGCAAGTGGCTCAAAAAAAAAATGACGCAACAGCGCGTGGAGATCAATTGTGTAAATACGAATCGAAACATTCATATCGTAGTCAACTCGCTTAATCTTCATCTTTTAGGTGTAAAGAGTACTACCAGTCGGTAGTTCTGCAAGAGAAGCAAGAAAAACAAGACTACAATCGCAGGAAGACTCCAAAAAATTTCCAACCTTGGCTGTAAATTAAGTGAATTCAAATATTAAATCTAAAACTAATCCATTCATTTTGCTCCTAAGGATCGCACTGGCTTAACGGTGGCAATCATTTGGAGGCAAATGGGCTGGCCCGACAAGAATCCCCTAAAAGCCAAACAGATTCAGATCAGTCCCTCGGCAGCTACTGACGATGTCGGCGAGTTGAATCCATCGATTTTCACACAGAAAATCAACATCAAAAACAGTAAGTCAACTTCCATTTGAGATTTCCTTATATAATGAAAATTGATTTCTTTATAGTCACAACAATTCAGTGTGAACAACCTCTATCCGCAGCGGAAGTGTTTGTGGGTCAAGCGATCTCTGCGTTGTCGACAATGCAGTGTTTGCAAACACAATGCCATCAAGCCGGAGTACCATTCAGGGTCGATCAAGTATCGCATTCAATTGTTCGCTAGCTATCATGTGCCCGACGTTCTGCTTGTGCGTTGTGAAAAGCCACTGAAGCCTGGCACGTCCACTCAATCGATCCTCAAGCTAACTAACCCAACTATGCACGATATGACCACAACCATTATGGAGCTGCCAACCAAGGAAGAGGAACGGCGAATGATCGACTTCGAATAAAAGACGACCGTGCTGCAGCAACATCGACTTCATCATTGAACACGAGTCTATCGAGACAGACATAACTGACCGAGCAACCACCTTGTGTTAAAAGTCCCACCAACGTCATTCTAGAGATGTTGGATTCTTCGTTTGTCCTAAATCAACGTGACAATTCAAAGGAATTCGACGAAGGAGTTCAACGAGAGGAATCAAAGTAAAAATCAGAAAATTCTAATTAGAAATTCCTATTCTATGTTGTTTCTCCAATTTTTTTTTTTATAGATTCATCACTTGGAGAAAGTTCAAATTGAACTTTACACCTGAAGAAGGACTCAAACCAAGCGATGATGTTACTCTTGGTTTCTTGGTGCAATATACTTATGTATATACACATACACGCCTGAAAAGAAAGAACATCAAAAACACGCATTATCATCGAAAGTTTTTGTAAAAGTTGGTCAAATTGAAGAATCTTTTTTGCAAACAACTTGTTCATTTATTTTGAGCTATATTGTAATTTTTATATTGTATATTCTACTGTTTCTTTGCTGACTAGGATTATTTTTATTCAAAATTATTTATGCTTTACTTTACCTATGCGCATTGTTAATAATAAAGGAACAGCTTTCATCTAATTAAGATGTTTATTTGTTTTGAATTCAAAGATGTTGGTGCTTTTTGCTTCATGGGTTGAATTCCGTTAAATCAATTTTAAAGAATATACAAATGGTAATGTACAAATTGATCGGCTTAGCCAACAAAATTAAAATATTCGTTGGAATTTTTTAAACGCTATAACTTGCACTGTTTTTTGTTTTCTCGTTTTTCTAATTGGAAAAAATCATCCGTTAATTTAAATGTTATACATATTTTTAAAATATTCACGTTTCAAACTTTAGTGGCCTGAAAAAATTGTAAAGGAATATGTATTTGTGATTTTTTAATAACATTGGCACTGATAAAACTCATTAATTGTATATACTATTTGAGAATTCCCTGCAGTTTTGGTAAACTTAAGGACGTGCAGAATAGAAGAATTCCCTGAATTCATTATGCCTATTGCATCACCAGAACTAAGTGCATTCTGCACAGAACTATCTGGAACCACACATACGAACGTCGACACAGGAAATTCTCTACAAATTGCCTAATGATGTTGCAAGAGTGGCTGCGCGCTGCGCATAGAATTGCAAGCCCACTACCTTCATATGCCGAAAATGTCAAAAATAATAAAATCGGAAATTGTGCATTTGTGATATGGTCCGATTGGGATTTTGAATTTGCCTCGCAAAAGAATATCAACGCAAACGACTTAATAAGCCAACATTTTTCAATCTATGTTTCATTATAAAGTTTTAATTTTTTTTCAAAATTGTATGTAATTTAGTATAATTTTGTTTTAGATTTAACGCTATTAATGTATTTTCACTTAAAAAACAAAAACTGGATTTTAAAATGTAACCTCTTAGTTTTTGAGTAAATGAAAAAATATTAAATGTACTTTTTCCAAGAAAAACACTTCTTTTTGGTTTTCCCAAATTTGATCTGCTCAGGTCAATAATTATAGTGGATTATACCTTTTTTATTTTTTATTTCGTTTTTAGCAAATAATAATAAAAAACAAATAAGCTGTGGGTTTTATTTTTTTATTGAGATATATGTTCAATTTAACAAAATTAAAAACTTAGTATTTTTAATCATATTCTTCTTATGTTTTGGTTCATCACGTTCGTATGTATTCCTTTGTGATTTCATGTGGTCAACAGCATTAGTCAGAAATTCGTTGTTTTAATTTTGCCTCAGAGTGCGAAGTTTAAATTCCGTTGAGTCTGATAACACTGGTCGACAAAATTATACTTTTTTTTGTCACCCAAACAAAAAATACTTTTTGAGAGGATTAAGATATCCTGACTTCGAATCTCACCTTCAAATTTTTCTACTACATCAGGTTTTTAAAATATACCTCTTTAAAAATTCTAAAGACAACCAAAATCGGTAAAACATGACGTAACTTTAAATTGCAAGATGATTTTGCAAAGTACATATCTTTGCTTGAAATAGTGAATAAAAAAGTAGGTAGGAAGGTAAGGATGGATGGAGGAAGAGAAAGAAGGATTGAAGAGAAGAAAAGAAATATGAAATAACGATGTTCATACGACCGGCTAAGGACCGGTCGCCGTGCTGGCACTCCTCGCTGTTACTCCGGATGTCAGTGCAGTGGCAGTTCTGCTTAGGCTGGAAGAAAAGATTTGACAGATGTCAGAAACAATAAATAGAACCGAGGGAGAAAAAGAGGAATGGATAAAGACCCGGGAAGGACGACGGATTGGAAGGATAATGGAAAAAGAGAAAGAAAGGCTAGACAAAGGAAGAAGACCTAAGAAGAAGGAAGAGAATGCGCAGCCGTCCGCTGCGAGGGTCGCGGCATGCTTGCTGTGCTCGGCTGAGCTCGCCGGAATGGGGGGGACCTTGCCCTCGCGAACGGACCTCCTCCTATTTCAAAAACATAAATCATGCCTGGAGAGATCGAAAAACCTAAAAAGCGATACCACCACTGATGATCCACCACATTGAGGGCTGCGGGTGACGGCAAAGCTTGGCCTATTATTCCCACCCCTCCGTGGAATCCGGCAGGCCGTTGGAAGTCCGGATTCCCCTTTGTTACCTCTCCTCAGAGCATCATCTCTGCCGCATTTGTCATACTATCGTCACTCCCCTTTACTTACCCTACTCACCCCCGTGGGATTCCTCTACTCGTCCATCGAGCTATTGGCCCGATAACAAAAATGATTACACAAAATTTCTGTTTTTAACTTGACATACATCAACCTTATTGACCTTTATTCATGTCTAAAAAAAAATTTTATAACGGAGGCGAAAATTTCTACCAAAATTCCTTTTATACATACATATATACAAGGTTTTAAATTTTTAATTTTAATATTGAACCAGAAATCAGAACCGTTCGATGCAAAAAGCCTGGAAAAACAACCGGTTTCCTTAGCGGCAACCCTCCCCACTGTCTCGCAACTATTTCCCAGGCGCATTAATTCACGCCCGTTACCCTAAGAAACGCTAAACCCTTTCACCCTCCTACACATAAAGCTCTATCTTAAGGGGTACCAAAAGGGGCAAAATCTTGCTTCCCGCGACCGAGAAGTGGACAGAACCCCACCACGGAGTCTTACCCAAATTTGCCGGTGTCGGTACTTTCCAAACCCTTTTGGACGGCACTTTCAAATTCACCAAAAAAAACTAATTAAATAGGACTGAATCCTCACAAAAAAAAACCAAAATGAAATTTCGCTCTGATAAATGGCATGAACAAAGGTTCACAAGCATATACATATATATAAGTTATGGCACCAAGAAATAATAAAAACAAAAAGCCATAAAAAATCTAACAAAGGGATCATTGTTCTATTAAATGAACTTGATATTTATTGTGTACCCAAATCATCCACTCGGACACAGAAAACACCCCTTTTATATTCAAGTGTTTAAATCGTCTTGGTTACGAAAACAAAGTGTCGCATCATGGTTATATTCAATACACAAACCAAAGTGTAAACAATCCAAAGTGTCGCAACATCTTGCAACATGCACCAACACACACAGCATCAACTTAATCTATTATTGCAGTATAAAAACCATCCGGAGTTGTCCAGAGGGAGCATTACGTTTCAGATCAGTCAAGCGGTTCGTTCGATCGGGCATTCATTAGTATTAACAAAAAAATTGTAAATATATTTTTAAGATTTGAATTTTGTTGAATAAAGTTTTTTTTTAAAAGAAAATTAATTAAAAGAATTTAATTGGGGGCTCAACCGGGATGCCCAAGTGTTAACTAAAAATTGAAAAAATAATGTAAATTGTGACACTAGTGGTATCCGCCAAAAACTTTTCGCCAAATTATATCCCAAAGAGGATAAAAAGTGCAGTGAACCAATTATCACCAAGACGGCGCGCGTACAGTAAAGGAGAAACTGAAAGTATCCGGAACACCAGCAGCTGTAGCAGACCATGTTGTGAGAAAATTTTTATTTTTAAGAAAATTAATATTATTATCATTATAAAAACATTATTTTGTTTTCTCTATATATTAAAATAAGTATATGTATGTCGGATTCATTTAAAAAATTCATTAAAGAACATAAAAATTTTAAAAAAATTAAAACACAGGACAAAAGAAAAAACGAAGTATTAGGGAAAGAAAAAATATTAGAAAAAGACAAAATGGCAACAACACTAGAACTTGAACAGATTATTTCCAGGGCTATATCTGTAACAACGACTGAACTTACAAATAAATTCAATAGCAGAATAGACTCACTGACTGCCCAACTTGCTAGCTTAGGAAATCCTTCTAATGTAGAAAATTATTCTAAACAGACAATTGACGAAAGAATAACATGCAACAAATCCTTAGATGTTGTAAAATCACTGCCAGAATTCTCTGGAAATCAAAACGCATACGAGAGGCTTCATCCAATTCAATATCCTTGTATACCATAGGTAGCAAAAGGTATTTTTCGGCACTGACGATATTAAGGAATAAAATAGTAGGTGCAGCAAACGATATTTTGACAAACCACGGCACAGTACTCAACTATGATGCCATAATTTCGCGCTTAGACTTTGCTTATGCAGACAAACGACCGATACACATGCTAGAACAAGAATTGTCAATACTAAGACAGGGAAATAATACAGTGATAGACTATTATAATCAGGTTAATGAAAAATTACCATTGACAATCAACAAGACGGTTATGACCCATGGTAACAGTACACCCATGTCCATAGAGTTATGCAGAATGCATAGAAGCAATGCATTGAGGGTATTTATATCAGGTCTTAATGGTAACCTATCTAACATCCTATTTTCTATAAATCCAAGTGATTTACCCTCTGCCTTAGCAAAAGCACAAGAATTGCAAAGCAACAATAGCAGAGCATTATTTGCTTCACAATTCAGACCCCAAATGGAAAGAAATAACAACTTACGTTTTCCCACGAGAGGTGACAATAAAAACAGACAATTCCAACAAGACAATCACCGCATACAGACACAACAAAAGGTCGAACCAATGGAGTTAGGAAGTTCGGCAAACATACATTTAAATAGAAGTGACGTAAATCACTTAAAACAAATTCATACCCAAACAAACTATCAAAGACCTGGCCCAAGTCACGGTTATAACCCTAATACTAATTGGAAGTGGACAAAACCCAGTTTTAACACTTACAATAACTCACCACGTCCAACTTTTAAAAGACAAAATGAGACGTTTCACAACACACAAGAATCGGTTCAAGCAACCGTTCCCAAAGTAAATCGCATAAACAATATCAACGAAGATGAACATTTTTTAGACGAACGTGGGGACTACCCCACATATCACGAAAACTAAACGATAAAACAATACAAATATTAATTGATACTGGTGCCAGTAGTAACTACCGCAAACCAAATACTTTTGAGAACGAAATTTCCCTACCAATTTTTAAAAGAGCGCGAACGCCAAGTGGCGAAATAATTATAAAAAAATATCACGAAGTTTTTGTACTAAATACAAAAACAAGATTTTATATAATAGATAATTTAGAATATGATGCATTAATAGGTGCAAACTTACTAAACCACGTTAAAGCCGAAATATACTTCGATAACAAGTTGTTAAGATACGGTAATAGGATAGAGAAAATATATTTAGACAAAGTGGAACTTATTAATTCAATTCAAGAAAATAATATTGAAGAACTGAGAAGTTCAATTATGAAGAAAATATCAAGTATTCATGATGAAATTGATCTTACTCTACCCTTCAGAACGGATGTCCTAGCAGAGATTCGTACTAACATTGATACCCCAATTTGGAGTAAGCAATATCCATACCCACTTTCAGCTAACGATTTCGTTAACAAAGAATTGAAAAAATTATTAAATGAAGGTATAATCAGACCTTCAAAAAGTCCATACAATTCTCCTGTATGGGTAGTTGCGAAAAAAGGAATAAACGAAGATGGGACACCAAAACAAAGATTGGTGATCGACTTCAAAAAACTTAATGAACTTACTGTTACAAACGTTATACTAAGTAACTTAGGGGAGGCAAAGTACTTCTCTACATTAGATCTGGAAAGTGGCTTTCATCAAATAAGAATGAAAGAATCAGATGTAGAGAAAACTAGTTTTTCCGTGAATAACGGAAAATATGAATACGTTCGTATGCCTTTTGGATTGAAGAATGCTCCTTCAATATTCCAGAGAGCAATGGACGATATCCTTAGACCATTTATTGGGAAAATATGTCATGTCTACATTGATGACATTATAATATTCTCAAAGACAGTCCAAGAACATATCGAACATATAAATATAACTATAAAGGCATTGAAAGAAGCCAATATGAAAATTTTAGTGGAGAAATCACGTCTATTTGAAGAAAAAGTAGAATTTTTGGGTTATGTTGTAGCTCATAAAACAATTAAAACTAATCCTGAAAAGGTTGAAACCATAAGAAATTACCCTATCCCCAAAACCCTGAGGCAATTACGAAGCTTCTTAGGTATGATCGGCTATTATCGTAAATTTATAAAAAATTATGCAGCAATAGCTAAACCTCTAACCAAATATTTGCAGAGTGAAAATGGTCATGTTTGCACTCACATGGCAAAGAAAACGGAAATTAACCTTGATAAAGAAGGTGTAGATGCTTTTAATGAACTGAAAACACACTTAATGGCCGAAGTTGAACTAACTCAACCAGACTTTAATAAAACATTCATATTAACAACAGACGCTTCCGACGATGCAATTGGTGCAGTATTGTCCCAGGATAATAAACCGATTACATTTATGTATATCGAAAACATTAACGAAAACAGAAAGAAATTATGCAGCTAACGAAGAAAGAGAGGAATTCCCGAGATGGAATCAACGGTGGCGTCTACAGTTCCAGTAAGGTTGAACTACTTAGTGAACACCTTATAGGGCTTCTACGACTTATTCGGAGCCCAGGCCTATAAGGAGCGGTTTATCCGGCTCCCCGTCCTTGGAGTTATACTAAGGATCTGGCCCTCCAGGTTGGGGGTTGTGCCGTCAGGGTGACTTCCTGACCACGTAAAAATCTTATAGTTGCGAAGCACCAACAAGCCTCGGATACGGACGGATTTACTGCTGACAACCAACGCAAACGAATTAAGGACAACGAACTTCGGATATGCACGTGGAATGTTAGGTCCCTTAACAGACCACGTGCAGCCGAAGAATTAGCGGAGGCCCTAGACTGCTATAAAGCAGACATCACCGCCATCCAGGAAATACGATGGGATGGGCCGGGCAAAAAGAGGATGAAAAACTGCGATATCTACTATGGTGACTGCTACCGAGAAAACCAACAGCGCTTATTTGGATGCGGCTTCGTCATTGGAGCCAGACTTAGGCAACAAGTCTTAAGCTATAGGTGCATCAACGAGCGCCTCATGACCATCCGCATCAAGGCTAAATTCGGCAACATTAGCCTGATATGCGCGCACGCCCCCACAGATGAGAAGGATGACAACACCAAAGATATGTTCTTCGAGCTCTTAGACAAAACATACGAGCAGTGTCCTAGCTACGATATTAAAATTGTCCTGGGCGATTTTAATGCCAAGCTAGGAAGGGAAGACATCTTTGGTGGAATAATCGGGAAAAACAGCCTGCACGACAACACTTCCGACAACGGATTCAGGCTCATAGATTTTGCTGCGGGGCGAAACGTCATGGTAGCCAGTACGCGTTTTCCACACCTCAACATCCACAAAGGAACTTGGAGATCTCCAGATCAATCTACCGTCAACCAGATTGACCATATTGCGATCGACGCCAGACACGCTTCCAGCATCATGGATGTCCGAACTTTCCGAGGAGCTAACATCGACTCGGACCACTACCTTGTTGTAGCCAAGGTAGCACTTCGGGTTTCCAGGCCCAAGGCAAAACAGGGAGATGTTGGGAGAAGGTACAACGTCGAACGGCTACAATCGCAAGAGATCGCCAAATCCTTCTCCGACCGAGTTACAAGTAACCTCTCTCGAAGTTGTGTGCCGCCAACACAATGTATAGAAAACCAGTGGCAACATTGCCAAGACGCACTCAGAGAAGCCGCCTCTGACGTGCTGGGTTTCAAGCGACCACCAACAAGGAACCCCTGGTTTGATGAGGAATGTCGGCAGGCAAATGCAGCCAAACAACAGGCACGCAAGGCGGCGCTGCATAAAAGGACGAGAGCTGCTCATGAGCTCTATGAGCAGAAGAGGCGAGAGGAACACCGACTTCTCAGAAGGAAAAAGAGAGAGCATGAGAAGCGTGCGGTCGAAGATGTTGAGAGGTTTAAAAGCAGAAACGAAGTTCGAAAGTTTTATGAACAGGTGAAACGAAATTCACAAGTACATAAACCTAGAACCGAAGGCTGCAAAGACGAAAGTGGAAACATCATAGTGGAACCGCAGTCAATGCTGAGGATATGGAAGGACCACTTCTGCAGACTGTATAACGGCGACGACGAACCGAATTCCGCTGTCAGGCAGGATGATCCATTCAACATAGACGACGAAAGCCAACAATCCCGTCCTCCCGACTTAGACGAAGTAAAGATTGCTATATCTAAGCTGAAGTCTAACAAAGCCGCTGGAGCGGATGGCTTGAATGCCGAGCTCTTTAAAGCAGCTGGAGATAAGTTGGTTAGGAGCATGCACCAACTTATCTGTAAGATATGGTCGGAAGAAAGCATGCCCGATGAATGGAACCTCAGTATTGTTTGCCCGATCCTGAAAAAAGGAGACCCTCTAAACTGCACCAATTATAGAGGAATCAGTCTACTTAACATCGCTTATAAAATCCTCTCTGCCGTAATATGTGAACGTCTAAAGCCCATCGTCAACAACCTGATAGGTCCTTATCAGTGTGGTTTTAGACCAGGAAAGTCCACAGTCGATCAAATATTCACATTACGGCAGATCCTGGAAAAAACCCAAGAACACCAAATCGACACCCACCATCTTTTCATCGATTTCAAGGCCGCATATGACAGTATCTACAGGGACGAACTGTATAGAGCCATGTCTAGTTTTGGCATCCCTGCCAAACTCGTCCGTTTGTGCAGGATGACCATGGAGAATTCACGCTGCTCCATAAAGGTTGGAAACAACTTAACTGAACCTTTCGATGTCAAAAAAGGTTTTAGACAAGGTGATGCGCTGTCATGTGATTTTTTTAACATCGTACTTGAAAGAATAGTGCAAAGCTCACACGTCAACACCAGAGGCACTATCTTTCAAAAGTCTGTCCAATTACTAGCATATGCTGATGACATTGACATAATCGGAAGAACTCAGCGTGATGTCAATGGGGCTTTTGTGAGTATTGAGGCAGAGGCGGAAAAAATGGGTTTAACGGTTAATGAGGGCAAAACAAAGTACATGCTGTCATCAAGAAAGGACCTACAACACCGACGTCTTGGTCAAAACGTCACCATCGACAGACGTAACTTTGAGGTAGTCAAGGACTTCGTCTACCTAGGCTCCGCTGTAAACGCAGAAAACAACACCAGCGCTGAGATCAAACGAAGAATAACTCTTGCTAACCGCTGTTTCTTTGGGTTAAGAAAGCAATTGAGTGGAAAAATTCTCTCTCGAAGGACCAAAGTGTCGCTATATAAGACCCTTATCATCCCCGTCCTGCTATACGGTGCAGAAGCATGGACTTTGACAAAAGCGGATGAAAGCACCTTGGGTCGTTTCGAGAGAAAGATTCTTCGTGTGATCTACGGTCCCGTATGCATCGAAGGGGAGTGGAGGAGAAGATGGAACGACGAGCTGTACGGGCTGTACAGCGACGTAGACTTAGCAAGAAGGGTAAAAGTCCAACGACTAAGATGGCTAGGTCACGTAGAGCGCATGGAAACCAATGCTCCGGCCCGGAAAGTCTTCGAATCCACACCCACAGGACAGCGCAGTAGAGGAAGACCGCGAATCAGGTGGCGCGCACAAGTGGAAGGTGACCTCACCCAACTCGGAGCGCGAAACTGGAGACATCTAGCTAGGGACCGAGCTAGATGGAGAAGTTTGTTGGGTGAGGCCCTAGTTCACACAGGACTGTAGCGCCACCTTAAGTAAGTAAGTAACGAGAAAGAGTTGTACGCAATTGTATTTGCTCTAAAAAGCTTAAGAAATTACCTATACGGTGTTCAAAATCTAGAAATACATACCGACCATCAGCCTCTTACTTATGCAGTTTCTTAACGAAACCCGAATAATAAAATGAAAAGATGGCATGCGTTGATAGAGGAATATGTATATAAACCAGGGAAAACCAATGTGGTAGCTGATGCCCTGAGTAGACAAAACGTGGACCACATTTCAGATGATTCATCTGACAAAGCGACGATGCATTCTGCCGAAAGCAGCGAAACAAACTCTATCGAAACTCTTGATAAACCTTTAAATCAATTTAATCAACAAATTCTAATAAACAAATCATCAACCTTCGTACACGAGATTCTGAACCCTTTCCCCAACAAACAAAGATACTTAATTGAATATACAAACCCTTCAGCAGCTACTGACGATGTCGGCGAGTTGAATCCATCGATTTTCACACAGAAAATCAACATCAAAAACAGTAAGTCAACTTCCATTTGAGATTTCCTTATATAATGAAAATTGATTTCTTTATAGTCACAACAATTCAGTGTGAACAACCTCTATCCGCAGCGGAAGTGTTTGTGGGTCAAGCGATCTCTGCGTTGTCGACAATGCAGTGTTTGCAAACACAATGCCATCAAGCCGGAGTACCATTCAGGGTCGATCAAGTATCGCATTCAATTGTTCGCTAGCTATCATGTGCCCGACGTTCTGCTTGTGCGTTGTGAAAAGCCACTGAAGCCTGGCACGTCCACTCAATCGATCCTCAAGCTAACTAACCCAACTATGCACGATATGACCACAACCATTATGGAGCTGCCAACCAAGGAAGAGGAACGGCGAATGATCGACTTCGAATAAAAGACGACCGTGCTGCAGCAACATCGACTTCATCATTGAACACGAGTCTATCGAGATAGACATAACTGACCGAGCAACCACCTTGTGTTAAAAGTCCCACCAACGTCATTCTAGAGATGTTGGATTCTTCGTTTGTCCTAAATCAACGTGACAATTCAAAGGAATTCGACGAAGGAGTTCAACGAGAGGAATCAAAGTAAAAATCAGAAAATTCTAATTAGAAATTCCTATTCTATGTTGTTTCTCCAATTTTTTTTTTATAGATTCATCACTTGGAGAAAGTTCAAATTGAACTTTACACCTGAAGAAGGACTCAAACCAAGCGATGATGTTACTCTTGGTTTCTTGGTGCAATATACTTATGTATATACACATACACGCCTGAAAAGAAAGAACATCAAAAACACGCATTATCATCGAAAGTTTTTGTAAAAGTTGGTCAAATTGAAGAATCTTTTTTGCAAACAACTTGTTCATTTATTTTGAGCTATATTGTAATTTTTATATTGTATATTCTACTGTTTCTTTGCTGACTAGGATTATTTTTATTCAAAATTATTTATGCTTTACTTTACCTATGCGCATTGTTAATAATAAAGGAACAGCTTTCATCTAATTAAGATGTTTATTTGTTTTGAATTCAAAGATGTTGGTGCTTTTTGCTTCATGGGTTGAATTCCGTTAAATCAATTTTAAAGAAAATACAAATGGTAATGTACAAATTGATCGGCTTAGCCAACAAAATTAAAATATTCGTTGGAATTTTTTAAACGCTATAACTTGCACTGTTTTTTGTTTTCTCGTTTTTCTAATTGGAAAAAATCATCCGTTAATTTAAATGTTATACATATTTTTAAAATATTCACGTTTCAAACTTTAGTGGCCTGAAAAAATTGTAAAGGAATATGTATTTGTGATTTTTTAATAACATTGGCACTGATAAAACTCATTAATTGTATATACTATTTGAGAATTCCCTGCAGTTTTGGTAAACTTAAGGACGTGCAGAATAGAAGAATTCCCTGAATTCATTATGCCTATTGCATCACCAGAACTAAGTGCATTCTGCACAGAACTATCTGGAACCACACATACGAACGTCGACACAGGAAATTCTCTACAAATTGCCTAATGATGTTGCAAGAGTGGCTGCGCGCTGCGCATAGAATTGCAAGCCCACTACCTTCATATGCCGAAAATGTCAAAAATAATAAAATCGGAAATTGTGCATTTGTGATATGGTCCGATTGGGATTTTGAATTTGCCTCGCAAAAGAATATCAACGCAAACGACTTAATAAGCCATCATTTTTCAATCTAGTTATATTATAAAGTTTTAATTTTTTTTCAAAATTGTATGTAATTTAGTATAATTTTGTTTTAGATTTAACGCTATTAATGTATTTTCACTTAAAAAACAAAAACTGGATTTTAAAATGTAACCTCTTAGTTTTTGAGTAAATAAAAAAATATTAAATGTACTTTTTCCAAGAAAAACACTTCTTTTTGGTTTTCCCAAATTTGATCTGCTCAGGTCAATAATTATAGTGGATTATACCTTTTTTATTTTTTATTTCGTTTTTAGCAAATAATAATAAAAAACAAATAAGCTGTGGGTTTTATTTTTTTATTGAGATATATGTTCAATTTAACAAAATTAAAAACTTAGTATTTTTAATCATATTCTTCTTATGTTTTGGTTCATCACGTTCGTATGTATTCCTTTGTGATTTCATGTGGTCAACAGCATTAGTCAGAAATTCGTTGTTTTAATTTTGCCTCAGAGTGCGAAGTTTAAATTCCGTTGAGTCTGATAACACTGGTCGACAAAATTATACTTTTTTTTGTCACCCAAACAAAAAATACTTTTTGAGAGGATTAAGATATCCTGACTTCGAATCTCACCTTCAAATTTTTCTACTACATCAGGTTTTTAAAATATACCTCTTTAAAAATTCTAAAGACAACCAAAATCGGTAAAACATGACGTAACTTTAAATTGCAAGATGATTTTGCAAAGTACATATCTTTGCTTGAAATAGTGAATAAAAAAGTAGGTAGGAAGGTAAGGATGGATGGAGGAAGAGAAAGAAGGATTGAAGAGAAGAAAAGAAATATGAAATAACGATGTTCATACGACCGGCTAAGGACCGGTCGCCGTGCTGGCACTCCTCGCTGTTACTCCGGATGTCAGTGCAGTGGCAGTTCTGCTTAGGCTGGAAGAAAAGATTTGACAGATGTCAGAAACAATAAATAGAACCGAGGGAGAAAAAGAGGAATGGATAAAGACCCGGGAAGGACGACGGATTGGAAGGATAATGGAAAAAGAGAAAGAAAGGCTAGACAAAGGAAGAAGACCTAAGAAGAAGGAAGAGAATGCGCAGCCGTCCGCTGCGAGGGTCGCGGCATGCTTGCTGTGCTCGGCTGAGCTCGCCGGAATGGGGGGGACCTTGCCCTCGCGAACGGACCTCCTCCTATTTCAAAAACATAAATCATGCCTGGAGAGATCGAAAAACCTAAAAAGCGATACCACCACTGATGATCCACCACATTGAGGGCTGCGGGTGACGGCAAAGCTTGGCCTATTATTCCCACCCCTCCGTGGAATCCGGCAGGCCGTTGGAAGTCCGGATTCCCCTTTGTTACCTCTCCTCAGAGCATCATCTCTGCCGCATTTGTCATACTATCGTCACTCCCCTTTACTTACCCTACTCACCCCCGTGGGATTCCTCTACTCGTCCATCGAGCTATTGGCCCGATAACAAAAATGATTACACAAAATTTCTGTTTTTAACTTGACATACATCAACCTTATTGACCTTTATTCATGCCTAAAAAAAAATTTTATAACGGAGGCGAAAATTTCTACCAAAATTCCTTTTATACATACATATATACAAGGTTTTAAATTTTTAATTTTAATATTGAACCAGAAATCAGAACCGTTCGATGCAAAAAGCCTGGAAAAACAACCGGTTTCCTTAGCGGCAACCCTCCCCACTGTCTCGCAACTATTTCCCAGGCGCATTAATTCACGCCCGTTACCCTAAGAAACGCAAAACCCTTTCACCCTCCTACACATAGAGCTCTATCTTAAGGGGTACCAAAAGGGGCAAAATCTTGCTTCCCGCGACCGAGAAGTGGACAGAACCCCACCACGGAGTCTTACCCAAATTTGCCGGTGTCGGTACTTTCCAAACCCTTTTGGACGGCACTTTCAAATTCACCAAAAAAAACTAATTAAATAGGACTGAATCCTCACAAAAAAAAAACCAAAATGAAATTTCGCTCTGATAAATGGCATGAACAAAGGTTCACAAGCATATACATATATATAAGTTATGGCACCAAGAAATAATAAAAACAAAAAGCCATAAAAAATCTAACAAAGGGATCATTGTTCTATTAAATGAACTTGATATTTATTGTGTAACCAAATCATCCACTCGGACACAGAAAACACCCCTTTTATATTCAAGTGTTTAAATCGTCTTGGTTACGAAAACAAAGTGTCGCATCATGGTTATATTCAATACAAAAACCAAAGTGTAAACAATCCAAAGTGTCGCAACATCTTGCAACATGCACCAACACACACAGCATCAACTTAATCTATTATTGCAGTATAAAAACCATCCGGAGTTGTCCAGAGGGAGCATTACGTTTCAGATCAGTCAAGCGGTTCGTTCGATCGGGCATTCATTAGTATTAACAAAAAAATTGTAAATATATTTTTAAGATTTGAATTTTGTTGAATAAAGTTTTTTTTTTTAAAAAAAATTAATTAAAAGAATTTAATTGGGGGCTCAACCGGGATGCCCAAGTGTTAACTAAAAATTGAAAAAATAAAGTAAATTGTGACACTAGTGGTATCCGCCAAAAACTTTTCGCCAAATTATATCCCAAAGAGGATAAAAAGTGCAGTGAACCAATTATCACCAAGACGGCGCGCGTACAGTAAAGGAGAAACTGAAAGTATCCGGAACACCAGCAGCTGTAGCAGACCATGTTGTGAGAAAATTTTTATTTTTAAGAAAATTAATATTATTATCATTATAAAAACATTATTTTGTTTTCTCTATATATTAAAATAAGTATATGTATGTCGGATTCATTTAAAAAATTCATTAAAGAACATAAAAATTTAAAAAAAATTAAAACACAGGACAAAAGAAAAAACGAAGTATTAGGAAAAGAAAAAATATTAGAAAAAGACAAAATGGCAACAACACTAGAACTTGAACAGATTATTTCCAGGGCTATATCTGTAACAACGACTGAACTTACAAATAAATTCAATAGCAAAATAGACTCACTGACTGCCCAACTTGCTAGCTTAGGAAATCCTTCTAATGTAGAAAATTATTCTAAACAGACAATTGACGAAAGAATAACATGCAACAAATCCTTAGATGTTGTAAAATCACTGCCAGAATTCTCTGGAAATCAAAACGCATACGTCAGTTGGCGAGAGGCTTCATCCAATTCAATATCCTTGTATACCATAGGTAGCAAAAGGTATTTTTCGGCACTGACGATATTAAGGAATAAAATAGTAGGTGCAGCAAACGATATTTTGACAAACCACGGCACAGTACTCAACTATGATGCCATAATTTCGCGCTTAGACTTTGCTTATGCAGACAAACGACCGATACACATGCTAGAACAAGAATTGTCAATACTAAGACAGGGAAATAATACAGTGATAGACTATTATAATCAGGTTAATGAAAAATTACCCTTGACAATCAACAAGACGGTTATGACCCATGGTAACAGTACACCCATGTCCATAGAGTTATGCAGAATGCATAGAAGCAATGCATTGAGGGTATTTATATCAGGTCTTAATGGTAACCTATCTAACATCCTATTTTCTATAAATCCAAGTGATTTACCCTCTGCCTTAGCAAAAGCACAAGAATTGCAAAGCAACAATAGCAGAGCATTATTTGCTTCACAATTCAGACCCCAAATGGAAATAAATAACAACTTACGTTTTCCCACGAGAGGTGACAATAAAAACAGACAATTCCAACAAGACAATCACCGCATACAGACACAACAAAAGGTCGAACCAATGGAGTTAGGAAGTTCCGCAAACAGACATTTAAATAGAAGTGACGTAAATCACTTAAAACAAATTCATACCCAAACAAACTATCAAAGACCTGGCCCAAGTCACGGTTATAACCCTAATACTAATTGGAAGTGGACAAAACCCAGTTTTAACACTTACAATAACTCACCACGTCCAACTTTTAAAAGACAAAATGAGACGTTTCACAACACACAAGAATCGGTTCAAGCAACCGTTCCCAAAGTAAATCGCATAAACAATATCAACGAAGATGAACATTTTTTAGACGAACGTGGGGACTACCCCACATATCACGAAAACTAAACGATAAAACAATACAAATATTAATTGATACTGGTGCCAGTAGTAACTACTGCAAACCAAATACTTTTGAGAACGAAATTTCCCTACCAATTTTTAAAAGAGCGCGAACGCCAAGTGGCGAAATAATTATAAAAAAATATCACGAAGTTTTTGTACTAAATACAAAAACAAGATTTTATATAATAGATAATTTAGAATATGATGCATTAATAGGTGCAAACTTACTAAACCACGTTAAAGCCGAAATATACTTCGATAACAAGTTGTTAAGATACGGTAATAGGATAGAGAAAATATATTTAGACAAAGTGGAACTTATTAATTCAATTCAAGAAAATAATATTGAAGAACTGAGAAGTTCAATTATGAAGAAAATATCAAGTATTCATGATGAAATTGATCTTACTCTACCCTTCAGAACGGATGTCCTAGCAGAGATTCGTACTAACATTGATACCCCAATTTGGAGTAAGCAATATCCATACCCACTTTCAGCTAACGATTTCGTTAACAAAGAATTGAAAAAATTATTAAATGAAGGTATAATCAGACCTTCAAAAAGTCCATACAATTCTCCTGTATGGGTAGTTGCGAAAAAAGGAATAAACGAAGATGGGACACCAAAACAAAGATTGGTGATCGACTTCAAAAAACTTAATGAACTTACTGTTACAAACGTTATACTAAGTAACTTAGGGGAGGCAAAGTACTTCTCTACATTAGATCTGGAAAGTGGCTTTCATCAAATAAGAATGAAAGAATCAGATGTAGAGAAAACTAGTTTTTCCGTGAATAACGGAAAATATGAATACGTTCGTATGCCTTTTGGATTGAAGAATGCTCCTTCAATATTCCAGAGAGCAATGGACGATATCCTTAGACCATTTATTGGGAAAATATGTCATGTCTACATTGATGACATTATAATATTCTCAAAGACAGTCCAAGAACATATCGAACATATAAATATAACTATAAAGGCATTGAAAGAAGCCAATATGAAAATTTTAGTGGAGAAATCACGTCTATTTGAAGAAAAAGTAGAATTTTTGGGTTATGTTGTAGCTCATAAAACAATTAAAACTAATCCTGAAAAGGTTGAAACCATAAGAAATTACCCTATCCCCAAAACCCTGAGGCAATTACGAAGCTTCTTAGGTATGATCGGCTATTATCGTAAATTTATAAAAAATTATGCAGCAATAGCTAAACCTCTAACCAAATATTTGCAGAGTGAAAATGGTCATGTTTGCACTCACATGGCAAAGAAAACGGAAATTAACCTTGATAAAGAAGGTGTAGATGCTTTTAATGAACTGAAAACACACTTAATGGCCGAAGTTGAACTAACTCAACCAGACTTTAATAAAACATTCATATTAACAACAGACGCTTCCGACGATGCAATTGGTGCAGTATTGTCCCAGGATAATAAACCGATTACATTTATGTATATCGAAAACATTAACGAAAACAGAAAGAAATTATGCAGCTAACGAGAAAGAGTTGTACGCAATTGTATTTGCTCTAAAAAGCTTAAGAAATTACCTATACGGTGTTCAAAATCTAGAAATACATACCGACCATCAGCCTCTTACTTATGCAGTTTCTTAACGAAACCCGAATAATAAAATGAAAAGATGGCATGCGTTGATAGAGGAATATGCCCCTAAAATTGTATATAAACCAGGGAAAACCAATGTGGTAGCTGATGCCCTGAGTAGACAAAACGTGGACCACATTTCAGATGATTCATCTGACAAAGCGACGATGCATTCTGCCGAAAGCAGCGAAACAAACTCTATCGAAACTCTTGATAAACCTTTAAATCAATTTAATCAACAAATTCTAATAAACAAATCATCAACCTTCGTACACGAGATTCTGAACCCTTTCCCCAACAAACAAAGATACTTAATTGAATATACAAACCCTTCTGAATTAACCCCTTTATTTAAAGAATATCTGAAACCAGGAACTGTAGGTATATTCACAACCGCTGAAGTCATGACATAAAAGAAATACTTAAAACTTTCACTAATAAATTCATAAGATGCAAACAATTTATTACTGACATTTCAAATAAAGACGACCAGTTAATAATTATGGAACAAACACACACAAGAGCACATAGAGGTTCTAAAGAAAACATAAAACAAATTACTTCAAATTATTATTGGCCCGAAATGAGGGAACAAGTAGAAATGTTTGTAAAATCATGTAATATATGCAATGAAAATAAATATAATCGCAAACCACATACGGAATTGATTGGCGAGACGCCAATTCCTAAAAGAGAGGGGGAGTCATTACACATAGACATATTATTATTTGAAAACACAAAAATTCTAACTTGTGTAGATAAGTATTCCAAGTATCTAGTGGTAAAAGTTATTAAAGACAAAATGGAAATGGGAATTAAGATGTTAGAACTCTTACAGACTTTTCCAAACTGTCTTAGCATAGTATGCGACAATGACCCAACCTTTACGTCACAACAATTCAAAAAACTTATGAAAAGACAAAAAATTGACATGTACTTTGTACCAGCGAAACATTCGTTATCAAAAGGACAGGTTGAACGTGTTCATTCAACAATACAAGAAATAGCTAGATGCATAAAAGAAGAATATAAATTAATAGATACTGAAGAAATAGTTATTAAAGCAGCAATGGAATATAACAAGACTATACATTCAGTTACAGAAGAAAAACCTTTAGACATTCTTTTTAATAGAAAGGAACATACAAACGTATCAAGCAAATTATGTAAGGTTCAAAAAACTACATTGGTCAGAGAAAACAAAGGTAGGAAGAAAATTGAATTAAAGAAAGGAGAAATAGTTTATGAGAAGACAACAAACAATAGATGGGGAAAGCTTAGACCCAAGTACAAACAAATTATAGTAGAGGAAGATTTAGGACACACAATTAAAACAAAAAAAGGACGTATCATACACAAGGATAACTTAAAAATTGTTTTCTAAATTTCAGATCAAAAATGTTTCCAATCATTCCCATGTTACTGCTTACAATAGTAGGCGCATTACAAGTAATTGACTACTCAAGAAAGGACTATGTAGTAATAGAAAATGGGAATGTACTACTATATAAAGATTACGCAACCTTATTCCATATAACAAACTTGACCAAAATCAAAGACTCTATTGCTAGCGCCAAACGTATGATAAAGATACATCACGATAGAACTAACTAACCAGATACACAAGTAACCGACAGACATGATACTGATTTCAACATCATGCAAACGTTAATAGGGCAACTAACTATTACTCACAGGAACAAGAGAGCTATAGAGACAATAGGCATGATATGGAAATGGATAGCAGGTAGTCCTGATCACGACGACAAAATCATAATAGAAAATAAAATTAACGATTTAGTTCAGAATAATAATAAACAATATTTAATTAACTCCAAAATACTCAACCTCATTGAAAATTTTTCAAATTCATTTGTTAATGATATAATTGAAAAACAAACTTAATTAATAATATTGGAATTGCAAAACTTAATAAACACTATTACGTTATCTAAATTAGGAATCAATCATTGTCAAAACCGAAAACAGAAGTTTATCAATATCAGATTTACTGGATGTATCTAGAATTAAGATATTACAGAATAAAGATTTGATTGTTATATTAATAAAATACCCTATTATTATAAGAAAATGTAAAATGTTTGAAACAAGGGCCATAAGCCATGAAGATGGAAAATTAGTTATTCCAAAAAATATTGCATTATGTCAAGAAACTTATGTCAATGTAAAAGATTGTAAACTGGAATTAAATGATTTTTATTGTAAATTAGAATATAACGATTCATGTTTGTCAAACTTATTAAATTTAAAAAAAAGCTAAATGTAAAAATATTAAAGAAATGAATGCACCGTTAGAAATTATTTTCGAAGGACATACATATACTGACGTCAGGGAAAAGATACATAAACAATGAAACATATGAAGGGACAAATCTGATCACATTCCAAGAAGAAATCACTGTAGACAACACCACTTATCAAAACCCAACATACGAAGTCAAACAATATCTTAAAGGCTATTCATCTACGAACTTTGAAGTTGAAGAATATTTGAATGCCATAAATAAAGAACTTGAAATTGAGAACATCTTGAAATCAATTAAAACTGAAATATTAAAAAGACCAATAACCAGCACCACTTCATTAACATTGATAATAATTGCCGCCACGGTTATTGCAGCCTCATTTTACAAAAAAAGGAAAACATCACGATCAGGAAAATTTGAACTGAGATGTATGCGTATCGAAAAATTAATATAGAATAATATGCAGCGGGACGCAGCATTTTAAACCAAGGAGGGAGTTATGGCACCAAGAAATAATAAAAACAAAAAGCCATAAAAAATCCAACAAAGGGATCATTGTTCTATTAAATGAACTTGATATTTATTGGGTACCCAAATCATCCACTCGGACACAGAAAACACCCCTTTTATATTCAAGTGTTTAAATCGTCTTGGTTACGAAAACAAAGTGTCGCATCATGGTTATATTCAATAAACAAACCAAAGTGTAAACAATCCAAAGTGTCGCAACATCTTGCAACACGCACCAACACACACAGCATCAACAGTATTATTGCAGTATAAAAACCATCCGGAGTTGTCCAGAGGGAGCATTACGTTTCAGATCAGTCAAGCGGTTCGTTCGATCGGGCATTCATTAGTATTAACAAAAAAATTGTAAATATATTTTTAAGATTTGAATGTTGTTGAATAAAGTTTTTTTTAAAAGAAAATTAATTAAAAGAATTTAATTTATATATAACAAAAAAATTGGCCTCTGCAACTGTAGAATCTTGATTCGGCTAGATTCTTGTATTTCGGCTTCAACAGAATCCTCCTGCCTCGCTTTATTTCTCGTCGTCGTACCGACGGCCGTCAACTTTCTGGCCAAATTATCTTGAGTTGCTTCGGTACTTGTCGCGACGGTCTACGAAATTGGTAATACTTCGACCAAAATTGGCTCGGACTTCAAAAAGAATTGACTTCTCAAAATTTTGAGTTTGGACCACAAAGATAAAACGATAGGTAGAAATAGAACAACAAAAAAAACCGAAAAAAAGGGTGTCGTTCTGCAGCCTTGCCACCGGCACCTTACTTGGCACCCGGAGACTCACGGGCTATATGCTCGCTTTCTTTCTGTACCAACTTGCCTCAGTCCCACGACTATCTTTGGCTGCTCGTTCGTCGTCCTTGACAGAATCTCCACCCCTTTCTTTTTCCTAAATAGCGTTTCAAAATTAACAGGACTTAATTCCAAATTTCCTTGGGAACAATTGCTTTGCGACACTTTAGGGATTCTTTGTTCCTGCAAACAACTTTTATCGACTTCTTTACCGTACGACTATCGATCTTCAAATGTCCTCTAAGCTCAACAAAAAACTTCCACAGACCTTCTTACTTCATCGTCTCTCTTTTACTTTCTTTGTTCAGACCACAGAACTGCTTCGTCATGTCCGCGATAATTCTTAAGCCGCCGCAGTTGTTTTAGCCTGTTCGCTGGCTAAACACATTCCGCCGCTGTTCGCGGGTTCAAATTCACCACGGGTGGCGTTCGTCCAGTCCGAAACATTTAAAGTATGTGAAATTTGTACCGTCTTGTTGTGCCAAAATACCCATTTACTCGTGTTCGTCACATTTGTTTTAGTTGGTTTACATACATAATAGCCGTATTTTATTGGTAAATTATAAGCTAGTGCAGTAATGGAAAGTAAGTGCAGTAATGGAAAGTGTGAATAAAACATATGTTCACTATTATATGCACTCTTATTTTAAATCTCCAAGTTGGTATCTGTGCAATCATACTTATGTCAAAATCAGCTGTCAACCAGTTTTGAAAATACGTACTCAAGGGATGTGTTGAAAAAGTATTGTTGTTTTTATGTAAAGTTGAATAAGAGTTCAAGTTAATGTGTACATGCAGGTCCAGTCAGAATAGAGTTGAGTATGAATTGAAAGATTGAAATGACATAAGAGTGCCTGTCCACATTAAATTTTTAATGTTAGGTGCAAGCAGTGAGACAGGTAAGTTATATGTGAGTGAAAAAGAGACAGATGGGTAGATTACAGCCCAAATGCAAACAATATTCTTGGATTCAACATGAAAGATTTTGTATTGTATGAGTGAAAGATAGATAGATTTCAAGGGTGTGAGATATGGATGTGCAGATTGATTTTCTCTTCATCGTTATAGACACAACGAACATAATAAGACCCAGCATTAAAAATCCAATGTAGACAGGCACTAAAAGCCAAAAGAAGGGTGTGAGGGGAGATTTTGTCCTTCCCCGTAAGCCCGTCTTGCCTACAAGCTCCCAGTTTCTGGCAACTCAGTTTTCCTGGGTGAAAGGGGACAAATCAATGCGAAACATTCAGCGCCACAATTAAATTGTCTCTTCTCAAAATAAACTTACACTGCGATAACTGACGCGAAGCGAATCAGGGCGAATCATTCACAATGATAACAAAAATGACAAATAAACAATGCCGCGTTGGTTTGGGAGAGCCTTTAAACCCGACCAATGACGAAAGTTTTGTTTTCGCATCAAATGTTTCGCTTTGGTTTTGGGCGAGTCCTAACACACATCACGTCAATAAATTTAGAGATAGCACTGTGATTATTGATGATTTTTGGGTGATGTCAAGTAGTCAACGCATTGAATATTTACGTTGACAGTGTAATCGTAGATTAATATTTCAAACCAATTTATGTTTATTCTAGTGAAAACAGAGCACAAGAAAAATACGAACGCATCCCCAAATAATAAAATCCTGCCACCCTTTAAGTAAAAAATATTTCTGGAACTGGATGAAGTGTCATTCTATTCCAAGCATTCCAAAACTTTATCTGAACTATTTATATGCACTATTTTTGCTGCCTTATTTATCCGCACTATTTCTTTGTTGTTGTTTAGTGTGTAAGATTTTGCTGCGCTGCGTATAAATTTACCAATAAAAAACGCCTAATGTATCATTAGGTTAGTCATTTTTTTCGTTGTTGCTTATCGTTTTACTGTCAATATATTTATCTTACACTAATTACATACATATGTACATGTAAAACACAAACCAAAACGATAAAAACACTAATAAACTACACAGTATAACATCAAAACAAACATCTCCTTATTGGCGTCATTCACAACACTTTCAAACTCACTTTACCAATTCACATTGTCAAACCTTACAGAAAAACCAAAAACAATCACCCTAACCTACTTGTCACACCAACGACTATTGCACTCCTCCCTTAACATTTTAGAACTCCCTATTCCAGTTCGCTTTCCAGGATGACTTTCCAATTATCTGTCATCACTGTCTCTTTTTTCTTACAGCCATTTGTATTTTGTTTCAATGAGGGATGAGGCCGAACAACATGGACGACGGGGTAAGTAAACAACAAAAAAAAACAACATCAGATTAGTTAGTAAGCGTAAAAGAATTATAATTATTATTCTTTTTGTTTTAATTTCAGGTAAATCACAATTTGCGGCTACCACAGATCATCATCGCCAATCTCCGCCAGGCAAGAAGTAAACACTATCGTAAGTAATCACAGGATTACTTACTTTTTTTTCATTTAATTAATTTATTTCTTTTATTTTCATTTTAGATCTTCCCTCAGCGCTGAAGACGCCTCAGTTTGCCGACGGTGTGCGACGCTCAGGACGTTCTTGGTTCGGCAAGAAGCCCAAATATCGTAAGTAAACATTATATGTGTGTTAATTTATATACATTAACTTTCCTTTCGTTTCAGGTCATTCTTATAGCGCCGACGACGCCTTCTTGCCGAAAGGGTTAACCAGCGACGGTGACGCCGGTCGCTCACGATTTTTCAGTGGGGAAGAACCCACGTCCCAGCCGGGCAACGAGTAAAAATATCGTGTGTAAACGATTTCTTACCTTTTGGTTTTTATATTTAATTGATTCATTTGTTTTGCTTTTCATTTTAGATCTTTTCTTCGCGCTGAAGACGCCTCTGTTTGCCGACGGTTCCTCCAGCCGCACCATCGCCATTCTAGGCAGTCGCAACATGCTTTTAGGTACAGTTTAAATTATTTTGTTATTTCACTTAGTTTTCGTAATTTCTTATTAGTTATGAAAGACTCATAAGTCTTCATTTGACTCTACCTGAAGTTTTGAAAAAACCTTGCTTGTAATTCTTTTATGTTTTTTAATAGTTCGTTTAATTTTTGATGCTGATTACGAATCCGAATTCCAATTTAAGCTGGGTACATGTGGTCAAACTAAGAAATACTAGTTTTCAACATTATTTTCGTATTTTTTCCAATATATTACAAGAACTTGATATTATAATCTTAAGACTACAAATTCGTAATAGGAAATAGTAAACATTTGCAAATGGAATATTGAAGAAAGATATAGTAGATTTGGATAATCATCACACATTTTTTTGAAAAGAAAACTACTTTATGAACTTAGATAGCCTCGAAAAGCCTTTCGAATTAAAAATAAAATATCTCAAAAACCTAAATTGATGGAGTAATTTTCGAGTCGGGTTTGAATTGAAGATGTTGACGGAATCAACAGCAATATATCATGAATTGGGAGGCATTTTATTAAAATTCAAGAGACCTTCAATTAAAAAGAGACAAAATTAGGATGGTTCTTATTTTATTATTTATACAAATATCCTTACCAGCTACATCACAGAATTCTGCAAAACATGTAAAAGAAAGATATTCATCTGCAGTTTTCTGCAAAATTGTATCGCTTGCGAATATATTGAAACAGAATAATAATAATAATTAAAAGATAAAACTACGATAGCCTAAGCATCTACATCCGACCATATCGGATCGCTTTCTGATTCGCCATCTGGATTAGCAGCAGCTGTTGATGAAAACTCAACTGCTTCAATTGATGGTTCATCATAACCAATTGGCCATTCTTCATCCTGCGAAGTTGTTGCTAATGAACACTCATCTTGTTTTGTTGTTGTTTCAGATGCCTGGCCAAGGGCATTTACGCCTTCTAAAGCTCGGTGGTTTGTGGGTTCTATTCTTAAAAAAAAAAATAAACAAACTTTTGTACCTTAAAAAGTTTCACTTTTTCTTTGTTATATAAACCTAAGAGCAATGGTGTAGTACTCTAGAGCACCATCCAAATCTTTTTCGCTACTTAAAATATCTCCTAGCATTGTGAAAAGCTTGCAACTGGGATAGCTGGCGGCTTGTTTTTTCAACTGTTTAATGTCCTCCTGTGTTTCTCCCTCAGATTGGAGAATCTCTGCCATCGCTGATACGGCCGGAAAGTAGAACTGGTCAATTTCTAAAGCCCGATTAATGAAAGTCTTTGTCTGGCGTTTTGTAACGGTATTCGAAGAGTACAAAAGTGTACTGGCAAGTAGCTGTTTATATTTCATCGAAATTCATAGTAAGTTAAGGTAAAATGCAAATGAAAATAACAACAAATTCTTACCACATAGCTCCTGGGGCAGTTCCTGAAATAGCGTGCAGCCAATGCACATATTGTCTGTGCATCTTTTAAGCGCTTAAGTCCGATGTAACAACCCGCAAGACCTTTGTATATCTCAAAACGATAGTTAGCCAAACTCTGAACTGCCCTGTAATAATGAATTGCTTCCTTATATCGTTTCAATTAAAGAAATATCTTCAAACGCAAAAGATACGCTTCAACGTTTGTTGAATCAACTGAAATTGCTTTATGGGTAAAAAAGGAAGCCTGTTCGTATTTTCCATTTGCCGATAGACTCTCAGCCATGACAAACCAATTTTCCGAACTAAATTCATTGATATTCGAATGCTGGCAACGACTATTGCACTCCTCCCTTAACATTTTAGAACTCCCTATTCCAGTTCGCTTTCCAGGATGACTTTCCAATTATCTGTCATCACTGTCTCTTTTTTCTTACAGCCATTTGTATTTTGTTTCAATGAGGGATGAGGCCGAACAACATGGACGACGGGGTAAGTAAACAACAAAAAAAAACAACATCAGATTAGTTAGTAAGCGTAAAAGAATTATAATTATTATTCTTTTTGTTTTAATTTCAGGTAAATTACAATTTGCGGCTACCACAGATCATCATCGCCAATCTCCGCCAGGCAAGAAGTAAACACTATCGTAAGTAATCACAGGATTACTTACTTTTTTTTCATTTAATTAATTTATTTCTTTTATTTTCATTTTAGATCTTCCCTCAGCGCTGAAGACGCCTCAGTTTGCCGACGGTGTGCGACGCTCAGGACGTTCTTGGTTCGGCAAGAAGCCCAAATATCGTAAGTAAACATTATATGTGTGTTAATTTATATACATTAACTTTCCTTTCGTTTCAGGTCATTCTTATAGCGCCGACGACGCCTTCTTGCCGAAAGGGTTAACCAGCGACGGTGACGCCGGTCGCTCACGATTTTTCAGTGGGGAAGAACCCACGTCCCAGCCGGGCAACGAGTAAAAATATCGTGTGTAAACGATTTCTTACCTTTTGGTTTTTATATTTAATTGATTCATTTGTTTTGCTTTTCATTTTAGATCTTTTCTTCGCGCTGAAGACGCCTCTGTTTGCCGACGGTTCCTCCAGCCGCACCATCGCCATTCTAGGCAGTCGCAACATGCTTTTAGGTACAGTTTAAATTATTTTGTTATTTCACTTAGTTTTCGTAATTTCTTATTAGTTATGAAAGACTCATAAGTCTTCATTTGACTCTACCTGAAGTTTTGAAAAAACCTTGCTTGTAATTCTTTTATGTTTTTTAATAGTTCGTTTAATTTTTGATGCTGATTACGAATCCGAATTCCAATTTAAGCTAGGTACATGTGGTCAAACTAAGAAATACTAGTTTTCAACATTATTTTCGTATTTTTTCCAATATATTACAAGAACTTGATATTATAATCTTAAGACTACAAATTCGTAATAGGAAATAGTAAACATTTGCAAATGGAATATTGAAGAAAGATATAGTAGATTTGGATAATCATCACACATTTTTTTGAAAAGAAAACTACTTTATGAACTTAGATAGCCTCGAAAAGCCTTTCGAATTAAAAATAAAATATCTCAAAAACCTAAATTGATGGAGTAATTTTCGAGTCGGGTTTGAATTGAAGATGTTGACGGAATCAACAGCAATATATCATGAATTGGGAGGCATTTTATTAAAATTCAAGAGACCTTCAATTAAAAAGAGACAAAATTAGGATGGTTCTTATTTTATTATTTATACAAATATCCTTACCAGCTACATCACAGAATTCTGCAAAACATGTAAAAGAAAGATATTCATCTGCAGTTTTCTGCAAAATTGTATCGCTTGCGAATATATTGAAACAGAATAATAATAATAATTAAAAGATAAAACTACGATAGCCTAAGCATCTACATCCGACCATATCGGATCGCTTTCTGATTCGCCATCTGGATTAGCAGCAGCTGTTGATGAAAACTCAACTGCTTCAATTGATGGTTCATCATAACCAATTGGCCATTCTTCATCCTGCGAAGTTGTTGCTAATGAACACTCATCTTGTTTTGTTGTTGTTTCAGATGCCTGGCCAAGGGCATTTACGCCTTCTAAAGCTCGGTGGTTTGTGGGTTCTATTCTTAAAAAAAAAAATAAACAAACTTTTGTACCTTAAAAAGTTTCACTTTTTCTTTGTTATATAAACCTAAGAGCAATGGTGTAGTACTCTAGAGCACCATCCAAATCTTTTTCGCTACTTAAAATATCTCCTAGCATTGTGAAAAGCTTGCAACTGGGATAGCTGGCGGCTTGTTTTTTCAACTGTTTAATGTCCTCCTGTGTTTCTCCCTCAGATTGGAGAATCTCTGCCATCGCTGATACGGCCGGAAAGTAGAACTGGTCAATTTCTAAAGCCCGATTAATGAAAGTCTTTGTCTGGCGTTTTGTAACGGTATTCGAAGAGTACAAAAGTGTACTGGCAAGTAGCTGTTTATATTTCATCGAAATTCATAGTAAGTTAAGGTAAAATGCAAATGAAAATAACAACAAATTCTTACCACATAGCTCCTGGGGCAGTTCCTGAAATAGCGTGCAGCCAATGCACATATTGTCTGTGCATCTTTTAAGCGCTTAAGTCCGATGTAACAACCCGCAAGACCTTTGTATATCTCAAAACGATAGTTAGCCAAACTCTGAACTGCCCTGTAATAATGAATTGCTTCCTTATATCGTTTCAATTAAAGAAATATCTTCAAACGCAAAAGATACGCTTCAACGTTTGTTGAATCAACTGAAATTGCTTTATGGGTAAAAAAGGAAGCCTGTTCGTATTTTCCATTTGCCGATAGACTCTCAGCCATGACAAACCAATTTTCCGAACTAAATTCATTGATATTCGAATGCTGGCTTGCCAGCTTTTCCAATTCTGCTAGATTATTATTCCTCTCATAGACCACGGCTAATGGCATGATATGTTCTGTGCTATATGAAATTATCATGTGGTCTGTTTCTAGATACTGCTGCGCCTGGTGCATGGTGTAGTAGAGAGCTTTTTCAGTTAACGTTAGAATATAATCGTTTTGATGAAGTTTTGTGTTGTCGTTAATAGATTGGAATGTTTTTGACGCATCCAGATGTTTATGAACGTACATACATTTGAGCATGGCCTTTTATCCACGAACTTAACCACTCAACATTCTTTGGAGTCGAACTCACTATAAAATTATAAAAGAAGCTTAAAACACACAAAATATTTAAAATCATTGCTTGCTTACCATTCACCAACGAATTGACTTCAGTTCCATCGACGCCGACTTCCAAGAGTGAACTTATAGCCTACATGGCCATTGGACAATCACGCAGTACATCTTTGTAAGAGGCAATAGCCTCCAATGGATTTCTTGACTGTCGATGTTGTAGCTTTTGCTAGAAGCATGTTTATCTTTGAAAGACTTACTCGGAATCGATTGCAATGTCGAAATAGCCAAATTGGAGTCATTCAGCTCACGATAGCAGATATCCAGACGATATTTGATTAAAAATGAGGACATAAGAATCCATCGGATTAGGAATTAGGATTGCCAGGAAAAAAATTTTGTTCACAAGTGTAATTTTAACTAAAAAAAAAAAAACAAAACAATATTCATATAATTTGAGTTTAAAATTAACGTAATGAACACACTTACCTTGAATTTGTACCTCTTCGCTCCAGAATAAATACGTCGGCGTTGCTGGCTTCCTTCTCGGGAGATTCCACTTATCCTGCTTCAACATTCTCCTTGGTTTCTTCTTTATCTGAGGATTAAATTAGGTGCAAATTCATTATGTATTTTTATTTCAATAAATTAATATTTTGTATTTAAATTGTTTTACCTTCATTTGCATTACTGGGAATTAATTTTGTTTTGTTTAAATTTTCGTAGAATTGTCAAAATATTCACCTCGCTGTTAATCTGTCAAAACTGGGCTTAACTCAAATTAAGCCACGTTCGCATTGCAGTTCGAGGGTGCGCCTATACTCTCTGTATGATTTTTTCTGTTTTTAGCGAAACTTTTCATAAAAATCACAGAATTTGTATGCCAAAAGCAGGCAAATATTAGTTTTAGCACAGTTTTCACTGAAAAAAAGTTGCACAATTCATTTTTCTCAAAATATTGCATTAATTTTTCAATTTTTGAATTCAACGGATCTCTTTTTTGAACGGCTCAGTTCACCTCATAGTTTTTTCCCCCGCGTTGAGCAATATGGGCACAAAATTCCATAACAACTACATACATTCATAATGGCTTTTTCCCATAAGAAATGCACGGGACAACTAACACATGCTTATCCTTATGGACAAAATCCTCTCCATTTAGCTTGTAGGCCGAAAGAGAGCAAACCCATTAAGTCGGGACTCTAGATAATATATTTCCTCTATGGACACCATCAGCTGCAGCTACCCTCGATCCCCCGCCGCTGTCAAAAAATTCCAATGCACCATCAACAAACGTCTCTCTTACGAATGTCATTTAACTCGCAGATTTGACTCATGCGAATGTTTGTAAACAAACGTATTTTGATTTATTTGTAGCTTATCACCTTTAATTAATATTTTCGCAGAAGATTTTATTTCGAGAAGTTTTGATTTTATCGAGTAAAGAGTTTGTCTTTTTTTTCTAAACATAAGCGATTGTTCACGGTGGATACTTATTCCTGAATTCTTTAATTGCCTTGTTTCACCTATTATTTTATCCGCTTGCTCGGTCGATTGAAGTTCCAAGATGACAGTTCCTCGTTGTGTTCGCGTGTTTAGAATTTCTCGTGATTTTTTTATTTGTAAAATATCCTTTTCTTTTAATTTAAGTAAACCTTTACATGTTTGTGTGGCAAAATCGGTTGCGTTGTTTTTTTGATCTAATGGGACGTGCACAACAACAATATTTTCGTGTAATTGCTTCTAGTTGTGATTTCAAGAGATCACACCTTTCGGACATCAGTGTTAGTTTTTCGTTTAGCTTTAGAATTTATTATTTTTAGTGAATTAAGTTCCGATGCGAACGAAGAAATATCGGGTTTTGTAGCTAAATCTTTCATTTTCTCACTCAAACAATTATTTAAACTATCTTGAATAATTTTTTTCAAATCTGGGACAGATAGCCTTCCAACATCCACTTGAGCCATGTCTGTGAAAATTTTTTTGTTGTTCTTATTTACTTCCGGTGATGTTTCCGATACTGCTCTTTTGCGGTACATATAATTTGATGTCACGGTATTCGGCAATATAAATTCTTTTTTGTCTTTTTAACTTAAATATAATTGCCTACCTTATAAGAAATGTATGCAATTTATTAATTCGTGGTAAGTAAAGTGCTTATTCAAACTATTATTCAACTAGATACAATTTAAACTTTGTTAATTTATCAAGAAAAATCAAAAAAAATTGGAGCTTAATAACTTTCACACTTCCACTTTTGACAGCCGAAATGTCAATGTCACTTAGATATTAGATAATAATTTCTTGCTTTTCCACTTCAAAATATAACTATAAATAATCATGCGGAATATCTTCTCATTATTAGAATTTCTATAAACACAAATCTACATACATTTCTTGTATGTTATGTCTTATGTTTTGCACACTTTATAAATGAAAAAGTTGAATTTTATTTGTGTTACTGAACAGAAAATTAAATCAGTTCCGTTATTCTTGACATAAAAACTATTTCGAATAGGTATGCATTATTTATGAAAAAACTAAAAATAATGTTGTAGCAATTTTTGGAAACAATTTCATTTTGCCTAAAAAAGTGAAGAGTTTATTTATAATTGGTACTGAATTCAAAAAAACTTTAAAAAATTTGTATGCTTCAAGAAGAGTTAATTTTTATATCTGACGCTTTTGTACTAAAAAGATTGCGCTTTATCCGATTACAGCCCTTGTTTCTGATTGCAATTATTATTTTCTCTCTTCAAGCCAATATTGTACATAAAATATATTCAAAGTTGTCCTAAATATAATTGAAACAGACATCTTCAACATATCTGATCTACTTAATATTCACCACATGCTGAATCATATTAAACATATTTGTCAATATTAACCAATCGTTGCAAGTAACTTGTCTATTTATGTTGTGTTTCTTATTTTCTTACCTTTCTTGTAAATCTCATCCCAGCTTACTGGTTGAACTCAGTGATGAAATTGAAGCTTGTGGTATTGTCAAAGTTGAAAAGTATGAAAACAACACATATATACATATTTATAGTTGAGTGATCAAGTTGAAAACTTTTGACATAATACTGTGCAGATTCTTTACCCAATGTGTTCAGGCGGTTAAATTGGCCAGTTTATTCATCTGAAATTTCATTCATTTTTCTCAGACGGATTGACAGAATAGTTGAATGAAAAATATAAACACAATTCTCTATTCATTACGACTTATCAATCAAATTAGCTTTACATTCCTATTCCTCCTCTTGCGATAGACAATTCTCTAAAAATAGAATCACAAAAATGTTGTTCAAACAGTTGGTGAGAAATTTGTATGAGTTTATATTTCGGAGAATACGGAAATCTCTGAGAACTTAGAAATGAGCCCTTTATTTTTTTAAGTCGAGATATTTAAGATATTTGTAATACCGTTAATTACCAATACTTCTCTCGAAGAAATCTCAATAGTTCTCAACTTATTGAGTGCAAATTTTTTAAAAATGAAAAGATACCGTTCAATTGTATTTAGTGTTGCCATCAACTCGATTTTTTTTGAAAAAGTGACTTATGCCATTTTCAAAATAAACGGCTCAAATATAAACTGTTCAAATCAAAAATACTCAATTTACCAAGATCGGAATCTTTCGTACGTTTCACTCTCCAAAACCCGTTTGTTTACATTGTTGTATTTGTAATTTTGACAATTAATCCATGAATAGATGTGAAAACAAACAAAAAAAACGATGCCGTGGCCTAGCGGCACTTTGCAAAGCAAAAACAAAATGGGGAGGTTAATAAGTTTTTTTCAGATTTTTCTTTTTACTTTTTTCGATGAACAACTCAGTTTTAAGCTTTAGTTTTGCAGTCATTTTGTTGATAGTGAACCAATGTACATTTTTTTCTTGAAAAAAGCATGTTCAACATCAGTTTAATATAATTAATTCACACATTTACAACAATCACTACGAAATTTTTTAAATTTCATAATTAACTTCGGATTATTGTATCAAAGATGCGTTCGAAGAACCATCAAGTTAAGGGTGCGAGCGCAATTTATTGAATTCAAATATTTTTTTTGCAAGTAATTAAAATCTGTATCAATTTAACTAATCCAAGTATATTTATAGTTTGTTTTTAATGATTTAAGCTTGCAACTATTTTTTAATAGATCATATAATCGACATGAATGTTTATTGTTGACGTACAGAACTTTTTTTAGTGAATTCCCAAAGTTTAACGCAAAATACTTATTATTGTTTGAACGGTATGTTTAGTAAAAATGCTGCTAATAATGAAAATAAATTAATGAGTTTTACGTATACATATGTTTTTGTTTTTCTTAATATAATAAATACTACCGTAGATTACTTTTTATAAATAGAAGAAAATATACATAAACAATAGTTTTCAGATATAAAGCAGAGGTTAGCGTAGAAAAATATTTTTGAGAAAGCCAATAATATTTTATGTATTATCATTAAAGAAATTTCCGCTTCGGCTAACCTTCATCAACTTTTTAGAAAAAAATTTAGCATTGATTGCAGCCAATTATTGAGTGTTCGGTTTCCCCATATTGGAATAAAACAAGTTAATCTATTTATTGCACTCATTTAGTTGGTATTGTGTGTAACCATATTGCCTATTTATATTCCTTAAAGATGCTTTACACAAAGCCACTTATTTTTAAAACATGGTGCCCTCAAAGCTCTATTCCAAAATCTAACTACAAACAAAATTCTAACTCTAACATAGTCCGATAAAAAAAATTTTTCAGGAATATTTCTGCAACAAACAAAATTAATATTTGGTCTTGCAATCATCGAACTGCTAAAATGATGAAAATAATAATCTAATTGAGGAATCTGAACCAGCTTAAGTTGGCAATGAAACTTCACAAGTATGCTTCTCGTAGCATTTTCTGTACAAAAAAATACGAAGGTACCCGCCTATTGTTTCCACCTGAACTTCTAACGTCGCCAAAAAAATGCTCTAAGCAAACTACAGCTGAAAAAATTGTGGTGTTGAGTTACACTTTTGTCCATTTCCAATTATACTTAACCATTTGCAGCGCATGTTGCGTTCGCAAATAATTTAAGTAAACAAAATACAGCACTAATAAATCATTAAATATGTATTTGATCAATTTTATTTTATTTAATATACATTAACAACATTTATTTGGATTGAAATTAAAAAGCTATACAAATCTTCCAATTTAAGACCATGTCAGCACTTCAGACTCTGTTGGTTAGGATTGTTTAGTTTTTGAACGAGGCCATGAAAAATTCAAAATGAAGCATTTAGATGGGGCTGATTACTAGAATGAAGCATTTTGATGGGCCTTAGGACTAAATGTGAGAATGTGTTTGGTTTTTTGCATCATTTCACGCACACTTTCTCACATTTAGTCCTCAGTAGCTTGTAGGCAAACCGAAATGTCAGGACTGAAAGTTTCGCGTGTCATATGACGTTTTAGCTTATAGCCAGAATGACATTTCGGGTGTTAATATGGACATATGGAGTGTGTTTGATCTTTGTGTTGAGTGTCTTTGGTATGATGTGTTATTACACCCAGACTTTTTCTATGCTGCGTGTTTCGCATATTTTCTTTTGAACACTCATCCCGTCAATCTCGCATTATTACACTCGGATTGTTTTCGGTTGCGTGTTTTTGACACTTCTCTTTCATTTTTGTTCTCATCCACAAAGTCAAAGTGTGAAAATAATTAAAGAAAACTGCACTTTTTACTACAGCAATGATTATTGACATCATGAATACGGATAATAATTCCGAATAATGTAAAAATAGGAATTGGATTGAAATCTGGAGAGAATCCTTCATTTTCTTGAAAAAAGAACTAAAATCATATAAACCATCGTTTTTAAATTATAAAAGGATGTTTACTCGGTAACAATAGAAAGAATAATAAAGCAACGCCAACAAACAAAATAAGGCAAGAAAGAGAAACGTCAAAAACAATCCAAGAATCCCGAACCCAGAACTCTGAGGGTAGAAACTTTTTAAAGTATTTCTATTTCACCTACTTTCTCTTTCGCACTTATTTGAGTCTTTCCAAAAAAGTCTGGGTGTAATAACCAAAAATACTCCATTTACCAAGATCGGAATCTTTCGTACGTTTCACTCTCCAAAACCCGTTTGTTTACATTGTTGTATTTGTAATTTTGACAATTAGTCTATGAATAGATGTGAAAATAAAAAAAAAAAAACGAGGCCGTGGCCTAGCGGAACTTTGCAAAGCAAAAACAAAATGGGGAGGTTAATAAAATTTGTTCATGTTTTTCTTTTTAGTTTTTTCGATGAAAAAGTCAGTTTTAAGCTTTTATTTTGCAGTAATTTTGTTGATAGCGAACCAATGTACATTTTTGTCTTGAAAAAAGCATGTTCAACATCAGTTTATTATAATTAATTCACTAATTTTTGATATGATATATTTAAATGAATAAAATTGGGTTTCTTTCTTTAACTATTAATATTTTATTTTAACTAATTCTTGATTTGCACAGAAAAATACCAAAGCTTCTTATAATCTCCAATTCAACAGTCGAATCTTGAATGCGTCCAATTCTTCTTTTTTTATTCCCTCTTTTTCGCGGTCAAGCTTCTTTTCTTTTTTCAATGTTGGCCGCCCTCCGAAGCAAAGGTGAAGCCGGTTGATCTGGTGTAACATGGAGTTAAGGTCCATCTCACACTTCGATATATTACAACTATTACAACTCGGCCAATCTGACAAAGTGATTGACCGCAATCACATTTTGGCATTATTTTAAATTTACACTGGAGTGTGCTCATCGTCGTCAGTCGCCACATCCCCCGACTTCCCCGCCGGTGTTACCCATTTTTTTAATCGCACAGCCTCGACGACACCGTCATATGGTAACTGGGTCAATTGACAGTTGTCAATATCTCTTATCACATACCGATCATGTGGTAAGACTTTATGTATGACGTATGGTCCCCGATATTTTTGAATAAATTTCTTATTTGTTCCTACAGTGGTGTCAATGTGCCTCATAACTACGAAATCGCCTACAGAGTATGTCTTAGCCGGTACACTGTGCTTTAGAAATTGCTTTTCATTATGTTCTTGTGACCTCTTAATAGAATCTGATGCCTGAGTTCGAATTATCTCCAAATCACGTTTGACCTCATTCCGTAAATTGTCATTTAGGTATTCCGTAAGTTCATCTACTATCTTACCACGTTTTTCTACCCCAAAAAGTAGCATACTAGGAGATTCTTTAGTCGAGCCATGAGTAGTATTGTTAATTGCATATTCAATTTCAGATAGTTTGTTTGACCAGTCAGCATGATTTACAGGTTCACTTATTTTACTCAACATAGCTCTGTGGAGAAGCTACCGCTACCTTGACATGATCGATATTATTTTTTAACAAGTAACTTGAAAAATCTAGAGAGGTAAAGCAAGGACCTTGATCCGTAATAACACGCCGTGGTCGGCTATAATAGTTGAAATACCTATCTAATGATGCACACACTTCCCTCGTACTGGTGGAGTTGACGGGGTACAAACGTACAAACTTTCTAAAAGCATCGATCACAACTAAAATATGTTTTCGTTTGGAAATCAGAGAAGGCAATGGTCCAAAATGATCCAAATGAATGGTGTCAAACGGAAGGGGGTTCTTGGGAATACTATGCAGATTATGATCATTAGTCCGAGCGGGTGCAGAATGCATTATACACTTGATGCAATTTTTTATAAATTTGTCAATTTTATTTCTCATACCCGGGAACCAATAATTTTTTCTTATCTGATTATAGCATTTATCTACTCCCAAGTGCCCAATTTGTTCGTGGATCATTCTTTTGACATTATCTTCCATTTCACTTGGCACATAAAGCATCAGGCCATTATCTGAGTCCGTTTTGCGAAAAACAAGACCATCTGGCAATTCATAATGAAGCAAAAATTGTGTTTCTAGTTCATTTCGTATTTCCCTAATTTTCAAATCTCGATTTTGAGCCACTTGGATATAAAAATCTACCTCGTCTCCATCTATAGCTGCGATAACATGACACCGACTCAGCCCGTCTACATGGCCCATTGATGTACCACTTCTATGTTGAATGGAGTAATTATAATTCTCAAGCTCAAGAGCCCATCTAGCAATTCTCGGATTTACATGCTTCTTATTTAAAGTGAGTGTCAGAGAATTGCAATCTGTTACAATTTTGAAGGGAATTCCTTCTAAATACACCCGGAACCTTCTTAACGAATATATAATCGCAAGCGTCTCAAGCTCAAAACTATGAAATTTTGACTCGGAGTCTGTTGTCGTTTTCGAAAAATATGCCACTGGATGAAACTTCCCATCTAATTGGCGCTGCATAAGAGCTGAACCAAAATCGTGACTACTAGCGTCGCAATGCAACTCGGTTTCTTTGTTTGGGTTATATATTGCTAGTACTGGAGCGGACCTTAATTTACTTCGTAACTCTTCAAATGCATGTAAGCATTCATCACTGAACTCATATCTAACATCTTTACGCAATAGAGTTAATAGTGGTTTCGCTATTCTGGAGAAGGAGGGTACAAAACGGCAGAAATATGAGAATAAACCTATACATGAGTGGAGCTCTTTTTGGTTCTTAGGTAGATGATACTGTTTGATGGAACGAATATGTGCATTTGTGGGTTGAATACCTGAAGCATTAACTAAATACCCTAGATATTCTATTTCATCATATCCAAATTTACACTTACTTACTTACTAGGTTCGAGACCTCTTTCATAGAGCCTTCTTAAAACTTCTCTAACTATTTCAATGTGTGAGTCAAAATCAGATTTGGCAATAGCAATATCATCTAAATATAAAACTATTTTCTTTGCTTCAATTAGATCTTGAAATATCTGATGTACAAATCGCTGAAAATTAGCAGGAGCATTTTTTGATCCAAATGGCATCTGCAAGTACTCATATTGACCATCTGGTGTTACGAAAGATGTATATTGTACCACCATTCTTTTTCTTAGTTAAAACAACCGCGGACGCATAAGGTGACTGACTGTAGCGAATTATATTTCTTTCTAACATATCTTGAATTTTCTTACGTACTTCAGAACGCTCATACACTGACAATGGTCTAGGTGAACAATGAAATGGAGTGTCATCAGTTAGACGAATCTTCATTTTGTAATTATGATACTTGCGTTCTATGTAAGTAGGATTTAAATAAGCACTATCAATAACTGCTATAAGAGCATCAACTTGGCATATTTTTAACCGTGGACAAATATCTATATCTGATTCCGAAGGATCAATATCGATTGCCAACATCTGCATAGCAAAATCATCATCACAGCACTTAGGTACAACATCACTCGGCGGAATGGACACACATTGACACTCAAAACCTGTATCTACATTAACTGGCGGAACCTCTACATCATCAAACACTTTATTCACTGTATCATCGAAGGCTTAACAACCAATGAAGTCATCGGATCACTGCTGCCACTAACTACTTTATTCAAATCGATCAAATCAATAGCACCAGAACATGAATGTTAATCAAATGAGTTTTTATTTATTTCAAAGTTATTATTGTAATTGTTCTTAAATTCTATCTTATCTTGTCTTAATTGAATATTAAATATTTTCAGAAAATCGCGTCCGAGAATTAAAGGCAACATCATTAGTTTGTCTGGAAGAACAAAAACAGGTATCTTGTTATCTCTGTTACGAAATTTAATATGTATTTGTATAATACCATAAGAACAAATTTTTGAACCTCCGATTCCAAAATACTTTGTTGGTTTTGGTTTGTCAAACACTTTAATGTTGCTCGGAATGATAGAACGTCGTATCAGGCTAATAGCGCTACCGGTATCAAATAGAGAAAAAACATTCATGAATTTAGTGCACCGATTTTGATCTCTAGAAAAGGCAACACTCACCATCTGTTTAGCGTCTATGAAACCAGACACTTCATCCCCACTATCGGGGTCGGCCAACATTCGGGTGACAGCGGCGACAATCCTCTGGTGTTGTCTTTGGGCCTTAGGGCAAGTGTAGTGCATGTGGCCAACCTCGTTGCAGTTAAAACATGCATTGGTTGGTCTCGGTGGCTTGGGGCAATTGCTTTTGTAGTGCCCAAACTTGCTGCAGTTATAACACCTGACATCGGAAAGGGTTGCTGGCCTTGCAACAGCTGCTGCAGTCTGTGACTTTGGTCTGTTGGTTCCAGAATCAGTTGTTGTGACTGCGGATAATTTTGTCTGCGGCTTAATTGAACGCTTGTGTTCGTATCGGTCCAATCTAGACAGCAGCTCACCATAGGACTTACAATCGTTTATGAGCGTTATGTTGGTGCTGCTATCGTTGAATCCATCGATGATAAACCTCGGGGACGTCAGCCTTCGCAGCGATGGATTTCATTGCTGTGACGAACTCTAGGCAGGACTCTTCCTGTTGGATTTTTCGACATTCCAGCTGCCGATAAACATCGCGATAGGAAATTTGTCGTCCAAACGTCTCGATCAGCGCTGCCTTCAATTCATCGTAGTTGACGACACCATGTGTTCAGGAAATCCCTCGCGGTCTCCTTCAGCAGCCGGCGCACCCTCAGGCACATCTCATCCGACGTGAACGAACGTGTTGTGGTATATTGTTCATATTCTTTGAACCACTTACGGATGTCGTAATTATTTTTGCCAGTGAAGGGGTTCAGCGCATGTTCCAACTGGTCAATATTCACACGGGGGCTGGAGGTGTTGGTGTTTGAACACGATCTCATCGCTTCTATTTGCTGTTGTAAGGATGCCATTTTGTGTTCCAATCTCAGCACATTAATTTTCGCCTCCAATCGCCGTACATGCTCGTCGTCACATGGTGTCACAGCATCTGCATCCTCGTCTGGTCGCTGAACATCATCAGCGGGTTCATCGACTTCGAGAGTGAGACTCTCCTGACCAGCCAAGTCCTGATACAGCGCCCGTAACTGCGCAAGTGAAGCGGTTGGTGGAAATTCCACACCTGCTGCACTCAGGGCAGCCATTATGGCTTGTCTGGTGGGTTTTTGCTGCGGCATTATTATTTTCCTGCTTACCCCACACCTGAGATTTAATATGATATATTTAAATGAATAAAATTGGGTTTCTTTCTTTAACTATTAATATTTTATTTTAACTAATTCTTGGTTTGCACAGAAAAATACCAAAGATTCTTATAATCTCCAATTCAACAGCCGAATCTTGAATGCGTCCAATTCTTCTTTTTTCTTCTTTTTTTATTCCCTCTTTTTCGCGGTCAAGCTTCTTTTCTTTTTCCAACGTTGGCCGCCCTCCGAAGCAAAGGTGAAGCCGGTTGATCTGGTGTAACATGGAGTTAAGGTCCATCTCACACTTCGATATATTACAACTATTACAAATTTACAAAAATCACTACGAAATTCTTCAAATTTCATAATTAACCTCGGATTTTTGTATCAAAGATGCGTTCGAAGAACCATCAAGTTAAGGGTGCGAGCCCAATTTTTTTATTGAATTCTAATAAATTTTCGTTAATGACGGCCCATATATTTTTTTGCAAGTAATTAAAATCTGTATCAATTTAACTAATCCAAGTATATTTATAGTTTGTTTTTAATGATTTAAGCTTGCAACTATTTTTCAATTCCATTTTGATTAATAAATATTAAATTTAAAAAAAAAAGAGTTATAATCGAAAAATACCTCATCCATAACATTCTTGATTGATGGAAGCATGCATGTATTTGCTATCAAAAAAATTATGCTTCAAAGGAACACCAATATTTAAAAAAAAATAATCAGAACGATTATAGCGATCAATGCAGAGCAAATAAAATGCAAATTTTGACATATGTATATCACAAAATGAAAACGTCTTAAAATCGTTCTGAATTCATGCACAACTCATTCAATAGATCATGTAATCGACATTAATGTTTATTGTTGACGTACAGAAGTTTTTTTAATGAATTCCCACACGCAAAATATTATTTTCATTCATTCCTTAAAAATGTTTAGTTACTAAAGTTCAAGTTTACTTATTATTGTTTGAAGGGTATGTTTAATAAAAGTGCTGCTAATAATGAAAAAAAATGTATGAGTTTTACGTACATATTTTTGTTTTTCTTAATATAATAAATACTTCCATAGATTACATTTTATAAATGCAGAACATAGAAGAAAATATACATAAACAATAGTTTTCAGATATAAAGCTGAGGTTAGCGTAGAAAAATATTTTTGAGAAAGCCAATAATATTTTAGGTATGTTCATTAAAAAAATTTCCGCTTCAGCTAACCTTCATCAACTTTTTAGAAAAAAAAAATAGCATTAATAGCAGCCAATTATTTCATAGCATATTTAATTGTTCACATTGTAAAATGTCTAGAAATGTTCATATGCTACAAAATTCGTAATTTTATGCGTAAGTATGCATTTTGGCGCGTTCACCGATTTTTTTCTATTGGGTGTTCGGTTTATCCATACTGGAATAAAAAAAGTTACTTAAATCTATTTATTGCACTCATTTAGTTGGTATTGTTTGTAACCATATTGCCTATTTCTATTCCTTAAAGATGCTTTACACAAAGCAACTTATTTTTAAAACATGGTTCCCTCAAATTTTTATTCCAAAATCTAACTACAAACAAAATTCTAACTGTAACATAGTCCCTCAAAAAAAATTGTCAGGAATATTTCTGCAACAAACAAAACTAAAATTTGGTCTTGCAATTATCGAACTGCTTAAATGATGGAAATACTAATCTAATTGAGGAATTTGAACTAGCTAAAGTTGGCAATGGAACTTCACAAGTATGCTTCTCGTAGCATTGTCTGTACAAAAAAAAATACTATTGTTTCCACCTGAACTTCTAACGTCGCCAAAAAAATGCTCTAAGCAAACTACAGCTGAAAAAATTGTCTGTTTTGTTGTTTTACAAAGTATTGAGTTACACTTTTGTCCATTTCCAATAATTATACTTGACCAGTTGCAGCGCATGTTGCGTTCGCAAATAATTTAAGTAAACAAAATACAGCACTAATAAATCATTAAATATGTATTTGGCCAATTTTATTTTATTAAATTTACATTTAGAACATTTATTTGGATTGAAATTAAAAAGCTATACAAATCTTCCAATTTAAGACCATGTCAGCACTTCAGACTCTGTTGGTTAGGATTGTTTAGTTTTTGAACGAGGCCATGAAACATTCAAAATAAAGCATTTAGATGGGGTTGATTACTATAATGAAGCATTTTGATGGGCCTGAGGACTAAATGTGATAATGTGTTTGGTTTTTTTTGCATCATTTCACGCACACTTTCTCACATTTAGTCCTCAGTAGCTTGTAGGCAAACCGAAATGTCAGTCTGAGATTCCGATCTTGGTAATGGAGTATTTTTGGTAATAACACACAAAGTCTGGGTGTAATAAACACTTAGCTCCATGGTATAAAGAATACATTCTTTATTCTTTATACCAAAAACACTCTAGTAAAGATATAAATCCTCGGTAGCTATATTGGTTTGCCTACAAACTAAACCGGAAACGGACCTCATAAAGTAATTCTTAGTGTGCGTGAAAACACGCACACTAAGACACAATTAATGAGGCCCGGTGCGTGGAAATTTAGTTTATCAGTTATTTGAATTTCACATTTATTCATGGACATAATGTCAAAATTACAAATACAATAATGTAAACAAATGGGTTTTGGAGGGTGATACGTACGAAGGATTTATATCTTCATGAGAGTGTTTTTGCTTTATACCATGACTTAGTGCCTGTCTACACGCGTTGTGCCCACAACGTTGTTACGAGAGTTTGTTTGCTAGCGAAGAGCTGAGTAAAGGGACGGGAGGCTCATGACAAAAATTGAATTTTCTGCTTGGGCAGTACAGTTCCTTTCTCATTTCGTTCCGAATTTCTCATTATTTTCTGTTCGTCGATGCGAAAGGTATACTAGTTTTGCTCTTTGGCTTGGCACATATTGTATACACGGTTATCACGTTGGTCATCTGTGACCAAATTTGGTCATTATTTTTTCACTTGGTCAAATGGTCATTTTTTATTCCATTTGGTATATATATTATTTAGAAACGACAAAAGATGTTCGAAAATTTGAGTAACGATAACGTTCTTTTAACATACTCACATGGCTAAATAGAAATAACTGTTAAACTCATTTAAGCAACTTTGTGTAAATAATAACTTTATTAAAAATATAAACTCTTGATCTGAATTGGACTTATAGGCTTTTCACACCAAACCCAAAACCGGGTTTTCGGCAAAAAGTTTTCGAAAACCCGAAAATCGTTCACACCGAACATTTACACGTTTTCATTTGACATTTAAATTTGTTTGACACCGGCTGTCAAATTTTGTATTGATGAAAAAATTTGTGAGTAAAAAGTTTTGTTTTTCTCAAATTATTTGTAACAATAAAATGAATTCTAATCAATTGAAATTGGTTTTAATACATAAAAGGAAAGTTGAACAAAATATGAAGATTTTGTTAAACTTTTTTCATCATCTCAAGCCTCTATCATAAAAAAACGTCGTTTTCTTTTGCAAATCCTGGAACTTCGAAGGAAAAGAAAAGTTTTAATGGATGCAATTCAAAAACGTGATCGCCAAAGAAATTTGTGGACAAAGGTAAGCTTGTTATAACAATTCAATTAATAGGAAGCTATGAATATATCTAAATATTTTATGCAGGTACGTACCAGCACTTTTTGGGAACGTGAAATGTTAGTAAACGATGATGAGTATTTCAAACAACATTTCAGAACGAGCCGCAGAACTTTCGATATACTCTGCAATGAACTAAAGGATCTGGTAATGCAAGATACAAACTTTAACCTTATGTAGGTACTTATCAAGATGATTTTCAGGAAGACAAAGATCTATACGAGCTCCAAAAGAACAAATGGGATCCCGTCATTGAGTGGTTTATCAAACGTTTCGATACGAACATACAAAAAACTCCCAGTATATCACCACCCACCGTCTCGGATGCGGATAAATAGAAAATATCCAAGTACTTCCTTTCACACAGTGAAGATGTTCTATATGGTATGTATTCTCTCAAGATTCAATTTTTTGAAAATTCTTGAACTGCAAACATTCTCCTAAGGATTTTTCTTTGCCGTCGACACCATTAAGTCGATAATCCTTTCCTGTGCTGTGATACAGCAGCATATCAGCACAGACAAGGCCGTAACATCGTCGTCATCATCATCCTCATCACTATCGTCATCGTTACCTCCTTCATCATCGTCAACCATAACAAATCCATCAAGTGCCTTTCTACCTACTCTTGTACCTATCAAGGAGATTTCTCCATATGTCAACACTAATGTACCAAAAAACAACAAAAGTGTGTCAAGAATTAAAAAAATTGTTGGTAGTGACCCTTCTTCACTTTGTGCTCTCCCAAATATAAAATGGCTTCATTTGTCAAGATTCAATAAAAATACAAAATCTAGTGACATTGTTGACAGTATTTCCCAAAAAACTAATATTCCAAAGGAAGAGTTAAAATGTTATGCTCTCATTAAAAAAGATGCAGATTTATCGACTCTTAAATTCATAACTTTTAAACTGAGTGTACCTACACATAAACTTTCTCTAGTTCTTGACCCGTCTGTATGGGGTTCCTTTGTGCAAGTAAAAGAATTCATCACACATAAAAAAATAGAGAACCCAAACCCAACCCCAACAACAATAAATGCAAATGCACCTCCACCTACAAAAACAATATCAACTGCACTTCCATCAACAGTATCACCACCAACATTCATTCATTGCACTAAAGTTGAGTTGCCGTCATCTGATAATTCTCTCGACGTCGATCAATTAATAGTAAATATTAAATTAAATTGTATAAATGAACTTTTTCTTATTGTTTCTTACATTCCACCAAATAGCTCATTTGATTTATATAAAGCTCACATTGAAAATTGTAAATATATTCTAAAAAGCCGAAAAGAAAATCAAAAAGTTATTATTGTAGGTGATTTTAATTTGCCGAATGTTAAGTGGATTTTTGATCCTGATGATAAAATACTTGTTCCTTTTAATGTTATATTTAATCATGATTGTGAAGTTGTGGATACTTTTGCGCAATTTGATCTTAGGCAACTAAATCATTTTCATAATTCTTTTAACAATGTGCTTGATTTGGTTTTCGTTGATTCAGATTTGTGCGTTAGTATAAACAACTGTATGGTTTCTCTTTTTCCTAACACAATTCATCATGTCGCATTCAGTTTGCATGTAGAATTTTATGAGTATTTTTCAGCTGAAACTCTCGGTTCTAAATTTAAATATAATTTTGCTAAATCGAATTATGATTCAATCAATAGTCTTCTCAATGAAAATGATTGGCATGCATTATTTGTTGGTGCAAATTTTGAGAAGTGCTACGATTCTTTTTTAAAAATTGTGCATGATGCAATTGCATTGTACACACCTAAAATTAAAATGAAAAGCTTTTCAAAACCAAACCAAACTGGTTTTGAAAAAAAAGATTAATAAATCTTAATAATAAAAAAAATAAGGTTTATAAGCATTTTCGCAAATCAAACAATAACCGTGATCTTTACAAACAATATCGATTATTGCAAAAGAATTTTGATACTTTAAATAAATTTCTTTACAATCAATATCTTTTATCTGTTGAAAGTGATTTAAAATCTAATAGTAAAAGTTTTTGAAAATTTATAAATACGAAAAAACAATCAAATGGCATTCCTAATCTAATGCGTCACGATGGCATATCATCTTCGGATCTTAAAGTAGTTTGTAACTTTTTTGGTAAACATTTTCAATCCGTTTATTTAAATAGTAATCCAAATCCAAATATAAATCTCGATAATCAATTTAATGGTATTGATAGTTGTCTAAATATTGGAAGTTTACATTTTTCAATTGAGGAAATTGAAAAAGCTTTATCAACGGTCAAAGTAGACACAAGACTTGATATAGATGGAATTGCACCTATTATTTTACAGAAATGTTCAATAGTATTTGCTGTTCCTTTACAAATAATTTTTAATCGATCTCTTGAAAGTGGTGAATTTTTAAGTACGTGGAAGCGTTCTATCATTACACCAATTTATAAATCAGGAAATAGGCAGGATGTTTCAAACTACCGCCCTATTTGCAAGATCTCTACCGTTCCAAAAAATTTTGAAAAATTGGTTTATGAAAAATTAACTACAATGGTAAAACATGTTATCTCTCCCTGTCAACATGGGTTTCTCGCTGGTAGATCTACCAGCACCAACCTAACAATTTTTTCAAACACCATTTTAAACGGGCTCGAAAAAGGGTTCCAATTCGATGTTGTTTACACAGATTTTTCCAAAGCTTTTGATAGGGTGAACCATGATATATTACTTATGAAGTTGAATAAAATTGGTTTTCATTCTAATTTGCTGAACTGGATACGGACATATTTAAAGGGTCGCATTCAGTTTGTTCGTATTAATAATTTTCTTTCATCGCCTATCAATGTTACCTCGGGTGTTCCACAAGGAAGCCATCTCGGTCCGCTTTTTTTCTTGTTATTTATCAATGACATTCCCAATGTTTTCTTAAATTCTAGATGTCTAATGTACACAGACGATTTGAAAATCTTTCGGTGTATAAAATCTGAACAAGATTGCATATTGCTGCAAGAAGATCTTCAAAAATTATCAAATTGGTGTTGGATTAACTCCTTACACCTTAATATTGCTAAATGTCAAAGTATAACGTTTTGTCGAAAACGTACATCAATTAATTTTTCCTAAAGTATAAATAATATCTTTTTATCTATAGTAACCTTTAAAAAAGATCTAGGGATAATTTTTGATCAAAAACTTGATTTCTTAAAACATATAGACTTTTTAGTTGCCAAAGGTAATTCTATGTTAGGATTTATCTTGCGCAATTCAAAGGAATTCTGTGATCCTCACACATTGAAATGCCTTTTTTTGCGTTTGTTAGACCTACTCTTGAGTATTGCAATACTATTTGGAGCCCTTTGTACGAAGTTCACTCTTTTAGAATTGAGAAAATTCAAAAACGCTTTACAAGGGTATTAGTAAAAAGGCTTCATTGGAACATTGATATGCCTTCCTATGAAACAAGGTGTAAATTATTTGGAATCTTGCCTCTTAATCTTCGTAGAAAGTTCTCTGGAGTTATGTTTATTCGTGATGTTTTAACTAATCATATTGATTGTTCGGAAATTTTGAGCTTAATTAACTTCAATGTTCCTGCAGGGATGCTTAGAAACCAAAATTTATTTAACATTCCATTCCACAGAACAAATTATGCTGCTAATGAACCATTGACCAGGTGCTTAAAAGAATCCAATTCTGTTTGCGATATGATCGACTTTTGTCTTGGTAGATTTTCATTTAAAAACAATTTACTCGTTATTTTGAGAAACCTTAATGGTGGAAATGTTTAATATATATTTATTTATTTATTGTTTTTTATTCATTATTGATTTTGTACGTATATTATTATTATTTTATTATCGAGTAATCACTAAAGCATTGTAACTTTGTTTGATGAAATAAACACTAAACTAAACACTAGCTCGTCTTGAAGAAGAGTTTCAGCTGGGGACGGGTGGAATGGGCTCAGGACATGAACCAACAAGAACTACAAGCTCGCTTGGCTGCTATCCTCTTTGCTCACTTCAACCGGTCAGAACAATTCACCAAAGAGCAGCTAATTGTGTAGAAAATATACGATCAAATCAATAAAAAACAAAACTGTTAGGTACAACAAAAATTTATTTTATTAAATTTTCTTTTTTCTATTGCTTCTGTTGGCCAAATGTGCCTTCAGAATCACCATGTATTGTGGCCGTCCAAGCAGCTTATAGGCGGGGTTGAGAAGATTCTGAATGATTTCGTGTAGGTCCTTATTGCCGGAGCAGAAAAGGTCAATTCCTAGTTCCAGATTCGTACCAAAATCACACTCGCCTGGCTTGTCCAAAGCACTGAGGATCTTCTTGATGATGGCATCGCTGTCCATCAAGGGGCGATAGCACACTGTTGTGGTTTTATTCACTGGAACAACGATTCCCCATTATGGAATGTTTTGGCGCAAATTTTCCTAAGTCGCTGCGACTTAGCCTCCACCAGAGATTTCCTTTCATATTTATTATCCTCCACAAATGAACTTATCGCCTTTCTCATATCTTTCAAACCCTTGTGATTGAACGGAGTTACCGGAAAGTCTTTCTCCAGGTAGTAAGCGAAAGCGTCGAACATATTTGTGGCGACGAATTCGAAGACGCATCCTTTTCTTTTTTTTAATTGTCTTATTTCGTTTCAAGTTTATTTTCTTTTATTAAATTTTCCATAACAATCATTTTTTAGGTGTTCTAAAATTTGTTACACATAGTGCTGTTGCTTATGACAATCCCACCAGGCCTAAGTTAGATGGTGCTTCCAGAACACAAGTGGAACTGATGCTATATTTAAATACTTTTTTGATGGATTGTTGATTTGATGTTTTAAATCGCGCATTTCTTTCTTAATTTTTGTTTTATTTTTATTTATAAACTTAAGGCTTAAAATTAAAAATTTATATTTTGTTTTAGTTTTAAATGTTAGATGGTTTCACACATTAGCTGTTGTTTTTCTTTTTTGTTTTAGTTTTCCATCGCTCACGGTACATAAATTAAAAATGTAAAGAATAGGAAAAAAATGCTAAGGATATCCTCTTTACAAGCTCTTCTCCAATTTGATGAGCTCAGTGATACCATCGTACATTTCCTAAACAGCTTGGTGTTCGGTGAGTCAAATACAACGTTTGTTTGAGATGTCATAGATACCGCCTTTGGCTTCGGTGTGTTCACCACGGGTTCCGCGCACTTGCAAATTGTACTTGCTGGGGACTTCCTCCAACTTAGCCTTGTTGGCAGCCTTAGCCTTAGCCTTAATGTGCACGGAAGCACGGATGGTGGTTCCCAAGTTGGTTGGGCAGAAGGTCAAGAAACCCAAACGTTCATCGTGGCTGAATGGAATACGCTTCTCAATCTCGTTGACAGCCAAATCAATACCAATTTGCATGGAGATGATACGGAGATGATTTTCCTCATTGCACCAGACCAAGAAAGTTTTGTTGTCATTGTGGTAGATACCACGACCAGATGGCCAGTAACGGCAGGCGTTGGCGGCTTGCAAGAAACGATCACCTTCCTTGAACAAGAAATAATCATCGATGAGTTGCTGTTGAACGGCCTTCTCCATGCCGGTCAATGGGTAGAATTTACCCTTCAACTCACCTTCCAAGCCGGACAAGGTGCTCGAGACCTTTTCTTCCATTTCCTTGTATTGGGCCTCGGATAGACATGGGTTGAATGGACAACCTTGCAGGGAGCGACCGCAACTGACACGTGTTGGCACAACAAATTCATTGTTGGGGTCCACATTGGCGAAGGTGGTTACATCACCAAAGTCACGAGCTGGATGCTTGTCTGTCTTCTTGAATCCAATCCACCATGGTAGTCTTCAATGATGGGGTCGAAGAGTTCAGAGAATACTGAGTAGGCTTCAGCAACGGGAGCATAGATACCGACACCGGAGTCGTGGTTCTCCAAACCAGATTGGATAACATCCAATAAAGTTGAACCGAATGATGGGGTCTTCTTGTTTTAAGATTGTCGAAGACTTCCTTGGTCAAGTACTTCTTCAGCAGAGACTTTGAGTTAGATGCAGCCAATTTGGCGAAACCATCTTCCAATTTTTGTAGAACAGCGGCGTCAACCATGGTGTCTGATTTGTTTCTTTCGCAACCTTTGAATACAACGTTCAACGAAATAATCCCTTGGAAATGTCATTATATTCTGTAAATAAAAAACAAAAAGCAATAATTCTTATTTTGTAATGAAATTGTATAAGTAATATTACTTACCATGACCAAATTTATTTCAAAATGAAATAATATTTGTTTTGACAGCAGCCATCAGCTGTTTTGTTTACATTAATTTGAGCGCTGAATGTTCCGAAAGGTTTGTTTGTTTTGTTCAACTTTGAATTCCAACTGGTTTTCGAGAGGTTTTATATAAAACTTGTGGTTTACGAAAACTTGTGATTTAACAAAAATGTACGGGAAAACTTGAGTTTTCGATGTAGGTTTTCGGCGAAAACCGATATTTTCGCGAAAACCGGGTTTTGGGTTTGGTGTGAAAAGCCTATTAGGGAACAGAGAGAATTATCTACGCATTACACAAGCCGTATAAATTCTCGAAATCGAAATTATTGTAAAAACTTATATACTGTGATCTAATGTTAAAACGCTTTGTTTTTATATTTCGTCATCTTTATTTGGGTTAATCTAATTTAATAAAGTATGTTAGGGATTTTGTCAGTTTATTTGTACGTAGTTAAAAAATAAATGTCATCTGCATAATAAGGAAAATATGTTAAACAAAATGTGATTATGTTGGTCGTTTTTACCTACAAGTGGTCATTTTTATTTTCAAATTTGGACACAAACTTTTTTTTCAAGTGGCAACCGTAAATGCATGTCGGCCGGCAGTATCACCGGCTCAAAATTTCAAACACAAATGTTTCAAGTTTGTCGTTCCATAACACAAAATGGAAAAGGGGTCATGAGTAGTCACAACACATGTAGACACATAGTGTTGTGAGCACAACGTTGTGGGCAGAGAGCAAAAAACTAAATGAGAGAACCAAATTTCCTCGTCTCCGTCTCTTCGAAACCTCTTTCTCTCATTTTTTATAGCGTGTTGAATTCGTATCGGTGTATACATGTTTTCACCTCGGAGAAGAGTACACAAAAAAACATCATTTCCGGGAAATGCGACATTTTTCATTTTTGTTTATTGATAGCCAAGAAGGCTATGTTTTTTAAAGTCTCATTATAATATTTGTAATTCTCATGAATTTTTTTTTAATTTTGCTAACATCTTGTCGTTTTTATATCTACAAAAATACTCCTATAATTCAAATTAATTCTAGCAAAACATTTTTGTTTGTCAATAAATAACGGAAGAAGTTATACCGGTAGTTCGTGGTGAATTTGTTTTTCCCTTCTTTTTCTCTAAGTTACAGATAGATGGCAGTAACAATCAAAACAAGAAAGGATGTGTGCAGAAAGTGTTTAACAAGGTTAAGGCTTTTTAGATTAGACTTTACTTGTATATATGAACGAGTACATGTTTTTTATAAATGAATGTTATGTTTATTTCAATAGTAATACCTTAACTATTTACTTAACTACTGTATTATCTAAAATATACTGCATTGAATTATTTTACATTGAATTATAAAAGGCGGAATTAATAAAGTTTTACAGTTTACCGGGAATATTTTTAAAAAATATCCATATCTTCTGCAATTGCGGTATCAATCGATATTTTCTGGAACTTAGTGTTAACGTAACATTTATCTGTCATAAATTATTTTTTCAGCTTTTTTATACACCAAAAAAATCAATTATGAAATTTGGCTGCGATAATAATTACTTGAACACAGCATTTTCTATGTTTATAGTTATTCAGGTTTAGCCCTTAACTTTGATTTGCATTTATTTAGGAATAGCCTAAAAAGTTTAGCAAACATCTATGAATAAGCCACAATGCACTTTTAGAAAAACTGTAGTTAGAACTTTCCCTGACAGATTTTTCCTTGTCGCTATATAACTGAAAGATAAGATATAAATAGTTAGGACTGGAAAACTTATAAAAATGATGCATGAGACTTCAATTTTGGTTGAAGAACAAATTTGTATATTCTTTTCACAAAACCACTGAACTAGCGAGAATACAAATATTTTTACTTTTGTACAAAAGTACTTTTCGGCTTATGTAGTTAAGCCTTTAAAAGCAACACACTACCTTAGGGGAAAGCAGTAAGAATAGCTTATCACCTATTCACAAATCTTATGCAATGAAAATTGGCAACAGAAGTAACAAGTTGACGGCCTTTTTATTTAGTGTCTACTTAAATCACTTATTTTCAGCATTTTGGAAATGTCGTGAATAATCTAAAGAAAATAAACAACGAGTACACACAAATAAAATAGGAATGGAAAAAAGACATGAGTATATAAAAATGTTTTCAATGTTCCATGTTTACATTCTGTAACTTTCGTTTTCGATGTTCCTGCAACTCTCGCATCGACAAAATTAAGTCGATAAACTCTGAAAATTGAAACAAATCTCAGTTTTTTTTGCATCTTTCAACGGTCTGAGCGAAAATTAAACGCATAAACGTAGCTAATAATACAAATAATAGTTGTAGTTAGTGATGGTACACGTAGGGAAAAATCCCTACACGTAGGGATTTTTGTCTTGAAAAAGACACCGTAGGGGAAAAAGGACAGATTTTTGATATATCATAATTTTCTATGAAAGCGTAGGGATTTTTACAATTTTATTATAAACCATTTTGTTTTCTTTTTCAATCTTAACATGTATTGAAAGAATTTTGGATAATTGGAGTGTGCTTGTGGAATATTTCAAACACGCAGTTACTTCAGACAAATTGAAGTCAGCAGAACTTATTTTAAATGAGTTGACAAACGAATGTAACAAAGCATATTTACTTTTTCTTAAATATGTACTTGGTTATTTCAACACTTTGAACGTTTTTTTTTTCAATCGAAAAAACCTCTTATACATGAGTTACATAAAGAATCAATCAAATTTTTTTTTCAATTGGGACAAAATTTTATTAAAAGGCCTGAACTCAAAGTCAACTGTAATGTAAGATCACCTCATGTTACATTACAAATAGAAGAAATATATTTAGGCCCAGATTGTGACCAGATTCTAAAAACTATTCCAAAAGTTGCTGTTAACCAAATAAGGATTGACTGCTTAAGTTTTTATACAACAGCCTTAGAAGAGATCCAACAACGATTACCATTAAAAATTCTAATATTTTCAAAGAGTTTGGGTTTTTGAATCCTAGATCCCGATCTGAGTTCCGTTTTGAGCTTCTGTCCCAAAAACTTTCCTTAGATATCAATGCGCTTTTGCAAGAGTGGATGACAATCGAATTCAACTTTTTCGAAAAAGAAAGAAGCAACTTGGCAGGTTTAGAAGTTGTGCAATTTTGGAATAAAATAAATAACATACAAAATTTTAATGAAGAAACTATGTTTCCGATTTTGTACAATCTTGCTAAATATGTCCTAGCAGAGAGGATTTTCTCGATCGTTACTGATGTTCGCACAAAAAAAGAAACAAATTGAGACACGAAAATCTTAACTCAATTTGTATAATAAGATCATCATTGCAAGATGAAAACTTAAGTTGTGTATCATTTGAAACTAAAGACAATCACATTAAAAAAATGTCCGCAACCAATTTATATGATCACCATGTGTGAATAATTTGTATCAGCTTTTATGTATGTATATAATTAATTTTTTGAAGTTTTCCTTTATTTATTTTATTTATTATTATAAAATGCTATAATCATTAAAAAAGTTAAATAAAATCATAAACCAATATCTTATTTTTCTTTCCTTAAGTGTGTTATTTTTTGGATTTTATAGGTGTAGGGATAAAGTTCATAAAGTAGGGATTTTTTGTGGATACCGTAGGGATTTATTTTTTTTTCATGTACCATCACTGGTTGTAGTGCTTTCAGAGTTTTATGTTTCTAGGTCCTAATTCTCATTGGACTGTTGCACCACATAATTTATTTTACTTACTTAATGATTAAAACTGGCTTCAAATAACTAACTAATATTTATCTAAATGCGTAATTTAGAATTGTTTCTAAATCTTCATTGTTCTGGCACCTAACAAGAGTAATTAATTTCACTTCATATTCGAATGATATTACTCTCAAACGAACACAATGAGAGTACCAAAAAGTTGTTCATACACAATTTTGAATTTTCTTTGAACACCTCTGAACAGCTGACTACATCCGCCATTTTTCAAAGGTGGTCGCCATTTTTAAAAGGTGGTGAGCAGAGAGTAAAGTTTTTTCTCTCTCGTGTTGAGTATGTGCCCAAACTTGCATAAGTATCTGTTCCCCACATTTTTTTTATATGGAGTTAATCCATATGCAAGTTGGTGGCCATAGAGGAAATATATTATCTAGAGTCCCGACTTAATGGGTTTGCTCTCTTTCGGCCTACAAACTAAATTGAGAGAATTTTGCCCATTAGCATAAGCATGTGTTAGTTCTCCCGTGCATTTCTTATGGGAAAATCCAGATTCTATGTAGTTGTTATGGGCTTTTGGTGAAGTCTGCACAATTAGGGGGAAAACAATGTGAGGTGAACTCAGCCGTTCAAAAAAGAGATCCGTTGAATTCAAAAATTGAAAAATGAATGCAATATTTTAAGAAAAATTAATTTGGCAACTTATTTTTAGTGAAAACTGTGCTAAAAATAATATTTGACTGCTTTTGGCACACAAATTCTATGGTTTTTATAAAAAAATTTGCTAAAAACAGAAAAAATCGTGCTGAAAGTATATGCGCACCCTAAAACTGCAATGCGAACGTGGTCCAATTTGAGTTAAGTGAGTTTTGACAGATTAACAGCGAGGTAAGTATTTTGACAATTCTGCGAAAATGTAAACAAAACAAAATTCATTATCAATAATGCAAATGAAGGTAAAACAGAAATATTAATTTATTGACAAAAAAATATATAATTAATTTAATTTAATCCTCAGATAAAGAAGAAACCAAGGAAAATGATGCAACAAGAAAAGTGGAATCCCCCGAGTAGGAAGCCAGCAACGCAGACATATTTATTCTGGAGCGAAGAGGTACAAATTCAAGGTAAATGTGTTCGTCACATTAATTTTAAACACAAATTATATGAATATTGTTTTGTTTTGTTTTTTAGTTAAAATTACACTTCTCAACAAGACTTTGTTCCTGGAATGCAAATCGCTCAATTCTGATGGCTTATATCCTCATTTTTAACCCTGTAGGAATGAGAAGGGCCGATTACAGCGAAGGGGTCGATGTTGCAGAAGACTGAAAGGTTTGCTATGAAACCTATCTGACATGCTTCATTTGTCGAGATGGATATACAAGTCGAGAGTTGCTATGTAGTTGAGGAATCTCTTTACTTGGTGGTCATTCATAGCCAAGCCAACTTGAACAAATACAAGTTGAATCAATTGCAGCGTTTAGCAGTAGCACATTCACGTCATGTGTCACCATCTGTGCAATGCAAAGCGCTTCTTTCAGCCAGCTACGGATAGGCGATAGATTGAAATGTATGCAAGTCCTTCCTCATGATGTGAACAGTAGTTAATTTAATCTACAGTCAGTTTTTCAAGACAGTACCTACCACCGAGGATTGCCCAATTAATCTGTTTCACTATGTTCTTTTTTGCAGAAATTCACATTTGAATATCTTCATTTTACATTTTTTGGCGAACTCTGTGATGTAGTTGGTGAGGATGTGTTTATTATAATAATAAAATAAGAACTATATTAATTTTTGCTTTTTCTAATTTAAATTGTAGGTCTCTGGAATTCAATTGAAATACCTTTCTTCATTCATGATTTATTGCTTTCGATGCCGTCAACATCTTCAATTCAAACCCGAATCTAGAATTACTCTATCAATTTACGCTCTTGAGATATTATTTTGTTTGTAATTTGAAAGCAATTATATACATATATAAAAGGCTTTTCGATGCTATCAATTTCATGAAATAGTTGTTTTCTATAATATCTTCCTTCAATATTTTCTTCCTTTACAATTTTTTACTATTTCCTATAACGAATTTATAGTCTTAAGATCATCATCAAGTTCTTGTAATAAATTGAAAAAAATACAAAAATAAATAATAAAATATAAAATAAAATAAAATCGGAGTTGGAATTCTTAATCAGCATCAAAAATTAAACGAAGTATTTTAAACCACAAAAGAATTACAATCTAGTTTTCAGGTAAAGTCAAAAGTCTCATAACTAATAAGAAATTACGAAAACTAAGTGAAATAGCAAAATGATTTGAACTGGAGCTAAAAGCAAAGATATGTACTTTGCAAAATCATCTTGCAATTTAAAGTTAAGAGATACGTCATGCTTTACCGGTTGTAATAGAAAATTTTGAAGGTGAGGTTTGAAGTCAGGATATCTTAATCCTCTCAAAAAAGAACGAGTTTCTGACTAATGCTGTTGGCCACATGAAATCACAAAGAAATACATACCAACGTGATGAACCAAAACATAGGAATATGATTAAAAATACCAAGTTTATAATTTTGTTAAATTAAATAATGTCTGAATAAAAAATGAAATCTACTTAAAACAGCTTATTTGTTTTTTTATTATTATTTGCTAAAAACGAAACAAAAAATAAAAAAGGTATAATCCACTATAATAATTGACCTGAGCAGATCAAATTTGGGAAAACCAGAAAGAAGTATTTTTCTTTGAAAAAAGTACATTTAATATGTTTTTTATTTACTCAAAAACTAAGAAGTTACATTTTAACATCCAGTTATTGTTTTTTAAGTGAAAATACATTATTAGCGTTGAATTTAAAACAAAATTATACTAAATTACATACAATTTTGAAAAAAAAATTACAAATTTATATAAAAACTAGCTGCGCCGCGAACCTTGATTATTAACGGATGAGATTTAAAACATGTCGTCGACTATAATCATCTTCACTTCAGGATTTGTTGCAATACCGCTTCGTTTCGTTGCTGAAAAAAAAAACATCAATTAGGTAGTACTTTCAAAGTTTGTGGTTTATGTGAAGCTTACTTTGAAGTAGTCTTGCCATTATAAGCCTTCTGGTTAATGGACACACAATTAAATTGTAGCAAGTTGATTGGTTTATAATTATAAAACTCCCGCTGGTTATTCGATCCGTTGATTAAAAAATTGTGGCAAGTCGTTTGTGACATTCTTTTGCGAGGCAAATTCCAAAATCCCAATCGGACCATGTCATAAATGCACAATTTCCGGTTGTATTATTTTTGGAAATTTTCGGCAGGTGAAGGTTGCGGGAAATTCTTAAAACATCATTTGGACAGTTCCCGTGTCGATGGTCTTCTATGTGATTCCAGTTAGTTCTTTTGGTGATTCAACAAGCATTGTGTATTTAGGAATTCGGCTTCTATTTTTTCTGTCTATATAAGAAAATTCTAAAATAGTACATAGGAAAATGATCAGATTTTCATTACTCAAAAGACTTACCAATGATTTTTGATTCCCGTCATTTAGGAGGTGTTCTCCCAGCAGGTTGCTTCAATGTCGACATTCATTTCATCATCTACGTGGTCTGCGTCGGCCTAAGTGGCCGCAGTAGCCGATGACTCGGTCAGAAGTGTCCCTGCCGTTCTTTAGTGAGATATTTGGCGTTACAAGCATCGATTTAGATCTAGAAGGTGAAAATTAAGCAAGTTAATCACGATATGATTGTTTCGATTTGTACTTACACAACCGAACCTCATGTGCTGTTGCACTCAATGAAACCAGAAGATGTTGCTTTAGTTGCAGCTGCAAGAGTCGTTTTTTTTTTTGGTCGGCTTGTACCATACTTCTTGGCAGCTGATGAATGGGCAAAGGACGTTGGAAATCCTAAAGAGCCATCGAATTTAAAATATCCGTGTTAAGATTACTCGTAAGTAAATGAATGAACTTACCTGATTTGCCTGCATACTCTGCCGTTGCTATTGCCGCTGTTAAGTCATTCCAAAACTGGGCGGTCGACTATTGAATGTCAAAGCTTTCCCTTGCACCATTGAATTGAATTTCACAAAGTCCATGACATACATAGCTGTAGCTGAGGATGTTCGCTAATTCGGAATTGAATTCGTGATTCTGGTGGTGTTGTTGCATTCCATGAATCTTATTATTGGCAGAGACGTTGACACCTCTATCGTTAACGCCTGCGCCCACCATAGCCGCTGAGACAGATCTCAACGATCATGATACAGCAGCAATTGAGTGTAGAAATATACTTATACTTTACTTCAACAGGCTTCGAATAACTATTTACAAATAAAGGCGAAAGTCTGTGGTTAAAACATTGATATTAAGAGAAATATAATATAAAATAAATTCACCTGGGGACTAGCGTCCTTGTTTTGAGCAAACCTTCCAAATTTCTTGAGAGAAATTGCTTTTTGTATCATGGTTTGTAATCGGCAGCACCCGAAATGAAAACACGATTTTTATTCTTATGTACATCTTCTTGAGTTGGTAGTAAAGTATATTATTGGAGCAATCCATAGCTGAAACAAAGCAATATAAATATTTTTTTGTTTACGAGATTCTTTTTTTTAAACGTACCTACTTGAACTCCGAGTAGAATAAGTCTCATTGTTTTTTTCTGGTTCCTGGTCTATCGTTTTTTCAATTAAATGCACTTGTAGCTCTTAATCGTTAAGGTTTTTGATCTGAAAAGGAATAAATTCTGTTAAATGTTTAGACAAAACAAAATAATTTACAAAAACTTACTTGTAGAATCTCAAATTGAATGTTTTGTTTTTGAAATTGAAATTGAGGAACTGTCATTTTTGACAAGAATTCAATCTGACATTTTGCCTTTTTTCCACCACTCACATGTATTCACCGATACGGAATTTGAGAGAGTTCACCTCGAATAAATTTTGAGGGTGTTTCAGGTAGGACGGGTACCGGTCGGGACTCTAGATAATATATTTCCTCTATGTTGGTGGCCATATCACAGCTTGTAGGCAAAAAGAGAGCAACCGTCGAAGTTGGTTCTCTCTATTAGTTCTTTCTCGATGGTTGTGGGCAAAAACACTCCATTACCAAGACCGGAATCTTTCGTACGTTTCACTCTCCAAAACCCGTTTGTTTACATTGTTGTATTTGTAATTTTGACAATTAATCCATGAAAAGGTGTGAGCACAAACAAAAAAAAACGATGCCGTGGTCTAGCGGCATTTTGCACAGCAAAAACAAAATGGAGGGGTTAATAAGTTTTTTTCAGGTTTTTCTTTTTACTTTTTTTCGATGAAGAAGTCAGTTTTAAGCTTTAATTTTGCAAGCATTTTGTGGATAGTGAACCAATGTACCTTTTTGTCTTGAAAAAAGCATGTTCAACATCAGTTTATTATAATTAATTCACTAATTTACAGTAATCACTACGAAATTCTTTAAATTTCATAATAAACCTCGGATTTTTGTATCAAAGATGCGTTCGAAGAACCATCAAGTTAAGGGTGCGAGCGCAATTTTTGTATTGAATTCTAATAAATTTTCGTTAATGAACGGCCCAAATATTTTTTTTTGCAAGTAATTAAAATCTGTATCAATTTAATCAATCCAAATGTATTTATAGTTTGTTTTTAATGATTTAAGCTTGCAACTATTTTTGAATTCCATTTTGATTAATAAATATTATGTTTAAAAAAATAGTTATAATCGAAAAATACCTTATCCATAACATTCTTTATTGATGGAAACATACATGTATTTGCTATCAAAAAAAAATATGCATCAAAGGAACACCAATGTTTTAAAAAAAATAATTAGAACGATTATAGCGAACCTGTTGAATAAATGCAGAGCAAATAAAATGAAAATTTTGACATATGTATATCACAAAATGAAAACGTCTTAAAATCGTTCTGAATTCATGCACAACTAATTCAATAGAACATGTAATCGTCATGAATGTTTATTGTTGACGTACAGAAGTTTTTTTAGTGAATTTCCACAGTTTAACGCAAAATATAATTTTCATTCATTCCTTAAAAATGTTTAGTTACCAAATTTCAAGTTTACTTATTATTGTTTGAAGGGTATGTTTAGTAAAAGTGCTGCTAAAAATGAAATAAATAAATGAGTTTTACCTTCATGTTTTTGTTTTTGTTAATATAATAAATACTTCCATAGATTACATTTTATAAATGCAGAACATAGAAGAAAATATACATAAACAATAGTTTTCAAATATGTATAAAGCAGAGGTTAGCGTAGAAAAATATTTTTGAGAAAGCAAATAATATTTTAGGTATGTTCATTAAAGAAATTTCCGCTTCGGCTAACCTTCATCAACTTTTTAGAAAAAAAAATTAGCATTAATAGCAGCCAATTATTTCATAGCATAATTAATTTTTCAGATTGTAAAATGTCTAGAAATTTTCATACGCTACAAAATTCGTAATTTTATGCGTAAACATAGAAGATAACATTATTTAGTCAAGAAGTACGGATTTTGGCGCGTATACCGGTTTTTTTCTATTGGGTGTTCGGTTTCCCCATACTGGAATAAAAAAATCTATTTATTTATTGCACTCATTTAGTTGGTATTGTGTGTAAACATATTGCCTATTTCTATTCCTTAAAGATGCTTTACACAAAGCAACTTATTTTTAAAACATGGTTCCCTCAAATTTGTATTCCAAAATCTAACTACAAACAAAATTCTAACTGTAACATAGTCCCTTAAAAAGAAATTTTCAGGAATATTTCTGCAACAAACAAAACTAAAATTTGGTCTTGCAACTACCGAACTGCTTAAATGATGAAAATACTAATCTAATTGAGGAATCTGAACTAGCTAAATTTGGCAATGGAACTTCACAAGTATGCTTCTCGTAAAAAAAAACTTCTAACGTCGCCCAAAAAATGCTCTAAGCAAACAACAGCTGAAAAATTGTCTGTTTTGTTGTTTTACAAAGTATTGAGTTACACTTTTGTCCATTTCCAATTATACTTAACCAGTTGCAGCGCATGTTGCGTTCGCAAATAATTTAAGTAAACAAAATACAGCACTAATAAATCATTAAATATGTATTTGGTCAATTTTATTTTATTTAATATACATTAACAACATTTATTTGGATTGAAATTAAAAAGCTATACAAATCTTCCAATTTAAGACCATGTCAGCACTTCAGATTTTGTTGGTTAGGATTGTTTAGTTTTTGAACGAGGCCATGAAACATTCAAAATGAAGCATTTAGATGGGGCTGATTACTATAATGAAGCATTTTGATGGGCCTGAGGACAAAATGTGAGAATGTGTTTGGTTTTTTGCATCATTTTACGCACACTTTCTCACATTTAGTCCTCAGTAGCTTGTAGGCAAACCGAAATGTCAGTCTGAGATTCCGGTCTTGGTAATGGAGTGTTTTTGGTTGTGGGCACAACGCGTGTAGACAGGCACTTAGCTCCTATTGATTTTATATTAGCTGTGTTCACTGACGCTGTGCTGGACTGTTCTAGACAGAAAAGTACAGCTTTTTGCTGTTCATTGAAGTTTTTTCTGTGCTGAACTGTTCTACTTTCCTGTTCATTGACAAACCTAGAACAGTTTAGAACAGGATTTTCTGTTCTTGTTTTTAGTTGTGTTCACTGAGGTTATGTCTAGATCAGAACAGCACAGTTTCGTGAGAAACGTCAGATCAAGTTAGAACAGTCAGTTAAACGTCAGTTGTCAAAAAAAAAACAAACAAAATTGCAAATTGTGTGAATTTTTCGTTTCTCGCTTATTTTTTTTCATTTTTTGTGTTTTTACTGTGAAAAATATTATTGAAAATTACTGAAATGGAAAATCAAGTGATTGCTAAGATAATACTAAATGAAAATGTTAGTGGTTCAGACACCGATAGTGATTTTTCGTCGGATTCCTCTTCAGATGATTGGAATGAAAGTGTGACGAATGTTATTACCTTTTCTTTGATGAAATGTAAAAGAAATTGCATTGAAAGTTATTATATTATATTTTATAATTATTTAATTAAACAAATTAAACAAATTGGCAAAATAACTTTATTTTAATTTTTTTAAATCACGAGAAAAAAAACACAAAGTACATCCAAATCAAAACGTAAACAAAAAAATGACAACTTCGATTTTGACATTTCTCACGAGTCTGTTCTAACCTGATCTGACTCAAAAGCAGGAACAGAAAATCCTGTTCTAGACTGTTCTAGGTTTGTCAATGAACAGGAAAGTAGAACAGTTCAGCACAGAAAAAACCTCAATGAACAGCAAAAAGCTGTACTTTTCTGTCTAGAACAGTCCAGCACAGCGTCACTGAACACACTATTTGAGTCAGATCAGGTTAGAACAGACTCGTGAGAAATGTCAAAATCGAAGTTGTCATTTTTTTGTTTACGTTTTGATTTGGCTGTGCTTTGTGTTTTTTTTCTCGTGATTTAAAAAAATTAAAATAAAGTTATTTTGCCAATTTGTTTAATTAAATAATTATAAAATATAATATAATAACTTTCAATGCAATTTCTTTTACATTTCATCAAAGAAAAGGTAATAACATTCGTCACACTTTCATTCCAATCATCTGAAGAGGAATCCGACGAAAAATCACTATCGGTGTCTGAACCACTAACATTTTCATTTAGTATTATCTTAGCAATCACTTGGTTTTCCATTTCAATAATTTTTAATAATATTTTTCACAGTAGAAACACAAAAAATGAAGAAAAATAAGCGAGAAACGAAAAATTCACACAATTTGCAATTTGTTTTTTTTTTTTTTTTTTGACAACTGACGTTTAACTGACTGTTCTAACTTGATCTGACGTTTCTCACGAAACTGTGCTGTCCTGATCTAGACAAAGGGCGTTTTTCTTTTTTAGTTCAGAGCTGAGCTCTGAGCAGACTCTGAGCGAACAGAGTAGAGTAGAGTAGAGTTCTGAGCAGAGTATGTTCAGAGCTCTCTGATTTAATTATGAAACAACTTGAGCACTAAAGTGTCATGATTTGAAATGTCGTCTGTTTGAAGGCGTTTAAAAATTTTCTTTAAATAAATAAATTAAAAAAACAGTCATAGCGTTGGTCCATTTGACGCCTGAAATAAATTTGATTCATAAAAATGCTATATGCAATTAGTTTTTTCTAAATTATTATTAATTTTTCCTTCTGCACTAGAGCGACCAGCCTCTTGCGCCATTTTTATTGTTTTGACGATGATTTTTTTTTTAATTCCCGGCTTTCAACATCAAATTGTTTGTGTTCAGCATTTTACTCCGTTTACTCTGTTATTTTATTCTGAGCTCACGGAGCGCGCTCTGAACATGTTCAGAACTAAAAAAGAAACACGAATTTGAAGCTCTGAGCGATCAGAGCTCAAAAAGAAACACAATTATTTTTTTGACAGTTCGAGCTCTGCTCTGAACTAAAAAAGGAAAACGCCCAAAACCTCGGTGAACACAACTATTGAATAATATTACAGTTTTATTTTTTCTCTAGCCTAAGGTATCACCCCTGTGACCTATGAGTCTTTGAGTTTTCGATGAGAGTGATCAGGGAACTTACTTACATTGATTTAGTTAATTTTTTAGTTTCGTCTCGGTACTGTAATTTGCGTAAGAATTTTTCAATTATTCTATAATAAAATCTAAATACTCCAGCTCAAGAACCCGTTCGGTAATGATAAATTTGAATTGTGATACAAAAGTTAAATCATAAATTATTGCAAGTTAAAAAAACTGACAGAAGCAATAAGCAGATAATAATAATAAAGAAAGTCCCTCATTGTTGTAAATTCAGAATATTGTTTTGTCTCTATCTATTGGTCATTATATTCGCTTTCTTTTTCTTCCTCAAATCAATCGTGTTTTTGTTGTTGAATGCGATTTTGTAATTAAACCTATCCTTTTTGTATTTTATAGTATGTCAGATTTTGATCCTTTTAATTGTTCTTTTTTATGTTTCTTGGTTTTATATTTTGAGAACTAGTTGTCATAAATACACTTCTTTTAAGTCAACTTCCTATTAATCGAATCAACAACTTTTACAGTAAATAAAAAACAAAATAAAAATGGACAGCTAAAACACTAGAAAATAGAATTTATTATTATGAGAAAGAAGACAAATATACAGTAATTTGACGAAGCAGTGCGATTGGTAAGCGAAAATAATTAATTTCCTCAAAATAATATTATCTTACATCCGTTTAAAAATCCAAGCTTAATATTTATATTCTTGTGTTTTTATTCTGATAAGACATTATAAATTTTTGATTTAATTCTTTTTTAATTTCCTTACTAGCTTGTTGATTACGAAGATATGATTAATTATCATTTTGCAGTGTAAAGTCTTACATTATTTTCGACCAGGAGTCACCGAAAGAACTTTATTTCCAAATGCATAATTTATATCATTGTGTTCCTTTTTTTTTTGTAAACAAAATATATTATTTTATCAACAGAATCTACTATTTTGTGATATTTTTTTTTTATTACGTAGAAGCCTTATGATCTATCACTTTTAATATGTTAACATATTGCAAAAAAAATCTATAAGAAGATTAGACCTGTAGAATAGCAAGTTTGTGTGAGGTGTTCCATAACGATAAGTTCAACCGTAATTTCCATGGAACATGGGTTTGGCTACGTCGAAATTCTCTCCGGAGATTCCGTATTTAATTCTAGGAAATCATTTAAGTTCAGTCGATTAAAAATCAAAAACCTATTAAGACCATTGTCATTTTTGAAAATGTATTTACATTTATTTGTAGAAGCATACGGATGCATCTAAATGATAAGCATTACTATTGTATTTCATTTATTAAAAAAATAAAAAAAAAACATAACTTAATCTCACACTAATTCCAATTAAAAAAAAGGCTGCGTTTATTAAATAACATGAAACAATCCAACTACCGTGGTTACTTGGCCGAAATGTTAGCAACAACATACATAGGTAGAATACTCTTGTAAGACAATATATTTTTTGTTGAACACTGATTGAATGGTTTATTGCAATAACATAATAAGGAAGATCTTACAGGAACATCGATATTTAGCTATTAACCAAGTTTTTCATAGTTTTTTTTAAAAATATATTTTGTATTTCCTATTTTATATCGACATACTTAAATGTGGCTTATCGTACAATTTCAATAGGCGCTTCTATAATATAAAAAGGATAGTGGTCAAAGCGGAGTTGCTCGTGTACAAATCAGTTATGGAGTGCGCTACTTCCCAAAACATTTGTATGACAGTCCAGTTCAAACACATAAATACGTGATATATAAACTGAATGACATTCAAACAGGCCTTCTTTATACGCTTGACAAAATTCTATCCTTCCATGAAACCAGATGTTTTATTAGATATCAGGTCGAGATAAATCTTGTTGATTGGTACAGCAGCTATAGAAATTGTAGCTTAATTCCATTACAGAAGCTATACAAAATCCTATTGAAGTAATTACATATGTACATATGTTTATCAATATAATTTTTTTGTTTTAATTTTTCGCCCAAAACCGTCGCGTCGTTCTCCTTATGGTCCAAACAGGCATTTACAATGGAAGTGGTTTATTTGTTTTGTTTGCCAAAACGTTTGCTTACTTTTCTCTGTGTATCAAATCAGTTTTAAAAAATACAAACATTTTTTAATTATTTTTAATTCCCTTTTCCTTCTTCTCTGCAAATTGTCTTTTCAGAATTTATAGAGCTTAAAGTAAATTTATATCAATTATAATGACAAATCCAAACATAATGGGTTAATTTTTACATATATAAGAATTTTTATAATTTGACGAGCACGAGGAATATTGTATAACTATGCATAAAACTTAATGTTAAAGATAACTTTCAAAACTAAAATTTAAATAATTAATTGATACAAAATTGACAAAAAAAAATAATAATAAGCATATTTAACTGGAGAAAACTAAACCTTAATTGTTGTGAGTATTTTGAAATTCTATATGCTCAAGTTTATTTTTTAAATTATAATTTGTTTATACAGAAACCCAATTAGAAGAAGCTCTAGCAACCATTGGGCAACGTTTGTGTGAACTTATTCAGCGACAAGAGGATGTCACTGAGCTCCCCAACAATGCTACCGAAAATTACCAATCATCTTCCAAAGGAACCCCTTCCAAATGGTAAGCGAATTTTTTCATACAGTTAAATTTATTTGTTCTTTTTATTTGTTGTCCCTTTAGTTTGGTTTATATTTTTTGTATTATGCTTTCTTATTTCAATATCATATATATTTTCAACTTCTCTGAAAAGCAATGCTTTTTTCTTTCTAACTTAAATCAGATACAGTAACGAGCTAAATTGATCGAATGCTTGCACTCATTTAAAAATCTATAAAATTGATAAAATTTGTTTTTATTACAAAGAATGTAAAACTTAGTTTTAATGTTTATTCCAAAAAAAATTATATTTTTAAAAACGAACGGAAATAATTTCTAAAACTGTGTCATATTCTAACTCACGACACGGGTACTACAACTTCTAGTACTTCACTTGAAAAGTAAATGTTCACTGTACGCATATATTTTTTATATACTTAAAATGAAACGTGTCAAATTGCGCAAGTGCAAAACATTGCATTTTTATTATTTTAATTTACATTTAAGATACAGTTTGAGATGAGTTGCAAATTTCACAAAAACAATTCCGTGAAAATGTTAGTTCCTTATATCAATATTTAGTACTCGCCCATTGCATTTTTAGTTGTCGTATATAAAATGCACATCAACTTTGATTTTTTCATCTCGCCTAGTGAAGCGTTTTACTCAGAATTGAACGCACCTTTGCGGTTTACCCTTAACTCTCACCAAAGGGAAGGCTGGATTTACCGTTTTTTTTTTTTTTCATACAATTCTCATTTGCCTGCCTTCATCTCGAAATTTAATTTCCTACACAAAATCCTCAGCAACATTATCGCTAATACCTATAGTTTTCTAGTTGTTGAACCAGAATTTAGAAAATATCGTAAACTGCAACGACTAATGTCTCAAAAACGATGAATCTTAGCGATATGGTATTGACAATTTTTTTTTATATTAAATTAGATTTATTTAAAGTTGTGGCAATCATTTATACATTGTTTAGTGGACCGGACTACCTCGTTGACGAGAGTTAAAGTTAAACCGCATTGCACACTTGAAATTCAAAGAAAAAAGATCAAAAGGTATGTGTATTTTACATGGTAAATCTTATAGTGCCTCGGGCGAGTATTTAATATTAAGGGCTCAAATTTGTCAGGGAATTGTTTATTTTTTTTTTTAAATTTCCTACAAATTTTCAGCATGGGACCGACAACAAAATATTTCCTTAATACATGTATTGATAATATTTTGTTTTCGTGGGACAAAGAGCAATTAATGTATTTTAAATTTCTATTAGCCCATTTTGCGAGCTAAACATTTATTTTTTGTTTAGACAGTTATTAAATGTATCGAACATGTAAAAAATTATGGGTTATTATACTTTTTATTTGTCCTTCTGATTTTGTTCAAAAAGGATGCAATTTTAGTGTCAGAAATATTTCTTGTCACTTAATTTTTAAATTTTTGTTCTAATATATAGAACATTATTTTGAGTCGGATGATATGGTAGCTTTATTGATTTTGAGGTTTTTGTAGGGAATTGGGATAGGTTTCATATAAAATTCTCATGTGTGGGGATGAAGTTGATGAAGCACTTAGATTTGTTAATTCTGTTAGTAAAAACTTTAACTTTTAGTTAGAATTAATCTTGTACAGGGTTTTCAATAAGAAGTTTTATGTTGATATAAAAAAACGAGTACTTTTTAGAGAAATCAATTGATGTGTTTTCTTGTTGAAAATAAACGTCGTCCCAATTTCGGTCATAAAAATCAAAAGTCATATTTAGATAAGGCAAGAGGAGAGTCTTTTCAACAATCATTCTTGGATTTCTCGAGCTCCAATTGATTTGTAGAGAAAATCTGGATTATTTTCTACCTTCTGGTGATCGACCGGCTTGAGATCTTCAGCATTCGATGTTTTGATACGTTCTTGACCGACGAGGCACACTTCTTCGATTCTTCACATTAATAATTCGTCCCACAGCTCATTTTTTTTTAACCAGTTTGTCTGTTGTGGGTTGAGAAGGGGCTTCACGAAGACCCAAAAGTGCTTTTGTTTTGTGAATTGTGACTTCTAAATGTTTATCAGTTTCAAAGTTACAATGCATTTGTTAAAGCGCTTATTGTTCCATTTAATTTAAAAGAGTAGGTTTTACTTCTCAAATGTCAAAATATGACAGTTTCAAAATTGACGGCTTTCCAAATTGTAAGCTATTCAATATGAAACCTCTTATTGAAAAACATTTTATTGTGAAAAGAAAGATCTTTAGATCTTCTGCCTGAAAGATACTGCAGTAGTTTGGGAGTTTTATTGATCTTTCTAAGGAAGATTTATATGAACATATACCAGACCCTTCCCTCTCCTTCGTTTTGGAAGATTTATATGAACATATACCAGACCCTTCCCTCTCCTTCGTTTTGGAACCGACCGTAAAGGCCGATACATGATATGTTTGTATGACCCTTTTTTTCATCTGTGTAAGACTTTAAATAGTCTGTTCATGTGTCTATGTATGTCCCTATGTTCGGAAGAGTCCCTATGTTGTATGTCCCTATGATCGAAAGAAGCCCTGTTCCAGTTATTACACTGTACACGCCAGTTCTATCACGAATATATCAAAACTTGCTACCGAAAGTAATGTCTCCAGTGCTGCAGTTAGTTTATTTCTTTAGCAGTAGTGTTACCTATACATACTATTCTTTGAATTGTTCATGTTTTCAAGACAGGTGACAGTACAGAGTCCTTACAATGGCTCTGTACATCCACAGAATGGTCTTGGGACTTGCAACCCATCTTCTTCCAAAAATTCTTCTACAGGTATTTGTATAGGAAGGATCTAAAGCTTTTCTTTCCCTTTCTTTGATGTTTTATTTTCGCCATACCATTAATGTGTAGAGGAACATAATCAATAATAGCACAGTCTGTAATTGGAATGTTACGTTTTCTCTTGAATAAAACCAGTTCTATGTTTTTGTGAGTTTACTTGTAACTCATGTAATTATAAACTGATTAACTTGGTTTTTCTTTTAAGAATTCATAAAATCATAGACAAGGATTTACTTTTTAAAGAAATGCATGTTATTATTTTTTAAGTGACAAAATAAACAAACATCAAGAAAATAGTTTTAAACGATATAAATTTGAATGAAAAAAAAATCGGAAACAATCGTTGATTTGAGAAAAAATGCAAATTTTAGGAATTCTTTATGGAAAAGTTAAAGTGTTATTAGTAATTAACGTCTAGTAAAGCAGCCGGTGTAACGCTATTTTATTATTAAAATAAAATAACCAAATAAATAAAATAAAAAATAATACCTAACTAATTTGTTTTTAATGATATTATGTTGTTTTATGTGGGAAATTTGGTAATATATTCTTATAATGTAATCTTGATCTTCCTTTTCACCAAAAATGTATAGAATTCATCCGATTAGACTACATTTTGTCTGTGATAGAATTTGGGGCTTGTAGTTAAAGGTGACATCTATGTTCAAAAATGTAGCTAGGGTGCATTTTTTTAAGGGAATTGATTTTCAATTTTACCGACCACTTCATAAAATGCTGTTTCAACTATTTGATTTTCATGTAAGCATCTTGAGCTTGTAAGAGAGCATTATTATTATTATTTGTTGAATCGTTTCTATTAGTCTCTAGAGTCCTTAGAAGGAAAGATATGTTAGTTACACATCCTGGGATATGAGTGTTCATAAGTAATTCCATAGTTTCAGAGCTGGAAGCAATGTGGACCTTTGGCACGACTTTTCTTAGCCTCGCAGCGTCATTTGTTGACTCAATGCCATTAGAGAAACTACGCCAGGCTGCTCTTTTTGCATTAATGGTTCGTTTTTTATATATATTCTTACTGATTTTGAATTGGTCCCAATCAGCAGGTTGTTGTATTTGGTGCTGTTAAATAGCTCCCTTGATTTTTTCCTGGATATACTGTTCATTTGACCACCAAACAGGGCTAGCTTTAATAGTTGTTTCAACAACATGTAACTTTTTACTTGCGAATTATAGGAACTTTATGAAAAGTATTGTATTCGTAAAAACATTCGAACATGAGATTTTAATCAAACATGACATTACGAAAGTGGGTCCCCCGGTTCCGTCTGTCTGTCTTCGACCCTCTAGCCCAAGCCCATTGTGTCGATTGACTATACATTTGGAAATTAAGGTTTTAAGCCGATTCGCGTTAGGCGTTTTTTTAAGTCTAAAAATAACGGTAGTCCCCATACAAATTGTTTGGCCAATAAGCGAAAATTGAAGATTTCTCAAAATCGAACTGATAGATTTTTTTTCTTAATTTGGCTTCTTTCAATGAAAATAAATATTTTTGTAAAAGGTCACCCGTCATAGAACCGTTATTTTGTTTTAAGTTTTCTATATGATGATCAAAAATGTCAAATTTAATTTTTTTGATTTTAAACAAATATTTAATATTTTTTTTTTTTTTTCAAAATACTATATTTCGAAAATGGGTCGTTAGTTTTTCACGAAATTGAAATGTTAAACGTATATTAATAAATTCTTTATAACTGCTTATACCAAAAATATCTTTAAATTGAAATTGAAAAATTTTATAATTATAAAAAAATGAAATTAAAAAAACCTACTCTAACGAAAATCAAATAAAAACTGGAAAATTAAGGTTTTTTGAGAAATAAATGGCATTCAAATTTTTGAAAACAAACATTTTTTGTTGGTGCATTTTTAAATTTTAAAATTTTTGAACAGACTTTTTGGATTCATGAGCAAGTTCGTGCGATCTAGTCGTGCACATTATTTTGTATTCAATACTTTACAAAATATACTAATTCATTATAAATGTATGTATGAACATCGTATTGTGTTGGTTCTGGTCTCATTTTATTCAAATTTAAAACAGCTTTAAAATTATATGCTAATTACTTAGATATAATACTCTTGGCCACGGCTTCATAGAATTATGTTCACTTATGTTCATATAAACTATAGCTTTTTTTCATACTTTTTTCTTAAACTAAAACGTATAAGTTAGTTAAGAGTCTTATAGCAAAAAAAAAACATTTTTTAAGCATGCGAAAAGTTTATTTAATTATAAATTATTTTTAACTATTTTTTTGTCCAAAATGCGTGCTGAGTCGTATTATTTAATTGTTTCTATATTAACCTTTAAATTTTGGTGAACTGTTAGAAACAATTTTTTTTAAGAAAAGTGGCCTAAAAATATCCAACTTTTTTAAAAATTGAAAATTGTGAAAAAAATATTTTGGGACAATAATTTTTGTTATATAAATCTTTAAGATGCAATACTTAATATAAAACTTAACGCTATTATTAGTATCCGTTTTCATTAATTTTAACTCTGTGAAATAGTTACTTCTGTAGGCCCTTTACCAAGTTTACAAATGTTGCCGCGACTTTTGAATCTGGGCAATGTCAAAATTATCCTTTGACGAATATGAAGCCAGAGGCCGACTTATGAGGAGACAATTTTTTGCTATGACAGGGGAGAGTCTATTTTGCTCCGTTTAGGAGGTTGGGCAGTTTTAGAAAGAATGGCTTAAATTGAAAAAAAGAATATTAAAAAAACAAAGGTAACACTTACAGTAAAATACTAAAAGCCAGAAGTCTTTTCTATAATCCAAAATTTGTATGAAATTATTTCATATCAATAGTTTTTAAACTATAAACGCAGACAAACTCAAAATTTCGATAAAAAATTAAGTTTAGACCCATATTTTTCGAAATTGTAGAGTTAAGTTAGAAATCGACTTTAATTTGATAGTCCTATTGATTCTTAATCAAACACTGAAAACTGGATGGTTTTATGCTGTCTAGTTTATGAGAATATTCGAAATAACTAAAACTATTTTGTATTAAATGTCTCCTTTTTACCTCCTTAATGCCAATTCTAAGTTAATACCCTCTAGGTAGAAAATTGAGACATATTTCTTAATTTAAAATTACTATGCCTTCCTGGCTCTTTTCGGTGGGCTCTTCCATCTCCATGACTTGCCAATCCACATTTGAAAAGTATTTTTAAGAAGTTATCTAACTTTTTTTTCGTCACATGGCGGCCAGTTACGTTAGTTCGGACTTTGGGGGTCAATTTTGAAAGCAATCTTAAGTGTTGCACCTTCAATGTGAGAATTTTTAACTTTACTTTGGAAAGCGGCCCAAGAAGGTACTTCCATAGGTCACCTCGTTGATAATGGTCTTCTATCTTGACGTGCTCGGATTGATGGTCGTCTTGTAGACTTGTTCGAGTCCTTCAAACTGCTTAGTTGTTTATATATTTTGAAACTGAGTGTCGAAAAATCACCATTATTTTCATCAATTTATTTCGAAGAAATTGGAGTTCAATTGCCAGGTTTTTAAAGACAGACACAAAATTTAATTTATGCAACAAATTTCAAACTCCTATTATTAGTTTATTTCCTAGTTTATTCATAGTTTTGAATGTTGTCAACATACCAAGAAAATGGGTTTCAATTTTAAGATTTTTAATGACAAGGAACACATTTTTAAATTTAGGTCTGTATTCTTGTGTAAATATTATTAATATTTTTATATTATGTTCTAAACACAATTTTTGTATTACATTTCTTGCATTTTTAAGTATTGCATATTGAAGACTTCAAAAGAATTATAAAAAAATGAAGTGGCTAGAAGTGTTTCTTATTAAATTCAATCCTCAATGCTAAGCAATATTAATACATTATTAAAAGTTGTTATATTTTGAGATGAAATTGTATATAATTAAAGTTGGCTTGTAGATTAATATAAGTTTTAATATAATTTTCAGAAATTGGCTTCCCATACTGTTATTGTGTTATTTTATATTCTGTAAGTGTTATACAAAGGCAAATTGATAAAACTGCCAGTAAAACCAACAGAATTAGAATAGGTACCAAATGAAAGATTTTCATTAGATCAGAATTGTATTCTATGACTAGAAGTTTCATAATTGTATTCTATGGAGATCAGAGCTATAAACCATTTTACCGTTAGATGTTTATGCATAAAATATGACCTTTAAGTTAAATTTTCTCCGTTAATGGATTTGGATGATTTATACTTCACGATCAGGCATTTTTTCTTAAATAAACAATATTCCAGTTTGTAATACCCTTGGCGTGATGGTTAGTGCGTAGGATTGTAATGCTAGTGGTCTTGCGTTCAATCCCTACCTGTTCAACCTAAAGTTTTTTTTTTCAAGGGTACTGCCTCTTGCGAGAAATTTACAAATCCTCCAAGAGTAATTCTTGTCAAAAAAAGTGCTTTCTCAAAATTGTCTGTCTGATTCGGCATACAAACTACAGGTCCCCCCCATCCCTAAAGTGACTAGTACACAGGAATGGTTGAGAGTTGTAAGTCACTAGGCCCTAGCTCTCTACGGACTGTTGCGCCACCTAATTTATGTATTGCAGTTTAAATAGCAATATCCGGAGTCAACAAATCTTATCCAATTTGCGTTGAAAAAGATAAGCAATTTGAACAACAATCAAAAACGACTCAGCCCCTGGGCTTCTATTTGGAAACTAGGAACTTCACTACCGCCTTCTTTTTTTCCGTTACAAAAATGAAAAAGACGTAAAATTGTTTTTTGTTTTACTAAACACTAAAACTTCATTCAACTGAGTACAATTTTTGGAAAACGGACATTGTGGGAATCAATACGTGGTTTGGCGCTAAACAACGGTAACGACAAGTAACAAACATCAATTTTGCAGCAAGTATTTATATAAAAGATGTTTACAATCAATAAAAATCTTACATTTCTAAACTTATGTCTTAAAAAGATAAAAGTCAAATAGTAGTTCAAACGCAAATAATCTTTATTTTTTTTTTAAATAATAATAAATAATATCACATGATTTTTGCATATCTACATACATATATCTATACAAAAATAACTTTCATTTGATGTATAAATCCTGCAAATCCTTTGATTAAAAAATAAAAGACCTGGTTAGTTTTCACACGATCAGTATCACAACCCATCCTTGATAGATTAAAATTGTAAAAAAAATCTATCTTTTTAAATTTTATTTTCCATACCATGAATTAATGCAAGTAAGAGTTGAGATAATTCATTTGTTTCCATTTTATTTTTTAATTAATCTGCATTTAAGCAGATATCATTTTAATTTTCCTTTGTTTTAATTCTCGTATGGAATACAAATCGTCCCCTTAAACCAAGGAGTAGTAAATTGCAATTCATGTAGATGCAAATTGGAACAAACTTTAAAAACATACTTAGTTATGAAAAAGTATCGAAAAGTTCAAAAAAATCCCTTGTGAGCAAAGTTATGTGGATAATTCAGATTCAGCTTGTAACTTTTGAACTAAAAAGTTTGTCAGGTTAACTTTGTAAATCATAATATACATTAGAGTATCCGCAAATAATAAATTTTTTTTACCGATTTTGTGATAAAGAGTGTTGGCCAAAACTAAAGCAACTTAATTTTGCCTGTATATTTTTTATTTACTAAATGGCCTTACTGTATTTACAATACTAATAGTTCAAAAATGTTTTGTTTGGAATGTATCGTTTTTGTCCGGTCAAAACTAAAGCAACTTTTTAGAAAAATCGTATTTTAATAATACATTTTAATTTTATGTATTTTATGATGACACATTTGTTATGTATCAACATATCCTAAGCATACTCACCAGATGACTTAACACAATAGGATCTGATATTGCACTTTTCATATTACTGGGACTTAAATTCATGTTATTTTCTGCAGTTCTTTAAGAATCTAAAATCTAGAATATTCAACACATTTGTATGTGTTTCAAATTAAAAGACTAGTCTGGCTATTTTATATTATAAATATTTTTTAACTGAAAACTTATTTTTAAAAATTTTGGAGCATACAATGTGGAAGGAAAAAACTTGGTTCTGATAGAGATATAATTTAACTTCAAAAAAAGTTTCCTTGGAAGGGTTGCCCACAAGTGTTTTATTTTAATATTTTTAACAAAGAAATAATTAGACCCTGAAAAGTTATTTGCATGATCTACATTTTTTAATTGATTATTATTTTAACGTTTTCAAACTTGGTTTCAACAGTGAGACACAAATGTATGATATACTGCTGTCAATTGCTATCAATTATAAAACTTATATTCCTAGCTTCATTTGTACAGTATTTTTCTTTTAATCTGCGACGTTTTTCTAAACACACAAATTAAAAAAAAAAACATTGTGCACAATCAAAAATCTTATAATTCTTTGAAATAGTAGTTTGTAAACCATTTATTTATTATATATACATACACTTAACTTAAACCTAAAATTATTATAACTTCTTAGAGTGAATTTTTTAAGTTTATAGATTATTTTATATTATATGATTGCCAAATCAATTTTTAAATCGAAAATCATCAACATTCTTCTTCTTTTTGATGACACGCCAAAATGAATTGGACTATACACATCAGATTTGTTGATATATATGACACAATATACTGAATTTAATATAATGGAAAACTAAAACCATACATATGTACATAGTTATAGAAAAAAATACATGTCTCCGCGTTCAACAAGAAAATTTGGATCAGGACTTTCCAAGAATCAAACCCAGAACATTCCCGGGCAGCGAAATTCAAAATATTTTTGTTCTGTCAGACATGTATGCCGAAAAACGCGCAAGTATACGTAGAAAAGGTATATCTGTCTTATCTGGCTCAACTGTACTATCAACCGAAACAAGCTCTAGAAAAATTGACAACGAGATTTTGCCTGCGAGTAATAATGACAACAATTTAGCGACGAAATCTAAGAATCAACCACACCACCAACGAGTCGTCTTACCTGGAACGGGAACTGCAAGTAGTACCATAATTAGTGCACGTCGCCCTAACTTGGTTAGTCGTGATTTGGAATTTCTGGCTCATAACACATTACCATTGAGTCGTACGATTACAAACAGCAGCATATGGTCTACAACACCCTCTAGTGGCATAAACACAACAAAAAACGTTCATCAAAAAAACAGGTGTGCACCCGTTATTCAATTTTGTTATTGTAAACCTTAACTATGTATTTAATTGTGTTTTATTTTTCGTTTTCATAAATCTTTAGATGTTTTTATTTATTTAATGAACTTTAATATTTTTCATTATGTTCTCTCTCAGCAAGTTTAATACATCCTTAATTTATATATCTTTGTTGTTTCTTTTCATATCTTGTTGTTTTAAGTAAGAGCTCATAATCATACCCTTCACAATGCTTTTTGCTTGTCTTATCTAAACAATCATTAAAACTATTGCCTTCAATTTATTTGATAATTTATTATGCATATGAGAACAATGCAGATTTGAAGGTTTTGAAGAGATTTTAATTTTGAAACATAATTTTGTAGTGTGAGAGTTAAACGTTGTAAAGTTTTTGAATATTCGATATTTCAGTCCAAAAAATTTCAAATTTTATTATATGAGATGAAATTTCATGTATTCAAACGAAAAATACCGAACAAGATTTGCTACTGTGAAACAGTAAGCTTATGACCTTAGTATATTTCTTCGATAGCATTAATTAGCATTATTTATTAGCTGTTAACAATTATGTAAAAACCATTTATAATACAATTGAAATCGTTAGTAGAAAAAAGTGAACAGAAGATATCCTGACTTTTGGAACAACCTTCGAACTAAAGTGTAATTTTAATGGATTACATACTAAAATTTAACTGATTGGCGTTTTATGCAATTTGTTGAATTTTTATTTTTCTGCATAAATTGACTTATTCTTTATAAAAAAGTGAGTGTGTACAAAAGAAATTCACTCTCGAAAAATTATAAAAACAGTTTTATGCGAATAAGGGCCAGTTAATTTTTTTTTTTTCGTTTTATTAAAAAAAAAAAAAAAACAATTGATGACATAGAATATTGTTAATTTGAAGTTATTTATTAAAAAGAAAGAATGCATTTGAAGTTAAGTTTATTTTATAAATTCATGTGTATTTCTTATCCAATAACGATAACATAAAAACATACATACCGTTAGAAAGGTCTTTTTTGTATCAAAAGACAACGGTTAGCTTTTAATTTTAATTTGAATAAAATTAAATCAGAATCACTTTGATCCTACACAAAATTATAGCTCTTTTTGCATAAAAATAACAGTCCATGTAAAGATATTTTTGCCAATATGATTTGCCTTTGGAAAGAAAAATTAAACCTTTTAAAACTAAAACTACTATAAGTTTGCATAAGAACATCATTTCAGGGTGATTATGTTCTCATTTTATTGCAATAAAAATAACTTCAAAACTATGTGTAATTCACTTAGATAGTACAATGTGCATTTCTGTTCATATAAATTGGACTGATAGAACTGATAAAAACCGTAGTATACTTTTTGAATCAGAACAAAAAGACCTTTTTAACGGAATGTATGTATGTTGCCATTATTGAATAAGAAAGACGAATATGCCATTTTGTTTGTTTGTATAAATTACACTGGTCGACAAGGTTTTCCCTTTGGCAATAAAACTTCACTTTTCCAATGGGTTATAAAGACCTAAATTCAAATCCAACTTCAAAATGAATGTATCACAATTTATGATGTAGGTTTTTCAAATTAAATCCGTGATGGTTTACCAAATCAATAATACCTTTTTTCCATATTCAGTTGGAATATTTTTATATTATTTCATATAATATTAAAAATTTCTTCATAAGTTGAAAGATTTCAGAACAGAAAAAAGAAACGTTGTATTGCTTAATTCCAGATTTTTAAATGAAGAAGGGTTACAAATAACAAAACTAAATTTATTGCATTTAAAGTTCAAGGTACGAACTAAATAGTACTGATTATTTCATATTAATACCTGCTCCCTTGGATTGGCCTTTTCGAATAAAGATTTTGATATCGAACGACCCTTCTGACGTATTACGTTTTTTTTCATAACAGTATATCCATTTATATCCGCTGCTTTCTTTATATATTCATATTCGATTGCAGTATGCAAATCTCATCTTGAAACAGCACTTGGCTTATTAAGTAGCACGATGCGATTCTAAATATAATTCAATGATGCAACAATTGACAACTACAGCATTTTTTGTGCAAGTTTTCAAAGTTTAAGGAAGGAGGACTTTCTAAATTTTCTTTTATAAGCATCTTTAAGCCTGTACTATTTTGTCCATTTTTTCTCCCTCTACTTTTTAGTGTTTTATAAATTAACATTCAAAAGTTGTAAAATTTAATTGATAAGTCATTTCTATAAAGTATTAAGACTCCAACAGTGACTATATTTTATTTCAAATCCTCTTTCTTAATTTCACAACTAAATGCCTACTTTACCACACGTTTTTAAATTTTGGTACTTACCGGGCTTGTGAAGCCGGAGTCACCGAATATCTAAACTAAGTAGTCACCATTGAATTTAACACCATACATTTTTTATTGAATTCTATTACCTTGTGTTTATTCCTAATCTTTCTAATTGTTAATGCTTTAAGTCAAAAATATTAGGATGGAAATAAACGTGCTTAGGTAAAAAATATACCTTTTGCAAACAGCAACAAAAAAACATTCATTAAAAATTAGAAAATTTACTTCATTTTTACAAATCTTACGGTAAAAATCCGTGAGACCGTCGTCATCAAGAAGAAGATTATGTTTCTCTTAAAAACAGAGAATAATTAGTTTATTAAATATTATTATTATTATTATTTATTAACAGGTAATTAAAATTACATGGTAATACTTAGTTTAACGAGCCAAGCTGCGGAGACTATTGGCTCTTATTTTAGTTTTAATTTAAATTAAAATGTTTGCTTTTAAAAGAAAATCTGATATTTTGTCGATATTTGTGGAACTAGGGTTTTGGAGAATTTCATTAATACATTTATTTTTAAATAAATTTTTGATTATGGGTTGCAATACAGGGCAGTGTTCTAGAATGTGATTCAGGTCCAACCTGGTATTGCAATTTGTACAAAGTGGTGGCGGATTTTTTTTGAAGAGATGCTTATGAGAGGTTGATGTGTGTCCAAGTCGAAGTCGTACAAAATTAGAGATTTTGTGTTTGGAAACGTTTGTTGGGTATACGGGGGCGAGTTTATTAGGGTTGAGTTTTTTGTAATGATGATGGTATAGACTCCAGTCGTGGGTTATGACGGATTTTGACTCTTTTTGAATGATTTTTAGCAGATCTTGTTTGGTGTGGATATTAAAGCTATATACAGGAGCATTATTGGCTGAGTTAGCTGCACTGTCAGCGTATTCGTTGCCCTGGATTCCTACATGTCCAGGGGTCCACATTAACTTGATATTGTTTGGTGATTTTGTGAGTTGGTATCTAATTTCTGATATGAGTTCAGTATTGTTGTTAGGGTTTTTTATGGCTTTAAGTACGGATATGCTATCAGAGCATATAATGTATTTCCCACGGTAATTAGACGCAGTTTTAGTAGCTTGTAGTATGGCGAATGCTTCTGCAGTGAATACTGAAGCGAATTCAGGCAGGTTGCCAATGCAAGCAATGGCACCATTTTCGAGTGTCACCGCAAATGATGTGTTTTCAGTTTTCTTAGAACCATCGCACAGTGCGGTATTTTGGTCGAAAACCTGGCCAAAAACATTTGGGTACATTTTTCATATCAAATAGGTACCAAATGACTACAAAGTTATTTGGAAGGATAAATTTTCATTTTTTAGGTACAGTAAAACCCACTTAAATGCCCATCCCGATTAGCCCAAAGAAAAAAAATTATTAAAAATAAAAAAAGCACGTACAACATTGCGTTATAATTTTTTTTAAAGCTAATATTTTATTCTTTGTTTTGATTTTTGATTTAAGTTGTTTAATTAAATAGTTTTTGAGAAATTAAGTTTTAAAGTTGAAATTTAGGAAAAAAAAATTTTGTTTCGGTTTTTAATTTATTTTTTTTTTTAAATCTGTTTATCAAGGACATTTTTTGTGTCAATATTCAATGACCAGATATATTTTTAGTCAAATACAAAAAACCTCATACCGATAAATGTCATAGTTTATAAGAAATTAGAAAAAAACTGAAAGATACTTTTTCCTAGAAAATCCCTTTTTTCCTTTTTTTATGAGTGAAGTTTTCTTAATCCGGGTGTTCAACTTTCATTCCAAAATTTTATGTCCCAGTATACAGGTAACCAAGTCTAAAATACCTGCGACCCTCTTAATCCAAAATACGAAGAATTCGAGATGTGGATTAGTTGTATATTGTATGAGTACAGGTCAATTATTGAATAAACAGATTAATCCTTTTTTGTTTTTCCTTTCACAACTTTTGTTTTATAGCAAGTAATAAAAAATTACCAGGATTAATTTAATTTTATAGTTTGTATTTTATTATTTATTCTTTATCTTTCATCATTAACATCTTCATCATTGGTATTTACAATCAAAAATTCGAGAGCCTCCTTTGAAAACGATTGTTTTTTTGTCTTGCTTGTCCTTAACCCTCTACTGCACGCACTATGATCCAATGAAAAAAAAATTATTTTTTTTTCGTTTTTGTTTTTCATTTTGTAAAATTAAAAGAATTAAACAAAAAAAAATTGTTTAAATAAATTTTATTAAAAGTTAATAACTTTTGCCATATATGGCTTCTTGTGCAGTTACACATATTTCAATAAACTTAACTTTTGCCATATATGGCTGCTTGTGCAGTTACGCATTTTTCAAGCTCACAAAAAAATCAAACATGTATACCTAGAACTTACTTCAACAGTTAAAAAAAAAAACATTTTCATAAATATTCGTATCAAAAGTAAAAATTTAATAAAAGAAACAAAAAAACTAGGAATGAAATGATGTGAAACAATTTCGATCTTTGTTCAGGCACAGACTTACTTTGCATTTTTTACACATAATAAATGACCTGTATTTGCAGTCGTTTTGGTATAGCTGCCTTGATTTCTGCCATTCCAAAATGTGATCCATTGCGTCCAAACGAACAGAATTCAATGGAAAGTCATGGTGCCTTCCTTTTTTCTTCAAATGTTGAGTTGAGGAAGCGGGGGTCAAAGGATTTTGTGGTTTATATGTCTTGGCACCGTTGAAACCAACCTGGACACAACATTTCCGCTTACACCCAAATCTGGAAAACCATCTGGTATAACGTTGCTCTGCTCCCCTGCGAATATATCAAAATCATAGCTGAATCCCGATATTCCGCTTAAAACGAAGTTTTTGTAACCCCATTTATGTGGCTTTTTTGGATTATACTGCTTAAGGTGATGTCGACACTTAGTGGAATTGTTTGTTCGTCCACTGCAAGATGTTCTTCTCTTGGTATAAGAAGAAGTCGTTCCCTTATATTATTTAGGAGTGGCCTGACTTTGAAAAGCTGGTCGTGTCCAGGTTGACCAAATCGAACAAATTTATCATTATAATAATAATTATAATAATTATCAGCGAAATGGAGACATTTTTTATTTCCTCCCACCGCCTACATGGCATGGTCTCATAAACAAGAGGCTGTCCTAGTTGGGAGTTCCAATACCGCCTGGTAGAAGGCAATTTTATGAGGGACGTGAAAAGAGAAATACCGACAAATTGTTCCATTTCACTTCGCGTTATGTTGACTGGCTTATTTATGTTGTTTTGCAATGCTTTTCTGTTAGATTCCTCAACAATCATATCAAACAGTTCTCCCGTGAAAAGAAAAGAAAAAAAGTCAGCGGGGGAGGACATTTCTTCTGGAAGCTCTTTTGTCCCTAAAAAGGGATAATCGCTTTCCATGTATGTTGCACAGGATTCGCTCCTCCATGTTACTTTTTGCTTTTTTTTCTTATCTTTCGATCTCAAAGTTGACAATGGTTTTTCATCATCCGAATCGTACTCGCTTTCATCGATTTCAGGCACCTCCATGTGTTCTTTACAGTCCATATTTCATCCTCACTCTGAAAACCATCACCACGAACAGCACAAAATCCTTTTCCGTAGAATGAAATTGACGAGATCATTGTTTTTCACTGCAAAAAAAGCACAAGCAGCCATAAATATATGACACCATAAATATTGTTGTGAATGGATAAGGAGCCATATATGGATGTTGTCAAAAACACGCCGTGTCTTGAATTCCACGGACATAATTGAACATTTAAAACTTTAATATTACTTACCAATATTGAATCTATCTAAAAAAAAATTAATTGCCAATAAATTATGTACAAGCCAATGAAAAATGAGCTTTTATATCTATGTTTTTTTTTCAACGGTCACACCACGCGCACTGTCAAATTTAATTGCGGATTTTCGCGATTGTGCAACGAAAAATAAAACCAAATACACTAAAAAAATATAAACAATGAACTGTTCTAAGATATCAAAACGGTACTTTTCCAATATCAGTTGCGCAATCCAAGCAGCCGGCGTTTAAAAATCAAAAGCCATATATGGCTTCTTGTGCAGTAGAGGGTTAAACTACTGATATAAGGGTCTGACGTCAATAAAAGCCGGTTAAGCACATCCTCGTTGCATGCAGTCCTGGAGAATTTTCGTGAAAAGTTTTCCCTGTATTGGCGGAAATGCTTATTTCTAGCTTCAGCAGCTTCTTCGGACAACTGGCCGATTGGCAACAATGCATGGGATATGACACTGGTAGAGTGGATTGAAATCTTATGCACTGTTGGAGACATAGGCTGCCATGGATACAAGTTTACGTAATATTTAGCAGTATCCATCGTAAATTTTGCGAATTTTAGAAGATCTATCTCATAACCAGAGGATATCACCTCTAATATAATTTTGAATTTTTGTATCAATGATAAATCCACGCTTGTAATGGAAGCTGTTCTTCTTGGCTATTAAAAAATCTGCGCGAGGTGTTGCCATCATTAGTGTTGCCATACAAAGCCTTTGGAATGTCCACCAGTGAGCCCATTTTATCGTGAAACTCGTATTGACTAGAAGTTAAATTAGCGACGAATATCCTCAAAGCGTTTTCAGGAGTGTGTTTCTCAGTTTTCCGGGTTTTACTGCCAATCGCAGCTGCTTTCCGGAGCTTCATAGCCCTGGTTGGAGTTTGGGTCGCAACCTCCATCACTTTTGCGACATCAATATTTCCCGCTGCTCGTTGACTCATCTGTGCTGCGTATGTCAGTTCATCAAAAGACACACTCTTTCGAAGTTCCTCTGTTTTTCGACGTTTTGTTCGGTCACTTGATTCCCCGAACTCTTTGCTTGGGCGACCTTTAGACTTTCCGGGAAGTATGCCAACAGGTAGCGTTACTTCTTCGCTAAGCCACTCTTCATTCTTATCCAAGAAACGCTTTTCTGTGCAGTTGCAGAGTTGCCATCTCCGTTTATAGTTTGCTTTGAACGCCTTGATAATTTTTGTAAGTTCATCTATTTTCTCTGGGGGACAGTTTTTGATATCCATACATTTTTTATCCAAATCTTTAAGCTTACCGTCGAGGAGTCTTTTTGAGCTTCCTCTTACCAACTCATGGAGCTGTTTCCTGGTCAGAGACAAGGTGGAATTAGAGTCATCTGGAATAATATAAAAAATGTTTAGTTATGGTCGCTTGAAAGGAGTTTTTTTCAAATGCTTTGTTTTTTCTTAGGTGAAAACTTGTGAATGGTTCTGAAATGCAGGATTGTTCTACATATCCAGAAGTTAAATAATATATATGACAAACTTTGTTGCGGGGTGTTGCCAATATTCAAAAATACTAATGTTTGGTAAAAATAACGGAAAAAGTGCAAATTTTGTAAGTACATTCTTTAACTCATCGATATGAAGAACTTAAGTTGAATATATAAAAATTTCTTTGCTTAAAATATTGTACATACCTTGATTTACGATATCCATATCAAATTTTTCACAAAAGTCACTTTTAAGATTAAAAAAAAAAACACTTAGAAAATACACTTTTTTTTTTAAAAAAAATCGCAAACAAACTCGTGCTTTTTCAAAAAGTGCAAGTTGCAACTGATGGTGTCGCGAACGGGGGTGACGAATTTATAGATAGACTTCACTAATAAGTAGCCTGGATATATACCTGTTATGGGACACATGCTTAATCCTGAGGGTGAAAGTTGACAAAATTGATTTATGGTCACGTTTCAGGTCAAAATACCACACTGTGCATCGGTAAATATAAATTTCCATCCATCCGATTTAAATTCGAGTGAGATGGCTGTGTAGAGTTGGCGGTAGATACTATTGCTGGTATTTACTTTTTTATAACTAGCTAGAGTTAATATTAGAGATTCCGGATTGATGAACCATAGGGGAATACGGGGAGTAACTTGGCGCTCCTGTTTAGTTGGTAGTTCAAACTCAGCTGCTTTTATAAAAATCGTAGCAATGGCGGATGGGATCCTTTTTTTAAGTTTATGATCAGATGCTTTTTTGAAGTCGTTATCGATTATTGAATTTCTGGAAAACGACAGTTTCGCAAACAGTTCAGCAGTTATAGTATCTCTTCGTTCCTCTATGCTTGGAAGTCCTGCTTCTGCTAATATATTTTTTATAGGTGTTGTTGGGAACGCGTTGATGCTTCTCCTTGCTGCGGCGTGGTAAGTTGGTTTTATTATATTTAAAATTGATTTAGGACAATGCCCATATATATAAATCCATATTGAATCCTACTTAAAACTAACATTCTCGTAGTGTTTGAAAGGGTATTTATATGTACGTTACTTTTATTTGATCTATACAGTGTTGTTTCCAAGAATACGTTATGTTAAAGACTAAACCTAGAATACTTAAGTTACTAACATTTTGGATTTGTACATTGTTTATATTAAGATTAAGTTGTGCACAGTTTTGTTTTCTACAAATGTGGAGCAATTTACATTTTTGGATCGACAATTTGGCGCCTGACGTTTTCGACCAATCTATAATTTCTTCTAGGGCAATTTGAAACAAGATTTTACTTTTGTCAATATCATTAATTTTACATAAAATATATATATCGTCTGCATAAATGCAGTGATCTAGTAATTTTTGCTTTTTCAAAATTATGTTTATATCGTCGAATGCAATTATAAATAAAACCACCGAGAGAGGTGATCCCTGGGGTATACCGTTATACAATGGGTAGTTGGAAGAGTAGACGCTATTAGTCTTTACACAAAAAGTTCTATTTGTTAAAAAGGATCTTACATAACCGTATATTTTTCTTCCAACACCCCATTTTGTAAGATTTTTCAGAACTACATGGAGACCTATTCTATCGAAGGCTTTTTCGAAATCAAGGGAGAGAATGGATACGTGGTTTTTTGCTGATAGAGCTTTTGTAGCAAAATAGTCGATATGAAGAAGAGCGTCGACACATCCTCTGTTGGATTTAAAGGCAACTTGGTTAGGACTTATGAGCTTGTTTGTTTCGGCAAACCATAGTATGCGCTTTGCAATTATTTTTTCCATTATTTTGGATAGGCATGGGATAAGGGAGATTGGGCGGTATCCTTTGATTGTATTTTTATCTTTTTTTGGTTTCGGAATAGGTATAATTGTAGAAGATTTCCAGGTATGAGGAATGATAGAGTTGTTTAAGATACTATTATAAAGATCAAGAATTCTCTGCTTAGTTTTATAAGGTAGATTTTTCAGCATTGGATAAGATATTTTATCTCTGCTTGGGGTTTTGCCTTTGACCTTGCTAAGTGAGGTTTCAAGTTCGATTAATTTTATCGGTTGTTCGATACGTCGAGCTGTCGGATTAGCAGCATGTTGAGTTGAGTGGTTAAGGCTATCTAATTTTGCTCTAACGAAAGCGTTGGAGAAATTTGTATCTTCCGATGCTTTTGACCAAGTTTGTGCGATAAAATTAGATATTTTTGGCGGGTCTGTGATCGTGTCATTATTTGATTTAATGCAGTTTATTGCGAGTGAGGTTGGGTTGCCAGTGAGATGGCGGATATTTTGCCATATTTTGGCTGGGGAGGAGTTGGGGTTTATATTTGAGGTGAAGTCGGAGAAGCTTTTTGCTTTGCTGTCTTTAAGTAACCGTCTAAATTTAGCATTTGATTTTTTATAAATTATTAAATTTTGTGTTGTGGAGTTTTTTTGAAAGTTATTTAGTGCAATCATTTTTTCTTTTCGTCGCAATGAAAGTTTAGTGTTCCACCAAGGGACTACATGTTTTCTTTTAATTGGAGCAGATTGAGGGATGGACAAATTTGCAGCAGTTCTGATTACTTTGAGCAAGAGAGCCGCTTCTTTGTTATTGTTTAATGACGGCGCTTTATCCGACAAGTATTCAGAGTTTATCTGTTGAAATAGTGTCCAGTTGGATAAGTCAGTTTTAAATTTAGGGTCAAATGTTTTTGAGAACGTAATGGTTACACTATTTAATGAGGTGCCTCATTTTCGCTGACGACATAGTTTTTCTGGCGGAATCAGTTGACGGAATGCAGCTCATGATCAACCGTCTGGAGCGCTACTGTGATCTTTGGAACCTGACTGTTAAATGATGATCTTCAGGGATGGAGGTGGTAGATACTCGAGAAACGAAAGGTGGACCTACAAGGGTCAGAATTTGGAAATTGTTCGAGAGTATAAGTATCTCGGTGTATTGATCTGTGCTAACCTTAACTTTAAAAAACATTTCGAAACTAAATTAGCTGAGGCAAAGAGAGCTATTTCTTCAATCTGGGGACGTTGTATAGAGAGTAGGTCTGTGGACCATAGCGCAAAGATCCAGATATTTCGTGCCACTGTTTCTTCCATCATGTTGTATGGTGCTCAAGTGTGGGGTTGCTGGCAGTTTGATGTTGTTGAAAAGTTTCAAAGATATTTTCTTAAACGCATTTTTCGGTTGCCGGCCTGTACTCCAAATTACATGGTGCACCTTGAAACTACAATGCCACCGTTATTCTTAAATACGCTAAAATTACACTTCGATTATATAATGAAGCTGCTGGAGATGGATGAAACAAGACTACCCAAATTGATCCTCAAGTCGATAATTACTTTAAGAGGCAACCTCGTCAAAAAATGGGAAGAAATAGGCGTTGAGTATGGAGAAAGGTTACAGATTCAACCAGGTATCGGACCCACTATTCTGAGAAACATGTTTCAAAATTTACTGGGTGGTGTAGCGCGCTCAGCTTACAGTGGTTATACCTTGGAAGCTCAATCTTCTCAGTATAGGACGATATATAGCCAGCTCGACTACAACTTACAAGGAAGCTCCTACTTCTTAAACAGATTACCGCTTTCAATGATAAGTACGATATTTAAAGTAAGAGGGGAAATGATCAACCTTAACTACATTCCACATCGTCCGGACCTACCTATTTTGTGCGATATTTGCAACCTCAAGGAAAGAGAAGATATTTATCATTTTATTGCCAGATGCCCGATTCTAAGTGAATTTCGAGTCAGATTCTTCGGTAAATCCATAATGACTATGAGCGAAGTTTTATGTATTTTGAATGGAAGTCTTGGTTGGGAGAAATTGTATAAATACACAACGATGGCACTGAATTATAGAACCCGAATAGTCGAAGGCGACTTTTAAATTTTATTTTATTTTTCTATTTTAGTAAGAAATGTATAATATTGTTATAATGTCATTCTGGTAGACGGCTTTAAGCCAAACCATATTAAACTATGAAATTTATTGTATATATAATTGAAATATTATAAATAAAGTTTCTATAACTAACTAACTAACTATTTAATGAGGTCAAAATCGGGAAGTGGTCACTATTGTGTAGATCATCTAATGTCTTCCAAGCTATTTTTGGGAGAAGCTCAGGTGAGCAACAGGTTACGTCAACATGGGTTAACGTATTGTGTGTTGAAAGGTGGGTGGGAGATCCGTCGTTCATAATAACGAGGTTGTTGTCCGAGAAGAAATTTTCTAGTACTTCGCCCTTTTTATTGGTGATTGGAGATCCCCAAAGTGTATTCCAGGCATTAACATCACCTCCAAAAATGATTGGAAGATTGACTTGACTAATTATATTTTCTAGTTCGTTTTTATTAAATGTTTGTTTTGGGGCTAAATATATGCTTATGTATGTGAATTTTGTTTTATCTTGTATTTCAACAGCAAGGGTTTGTAGGTTTGAGTTCAAAGGTATTATTTTGTGAGGGGTATTTTTTTTAATTAAAAGAGCTATACCTTGTTTACCAGTATCATTGTCTGGCGAATTATAAAGATAACCATCGAAGGCTTTTGGGAAACTTAGCACCTTGTCAAAGGGGCAGTGAGTTTCTTGAATAGCGACGATTGTAGGATTGTGATGTTTAATCAAAATGTTTAGCTCATCAAGATTATTTATGAATCCAATCATATTCCACTGGAGAATATTGAGAGCTACTTCGATGCTACATGAGTTCCACGCACTTGTTTTACCAGAGGCAAGAGAAGGGTGGATAGAGAGAGTATTTTTTGGGTTTTGGTTTGTGGGAGGGAGCAATTTGCGCACATTGTGCGAGTGCATGGGTCAGGATTGTGAGGAGGAAGGCTACAAGTTTCGCATATTTTAGTTCCACCGCAACGTTTTGTTGTATGTCCCAGCAATTGGAAGTTGCGGCATCGCATTGGGTTGGGAATATATTCCGTAATTTTGGCTGTGTAAAACCGATATCAACTGATTTAGGGATTTGGTAGAGGTCAAATGTGAAGAGCATAAGACCTGAAGATTTTTGTTTTCCATCATCACCTTTTTTTTGGAACTTATATCGGGTGATTTTTTTGAGGTTAGGATTTTCATGCATTAGTATTTGACAGATCTCGCGGGATTTCAGACATGGTGTCAAAGAGAAAGATGCTCAGTATGCTTTGACATTTCATCATGAATAGACTTACTAACGAGCAACGCTTGCAAATCATAGAATTTTATTACCAAAATCAGTGTTCGGTTCGAAATGTGTTTCGCGCTTTTTTATCGACAGATTTTGTTCAGCGATGAGGCTCATTTCTGGTTGAATGGCTACGTAAATAAGCAAAATTGCCGCATTTGGAGTGAAGAGCAACCAGAAGCCGTTCAAGAACTGCCCTTGCATCCCGAAAAATGCACTGTTTGGTGTGGTTTGTACGCTGGTGGAATCATTGGACCGTATTTTTTCAAAGATGCTGTTGGACGCAACGTTACGGTGAATGGCGATCGCTATTGTTCAATGCTAACAAACTTTTTGTTGCCAAAAATGGAAGAACTGAACTTGGTTGACATGTGGTTTCAACAAGATGGCGCTACATGCCACACAGCTCGCGATTCTATGGCCATTTTGAGGGAAAACTTCGGAGAACAATTCATCTCAAGGAATGGACCGGTAAGTTGGCCACCAAGATCATGCGATTTGACGCCTTTAGACTATTTTTTGTGGGGCTACGTCAAGTCTAAAGTCTACACAAATAAGCCAGCAACTATTCCAGCTTTGGAAGACAACATTTCCGAAGAAATTCGGGCTATTCCGGCCGAAATGCTCGAAAAAGTTACCCAAAATTGGACTTTCCGAATGGACCACCTAAGACGCAGCCGCGGTCAACATTTAAATGAAATTATCTTCAAAAAGTAAATGTCATGGACCAATCTAACGTTTCAAATAAAGAATCGATGAGATTTTGCAAATTTTATGCGTTTTTTTTTTTAAAAAAAGTTCTCAAGCTCTTAAAAAATCACCCGATATATGTCTATGACATCTTGAGATTTCATTTCGCTAATTATTTCAATTTCAGGTACGTTAATGAGGCATGGCGCATAACAGATTCCTTTCGTTTGGTTAAGTTTATCATGTAGGTTCACAGTTACTGGGCAAACACCAGCAAGATCTTTGATTCGAAGGAAAATGTCGGCGGTCTTTTGAGACCTTACAAGTATTAGTAAACTACCGTCGCGAAGTTGGTTTATGCTTTCGTAATCTTGACTTATAGCATCGATGGATTTTTTAAGGACAAGTGGGCTCAGTGATGTGATGGGTTTTTCGTTCGATTTTGGGGAAATAACGATAAATCGAGGATTTTTTACAGTGATAGATGGGAGGCTTGGGAAAGCGTTTGGTAGTATGGTGTTGTGTTTTGTTTTTTTTTTTTTTTGGGCTGAAGGTCGGGGTCAGGATCGGGGTCAAGATTCGCAAATCGACCACCTACATATATTATTTGGCCAATTGGCCATTTCAACTGTTTTTTCTTTTATACACTGGGTACACTCAAATGCGATACCGAGGAAAAGAAAGAAAAAAAAAATAAAGAGAGAAAGTGGTTTAAAAAGAGAAAACCGGTTTCCGCGCTTGGCGACAAAGTTAATCACACAGTAACTTGATGAACGGTGTTATCGGTTCTAGAGTTAGTCGGTGACTGAGTTTATTAAATAAAAAATCTATATTATTTAAAATAAAACGAATAATATGTCAAAAACAACAAGCCAGAAAATAATAAATGCTTACTATTTTACCATTTTAAAATGAGTGTTTAGCTTAGTTTAATTAGCAACCAACCAACAGGAAAATCCTTATAATCCAATGTTGCTATAAATTCGCAAACAACTGCTAAAAACGTAGACACCTCCTAATCCAGCAATTAACCTATTACGAATCCAACAATAGACAAACCTCTACATCCTTCAAATTTGTTATTAATAATAATAAGTAAGGAAAGTGCACAATGCACTTAAGAGTTAAGATTGAATATAACTTAAATGTATAGGTACCGTGTTTCTTTTGTAATCGAACAAAAAAAGATCATTATTATCATGAACGTATTGCAAACAAGAACCTCATAAGTTCAGTTTTCCTACAAATAATGTTAAAGGCTTTGTTAATTTCATCTTACACCATCATTTCTTTTGTTAACAAAAGACCAAGAGGCCCGTAATCATTTCACAATTTTGCCATCAAATCTTAAGGAAAATCATATTCTGGGCTAATGGTCCCAACCTTTTTTAACAATATTAAAAACCTTTTTTGATTATTACATAAATTTGTCAAAACAAACAACTGCTTTTCGCATTATTACCTCACCTCAATATAATTTATCGTTAACAGTTGTACCATTTGAAATTGCTTTTGTCACTAATAACACCCACAACTCGATTTACACGGATAACGTTTACATACTTTGACTTGTTCTTCTACTTTCGGTGCATACGAAATTAAATGTATTATTTATTTTTAGTTGTTTATTAAAACAAAACATTTATTTTATTTATTTACATCAATTAGAGTTAACAGTATACTCAAATAGACTAATGAATAACAAAAGTTTATATAAAATATTATATTATATACTAAGTATGGAAAGTTGAAAAAAATAGACTGAGCATATACGAGGTTTGTTCAAAAAGTACCCGGAATTGTCGTTTTTTCAAAAAATATTTATTTATTCGTTTACATCAATGTGGTCCCCTTCAAAGTAGCCCCCCAGATATGATAGACTTATGCCAGCATTTTTTCAATCTTGGAAGGACTCTTGACATTCACTTTTTGATGTGTCCTTGAGCATTCTCAGCGATTCGGCCTTTATTTCTTCAATCGAGGAAAAACGCAGTCCTTTCATGGGTCTCTTTAACTTTGGAAACAGGAAAAAGTCACGCGGAGCCATATCTGGTGAATATAGAGGTTGGGGCATGACTACGGTATTGTTTTTGGCCAAACAATTACGAACAAGCAACGACGAGTGAGCAGGTGCGTTATCGTGGTGCAAAAGCCATGAATTGTTTTTCCATAAATCTGAGCGTTTTTTTCGGATTGCTTCACGCAAACGTCGCATAACTTCAAGGTAATACTCCTTATTAACTGTACAACCTTGTGGTAAGAACTCTTGATGCATTATGCCATTATAATCGAAGAAAACAGTAAGCAAATTCTTCACATTTGATCGAACTTGACGTGCTTTTTTCGCTCTTGACGTTGGATGCTTCCAGGTGGACGATTGTGCTTTGGTTTCGACATCATAACCGTACACCCATGTTTCATAACCAGTTATGACCCTTTCAAGCAAACTTGGATCGTCGTTGACGTCATTTAACAGCTCTTGAGCGATGTTCATGCGATTGTTTTTTTGGTCAAAATTCAGCAGTTTCAGCAAAAATCGCCGAGCTCATAAAAACACGTCGAACCTTAGAAACTACCACAGACAAAGTAAAAAGTGAATATAGCTGAAAATTGCATCATACTTTAGGGATATGTATACCAACACAAAAAAAAATGTTGACCTTCGGACTCTCCAGACCCTCGGAATTAAAAAATTCCGGGTACTTACGTTTTCGCGAAAGAAGAAACGATTTCTCAAATCACGTGAAGGAGCGTATAGATCTATAAGAGCTAATAAAAAGGGACAGTCTATGTGGTAAGATAAGATGTCATGAATAAAAGTTATCGCATATATCTTCCTTCGGTTCTCTAGTGACTGAATATCGATAAGTTGACATTCCTACAATGTAAGAGGGCATTTCAATGTTCCACCTTAATTTAATAAACACATATCGTGTGAATTTTTGAATTGCTTCTATTCTACGGTTATGGATGTTATAAAAAGGATTCCAAATGATGCAGCAGTATTCTAGAACTGACCTTAAATAACTAATAAAAAGACTCTTCAACGTATACGGATTATGTAAGTCAACAGAGTTTCGATAAATAAAACCATGGAATTCGGTTTGTTGACTAAAAATTCGATATTTTTGTGAAAGTTCAATTTATGGTCAAAAATAACTCCAAGGTCTTTTTTTATAGAAACTTTTTCAAGTGTATGGTTCCCAATGTTATAATTGTATTCAATCAAAAATTGGTGGCGAGTAAAAGAAAGTGATTGACATTTCGGAATGTTCAGATTTAATTGATTTATCTTACACAAGTCAGAAATTCTTTCGATTTCATTTTGCAAAAGATCACAATCGCTTGTACTTTGTATGCGTCTAAAAAATTTCATATCGTCTGGAAACAGGAGATATACATTGAGTTTTGAAGTAAGTAAGTCATTAATAAAAACGAGGAATAAGATTGGACCTAAATGGCTTCCCTGGGAAACTACTGATAAAACGATTATAGGATTTGATAGATTTGAATCAATATGCACATACCGACAACGTTTAGTTAAATATGTTTTTAACCAGTTAAGCATATAAGAATGAAACCCGATTTTTTAAAGTTTTTCAATAGAATATGGTGATGCACCCTCTCAAATTCCTCAGCAAAATCTGTGTAAATAACATCCACTTGGTGACCCTTATCCATTTCATTCACTACATAATTAGTAAAAATTACTCAGTTCGAAGAAGTGGATCTACAAGAAGCGAAACCGTGTTGAAAAGGAGATATTATTTCTTTGAGTACAAATTTTAGTTGTGCGCAAACTGTCTTTTCAAATAACTTCGCTATTACACATACTTTACTATAGGCCGATAGTTACAAACGTCTTCTTTGAAACCATTTTTATGAATTAGTATTATATAGGACGTTTTCCATTCAGGAAGAAACAACCCATGATGAAGTGAGTTATTAAAAAAGATGAATAATATTTTGCAACAAGCGGAAGCACACTTTTTTAAAAGAATAGGGGGAATTCCATCAGGGCCAACATTATTATCTTCGTACATTCATTTAATGCATTTTGTTCTTCTGGTAAAGTTATACTTAAGGGCCTATGTTTATATCATTAGAAAAAATAAAGTAATCATTTGAATTGAATTGGTGATTCAATGTAAAAAAAACTCAGAGAAAGCATTACAAATGTCAGTTAGATTATTTAAAGTCGATCCTGAATACTGCATACATTTTAGTATTCCAATATATTTTCTTGTATTTTTTATAAAGGTTCAGAAATATTCGCGATAGGATTTAAGTTTAGATTCAATTTCATTAATACTCGTATAATTCTTATATAGGAATTTATTAAGAACTTTAAAATTCTTCTCCAAATTAAAGTAATCTGTACGGAGATTGACATTTCGTGAAAGTTTGTGTGCTTTATTTTTGTATTATAAATTAATAAGCTTTCTGTTATACCAAGGAAGTTTAGATGTGTTGAAACATTTAATTTTAGGCACGTATAGATCAATACCCTCTCTCAGATAGTTTAAGGAATTGTTTTAGGAATCTGATAAATTTTGACAGTCAATCGTGCCTGGTGACAACGAAAAGTTGTTAATATAACTCGAAATGTTATTAAAATCAGCTTATATTTAATTCGATCTTGATTTGGTTCAAAGAAATTAATGACATTGAATTTAAAAGTAAAACCTACACGGTGAATTAAATTTGAAAAATATTAAAAAGGCTATTATTGACTGATACACAAAGTTCTTTATCTATACAAATAACAAATCAAGTCTTCTTTCTAGACTGTTTTTTATTTGTTAATTTGAACTACATAAATCAAAAGAGGTCAAAGAATCAACAACTAAAGATTCATTTTCAAGGTTAATACAAAGATTAGGCAGATAAAAATCACCAAGAATTATAACATGTTGATCGTTTTTTAGTTTAGAATGATAAAAAATACAATTATTTATGTGTGACTCATATAATTCTAACAAGCTATTGGGTGAAATGTAGCTTAAAAATATAAAAACCTCCTTGCAACTATTTTATGATACCTTTATTATAATTTGGTCCACACCAAATGAAAAATAATATAAGAAAATGATAAAATAAATACTTTTTGTCAATGCGATTTTATATTAATTTTTAAACTAAGACTATAATCGACACTTTCTTAAAATAAATTATTTATTTAAATGCAGGCCTTCACAAGCCAAACTAAATAGTATAAAGGATCTTGAAATTGTATCACTTTTACCGTAATATATATAAGAACGTGACGAATAAGAAACAATTTTTTTTTCAAAGGAGTGAAAATTGGATAAGAGCAAGTAGGACAAAATAATCTTTATTTGAGCTCAAGGCACTTCTTGCCAACATAATAAGATATTGTTTATTTCTCGTTTTTATAGTCTGGATACCCAATAAGAGGCATCTCTGCTCATATCAAGGCATTGATTATTGTCATTAAAAGTTTTATGTGTACAAAGCTTGAATTCTACTGTAAACAGCAAATCATCAGAATTTTGTATCCAAGACGAAAGATAATGTATTTAGTTATGGATACAACTTTAAAACCAAAAAAGTTGCCTAGCTTACCAGGCTATAATAAAACTTTTTTACGACGACCCATTTACGTAAAATGATCGAAGAAGCAAGACTTGTTTTAGTAAATGATTACATCTTCGAATGCATAGCTATACTTTTGTAATGTCCTTCGTATGCTTTATTATTAATAATTTAACAGACATATCCAGTTGCATTCCTCCCCTTAAATAGTTTAATCATAACACTCGCATTTCTAGGCATGCTCATTAATTTACTCTTGAGTACAACCTTGGTCGTACCATGAAGTACTGAGTTTTTTTTTTCTTAAACGTACTAGTGAAAGTGGAATGCCTTTACCACGCTAGGTCTTTCTTCGTCGTTGCAATGCTTGAGAATCCAAAACCAATGTACACCTACATCTCCTTTTTTTTGTCTTAATTAAATGAGTATACAAATCTTATCCAAGTTTTCAACGTTTTTAATTATTTGCATAGCAATTAAATTTAAATTATTCATCGCAATCTGTTCTGAATACCTGAAACATACCTGACCTCCTCAATAAACGCAAAGCACGCAAACATTACACATTGCTATGTATAAATTTATATTAAAATGCCTTCATAGGGCGTTTTCCTTTTTTAGTTCAGAGCAGAGCTCGAACTGTCAAAAAAATAATTGTGTTTCTTTTTGAGCTCTGATCGCTCAGAGCTTCAAATTCGTGTTTCTTTTTTAGTTCTGAACATGTTCAGAGCGCGCTCCGTGAGCTCAGAATAAAATAACAGAGTAAACGGAGTAAAATGCTGAACACAAACAATTTGATGTTGAAAGCCGGGAAATTAAAAAAAAATCATCGTCAAAACAATAAAAATGGCGCAAGAGGCTGGTCGCTCTAGTGCAGAAGGAAAAATTAATAATAATTTAGAAAAAACTAATTGCATATAGCATTTTTATGAATCAAATTTATTTCAGGCGTCAAATGGACCAACGCTATGACTGTTTTTTTAATTTATTTATTTAAAGAAAATTTTTAAACGCCTTCAAACAGACGACATTTCAAATCATGACACTTTAGTGCTCAAGTTGTTTCATAATTAAATCAGAGAGCTCTGAACATACTCTGCTCAGAACTCTACTCTACTCTACTCTGTTCGCTCAGAGTCTGCTCAGAGCTCAGCTCTGAACTAAAAAAGAAAAACGCCCATAAATATAGAACTTACCATATTCTTAGATCTCATTACGTTTCACGAAAGACTTATTACCCAGACGGCAGAATTATGTATACTACAGAACTTGGCTCCTTTTTTTTAAATTTAAGTTATTGGTTTTTTGGTTCCCATGCTGAAAGTTAGTTGGAAATATCAAAAAACAATTTCAGAAATCAATATTTATATTTAGTACTTTCCTACGATGAGATTTCCCATATACTATACACCTTAAATTTGATAATTTTCCTTTAATTGTCTACTTTTCAGCCAGCGGTATTTTATAAAGGTTGTTTCTTTAGAGGGTTTAAAGTATTAAGTTGGCAACGCTATTTTAACTAGCGGCCATTTTCTCAGCTGTCAAGTGATTTGTTTTTAGTTTGGTTCAGAATTTCAACATGAATACAATAATTTCTCAAAAAACGTTTCCAAATTGTCCAAATTTATTTTGAAAATTCTGTTTTTTTTTGTCATAAGAGAATATTGTTTATATAAGAAGTTGATTTTTGGTGGAACAATTGGTTCGTACAGAACGTTATTGGACTGTACAGAACGTTACAGTCAATGAAGACCGCTACAAATCCATGATTACAGGCTTTTGCTTTCATAAACTGAATAACCAATTTCAATGTACGGACCCGTTAATTTGCTTCTAAGATTGTGTGATTTTACGCCGCCGCTTGACTATTTTTTGTGGGGGTATGTGATGTTGCTAGTCTACGCCACAAATGTTGAAAAAAGTAATTTCCAGCCGTTTAAGTTATGTACCAGAAATCATATTTAAATTATAATGCCATAACGCATAAAGTAAATTTCATGTCAATATCTAAATATCTTTACATTTTGAAGTTCTATAACTCTAAAAACAACCATTAATACGCACTGTATAGAGTATTTCTCAGAATTGAATACACTACAGAAGTAATTTTTTTTTTCCTAAAATTCTCGTTTATTTTTCATTATCTGGCAAGAACAACTTAAGAAACGTAAAGGACAGCTTTATAGAAAATTTCATTTTCTACACAAAAGTCCAGAAAAGTCAAGCCGATAAGGATTGATATTTTTTGAGACATAAGACTCCGCGAACATAAGAATTGTATGAATTCTATTAAATTTGAAAGCAATTGTTTTAACATTCTGCAAAAAAGCATTTAATTTAATTAGTATGTTATACTAGCGGCCCGGTACGTGCTTCGCTACGTATAAGGCATAGTAATAAAAAAAATGATTATTAAGTTCATTTATTCAAACAAAAAAATTTTTTAAATTGCTAGCTATTTAAAAGTCCAAATGACCCAAATGATATATTGTTTATATTATATTTATCAGCAAAGATAAAAAATAAAAAAGAATTGGGTACTCTTACTATGGTGGGTCTATATGGGTTAGTCTAAAACAGTTGGATAAACAATATTTTTTGTTTTTCCATTTTGAGCATGAATAAATAAACAGTTGGGGGTACCGGCTCTGGAACAGGCAACATAAAGTTGGCCATGTGAAAAACATGATTTCTCCAAATTGACACCACAAACGTGAAGTTTTTGCCCTTGGGCCTTATTTATGGACATCGCAAATGATAAACGCACAGGATATTGTAATCTTTTGAATTCAAATGGCATATCAGTTGGAATCATAGGGATACGCGAAATCAAACACACTTCTCCTTTTGATTTACCAGTTAAGATTGCAGCTTCAATCAAATTTGGCAATAACTTTTTCACTGCCAATCTGGGGCCATTACACAGTTTTGGTGGATTAATATTTCGCAATAATATAATCAAAGAACCAATTTTCAGATTCAAGCAATGCGGTGGTATACCAGCCGGTTCCAATGAATTTTAAAATTAAATTGGATAATTCATTGCCTCATCTTGATGCATAACACTGTCAATTGATTTATATGTCGTGACTACACCTGGCAGTTTCGCTTGAATTTGAAAATTAATGGCATTGATATGAATGTTCTTCGGTGCTAAAATGGCCCGTTCTCTCAACCAATCATGATTTCTGTAATTCTGAAGAATATTCGGAAAAACATATTCAATCAACTCATCTATAGATTGCGCAATTGAACAAACATTTTTCGGTAAAGTGATCATTCCGTTGGTACTGTCGATTGGTATTTTGCCATCACCAATTTCTAACAATTGTTTTGAAAACTCATGGCCAGTTGCATCATTATGTAGGTGAATACGCATATTAATGTTCAGTGTCAATTTTCGTATAATCTCCAAAGAACTGGTAGTCTTCATTCCTAAAGCAGGGAAACCCTCCCACGTTAACCCTAAAGATCTACGACCAATCAGCCATCATCCTTCCTTCTTAAAACCTTGGAAAGATTGATTGAAATTTACATCAGACATAACTTAAAACCATGTCTCATGTCCACAGCTCAACATGCTTACTCTAAGGGAAAATCAGTAGAAACAGCACTTCATTCGCTGGTACGTAGTATTGAATATTCCCTCGAATACAAAGAATATAACCTAGTAGCTTTCCTAGATATTGAAGGAGCTTTCAACAACGTCAGTTACCAGGCGATCACAACAGCAATGGATAAGCTGAAATTAGAGAAATCGCGCATAGATCTTATAAGTCTCATGCTCAAAAGCAGGACAATAACTTCTAGCATGAGAAGTTTTACTACCACCAGATCGGTGAATCGAGGTACCCCCCAAGGTGGGGTCCTTTCGCCTCTTTTATGGAACATGGTTGTAAACGACCTACTAACATCATTGGAAGCAGAGGGTTTCAGGGTGATTGCCTGTGCTGACGACGTTGCAATATCTGTATCTGGGAAACACCCCCAAGTTCTCTCGGAACTCCTACAAAATGCCTTAAATAGGCTAACAAAATGGGCTAAGCAATGTAGCTTGGACGTCAATCCACACAAAACAGAACTAATACTCTTTTCGAGAAGGTACAAAATTCCTCAGATTAGCCCACCCAAGATTAAAGGAATACCATTAAGCTTTTCCGACCAAGCTAAATATTTAGGCCTCATTTTAGACAAAAAACTAAATTGGAAGGCAAATATTGATGAAAGAGTAAAAAAGGCTACTGTAGCGCTTTTTACTTGTAAAAAGGCCATATGATCAAAATGGGGCTTCTCCCCAAAAATAACCCACTGGCTATACACTTCGGCAATCAGACCGATACTCATTTATAGAGTTGTCGTATGGTGGACCGCACTGGACAAGATGGTTAATCTAAATAAGCTCATCAAAGTCCAGCGGTCAGCAGGTATGTGCATCACAGGAGCACTTCGCTCAACACCAACCGCAGCACTGGAAGTGCTTTTAAACCTAACACCTCTTGACATCTTTTCCAAAATGGTGGCAGCCAACTCATGTGTGAGGCTTAGAGCCACCTCTCAATGGAACAGTAACAATACTGGACATACTACTATTCTAGACAATTTCAGATCTATCCCAGATCGCTTAGACTATACCACCCCAAAAATGGTATTCGGTAAAACCTTCCATGTGTCCATCCCTTCAAGATCCTCCTGGGAAGAAGAGAGACCCCTGGAAGACAATGCGGTACACTTCTATACAGACGGTTCAAAGACCGATTACGGAGTTGGAAGTGGTATCTATTCGGAACAACTGAATCTCAGTCTATCATAAGACTTCCCAATCAATGTAGTGTATTCCAGGCAGAAGTAATGGCGATTAAAGAGGCATTATCCTGGCTCAAAGAAAACATTATATCTTGCAAGGATATACGAATCTTCTCGGACAGCCAAGCCGCTCTTAAATCTCTCGCGTCTGTCTCCACAAACTCTCAAATAGTCCACGATTGTCGATCATCTCTGAATGAGATGACGGAACAGTTTAATATTCATCTCATTTGGGTGCCGGGCCACAGAGACATTCCGGGAAATTGCAAAGTCGATGAGCTCGACAAAAACGGAACACTTCTGCCTAATGTTAGACAAAAACATAACATAGGAACACCACTTGCTACATGCAAATATCTTCTCAAACAATATGCTCTAGAATCAACAAATGCTAGATGGTCACAGAGTACCACCTGCCTAGCAACCAAGCAAATATGGCCAAGCATAGACTTAAAACGGCCAAAAGGCTTAATATCCCTGAGCAGACAAAATATAAGCTCTACAATTGGAGTAATAATAGGACACTGCCTCATAGGAAGACATGCTCTGAGGCTAGGGTTCTACACAAATGACTTCTGTAGAAGCTGCATGGTCCAACACCTTCTATGTACATGTCCAGCACTCTCCATTAGAAGGAATAACTTTCTCGGTAACCCCTTCTTCGATAATACCAGTGAACTGGCAACGATTGACACAAAATGTCTCTCTAACTTCATTAAAAGTACAAAATGGTTTGTTTAAGTTCATTACTCTCCCATGAGTAACCTCATTAGTGGTATCACAATGGACCCTTGAGGTCTAGGTGAATCAATGACATCTGGACAGCCACTCCAACCTAACCTAACCTAACCTCCAAAGAACTGATGACTTCAAACAGGCGTTTATTTCATCAGCAGGAGTTGATCGAGGAATGACAGGCAATGTTTGACGAAAGTCCCCTGACAGCAATATCAGAGCACCACCAAAAAGCTGTTGATTACCGCGTAAATCTTGCATTGTTCGATTAAATGCTTCTATTGATTTTATATTCGCCATTGTGCACTCATCCCATAAAATAATTGACATTAATCGCAGAACTTTTGCCATAGCAGAATTTCTCAAAATATTGCAAGTTGTAGTTTCAATCACCTGTACATTTAGTGGCAATTTTAATGCAGAGTGTGCGGTCCGACCACCTTCTAATAATGTAGCAGCGATTCCCGAAAATGCAAGTGCCAATGCAATTTTTTGACAGAACTAACGTCACTTTTTTTGTCTTCGATTGTTTTGCCAAAGGTTCAAATTGGCTTTTAAGTATTAGTACAAATTGTTTGTATATGGGAGTATAGAAAGATGTTGATTTTACACTTTTTCAGGATTTTTTTTTTAATTTTCTCTACGTACAAACCTTCTCTGGACTTCCACGAATAATTCAAGACCAAAATTAGCCAAATCGGTAAAGGCATTGTTGAGTTATAACATTACAACGAAAAGTGGCATTGATTTTTATATATATAGATTGTAATAATGGTAATCATTTTAAGGGGGTATTCTAGTGTAGAGACATGAATTTCGCCCGGTTTTTGAAGCGTTGTATAAAGGAAACAAAAAATATTTTTACTATCAATTTTTTTATCATTCGTTTATTGATTTGTTGTTCATACATAAAAAAATTAATAAAAAAAAATTTAATAAACAAAGTTACAAGCAGTCAAAGTAGGGGGTCTAAATAAAAGAGGGTGTCCTGGCGTGCATCCTACCAACCCTCCTGGTGATCTGAAAAACAAAAACCAGACGGATTCTTAATTATTATAGATGTCGCTATTGTTTCACCCTTGGATAAGTTAAAAAAAAAAACTTTTTAACAAAATGGCAGCAGTTTGAAAAAAAAATTGTTCTTGTTGCATATTTTTCAACAATTCCGAATTTTTTAAAAATACTAAATGATAAGTTATATTTTTGGGCAAGGACCACACGATAAAGAGACATCCTCTCCAAATTTGAAGTAAATCGGTCTATTAGAACTCGATATATCCTTACCGCCAGCTCGGAAAAAGTAGTTTCGAGAAAAACGCGTTCAGAGTTTTGAGTCAAGTTTTCAATTTTACTTATATCGGGTGATTTTTTTGAGGTTAGGATTTTCATGCATTAGTATTTGACAGATCACGCGGGATTTCCGACATGGTGTCAAAGAGAAAGATGCTCAGTATGCTTTGACATTTCATCATGAATAGACTTACTAACGAGCAACGCTTGCAAATCATTGAATTTTATTACCAAAATCAGTGTTCGGTTCGAAATGTGTTTCGCGCTTTACGCAAATTTTATGCGTTTTTTTTTTAAAAAAAGTTCTCAAGCTCTTAAAAAATCACCCATTATGTATTTATTGTCCTCCATTGAAAAGAGGACATTGTTTAATATAATGGGTGATTTTTTAAGAGCTTGAGATGAAAATCCTAACCTCAAAAAAATCACCCTTTAGAATGATACAGAATACGTACATATAATTATAACTTCAAAAATAAACACGTTGTCAGAGCTAGCACTTCCACTCAGTATAAAGGTTGCCACAAAAGTAACTTAAAATGAAACTAAAGGGACAAACCAGTTTGTATGACCTTCAAAACCAGTTTCTATGACCTTCAATTAACTTTTGAAATAATAGGAATATTAAAAAATCCTTTTAAACGCATATTCTTGAATGTCTAAACTTTGGAAATATGAAAAAAAAAATAGGATAGGATTTAAGTTTAGATTCAATTTCATTAATACTCGTATAATTCTTATATAGGAATTTATTAAGAACTTTAAAATTCTTCTCCAAATTAAAGTAATCTGTACGGAGATTGACATTTCGTGAAAGTTTGTGTGCTTTATTTTTTTTTATTATAAATTAATAAGCTTTCTGTTATACCAAGGAAGTTTAGAGAAACATTTAATTTTAGGCACGTATAGATCAATACCCTCTCTCAGATAGTTTAAGGAATTGTTTTAGGAATCTGATAAATTTTGACAGTCAATCGTGCCTGGTGACAACGAAAAGTTATTAATATAACTCGAAAAGTTATTAAAATCAGCTTATATTTAATTCGAACTTGATTTGGTTCAAAGAAATTAATGACATTGAATTCAAAAGTAAAACCTACACGGTGAATTAAATTTGAAAAATATTAAAAAGGCTATTATTGACTGATACACAAAGTTCTTTATCTACAAATAACAAATCAAGTCTTCTTTCTAGACTGTTTTTTATTTGTTAATTTGAACTAAATCAAAAGAGGTCAAAGAATCAACAACTAAAGATTCATTTTCAAGGTTAATACAAAGATTAGGCAGATAAAAATCACCAAGAATTATAACATGTTGATCGTTTTTTAGTTTAGAATGATAAAAAATACAATTATTTATGTGTGACTCATATAATTCTAACAAGCTATTGGGTGAAATGTAGCTTAAAAATATAAAAACCTCCTTGCAACTATTTTATGATACCTTTATTATAATTTGGTCCACACCAAATGAAAAATAATATAAGAAAATGATAAAATAAATACTTTTTGTCAATGCGATTTTATATTAATTTTTAAACTAAGACTATAATCGACACTTTCTTAAAATAAATTATTTATTTAAATGCAGGCATTCACAAGCCAAACTAAATAGTATAAAGGATCTTGAAATTGTATCACTTTTACCGTAATATATATAAGAACGTGACGAATAAGAAACAATTTTTTTTTCAAAGGAGTGAAAATTGGATAAGAGCAAGTAGGACAAAATAATCTTTATTTGAGCTCAAGGCACTTCTTGCCAACATAATAAGATATTGTTTATTTCTCGTTTTTATAGTCTGGATACCCAATAAGAGGCATCTCTGCTCATATCAAGGCATTGATTATTGTCATTAAAGGTTTTATGTGTACAAAGCTTGAATTCTACTGTAAACAGCAAATCATCAGAATTTTGTATCCAAGACGAAAGATAATGTATTTAGTTATGGATACAACTTTAAAACCAAAAAAGTTGCCTAGCTTACCAGGCTATAATAAAACTTTTTTACGACGACCCATTTACGTAAAATGATCGAAGAAGCAAGACTTGTTTTAGTAAATGATTACATCTTCGAATGCATAGCTATACTTTTGTAATGTCCTTCGTAAGCTTTATTATTAATAATTTAACAGACATATCCAGTTGCATTCCTCCCCTTAAATAGTTTAATCATAACACTCGCATTTCTAGGCATGCTCATTAGTTTACTCTTGAGTACAACCTTGGTCGTACCATGAAGTACTGAGTTTTTTTTTTCTTAAACGTACTAGTGAAAGTGGAATGCCTTTACCACGGTCTTTCTTCGTCGTTGCAATGCTTGAGAATCCAAAACCAATGTACACCTACATCTCCTTTTTTTTGTCTTAATTAAATGAGTATACAAATCTTATCCAAGTTTTCAACGTTTTTAATTATTTGCATAGCAATTAAATTTAAATTATTCATCGCAATCTGTTCTGAATACCTGAAACATACAATAAACGCAAAGCACGCAAACATTACACATTGCTATGTATAAATTTATATTAAAATGCCTTCATAAATATAGAACTTACCATATTCTTAGATCTCATTACGTTTCACGAAAGACTTATTACCCAGACGGCAGAATTATGTATACTACAGAACTTGGCTCCTTTTTTTTTAAATTTAAGTTATTGGTTTTTTGGTTCCCATGCTGAAAGTTAGTTGGAAATATCAAAAAACAATTTCAGAAATCAATATTTACATTTAGTACTTTCCTACGATGAGATTTCCCATATACTATACACCTTAAATTTGATAATTTTCCTTTAATTGTCTACTTTTCAGCCAGCGGTATTTTATAAAGGTTGTTTCTTTAGAGGGTTTAAAGTATTAAGTTGGCAACGCTATTTTAACTAGCGGCCATTTTCTCAGCTGTCAAGTGATTTGTTTTTAGTTTGGTTCAGAATTTCAACATGAATACAATAATTTCTCAAAAAACGTTTCCAAACTGTCCAAATTTATTTTGAAAATTCTGTTTTTTTTTTTGTCATAAGAGAATATTGCTTATATAAGAAGTTGATTTTTGGTGGAACAATTGGTTCGTACAGAACGTTATTGGACTGTACAGAACGTTACAGTCAATGAAGACCGCTACAAAGCCATGATTACAGGCTTTTGCTTTCATAAACTGAATAACCAATTTCAATGTACGGACCCGTTAATTTGCTTCTAAGATTGTGTGATTTTACGCCGCCGCTTGACTATTTTTTGTGGGGGTATGTGATGTTGCTAGTCTACGCCACAAATGTTGAAAAAAGTAATTTCCAGCCGTTTAAGTTATGTACCAGAAATCATATTTAAATTATAATGCCATAACGCATAAAGTAAATTTCATGTCAATATCTAAATATCTTTACATTTTGAAGTTCTATAACTCTAAAAACAACCATTAATACGCACTGTATAGAGTATTTCTCAGAATTGAATACACTACAGAAGTAATTTTTTTTTTCCTAAAATTCTCGTTTATTTTTCATTATCTGGCAAGAACAACTTAAGAAACGTAAAGGACAGCTTTATAGAAAATTTCATTTTCTACACAAAAGTCCAGAAAAGTCAAGCCGATAAGGATTGATATTTTTTGAGACATAAGACTCCGCGAACATAAGAATTGTATGAATTCTATTAAATTTGAAAGCAATTGTTTGAACATTCTGCAAAAAAGCATTTAATTTAATTAGTATGTTATACTAGCGGCCCGGTACGTGCTTCGCTACGTATAAGGCATAGTAATAAAAAAAATGATTATTAAGTTCATTTATTCAAACAAAAAAATTTTTTAAATTGCTAGCTATTTAAAAGTCCAAATGACCCAAATGATATATTGTTTATATTATATTTATCAGCAAAGATAAAAAATAAAAAAGAATTGGGTACTCTTACTATGGTGGGTCTATATGGGTTAGTCTAAAACAGTTGGATAAACAATATTTTTTGTTTTTCCATTTTGAGCATGAATAAATAAACAGTTGGGGGTACCGGCTCTGGAACAGGCAACATAAAGTTGGCCATGTGAAAAACATGATTTCTCCAAATTGACACCACAAACGTGAAGTTTTTGCCCTTGGGCCTTATTTATGGACATCGCAAATGATAAACGCACAGGATATTGTAATCTTTTGAATTCAAATGGCATATCAGTTGGAATCATAGGGATACGCGAAATCAAACACACTTCTCCTTTTGATTTACCGGTTAAGATTGCAGCTTCAATCAAATTTGGCAATAACTTTTTCACTGCCAATCTGGGGCCATTACACAGTTTTGGTGGATTAATATTTCGCAATAATATAATCAAAGAACCAATTTTCAGATTCAAGCAATGCGGTGGTATACCAGCCGGTTCCAATGAATTTTAAAATTAAATTGGATAATTCATTGCCTCATCTTGATGCATAACACTGTCAATTGATTTATATGTCGTGACTACACCTGGCAGTTTCGCTTGAATTTGAAAATTAATGGCATTGATATGAATGTTCTTCGGTGCTAAAATGGCCCGTTCTCTCAACCAATCATGATTTCTGTAATTCTGAAGAATATTCGGAAAAACATATTCAATCAACTCATCTATAGATTGCGCAATTGAACAAACATTTTTCGGTAAAGTGATCATTCCGTTGGTACTGTCGATTGGTATTTTGCCATCACCAATTTCTAACAATTGTTTTGAAAACTCATGGCCAGTTGCATCATTATGTAGGTGAATACGCATATTAATGTTCAGTGTCAATTTTCGTATAATCTCCAAAGAACTGGTAGTCTTCATTCCTAAAGCAGGGAAACCCTCCCACGTTAACCCTAAAGATCTACGACCAATCAGCCATCATCCTTCCTTCTTAAAACCTTGGAAAGATTGATTGAAATTTACATCAGACATAACTTAAAACCATGTCTCATGTCCACAGCTCAACATGCTTACTCTAAGGGAAAATCAGTAGAAACAGCACTTCATTCGCTGGTACGTTAGTTAGTAGAAATGGTGGCCACGAGCAGTCTAGCTCGGTGACACAATTAGCGCTACGTTGCGCCGTTTTGATACCATAAAATACTCGCTTGACCTATAAAGATAAAAGGGGGATTATAAAGGGAAAAATGCGCCTCAAATCCACTTTGTAGCGTTTAGAAAGGAGATCAAATCTTTGATCTCCAGTTCTGAGAACTCATTGAGGTCGTTGAAAAAGGGCTTTCCCAATGTTTTGGCTCTCGTTTTGGCTAAGGCGGGACACTTGCATAAGAAGTGAAGAACAGTTTCTTTTTCTCGCTGGTCCTCGCAACTACGACAGAAAGTGTTGTGGGGGATGCCCAGCTTAGATGCGTGTTCTCCAACAGGCCAGTGTCCGGTGCATGTAGCAACGACCCTGGCTATGTCTTGCCTGGGTCTGCAAATGAGATTATTAGTACGGGATTTGTTGTAGGTGGGCCATATCCTTCTAGATATGATACAGTTGGTTAGGCTGTTCCACCTGTGGTTTGCTTCAGCGAGGAAAATATGGAAGATCTTGCCCTTCATAGCACCAAGAGGAATGTTGACTCTTTCCGCGAGAGAGCTATGAAGGGCTGATCCTTGCCTAGCGAGCTCGTCAGCTCGTTCATTGCCCTCAAAGCCTCTGTGACCCGGAACCCAGATGAGAGTGACCTTGAGTCCAATGTTCATGCTAGCTAACTCACTTCGGCATTGTTGGACCAGTTTGGAGGATGAAGTGGACGAGCCAATCGCTTGAATAGCCGCCTGGCTGTCCGAAAAAATAGCTGTATTGCGGTTTTGGTTTGGATCTAGTTTTAGTAACTTGCATGCTTCCTTGATCGCGAGTAATTCAGCCTGAAAAACACTAACAAAGTCAGGAAGTCGCAAAGACCTGGAGACATTTAAAGACTCGGAAAAAATTCCTGCACCGACCCCACACTCCATCTTTGAGCCGTCAGTGAAGATAGTTGTGTCGAAGCCTCTCGTCACTAAGTCATCATCCCATTCATTTCGAGATGGGATGATAATTTTAAAATCCGCACTGAGGTCCACAGTAGGGGTGCAGTAGTCGGTTTCTGTCGAAAAGATGTCCGCTGGGATGAGATTAGTGATATTACTATGACCAAAGGGCCTAGAATACCAACTATTCGATTCCCTAAGTCTCAACGCGCTGCAAGATACTAAGTATTTGATATGCAGGTCTATTGGTAAGAGGTAGAGAAAAACGCTTAGGGCGTCCGACGGACATGAGCGCAAAGCTCCAGTGGAGCCAACACTAGCTGTTCTCTGAACCTTTTTTAGTTTAGTTATGTTGTAGGCTTTACTAAGCGCGGGCCACCAAACAATCGAACCATAGGACAAGATTGGACGTACCACGGCTGTATACGTCCACAAAATCATCTTCGATTGCAAACCCCACTTTTTGCCAAAGGTTTTATTGCAGGCATAGAAAGCTATGCTGGCTTTCTTGACCCTTTCTTCGATGTTAAATTTCCAGTTTAACTTTGGGTCAAGTATTACTCCCAAATATCTAGCGCTGGAAGACAAGGAAAGAGTTTCACCGTTGAGGCGGGGAAGGGTGAAGGGTGGTACTTTTGTTTTCGTAGTGAAGAGCATCAGTTCAGTTTTGCTTTTATTGACACCCAGGCCACAGCTTGTAGCCCAGTTGCTTACTTTTAGCAATGCCATCTCCGTAATCTCACTAATCACGGAAGTGTACTTTCCTGATACCAGTATCACCAGATCATCTGCATAAGCAACGGCCTTGACACCACAACTTTCCAGTTTAAAAAGAATTTTGTTCATGACTAGAAGCCAAAGAAGAGGGGACAGAACACCCCCCTGAGGTGTTCCCCTATTTACGCACCTGGTTAAGTAAGTGTTACCTAAGGTAGCTTGAATTTTTCTATCACTGAGCATGGAAACAATCCAATTTCTAATGTAGTCCTCTACACCCTGATCAACCAGTGATTCTTGAATAGATTCTGTTAAGACGTTATTGAAAGCTCCTTCTATGTCTAAGAAGGTAGCAAGAGTAAATTCTTTGTAGTGTATGGTTTTTTCAATTGTACGCACTACCTCATGTAAGGCTGTCTCTGTAGACTTGCCCTTAAGATAAGCGTGTTGAGAACTCTCAAGAGGGCATACATCTAAAATGCCTCTGATATGGTAGTCAAGAATGCGCTCCATTGTCTTAAGCACGAAGGAAGTAAGGCTGGTACGTAGTATTGAATATTCTCTCGAATACAAAGAATATAACCTAGTAGCTTTCCTAGATATTGAAGGAGCTTTCAACAACGTCAGTTACCAGGCGATCACAACAGCAATGGATAAGCTGAAATTAGAGAAATCGCTCATAGATCTTATAAGTCTCATGCTCAAAAGCAGGACAATAACTTCTAGCATGAGAAGTTTTACTACCACCAGATCGGTGAATCGAGGTACCCCCCAAGGTGGGGTCCTTTCGCCTCTTTTATGGAACATGGTTGTAAACGACCTACTAACATCATTGGAAGCAGAGGGTTTCAGGGTGATTGCCTGTGCTGACGACGTTGCAATATCTGTATCTGGGAAACACCCCCAAGTTCTCTCGGAACTCCTACAAAATGCCTTAAATAGGCTAACAAAATGGGCTAAGCAATGTAGCTTGGACGTCAATCCACATAAAACAGAACTAATACTCTTTTCGAGAAGGTACAAAATTCCTCAGATTAGCCCACCCAAGATTAAAGGAATACCATTAAGCTTTTCCGACCAAGCTAAATATTTAGGCCTCATTTTAGACAAAAAACTAAATTGGAAGGCAAATATTGATGAAAGAGTAAAAAAGGCTACTGTAGCGCTTTTTACTTGTAAAAAGGCCATATGATCAAAATGGGGCTTCTCCCCAAAAATAACCCACTGGCTATACACTTCGGCAATCAGACCGATACTCATTTATAGAGTTGTCGTATGGTGGACCGCACTGGACAAGATGGTTAATCTAAATAAGCTCATCAAAGTCCAGCGGTCAGCAGGTATGTGCATCACAGGAGCACTTCGCTCAACACCAACCGCAGCACTGGAAGTGCTTTTAAACCTAACACCTCTTGACATCTTCTCCAAAATGGTGGCAGCCAACTCATGTGTGAGGCTTAGAGCCACCTCTCAATGGAACAGTAACAATACTGGACATACTACTATTCTAGACAATTTCAGATCTATCCCAGATCGCTTAGACTATACCACCCCAAAAATGGTATTCGGTAAAACCTTCCATGTGTCCATCCCTTCAAGATCCTCCTGGGAAGAAGAGAGACCCCTGGAAGACAATGCGGTACACTTCTATACAGACGGTTCAAAGACCGATTACGGAGTTGGAAGTGGTATCTATTCGGAACAACTGAATCTCAGTCTATCATAAGACTTCCCAATCAATGTAGTGTATTCCAGGCAGAAGTAATGGCGATTAAAGAGGCATTATCCTGGCTCAAAGAAAACATTATATCTTGCAAGGATATACGAATCTTCTCGGACAGCCAAGCCGCTCTTAAATCTCTCGCGTCTGTCTCCACAAACTCTCAAATAGTCCACGATTGTCGATCATCTCTGAATGAGATGACGGAACAGTTTAATATTCATCTCATTTGGGTGCCGGGTCACAGAGACATTCCGGGAAATTGCAAAGTCGATGAGCTCGACAAAAACGGAACACTTCTGCCTAATGTTAGACAAAAACATAACATAGGAACACCACTTGCTACATGCAAATATCTTCTCAAACAATATGCTCTAGAATCAACAAATGCTAGATGGTCACAGAGTACCACCTGCCTAGCAACCAAGCAAATATGGCCAAGCATAGACTTAAAACGGCCAAAAGGCTTAATATCCCTGAGCAGACAAAATATAAGCTCTACAATTGGAGTAATAATAGGACACTGCCTCATAGGAAGACATGCTCTGAGGCTAGGGTTCTACACAAATGACTTCTGTAGAAGCTGCATGGTCCAACACCTTCTATGTACATGTCCAGCACTCTCCATTAGAAGGAATAACTTTCTCGGTAACCCCTTCTTCGATAATACCAGTGAACTGGCAACGATTGACACAAAATGTCTCTCTAACTTCATTAAAAGTACAAAATGGTTTGTTTAAGTTCATTACTCTCCCATGAGTAACCTCATTAGTGGTATCACAATGGACCCTTGAGGTCTAGGTGAATCAATGACATCTGGACAGCCACTCCAACCTAACCTAACCTAACCTCCAAAGAACTGATGACTTCAAACAGGCGTTTATTTCATCAGCAGGAGTTGATCGAGGAATGACAGGCAATGTTTGACGAAAGTCCCCTGACAGCAATATCAGAGCACCACCAAAAAGCTGTTGATTACCGCGTAAATCTTGCATTGTTCGATTAAATGCTTCTATTGATTTTATATTCGCCATTGTGCACTCATCCCATAAAATAATTGACATTAATCGCAGAACTTTTGCCATAGCAGAATTTCTCAAAATATTGAAAGTTGTAGTTTCAATCACCTGTACATTTAGTGGCAATTTTAATGCAGAGTGTGCGGTCCGACCACCTTCTAATAATGTAGCAGCGATTCCCGAAAATGCAAGTGCCAATGCAATTTTTTGACAGAACTAACGTCACTTTTTTTGTCTTCGATTGTTTTGCCAAAGGTTCAAATTGGCTTTTAAGTATTAGTACAAATTGTTTGTATATGGGAGTATAGAAAGATGTTGATTTTACACTTTTTCAGGATTTTTTTTTAATTTTCTCTACGTACAAACCTTCTCTGGACTTCCACGAATAATTCAAGACCAAAATTAGCCAAATCGGTAAAGGCATTGTTGAGTTATAACATTACAACGAAAAGTGGCATTGATTTTTATATATATAGATTGTAATAATGGTAATCATTTTAAGGGGGTATTCTAGTGTAGAGACATGAATTTCGCCCGGTTTTTGAAGCGTTGTATAAAGGAAACAAAAAATATTTTTACTATCAATTTTTTTATCATTCGTTTATTGATTTGTTGTTCATACATAAAAAAATTAATAAAAAAAAATTTAATAAACAAAGTTACAAGCAGTCAAAGTAGGGGGTCTAAATAAAAGAGGGTGTCCTGGCGTGCATCCTACCAACCCTCCTGGTGATCTGAAAAACAAAAACCAGACGGATTCTTAATTATTATAGATGTCGCTATTGTTTCACCCTTGGATAAGTTAAAAAAAAAACTTTTTAACAAAATGGCAGCAGTTTGAAAAAAAAATTGTTCTTGTTGCATATTTTTCAACAATTCCGAATTTTTTAAAAATACTAAATGATAAGTTATATTTTTGGGCAAGGACCACACGATAAAGAGACATCCTCTCCAAATTTGAAGTAAATCGGTCTATTAGAACTCGATATATCCTTACCGCCAGCTCGGAAAAAGTAGTTTCGAGAAAAACGCGTTCAGAGTTTTGAGTCAAGTTTTCAATTTTACTTATATCGGGTGATTTTTTTGAGGTTAGGATTTTCATGCATTAGTATTTGACAGATCACGCGGGATTTCCGACATGGTGTCAAAGAGAAAGATGCTCAGTATGCTTTGACATTTCATCATGAATAGACTTACTAACGAGCAACGCTTGCAAATCATTGAATTTTATTACCAAAATCAGTGTTCGGTTCGAAATGTGTTTCGCGCTTTACGCAAATTTTATGCGTTTTTTTTTTTTTAAAAGTTCTCAAGCTCTTAAAAAATCACCCATTATGTATTTATTGTCCTCCATTGAAAAGAGGACATTGTTTAATATAATGGGTGATTTTTTAAGAGCTTGAGATGAAAATCCTAACCTCAAAAAAATCACCCTTTAGAATGATACAGAATACGTACATATAATTATAACTTCAAAAATAAACACGTTGTCAGAGCTAGCACTTCCACTCAGTATAAAGGTTGCCACAAAAGTAACTTAAAATGAAACTAAAGGGACAAACCAGTTTCTATGACCTTCAAAACCAGTTTCTATGACCTTCAATTAACTTTTGAAATAATAGGAATATTAAAAAATCCTTTTAAACGCATATTCTTGAATGTCTAAACTTTGGAAATATGAAAAAAAAATAGGATAGGATTTAAGTTTAGATTCAATTTCATTAATACTCGTATAATTCTTATATAGGAATTTATTAAGAACTTTAAAATTCTTCTCCAAATTAAAGTAATCTGTACGGAGATTGACATTTCGTGAAAGTTTGTGTGCTTTATTTTTTTTTATTATAAATTAATAAGCTTTCTGTTATACCAAGGAAGTTTAGAGAAACATTTAATTTTAGGCACGTATAGATCAATACCCTCTCTCAGATAGTTTAAGGAATTGTTTTAGGAATCTGATAAATTTTGACAGTCAATCGTGCCTGGTGACAACGAAAAGTTGTTAATATAACTCGAAAAGTTATTAAAATCAGCTTATATTTAATTCGAACTTGATTTGGTTCAAAGAAATTAATGACATTGAATTCAAAAGTAAAACCTACACGGTGAATTAAATTTGAAAAATATTAAAAAGGCTATTATTGACTGATACACAAAGTTCTTTATCTACAAATAACAAATCAAGTCTTCTTTCTAGACTGTTTTTTATTTGTTAATTTGAACTAAATCAAAAGAGGTCAAAGAATCAACAACTAAAGATTCATTTTCAAGGTTAATACAAAGATTAGGCAGATAAAAATCACCAAGAATTATAACATGTTGATCGTTTTTTAGTTTAGAATGATAAAAAATACAATTATTTATGTGTGACTCATATAATTCTAACAAGCTATTGGGTGAAATGTAGCTTAAAAATATAAAAACCTCCTTGCAACTATTTTATGATACCTTTATTATAATTTGGTCCACACCAAATGAAAAATAATATAAGAAAATGATAAAATAAATACTTTTTGTCAATGCGATTTTATATTAATTTTTAAACTAAGACTATAATCGACACTTTCTTAAAATAAATTATTTATTTAAATGCAGGCATTCACAAGCCAAACTAAATAGTATAAAGGATCTTGAAATTGTATCACTTTTACCGTAATATATATAAGAACGTGACGAATAAGAAACAATTTTTTTTTCAAAGGAGTGAAAATTGGATAAGAGCAAGTAGGACAAAATAATCTTTATTTGAGCTCAAGGCACTTCTTGCCAACATAATAAGATATTGTTTATTTCTCGTTTTTATAGTCTGGATACCCAATAAGAGGCATCTCTGCTCATATCAAGGCATTGATTATTGTCATTAAAGGTTTTATGTGTACAAAGCTTGAATTCTACTGTAAACAGCAAATCATCAGAATTTTGTATCCAAGACGAAAGATAATGTATTTAGTTATGGATACAACTTTAAACCCAAAAAAGTTGCCTAGCTTACCAGGCTATAATAAAACTTTTTTACGACGACCCATTTACGTAAAATGATCGAAGAAGCAAGACTTGTTTTAGTAAATGATTACATCTTCGAATGCATAGCTATACTTTTGTAATGTCCTTCGTAAGCTTTATTATTAATAATTTAACAGACATATCCAGTTGCATTCCTCCCCTTAAATAGTTTAATCATAACACTCGCATTTCTAGGCATGCTCATTAGTTTACTCTTGAGTACAACCTTGGTCGTACCATGAAGTACTGAGTTTTTTTTTTCTTAAACGTACTAGTGAAAGTGGAATGCCTTTACCACGGTCTTTCTTCGTCGTTGCAATGCTTGAGAATCCAAAACCAATGTACACCTACATCTCCTTTTTTTTGTCTTAATTAAATGAGTATACAAATCTTATCCAAGTTTTCAACGTTTTTAATTATTTGCATAGCAATTAAATTTAAATTATTCATCGCAATCTGTTCTGAATACCTGAAACATACAATAAACGCAAAGCACGCAAACATTACACATTGCTATGTATAAATTTATATTAAAATGCCTTCATAAATATAGAACTTACCATATTCTTAGATCTCATTACGTTTCACGAAAGACTTATTACCCAGACGGCAGAATTATGTATACTACAGAACTTGGCTCCTTTTTTTTTAAATTTAAGTTATTGGTTTTTTGGTTCCCATGCTGAAAGTTAGTTGGAAATATCAAAAAACAATTTCAGAAATCAATATTTACATTAAGTACTTTCCTACGATGAGATTTCCCATATACTATACACCTTAATTGTCTACTTTTCAGCCAGCGGTATTTTATAAAGGTTGTTTCTTTAGAGGGTTTAAAGTATTAAGTTGGCAACGCTATTTTAACTAGCGGCAATTTTCTCAGCTGTCAAGTGATTTGTTTTTAGTTTGGTTCAGAATTTCAACATGAATACAATAATTTCTCAAAAAACGTTTCCAAACTGTCCAAATTTATTTTGAAAATTCTGTTTTTTTTTTGTCATAAGAGAATATTGCTTATATAAGAAGTTGATTTTTGGTGGAACAATTGGTTCGTACAGAACGTTATTGGACTGTACAGAACGTTACAGTCAATGAAGACCGCTACAAAGCCATGATTACAGGCTTTTGCTTTCATAAACTGAATAACCAATTTCAATGTACGGACCCGTTAATTTGCTTCTAAGATTGTGTGATTTTACGCCGCCGCTTGACTATTTTTTGTGGGGGTATGTGATGTTGCTAGTCTACGCCACAAATGTTGAAAAAAGTAATTTCCAGCCGTTTAAGTTATGTACCAGAAATCATATTTAAATTATAATGCCATAACGCATAAAGTAAATTTCATGTCAATATCTAAATATCTTTACATTTTGAAGTTCTATAACTCTAAAAACAACCATTAATACGCACTGTATAGAGTATTTCTCAGAATTGAATACACTACAGAAGTAATTTTTTTTTTCCTAAAATTCTCGTTTATTTTTCATTATCTGGCAAGAACAACTTAAGAAACGTAAAGGACAGCTTTATAGAAAATTTCATTTTCTACACAAAAGTCCAGAAAAGTCAAGCCGATAAGGATTGATATTTTTTGAGACATAAGACTCCGCGAACATAAGAATTGTATGAATTCTATTAAATTTGAAAGCAATTGTTTTAACATTCTGCAAAAAAGCATTTAATTTAATTAGTATGTTATACTAGCGGCCCGGTACGTGCTTCGCTACGTATAAGGCATAGTAATAAAAAAAATGATTATTAAGTTCATTTATTCAAACAAAAAAATTTTTTAAATTGCTAGCTATTTAAAAGTCCAAATGACCCAAATGATATATTGTTTATATTGTATTTATCAGCAAAGATAAAAAATAAAAAAGAATTGGGTACTCTTACTATGGTGGGTCTATATGGGTTAGTCTAAAACAGTTGGATAAACAATATTTTTTGTTTTTCCATTTTGAGCATGAATAAATAAACAGTTGGGGGTACCGGCTCTGGAACAGGCAACATAAAGTTGGCCATGTGAAAAACATGATTTCTCCAAATTGACACCACAAACGTGAAGTTTTTGCCCTTGGGCCTTATTTATGGACATCGCAAATGATAAACGCACAGGATATTGTAATCTTTTGAATTCAAATGGCATATCAGTTGGAATCATAGGGATACGCGAAATCAAACACACTTCTCCTTTTGATTTACCAGTTAAGATTGCAGCTTCAATCAAATTTGGCAATAACTTTTTCACTGCCAATCTGGTGCCATTACACAGTTTTGGTGGATTAATATTTCGCAATAATATAATCAAAGAACCAATTTTCAGATTCAAGCAATGCGGTGGTATACCAGCCGGTTCCAATGAATTTTAAAATTAAATTGGATAATTCATTGCCTCATCTTGATGCATAACACTGTCAATTGATTTATATGTCGTGACTACACCTGGCAGTTTCGCTTGAATTTGAAAATTAATGGCATTGATATGAATGTTCTTCGGTGCTAAAATGGCCCGTTCTCTCATCCAATCATGATTTCTGTAATTCTGAAGAATATTCGGAAAAACATATTCAATCAACTCATCTATAGATTGCGCAATTGAACAAACATTTTTCGGTAAAGTGATCATTCCGTTGGTACTGTCGATTGGTATTTTGCCATCACCAATTTCTAACAATTGTTTTGAAAACTCATGGCCAGTTGCATCATTATGTAGGTGAATACGCATATTAATGTTCAGTGTCAATTTTCGTATAATCTCCAAAGAACTGGTAGTCTTCATTCCTAAAGCAGGGAAACCCTCCCACGTTAACCCTAAAGATCTACGACCAATCAGCCATCATCCTTCCTTCTTAAAACCTTGGAAAGATTGATTGAAATTTACATCAGACATAACTTAAAACCATGTCTCATGTCCACAGCTCAACATGCTTACTCTAAGGGAAAATCAGTAGAAACAGCACTTCATTCGCTGGTACGTAGTATTGAATATTCCCTCGAATACAAAGAATATAACCTAGTAGCTTTCCTAGATATTGAAGGAGCTTTCAACAACATCAGTTACCAGGCGATCACAACAGCAATGGATAAGCTGAAATTAGAGAAATCGCTCATAGATCTTATAAGTCTCATGCTCAAAAGCAGGACAATAACTTCTAGCATGAGAAGTTTTACTACCACCAGATCGGTGAATCGAGGTACCCCCCAAGGTGGGGTCCTTTCGCCTCTTTTATGGAACATGGTTGTAAACGACCTACTAACATCATTGGAAGCAGAGGGTTTCAGGGTGATTGCCTGTGCTGACGACGTTGCAATATCTGTATCTGGGAAACACCCCCAAGTTCTCTCGGAACTCCTACAAAATGCCTTAAATAGGCTAACAAAATGGGCTAAGCAATGTAGCTTGGACGTCAATCCACATAAAACAGAACTAATACTCTTTTCGAGAAGGTACAAAATTCCTCAGATTAGCCCACCCAAGATTAAAGGAATACCATTAAGCTTTTCCGACCAAGCTAAATATTTAGGCCTCATTTTAGACAAAAAACTAAATTGGAAGGCAAATATTGATGAAAGAGTAAAAAAGGCTACTGTAGCGCTTTTTACTTGTAAAAAGGCCATATGATCAAAATGGGGCTTCTCCCCAAAAATAACCCACTGGCTATACACTTCGGCAATCAGACCGATACTCATTTATAGAGTTGTCGTATGGTGGACCGCACTGGACAAGATGGTTAATCTAAATAAGCTCATCAAAGTCCAGCGGTCAGCAGGTATGTGCATCACAGGAGCACTTCGCTCAACACCAACCGCAGCACTGGAAGTGCTTTTAAACCTAACACCTCTTGACATCTTCTCCAAAATGGTGGCAGCCAACTCATGTGTGAGGCTTAGAGCCACCTCTCAATGGAACAGTAACAATACTGGACATACTACTATTCTAGACAATTTCAGATCTATCCCAGATCGCTTAGACTATACCACCCCAAAAATGGTATTCGGTAAAACCTTCCATGTGTCCATCCCTTCAAGATCCTCCTGGGAAGAAGAGAGACCCCTGGAAGACAATGCGGTACACTTCTATACAGACGGTTCAAAGACCGATTACGGAGTTGGAAGTGGTATCTATTCGGAACAACTGAATCTCAGTCTATCATAAGACTTCCCAATCAATGTAGTGTATTCCAGGCAGAAGTAATGGCGATTAAAGAGGCATTATCCTGGCTCAAAGAAAACATTATATCTTGCAAGGATATACGAATCTTCTCGGACAGCCAAGCCGCTCTTAAATCTCTCGCGTCTGTCTCCACAAACTCTCAAATAGTCCACGATTGTCGATCATCTCTGAATGAGATGACGGAACAGTTTAATATTCATCTCATTTGGGTGCCGGGCCACAGAGACATTCCGGGAAATTGCAAAGTCGATGAGCTCGACAAAAACGGAACACTTCTGCCTAATGTTAGACAAAAACATAACATAGGAACACCACTTGCTACATGCAAATATCTTCTCAAACAATATGCTCTAGAATCAACAAATGCTAGATGGTCACAGAGTACCACCTGCCTAGCAACCAAGCAAATATGGCCAAGCATAGACTTAAAACGGCCAAAAGGCTTAATATCCCTGAGCAGACAAAATATAAGCTCTACAATTGGAGTAATAATAGGACACTGCCTCATAGGAAGACATGCTCTGAGGCTAGGGTTCTACACAAATGACTTCTGTAGAAGCTGCATGGTCCAACACCTTCTGTGTACATGTCCAGCACTCTCCATTAGAAGGAATAACTTTCTCGGTAACCCCTTCTTCGATAATACCAGTGAACTGGCAACGATTGACACAAAATGTCTCTCTAACTTCATTAAAAGTACAAAATGGTTTGTTTAAGTTCATTACTCTCCCATGAGTAACCTCATTAGTGGTATCACAATGGACCCTTGAGGTCTAGGTGAATCAATGACATCTGGACAGCCACTCCAACCTAACCTAACCTAACCTCCAAAGAACTGATGACTTCAAACAGGCGTTTATTTCATCAGCAGGAGTTGATCGAGGAATGACAGGCAATGTTTGACGAAAGTCCCCTGACAGCAATATCAGAGCACCACCAAAAAGCTGTTGATTACCGCGTAAATCTTGCATTGTTCGATTAAATGCTTCTATTGATTTTATATTCGCCATTGTGCACTCATCCCATAAAATAATTGACATTAATCGCAGAACTTTTGCCATAGCAGAATTTCTCAAAATATTGCAAGTTGTAGTTTCAATCACCTGTACATTTAGTGGCAATTTTAATGCAGAGTGTGCGGTCCGACCACCTTCTAATAATGTAGCAGCGATTCCCGAAAATGCAAGTGCCAATGCAATTTTTTGACAGAACTAACGTCACTTTTTTTGTCTTCGATTGTTTTGCCAAAGGTTCAAATTGGCTTTTAAGTATTAGTACAAATTGTTTGTATATGGGAGTATAGAAAGATGTTGATTTTACACTTTTTCAGGATTTTTTTTTTAATTTTCTCTACGTACAAACCTTCTCTGGACTTCCACGAATAATTCAAGACCAAAATTAGCCAAATCGGTAAAGGCATTGTTGAGTTATAACATTACAACGAAAAGTGGCATTGATTTTTATATATATAGATTGTAATAATGGTAATCATTTTAAGGGGGTATTCTAGTGTAGAGACATGAATTTCGCCCGGTTTTTGAAGCGTTGTATAAAGGAAACAAAAAATATTTTTACTATCAATTTTTTTATCATTCGTTTATTGATTTGTTGTTCATACATAAAAAAATTAATAAAAAAAAAATTTAATAAACAAAGTTACAAGCAGTCAAAGTAGGGGGTCTAAATAAAAGAGGGTGTCCTGGCGTGCATCCTACCAACCCTCCTGGTGATCTGAAAAACAAAAACCAGACGGATTCTTAATTATTATAGATGTCGCTATTGTTTCACCCTTGGATAAGTTAAAAAAAAAAACTTTTTAACAAAATGGCAGCAGTTTGAAAAAAAAATTGTTCTTGTTGCATATTTTTCAACAATTCCGAATTTTTTAAAAATACTAAATGATAAGTTATATTTTTGGGCAAGGACCACACGATAAAGAGACATCCTCTCCAAATTTGAAGTAAATCGGTCTATTAGAACTCGATATATCCTTACCGCCAGCTCGGAAAAAGTAGTTTCGAGAAAAACGCGTTCAGAGTTTTGAGTCAAGTTTTCAATTTTACTTATATCGGGTGATTTTTTTGAGGTTAGGATTTTCATGCATTAGTATTTGACAGATCACGCGGGATTTCCGACATGGTGTCAAAGAGAAAGATGCTCAGTATGCTTTGACATTTCATCATGAATAGACTTACTAACGAGCAACGCTTGAAAATCATTGAATTTTATTACCAAAATCAGTGTTCGGTTCGAAATGTGTTTCGCGCTTTACGCAAATTTTATGCGTTTTTTTTTTAAAAAAAGTTCTCAAGCTCTTAAAAAATCACCCATTATGTATTTATTGTCCTCCATTGAAAAGAGGACATTGTTTAATATAATGGGTGATTTTTTAAGAGCTTGAGATGAAAATCCTAACCTCAAAAAAATCACCCTTTAGAATGATACAGAATACGTACATATAATTATAACTTCAAAAATAAACACGTTGTCAGAGCTAGCACTTCCACTCAGTATAAAGGTTGCCACAAAAGTAACTTAAAATGAAACTAAAGGGACAAACCAGTTTCTATGACCTTCAAAACCAGTTTCTATGACCTTCAATTAACTTTTGAAATAATAGGAATATTAAAAAATCCTTTTAAACGCATATTCTTGAATGTCTAAACTTTGGAAATATGAAAAAAAAAATAGGATAGGATTTAAGTTTAGATTCAATTTCATTAATACTCGTATAATTCTTATATAGGAATTTATTAAGAACTTTAAAATTCTTCTCCAAATTAAAGTAATCTGTACGGAGATTGACATTTCGTGAAAGTTTGTGTGCTTTATTTTTTTTTATTATAAATTAATAAGCTTTCTGTTATACCAAGGAAGTTTAGATGTGTTGAAACATTTAATTTTAGGCACGTATAGATCAATACCCTCTCTCAGATAGTTTAAGGAATTGTTTTAGGAATCTGATAAATTTTGACAGTCAATCGTGCCTGGTGACAACGAAAAGTTGTTAATATAACTCGAAAAGTTATTAAAATCAGCTTATATTTAATTCGAACTTGATTTGGTTCAAAGAAATTAATGACATTGAATTCAAAAGTAAAACCTACACGGTGAATTAAATTTGAAAAATATTAAAAAGGCTATTATTGACTGATACACAAAGTTCTTTATCTACAAATAACAAATCAAGTCTTCTTTCTAGACTGTTTTTTATTTGTTAATTTGAACTAAATCAAAAGAGGTCAAAGAATCAACAACTAAAGATTCATTTTCAAGGTTAATACAAAGATTAGGCAGATAAAAATCACCAAGAATTATAACATGTTGATCGTTTTTTAGTTTAGAATGATAAAAAATACAATTATTTATGTGTGACTCATATAATTCTAACAAGCTATTGGGTGAAATGTAGCTTAAAAATATAAAAACCTCCTTGCAACTATTTTATGATACCTTTATTATAATTTGGTCCACACCAAATGAAAAATAATATAAGAAAATGATAAAATAAATACTTTTTGTCAATGCGATTTTATATTAATTTTTAAACTAAGACCACAGATAAGAAACTATACAGATGTCTCATCCCCATAGAAAAAAATGTCCCATATTTTTTTCACTACTCCTTGGCTATTAACTGACAAAAAGCTTTTTGTCAGTTGATCTTCAAGCACAAAAAGCTGTTTTTGATTGCACATATTGGCTTGCCAGTATGCCTGTTCAAAGCTATGTGTATAACTATAAAAAATTCTAAAGTTGTTTTTTCTCTCAAGTCAACGTCCATAGAGACAAAGAAAAAAAGAAACTGTTTTGGTTTCGATGATGTTTTGGTGCCGATGATGTTACCATATTTCAGTTGCTATTGTTCAAGCGATGTAGGTATTTTATGCTATTTATGCTATTTATTATTGAATATGAAAATAAAAACCATAGTTATTAATTTTTCCATGTTATATTTTACTATATCAAATAAAACAATATACATGTATGTTGAAAACACATTTAAGAAAGGAAGAGAAGATGAGTTAGGTGCAAGACATTTTAAAAATAATTTGTATGGATTCCTATGGTAACACTGATGCAAATGTACGTGCGCCGCTGGTGAGCGTATGAGGCTTAGTTTTGGTTGTCTTCCTTATTTTGATTTTTTTTTGATACATATATTGAACGCATGTGTGTATGTCATGTATCCATAGATATATGTATATGACAAAAGGGTAAGTTTCAATTTCGGTCTTTTTGTTGTTTGTTGATTGTTTCTTTGTTGTCCTATGCAAAACGTAAGTTGCGTATTTTGTGAACTTAAACAGGTGTAGGTAGGTACTCATGTAAATAATTTCGATACAAAAAAGAGGCTCGGATGTGACCCACACTGATAACTTACTATTGAAGCCCACTTAAATTTTTCAGAATTTATTTTTTTTATTTGGAAAAATTGTATTAGTAAGTAAGTCTGCAAAAATATACATTTAAGCTGTTTTCTGTGGAAATAGATGTATCGAAAAGTTAAATTAATATATTTTGAAAGAAGTTTGGTTTCTCTCAAATAAACATTGTCTTAAATTGTTACAAAACATTAACAACAATATTTCTATGGGATGAAACAACTTTAAAGTCAATATCTTTCTTTATTTAATCTAATTTATAAATTCAATTAGGTTAATCATTTTTTTATTTTTTGCTTAAGGTTTTTAGTTTTCTGTAAAATAAAAAATTGTTGTTAATAACAACAATTTGTACAATTTCTTTCTTTCTTTTTTCTTTCTCCTTTACCCGATATTTCAGTTTAAGAATCAATTTCACGTTTTTTTAGTACTTTTTTTTAGGTGGTAGGTGGGTGGGGGTCGATATTCTGCCACGTCCACGTTCGTGACCCCTGGAAACTATTTAAGCAAAGGCAATTTTATAAAAGATCAATAACAATTTAAGACAATGTTTATTTGAGAGAAACCAAACTTCTTTCAAAATATATTAATTTAACTTTTCGATACATCTATTTCCACAGAAAACAGCTTAAATGTATATTTTTGCAGACTTACTTACTAATACAATTTTTCCAAATAAAAAAAATAAATTCTGAAAAATTTAAGTGGGCTTCAATAGTAAGTTATCAGTGTGGGTCACATCCGAGCCTCTTCTTTGTATCGAAATTATTTACATGAGTACCTACCTACACCTGTTTAAGTTCACAAAATACGCAACTTACGTTTTGCATAGGACAACAAAGAAACAATCAACAAACAACAAAAAGACCGAAATTGAAACTTACCCTTTTGTCATATACATATATCTATGGATACATGACATACACACATGCGTTCAATATATGTATCAAAAAAAAATCAAAATAAGGAAGACAACCAAAACTAAGCCTCATACGCTCACCAGCGGCGCACGTACATTTGCATCAGTGTTACCATAGGAATCCATACAAATTATTTTTAAAATGTCTTGCACCTAACTCATCTTCTCTTCCTTTCTTAAATGTGTTTTCAACATACATGTATATTGTTTTATTTGATATAGTAAAATATAACATGGAAAAATTAATAACTATGGTTTTTATTTTCATATTCAATAATAAATAGCATAAATAGCATAAAATACCTACATCGCTTGAACAATAGCAACTGAAATATGGTAACATCATCGGCACCAAAACATCATCGAAACCAAAACAGTTTCTTTTTTTCTTTGTCTCTATGGACGTTGACTTGAGAGAAAAAACAACTTTAGAATTTTTTATAGTTATACACATAGCTTTGAACAGGCATACTGGCAAGCCAATATGTGCAATCAAAACAGCTTTTTGTGCTTGAAGATCAACTGACAAAAAGCTTTTTGTCAGTTAATAGCCAAGGAGTAGTGAAAAAAATATGGGACATTTTCTTCTATGGGGATGAGACATCTGTATAGTTTCTTATCTGTGCTAAGACTATAATCGACACTTTCTTAAAATAAATTATTTATTTAAATGCAGGCATTCACAAGCCAAACTAAATAGTATAAAGGATCTTGAAATTGTATCACTTTTACCGTAATATATATAAGAACGTGACGAATAAGAAACAATTTTTTTTTTCAAAGGAGTGAAAATTGGATAAGAGCAAGTAGGACAAAATAATCTTTATTTGAGCTCAAGGCACTTCTTGCCAACATAATAAGATATTGTTTATTTCTCGTTTTTATAGTCTGGATACCCAATAAGAGGCATCTCTGCTCATATCAAGGCATTGATTATTGTCATTAAAGGTTTTATGTGTACAAAGCTTGAATTCTACTGTAAACAGCAAATCATCAGAATTTTGTATCCAAGACGAAAGATAATGTATTTAGTTATGGATACAACTTTAAAACCAAAAAAGTTGCCTAGCTTACCAGGCTATAATAAAACTTTTTTACGACGACCCATTTACGTAAAATGATCGAAGAAGCAAGACTTGTTTTAGTAAATGATTACATCTTCGAATGCATAGCTATACTTTTGTAATGTCCTTCGTAAGCTTTATTATTAATAATTTAACAGACATATCCAGTTGCATTCCTCCCCTTAAATAGTTTAATCATAACACTCGCATTTCTAGGCATGCTCATTAGTTTACTCTTGAGTACAACCTTGGTCGTACCATGAAGTACTGAGTTTTTTTTTTCTTAAACGTACTAGTGAAAGTGGAATGCCTTTACCACGGTCTTTCTTCGTCGTTGCAATGCTTGAGAATCCAAAACCAATGTACACCTACATCTCCTTTTTTTTTGTCTTAATTAAATGAGTATACAAATCTTATCCAAGTTTTCAACGTTTTTAATTATTTGCATAGCAATTAAATTTAAATTATTCATCGCAATCTGTTCTGAATACCTGAAACATACAATAAACGCAAAGCACGCAAACATTACACATTGCTATGTATAAATTTATATTAAAATGCCTTCATAAATATAGAACTTACCATATTCTTAGATCTCATTACGTTTCACGAAAGACTTATTACCCAGACGGCAGAATTATGTATACTACAGAACTTGGCTCCTTTTTTTTTAAATTTAAGTTATTGGTTTTTTGGTTCCCATGCTGAAAGTTAGTTGGAAATATCAAAAAACAATTTCAGAAATCAATATTTACATTTAGTACTTTCCTACGATGAGATTTCCCATATACTATACACCTTAAATTTGATAATTTTCCTTTAATTGTCTACTTTTCAGCCAGCGGTATTTTATAAAGGTTGTTTCTTTAGAGGGTTTAAAGTATTAAGTTGGCAACGCTATTTTAACTAGCGGCCATTTTCTCAGCTGTCAAGTGATTTGTTTTTAGTTTGGTTCAGAATTTCAACATGAATACAATAATTTCTCAAAAAACGTTTCCAAACTGTCCAAATTTATTTTGAAAATTCTGTTTTTTTTTTGTCATAAGAGAATATTGTTTATATAAGAAGTTGATTTTTGGTGGAACAATTGGTTCGTACAGAACGTTATTGGACTGTACAGAACGTTACAGTCAATGAAGACCGCTACAAAGCCATGATTACAGGCTTTTGCTTTCATAAACTGAATAACCAATTTCAATGTACGGACCCGTTAATTTTCTTCTAAGATTGTGTGATTTTACACCGCCGCTTGACTATTTTTTGTGGGGGTATGTGATGTTGCTAGTCTACGCCACAAATGTTGAAAAAAGTAATTTCCAGCCGTTTAAGTTATGTACCAGAAATCATATTTAAATTATAATGCCATAACGCATAAAGTAAATTTCATGTCAATATCTAAATATCTTTACATTTTGAAGTTCTATAACTCTAAAAACAACCATTAATACGCACTGTATAGGGTATTTCTCAGAATTGAATACACTACAGGAGTAATAGTTTTTTTTTTTCCTAAAATTTTCGTTTATTTTTCATTATCTGGCAAGAACAACTTAAGAAACGTAAAGGACAGCTTTATAGAAAATTTCATTTTCTACACAAAAGTCCAGAAAAGTCAAGCCGATAAGGATTTTAAATTGCTAGCTATTTAAAAGTCCAAATGACCCAAATGATATATTGTTTATATTATATTTATCAGCAAAGAGTAAAAAATAAAAAAGAATTGGGTACTCTTACTATGGTGGGTCTATATGGGTTAGTCTAAAACAGTTGGATAAACAATATTTTTTGTTTTTCCATTTTGAGCATGAATAAATAAACAGTTGGGGGTACCGACTCTGGAACAGGCAACATAAAGTTGGCCATGTGAAAAACATGATTTCTCCAAATTGACACCACAAACGTGAAGTTTTTGCCCTTGGGCCTTATTTATGGACATCGCAAATGATAAACGCACAGGATATTGTAATCTTTTGAATTCAAATGGCATATCAGTTGGAATCATAGGGATACGCGAAATCAAACACACTTCTCCTTTTGATTTACCAGTTAAGATTGCAGCTTCAATCAAATTTGGCAATAACTTTTTCACTGCCAATCTGGGGCCATTACACAGTTTTGGTGGATTAATATTTCGCAATAATATAATCAAAGAACCAATTTTCAGATTCAAGCAATGCGGTGGTATACCAGCCGGTTCCAATGAATTTTAAAATTCAATTGGATAATTCATTGCCTCATCTTGATTCATAACACTGTCAATTGATTTATATGTCGTGACTACACCTGGCAGTTTCGCTTGAATTTGAAAATTAATGGCATTGATATGAATGTTCTTCGGTGCTAAAATGGCCCGTTCTCTCAACCAATCATGATTTCTGTAATTCTGAAGAATATTCGGAAAAACATATTCAATCAACTCATCTATAGATTGCGCAATTGAACAAACATTTTTCGGTAAAGTGATCATTCCGTTGGTACTGTCGATTGGTATTTTGCCATCACCAATTTCTAACAATTGTTTTGAAAACTCATGACCAGTTGCATCATTATGTAGGTGAATACGCATATTAATGTTCAGTGTCAATTTTCGTATAATCTCCAAAGAACTGGTAGTCTTCATTCCTAAAGCAGGGAAACCCTCCCACGTTAACCCTAAAGATCTACGACCAATCAGCCATCATCCTTCCTTCTTAAAACCTTGGAAAGATTGATTGAAATTTACATCAGACATAACTTAAAACCATGTCTCATGTCCACAGCTCAACATGCTTACTCTAAGGGAAAATCAGTAGAAACAGCACTTCATTCGCTGGTACGTAGTATTGAATATTCCCTCGAATACAAAGAATATAACCTAGTAGCTTTCCTAGATATTGAAGGAGCTTTCAACAACGTCAGTTACCAGGCGATCACAACAGCAATGGATAAGCTGAAATTAGAGAAATCGCTCATAGATCTTATAAGTCTCATGCTCAAAAGCAGGACAATAACTTCTAGCATGAGAAGTTTTACTACCACCAGATCGGTGAATCGAGGTACCCCCCAAGGTGGGGTCCTTTCGCCTCTTTTATGGAACATGGTTGTAAACGACCTACTAACATCATTGGAAGCAGAGGGTTTCAGGGTGATTGCCTGTGCTGACGACGTTTTTGATTGATTGATTTGATTTATTTAGCATTTATAGTAAATATAAATTAAGCTACTTTATAATACAATTATTATATATCTTAAAAATTAGTTTTGACAAATTCATTTACATTGCGCTTATATATATTAAAATTTGTTTCCAGTTTTACATGTTCTGGCAAGGAATTAAAAATTTGAAAGCCTTTGTATATTACACTGTTTTGTGTTATTGTGTTTCTATAATTAGGAAGTCGCAAATTATTTACATTTCGCAATTGATATGGTTGGACTTCACCCACATATCTAACTAAATCACTAAAATAGCTAGGCAAATCTCCCATTCTCATTTTTTGAACAAACAATAGAACATCTACTACTAACTGTTGTTTGACGCTTAACCACTCTAGTCGATTTAACATATTTAAAATACTTGTATAACGATTACAATTTAATATTATTCGCATTGATTTGTTTTGGAGTTTTTGTAGTCTATATATGTTACTTTGACTTAACAGAAATAATACAGATGAACAATATTCAAAATGTGGTTTTATTATAACATTATATACTCTAATAGCTGCATTGAAATCTAATTTACTTTTGATTCTTCTTGCAATATCTGTATCTGGGAAACACCCCCAAGTTCTCTCGGAACTCCTACAAAATGCCTTAAATAGGCTAACAAAATGGGCTAAGCAATGTAGCTTGGACGTCAATCCACATAAAACAGAACTAATACTCTTTTCGAGAAGGTACAAAATTCCTCAGATTAGCCCACCCAAGATTAAAGGAATACCATTAAGCTTTTCCGACCAAGCTAAATATTTAGGCCTCATTTTAGAGAAAAAATTAAATTGGAAGGCAAATATTGATGAAAGAGTAAAAAAGGCTACTGTAGCGCTTTTTACTTGTAAAAAGGCCATATGATCAAAATGGGGCTTCTCCCCAAAAATAACCCACTGGCTATACACTTCGGTAATCAGACCGATACTCATTTATAGAGTTGTCGTATGGTGGACCGCACTGGACAAGATGGTTAATCTAAATAAGCTCATCAAAGTCCAGCGGTCAGCAGGTATGTGCATCACAGGAGCACTTCGCTCAACACCAACCGCAGCACTGGAAGTGCTTTTAAACCTAACACCTCTTGACATCTTCTCCAAAATGGTGGCAGCCAACTCATGTGTGAGGCTTAGAGCCACCTCTCAATGGAACAGTAACAATACTGGACATACTACTATTCTAGACAATTTCAGATCTATCCCAGATCGCTTAGCCTATACCACCCCAAAAATGGTATTCGGTAAAACCTTCCATGTGTCCATCCCTTCAAGATCCTCCTGGGAAGAAGAGAGACCCCTGGAAGACAATGCGGTACACTTCTATACAGACGGTTCAAAGACCGATTACGGAGTTGGAAGTGGTATCTATTCGGAACAACTGAATCTCAGTCTATCATAAGACTTCCCAATCAATGTAGTGTATTCCAGGCAGAAGTAATGGCGATTAAAGAGGCATTATCCTGGCTCAAAGAAAACATTATATCTTGCAAGGATATACGAATCTTCTCGGACAGCCAAGCCGCTCTTAAATCTCTCGCGTCTGTCTCCACAAACTCTCAAATAGTCCACGATTGTCGATCATCTCTGAATGAGATGACGGAACAGTTTAATATTCATCTCATTTGGGTGCCGGGCCACAGAGACATTCCGGGAAATTGCAAAGTCGATGAGCTCGACAAAAACGGAACACTTCTGCCTAATGTTAGACAAAAACATAACATAGGAACACCACTTGCTACATGCAAATATCTTCTCAAACAATATGCTCTAGAATCAACAAATGCTAGATGGTCACAGAGTACCACCTGCCTAGCAACCAAGCAAATATGGCCAAGCATAGACTTAAAACGGCCAAAAGGCTTAATATCCCTGAGCAGACAAAATATAAGCTCTACAATTGGAGTAATAATAGGACACTGCCTCATAGGAAGACATGCTCTGAGGCTAGGGTTCTACACAAATGACTTCTGTAGAAGCTGCATGGTCCAACACCTTCTATGTACATGTCCAGCACTCTCCATTAGAAGGAATAACTTTCTCGGTAACCCCTTCTTCGATAATACCAGTGAACTGGCAACGATTGACACAAAATGTCTCTCTAACTTCATTAAAAGTACAAAATGGTTTGTTTAAGTTCATTACTCTCCCATGAGTAACCTCATTAGTGGTATCACAATGGACCCTTGAGGTCTAGGTGAATCAATGACATCTGGACAGCCACTCCAACCTAACCTAACCTAACCTCCAAAGAACTGATGACTTCAAACAGGCGTTTATTTCATCAGCAGGAGTTGATCGAGGAATGACAGGCAATGTTTGACGAAAGTCCCCTGACAGCAATATCAGAGCACCACCAAAAAGCTGTTGATTACCGCGTAAATCTTGCATTGTTCGATTAAATGCTTCTATTGATTTTATATTCGCCATTGTGCACTCATCCCATAAAATAATTGACATTAATCGCAGAACTTTTGCCATAGCAGAATTTCTCAAAATATTGCAAGTTGTAGTTTCAATCACCTGTACATTTAGTGGCAATTTTAATGCAGAGTGTGCGGTCCGACCACCTTCTAATAATGTAGCAGCGATTCCCGAAAATGCAAGTGCCAATGCAATTTTTTGACAGAACTAACGTCACTTTTTTTGTCTTCGATTGTTTTGCCAAAGGTTCAAATTGGCTTTTAAGTATTAGTACAAATTGTTTGTATATGGGAGTATAGAAAGATGTTGATTTTACACTTTTTCAGGATTTTTTTTAATTTTCTCTACGTACAAACCTTCTCTGGACTTCCACGAATAATTCAAGACCAAAATTAGCCAAATCGGTAAAGGCATTGTTGAGTTATAACATTACAACGAAAAGTGGCATTGATTTTTATATATATAGATTGTAATAATGATAATCATTTTAAGGGGGTATTCTAGTGTAGAGACATGAATTTCGCCCGGTTTTTGAAGCGTTGTATAAAGGAAACAAAAAATATTTTTAGTATCAATTTTTTTATCATTCGTTTATTGATTTGTTGTTCATACATAAAAAAATTAATAAAAAAAAATTTAATTAACAAAGTTACAAGCAGTCAAAGTAGGGGGTCTAAATAAAAGAGGGTGTCCTGGCGTGCATCCTACCAACCCTCCTGGTGATCTGAAAAACAAAAACCAGACGGATTCTTAATTATTATAGATGTCGCTATTGTTTCACCCTTGGATAAGTTAAAAAAAAAACTTTTTAACAAAATGGCAGCAGTTTGAAAAAAAAATTGTTCTTGTTGCATATTTTTCAACAATTCCGAATTTTTTAAAAATACTAAATGATAAGTTATATTTTTGGGCAAGGACCACACGATAAAGAGACATCCTCTCCAAATTTGAAGTAAATCGGTCTATTAGAACTCGATATATCCTTACCGCCAGCTCGGAAAAAGTAGTTTCGAGAAAAACGCGTTCAGAGTTTTGAGTCAAGTTTTCAATTTTACTTATATCGGGTGATTTTTTTGAGGTTAGGATTTTCATGCATTAGTATTTGACAGATCACGCGGGATTTCCGACATGGTGTCAAAGAGAAAGATGCTCAGTATGCTTTGACATTTCATCATGAATAGACTTACTAACGAGCAACGCTTGCAAATCATTGAATTTTATTACCAAAATCAGTGTTCGGTTCGAAATGTGTTTCGCGCTTTACGCAAATTTTATGCGTTTTTTTTTTTAAAAAAGTTCTCAAGCTCTTAAAAAATCACCCATTATGTATTTATTGTCCTCCATTGAAAAGAGGACATTGTTTAATATAATGGGTGATTTTTTAAGAGCTTGAGATGAAAATCCTAACCTCAAAAAAATCACCCTTTAGAATGATACAGAATACGTACATATAATTATAACTTCAAAAATAAACACGTTGTCAGAGCTAGCACTTCCACTCAGTATAAAGGTTGCTACAAAAGTAACTTAAAATGAAACTAAAGGGACAAAACAGTTTCTATGACCTTCAAAACCAGTTTCTATGACCTTCAATTAACTTTTGAAATAATAGGAATATTAAAAAATCCTTTTAAACGCATATTCTTGAATGTCTAAACTTTGGAAATATGAAAAAAAAAATAGGATAGGATTTAAGTTTAGATTCAATTTCATTAATACTCGTATAATTCTTATATAGGAATTTATTAAGAACTTTAAAATTCTTCTCCAAATTAAAGTAATCTGTACGGAGATTGACATTTCGTGAAAGTTTGTGTGCTTTATTTGTTTTTATTATAAATTAATAAGCTTTCTGTTATACCAAGGAAGTTTAGATGTGTTGAAACATTTAATTTTAGGCACGTATAGATCAATACCCTCTCTCAGATAGTTTAAGGAATTGTTTTAGGAATCTGATAAATTTTGACAGTCAATCGTGCCTGGTGACAACGAAAAGTTGTTAATATAACTCGAAAAGTTATTAAAATCAGCTTATATTTAATTCGAACTTGATTTGGTTCAAAGAAATTAATGACATTGAATTCAAAAGTAAAACCTACACGGTGAATTAAATTTGAAAAATATTAAAAAGGCTATTATTGACTGATACACAAAGTTCTTTATCTACAAATAACAAATCAAGTCTTCTTTCTAGACTGTTTTTTATTTGTTAATTTGAACTAAATCAAAAGAGGTCAAAGAATCAACAACTAAAGATTCATTTTCAAGGTTAATACAAAGATTAGGCAGATAAAAATCACCAAGAATTATAACATGTTGATCGTTTTTTAGTTTAGAATGATAAAAAACACAATTATTTATGTGTGACTCATATAATTCTAACAAGCTATTGGGTGAAATGTAGCTTAAAAATATAAAAACCTCCTTGCAACTATTTTATGATACCTTTATTATAATTTGGTCCACACCAAATGAAAAATAATATAAGAAAATGATAAAATAAATACTTTTTGTCAATGCGATTTTATATTAAGTTTTAAACTAAGACTATAATCGACACTTTCTTAAAATAAATTATTTATTTAAATGCAGGCCTTCACAAGCCAAACTAAATAGTATAAAGGATATTGAAATTGTATCACTTTTACCGTAATATATATAAAAAACGTGACGAATAAGAAACAATTTTTTTTTCAAAGGAGTGAAAATTGGATAAGAGCAAGTAGGACAAAATAATCTTTATTTGAGCTCAAGGCACTTCTTGCCAACATAATAAGATATTGTTTATTTCTCGTTTTTATAGTCTGGATACCCAATAAGAGGCATCTCTGCTCATATCAAGGCATTGATTATTGTCATTAAAGGTTTTATGTGTACAAAGCTTGAACTCGACTGTAAACAGCAAATCATCAGAATTTTGTATCCAAGACGAAAGATAATGTATTTAGTTATGGATACAACTTTAAAACCAAAAAAGTTGCCTAGCTTACCAGGCTATAATAAAACTTTTTAACGACGACCCATTTACGTAAAATGATCGAAGAAGCAAGACTTGTTTTAGTAAATGATTACATCTTCGAATGCATAGCTATACTTTTGTAATGTCCTTCGTATGCTTTATTATTAATAATTTAACAGACATATCCAGTTGCATTCCTCCCCTTAAATAGTTTAATCATAACACTCGCATTTCTAGGCATGCTCATTAATTTACTCTTGAGTACAACCTTGGTCGTACCATGAAGTACTGAGTTTTTTTTTTCTTAAACGTACTAGTGAAAGTGGAATGCCTTTACCACGCTAGGTCTTTCTTCGTCGTTGCAATGCTTGAGAATCCAAAACCAATGTACACCTACATTTCCTTTTTTTGTCTTAATTAAATGAGTATACAAATCTTATCCAAGTTTTCAACGTTTTTAATTATTTGCATAGCAATTAAATTTAAATTATTCATCGCAATCTGTTCTGAATACCTGAAACATACCTGACCTCCTCAATAAACGCAAAGCACGCAAACATTACACATTGCTATGTATAAATTTTCGTTTCACGAAAGACTTATTACCCAGACGGCAGAATTATGTATACTACAGAACTTGGCTCCTTTTTTTTTAAATTTAAGTTATTGGTTTTTTGGTTCCCATGCTGAAAGTTAGTTGGAAATATCAAAAAACAATTTCAGAAATCAATATTTACATTTAGTACTTTCCTACGATGAGATTTCCCATGTACTATACACCTTAAATTTGATAATTTTCCTTTAATTGTCTACTTTACAGCCAGCGGTATTTTATAAAGGTTGTTTCTTTAGAGGGTTTAAAGTATTAAGTTGGCAACGCTTTTTTAACTAGCGGCCATTTTCTCAGCTGTCAAGTGATTTGGTTTTAGTTTGGTTCAGAATTTCAACATGAATACAATAATTTCTCAAAAAAACGTTTCCAAACTGTCCAAATTTATTTTGAAAATTCTGTTTTTTTTTGTCATAAGAGAATATTGTTTATATAAGAAGTTGATTTTTGGTGGAACAATTGGTTCGTACAGAACGTTATTGGACTGTACAGAACGTTACAGTCAATGAAGACCGCTACAAAGCCATGATTACAGGCTTTTGCTTTCATAAACTGAATAACCAATTTCAATGTACGGACCCGTTAATTTTCTTCTAAGATTGTGTGATTTTACGCCGCCGCTTGACTATTTTTTGTGGGGGTATGTGATGTTGCTAGTCTACGCCACAAATGTTGAAAAAAGTAATTTCCAGCCGTTTAAGTTATGTACCAGAAATCATATTTAAATTATAATGCCATAACGCATAAAGTAAATTTCATGTCAATATCTAAATATCTTTACATTTTGAAGTTCTATAACTCTAAAAACAACCATTAATACGCACTGTATAGGGTATTTCTCAGAATTGAATACACTACAGGAGTAATAGTTTTTTTTTTTCCTAAAATTTTCGTTTATTTTTCATTATCTGGCAAGAACAACTTAAGAAACGTAAAGGACAGCTTTATAGAAAATTTCATTTTCTACACAAAAGTCCAGAAAAGTCAAGCCGATAAGGATTGATATTTTTTGAGACATAAGACTCCGCGAACATAAGAATTGTATGAATTCTATTAAATTTGAAAGCAATTAAATTTTAACATTCTGCAAAAAAGCATTTAATTTAATTAGTATGTTATACTAGCGGCCCGGTACGTGCTTCGCTACGTATAAGGCATAGTAATAAAAAAATGATTATTAAGTTCATTTATTCAAACAAAAAAATATTTTAAATTGCTAGCTATTTAAAAGTCCAAATGGCCCAAATGATATATTGTTTATATTATATTTATCAGCAAAGAGTGAAAAAAATAAAAAAGAATTGGGTACTCTTACTATGGTGGGTCTATATGGGTTAGTCTAAAACAGTTGGATAAACAATATTTTTTGTTTTTCCATTTTGAGCATGAATAAATAAACAGTTGGGGGTACCGACTCTGGAACAGGCAACATAAAGTTGGCCATGTGAAAAACATGATTTCTCCAAATTGACACCACAAACGTGAAGTTTTTGCCTTATTTATGGACATCGCAAATGATAAACGCACAGGATATTGTAATCTTTTGAATTCAAATGGCATATCAGTTGGAATCATAGGGATACGCGAAATCAAACACACTTCTCCTTTTGATTTACCAGTTAAGATTGCAGCTTCAATCAAATTTGGCAATAACTTTTTCACTGCCAATCTGGTGCCATTACACAGTTTTGGTGGATTAATATTTCGCAATAATATAATCAAAGAACCAATTTTCAGATTCAAGCAATGCGGTGGTATACCAGCCGATTTCAATGAATTTTAAAATTCAATTGGATAATTCATTGCCTCATCTTGATTCATAACACTGTCAATTGATTTATATGTCGTGACTACACCTGGCAGTTTCGCTTGAATTTGAAAATTAATGGCATTGATATGAATGTTCTTCGGTGCTAAAATGGCCCGTTCTCTCAACCAATCATGATTTCTGTAATTCTGAAGAATATTCGGAAAAACATATTCAATCAACTCATCTATAGATTGCGCAACTGTACAAACATTTTTCGGTAAAGTGATCAATCCGTTGGTACTGTCGATTGGTATTTTGCCATCACCAATTTCTAACAATTGTTTTGAAAACTCATGGGCAGTTGCATCATTATATAGGTGAATACGCATATTAATGTTCAGTGTCAATTTTCGTATAATCTCCAAAGAACTGGTAGTCTTCATTCCTAAGCAGGGAAACCCTCCCACGTTAACCCTAAAGATCTACGACCAATCAGCCATCATCCTTCCTTCTTAAAACCTTGGAAAGATTGATTGAAATTTGCATCAGACATAACTTAAAACCATGTCTCATGTCCACAGCTCAACATGCTTACTCTAAGGGAAAATCAGTAGAAACAGCACTTCATTCGCTGGTACGTAGTATTGAATATTCCCTCGAATACAAAGAATATAACCTAGTAGCTTTCCTAGATATTCAAGGAGCTTTCAACAACGTCAGTTACCAGGCGATCACAATAGCAATGGATAAGCTGAAATTAGAGAAATCGCTCATAGATCTTATAAGTCTCATGCTCAAAAGCAGGACAATAACTTCTAGCATGAGAAGTTTTACTACCACCAGATCGGTGAATCGAGGTACCCCCCAAGGTGGGGTCCTTTCGCCTCTTTTATGGAACATGGTTGTAAACGACCTACTAACATCATTGGAAGCAGAGGGTTTCAGGGTGATTGCCTGTGCTGACGACGTTGCAATATCTGTATCTGGGAAACACCCCCAAGTTCTCTCGGAACTCCTACAAAATGCCTTAAATAGGCTAACAAAATGGGCTAAGCAATGTAGCTTGGACGTCAATCCACATAAAACAGAACTAATACTCTTTTCGAGAAGGTACAAAATTCCTCAGATTAGCCCACCCAAGATTAAAGGAATACCATTAAGCTTTTCCGACCAAGCTAAATATTTAGGCCTCATTTTAGACAAAAAACTAAATTGGAAGGCAAATATTGATGAAAGAGTAAAAAAGGCTACTGTAGCGCTTTTTACTTGTAAAAAGGCCATAGGATCAAAATGGGGCTTCTCCCCAAAAATAACCCACTGGCTATACACTTCAGTAATCAGACCGATACTCATTTATAGAGTTGTCGTATGGTGGACCGCACTGGACAAGATGGTTAATCTAAATAAGCTCATCAAAGTCCAGCGGTCAGCAGGTATGTGCATCACAGGAGCACTTCGCTCAACACCAACCGCAGCACTGGTAGTGCTTTTAAACCTAACACCTCTTGACATCTTCTCCAAAATGGTGGCAGCCAACTCATGTGTGAGGCTTAGAGCCACCTCTCAATGGAACAGTAACAATACTGGACATACTACTATTCTAGACAATTTCAGATCTATCCCAGATCGCTTAGACTACCACCCCAAAAATGGTATTCGGTAAAACCTTCCATGTGTCCATCCCTTCAAGATCCTCCTGGGAAGAAGAGAGACCCCTGGAAGACAATGCGGTACACTTCTATACAGACGGTTTAAAGACCGATTACGGAGTTGGAAGTGGTATCTATTCGGAACAACTGAATCTTAGTCTATCATAAGAGTTCCCAATCAATGTAGTGTATTCCAGGCAGAAGTAATGGTAAATTTCATGTCAATATCTAAATATCTTTACATTTTGAAGTTCTATAACTCTAAAAACAACCATTAATACGCACTGTATAGGGTATTTCTCAGAATTGAATACACTACAGGAGTAATAGTTTTTTTTTTTCCTAAAATTTTCGTTTATTTTTCATTATCTGGCAAGAACAACTTAAGAAACGTAAAGGACAGCTTTATAGAAAATTTCATTTTCTACACAAAAGTCCAGAAAAGTCAAGCCGATAAGGATTGATATTTTTTGAGACATAAGACTCCGCGAACATAAGAATTGTATGAATTCTATTAAATTTGAAAGCAATTAAATTTTAACATTCTGCAAAAAAGCATTTAATTTAATTAGTATGTTATACTAGCGGCCCGGTACGTGCTTCGCTACGTATAAGGCATAGTAATAAAAAAATGATTATTAAGTTCATTTATTCAAACAAAAAAATATTTTAAATTGCTAGCTATTTAAAAGTCCAAATGGCCCAAATGATATATTGTTTATATTATATTTATCAGCAAAGAGTGAAAAAAATAAAAAAGAATTGGGTACTCTTACTATGGTGGGTCTATATGGGTTAGTCTAAAACAGTTGGATAAACAATATTTTTTGTTTTTCCATTTTGAGCATGAATAAATAAACAGTTGGGGGTACCGACTCTGGAACAGGCAACATAAAGTTGGCCATGTGAAAAACATGATTTCTCCAAATTGACACCACAAACGTGAAGTTTTTGCCTTATTTATGGACATCGCAAATGATAAACGCACAGGATATTGTAATCTTTTGAATTCAAATGGCATATCAGTTGGAATCATAGGGATACGCGAAATCAAACACACTTCTCCTTTTGATTTACCAGTTAAGATTGCAGCTTCAATCAAATTTGGCAATAACTTTTTCACTGCCAATCTGGTGCCATTACACAGTTTTGGTGGATTAATATTTCGCAATAATATAATCAAAGAACCAATTTTCAGATTCAAGCAATGCGGTGGTATACCAGCCGATTTCAATGAATTTTAAAATTCAATTGGATAATTCATTGCCTCATCTTGATTCATAACACTGTCAATTGATTTATATGTCGTGACTACACCTGGCAGTTTCGCTTGAATTTGAAAATTAATGGCATTGATATGAATGTTCTTCGGTGCTAAAATGGCCCGTTCTCTCAACCAATCATGATTTCTGTAATTCTGAAGAATATTCGGAAAAACATATTCAATCAACTCATCTATAGATTGCGCAACTGTACAAACATTTTTCGGTAAAGTGATCAATCCGTTGGTACTGTCGATTGGTATTTTGCCATCACCAATTTCTAACAATTGTTTTGAAAACTCATGGGCAGTTGCATCATTATATAGGTGAATACGCATATTAATGTTCAGTGTCAATTTTCGTATAATCTCCAAAGAACTGGTAGTCTTCATTCCTAAGCAGGGAAACCCTCCCACGTTAACCCTAAAGATCTACGACCAATCAGCCATCATCCTTCCTTCTTAAAACCTTGGAAAGATTGATTGAAATTTGCATCAGACATAACTTAAAACCATGTCTCATGTCCACAGCTCAACATGCTTACTCTAAGGGAAAATCAGTAGAAACAGCACTTCATTCGCTGGTACGTAGTATTGAATATTCCCTCGAATACAAAGAATATAACCTAGTAGCTTTCCTAGATATTCAAGGAGCTTTCAACAACGTCAGTTACCAGGCGATCACAATAGCAATGGATAAGCTGAAATTAGAGAAATCGCTCATAGATCTTATAAGTCTCATGCTCAAAAGCAGGACAATAACTTCTAGCATGAGAAGTTTTACTACCACCAGATCGGTGAATCGAGGTACCCCCCAAGGTGGGGTCCTTTCGCCTCTTTTATGGAACATGGTTGTAAACGACCTACTAACATCATTGGAAGCAGAGGGTTTCAGGGTGATTGCCTGTGCTGACGACGTTGCAATATCTGTATCTGGGAAACACCCCCAAGTTCTCTCGGAACTCCTACAAAATGCCTTAAATAGGCTAACAAAATGGGCTAAGCAATGTAGCTTGGACGTCAATCCACATAAAACAGAACTAATACTCTTTTCGAGAAGGTACAAAATTCCTCAGATTAGCCCACCCAAGATTAAAGGAATACCATTAAGCTTTTCCGACCAAGCTAAATATTTAGGCCTCATTTTAGACAAAAAACTAAATTGGAAGGCAAATATTGATGAAAGAGTAAAAAAGGCTACTGTAGCGCTTTTTACTTGTAAAAAGGCCATAGGATCAAAATGGGGCTTCTCCCCAAAAATAACCCACTGGCTATACACTTCAGTAATCAGACCGATACTCATTTATAGAGTTGTCGTATGGTGGACCGCACTGGACAAGATGGTTAATCTAAATAAGCTCATCAAAGTCCAGCGGTCAGCAGGTATGTGCATCACAGGAGCACTTCGCTCAACACCAACCGCAGCACTGGTAGTGCTTTTAAACCTAACACCTCTTGACATCTTCTCCAAAATGGTGGCAGCCAACTCATGTGTGAGGCTTAGAGCCACCTCTCAATGGAACAGTAACAATACTGGACATACTACTATTCTAGACAATTTCAGATCTATCCCAGATCGCTTAGACTACCACCCCAAAAATGGTATTCGGTAAAACCTTCCATGTGTCCATCCCTTCAAGATCCTCCTGGGAAGAAGAGAGACCCCTGGAAGACAATGCGGTACACTTCTATACAGACGGTTTAAAGACCGATTACGGAGTTGGAAGTGGTATCTATTCGGAACAACTGAATCTTAGTCTATCATAAGAGTTCCCAATCAATGTAGTGTATTCCAGGCAGAAGTAATGGCGATTAAAGAGGCATTATCCTGGCTCAAAGAAAACATTATATCTTGCAAGGATATACGAATCTTCTCGGACAGCCAAGCCGCTCTTAAATCTCTCGCGTCTGTCTCCACAAACTCTCAAATAGTCCACGATTGTCGATCATCTCTGAATGAGATGACGGAACAGTTTAATATTCACCTCATTTGGGTGCCGGGCCACAGAGACATTCCGGGAAATTGCAAAGTCGATGGGCTCGACAAAAACGGAACACTTCTGCCTAATGTTAGACAAAAACATAACATAGGAACACCACTTGCTACATGCAAATATCTTCTCAAACAATATGCTCTGGAATCAACAAATGCTAGATGGTCACAGAGTACCACCTGCCTAGCAACCAAGCAAATATGGCCAAGCATAGACTTAAAACGGCCAAAAGGCTTAATATCCCTGAGCAGACAAAATATAAGCTCTACAATTGGAGTAATAATAGGACACTGCCTCATAGGAAGACATGCTCTGAGGCTAGGGTTCTACACAAATGACTTCTGTAGAAGCTGCATGGTCCAACACCTTCTATGTACATGTCCAGCACTCTCCATTAGAAGGAATAACTTTCTCGGTAACCCCTTCTTCGATAATACCAGTGAACTGGCAACGATTGACACAAAATGTCTCTCTAACTTCATTAAAAGTACAAAATGGTTTGTTTAAGTTCATTACTCTCCCATGAGTAACCTCATTAGTGGTATCACAATGGACCCTTGAGGTCTAGGTGAATCAATGACATCTGGACAGCCACTCCAACCTAACCTAACCTAACCTCCAAAGAACTGATGACTTCAAACAGGCGTTTATTTCATCAGCAGGAGTTGATCGAGGAATGACAGGCAATGTTTGACGAAAGTCCCCTGACAGCAATATCAGAGCACCACCAAAAAGCTGTTGATTACCGCGTAAATCTTGCATTGTTCGATTAAATGCTTCTATTGATTTTATATTCGCCATTGTGCACTCATCCCATAAAATAATTGACATTAATCGCAGAACTTTTGCCATAGCAGAAAATATTGCAAGTTGTAGTTTCAATCACCTGTACATTCAATGGCAATTTTAATGCAGAGTGTGCGGTCCGACCACCTTCTAATAATGTAGCAGCGATTCCCGAAAATGCAAGTGCCAATGCAATTTTTTGACAGAACTAACGTCACTTTTTTTGTCTTCGATTGTTTTGCCAAAGGTTCAAATTGGCTTTTAAGTATTAGTACAAATTGTTTGTATATGGGAGTATAGAAAGATGTTGATTTTACACTTTTTCAGGATTTTTTTTTTAATTTTCTCTACGTAAAAACCTTCTCTGGACTTCCACGAATAATTCAAGACCAAAATTAGCCAAATCGGTAAAGGCATTGTTGAGTTATAACATTACAACGAAAAGTGGCATTGATTTTTATATATATAGATTGTAATAATGATAATCATTTTAAGGGGGTATTCTAGTGTAGAGACATGAATTTCGCCCGGTTTTTGAAGCGTTGTATAAAGGAAACAAAAAATATTTTACTATCAATTTTTTTATCATTTGTTTATTGATTTGTTGTTCATACATAAAAAAATTAATAAAAAAAAATTAAATTAACAAAGTTACAAGCAGTCAAAGTAGGGGGTCTAAATAAAAGAGGGTGTCCTGGCGTGCATCCTACCAACCCTCCTGGTGATCTGAAAAACAAAAACCAGACGGATTCTTAATTATTATAGATGTCGCTATTGTTTCACCCTTGGATAAGTTAAAAAAAAAAAACTTTTTAACAAAATGGCAGCAGTTTGAAAAAAAATTGTTCTTGTTGCATATTTTTCAACAATTCCGAATTTTTTAAAAATACTAAATGAGAAGTTATATTTTTGGGCAAGGACCACACGATAAAGAGATGTATAAAGAACAATATCTCCAAATTTGAAGTAAATCGGTCTATTAGAACTCGATATATCCTTACCGCCAGCTCGTAAAAAGTAGTTTCGAGAAAAACGCGTTCAGAGTTTTGAGACAAGTTTTCAATTTTACTTATAGAATGATACAGAATACGTACATATAATTATAACTTCAAAAATAAACACGTTGTCAGAGCTAGCACTTCCACTCAGTATAAAGGTTGCCACAAAAGTAACGTAAAATGAAACTAAAGGGACAAAACAGTTTCTATGACCTTCAAAACCAGTTTCTATGACCTTCAATTAACTTTTGAAATAATAGGAATATTAAAAAATCCTTTTAAACGCATATTCTTGAATGTCTAAACTTTGGAAATATGAAAAAAAAAAATAGGATAGGATTTAAGTTTAGATTCAATTTCATTAATACTCGTATTATTCTTATATAGGAATTTATTAAGAACTTTAAAATTCTTCTCCAAATTAAAGTAATCTGTACGGAGATTGACATTTCGTGAAAGTTTGTGTGCTTTATTTTTTTATTATAAATTAATAAGCTTTCTGTTATACTAAGGAAGTTTAGATGTGTTGAAACATTTAATTTTAAGTACGTATAGATCAATACCCTCTCTCAGGTAGTTTAAGGAATTGTTTTAGGAATCTGATAAATTTTGACAGTCAATCGTGCCTGGTGACAACGAAAAGTTGTTAATATAACTCGAAAAGTTATTAAAATCAGCTTATATTTAATTCGATCTTGATTTGGTTCAAAGAAATTAATGACATTGAATTCAAAAGTAAAACCTACACGGTGAATTAAATTTGAAAAATATTAAAAAGGCTATTATTGACTGATACACAAAGTTCTTTATCTACAAATAACAAATCAAGTCTTCTTTCTAGACTGTTTTTTATTTGTTAATTTGAACTAAATCAAAAGAGGTCAAAGAATCAACAACTAAAGATTCATTTTCAAGGTTAATACAAAGATTAGGCAGATAAAAATCACCAAGAATTATAACATGTTGATCGTTTTTTAGTTTAGAATGATAAAAAATACAATTATTTATGTGTGACTCATATAATTCTAACAAGCTATTGGGTGAAATGTAGCTTAAAAATATAAAAACCTCCTTGCAACTATTTTATGATACCTTTATTATAATTTGGTCCACACCAAATGAAAAATAATATAAGAAAATGATAAAATAAATACTTTTTGTCAATGCGATTTTATATTAATTTTTAAACTAAGACTATAATCGACACTTTCTTAAAATAAATTATTTATTTAAATGCAGGCCTTCACAAGCCAAACTAAATAGTATAAAGGATCTTGAAATTGTATCACTTTTACCGTAATATATATAAGAACGTGACGAATAAGAAACAATTTTTTTTTTCAAAGGAGTGAAAATTGGATAAGAGCAAGTAGGACAAAATAATCTTTATTTGAGCTCAAGGCACTTCTTGTCAACATAATAAGATATTGTTTATTTCTCGTTTTTATTGTCTGGATACCCAATAAGAGGCATCTCTGCTCATATCAAGGCATTGATTATTGTCATTAAAGGTTTTATGTGTACAAAGCTTGAATTCGACTGTAAACAGCAAATCATCAGAATTTTGTATCCAAGACGAAAGATAATGTATTTAGTTATGGATACAACTTTAAAACCAAAAAAGTTGCCTAGCTTACCAAGCTATAATAAAACTTTTTTACGACGACCCATTTACGTAAAATGATCGAAGAAGCAAGACTTGTTTTAGTAAATGATTACATCTTCGAATGCATAGCTATACTTTTGTAATGTCCTTCGTAAGCTTTATTATTAATAATTTAACAGACATATCCAGTTGCATTCCTCCCCTTAAATAGTTTAATCATAACACTCGCATTTCTAGGCATGCTCATTAGTTTACTCTTGAGTACAACCTTGGTCGTACCATGAAGTACTGAGTTTTTTTTTTCTTAAACGTACTAGTGAAAGTGGAATGCCTTTACCACGCTAGGTCTTTTTTCGTCGTTGCAATGCTTGAGAATCCAAAACCAATGTACACCTACATCTCCTTTTTTTTGTCTTAATTAAATGAGTATACAAATCTTATCCAAGTTTTCAACGTTTTTAATTATTTGCATAGCAATTAAATTTAAATTATTCATCGCAATCTGTTCTGAATACCTGAAACATACCTGACCTCCTCAATAAACGCAAAGCACGCAAACATTACACATTGCTATGTATAAAATTATATTAAAATGCCTTCATAAATATAGAACTTACCATATTCTTAGATCTCATTACGTTTCACGAAAGACTTATTACCCAGACGGCAGAATTATGTATACTACGGAACTTGGCTCCTTTTTTTTTAAATTTAAGTTATTGGTTTTTTGGTTCCCATGCTGAAAGTTAGTTGGAAATATCAAAAAACAATTTCAGAAATCAATATTTATATTTAGTACTTTCCTACGATGAGATTTCCCATATACTATACACCTTAAATTTGATAATTTTCCTTTAATTGTCTACTTTTCAGCCAGCGGTATTTTATAAAGGTTGTTTCTTTAGAGGGTTTAAAGTATTAAGTTGGCAACGCTATTTTAACTAGCGGCCATTTTCTCAGCTGTCAAGTGATTTGTTTTTAGTTTGGTTCAGAATTTCAACATGAATACAATAATTTCTCAAAAAAACGTTTCCAAACCAAATTTATTTTGAAAATTCTGTTTTTTTTTTTGTCATAAGAGAATATTGTTTATATAAGAAGTTGATTTTTGGTGGAACAATTGGTTCGTACAGAACGTTATTGGACTGTACAGAACGTTACAGTCAATGAAGACCGCTACAAAGCCATGATTACAGGCTTTTGCTTTCATAAACTGAATAACCAATTTCAATGTACGGACCCGTTAATTTTCTTCTAAGATTGTGTGATTTTACGCCGCCGCTTGACTATTTTTTGTGGGGGTATGTGATGTTGCTAGTCTACGCCACAAATGTTGAAAAAAGTAATTTCCAGCCGTTTAAGTTATGTACCAGAAATCATATTTAAATTATAATGCCATAACGCATAAAGTAAATTTCATGTCAATATCTAAATATCTTTACATTTTGAAGTTCTATAACTCTAAAAACAACCATTAATACGCACTGTATAGGGTATTTCTCAGAATTGAATACACTACAGAAGTAATAGTTTTTTTTTTTCCTAAAATTCTCGTTTATTTTTCATTATCTGGCAAGAACAACTTAAGAAACGTAAAGGACAGCTTTATAGAAAATTTCATTTTCTACACAAAAGTCCAGAAAAGTCAAGCCGATAAGGATTGATATTTTTTGAGACATAAGACTCCGCGAACATAAGAATTGTATGAATTCTATTAAATTTGAAAGCAATTAAATTTTAACATTCTGCAAAAAAGCATTTAATTTAATTAGTATGTTATACTAGCGGCCCGGTACGTGCTTCGCTACGTATAAGGCATAGTAATAAAAAAAATGATTATTAAGTTCATTTATTCAAACAAAAAAATATGTTAAATTGCTAGCTATTTAAAAGTCCAAATGACCCAAATGATATATTGTTCATATTATATTTATCAGCAAAGAGTAAAAAATAAAAAAGAATTGGGTACTCTTACTATGGTGGGTCTATAGGGGTTAGTCTAAAACAGTTGGATAAACAATATTTTTTGTTTTTCCATTTTGAGCATGAATAAATAAACAGTTGGGGGTACCGACTCTGGAACAGGCAACATAAAGTTGGCCATGTGAAAAACATGATTTCTCCAAATTGACACCACAAACGTGACGTTTTTGCCCTTGGGCCTTATTTATGGACATCGCAAATGATAAACGCACAGGATATTGTAATCTTTTGAATTCAAATGGCATATCAGTTGGAATCATAGGGATACGCGAAATCAAACACACTTCTCCTTTTGATTTACCAGTTAAGATTGCAGCTTCAATCAAATTTGGCAATAACTTTTTCACTGCCAATCTGGTGCCATTACACAGTTTTGGTGGATTAATATTTCGCAATAATATAATCAAAGAACCAATTTTCAGATTCAAGCAATGCGGTGGTATACCAGCCGGTTCCAATGAATTTTAAAATTCAATTGGATAATTCATTGCCTCATCTTGATTCATAACACTGTCAATTGATTTATATGTCGTGACTACACCTGGCAGTTTCGCTTGAATTTGAAAATTAATGGCATTGATATGAATGTTCTTCGGTGCTAAAATGGCCCGTTCTCTCAACCAATCATGATTTCTGTAATTCTGAAGAATATTCGGAAAAACATATTCAATCAACTCATCTATAGATTGCGCAATTGTACAAACATTTTTCGGTAAAGTGATCAATCCGTTGGTACTGTCGATTGGTATTTTGCCATCACCAATTTCTAACAATTGTTTTGAAAACTCATGGGCAGTTGCATCATTATGTAGGTGAATACGCATATTAATGTTCAGTGTCAATTTTCGTATAATCTCCAAAGAACTGGTAGTCTTCATTCCTAAAGCAGGGAAACCCTCCCACGTTAACCCTAAAGATCTACGACCAATCAGCCATCATCCTTCCTTCTTAAAACCTTGGAAAGATTGATTGAAATTTACATCAGACATAACTTAAAACCATGTCTCATGTCCACAGCTCAACATGCTTACTCTAAGGGAAAATCAGTAGAAACAGCACTTCATTCGCTGGTACGTAGTATTGAATATTCCCTCGAATACAAAGAATATAACCTAGTAGCTTTCCTAGATATTCAAGGAGCTTTCAACAACGTCAGTTACCAGGCGATCACAACAGCAATGGATAAGCTAAAATTAGAGAAATCGCTCATAGATCTTATAAGTCTCATGCTCAAAAGCAGGACAATAACTTCTAGCATGAGAAGTTTTACTACCACCAGATCGGTGAATCGAGGTACCCCCAAAGGTGGGGTCCTTTCGCCTCTTTTATGGAACATGGTTGTAAACGACCTACTAACATCATTGGAAGCAGAGGGTTTCAGGGTGATTGCCTGTGCTGACGACGTTGCAATATCTGTATCTGGGAAACACCCCCAAGTTCTCTCGGAACTCCTACAAAATGCCTTAAATAGGCTAACAAAATGGGCTAAGCAATGTAGCTTGCACGTCAATCCACATAAAACAGAACTAATACTCTTTTCGAGAAGGTACAAAATTCCTCAGATTAGCCCACCCAAGATTAAAGGAATACCATTAAGCTTTTCCGACCAAGCTCAATATTTAGGCCTCATTTTAGACAAAAAACTAAATTGGAAGGCAAATATTGATGAAAGAGTAAAAAAGGCTACTGTAGCGCTTTTTACTTGTAAAAAGGCCATATGATCAAAATGGGGCTTCTCCCCAAAAATAACCCACTGGCTATACACTTCGGTAATCAGACCGATACTCATTTATAGAGTTGTCGTATGGTGGACCGCACTGGACAAGATGGTTAATCTAAATAAGCTCATCAAAGTCCAGCGGTCAGCAGGTATGTGCATCACAGGAGCACTTCGCTCAACACCAACCGCAGCACTGGAAGTGCTTTTAAACCTAACACCTCTTGACATCTTCTCCAAAATGGTGGCAGCCAACTCATGTGTGAGGCTTAGAGCCACCTCTCAATGGAACAGTAACAATACTGGACATACTACTATTCTAGACAATTTCAGATCTATCCCAGATCGCTTGGACTATACCACCCCAAAAATGGTATTCGGTAAAACCTTCCATGTGTCCATCCCTTCAAGATCCTCCTGGGAAGAAGAGAGACCCCTGGAAGACAATGCGGTACACTTCTATACAGACGGTTTAAAGACCGATTACGGAGTTGGAAGTGGTATCTATTCGGAACAACTGAATCTTAGTCTATCATAAGACTTCCCAATCAATGTAGTGTATTCCAGGCAGAAGTAATGGCGATTAAAGAGGCATTATCCTGGCTCAAAGAAAACATTATACATATCTTGCAAGGATATACGAATCTTCTCGGACAGCCAAGCCGCTCTTAAATCTCTCGCGTCTGTCTCCACAAACTCTCAAATAGTCCACGATTGTCGATCATCTCTGAATGAGATGACGGAACAGTTTAATATTCACCTCATTTGGGTGCCGGGCCACAGAGACATTCCGGGAAATTGCAAAGTCGATGAGCTCGACAAAAACGGAACACTTCTGCCTAATGTTAGACAAAAACATAACATAGGAACACCACTTGCTACATGCAAATATCTTCTCAAACAATATGCTCTAGAATCAACAAATGCTAGATGGTCACAGAGTACCACCTGCCTAGCAACCAAGCAAATATGGCCAAGCATAGACTTAAAACGGCCAAAAGGCTTAATATCCCTGAGCAGACAAAATATAAGCTCTACAATTGGAGTAATAATAGGACACTGCCTCATAGGAAGACATGCTCTGAGGCTAGGGTTCTACACAAATGACTTCTGTAGAAGCTGCATGGTCCAACACCTTCTATGTACATGTCCAGCACTCTCCATTAGAAGGAATAACTTTCTCGGTAACCCCTTCTTCGATAATACCAGTGAACTGGCAACGATTGACACAAAATGTCTCTCTAACTTCATTAAAAGTACAAAATGGTTTGTTTAAGTTCATTACTCTCCCATGAGTAACCTCATTAGTGGTATCACAATGGACCCTTGAGGTCTAGGTGAATCAATGACATCTGGACAGCCACTCCAACCTAACCTAACCTAACCTCCAAAGAACTGATGACTTCAAACAGGCGTTTATTTCATCAGCAGGAGTTGATCGAGGAATGACAGGCAATGTTTGACGAAAGTCCCCTGACAGCAATATCAGAGCACCACCAAAAAGCTGTTGATTACCGCGTAAATCTTGCATTGTTCGATTAAATGCTTCTATTGATTTTATATTCGCCATTGTGCACTCATCCCATAAAATAATTGACATTAATCGCAGAACTTTTGCCATAGCAGAATTTCTCAAAATGTTGCAAGTTGTAGTTTCAATCACCTGTACATTCAATGGCAATTTTAATGCAGAGTGTGCGGTCCGACCACCTTCTAATAATGTAGCAGCGATTCCCGAAAATGCAAGTGCCAATGCAATTTTTTGACAGAACTAACGTCACTTTTTTTGTCTTCGATTGTTTTGCCAAAGGTTCAAATTGGCTTTTAAGTATTAGTACAAATTGTTTGTATATGGGAGTATAGAAAGATGTTGATTTTACACTTTTTCAGGATTTTTTTTTAATTTTCTCTACGTACAAACCTTCTCTGGACTTCCACGAATAATTCAAGACCAAAATTAGCCAAATCGGTAAAGGCATTGTTGAGTTATAACATTACAACGAAAAGTGGCATTGATTTTTATATATATAGATTGTAATAATGATAATCATTTTAAGGGGGTATTCTAGTGTAGAGACATGAATTTCGCCCGATTTTTGAAGCGTTGTATAAAGGAAACAAAAAATATTTTTACGATCAATTTTTTTATCATTTGTTTATTGATTTGTTGTTCATACATAAAAAAATTAATACAAAAAAAAAATTAAATTAACAAAGTTACAAGCAGTCAAAGTAGGGGGCCTAAATAAAAGAGGGTGTCCTGGCGTGCATCCTACCAACCCTCCTGGTGATCTGAAAAACAAAAACCAGACGGATTCTTAATTATTATAGATGTCGCTATTGTTTCACCCTTGGATAAGTTAAAAAAAAAACTTTTTAACAAAATGGCAGCAGTTTGAAAAAAAAAACTGTTCTTGTTGCATATTTTTCAACAATTCCGAATTTTTTAAAAATACTAAATGAGAAGTTATATTTTTGGGCAAGGACCACACGATAAGGAGATGTATAAAGAACATAATGGCAGCAGTTTGAAAAAAAAACTGTTCTTGTTGCATATTTTTCAACAATTCCGAATTTTTTAAAAATACTAAATGAGAAGTTATATTTTTGGGCAAGGACCACACGATAAAGAGATGTATAAAGAACATCCTCTCCAAATTTGAAGTAAATCGGTCTATTAGAACTCGATATATCCTTACCGCCAGCTCGGAAAAAGTAGTTTCGAGAAAAACGCGTTCAGAGTTTTGAGACAAGTTTCAATTTTACTTATAGAATGATACAGAATACGTACATATAATTATAACTTCAAAAATAAACACATTGAGCTAGCACTTCCACTCAGTATAAAGGTTGCCACAAAAGTAACTTAAAATGAAACTAAAAGGACAAAACAGTTTCTATGACCTTCAAAACCAGTTTCTATGACCTTCAATTAACTTTTGAAATAATAGGAATATTAAAAAATCCTTTTAAACGCATATTCTTGAATGTCTAAACTTTGGAAATATGAAAAAAAAAATAGGATAGGATTTAAGTTTAGATTCAATTTCATTAATACTCGTATAATTCTTATATAGGAATTTATTAAGAACTTTAAAATTCTTCTCCAAATTAAAGTAATCTGTACGGAGATTGACATTTCGTGAAAGTTTGTGTGCTTTATTTTTTTATTATAAATTAATAAGCTTTCTGTTATACTAAGGAAGTTTAGATGTGTTGAAACATTTAATTTTAAGCACGTATAGATCAATACCCTCTCTCAGGTAGTTTAAGGAATTGTTTTAGGAATCTGATAAATTTTGACAGTCAATCGTGCCTGGTGACAACGAAAAGTTGTTAATATAACTCGAAAAGTTATTAAAATCAGCTTATATTTAATTCGATCTTGATTTGGTTCAAAGAAATTAATGACATTGAATTCAAAAGTAAAACCTACACGGTGAATTAAATTTGAAAAATATTAAAAAGGCTATTATTGACTGATACACAAAGTTCTTTATCTACAAATAACAAATCAAGTCTTCTTTCTAGACTGTTTTTTATTTGTTAATTTGAACTAAATCAAAAGAGGTCAAAGAATCAACAACTAAAGATTCATTTTCAAGGTTAATACAAAGATTAGGCAGATAAAAATCACCAAGAATTATAACATGTTGATCGTTTTTTAGTTTAGAATGATAAAAAATACAATTATTTATGTGTGACTCATATAATTCTAACAAGCTATTGGGTGAAATGTAGCTTAAAAATATAAAAACCTCCTTGCAACTATTTTATGATACCTTTATTATAATTTGGTCCACACCAAATGAAAAATAATATAAGAAAATGATAAAATAAATACTTTTTGTCAATGCGATTTTATATTAATTTTTAAACTAAGACTATAATCGACACTTTCTTAAAATAAATTATTTATTTAAATGCAGGCCTTCACAAGCCAAACTAAATAGTATAAAGGATCTTGAAATTGTATCACTTTTACCGTAATATATATAAGAACGTGACGAATAAGAAACAATTTTTTTTTCAAAGGAGTGAAAATTGGATAAGAGCAAGTAGGACAAAATAATCTTTATTTGAGCTCAAGGCACTTCTTGCCAACATAATAAGATATTGTTTATTTCTCGTTTTTATAGTCTGGATACCCAATAAGAGGCATCTCTGCTCATATCAAGGCATTGATTATTGTCATTAAAGGTTTTATGTGTACAAAGCTTGAATTCGACTGTAAACAGCAAATCATCAGAATTTTGTATCCAAGACGAAAGATAATGTATTTAGTTATGGATACAACTTTAAAACCAAAAAAGTTGCCTAGCTTACCAGGCTATAATAAAACTTTTTTACGACGACCCATTTACGTAAAATGATCGAAGAAGCAAGACTTGTTTTAGTAAATGATTACATCTTCGAATGCATAGCTATACTTTTGTAATGTCCTTCGTAAGCTTTATTATTAATAATTTAACAGACATATCCAGTTGCATTCCTCCCCTTAAATAGTTTAATCATAACACTCGCATTTCTAGGCATGCTCATTAGTTTACTCTTGAGTACAACCTTGGTCGTACCATGAAGTACTGAGTTTTTTTTTTCTTAAACGTACTAGTGAAAGTGGAATGCCTTTACCACGCTAGGTCTTTCTTCGTCGTTGCAATGCTTGAGAATCCAAAACCAATGTACACCTACATCTCCTTTTTTTTGTCTTAATTAAATGAGTATACAAATCTTATCCAAGTTTTCAACGTTTTTAATTATTTGCATAGCAATTAAATTTAAATTATTCATCGCAATCTGTTCTGAATACCTGAAACATACCTGACCTCCTCAATAAACGCAAAGCACGCAAACATTACACATTGCTATGTATAAATTTATATTAAAACGCCTTCATAAATATAGAACTTACCATATTCTTAGATCTCATTACGTTTCACGAAAGACTTATTACCCAGACGGCAGAATTATGTATACTACAGAACTTGGCTCCTTTTTTTTTAATTTAAGTGATTGGTTTTTTGGTTCCCATGCTGAAAGTTAGTTGGAAATATCAAAAAACAATTTCAGAAATCAATATTTATATTTAGTACTTTCCTACGATGAGATTTCCCATATACTATACACCTTAAATTTGATAATTTTCTTTTAATTGTCTACTTTTCAGCCAGCGGTATTTTATAAAGGTTGTTTCTTTAGAGGGTTTAAAGTATTAAGTTGGCAACGCTATTTTAACTAGCGGCCATTTTCTCAGCTGTCAAGTGATTTGTTTTTAGTTTGGTTCAGAATTTCAACATGAATACAATAATTTCTCAAAAAACGTTTCCAAATTGTCCAAATTTATTTTGAAAATTCTGTTTTTTGTTGTCATAAGAGAATATTGTTTATATAAGAAGTTGATTTTTGGTGGAACAATTGGTTCGTACAGAACGTTATTGGACTGTACAGAACGTTACAGTCAATGAAGACCGCTACAAAGCCATGATTACAGGCTTTTGCTTTCATAAACTGAATAACCAATTTCAATGTACGGACCCGTTAATTTGCTTCTAAGATTGTGTGATTTTACGCCGCCCGCTTGACTATTTTTTGTGGGGGTATGTGATGTTGCTAGTCTACGCCACAAATGTTGAAAAAAGTAATTTCCAGCCGTTTAAGTTATGTACCAGAAATCATATTTAAATTATAATGCCATAACGCATAAAGTAAATTTCATGTCAATATCTAAATATCTTTACATTTTGAAGTTCTATAACTCTAAAAACAACCATTAATACGCACTGTATAGGGTATTTCTCAGAATTGAATACACTACAGAAGTAATAGTTTTTTTTGTTCCTAAAATTCTCGTTTATTTTTCATTATCTGGCAAGAACAACTTAAGAAACGTAAAGGACAGCTTTATAGAAAATTTCATTTTCTACACAAAAGTCCAGAAAAGTCGAGCCGAAAAGGATTGATATTTTTTGAGACATAAGACTCCGCAAACATAAGAATTGTATGAATTCTATTAAATTTGAAAGCAATTAAATTTTAACATTCTGCAAAAAAGCATTTAATTTAATTAGTATGTTATACTAGCGGCCCGGTACGTGCTTCGCTACGTATAAGGCATAGTAATAAAAAAAATGATTATTAAGTTCATTTATTCAAACAAAAAAATATTTTAAATTGCTAGCTATTTAAAAGTCCAAATGACCCAAATGATATATTGTTTATATTATATTTATCAGCAAAGAGTAAAAAATAAAAAAGAATTGGGTACTCTTACTATGGTGGGTCTATATGGGTTAGTCTAAAACAGTTGGATAAACAATATTTTTTGTTTTTCCATTTTGAGCATGAATAAATAAACAGTTGGGGGTACCGACTCTGGAACAGGCAACATAAAGTTGGCTATGTGAAAAACATGATTTCTCCAAATTGACACCACAAACGTGAAGTTTTTGCCCTTGGGCCTTATTTATGGACATCGCAAATGATAAACGCACAGGATATTGTAATCTTTTGAATTCAAATGGCATATCAGTTGGAATCATAGGGATACGCGAAATCAAACACACTTCTCCTTTTGATTTACCAGTTAAGATTGCAGCTTCAATCAAATTTGGCAATAACTTTTTCACTGCCAATCTGGTGCCATTACACAGTTTTGGTGGATTAATATTTCGCAATAATATAATCAAAGAACCAATTTTCAGATTCAAGCAATGCGGTGGTATACCAGCCGGTTCCAATGAATTTTAAAATTCAATTGGATAATTCATTGCCTCATCTTGATTCATAACACTGTCAATTGATTTATATGTCGTGACTACACCTGGCAGTTTCGCTTGAATTTGAAAATTAATGGCATTGATATGAATGTTCTTCGGTGCTAAAATGGCCCGTTCTCTCAACCAATCATGATTTCTGTAATTCTGAAGAATATTCGGAAAAACATATTCAATGAACTCATCTATAGATTGCGCAATTGTACAAACATTTTTCGGTAAAGTGATCAATCCGTTGGTACTGTCGATTGGTATTTTGCCATCACCAATTTCTAACAATTGTTTTGAAAACTCATGGGCAGTTGCATCATTATGTAGGTGAATACGCATATTAATGTTCAGTGTCAATTTTCGTATAATCTCCAAAGAACTGGTAGTCTTCATTCCTAAAGCAGGGAAACCCTCCCACGTTAACCCTAAAGATCTACGACCAATCAGCCATCATCCTTCCTTCTTAAAACCTTGGAAAGATTGATTGAAATTTACATCAGACATAACTTAAAACCATGTCTCATGTCCACAGCTCAACATGCTTACTCTAAGGGAAAATCAGTAGAAACAGCACTTCATTCGCTGGTACGTAGTATTGAATATTCCCTCGAATACAAAGAATATAACCTAGTAGCTTTCCTAGATATTCAAGGAGCTTTCAACAACGTCAGTTACCAGGCGATCACAACAGCAATGGATAAGCTAAAATTAGAGAAATCGCTCATAGATCTTATAAGTCTCATGCTCAAAAGCAGGACAATAACTTCTAGCATGAGAAGTTTTACTACCACCAGATCGGTGAATCGAGGTACCCCCCAAGGTGGGGTCCTTTCGCCTCTTTTATGGAACATGGTTGTAAACGACCTACTAACATCATTGGAAGCAGAGGGTTTCAGGGTGATTGCCTGTGCTGACGACGTTGCAATATCTGTATCTGGCAAACACCCCCAAGTTTTCTCGGAACTCCTACAAAATGCCTTAAATAGGCTAACAAAATGGGCTAAGCAATGTAGCTTGCACGTCAATCCACATAAAACAGAACTAATACTCTTTTCGAGAAGGTACAAAATTCCTCAGATTAGCCCACCCAAGATTAAAGGAATACCATTAAGCTTTTCCGACCAAGCTAAATATTTAGGCCTCATTTTAGACAAACAACTAAATTGGAAGGCAAATATTGATGAAAGAGTAAAAAAAGGCTACTGTAGCGCTTTTTACTTGTAAAAAGGCCATAGGATCAAAATGGGGCTTCTCCCCAAAAATAACCCACTGGCTATACACTTCGGTAATCAGACCGATACTCATTTATAGAGTTGTGGTATGGTGGACCGCACTGGACAAGATGGTTAATCTAAATAAGCTCATCAAAGTCCAGCGGTCAGCAGGTATGTGCATCACAGGAGCACTTCGCTCAACACCAACCGCAGCACTGGAAGTGCTTTTAAACCTAACACCTCTTGACATCTTCTCCAAAATGGTGGCAGCCAACTCGTGTGTGAGGCTTAGAGCCACCTCTCAATGGAACAGTAACAATACTGGACATACTACTATTCTAGACAATTTCAGATCTATCCCAGATCGCTTAGACTATACCACCCCAAAAATGGTATTCGGTTAAACCTCCCATGTGTCCATCCCTTCAAGATCCTCCTGGGAAGAAGAGAGACCCCTGGAAGACAATGCGGTACACTTCTATACAGACGGTTCAAAGACCGAATACGGAGTTGGAAGTGGTATCTATTCGGAACAACTGAATCTCAGTCTATCGTAAGACTTCCCAATCAATGTAGTATATTCCAGGCAGAAGTAATGGCGATTAAAGAGGCATTATCCTGGCTCAAAGAAAACATTATATCTTGCAAGGATATACGAATCTTCTCGGACAGCCAAGCCGCTCTTAAATCTCTCGCTTCTGTCTCCACAAACTCTCAAATAGTCCACGATTGTCGATCATCTCTGAATGAGATGACGGAACAGTTTAATATTCACCTCATTTGGGTGCCGGGCCACAGAGACATTCCGGGAAATTGCAAAGTCGATGAGCTCGACAAAAACGGAACACTTCTGCCTAATGTTAGACAAAAACATAACATAGGAACACCACTTGCTACATGCAAATATCTTCTCAAACAATATGCTCTAGAATCAACAAATGCTAGATGGTCACAGAGTACCACCTGCCTAGCAACCAAGCAAATATGGCCAAGCATAGACTTAAAACGGCCAAAAGGCTTAATATCCCTGAGCAGACAAAATATAAGCTCTACAATTGGAGTAATAATAGGACACTGCCTCATAGGAAGACATGCTCTGAGGCTAGGGTTCTACACAAATGACTTCTGTAGAAGCTGCATGGTCCAACACCTTCTATGTACATGTCCAGCACTCTCCATTAGAAGGAATAACTTTCTCGGTAACCCCTTCTTCGATAATACCAGTGAACTGGCAACGATTGACACAAAATATCTCTCTAACTTCATTAAAAGTACAAAATGGTTTGTTTAAGTTCATTACTCTCCCATGAGTAACCTCATTAGTGGTATCACAATGGACCCTTGAGGTCTAGGTGAATCAATGACATCTGGACAGCCACTCCAACCTAACCTAACCTAACCTCCAAAGAACTGATGACTTCAAACAGGCGTTTATTTCATCAGCAGGAGTTGATCGAGGAATGACAGGCAATGTTTGACGAAAGTCCCCTGACAGCAATATCAGAGCACCACCAAAAAGCTGTTGATTACCGCGTAAATCTTGCATTGTTCGATTAAATGCTTCTATTGATTTTATATTCGCCATTGTGCACTCATCCCATAAAATAATTGACATTAATCGCAGAACTTTTGCCATAGCAGAATTTCTCAAAATATTGCAAGTTGTAGTTTCAATCACCTGTACATTCAATGGCAATTTTAATGCAGAGTGTGCGGTCCGACCACCTTCTAATAATGTAGCAGCGATTCCCGAAAATGCAAGTGCCAATGCAATTTTTTGACAGAACTAACGTCACTTTTTTTGTCTTCGATTGTTTTGCCAAAGGTTCAAATTGGCTTTTAAGTATTAGTACAAATTGTTTGTATATGGGAGTATAGAAAGATGTTGATTTTACACTTTTTCAGGATTTTTTTTTAATTTTCTCTACGTACAAACCTTCTCTGGACTTCCACGAATAATTCAAGACCAAAATTAGCCAAATCGGTAAAGGCATTGTTGAGTTATAACATTACAACGAAAAGTGGCATTGATTTTTATATATATAGATTGTAATAATGATAATCATTTTAAGGGGGTATTCTAGTGTAGAGACATGAATTTCGCCCGATTTTTGAAGCGTTGTATAAAGGAAACAAAAAATATTTTTACGATCAATTTTTTTATCATTTGTTTATTGATTTGTTGTTCATACATAAAAAAATTAATAAAAAAAAAAATTAAATTAACAAAGTTACAAGCAGTCAAAGTAGGGGGTCTAAATAAAAGAGGGTGTCCTGGCGTGCATCCTACCAACCCTCCTGGTGATCTGAAAAACAAAAACCAGACGGATTCTTAATTATTATAGATGTCGCTATTGTTTCACCCTTGGATAAGTTAAAAAAAAAACTTTTTAACAAAATGGCAGCAGTTTGAAAAAAAAATTGTTCTTGTTGCATATTTTTCAACAATTCCGAATTTTTTAAAAATACTAAATGAGAAGTTATATTTTTGGGCAAGGACCACACGATAAAGAGATGTATAAAGAACATCCTCTCCAAATTTGAAGTAAATCAGTCTATTAGAACTCGATATATCCTTACCGCCAGCTCGGAAAAAGTAGTTTCGAGAAAAACGCGTTCAGAGTTTTGAGACAAGTTTTCAATTTTACTTATACATCGTGGGCCGTTAATAAGTGCACTTTTTGTCTCGCTCTAACTCCCGAACGAAATAACCGAGACGCGCGGGGATGGTATCTCCTTGCAGCTCGAGATCTAAATTTTTAGTTGCAATGAGTCCGTTCACGGGAACGCAGCGCGCTTTCTGCGTTCGCGCCTTTTATGAAAACAATCGCTCATACGTGACTGTTCGTCGGCTTTTTCGGGTAAAGTTTGGATTACGCAACATCACCGAGTGTCCAAGTACGAATGTAATCAAAAAATGGATCGTAACATTCGAGGCAACGGGATCAACGCAAAAACTTCGACCTACAGGACGCCCACGTTCCAGGCGGACTGCAGAAACAATTGAACGCGTACAAGCTTCTGTGCGCGAGGATCCAAGAAGCTCTACACGGAAACGCGCTGCGGCCCTGGGAGTACCCAGAACGACTTTACGTCGCATTTTACGGGATGATTTGAAGTTATACCCTTACAAAATTCAGATTGTCCAAGATTTGAAAGAATCCGATTTTGTTTCACGGTTCAATTTCGCAACAGAAATGTTACGGAGATTCCCTCACTTCAATAACATTATCTTCTCAGACGAAGCTCATTTTCATGTCAACGGATTTGTTAATCGACAAAATTGTCGATACTGGGGAACAGAAAATCCACGCTTAAAACATGGACGACCGTTACACTCTCCGAAAGTGACCGTTTGGGCCGGAATAGCCAAGTGGGGGATCATAGGGCCGTATTTTTATGAAGATCGATACGGGCGTAATGTTACTGTTAATTCAGAGCATTATGTTTCGATGCTTAGAGATTTTTTAGCTCCAAAACTGCAAGAATCGAGTGGTTACACTATTCACACCTGGTTCCAGCAAGATGGCGCTACCTGCCATACAAGTAACGACTCTCTGGAGGTCGTTAGAGAAATGTTTCCTCGAAGGTTGATATCGAGGAGGGGTGATATTGCTTGGCCACCCAGGAGCCCTGACTTAACGCCACCGGATTTCTTTTTATGGGGCTACCTCAAGAGTAAGGTGTACTCTAATAATCCTTCAACGACGGCTGAATTAAAAGCGAACATTGAAGAAGAAATCACTCCGCAACTTTTGACAAAAGGGTTCCAAAATCTCAGAGTCAGATTGGAAGAGTGCTGTAGGCGAAATTGACAATATTTGGATGATTTAATTTTTAAAAAATAAAAATTCATTTCGTTTTGTATAATTTAAAATAAATATTTCATTTAAAAGCGCTACAGTTTTATTAATATAATTTTTTTTTTAAGTGCACTTATTTACGGCCCACCCTGTAGAATGATACAGAATACGTACATATAATTATAACTTCAAAAATAAACACGTTGTCAGAGCTAGCACTTCCACTCAGTATAAAGGTTGCCACAAAAGTAACTTAAAATGAAACTAAAAGGACAAAACAGTTTCTATGACCTTCAAAACCAGTTTCTATGACCTTCAATTAACTTTTGAAATAATAGGAATATTAAAAAATCCTTTTAAACGCATATTCTTGAATGTCTAAACTTTGGAAATATGAAAAAAAAAAAAATAGGATAGGATTTAAGTTTAGATTCAATTTCATTAATACTCGTATAATTCTTATATAGGAATTTATTAAGAACTTTAAAATTCTTCTCCAAATTAAAGTAATCTGTACGGAGATTGACATTTCGTGAAAGTTTGTGTGCTTTATTTTTTTATTATAAATTAATAAGCTTTCTGTTATACTAAGGAAGTTTAGATGTGTTGAAACATTTAATTTTAAGCACGTATAGATCAATACCCTCTCTCAGGTAGTTTAAGGAATTGTTTTAGGAATCTGATAAATTTTGACAGTCAATCGTGCCTGGTGACAACGAAAAGTTGTTAATATAACTCGAAAAGTTATTAAAATCAGCTTATATTTAATTCGATCTTGATTTGGTTCAAAGAAATTAATGACATTGAATTCAAAAGTAAAACCTACACGGTGAATTAAATTTGAAAAATATTAAAAAGGCTATTATTGACTGATACACAAAGTTCTTTATCTACAAATAACAAATCAAGTCTTCTTTCTAGACTGTTTTTTATTTGTTAATTTGAACTAAATCAAAAGAGGTCAAAGAATCAACAACTAAAGATTCATTTTCAAGGTTAATACAAAGATTAGGCAGATAAAAATCACCAAGAATTATAACATGTTGATCGTTTTTTAGTTTAGAATGATAAAAAATACAATTATTTATGTGTGACTCATATAATTCTAACAAGCTATTGGGTGAAATGTAGCTTAAAAATATAAAAACCTCCTTGCAACTATTTTATGATACCTTTATTATAATTTGGTCCACACCAAATGAAAAATAATATAAGAAAATGATAAAATAAATACTTTTTGTCAATGCGATTTTATATTAATTTTTAAACTAAGACTATAATCGACACTTTCTTAAAATAAATTATTTATTTAAATGCAGGCCTTCACAAGCCAAACTAAATAGTATAAAGGATCTTGAAATTGTATCACTTTTACCGTAATATATATAAGAACGTGACGAATAAGAAACAATTTTTTTTTCAAAGGAGTGAAAATTGGATAAGAGCAAGTAGGACAAAATAATCTTTATTTGAGCTCAAGGCACTTCATAATAAGATATTGTTTATTTCTCGTTTTTATAGTCTGGATACCCAATAAGAGGCATCTCTGCTCATATCAAGGCATTGATTATTGTCATTAAAGGTTTTATGTGTACAAAGCTTGAATTCGACTGTAAACAGCAAATCATCAGAATTTTGTATCCAAGACGAAAGATAATGTATTTAGTTATGGATACAACTTTAAAACCAAAAAAGTTGCCTAGCTTACCAGGCTATAATAAAACTTTTTTACGACGACCCATTTACGTAAAATGATCGAAGAAGCAAGACTTGTTTTAGTAAATGATTACATCTTCGAATGCATAGCTATACTTTTGTAATGTCCTTCGTAAGCTTTATTATTAATAATTTAACAGACATATCCAGTTGCATTCCTCCCCTTAAATAGTTTAATCATAACACTCGCATTTCTAGGCATGCTCATTAGTTTACTCTTGAGTACAACCTTGGTCGTACCATGAAGTACTGAGTTTTTTTTTTCTTAAACGTACTAGTGAAAGTGGAATGCCTTTACCACGCTAGGTCTTTCTTCGTCGTTGCAATGCTTGAGAATCCAAAACCAATGTACACCTACATCTCCTTTTTTTTGTCTTAATTAAATGAGTATACAAATCTTATCCAAGTTTTCAACGTTTTTAATTATTTGCATAGCAATTAAATTTAAATTATTCATCGCAATCTGTTCTGAATACCTGAAACATACCTGACCTCCTCAATAAACGCAAAGCACGCAAACATTACACATTGCTATGTATAAATTTATATTAAAATGCCTTCATAAATATAGAACTTACCTTGTTCTTAGATCTCATTACGTTTCACGAAAGACTTATTACCCAGACGGCAGAATTATGTATACTACAGAACTTGGCTCCTTTTTTTTAAATTTAAGTGATTGGTTTTTTGGTTCCCATGCTGAAAGTTAGTTGGAAATATCAAAAAACAATTTCAGAAATCAATATTTATATTTAGTACTTTCCTACGATGAGATTTCCCATATACTATACACCTTAAATTTGATAATTTTCCTTTAATTGTCTACTTTTCAGCCAGCGGTATTTTATAAAGGTTGTTTCTTTAGAGGGTTTAAAGTATTAAGTTGGCAACGCTATTTTAACTAGCGGCCATTTTCTCAGCTGTCAAGTGATTTGTTTTTAGTTTGGTTCAGAATTTCAACATGAATACAATAATTTCTCAAAAAACGTTTCCAAACTGTCCAAATTTATTTTGAAAATTCTGTTTTTTTTTTGTCATAAGAGAATATTGCTTATATAAGAAGTTGATTTTTGGTGGAACAATTGGTTCGTACAGAACGTTATTGGACTGTACAGAACGTTACAGTCAATGAAGACCGCTACAAAGCCATGATTACAGGCTTTTGCTTTCATAAACTGAATAACCAATTTCAATGTACGGACCCGTTAATTTGCTTCTAAGATTGTGTGATTTTACGCCGCCGCTTGACTATTTTTTGTGGGGGTATGTGATGTTGCTAGTCTACGCCACAAATGTTGAAAAAAGTAATTTCCAGCCGTTTAAGTTATGTACCAGAAATCATATTTAAATTATAATGCCATAACGCATAAAGTAAATTTCATGTCAATATCTAAATATCTTTACATTTTGAAGTTCTATAACTCTAAAAACAACCATTAATACGCACTGTATAGGGTATTTCTCAGAATTGAATACACTACAGAAGTAATAGTTTTTTTTGTTCCTAAAATTCTCGTTTATTTTTCATTATCTGGCAAGAACAACTTAAGAAACGTAAAGGACAGCTTTATAGAAAATTTCATTTTCTACACAAAAGTCCAGAAAAGTCGAGCCGAAAAGGATTGATATTTTTTGAGACATAAGACTCCGCAAACATAAGAATTGTATGAATTCTATTAAATTTGAAAGCAATTAAATTTTAACATTCTGCAAAAAAGCATTTAATTTAATTAGTATGTTATACTAGCGGCCCGGTACGTGCTTCGCTACGTATAAGGCATAGTAATAAAAAAAATGATTATTAAGTTCATTTATTCAAACAAAAAAATATTTTAAATTGCTAGCTATTTAAAAGTCCAAATGACCCAAATGATATATTGTTTATATTATATTTATCAGCAAAGAGTAAAAAATAAAAAAGAATTGGGTACTCTTACTATGGTGGGTCTATATGGGTTAGTCTAAAACAGTTGGATAAACAATATTTTTTGTTTTTCCATTTTGAGCATGAATAAATAAACAGTTGGGGGTACCGACTCTGGAACAGGCAACATAAAGTTGGCTATGTGAAAAACATGATTTCTCCAAATTGACACCACAAACGTGAAGTTTTTGCCCTTGGGCCTTATTTATGGACATCGCAAATGATAAACGCACAGGATATTGTAATCTTTTGAATTCAAATGGCATATCAGTTGGAATCATAGGGATACGCGAAATCAAACACACTTCTCCTTTTGATTTACCAGTTAAGATTGCAGCTTCAATCAAATTTGGCAATAACTTTTTCACTGCCAATCTGGTGCCATTACACAGTTTTGGTGGATTAATATTTCGCAATAATATAATCAAAGAACCAATTTTCAGATTCAAGCAATGCGGTGGTATACCAGCCGGTTCCAATGAATTTTAAAATTCAATTGGATAATTCATTGCCTCATCTTGATTCATAACACTGTCAATTGATTTATATGTCGTGACTACACCTGGCAGTTTCGCTTGAATTTGAAAATTAATGACATTGATATGAATGTTCTTCGGTGCTAAAATGGCCCGTTCTCTCAACCAATCATGATTTCTGTAATTCTGAAGAATATTCGGAAAAACATATTCAATGAACTCATCTATAGATTGCGCAATTGTACAAACATTTTTCGGTAAAGTGATCAATCCGTTGGTACTGTCGATTGGTATTTTGCCATCACCAATTTCTAACAATTGTTTTGAAAACTCATGGGCAGTTGCATCATTATGTAGGTGAATACGCATATTAATGTTCAGTGTCAATTTTCGTATAATCTCCAAAGAACTGGTAGTCTTCATTCCTAAAGCAGGGAAACCCTCCCACGTTAACCCTAAAGATCTACGACCAATCAGCCATCATCCTTCCTTCTTAAAACCTTGGAAAGATTGATTGAAATTTACATCAGACATAACTTAAAACCATGTCTCATGTCCACAGCTCAACATGCTTACTCTAAGGGAAAATCAGTAGAAACAGCACTTCATTCGCTGGTACGTAGTATTGAATATTCCCTCGAATACAAAGAATATAACCTAGTAGCTTTCCTAGATATTCAAGGAGCTTTCAACAACGTCAGTTACCAGGCGATCACAACAGCAATGGATAAGCTAAAATTAGAGAAATCGCTCATAGATCTTATAAGTCTCATGCTCAAAAGCAGGACAATAACTTCTAGCATGAGAAGTTTTACTACCACCAGATCGGTGAATCGAGGTACCCCCCAAGGTGGGGTCCTTTCGCCTCTTTTATGGAACATGGTTGTAAACGACCTACTAACATCATTGGAAGCAGAGGGTTTCAGGGTGATTGCCTGTGCTGACGACGTTGCAATATCTGTATCTGGGAAACACCCCCAAGTTTTCTCGGAACTCCTACAAAATGCCTTAAATAGGCTAACAAAATGGGCTAAGCAATGTAGCTTGCACGTCAATCCACATAAAACAGAACTAATACTCTTTTCGAGAAGGTACAAAATTCCTCAGATTAGCCCACCCAAGATTAAAGGAATACCATTAAGCTTTTCCGACCAAGCTAAATATTTAGGCCTCATTTTAGACAAACAACTAAATTGGAAGGCAAATATTGATGAAAGAGTAAAAAAAGGCTACTGTAGCGCTTTTTACTTGTAAAAAGGCCATAGGATCAAAATGGGGCTTCTCCCCAAAAATAACCCACTGGCTATACACTTCGGTAATCAGACCGATACTCATTTATAGAGTTGTGGTATGGTGGACCGCACTGGACAAGATGGTTAATCTAAATAAGCTCATCAAAGTCCAGCGGTCAGCAGGTATGTGCATCACAGGAGCACTTCGCTCAACACCAACCGCAGCACTGGAAGTGCTTTTAAACCTAACACCTCTTGACATCTTCTCCAAAATGGTGGCAGCCAACTCGTGTGTGAGGCTTAGAGCCACCTCTCAATGGAACAGTAACAATACTGGACATACTACTATTCTAGACAATTTCAGATCTATCCCAGATCGCTTAGACTATACCACCCCAAAAATGGTATTCGGTTAAACCTCCCATGTGTCCATCCCTTCAAGATCCTCCTGGGAAGAAGAGAGACCCCTGGAAGACAATGCGGTACACTTCTATACAGACGGTTCAAAGACCGAATACGGAGTTGGAAGTGGTATCTATTCGGAACAACTGAATCTCAGTCTATCGTAAGACTTCCCAATCAATGTAGTATATTCCAGGCAGAAGTAATGGCGATTAAAGAGGCATTATCCTGGCTCAAAGAAAACATTATATCTTGCAAGGATATACGAATCTTCTCGGACAGCCAAGCCGCTCTTAAATCTCTCGCTTCTGTCTCCACAAACTCTCAAATAGTCCACGATTGTCGATCATCTCTGAATGAGATGACGGAACAGTTTAATATTCACCTCATTTGGGTGCCGGGCCACAGAGACATTCCGGGAAATTGCAAAGTCGATGAGCTCGACAAAAACGGAACACTTCTGCCTAATGTTAGACAAAAACATAACATAGGAACACCACTTGCTACATGCAAATATCTTCTCAAACAATATGCTCTAGAATCAACAAATGCTAGATGGTCACAGAGTACCACCTGCCTAGCAACCAAGCAAATATGGCCAAGCATAGACTTAAAACGGCCAAAAGGCTTAATATCCCTGAGCAGACAAAATATAAGCTCTACAATTGGAGTAATAATAGGACACTGCCTCATAGGAAGACATGCTCTGAGGCTAGGGTTCTACACAAATGACTTCTGTAGAAGCTGCATGGTCCAACACCTTCTATGTACATGTCCAGCACTCTCCATTAGAAGGAATAACTTTCTCGGTAACCCCTACTTCGATAATACCAGTGAACTGGCAACGATTGACACAAAATGTCTCTCTAACTTCATTAAAAGTACAAAATGGTTTGTTAAAGTTCATTACTCTCCCATGAGTAACCTCATTAGTGGTATCACAATGGACCCTTGAGGTCTAGGTGAATCAATGACATCTGGACAGCCACTCCAACCTAACCTAACCTCCAAAGAACTGATGACTTCAAACAGGCGTTTATTTCATCAGCAGGAGTTGATCGAGGAATGACAGGCAATGTTTGACGAAAGTCCCCTGGCAGCAATATCAGAGCACCACCAAAAAGCTGTTGATTACCGCGTAAATCTTGCATTGTTCGATTAAATGCTTCTATTGATTTTATATTCGCCATTGTGCACTCATCCCATAAAATAATTGACATTAATCGCAGAACTTTTGCCATAGCAGAATTTCTCAAAATATTGCAAGTTGTAGTTTCAATCACCTGTACATTCAATGGCAATTTTAATGCAGAGTGTGCGGTCCGACCACCTTCTAATAATGTAGCAGCGATTCCCGAAAATGCAAGTGCCAATGCAATTTTTTGACAGAACTAACGTCACTTTTTTTGTCTTCGATTGTTTTGCCAAAGGTTCAAATTGGCTTTTAAGTATTAGTACAAATTGTTTGTATATGGGAGTATAGAAAGATGTTGATTTTAAACTTTTTCAGGATTTTTTTTAATTTTCTCTACGTACAAACCTTCTCTGGACTTCCACGAATAATTCAAGACCAAAATTAGCCAAATCGGTAAAGGCATTGTTGAGTTATAACATTACAACGAAAAGTGGCATTGATTTTTATATATATAGATTGTAATAATGATAATTATTTTAAGGGGGTATTCTAGTGTAGAGACATGAATTTCGCCCGATTTTTGAAGCGTTGTATAAAGGAAACAAAAAGTATTTTGACTATCAATTTTTTTATCATTTGTTTATTGATTTGTTGTTCATACATAAAAAAATTAATAAAAAAAAATTAAATTAACAAAGTTACAAGCAGTCAAAGTAGGGGGTCTAAATAAAGGAGGGTGTTCTGGCGTGCATCCTACCAACCCTCCTGGTGATCTGAAAAACAAAAACCAGACGGATTCTTAATTATTATAGATGTCGCTATTGTTTCACCCTTGGATAAGTTAAAAAAAAAACTTTTTAACAAAATGGCAGCAGTTTGAAAAAAAAATTGTTCTTGTTGCATATTTTTCAACAATTCCGAATTTTTTAAAAATACTAAATGAGAAGTTATATTTTTGGGCAAGGACCACACGATAAAGAGATGTATAAAGAACATCCTCTCCAAATTTGAAGTAAATCAGTCTATTAGAACTCGATATATCCTTACCGCCAGCTCGGAAAAAGTAGTTTCGAGAAAAACGCGTTCAGAGTTTTGAGACAAGTTTTCAATTTTACTTATACATCGTGGGCCGTTAATAAGTGCACTTTTTGTCTCGCTCTAACTCCCGAACGAAATAACCGAGACGCGCGGGGATGGTATCTCCTTGCAGCTCGAGATCTAAATTTTTAGTTGCAATGAGTCCGTTCACGGGAACGCAGCGCGCTTTCTGCGTTCGCGCCTTTTATGAAAACAATCGCTCATACGTGACTGTTCGTCGGCTTTTTCGGGTAAAGTTTGGATTACGCAACATCACCGAGTGTCCAAGTACGAATGTAATCAAAAAATGGATCGTAACATTCGAGGCAACGGGATCAACGCAAAAACTTCGACCTACAGGACGCCCACGTTCCAGGCGGACTGCAGAAACAATTGAACGCGTACAAGCTTCTGTGCGCGAGGATCCAAGAAGCTCTACACGGAAACGCGCTGCGGCCCTGGGAGTACCCAGAACGACTTTACGTCGCATTTTACGGGATGATTTGAAGTTATACCCTTACAAAATTCAGATTGTCCAAGATTTGAAAGAATCCGATTTTGTTTCACGGTTCAATTTCGCAACAGAAATGTTACGGAGATTCCCTCACTTCAATAACATTATCTTCTCAGACGAAGCTCATTTTCATGTCAACGGATTTGTTAATCGACAAAATTGTCGATACTGGGGAACAGAAAATCCACGCTTAAAACATGGACGACCGTTACACTCTCCGAAAGTGACCGTTTGGGCCGGAATAGCCAAGTGGGGGATCATAGGGCCGTATTTTTATGAAGATCGATACGGGCGTAATGTTACTGTTAATTCAGAGCATTATGTTTCGATGCTTAGAGATTTTTTAGCTCCAAAACTGCAAGAATCGAGTGGTTACACTATTCACACCTGGTTCCAGCAAGATGGCGCTACCTGCCATACAAGTAACGACTCTCTGGAGGTCGTTAGAGAAATGTTTCCTCGAAGGTTGATATCGAGGAGGGGTGATATTGCTTGGCCACCCAGGAGCCCTGACTTAACGCCACCGGATTTCTTTTTATGGGGCTACCTCAAGAGTAAGGTGTACTCTAATAATCCTTCAACGACGGCTGAATTAAAAGCGAACATTGAAGAAGAAATCACTCCGCAACTTTTGACAAAAGGGTTCCAAAATCTCAGAGTCAGATTGGAAGAGTGCTGTAGGCGAAATTGACAATATTTGGATGATTTAATTTTTAAAAAATAAAAATTCATTTCGTTTTGTATAATTTAAAATAAATATTTCATTTAAAAGCGCTACAGTTTTATTAATATAATTTTTTTTTAAGTGCACTTATTTACGGCCCACCCTGTAGAATGATACAGAATACGTACATATAATTATAACTTCAAAAATAAACACGTTGTCAGAGCTAGCACTTCCACTCAGTATAAAGGTTGCCACAAAAGTAACTTAAAATGAAACTAAAAGGACAAAACAGTTTCTATGACCTTCAAAACCAGTTTCTATGACCTTCAATTAACTTTTGAAATAATAGGAATATTAAAAAATCCTTTTAAACGCATATTCTTGAATGTCTAAACTTTGGAAATATGAAAAAAAAAATAGGATAGGATTTAAGTTTAGATTCAATTTCATTAATACTCGTATAATTCTTATATAGGAATTTATTAAGAACTTTAAAATTCTTCTCCAAATTAAAGTAATCTGTACGGAGATTGACATTTCGTGAAAGTTTGTGTGCTTTATTTTTTTATTATAAATTAATAAGCTTTCTGTTATACTAAGGAAGTTTAGATGTGTTGAAACATTTAATTTTAAGCACGTATAGATCAATACCCTCTCTCAGGTAGTTTAAGGAATTGTTTTAGGAATCTGATAAATTTTGACAGTCAATCGTGCCTGGTGACAACGAAAAGGTGTTAATATAACTCGAAAAGTTATTAAAAAGCTTATATTTAATTCGATCTTGATTTGGTTCAAAGAAATTAATGACATTGAATTCAAAAGTAAAACCTACACGGTGAATTAAATTTGAAAAATATTAAAAAGGCTATTATTGACTGATACACAAAGTTCTTTATCTACAAATAACAAATCAAGTCTTCTTTCTAGACTGTTTTTTATTTGTTAATTTGAACTAAATCAAAAGAGGTCAAAGAATCAACAACTAAAGATTCATTTTCAAGGTTAATACAAAGATTAGGCAGATAAAAATCACCAAGAATTATAACATGTTGATCGTTTTTTAGTTTAGAATGATAAAAAATACAATTATTTATGTGTGACTCATATAATTCTAACAAGCTATTGGGTGAAATGTAGCTTAAAAATATAAAAACCTCCTTGCAACTATTTTATGATACCTTTATTATAATTTGGTCCACACCAAATGAAAAATAATATAAGAAAATGATAAAATAAATACTTTTTGTCAATGCGATTTTATATTAATTTTTAAACTAAGACTATAATCGACACTTTCTTAAAATAAATTATTTATTTAAATGCAGGCCTTCACAAGCCAAACTAAATAGTATAAAGGATCTTGAAATTGTATCACTTTTACCGTAATATATATAAGAACGTGACGAATAAGAAACAATTTTTTTTTTCAAAGGAGTGAAAATTGGATAAGAGCAAGTAGGACAAAATAATCTTTATTTGAGCTCAAGGCACTTCTTGCCAACATAATAAGATATTGTTTATTTCTCGTTTTTATAGTCTGGATACCCAATAAGAGGCATCTCTGCTCATATCAAGGCATTGATTATTGTCATTAAAGGTTTTATGTGTACAAAGCTTGAATTCGACTGTAAACAGCAAATCATCAGAATTTTGTATCCAAGACGAAAGATAATGTATTTAGTTATGGATACAACTTTAAAACCAAAAAAGTTGCCTAGCTTACCAGGCTATAATAAAACTTTTTTACGACGACCCATTTACGTAAAATGATCGAAGAAGCAAGACTTGTTTTAGTAAATGATTACATCTTCGAATGCATAGCTATACTTTTGTAATGTCCTTCGTAAGCTTTATTATTAATAATTTAACAGACATATCCAGTTGCATTCCTCCCCTTAAATAGTTTAATCATAACACTCGCATTTCTAGGCATGCTCATTAGTTTACTCTTGAGTACAACCTTGGTCGTACCATGAAGTACTGAGTTTTTTTTTCTCTTAAACGTACTAGTGAAAGTGGAATGCCTTTACCACGCTAGGTCTTTCTTCGTCGTTGCAATGCTTGAGAATCCAAAACCAATGTACACCTACATCTCCTTTTTTTGTCTTAATTAAATGAGTATACAAATCTTATCCAAGTTTTCAACGTTTTTAATTATTTGCATAGCAATTAAATTTAAATTATTCATCGCAATCTGTTCTGAATACCTGAAACATACCTGACCTCCTCAATAAACGCAAAGCACGCAAACATTACACATTGCTATGTATAAATTTATATTAAAATGCCTTCATAAATATAGAACTTACCTTGTTCTTAGATCTCATTACGTTTCACGAAAGACTTATTACCCAGACGGCAGAATTATGTATACTACAGAACTTGGCTCCTTTTTTTAAATTTAAGTTATTGGTTTTTTGGTTCCCATGCTGAAAGTTAGTTGGAAATATCAAAAAACAATTTCAGAAATCAATATTTATATTTAGTACTTTCCTACGATGAGATTTCCCATATACTATACACCTTAAATTTGATAATTTTCCTTTAATTGTCTACTTTTCAGCCAGCGGTATTTTATAAAGGTTGTTTCTTTAGAGGGTTTAAAGTATTAAGTTGGCAACGCTATTTTGACTAGCGGCCATTTTCTCAGCTGTCAAGTGATTTGTTTTTAGTTTGGTTCAGAATTTCAACATGAATACAATAATTTCTCAAAAAACGTTTCCAAATTGTCCAAATTTATTTTGAAAATTCTGTTTTTTTTGTCATAAGAGAATATTGTTTATATAAGAAGTTGATTTTTGGTGGAACAATTGGTTCGTACAGAACGTTATTGGACTGTACAGAACGTTACAGTCAATGAAGACCGCTACAAAGCCATGATTACAGGCTTTTGCTTTCATAAACTGAATAACCAATTTCAATGTACGGACCCGTTAATTTGCTTCTAAGATTGTGTGATTTTACGCCGCCGCTTGACTATTTTTTGTGGGGGTATGTGATGTTGCTAGTCTACGCCACAAATGTTGAAAAAAGTAATTTCCAGCCGTTTAAGTTATGTACCAGAAATCATATTTAAATTATAATGCCATAACGCATAAAGTAAATTTCATGTCAATATCTAAATATCTTTACATTTTGAAGTTCTATAACTCTAAAAACAACCATTAATACGCACTGTATAGGGTATTTCTCAGAATTAAATACACTACTGAAGTAATAGTTTTTTTTGTTCCTAAAATTCTCGTTTATTTTTCATTATCTGGCAAGAACAACTTAAGAAACGTAAAGGACAGCTTTATAGAAAATTTCATTTTCTACACAAAAGTCCAGAAAAGTCGAGCCGAAAAGGATTGATATTTTTTGAGACATAAGACTCCGCGAACATAAGAATTGTATGAATTCTATTAAATTTGAAAGCAATTAAATTTTAACATTCTGCAAAAAAGCATTTAATTTAATTAGTATGTTATACTAGCGGCCCGGTACGTGCTTCGCTACGTATAAGGCATAGTAATAAAAAAAAATGATTATTAAGTTCATTTATTCAAACAAAAAAATATTTTAAATTGCTAGCTATTTAAAAGTCCAAATGACCCAAATGATATATTGTTTATATTATATTTATCAGCAAAGAGTAAAAAATAAAAAAGAATTGGGTACTCTTACTATGGTGGGTCTATATGGGTTAGTCTAAAACAGTTGGATAAACAATATTTTTTGTTTTTCCATTTTGAGCATGAATAAATAAACAGTTGGGGGTACCGACTCTGGAACAGGCAACATAAAGTTGGCTATGTGAAAAACATGATTTCTCCAAATTGACACCACAAACGTGAAGTTTTTGCCCTTGGGCCTTATTTATGGACATCGCAAATGATAAACGCACAGGATATTGTAATCTTTTGAATTCAAATGGCATATCAGTTGGAATCATAGGGATACGCGAAATCAAACACACTTCTCCTTTTGATTTACCAGTTAAGATTGCAGCTTCAATCAAATTTGGCAATAACTTTTTCACTGCCAATCTGGTGCCATTACACAGTTTTGGTGGATTAATATTTCGCAATAATATAATCAAAGAACCAATTTTCAGATTCAAGCAATGCGGTGGTATACCAGCCGGTTCCAATGAATTTTAAAATTCAATTGGATAATTCATTGCCTCATCTTGATTCATAACACTGTCAATTGATTTATACATATGTCGTGACTACACCTGGCAGTTTCGCTTGAATTTGAAAATTAATGGCATTGATATGAATGTTCTTCGGTGCTAAAATGGCCCGTTCTCTCAACCAATCATGATTTCTGTAATTCTGAAGAATATTCGGAAAAACATATTCAATGAACTCATCTATAGATTGCGCAATTGTACAAACATTTTTCGGTAAAGTGATCAATCCGTTGGTACTGTCGATTGGTATTTTGCCATCACCAATTTCTAACAATTGTTTTGAAAACTCATGGGCAGTTGCATCATTATGTAGGTGAATACGCATATTAATGTTCAGTGTCAATTTTCGTATAATCTCCAAAGAACTGGTAGTCTTCATTCCTAAAGCAGGGAAACCCTCCCACGTTAACCCTAAAGATCTACGACCAATCAGCCATCATCCTTCCTTCTTAAAACCTTGGAAAGATTGATTGAAATTTACATCAGACATAACTTAAAACCATGTCTCATGTCCACAGCTCAACATGCTTACTCTAAGGGAAAATCAGTAGAAACAGCACTTCATTCGCTGGTACGTAGTATTGAATATTCCCTCGAATACAAAGAATATAACCTAGTAGCTTTCCTAGATATTCAAGGAGCTTTCAACAACGTCAGTTACCAGGCGATCACAACAGCAATGGATAAGCTAAAATTAGAGAAATCGCTCATAGATCTTATAAGTCTCATGCTCAAAAGCAGGACAATAACTTCTAGCATGAGAAGTTTTACTACCACCAGATCGGTGAATCGAGGTACCCCCAAGGTGGGGTCCTTTCGCCTCTTTTATGGAACATGGTTGTAAACGACCTACTAACATCATTGGAAGCAGAGGGTTTCAGGGTGATTGCCTGTGCTGACGACGTTGCAATATCTGTATCTGGGAAACACCCCCAAGTTCTCTCGGAACTCCTACAAAATGCCTTAAATAGGTTAACAAAATGGGCTAAGCAATGTAGCTTGGACGTCAATCCACATAAACCAGAACTAATACTCTTTTCGAGAAGGTACAAAATTCCTCAGATTAGCCCACCCAAGATTAAAGGAATACCATTAAGCTTTTCCGACCAAGCTAAATATTTAGGCCTCATTTTAGACAAAAAACTAAATTGGAAGGCAAATATTGATGAAAGAGTAAAAAAAGGCTACTGTAGCCCAAAATAACCCATTGGCTATACACTTCGGTAATCAGACCGATACTCATTTATAGAGTTGTCGTATGGTGGACCGCACTGGACAAGATGGTTAATCTAAATAAGCTCATCAAAGTCCAGCGGTCAGCAGGTATGTGCATCACAGGAGCACTTCGCTCAACACCAACCGCAGCACTGGAAGTGCTTTTAAACCTAACACCTCTTGACATCTTCTCCAAAATAGTGGCAGCCAACTCATGTGTGAGGCTTAGAGCCACCTCTCAATGGAACAGTAACAATACTGGACATACTACTATTCTAGACAATTTCAGATCTATCCCAGATCGCTTAGACTATACCACCCCAAAAATGGTATTCGGTAAAACCTTCCATGTGTCCATCCCTTCAAGATCCTCCTGGGAAGAAGAGAGACCCCTGGAAGACAATGCGGTACACTTCTATACAGACGGTTCAAAGACCGAATACGGAGTTGGAAGTGGTATCTATTCGGAACAACTGAATCTCAGTCTATCATAAGACTTCCCAATCAATGTAGTGTATTCCAGGCAGAAGTAATGGCGATTAAAGAGGCATTATCCTGGCTCAAAGAAAACATTATGTAATGTATGGCCGCTACTGTTGTTATGATCTCAATCACGTTCACGCACGCTCTTCTCTTTCTATGTACCTATGTATTTACGTACATACCTAGTGGCATGATCAACAAGTTCTCACCGTTCTCTGCACAAGATAATTATAACTTCTCTTATACTTAAGTTCTTGTTAAAAATAATAAATGAATTAATATTATAAAATATTAAGATTGCCGACTATTTATTATATTGGCGCAGTCGCATTTGTAAAAGTAATAATAGTTTTAAATCTACGTGCATATCAAATGACTAAATCTGAGGACGATATCACAATCGAGAAGTCACCACCTGAAACCTCTGGTAATAAAATTCAGCACATCATGTCAAACGTAGGCAACTTGGAGCCATTTGATCTCACACATCCTGAGAACTGGAATACTTACTACTCCCGATTTGAGCTGTACTTATTAGCCAATGACGTGCAGGGGGATATTCGTCAGAAAGCCACGTTTTTGACATTAGCGGGTGCCCACCTCTATGACCTCCTGTCGTCATTGGTTTCTCCGAAGAAGGTGAGTGATATTTCTCTTGATGAAATTAAGTCCACTTTGACTAATCACTTTTGTCCTCGGCCATCGGAAATTGCTGCGTATTTCAAATTCCACAAGAGGGATCAGCACCCCGACGAGGGATTCTCGGAATACTTGGCTGCATTAAGGAAGTTGGCAGTTGATTGCAAATTTGGTAATGTTTTGGACCGCATGCTCCGCGATCGGTTGGTCTGTGGACTGCGTGACGCAACCCTACAGCGGAATCTACTTGCCGAAACCGATCTGAAGCTACAAATTGTAATCGACCGCGCCTCCACCGCTGAAGCTGCTTCCAAAAGTGCTTTGGAAATTCGACAATCCGACCAGGTGCACAACATCACAAAAGGTGAAAATAATTCAAACCAGTATCGTAATAAAACTTCGTATAAAAGTAAAGTGAACCCATGTAATGGTTGCGGAGCCCAACACCCACGAATTCAGTGTCCTTATCAGAACACAATTTGTTTATCATGCGGGACAAAGGGGCACCTTCAACGTGTCTGCCGAAGTGACGCATCATCTGTACCCAATCCAACTCAAAAGAAGACTTCGAAGAATAGACGGAAAAGATCGAAACCGCATTCGATCAATCAAATTTTGCCGTTAGTCGACCTAAAGAAGTCAACAACAGTCATCATCAATGATCGCCCTTGTCAATTCGAGATTGATTCAGGCTCCAATTATACTATTATGTCATCTCGAGCTTTTGATAATGTATGGACAGCTTCAAAGCCAACCATGCACAAATGTGATTTGCAACTCATGGATTTTCAACGCAACCAAATTGCAATCAGGGGCATAGTGGATGTCAACATCTCCTATAATGATAAGAAGATTACAGATCTTCCAATTATAGTGGTAGAAGGTGATCGATCCAATGTGATGGGCTGTAATTGGTTTTCTCCTCTTGGAATTAGTATTCAGGGAGTTAACTGCATCGAAAAAGTTTCATCTGTCCAGAGCGTTCTCTCAAAGTTTCAACACTTATTTTCCAAGGAGCTTGGACGATTTACCGGTAATCCTGTGACACTTCAAATCGATCCTTCAATTTCACCCATACGCCATCCTCCACGACGGGTTCCAATAGCTACAAGGGGACTTGTGGAAGCGGAACTGGATCGACTGTGTACTCAAGGGATTCTCGAACAAGTCGAATACTCTGACTGGGCTACACCCATCGTGCCCGTTCCAAAGAGTGACGGTTCAATCCGGATCTGTGGTGACTATAAGTCGACCCTCAACAAGGCACTCAAGCCTCATTGTTTTCAAATACCAGCTATAAGCACCCTATTGTCGTCCATAGAGGGTGGTAGCATTTTTGCAAAACTGGATCTCGCTCAAGCATACCAACAACTAGAAGTGGATGAGGCATCATCACTTTTACAAACGATTGTAACACATAAGGGTGCCTTCCGTGTGAAGAGATTGCAGTTTGGGATTTCGTCCGCTCCAGGTATTTTTCAAAATTTTATTGAAACTCTTCTTCGAAATATTCCAGGTGTCTTACCGTATTTCGACGACATCGTTTTGATGGGCAAGACAGAGGCCGAACTCGCTAGTCGCCTACATCAAGTTCTCAGCCGTTTAGATAGCTCAGGTCTTAGGCTTAAGAAAGAAAAGTGCTGTTTTGGGACTCCAGCGATCGAGTTTCTTGGCTTCAAATTGGACTCACTTGGAATTCGGCCATCAACAAGCAAGATCCAAGCCATTCAAAGCGCACCAGCTCCTTCTGATAAAAAACAGTTGCAGGCGTTTCTTGGCCTGCTGAATTTTTATCATTCCTTCTTGCCACATAAGGCAACAATAGCTGAACCACTACATCGTCTTCTCGATAAAAATTCCAGATGGACATGGACCTCGGAACACCAGCAAGCATTCGAGAGCTTAAAGAAGCTCGTTATATCAGATCGGGTTTTAATGCATTTCGACGAAAAACTACCTCTCGTTGTCGTTTCCGATGCATCCCCCTATGGAATAGGTACAGTCATCAGCCATCGTTTAGACGACGGCACAGAAAAACCGATTGCGTTTTATTCGCGGACTTTGTCAAAATCCGAAAGGAATTACGCACAGATCGACAGAGAGGCTGTAGCTATGGTAGCCGGAGTTAAAAAATTTCATGATTATTTACATGGAAGGAAGTTCGAGCTGGTGACTGATCACCGTCCACTTCTAGGAATATTTGGATCTACAAAGCCGATTCCTACAGTGATATCGAATGAGATGCTTCGTAGACGTATATTTCTCAACGCTTATGATTATGATATCACATATCGCTCAGGGAATAAGATGGGAAATGCAGATTGTCTAAGCCGCCTTCCAGCCGTTTCTGAAGATTCAACAGCACCTGTTAAGGAAGAGCTTCTGATGATAGAGATGGTCGATCAGCCAGTTGTTGATGCCAAGCAAATTGCTTTACAAACTGCAAAAGATCCTGAACTCGCTAAGGTACTCAGCTGGGCATTAAGGGGTTGGCCGAAAACACTCAGCCGCTCCGACAATTTGTTTCCATTTTATTCCAGACGAACCGAAATTACAACATTAAAAGGATGTCTCTTGTGGGGAAATCGTGCCGTGATTCCACCTAAAAGCAGAGAATTAATTCTCACAGCTTTACATACCGGACACCCAGGCATTGTGAAAATGAAGGCGTTGGCTCGGAGCTACGTTTGGTGGCCCAACATGGAATCCGAGATTGAAGGTGTTGTCAAACGATGTGTGCCGTGTCAGGAAACTCGACATGAACAAGCGCAAGCACCTCTTCATTTCTGGGAATCGACAAAGCTGCCATGGTCTCGTCTGCACGTCGATTTTGCCGGCCCTTTTCAGGGCAAATTATTTTTAATTGTCGTCGACTCGTTCTCTAAGTGGCTCGAAGTGTTTGTGGTTAAATCAACGTCATCACAATCAGCTATTAAACCATTGCGATCCCTGTTCGCTACACATGGGCTACCTGATTGCATCGTGTCTGACAATGGAACGGCGTTCACGTCAGAGGAATTCAAATCATTTCTCCAGGGCAACTTGATTCGTCATATACGTTGTGCTCCCTTCCATCCATCATCTAATGGACAGGCCGAGCGAATGGTACAAACTACAAAAAACTACTTAAAGAAGACTACAGATAATGTTGATTGGGATTTGAAATTATCTCGATTCTTATTTAATCAACATATTATTCCACACACCTCCACAGGACGGTCACCAGCGGAGTTAATGTTCAATCGTCAGCTAAAAACATATTTTGATAAAATTCATCCACATGAACTTTCTTCAACATTGAATGAACCAAAAGCAACACGAAAATTCCGCAAAGATGACCTTGTTTGGATTCGGAACTATTCTACGGGACCCAAATGGATCGAAGCAGTCATTGAGTCGCAGTCAGGCCCAGTCTCCTACACAGTGCGATTGCATGACAACCGGATCATCAAAAGGCACATTGATCAAATTCGTAGCCGTTATGTTGGGGTTGGTATAGATTTTAATCCGTCGACAAAGAGAGACGAAGAGGTATCTCCGGCCGAAGGTAATTGCAGTGAAGATGCCGCACATCAGTCAATACAAGCACCATCATCTCAATCGTCACCTCAGTCATCACCTAACAACATTCCGTCATCAGCATTGCCTCCAGAATCTAGTACAGAGTCATCGACATCAACACCACGACGCTCAGGACGTACAAGAAGACCACCAGATTTTTATAAACCATCTGAGTGTTAAGGGGTGTAATGTATGGCCGCTACTGTTGTTATGATCTCAATCACGTTCACGATCACGCTCTTCTCTTTCTATGTACCTATGTATTTACGTACATACCTAGTGGCATGATCAACAAGCGGTACAGTCCAGTTGGATCACAACCACCGTTCTCTGCACAAGATAATTATAACTTCTCTTATACTTAAGTTCTTGTTAAAAATAATAAATGAATTAATATTATAAAATATTAAGATTGCCGACTATTTATTATACATTATATCTTGCAAGGATATACGAATCTTCTCGGACAGCCAAGCCGCTCTTAAATCTCTCGCGTCTGTCTCCACAAACTCTCAAATAGTCCACGATTGTCGATCATCTCTGAATGAGATGACGGAACAGTTTAATATTCACCTCATTTGGGTGCCGGGCCACAGAGACATTCCGGGAAATTGCAAAGTCGATGAGCTCGACAAAAACGGAACACTTCTGCCTAATGTTAGACAAAAACATAACATAGGAACACCACTTGCTACATGCAAATATCTTCTCAAACAATATGCTCTAGAATCAACAAATGCTAGATGGTCACAGAGTACCACATGCCTAGCAACCAAGCAAATATGGCCAAGCATAGACTTAAAACGGCCAAAAGGCTTAATATCCCTGAGCAGACAAAATATAAGCTTTACAATTGGAGTAATAATAGGACACTGCCTCATAGGAAGACATGCTCTGAGGCTAGGGTTCTACACAAATGACTTCTGTAGAAGCTGCATGGTCCAACACCTTCTATGTACATGTCCAGCACTCTCCATTAGAAGGAATAACTTTCTCGGTAACCCCTTCTTCGATAATACCAGTGAACTGGCAACGATTGACACAAAATGTCTCTCTAACTTCATTAAAAGTACAAAATGGTTTGTTTAAGTTCATTACTCTCCCATGAGTAACCTCATTAGTGGTATCACAATGGACCCTTGAGGTCTAGGTGAATCAATGACATCTGGACAGCCACTCCAACCTAACCTAACCTAACCTCCAAAGAACTGATGACTTCAAACAGGCGTTTATCTCATCAGCAGGAGTTGATCGAGGAATGACAGGCAACGTTTGACGAAAGTCCCCTGACAGCAATATCAGAGCACCACCAAAAAGCTGTTGATTACCGCGTAAATCTTGCATTGTTCGATTAAATGCTTCTATTGATTTTATATTCGCCATTGTGCACTCATCCCATAAAATAATTGACATTAATCGCAGAACTTTTGCCATAGCAGAAAATATTGCAAGTTGTAGTTTCAATCACCTGTACATTCAATGGCAATTTTAATGCAGAGTGTGCGGTCCGACCACCTTCTAATAATGTAGCAGCGATTCCCGAAAATGCAAGTGCCAATGCAATTTTTTGACAGAACTAACGTCACTTTTTTTGTCTTCGATTGTTTTGCCAAAGGTTCAAATTGGCTTTTAAGTATTAGTACAAATTGTTTGTATATGGGAGTATAGAAAGATGTTGATTTTACACTTTTTCAGGATTTTTTTTTTAATTTTCTCTACGTACAAACCTTCTCTGGACTTCCACGAATAATTCAAGACCAAAATTAGCCAAATCGGTAAAGGCATTGTTGAGTTATAACATTACAACGAAAAGTGGCATTGATTTTTATATATATAGATTGTAATAATGATAATCATTTTAAGGGGGTATTCTAGTGTAGAGACATGAATTTCGCCCGATTTTTGAAGCGTTGTATAAAGGAAACAAAAAATATTTTTACGATCAATTTTTTTATCATTTGTTTATTGATTTGTTGTTCATACATAAAAAAATTAATAAAAAAAAAAATTAAATTAACAAAGTTACAAGCAGTCAAAGTAGGGGGTCTAAATAAAAGAGGGTGTCCTGGCGTGCATCCTACCAACCCTCCTGGTGATCTGAAAAACAAAAACCAGACGGATTCTTAATTATTATAGATGTCGCTATTGTTTCACCCTTGGATAAGTTAAAAAAAAACTTTTTAACAAAATGGCAGCAGTTTGAAAAAAAAATTGTTCTTGTTGCATATTTTTCAACAATTCCGAATTTTTTAAAAATACTAAATGAGAAGTTATATTTTTGGGCAAGGACCACACGATAAAGAGATGTATAAAGAACATCCTCTCCAAATTTGAAGTAAATCGGTCTATTAGAACTCGATATATCCTTACCGCCAGCTCGGAAAAAGTAGTTTCGAGAAAAACGCGTTCAGAGTTTTGAGACAAGTTTCAATTTTACTTATAGAATGATACAGAATACGTACATATAATTATAACTTCAAAAATAAACACATTGTCAGAGCTAGCACTTCCACTCAGTATAAAGGTTGCCACAAAAGTAACTTAAAATGAAACTAAAAGGACAAAACAGTTTCAATGACCTTCAAAACCAGTTTCTATGACCTTCAATTAACTTTTGAAATAATAGGAATATTAAAAAATCCTTTTAAACGCATATTCTTGAATGTCTAAACTTTGGAAATATGAAAAAAAAAGGATAGGATTTAAGTTTAGATTCAATTTCATTAATACTCGTATAATTCTTATATAGGAATTTATTAAGAACTTTAAAATTCTTCTCCAAATTAAAGTAATCTGTACGGAGATTGACATTTCGTGAAAGTTTGTGTGCTTTATTTTTTTATTATAAATTAATAAGCTTTCTGTTATACTAAGGAAGTTTAGATGTGTTGAAACATTTAATTTTAAGCACGTATAGATCAATACCCTCTCTCAGGTAGTTTAAGGAATTGTTTTAGGAATCTGATAAATTTTGACAGTCAATCGTGCCTGGTGACAACGAAAAGTTGTTAATATAACTCGAAAAGTTATTAAAATCAGCTTATATTTAATTCGATCTTGATTTGGTTCAAAGAAATTAATGACATTGAATTCAAAAGTAAAACCTACACGGTGAATTAAATTTGAAAAATATTAAAAAGGCTATTATTGACTGATACACAAAGTTCTTTATCTACAAATAACAAATCAAGTCTTCTTTCTAGACTGTTTTTTATTTGTTAATTTGAACTAAATCAAAAGAGGTCAAAGAATCAACAACTAAAGATTCATTTTCAAGGTTAATACAAAGATTAGGCAGATAAAAATCACCAAGAATTATAACATGTTGATCGTTTTTTAGTTTAGAATGATAAAAAATACAATTATTTATGTGTGACTCATATAATTCTAACAAGCTATTGGGTGAAATGTAGCTTAAAAATATAAAAACCTCCTTGCAACTATTTTATGATACCTTTATTATAATTTGGTCCACACCAAATGAAAAATAATAAAAGAAAATGATAAAATAAATACTTTTTGTCAATGCGATTTTATATTAATTTTTAAACTAAGACTATAATCGACACTTTCTTAAAATAAATTATTTATTTAAATGCAGGCTTTCACAAGCCAAACTAAATAGTATAAAGGATCTTGAAATTGTATCACTTTTACCGTAATATATATAAGAACGTGACGAAAAAGAAACAATTTTTTTTTTTCAAAGGAGTGAAAATTGGATAAGAGCAAGTAGGACAAAATAATCTTTATTTGAGCTCAAGGCACTTCTTGCCAACATAATAAGATATTGTTTATTTCTCGTTTTTATAGTCTGGATACCCAATAAGAGGCATCTCTGCTCATATCAAGGCATTGATTATTGTCATTAAAAGTTTTATGTGTACAAAGCTTGAATTCTACTGTAAACAGCAAATCATCAGAATTTTGTATCCAAGACGAAAGATAATGTATTTAGTTATGGATACAACTTTAAAACCAAAAAAGTTGCCTAGCTTACCAGGCTATAATAAAACTTTTTTACGACGACCCATTTACGTAAAATGATCGAAGAAGCAAGACTTGTTTTAGTAAATGATTACATCTTCGAATGCATAGCTATACTTTTGTAATGTCCTTCGTAAGCTTTATTATTAATAATTTAACAGACATATCCAGTTGCATTCCTCCCCTTAAATAGTTTAATCATAACACTCGCATTTCTAGGCATGCTCATTAGTTTACTCTTGAGTACAACCTTGGTCGTACCATGAAGTACTGAGTTTTTTTTTTCTTAAACGTACTAGTGAAAGTGGAATGCCTTTACCACGCTAGGTCTTTCTTCGTCGTTGCAATGCTTGAGAATCCAAAACCAATGTACACCTACATCTCCTTTTTTTTGTCTTAATTAAATGAGTATACAAATCTTATCCAAGTTTTCAACGTTTTTAATTATTTGCATAGCAATTAAATTTAAATTATTCATCGCAATCTGTTCTGAATACCTGAAACATACCTGACCTCCTCAATAAACGCAAAGCACGCAAACATTACACATTGCTATGTATAAATTTATATTAAAATGCCTTCATAAATATAGAACTTACCATATTCTTAGATCTCATTACGTTTCACGAAAGACTTATTACCCAGACGGCAGAATTATGTATACTACATAACTTGGCTCCTTTTTTTTAAATTTAAGTTATTGGTTTTTTGGTTTCCATGCTGAAAGTTAGTTGGAAATATCAAAAAACAATTTCAGAAATCAATATTTATATTTAGTACTTTCCTACGATGAGATTTCCCATATACTATACACCTTAAATTTGATAATTTTCCTTTAATTGTCTACTTTTCAGCCAGCGGTATTTTATAAAGGTTGTTTCTTTAGAGGGTTTAAAGTATTAAGTTGGCAACGCTATTTTAACTAGCGGCCATTTTCTCAGCTGTCAAGTGATTTGTTTTTAGTAGTAGTAGTAGAAATGGTGGCCACGAGCAGTCTAGCTCGGTGACACAATTAGCGCTGCGTTGCGCCGTTTTGATACCATAAAATACTCGGTTGACCTATAAAGATAAAAGGGGGATTATAAAGAGAAAAATACGCCTCAAATCCACTTTGTTGCGTTTAGAAAGGAGATCAAATCTTTGATCTCCAGTTCTGAGAGCTCATTGAGGTCGTTGAAAAAGGACTTTCCCAATGTTTTGGCTCTCGTTTTGGCTAAGGCGGGACACTTGCATAAGAAGTGAAGAACAGTTTCTTTTTCTCGCTGGTCCTCACAACTACGACAGAAAGTATTGTGGGGGATGCCCAGCTTAGATGCGTGTTCTCCAACAGGCCAGTGTCCGGTGCATGTAGCAACGACCCTGGCTATGTCTTGCCTGGGTCTGCAAATGAGATTATTAGTACGGGCTTTGTTGTAGGTGGACCATATCCTTCTAGATATGATACAGTTGGTTAGGCTGTTCCACCTGTGGTTTGATTCAGCGAGGAAAATAGAGAAGATCTTGCCCTTCATAGCACCAAGAGGAATGTTGACTCTTTCCGCGAGTGAGCTACATATGAAGGGCTGATCCTTGCCTAGCCAGCTCGTCAGCTCGTTCATTGCCCTCAAAGCCTCTATGACCCGGAATCCAGATGAGAGTGACCCTGAGTCCAATGTTCATGCTCGCTAACTCACTTCGGCATTGTTGAACCAGTTTGGAGGATGAAGTGGACGAGCCAATCGCTTGAATAGCCGCCTGACTGTCCGAAAAAATAGCTGTATTGCGGTTTTGATTTGGATCTAGTTTTAGTAACTTGCATGCTTCCTTGATCGCGAGTAGTTCAGCCTGAAAAACACTAGCAAAGTCAGGAAGTCGCAAAGACCTGGAGACATTTAGAGACTCGGAAAAAATTCCTGCACCGACCCCACACTCCATCTTCGAGCCGTCAGTGAAAATAGTTGTGTCGAAGCCTCTCGTCACTAAGTCATCATCCCATTCATTTCGAGATGGGATGATAATTTTAAAATCCGCACTGAGGTCCACAGTAGGGGTGCAGTAGTCGGTTTCTGTCGAAAAGATGTCCGCTGGGATGAGATTAGTGATATTACTATGACCAAAGGGCCTAGAATACCAACTATTCGATTCCCTAAGTCTCAACGCGCTGCAAGATACTAAGTATTTGATATGCAGGTCTATTGGTAAGAGGTAGAGAAAAACGTTTAGGGCGTCCGACGGACATGAGCGCAAAGCTCCCGTGGAGCCAACACTAGCTGTTCTCTGAACCTTTTTTAGTTTAGTTATATTGTAGGCTTTGCTAAGCGCGGGCCACCAAACAATCGAACCATAGGACAAGATTGGACGTACCACGGCTGTATACGTCCACAAAATCATCTTCGATTGCAAACCCCACTTTTTGCCAAAGGTTTTATTGCAGGCATAGAAAGCTATGCTGGCTTTCTTGACCCTTTCTTCGATATTAAGTTTCCAGTTTAACTTTGGGTCAAGTATTACTCCCAAATATCTAGCGCTGGAAGACAAGGAAAGAGTTTCACCGTTGAGGCGGGGAAGGGTGAAGGGTGGTACTTTTGTTTTCGTAGTAAAGAGCATCAGTTCAGTTTTGCTTTTATTGACACCCAGGCCACAGCTTGTAGCCCAGTTGCTTACTTTTAGCAATGCCATCTCCGTAATCTCACTAATCACGGAAGTGTACTTTCCTGATACCAGTATCACCAAATCATCTGCGTAAGCAACGGCCTTCACACCACAACTTTCCAGTTTAAAAAGAATTTTGTTCATGACCAGAAGCCAAAGAAGAGGGGACAGAACACCCCCCTGAGGTGTTCCCCTGTTTACGCACCTGGTCAAGTAAGTGTTACCTAAGGTAGCTTGAATCCTTCTATCACTGAGCATGGATACAATCCAACTTCTGATGTAGTCCTCTACACCCTGATCAACTAGTGATTCTTGAATAGATTCTGTTAAGACGTTGTTAAAAGCTCCTTCTATGTCTAAGAAGGTAGCGAGAGTATATTCTTTGAAATGTATGGTTTTTTCAACTGTACGCACTACCTCATGTAGGGCTGTCTCCGTAGACTTGCCCTTAAGATAAGCGTGTTGTGAACTCTCAAGAGGATTTACATCTAAAATGCCTCTGATATGGTAATCAAGAATGCGCTCCATTGTCTTAAGCACGAAGGAAGTAAGGCTTAGTGGTCTAAAATCCTTCGCGGATTCATGTCCTCGCCTGCCGACCTTCGGGATAAAAACTACTCTAACATGTCTCCAAGACTCGGGGACATGATTTAGACAGAGACATCCTTTAAAGATCATCTCCAGCCAAGGAATCGCCAGAAATTGCGTTTTCTGAAGCATGATCGGCATTATGCCGTCCAGGCCTGGAGACTTGTACGGGGTTGTGTTGATTGCCCAAGCAATATTTTCCTTATTTATCAAGGTATCAATGTGTTCTATATCCGCCGTCGACACGCCATTTGAATTAAGAGTTTGAGGGTTGTTATTCTCACAACCCGGAAAATGCGCAGCCAACAGCAGTTCTAGGGATTCTGCAGGAGATGCTGCCCAGGAATCGCCAGATTTTTTAAGAAAGGAAGGACAACAATGGTCCTTCGATAGAATCTTACTAAGCCTGGCGGATTCGTTTATATTTTCTATTTTGTGGCAGTAATCCCTCCAGCTTTGCTGTTTAGACTTGGCAATGGCTCGCTTATAAACTCTTAGACAGTTTTTGTACGGTTGGTAGAATTTGTGTTTGTGGCAAATATTAAAGATCACTCTAGTCTTTTTCCTGAGACTAGACAGTTCTTCATTCCACCACATAGGGAGTGATTTGCGACTGTATTTAATAGGGCACGAGACTTTGTAAGCCGTGTCAAAAGCTGCCTCGAAGGTCTTTACTTTAGACTCGAGATCGCTTACCGACTCTGGACACCGATTTGGCGTGTTACACAGTTTCGTGTTAATTATTTGACTGAATTTCTTCCAATCAGTATTTTTGGGGTTTCTGTGAGGGGGATAAATTTCAGACTCAAAATTTATATTCAAGAGTATCCACCTGTGATCAGAAAAAGAATTCACAAGTGAGACTCTCCAATTTTCCACCATAGAATAAAGATTTTTATTTGATAGACTAACATCAAGTACATCCTCCCAACCTTCGAAGTTAACCGAGCTCGGAAAAATGAAAGTTGGGGTGTTACCTCTATTGCATACATTTAAATTATTGTTAATAATGAAATCAAAAAGTGACTCACCTCGTTCATTAATTACCGTACTGCCCCATAGAGAATGCCGTGCGTTGGCGTCGCACCCAATCAGGAGGTCTGACTTTTGTTGTTTGGAAGCGATTACCAGGGTCTCCAACTCTTCCGGAGGTGACTGCCGGTCGTGGCCACAGTAAGCCGATGCCAGAAGTAGGCCAGCATTTTTTCCTTCAATTCTGACAACCGTCAAATCGGAGGTGCTAAGGATGGGACACAAAAAAGCTTTTAAGTGTTTCTTAGCTAGAATGCAGGTTCTAGGCTTACCTTGGTCAGTATTAAGGATTTTATAAAAAAGGTCGTATTTGTGGTCCAGAAGGCCTCGAACTCTGAGGCCATTCACCCAAGGTTCTTGTATGAACGCTACGTCCAAGTCTTCCTGACTCAGGAAGACCTTTAGATTATCTGAGGCACATTTCGAGTGCTTCAGATTAATCTGTATAGAACGCAGCGCGTTTTTAATTGCCTGAAGAAGAAGGGCCTGCACCCTCAGGGCCCGGCGACTCGCCGGGGACTTCGGCAACAATGATGTCATCGTCGGTCTTGACTTTGCCATCATTGTTGTCGCAGTCTGCTCCCTGATTCTGCAGGACCTTAATCTTTGCATTTCTAATGCCGAATTTTAACTTATGTTCAGCCTTCTCAAGGGCCCCCAAGCTCTCCCCGCTGATCTTCAAAAGATAGGACGCGCTGTTCTTCTGCGACTCCTCAGCCTTGATGACTGTCCAGTCATGCATTGGAACCAGCGGGTTTAGCCTCTGAAGACCACGGATCAGCTCCTGTCCACTTGGCTTGATGCTCATGACGGGCAACCAAATGCGAGCCTTAGGCTGTCTGGGGATGTCCTTAGCTGGGATAAGCTTAAGTCTCAAGCCTTCCCAGTCATTGCTTATCTTAGCAATGCATGATCTAAGGAAATCCCTGGAAAACACGTCATCGCATTTGATTACCCTGTGTCCCCTGAGCACTTCGCCAGAGTCAAAACTAGGGTAGGGACCCTCAATTGCCGAGATTGTGTAAGAAAACACCATCTCCGAGAGCTTGGCCTCGATAGAACTCCACACAGCTAGCAGACCTCTGCTGTTTGTGGAGAGCTCATCCACAACCGATACTTGGAGGTCGTCTCTGACAACCTCACTTAAAGTACGCTGTTGCGCCGCTCCAGAAGATGATGTCTTCTCATCTTTATTTGAATTTGGTTCATGTTTTGGTTTTTTAGAAGGTTTTTCGGTCTCTTCACGAGACCGGTTTCTTTTGTCGGCCTTCTTTTTTGTAGCCAAGAGACTGTTGTATTCATCAACAATCTTTTGGTACATGATCTTGTCCTCGCGATCCTTCTCCAGCACAATTCCAGCCTTCTCATTTTCAGCAATCTTGCTAAGAATGAAGGAGGCCTTCTTGAACTGGTTCTTGATGCGAGTACCAGATGACTTTTTATTTTTTCCTTTGCCAGCATTGCTATGGCTGGCATTGCTGGTAGAGGAGTTCGGATTTATTTGTGGTCGAGGCGCAGGAGTACTATGGCTGGTACTCGCTGCACTTCCAGTTTTTGCAGGTTGCCCCACAACGGTCTCCTGACTGGAGGCCAAAAGTTCATCCTCATAGTCGGCGGATGGTCCTAAGTTCGTTATGTCTAAATCGTCCTGTGAATTGTTTTGTGTAGTAATTTTGGTCCCACGAGTAGTACGGAAAGGAAAAGGTCAGCCCCGGCAGAGCCGATATACCGGGGTAAGGCAAGATGTAAGACGGACCCTGCCAAGGCATCCGAATGAGCTCGTTCGCGACTGGTTTACCCCCCAGCCTTCCATTTCTTCGGCACGGATTATGAAAATCGCTCACACCACCACTGAAAATTAGGGACCCCGTATCTATGGTCAAATTGCATTGCTGAGGGTTTAAACTATTGAAGAGTTTAGAAACGCCTCAACAATATTGTTTATATAAGAAGTTGATTTTTGGTGGAACAATTGGTTCGTACAGAACGTTATTGGACTGTACAGAACGTTACAGTCAATGAAGACCGCTACAAAGCCATGATTACAGGCTTTTGCTTTCATAAACTGAATAACCAATTTCAATGTACGGACCCGTTAATTTGCTTCTAAGATTGTGTGATTTTACGCCGCCGCTTGACTATTTTTTGTGGGGGTATGTGATGTTGCTAGTCTACGCCACAAATGTTGAAAAAAGTAATTTCCAGCCGTTTAAGTTATGTACCAGAAATCATATTTAAATTATAATGTCATAACGCATAAAGTAAATTTCATGTCAATATCTAAATATCTTTACATTTTGAAGTTCTATAACTCTAAAAACAACCATTAATACGCACTGTATAGGGTATTTCTCAGAATTGAATACACTACAGAAGTAATAGTTTTTTTTGTTCCTAAAATTCTCGTTTATTTTTCATTATCTGGCAAGAACAACTTAAGAAACGTAAAGGACAGCTTTATAGAAAATTTCATTTTCTACACAAAAGTCCAGAAAAGTCGAGCCGAAAAGGATTGATATTTTTTGAGACATAAGACTCCGCGAACATAAGAATTGTATGAATTCTATTAAATTTGAAAGCAATTAAATTTTAACATTCTGCAAAAAAGCATTTAATTTAATTAGTATGTTATACTAGCGGCCCGGTACGTGCTTCGCTACGTACAAGGCATAGTAATAAAAAAAATGATTATTAAGTTCATTTATTCAAACAAAAAAATATTTTAAATTGCTAGCTATTTAAAAGTCCAAATGACCCAAATGATATATTGTTTATATTATATTTATCAGCAAAGAGTAAAAAATAAAAAAGAATTGGGTACTCTTACTATGGTGGGTCTATATGGGTTAGTCTAAAACAGTTGGATAAACAATATTTTTTGTTTTTCCATTTTGAGCATGAATAAATAAACAGTTGGGGGTACCGACTCTGGAACAGGCAACATAAAGTTGGCTATGTGAAAAACATGATTTCTCCAAATTGACACCACAAACGTGAAGTTTTTGCCCTTGGGCCTTATTTATGGACATCGCAAATGATAAACGCACAGGATATTGTAATCTTTTGAATTCAAATGGCATATCAGTTGGAATCATAGGGATACGCGAAATCAAACACACTTCTCCTTTTGATTTACCAGTTAAGATTGCAGCTTCAATCAAATTTGGCAATAACTTTTTCACTGCCAATCTGGTGCCATTACACAGTTTTGGTGGATTAATATTTCGCAATAATATAATCAAAGAACCAATTTTCAGATTCAAGCAATGCGGTGGTATACCAGCCGGTTCCAATGAATTTTAAAATTGAATTGGATAATTCATTGCCTCATCTTGATTCATAACACTGTCAATTGATTTATATGTCGTGACTACACCTGGCAGTTTCGCTTGAATTTGAAAATTAATGGCATTGATATGAATGTTCTTCGGTGCTAAAATGGCCCGTTCTCTCAACCAATCATGATTTCTGTAATTCTGAAGAATATTCGGAAAAACATATTCAATCAACTCATCTATAGATTGCGCAATTGAACAAACATTTTTCGGTAAAGTGATCATTCCGTTGGTACTGTCGATTGGTATTTTGCCATCACCAATTTCTAACAATTGTTTTGAAAACTCATGGCCAGTTGCATCATTATGTAGGTGAATACGCATATTAATGTTCAGTGTCAATTTTCGTATAATCTCCAAAGAACTGGTAGTCTTCATTCCTAAAGCAGGGAAACCCTCCCACGTTAACCCTAAAGATCTACGACCAATCAGCCATCATCCTTCCTTCTTAAAACCTTGGAAAGATTGATTGAAATTTACATCAGACATAACTTAAAACCATGTCTCATGTCCACAGCTCAACATGCTTACTCTAAGGGAAAATCAGTAGAAACAGCACTTCATTCGCTGGTACGTAGTATTGAATATTCCCTCGAATACAAAGAATGTAACCTAGTAGCTTTCCTAGATATTCAAGGAGCTTTCAACAACGTCAGTTACCAGGCGATCACAACAGCAATGGATAAGCTAAAATTAGAGAAATCGCTCATAGATCTTATAAGTCTCATGCTCAAAAGCAGGACAATAACTTCTAGCATGAGAAGTTTTACTACCACCAGATCGGTGAATCGAGGTACCCCCCAAGGTGGGGTCCTTTCGCCTCTTTTATGGAACATGGTTGTAAACGACCTACTAACATCATTGGAAGCAGAGGGTTTTAGGGTGATTGCCTGTGCTGACGACGTTGCAATATCTGTATCTGGGAAACACCCCCAAGTTCTCTCGGAACTCCTACAAAATGCCTTAAATAGGCTAACAAAATGGGCTAAGCAATGTAGCTTGGACGTCAATCCACATAAAACAGAACTAATACTCTTTTCGAGAAGGTACAAAATTCCTCAGATTAGCCCACCCAAGATTAAAGGAATACCATTAAGCTTTTCCGACCAAGCTAAATATTTAGGCCTCATTTTAGACAAAAAACTAAATTGGAAGGCAAATATTGATGAAAGAGTAAAAAAAGGCTACTGTAGCGCTTTTTACTTGTAAAAAGGCCATAGGATCAAAATGGGGCTTCTCCCCAAAAATAACCCACTGGCTATACACTTCGGTAATCAGACCGATACTCATTTATAGAGTTTTCGTATGGTGGACCGCACTGGACAAGATGGTTAATCTAAATAAGCTCATCAAAGTCCAGCGGTCAGCAGGTATGTGCATCACAGGAGCACTTCGCTCAACACCAACCGCAGCACTGGAAGTGCTTTTAAACCTAACACCTCTTGACATCTTCTCCAAAATGGTGGCAGCCAACTCATGTGTGAGGCTTAGAGCCACCTCTCAATGGAACAGTAACAATACTGGACATACTACTATTCTAGACAATTTCAGATCTATCCCAGATCGCTTAGACTATACCACCCCAAAAATGGTATTCGGTAAAACCTTCCATGTGTCCATCCCTTCAAGATCCTCCTGGGAAGAAGAGAGACCCCTGGAAGACAATGCGGTACACTTCTATACAGACGGTTCAAAGACCGAATACGGAGTTGGAAGTGGTATCTATTCGGAACAACTGAATCTCAGTCTATCATAAGACTTCCCAATCAATGTAGTGTATTCCAGGCAGAAGTAATGGCGATTAAAGAGGCATTATCCTGGCTCAAAGAAAACATTATATCTTGCAAGGATATACGAATCTTCTCGGACAGCCAAGCCGCTCTTAAATCTCTCGCGTCTGTCTCCACAAACTCTCAAATAGTCCACGATTGTCGATCATCTCTGAATGAGATGACGGAACAGTTTAATATTCACCTCATTTGGGTGCCGGGCCACAGAGACATTCCGGGAAATTGCAAAGTCGATGAGCTCGACAAAAACGGAACACTTCTGCCTAATGTTAGACAAAAACATAACATAGGAACACCACTTGCTACATGCAAATATCTTCTCAAACAATATGCTCTAGAATCAACAAATGCTAGATGGTCACAGAGTACCACCTGCCTAGCAACCAAGCAAATATGGCCAAGCATAGACTTAAAACGGCCAAAAGGCTTAATATCCCTGAGCAGACAAAATATAAGCTCTACAATTGGAGTAATAATAGGACACTGCCTCATAGGAAGACATGCTCTGAGGCTAGGGTTCTACACAAATGACTTCTGTAGAAGCTGCATGGTCCAACACCTTCTATGTACATGTCCAGCACTCTCCATTAGAAGGAATAACTTTCTCGGTAACCCCTTCTTCGATAATACCAGTGAACTGGCAACGATTGACACAAAATATCTCTCTAACTTCATTAAAAGTACAAAATGGTTTGTTTAAGTTCATTACTCTCCCATGAGTAACCTCATTAGTGGTATCACAATGGACCCTTGAGGTCTAGGTGAATCAATGACATCTGGACAGCCACTCCAACCTAACCTAACCTAACCTCCAAAGAACTGATGACTTCAAACAGGCGTTTATTTCATCAGCAGGAGTTGATCGAGGAATGACAGGCAATGTTTGACGAAAGTCCCCTGACAGCAATATCAGAGCACCACCAAAAAGCTGTTGATTACCGCGTAAATCTTGCATTGTTCGATTAAATGCTTCTATTGATTTTATATTCGCCATTGTGCACTCATCCCATAAAATAATTGACATTAATCGCAGAACTTTTGCCATAGCAGAATTTCTCAAAATATTGCAAGTTGTAGTTTCAATCACCTGTACATTCAATGGCAATTTTAATGCAGAGTGTGCGGTCCGACCACCTTCTAATAATGTAGCAGCGATTCCCGAAAATGCAAGTGCCAATGCAATTTTTTGACAGAACTAACGTCACTTTTTTTGTCTTCGATTGTTTTGCCAAAGGTTCAAATTGGCTTTTAAGTATTAGTACAAATTGTTTGTATATGGGAGTATAGAAAGATGTTGATTTTACACTTTTTCAGGATTTTTTTTTAATTTTCTCTACGTACAAACCTTCTCTGGACTTCCACGAATAATTCAAGACCAAAATTAGCCAAATCGGTAAAGGCATTGTTGAGTTATAACATTACAACGAAAAGTGGCATTGATTTTTATATATATAGATTGTAATAATGATAATCATTTTAAGGGGGTATTCTAGTGTAGAGACATGAATTTCGCCCGATTTTTGAAGCGTTGTATAAAGGAAACAAAAAATATTTTTACGATCAATTTTTTTATCATTTGTTTATTGATTTGTTGTTCATACATAAAAAAATTAATAAAAAAAAAAATTAAATTAACAAAGTTACAAGCAGTCAAAGTAGGGGGTCTAAATAAAAGAGGGTGTCCTGGCGTGCATCCTACCAACCCTCCTGGTGATCTGAAAAACAAAAACCAGACGGATTCTTAATTATTATAGATGTCGCTATTGTTTCACCCTTGGATAAGTTAAAAAAAAAACTTTTTAACAAAATGGCAGCAGTTTGAAAAAAAAATTGTTCTTGTTGCATATTTTTCAACAATTCCGAATTTTTTAAAAATACTAAATGAGAAGTTATATTTTTGGGCAAGGACCACACGATAAAGAGATGTATAAAGAACATCCTCTCCAAATTTGAAGTAAATCGGTCTATTAGAACTCGATATATCCTTACCGCCAGCTCGGAAAAAGTAGTTTCGAGAAAAACGCGTTCAGAGTTTTGAGACAAGTTTCAATTTTACTTATAGAATGATACAGAATACGTACATATAATTATAACTTCAAAAATAAACACATTGTCAGAGCTAGCACTTCCACTCAGTATAAAGGTTGCCACAAAAGTAACTTAAAATGAAACTAAAAGGACAAAACAGTTTCTATGACCTTCAAAACCTCCGAAAGTGACCGTTTGGGCCGGAATAGCCAAGTGGGGGATCATAGGGCCGTATTTTTATGAAGATCGATACGGGCGTAATGTTACTGTTAATTCAGAGCATTATGTTTCGATGCTTAGAGATTTTTTAGCTCCAAAACTGCAAGAATCGAGTGGTTACACTATTCACACCTGGTTCCAGCAAGATGACGCTACCTGCCATACAAGTAACGACTCTCTGGAGGTCGTTAGAGAAATGTTTCCTCGAAGGTTGATATCGAGGAGGGGTGATATTGCTTGGACACCCAGGAGCCCTGACTTAACGCCACCGGATTTCTTTTTATGGGGCTACCTCAAGAGTAAGGTGTACTCTAATAATCCTTCAACGACGGCTGAATTAAAAGCGAACATTGAAGAAGAAATCACTCCGCAACTTTTGACAAAAGGGTTCCAAAATCTCAGAGTCAGATTGGAAGAGTGCTGTAGGCGAAATTGACAATATTTGGATGATTTAATTTTTAAAAAATAAAAATTCATTTCGTTTTGTATAATTTAAAATAAATATTTCATTTAAAAGCGCTACAGTTGTATTAATATAATTTTTTTTAAGTGCACTTATTTACGGCCCACCCTGTAGAATGATACAGAATACGTACATATAATTATAACTTCAAAAATAAACACGTTGTCAGAGCTAGCACTTCCACTCAGTATAAAGGTTGCCACAAAAGTAACTTAAAATGAAACTAAAAGGACAAAACAGTTTCAATGACCTTCAAAACCAGTTTCTATGACCTTCAATTAACTTTTGAAATAATAGGAATATTAAAAAATCCTTTTAAACGCATATTCTTGAATGTCTAAACTTTGGAAATATGAAAAAAAAAAATAGGATAGGATTTAAGTTTAGATTCAATTTCATTAATACTCGTATAATTCTTATATAGGAATTTATTAAGAACTTTAAAATTCTTCTCCAAATTAAAGTAATCTGTACGGAGATTGACATTTCGTGAAAGTTTGTGTGCTTTATTTTTTTATTATAAATTAATAAGCTTTCTGTTATACTAAGGAAGTTTAGATGTGTTGAAACATTTAATTTTAAGCACGTATAGATCAATACCCTCTCTCAGGTAGTTTAAGGAATTGTTTTAGGAATCTGATAAATTTTGACAGTCAATCGTGCCTGGTGACAACGAAAAGTTGTTAATATAACTCGAAAAGTTATTAAAATCAGCTTATATTTAATTCGATCTTGATTTGGTTCAAAGAAATTAATGACATTGAATTCAAAAGTAAAACCTACACGGTGAATTAAATTTGAAAAATATTAAAAAGGCTATTATTGACTGATACACAAAGTTCTTTATCTACAAATAACAAATCAAGTCTTCTTTCTAGACTGTTTTTTATTTGTTAATTTGAACTAAATCAAAAGAGGTCAAAGAATCAACAACTAAAGATTCATTTTCAAGGTTAATACAAAGATTAGGCAGATAAAAATCACCAAGAATTATAACATGTTGATCGTTTTTTAGTTTAGAATGATAAAAAATACAATTATTTATGTGTGACTCATATAATTCTAACAAGCTATTGGGTGAAATGTAGCTTAAAAATATAAAAACCTCCTTGCAACTATTTTATGATACCTTTATTATAATTTGGTCCACACCAAATGAAAAATAATATAAGAAAATGATAAAATAAATACTTTTTGTCAATGCGATTTTATATTAATTTTTAAACTAAGACTATAATCGACACTTTCTTAAAATAAATTATTTATTTAAATGCAGGCCTTCACAAGCCAAACTAAATAGTATAAAGGATCTTGAAATTGTATCACTTTTACCGTAATATATATAAGAACGTGACGAATAAGAAACAATTTTTTTTTCAAAGGAGTGAAAATTGGATAAGAGCAAGTAGGACAAAAAAATCTTTATTTGAGCTCAAGGCACTTCTTGCCAACATAATAAGATATTGTTTATTTCTCGTTTTTATAGTCTGGATACCCAATAAGAGGCATCTCTGCTCATATCAAGGCATTGATTATTGTCATTAAAGGTTTTATGTGTACAAAGCTTGAATTCTACTGTAAACAGCAAATCATCAGAATTTTGTATCCAAGACGAAAGATAATGTATTTAGTTATGGATACAACTTTAAAACCAAAAAAGTTGCCTAGCTTACCAGGCTATAATAAAACTTTTTTACGACGACCCATTTACGTAAAATGATCGAAGAAGCAAGACTTGTTTTAGTAAATGATTACATCTTCGAATGCATAGCTATACTTTTGTAATGTCCTTCGTAAGCTTTATTATTAATAATTTAACAGACATATCCAGTTGCATTCCTCCCCTTAAATAGTTTAATCATAACACTCGCATTTCTAGGCATGCTCATTAGTTTACTCTTGAGTACAACCTTGGTCGTACCATGAAGTACTGAGTTTTTTTTTTCTTAAACGTACTAGTGAAAGTGGAATGCCTTTACCACGCTAGGTCTTTCTTCGTCGTTGCAATGCTTGAGAATCCAAAACCAATGTACACCTACATCTCCTTTTTTTTGTCTTAATTAAATGAGTATACAAATCTTATCCAAGTTTTCAACGTTTTTAATTATTTGCATAGCAATTAAATTTAAATTATTCATCGCAATCTGTTCTGAATACCTGAAACATACCTGACCTCCTCAATAAACGCAAAGCACGCAAACATTACACATTGCTATGTATAAATTTATATTAAAATGCCTTCATAAATATAGAACTTACCATATTCTTAGATCTCATTACGTTTCACGAAAGACTTATTACCCAGACGGCAGAATTATGTATACTACATAACTTGGCTCCTTTTTTTTAAATTTAAGTTATTGGTTTTTTGGTTTCCATGCTGAAAGTTAGTTGGAAATATCAAAAAACAATTTCAGAAATCAATATTTATATTTAGTACTTTCCTACGATGAGATTTCCCATATACTATACACCTTAAATTTGATAATTTTCCTTTAATTGTCTACTTTTCAGCCAGCGGTATTTTATAAAGGTTGTTTCTTTAGAGGGTTTAAAGTATTAAGTTGGCAACGCTATTTTAACTAGCGGCCATTTTCTCAGCTGTCAAGTGATTTGTTTTTAGTAGTAGTAGTAGAAATGGTGGCCACGAGCAGTCTAGCTCGGTGACACAATTAGCGCTGCGTTGCGCCGTTTTGATACCATAAAATACTCGGTTGACCTATAAAGATAAAAGGGGGATTATAAAGAGAAAAATACGCCTCAAATCCACTTTGTTGCGTTTAGAAAGGAGATCAAATCTTTGATCTCCAGTTCTGAGAGCTCATTGAGGTCGTTGAAAAAGGACTTTCCCAATGTTTTGGCTCTCGTTTTGGCTAAGGCGGGACACTTGCATAAGAAGTGAAGAACAGTTTCTTTTTCTCGCTGGTCCTCACAACTACGACAGAAAGTATTGTGGGGGATGCCCAGCTTAGATGCGTGTTCTCCAACAGGCCAGTGTCCGGTGCATGTAGCAACGACCCTGGCTATGTCTTGCCTGGGTCTGCAAATGAGATTATTAGTACGGGCTTTGTTGTAGGTGGGCCATATCCTTCTAGATATGATACAGTTGGTTAGGCTGTTCCACCTGTGGTTTGATTCAGCGAGGAAAATAGAGAAGATCTTGCCCTTCATAGCACCAAGAGGAATGTTGACTCTTTCCGCGAGTGAGCTATGAAGGGCTGATCCTTGCCTAGCCAGCTCGTCAGCTCGTTCATTGCCCTCAAAGCCTCTATGACCCGGAATCCAGATGAGAGTGACCCTGAGTCCAATGTTCATGCTCGCTAACTCACTTCGGCATTGTTGAACCAGTTTGGAGGATGAAGTGGAAAAAATAGCTGTATTGCGGTTTTGATTTGGATCTAGTTTTAGTAACTTGCATGCTTCCTTGATCGCGAGTAGTTCAGCCTGAAAAACACTAGCAAAGTCAGGAAGTCGCAAAGACCTGGAGACATTTAGAGACTCGGAAAAAATTCCTGCACCGACCCCACACTCCATCTTCGAGCCGTCAGTGAAAATAGTTGTGTCGAAGCCTCTCGTCACTAAGTCATCATCCCATTCATTTCGAGATGGGATGATAATTTTAAAATCCGCACTGAGGTCCACAGTAGGGGTGCAGTAGTCGGTTTCTGTCGAAAAGATGTCCGCTGGGATGAGATTAGTGATATTACTATGACCAAAGGGCCTAGAATACCAACTATTCGATTCCCTAAGTCTCAACGCGCTGCAAGATACTAAGTATTTGATATGCAGGTCTATTGGTAAGAGGTAGAGAAAAACGTTTAGGGCGTCCGACGGACATGAGCGCAAAGCTCCCGTGGAGCCAACACTAGCTGTTCTCTGAACCTTTTTTAGTTTAGTTATATTGTAGGCTTTGCTAAGCGCGGGCCACCAAACAATCGAACCATAGGACAAGATTGGACGTACCACGGCTGTATACGTCCACAAAATCATCTTCGATTGCAAACCCCACTTTTTGCCAAAGGTTTTATTGCAGGCATAGAAAGCTATGCTGGCTTTCTTGACCCTTTCTTCGATATTAAGTTTCCAGTTTAACTTTGGGTCAAGTATTACTCCCAAATATCTAGCGCTGGAAGACAAGGAAAGAGTTTCACCGTTGAGGCGGGGAAGGGTGAAGGGTGGTACTTTTGTTTTCGTAGTAAAGAGCATCAGTTCAGTTTTGCTTTTATTGACACCCAGGCCACAGCTTGTAGCCCAGTTGCTTACTTTTAGCAATGCCATCTCCGTAATCTCACTAATCACGGAAGTGTACTTTCCTGATACCAGTATCACCAAATCATCTGCGTAAGCAACGGCCTTGACACCACAACTTTCCAGTTTAAAAAGAATTTTGTTCATGACCAGAAGCCAAAGAAGAGGGGACAGAACACCCCCCTGAGGTGTTCCCCTGTTTACGCACCTGGTCAAGTAAGTGTTACCTAAGGTAGCTTGAATCCTTCTATCACTGAGCATGGATACAATCCAACTTCTGATGTAGTCCTTTACACCCTTATCAACTAGTGATTCTTGAATAGATTCTGTTAAGACGTTGTTAAAAGCTCCTTCTATGTCTAAGAAGGTAGCGAGAGTATATTCTTTGAAATGTATGGTTTTTTCAACTGTACGCACTACCTCATGTAGGGCTGTCTCCGTAGACTTGCCCTTAAGATAAGCGTGTTGTGAACTCTCAAGAGGATTTACATCTAAAATGCCTCTGATATGGTAATCAAGAATGCGCTCCATTGTCTTAAGCACGAAGGAAGTAAGGCTTATTGGTCTAAAATCCTTCGCGGATTCATGTCCTCGCCTGCCGACCTTCGGGATAAAAACTACTCTAACATGTCTCCAAGACTCGGGAACATGATTTAGACAGAGACATCCTTTAAAGATCATCTCCAGCCAAGGAATCGCCAGAAATTGCGTTTTCTGAAGCATGATCGGCATTATGCCGTCCAGGCCTGGAGACTTGTACGGGGTTGTGTTGATTGCCCAAGCAATATTTTCCTTATTTATCAAGGTATCAATGTGTTCTATATCCGCCGTCGACACGCCATTTGAATTAAGAGTTTGAGGGTTGTTATTCTCACAACCCGGAAAATGCGCAGCCAACAGCAGTTCTAGGGATTCTGCAGGAGATGCTGCCCAGGAATCGCCAGATTTTTTAAGAAAGGAAGGACAACAATGGTCCTTCGATAGAATCTTATTAAGCCTGGCGGATTCTTTTATATTTTCTATTTTGTGGCAGTAATCCCTCCAGCTTTGCTGTTTAGACTTGGCAATGGCTCGCTTATAAACTCTTAGACAGTTTTTGTACGGTTGGTAGAATTTGTGTTTGTGGCAAATATTAAAGATCACTCTAGTCTTTTTCCTGAGACTAGACAGTTCTTCATTCCACCACATAGGGAGTGATTTGCGACTGTATTTAATAGGGCACGAGACTTTGTAAGCCGTGTCAAAAGCTGCCTCGAAGGTCTTTACTTTAGACTCGAGATCGCTTACCGACTCTGGACACCGATTTGGCGTGTTACACAGTTTCGTGTTAATTATTTGACTGAATTTCTTCCAATCAGTATTTTTGGGGTTTCTGTGAGGGGGATAAATTTCAGACTCAAAATTTATATTGAAGAGTATCCACCTGTGATCAGAAAAAGAATTCACAAGTGAGACTCTCCAATTTTCCACCATAGAATAAAGATTTTTATTTGATAGACTAACATCAAGTACATCCTCCCAACCTTCGAAGTTAACCGAGCTCGGAAAAATAAAAGTTGGGGTGTTACCTCTATTGCATACATTTAAATTATTGTTAATAATGAAATCAAAAAGTGACTCACCTCGTTCATTAATTACCGTACTGCCCCATAGAGAATGCCGTGCGTTGGCGTCGCACCCAATCAGGAGGTCTGACTTTTGTTGTTTGGAAGCGATTACCAGGGTCTCCAACTCTTCCGGAGGTGACTGCCGGTCGTGGCCACAGTAAGCCGATGCCAGAAGTAGGCCAGCATTTTTTCCTTCAATTCTGACAACCGTCAAATCGGAGGTGCTAAGGATGGGACACAAAAAAGCTTTTAAGTGTTTCTTAGCTAGAATGCAGGTTCTAGGCTTACCCTGGTCAGTATTAAGGATTTTATAAAAAAGGTCGTATTTGTGGTCCAGAAGGCCTCGAACTCTGAGGCCATTCACCCAAGGTTCTTGTATGAACGCTACGTCCAAGTCTTCCTGACTCAGGAAGACCTTTAGATTATCTGAGGCACATTTCGAGTGCTTCAGATTAATCTGTATAGAACGCAGCGCGTTTTTAATTGCCTGAAGAAGAAGGGCCTGCACCCTCAGGGCCCGGCGACTCGCCGGGGACTTCGGCAACAATGATGTCATCGTCGGTCTTGACTTTGCCATCATTGTTGTCGCAGTCTGCTCCCTGATTCTGCAGGACCTTAATCTTTGCATTTCTAATGCCGAATTTTAACTTATGTTCAGCCTTCTCAAGGGCCCCCAAGCTCTCCCCGCTGATCTTCAAAAGATAGGACGCGCTGTTCTTCTGCGGCTCCTCAGCCTTGATGACTGTCCAGTCATGCATTGGAACCAGCGGGTTTAGCCTCTGAAGACCACGGATCAGCTCCTGTCCACTTGGCTTGATGCTCATGACGGGCAACCAAATGCGAGCCTTAGGCTGTCTGGGGATGTCCTTAGCTGGGATAAGCTTAAGTCTCAAGCCTTCCCAGTCATTGCTTATCTTAGCAATGCATGATCTAAGGAAATCCCTGGAAAACACGTCATCGCATTTGATTACCCTGTGTCCCCTGAGCACTTCGCCAGAGTCAAAACTAGGGTAGGGACCCTCAATTGCCGAGATTGTGTAAGAAAACACCATCTCCGAGAGCTTGGCCTCGATAGAACTCCACACAGCTAGCAGACCTCTGCTGTTTGTGGAGAGCTCATCCACAACCGATACTTGGAGGTCGTCTCTGACAACCTCACTTAAAGTACGCTGTAGCGCCGCTCCAGAAGATGATGTCTTCTCATCTTTATTTGAATTTGGTTCATGTTTTGGTTTTTTAGAAGGTTTTTCGGTCTCTTCACGAGACCGGTTTCTTTTGTCGGCCTTCTTTTTTGTAGCCAAGAGACTGTTGTATTCATCAACAATCTTTTGGTACATGATCTTGTCCTCGCGATCCTTCTCCAGCACAATTCCAGCCTTCTCATTTTCAGCAATCTTGCTAAGAATGAAGGAGGCCTTCTTGAACTGGTTCTTGATGCGAGTACCAGATGACTTTTTATTTTTTCCTTTGCCAGCATTGCTATGGCTGGCATTGCTGGTAGAGGAGTTCGGATTTATTTGTGGTCGAGGCACAGGAGTACTATGGCTGGTACTCGCTGCACTTCCAGTTTTTGCAGGTTGCCCCACAACGGTCTCCTGACTGGAGGCCAAAAGTTCATCCTCATAGTCGGCGGATGGTCCTAAGTTCGTTATGTCTAAATCGTCCTGTGAATTGTTTTGTGTAGTAATTTTGGTCCCACGAGTAGTACGGAAAGGAAAAGGTCAGCCCCGGCAGAGCCGATATACCGGGGTAAGGCAAGATGTAAGACGGACCCTGCCAAGGCATCCGAATGAGCTCGTTCGCGACTGGTTTACCCCCCAGCCTTCCATTTCTTCGGCACGGATTATGAAAATCGCTCACACCACCACTGAAAATTAGGGACCCCGTATCTATGGTCAAATTGCATTGCTGAGGGTTTAAACTATTGAAGAGTTTAGAAACGCCTCAACAATATTGTTTATATAAGAAGTTGATTTTTGGTGGAACAATTGGTTCGTACAGAACGTTATTGGACTGTACAGAACGTTACAGTCAATGAAGACCGCTACAAAGCCATGATTACAGGCTTTTGCTTTCATAAACTGAATAACCAATTTCAATGTACGGACCCGTTAATTTGCTTCTAAGATTGTGTGATTTTACGCCGCCGCTTGACTATTTTTTGTGGGGGTATGTGATGTTGCTAGTCTACGCCACAAATGTTGAAAAAAGTAATTTCCAGCCGTTTAAGTTATGTACCAGAAATCATATTTAAATTATAATGCCATAACGCATAAAGTAAATTTCATGTCAATATCTAAATATCTTTACATTTTGAAGTTCTATAACTCTAAAAACAACCATTAATACGCACTGTATAGGGTATTTCTCAGAATTGAATACACTACAGAAGTAATAGTTTTTTTTGTTCCTAAAATTCTCGTTTATTTTTCATTATCTGGCAAGAACAACTTAAGAAACGTAAAGGACAGCTTTATAGAAAATTTCATTTTCTACACAAAAGTCCAGAAAAGTCGAGCCGAAAAGGATTGATATTTTTTGAGACATAAGACTCCGCGAACATAAGAATTGTATGAATTCTATTAAATTTGAAAGCAATTAAATTTTAACATTCTGCAAAAAAGCATTTAATTTAATTAGTATGTTATACTAGCGGCCCGGTACGTGCTTCGCTACGTACAAGGCATAGTAATAAAAAAAATGATTATTAAGTTCATTTATTCAAACAAAAAAATATTTTAAATTGCTAGCTATTTAAAAGTCCAAATGACCCAAATGATATATTGTTTATATTATATTTATCAGCAAAGAGTAAAAAATAAAAAAGAATTGGGTACTCTTACTATGGTGGGTCTATATGGGTTAGTCTAAAACAGTTGGATAAACAATATTTTTTGTTTTTCCATTTTGAGCATGAATAAATAAACAGTTGGGGGTACCGACTCTGGAACAGGCAACATAAAGTTGGCTATGTGAAAAACATGGTTTCTCCAAATTGACACCACAAACGTGAAGTTTTTGCCCTTGGGCCTTATTTATGGACATCGCAAATGATAAACGCACAGGATATTGTAATCTTTTGAATTCAAATGGCATATCAGTTGGAATCATAGGGATACGCGAAATCAAACACACTTCTCCTTTTGATTTACCAGTTAAGATTGCAGCTTCAATCAAATTTGGCAATAACTTTTTCACTGCCAATCTGGTGCCATTACACAGTTTTGGTGGATTAATATTTCGCAATAATATAATCAAAGAACCAATTTTCAGATTCAAGCAATGCGGTGGTATACCAGCCGGTTCCAATGAATTTTAAAATTGAATTGGATAATTCATTGCCTCATCTTGATTCATAACACTGTCAATTGATTTATATGTCGTGACTACACCTGGCAGTTTCGCTTGAATTTGAAAATTAATGGCATTGATATGAATGTTCTTCGGTGCTAAAATGGCCCGTTCTCTCAACCAATCATGATTTCTGTAATTCTGAAGAATATTCGGAAAAACATATTCAATGAACTCATCTATAGATTGCGCAATTGTACAAACATTTTTCGGTAAAGTGATCAATCCGTTGGTACTGTCGATTGGTATTTTGCCATCACCAATTTCTAACAATTGTTTTGAAAACTCATGGGCAGTTGCATCATTATGTAGGTGAATACGCATATTAATGTTCAGTGTCAATTTTCGTATAATCTCCAAAGAACTGGTAGTCTTCATTCCTAAAGCAGGGAAACCCTCCCACGTTAACCCTAAAGATCTACGACCAATCAGCCATCATCCTTCCTTCTTAAAACCTTGGAAAGATTGATTGAAATTTACATCAGACATAACTTAAAACCATGTCTCATGTCCACAGCTCAACATGCTTACTCTAAGGGAAAATCAGTAGAAACAGCACTTCATTCGCTGGTACGTAGTATTGAATATTCCCTCGAATACAAAGAATATAACCTAGTAGCTTTCCTAGATATTCAAGGAGCTTTCAACAACGTCAGTTACCAGGCGATCACAACAGCAATGGATAAGCTAAAATTAGAGAAATCGCTCATAGATCTTATAAGTCTCATGCTCAAAAGCAGGACAATAACTTCTAGCATGAGAAGTTTTACTACCACCAGATCGGTGAATCGAGGTACCCCCCAAGGTGGGGTCCTTTCGCCTCTTTTATGGAACATGGTTGTAAACGACCTACTAACATCATTGGAAGCAGAGGGTTTTAGGGTGATTGCCTGTGCTGACGACGTTGCAATATCTGTATCTGGGAAACACCCCCAAGTTCTCTCGGAACTCCTACAAAATGCCTTAAATAGGCTAACAAAATGGGCTAAGCAATGTAGCTTGGACGTCAATCCACATAAAACAGAACTAATACTCTTTTCGAGAAGGCACAAAATTCCTCAGATTATCCCACCCAAGATTAAAGGAATACCATTAAGCTTTTCCGACCAAGCTAAATATTTAGGCCTCATTTTAGACAAAAAACTAAATTGGAAGGCAAATATTGATGAAAGAGTAAAAAAAGGCTACTGTAGCGCTTTTTACTTGTAAAAAGGCCATAGGATCAAAATGGGGCTTCTCCCCAAAAATAACCCACTGGCTATACACTTCGGTAATCAGACCGATACTCATTTATAGAGTTGTCGTATGGTGGACCGCACTGGACAAGATGGTTAATCTAAATAAGCTCATCAAAGTCCAGCGGTCAGCAGGTATGTGCATCACAGGAGCACTTCGCTCAACACCAACCGCAGCACTGGAAGTGCTTTTAAACCTAACACCTCTTGACATCTTCTCCAAAATGGTGGCAGCCAACTCATGTGTGAGGCTTAGAGCCACCTCTCAATGGAACAGTAACAATACTGGACATACTACTATTCTAGACAATTTCAGATCTATCCCAGATCGCTTAGACTATACCACCCCAAAAATGGTATTCGGTAAAACCTTCCATGTGTCCATCCCTTCAAGATCCTCCTGGGAAGAAGAGAGACCCCTGGAAGACAATGCGGTACACTTCTATACAGACGGTTCAAAGACCGAATACGGAGTTGCAAGTGGTATCTATTCGGAACAACTGAATCTCAGTCTATCATAAGACTTCCCAATCAATGTAGTGTATTCCAGGCAGAAGTAATGGCGATTAAAGAGGCATTATCCTGGCTCAAAGAAAACATTATACATATCTTGCAAGGATATACGAATCTTCTCGGACAGCCAAGCCGCTCTTAAATCTCTCGCGTCTGTCTCCACAAACTCAAATAGTCCACGATTGTCGATCATCTCTGAATGAGATGACGGAACAGTTTAATATTCACCTCATTTGGGTGCCGGGCCACAGAGACATTCCGGGAAATTGCAAAGTCGATGAGCTCGACAAAAACGGAACACTTCTGCCTAATGTTAGACAAAAACATAACATAGGAACACCACTTGCTACATGCAAATATCTTCTCAAACAATATGCTCTAGAATCAACAAATGCTAGATGGTCACAGAGTACCACCTGCCTAGCAACCAAGCAAATATGGCCAAGCATAGACTTAAAACGGCCAAAAGGCTTAATATCCCTGAGCAGACAAAATATAAGCTCTACAATTGGAGTAATAATAGGACACTGCCTCATAGGAAGACATGCTCTGAGGCTAGGGTTCTACACAAATGACTTCTGTAGAAGCTGCATGGTCCAACACCTTCTATGTACATGTCCAGCACTCTCCATTAGAAGGAATAACTTTCTCGGTAACCCCTTCTTCGATAATACCAGTGAACTGGCAACCATTGACACAAAATGTCTCTCTAACTTCATTAAAAGTACAAAATGGTTTGTTTAAGTTCATTACTCTCCCATGAGTAACCTCATTAGTGGTATCACAATGGACCCTTGAGGTCTAGGTGAATCAATGACATCTGGACAGCCACTCCAACCTAACCTAACCTAACCTCCAAAGAACTGATGACTTCAAACAGGCGTTTATTTCATCAGCAGGAGTTGATCGAGGAATGACAGGCAATGTTTGACGAAAGTCCCCTGACAGCAATATCAGAGCACCACCAAAAAGCTGTTGATTACCGCGTAAATCTTGCATTGTTCGATTAAATGCTTCTATTGATTTTATATTCGCCATTGTGCACTCATCCCATAAAATAATTGACATTAATCGCAGAACTTTTGCCATAGCAGAATTTCTCAAAATATTGCAAGTTGTAGTTTCAATCACCTGTACATTCAATGGCAATTTTAATGCAGAGTGTGCGGTCCGACCACCTTCTAATAATGTAGCAGCGATTCCCGAAAATGCAAGTGCCAATGCAATTTTTTGACAGAACTAACGTCACTTTTTTGTCTTCGATTGTTTTGCCAAAGGTTCAAATTGGCTTTTAAGTATTAGTACAAATTGTTTGTATATGGGAGTATAGAAAGATGTTGATTTTACACTTTTTCAGGATTTTTTTTTAATTTTCTCTACGTACAAACCTTCTCTGGACTTCCACGAATAATTCAAGACCAAAATTAGCCAAATCGGTAAAGGCATTGTTGAGTTATAACATTACAACGAAAAGTGGCATTGATTTTTATATATATAGATTGTAATAATGATAATCATTTTAAAGGGGTATTCTAGTGTAGAGACATGAATTTCGCCCGATTTTTAAAGCGTTGCACAGTGGTTCCGTTTATATGGGAGAGGTGGTCAAAACCCTATAAAATCTGAACTACTAAACGGATTTGAATGAAATTTGGTACAGATGTTGAAATTGTATTTTTACATATTTGCTGAAAATTTGGTTAAGAAAACATGATAAAAAAAAAAGTTATTGACATTTTTCAAAATTTTCTGGGTTTTTATATTTGAAGTTTTTTCAATGAAATCTGTATTATTGAACGAATTTTGATAAAACTTGGCACACAGATTGAGATTAGTTTTATTCATATTAATTAAGAATTAGGTAAAGAAAAAAATTATCAGAAAAAGAAGTTATTGACATTGTTTCATACTCTCTACAACATAGAATCTGAAGTGTAGAAAAAAAAAACTCAAATTTGCATTTAGAATGATTGAAAATAAAAGAAAAACACTACTAAAAATCTTTATTTTTTATTTTTATCAAATTTAATCAAAGTTTATTGCAATAAATTTAAAACATCTGTGGGTAATTTTGATTTTTCAGTTTTTTTAAAATTTCTTTCGTTAGAAAGCAACGGATCTGACGTTAAAAGCAATCTATTAAACAAATCGGTATTTGTTAAGACTCTAGACGTTTTTCGTTTATTGTGGGACCTGAAAAATTTGACATCCTTGTTTTTTGCCTCTGCTGCCTCTTCCGTTAATTGGCCTATAGGCAAAATTGCATGTTTTACAATTTGTCCTCCATGAATGAGAACTTTATGTACCGAAGCTGGCAGTGGATACCACGGATATTCTTCTACAATTTCACGTGCAGTATCTTGGGCATACTTTTCGAAAACGTCCGGATTTATTGAAAAACAACTAGCCAAAGTTTTTAAAATGACTGCACATCTTTCGATTATTGATTTTTTTACACCCGTTATTTGGGAAGATACAGTAGGATTAGCAAAAAATCTACGCGCAGTATTCCCGTCATTTGAATTTCCACCTCCTTGTTTTGGTTTATCAACTATCAGTCCAGTTTTTTTTGAATTCTTCTTGAATTCTTTTTTTTTGTGCAGCAAGAAGAGGTTTATCACTATTTCCAGTGCCCCATTTTTTGAAATCTAGTCGGTATGCTAGATGAATGAAGAATTCGAAAAACCTTATCCACGCATGCAGTGGAGATATGCCAAAATCCAAAGAGTCTTCGTTAATACTTTTTTGTAAGGATCCTTGAATATCGTTCATATTTGTTGGCTTTGCTCCACAAATGTAGCACACCTGTTGCGAAGCAGTGTGTGTCAAAGCGTTGCACACCTTTCCGTCAACCATTGTTAACTTGAGGACATGTTTAATGTTTAAAGTATGGTCATTTATTTTAACTAATGTTTCAGATAAATCATTAATCTGGTTCTCAATGTAGCTCTGCTCAGCTCTACTCAACTCTGCCGTTTCTTTTTTGAACTGAAACCGTATTGGGCGACAGTATCGAGTCGATCCTGGACGAGGATTTTGCCATAAAATTTGGTTTTCAGAGTCAGAACTTTTTTGTGAAAATAGTTGGATTGGAACATATGAAGTAATAAACATGTCAGCATCACTGACTCCTTCAGAAATTTGCTGTTTATATTCTCCTTGTCCACTGCTACCATCAAATCCCCATTTTCCAATAAGGGTAAGATTACCTAAATCAAAAATGTATTATTTTAAGTCACACTGAAATTAAAGTTTTCAATGACTAGACATTGTATCACTGGCTACTTTATTAAGGTTATCGACTTTAAAACGAATACGATACACAATTACCATACCTACAGACATCACAGAAAGGACAAGTCTTACAATGAAACAGAGAGCTTTGTTGGCAAAAGATTTTTATTTGATGGTATTACCTAAATCAATCTCCAAATTTTCAAAAACTTCTTTTTGGGATTCTACGATTCTTTGGGCTGTATGGTTTAGAAGACCTTGAAGGGAAACTTCAGCCGAAGTATCGGATATTGATATTTTTTCAGGCTCCGGGTAACAATCTTTTTTCGCTTTTATAACCTTAGCATAGCTTGGAAAAACGTCAACTTCGGTCTTTTCGTTTACCAAGTTCCTAATGACTTGGTACTGGTGTTTTGTTAACTTTGCCTCAACCAAAATTTTCAAAGCATCGTTTGAATTCAATTGCTTGGCTTTAAGGCTGTCTGTTGATTGGCAATGCTTCAAAGCACAAGCAATGTCTTCATCTATTGCAGCAATTGTGGCAATTCGTCTCCGCTTAGTTCGAGAAGAGCTATCTGAAAATGACTTCTTTGGCCTACCTCCTAGATTATCTGGTGAATAAATTAATTCTTCTTCTTCTTCTTGGTAAGGCCCGAAGTCTTCTTCAAGCCAAGCACTATATGTTGATAGAAAGGCATCATCTCTTCGAGAACATAAATTCCATTTTTTTAGGAAGAGCTTGCATAGCAAAACAATCTTTTTTCGTGCATCTAAGCTTTCAATGTTATATTTTTCCTTAAAAAGTACCCATGTCTCATCAATTTTTCCAGCATTGCGACCTTTCTTCGCCTTCCGCCACAAATGAAAAATATCAATGCGTTTGATCATATTACTTGAGTCTACAAAAAAAAGGAAAATATGGTTTCACTTAGAAAAAAAAGGAAAATATGGTTTCACTTAGAGTCAAAATTTTAATATTTCCACAAATTTCCGCAAAAAAAACCGTATATATCCTTAAACAGGGAAGATAAGCCTACGTTAATCCACTAAAACTATTGAGTGCAAATGGGTGCCCTAAAAGTTCTGGCTTATCAAAAAAACACAAAATTTTAAAAATCACTAAAATTCATTTCTTTCAACAGCAGTTATAATAAAATAATAGCATGTAAAAAAAAATATATATGTAATAATCATATTTATACATTGTTCTTTTATGTTTACCACTTTTTTTCAGAAAAAAACCTTAAAAACACACAAAAAATAGTTAAAATGCAATGTCCGATTTTCAAATGAACGTTTTTATTTAAATTGCGAAAAACACTCAACTTTGCCACGTGCCTGACTGTCAACAACTAATTTTAGAAAAAAAAATTTAGTCCCACTTAGTTGCCCCGCTATCATAGATAATAACTGCATTAAAAAAAATTACTTTTACGACTTGAGGTTTTGGCCTATGGGGCGGAACCACTGTGCGTTGTATAAAGGAAACAAAAAATATTTTTACGATCAATTTTTTTATCATTTGTTTATTGATTTGTTATATTAAAAAGTAGGGGGTCTAAATAAAAGAGGGTGTCCTGGCGTGCATCCTACCAACCCTCCTGGTGATCTGAAAAACAAAAACCAGACGGATTCTTAATTATTATAGATGTCGCTATTGTTTCACCCTTGGATAAGTTAAAAAAAAAACTTTTTAACAAAATGGCAGCAGTTTGAAAAAAAAATTGTTCTTGTTGCATATTTTTCAACAATTCCGAATTTTTTAAAAATACTAAATGAGAAGTTATATTTTTGGGCAAGAACCACACGATAAAGAGATGTATAAAGAACATCCTCTCCAAATTTGAAGTAAATCAGTCTATTAGAACTCGATATATCCTTACCGCCAGCTCGGAAAAAGTAGTTTCGAGAAAAACGCGTTCAGAGTTTTGAGACAAGTTTTCAATTTTACTTATAGAATGATACAGAATACGTACATATAATTATAACTTCAAAAATAAACACGTTGTCAGAGCTAGCACTTCCACTCAGTATAAAGGTTGCCACAAAAGTAACTTAAAATGAAACTAAAAGGACAAAACAGTTTCTATGACCTTCAAAACCAGTTTCTATGACCTTCAATTAACTTTTGAAATAATAGGAATATTAAAAAATCCTTTTAAACGCATATTCTTGAATGTCTAAACTTTGGAAATATGAAAAAAAAAAAATATGATAGGATTTAAGTTTAGATTCAATTTCATTAATACTCGTATAATTCTTATATAGGAATTTATTAAGAACTTTAAAATTCTTCTCCAAATTAAAGTAATCTGTACGGAGATTGACATTTCGTGAAAGTTTGTGTGCTTTATTTTTTTATTATAAATTAATAAGCTTTCTGTTATACTAAGGAAGTTTAGATGTGTTGAAACATTTAATTTTAAGCACGTATAGATCAATACCCTCTCTCAGGTAGTTTAAGGAATTGTTTTAGGAATCTGATAAATTTTGACAGTCAATCGTGCCTGGTGACAACGAAAAGTTGTTAATATAACTCGAAAAGTTATTGAAATCAGCTTATATTTAATTCGATCTTGATTTGGTTCAAAGAAATTAATGACATTGAATTCAAAAGTAAAACCTACACGGTGAATTAAATTTGAAAAATATTAAAAAGGCTATTATTGACTGATACACAAAGTTCTTTATCTACAAATAACAAATCAAGTCTTCTTTCTAGACTGTTTTTTATTTGTTAATTTGAACTAAATCAAAAGAGGTCAAAGAATCAACAACTAAAGATTCATTTTCAAGGTTAATACAAAGATTAGGCAGATAAAAATCACAAAGAATTATAACATGTTGATCGTTTTTTAGTTTAGAATGATAAAAAATACAATTATTTATGTGTGACTCATATAATTCTAACAAGCTATTGGGTGAAATGTAGCTTAAAAATATAAAAACCTCCTTGCAACTATTTTATGATACCTTTATTATAATTTGGTCCACACCAAATGAAAAATAATAAAAGAAAATGATAAAATAAATACTTTTTTTCAATGCGATTTTATATTAATTTTTAAACTAAGACTATAATCGACACTTTCTTAAAATAAATTATTTATTTAAATGCAGGCCTTCACAAGCCAAACTAAATAGTATAAAGGATCTTGAAATTGTATCACTTTTACCGTAATATATATAAGAACGTGACGAAAAAGAAACAATTTTTTTTTTCAAAGGAGTGAAAATTGGATAAGAGCAAGTAGGACAAAATAATCTTTATTTGAGCTCAAGGCACTTATTGCCAACATAATAAGATATTGTTTATTTCTCGTTTTTATAGTCTGGATACCCAATAAGAGGCATCTGTGCTCATATCAAGGCATTGATTATTGTCATTAAAGGTTTTATGTGTACAAAGCTTGAATTCTACTGTAAACAGCAAATCATCAGAATTTTGTATCCAAGACGAAAGATAATGTATTTAGTTATGGATACAACTTTAAAACCAAAAAAGTTGCCTAGCTTACCAGGCTATAATAAAACTTTTTTACGACGACCCATTTACGTAAAATGATCGAAGAAGCAAGACTTGTTTTAGTAAATGATTACATCTTCGAATGCATAGCTATACTTTTGTAATGTCCTTCGTAAGCTTTATTATTAATAATTTAACAGACATATCCAGTTGCATTCCTCCCCTTAAATAGTTTAATCATAACACTCGCATTTCTAGGCATGCTCATTAGTTTACTCTTGAGTACAACCTTGGTCGTACCATAAAGTACTGAGTTTTTTTTTTCTTAAACGTACTAGTGAAAGTGGAATGCCTTTACCACGCTAGGTCTTTCTTCGTCGTTGCAATGCTTGAGAATCCAAAACCAATGTACACCTACATCTCCTTTTTTTTGTCTTAATTAAATGAGTATACAAATCTTATCCAAGTTTTCAACGTTTTTAATTATTTGCATAGCAATTAAATTTAAATTATTCATCGCAATCTGTTCTGAATACCTGAAACATACCTGACCTCCTCAATAAACGCAAAGCACGCAAACATTACACATTGCTATGTATAAATTTATATTAAAATGCCTTCATAAATATAGAACTTACCATATTCTTAGATCTCATTACGTTTCACGAAAGACTTATTACCCAGACGGCAGAATTATGTATACTACAGAACTTGGCTCCTTTTTTTTAAATTTAAGTTATTGGTTTTTTGGTTCCCATGCTGAAAGTTAGTTGGAAATATCAAAAAACAATTTCAGAAATCAATATTTATATTTAGTACTTTCCTACGATGAGATTTCCCATATACTATACACCTTAAATTTGATAATTTTCCTTTAATTGTCTACTTTTCAGCCAGCGGTATTTTATAAAGGTTGTTTCTTTAGAGGGTTTAAAGTATTAAGTTGGCAACGCTATTTTAACTAGCGGCCATTTTCTCAGCTGTTAAGTGATTTGTTTTTAGTTTGGTTCAGAATTTCAACATGAATACAATAATTTCTCAAAAAACGTTTCCAAATTGTCCAAATTTATTTTGAAAATTCTGTTTTTTTTTTTGTCATAAGAGAATATTGTTTATATAAGAAGTTGATTTTTGGTGGAACAATTGGTTCGTACAGAACGTTATTGGACTGTACAGAACGTTACAGTCAATGAAGACCGCTACAAAGCCATGTTTTTGCTTTCATAAACTGAATAACCAATTTCAATGTACGGACCCGTTAATTTGCTTCTAAGATTGTTTGATTTTACGCCGCCGCACAGTGGCCCGTTTTGACTTTTTTGGTTGCAAAAATCATATCTCCTAAACGAATAAAGATATTGCTTTAATTTTTTTTTTATCTTGAAGGAAATTTCTAAGGCTATAAAAATTGTGACTTTCAAAAAAAACTGTTCACAGGGTGTTTCAGAAATTTGTGTTAAAATAAGAAGTTTTAGCAAAGGTCATAAACATAGCGGTATTTTAATATGCAATCGTCAAAATCATTTTTTTTAAGTAATCTGAGTGAATTGAAACAGTAGAGCAAAAAAAAAAACTGTTTACAGGGTGTTTCAGAAATTTGTGTTAAAATGAGAAGTTTTAACAAAGGTCATAAACATAGCGTTATTTTAATATGCAATCGTCAAAATCATTTTTTTAAGTAATCTGAGTGAATTGAAACAGTAGAGCAAAAAAAAACTGTTTACAGGGTGTTTCAGAAATTTGTGTTAAAATTAAAAGTTTTAACAAAGGTGATAAACGTAGCGGTATTTTAATATGCAATCATCAAAATCAATTTTTTAAGTAATTTAGTGAATTGAAACAGTGGAGCAAAGAGAAAAAGAACCAATTCGAGTGAAACAGTGGGGAAAAAAGTATTTTTTTTTTTTTAATTTTAAGGCATTTTTTTTTTATTTTCCAGTATTGAAGAGTACATAATGTATTTTGGTTATACATATATCAAAAGTCAGTGTAAAAAGAAATAAAGACAAAACAAATTAATATATAAACACTAAATTTCTTGAAAACTGTCATCTAAGTCCGGGGAAATGTGTAATAAACTCATCATTTCTGGAGAGTATCGTTCTTTCAGATCTTTTTGGCTTCTCACATGCCTTAATGAAGAAATAAGTGGATCCGAAGAGGTTGCAAGCATGTTAAATAGGTCCTCATTCTGCCGAATCCTTGAAACTTTACACGTATTCTGATATCGATATTTCTTGTAGTCTTTATTTTTGCATTCCTGGGCTTCTTCTGACAGTTCTGTGTAGTGTAGGTGTGAGTAATTTTTCAGGATACTTTTGTTTTAAAAGCTCTGCCGTTTTTTTTGTATACTCCCCAAATTTAACTGCATTCACTACTTCTCTGCAATTTAAAACGTTCAATATTACTTTGAGCCTCATTATAACTTCTCCATTGACTCCAGTTATTCGAGCGGTTGCATCTGACTGTTCAAAAAATCTTCTTGCAGTGTTTCCGTCATTAGTGTTTCCAAACCCTTGCTTTGGTTTATCCACATCAAGGCCAAGCTCATCGCGAAAACGCCTTTGGATCTCTTGTTTTCTTCTTTTTTCCGCCTCCTTGGTCCCAACCGATTCATCAGTACCTTCTCCTTCTTGTCGAAGAGTATACGCAAGCTTCAAAATAAATTCCATGCATCTGATTCTAGCGTGCAGTGGAGAGATTCCATATTCGTAATTATGTTCGTCCTCAATTGATTCATCTTTATTGAAATTCTTTTGTGTCCTTTTGCATATCGGACATGACCGCGTAGACTTTGTTTCCGTTAATTCGTTTATTACTCTTCCGTCTATCATAGTTAAAAAGAACTCGTGATTCACAGTAATAGTTGTTTCTTCATTAACTTTATATATTGTTGGTTGAATATCTGCTATTTGACTGATTTTTAGTAAATGTTGCGCACTCATTGACTGTCTTTCTTGGTCTTCCTCTCGATGTAGTTGGGAGATCACCCGCTTCTTCTGTTTGTCCGGTATTGATATGCAGAGATAAGGAAAGCCATTCTGCATTCTTTTTAAAGTTATTTCTCGATCTTTTGGCTGCTATCCATTTTCTATCAAGGTTGTAATAGAATTGTTTTAATATCTGTTTGATTGCATTTGCATCTGGTAGTTGGTATTCAATTTCCACGGCAGATATAAACTCATTGCAAGTGGTAACATTGACAAAAAGTTCAAACAAATCCTTATTCGGAATATCCATTTTAAATTGTTTTGAAAAATAAAAGCAACTGCTCGAACGCTCGTTTGAATTCTAAATAATTATTTTAGTCAAATGTTTCATCTTTTTATACCTTAGAGTAAATACCTGCACTCAAGTCGCTTTAATCCTTATATTAATTATATTTAAAGACACCCCAATAAAACTACCTGTCTGTCTACCTGTATACTAACATATTCCAAAATCGTTTTATCCTTAAATCTTATCAATAAATTCTTAATCTTAATCCTTATCAATAAAAGTACCTGATCAAAATTCAATCGTACCCGAAAACAAATGCGTTATTTAAAATTTTATAACAGGATTAAAAAAATTAGTTCTAAAACTCTTGAAAATCTTATGTAATAAACAAAAAATAAAAATGATTTACCTTTTTAAAATAAAATCATCTTTTGTAAATCCACCACACACAAAACAAAGAAAACCATAAAAAAAAATTTCCATAAAAAAAGAGGGGAAAAAAATGACTGACTTCATCACTTCAAATCTCCCTAGCTCAGTTCGATGCAAAATGACGCAGTTGATCTTTTGGATTTATGTAAAGGAATATATAAGGATTCTGAATCAGTTGAGATCTTAGCACCACTCGTTGAACCTTTTTTTTCTATCCAATTTGAAGTCGAAAAAGTGTGCAAAAAGTAGTGTTTCCAAAAAAATTAAATTAAACAATTAAAAAAATTTTTTTGTTTTTTTTTTGTTTTAACTACCGATCTAAATAATGGCAAAGCATATCATAAAAACAAAAACGAAAAGCGTTTGGAAGCCCTTTTTCTAGTTTTTTCATTCAAAGTTAAGAAAAAAAATAAAAAAATAAAAAAAAATGATCATCATAAAAAATGTTCAACTTTGGCCTGCTCTATAAGGCACACCAATAACCCAAATTGAATATTTTTTTCGATTACTCAAGCTCCAAATATTTGTGAGTCCAGTGAACTAAAAAGTTTTGCATTATCGACCCACTCGAAAAATGAATATTGCAAGCAGTTTTGCATAAACGGGCCACTGTGCGCCGCTTGACTATTTTTTGTGGGGGTATGTGATGTTGCTAGTCTACGCCACAAATAATGAAAAAAGGAATTTCCAGCCATTTTGAAGTTCTATAACTCTAAAAACAACCATTAATACGCACTTTATAGGGTATTTCTCAGAATTGAATACACTACAGAAGTAATAGTTTTTTTTTTCCTAAAATTCTCGTTTATTTTTCATTATCTGGCAAGAACAACTTAAGAAACGTAAAGGACAGCTTTATAGAAAATTTCATTTTCTACACAAAAGTCCAGAAAAGTCAAGCCGATAAGGATTGATATTTTTTGAGACATAAGACTCCGCGAACATAAGAATTGTATGAATTCTATTAAATTTGAAAGCAATTAAATTTTAACATTCTGCAAAAAAGCATTTAATTTAATTAGTATGTTATACTAGCGGCCCGGTACGTGCTTCGCTACGTATAAGGCATAATAATAAAAAAAATGATTATTAAGTTCATTTATTCAAACAAAAAAATATTTTAAATTGCTAGCTATTTAAAAGTCCAAATGACTTAAATGATATATTGTTTATATTATATTTATCAGCAAAGAGTAAAAAATAAAAAAGAATTGGGTACTTTTACTATGGTGGGTCTATATGGGTTAGTCTAAAACAGTTGGATAAACAATATTTTTTGTTTTTCCATTTTGATCATGAATAAATAAACAGTTGGGGGTACCGACTCTGGCAACATAAAGTTGGCCATGTGAAAAACGTGATTTCTCCAAATTGAAACCACAAACGTGAAGTTTTTGCCCTTGGGCCTTATTTATGGACATCGCAAATGATAAACGCACAGGATATTGTAATCTTTTGAATTCAAATGGCATATTAGTTGGAATCATAGGGATACGCGAAATCAAACACACTTCTCCTTTTGATTTACCAGTTAAGATTGCAGCTTCAATCAAATTTGGCAATAACTTTTTCACTGCCAATCTGGTGCCATTACACAGTTTTTGTGGATTAATATTTCGCAATAATATAATCAAAGAACCAATTTTCAGATTCAAGCAAAAAAAATTAATGGCATTGATTTGAATGTTCTTCGGTGCTAAAATGGCCCGTTCTCTCAACCAATCATGATTTCTGTAATTCTGAAGAATATTCGGAAAAACATATACAATCAACTCATCTGTAGATTGCGCAATTGTACAAACATTTTTCGGTAAAGTGATCAATCCGTTGGTACTGTCGATTGGTATTTTGCCATCACCAATTTCTAACAATTGTTTTGAAAACTCATGGGCAGTTGCATCATTATGTAGGTGAATACGCATATTAATGTTCAGTGTCAATTTTCGTATAATCTCCAAAGAACTGATAGTCTTCATTCCTAAAGCAGGGAAACCCTCCCACGTTAACCCTAAAGATCTACAACCAATCAGCCATCATCCTTCCTTCTTAAAACCTTGGAAAGATTGATTGAAATTTACATCAGACATAACTTAAAACCATGTCTCATGTCCACAGCTCAACATGCTTACTTTAAGGGAAAATCAGTAGAAACAGCACTTCATTCGCTGGTACGTAGTATTGAATATTCCCTCGAATACAAAGAATATAACCTAGTAGCTTTCCTAGATATTCAAGGAGCTTTCAACAACGTCAGTTACCAGGCGATCACAACAGCAATGGATAAGCTGAAATTAGAGAAATCGCTCATAGATCTTATAAGTCTCATGCTCAAAAGCAGGACAATAACTTCTAGCATGAGAAGTTTTACTACCACCAGATCGGTGAATCGAGGTACCCCCCAAGGTGGGGTCCTTTCGCCTCTTTTATGGAACATGGTTGTAAACGACCTACTAACATCATTGGAAGCAGAGGGTTTCAGGGTGATTGCCTGTGCTGACGACGTTGTAATATCTGTATCTGGGAAACACCCCCAAGTTCTCTCGGAACTCCTACAAAATGCCTTAAATAGGCTAACAAAATGGGCTAAGCAATGTAGCTTGGACGTCAATCCACATAAAACAGAACTAATACTCTTTTCGAGAAGGTACAAAATTCCTCAGATTAGCCCACCCAAGATTAAAGGAATACCATTAAGCTTTTCCGACCAAGCTAAATATTTAGGCCTCATTTTAGACAAAAAACTAAATTGGAAGGCAAATATTGATGAAAGAGTAAAAAAGGCTACTGTAGCGCTTTTTACTTGTAAAAAGGCCATAGGATCAAAATGGGGCTTCTCCCCAAAAATAACCCACTGGCTATACACTTCGGTAATCAGACCGATACTCATTTATAGAGTTGTCGTATGGTGGACCGCACTGGACAAGATGGTTAATCTAAATAAGCTCATCAAAGTCCAGCGGTCAGCAGGTATGTGCATCACAGGAGCACTTCGCTCAACACCAACCGCAGCACTGGAAGTGCTTTTAAACCTAACACCTCTTGACATCTTCTCCAAAATGGTGGCAGCCAACTCATGTGTGAGGCTTAGAGCCACCTCTCAATGGAACAGTAACAATACTGGACATACTACTATTCTAGACAATTTCAGATCTATCCCAGATCGCTTAGACTATACCACCCCAAAAATGGTATTCGGTAAAACCTTCCATGTGTCCATCCCTTCAAGATCCTCCTGGGAAGAAGAGAGATCCCTGGAAGACAATGCGGTACACTTCTATACAGACGGTTCAAAGACCGATTACGGAGTTGGAAGTGGTATCTATTCGGAACAACTGAATCTCAGTCTATCATAAGACTTCCCAATCAATGTAGTGTATTCCAGGCAGAAGTAATGGCGATTAAAGAGGAATTATCCTGGCTCAAAGAACATTATATCTTGCAAGGATATACGAATCTTCTCGGACAGCCAAGTCGCTCTTAAATCTCTCGCGTCTGTCTCCACAAACTCTCAAATAGTCCAAGATTGTCGATCATCTCTGAATGAGATGACGGAACAGTTTAATATTTACCTCATTTGGGTGCCGGGCCACAGAGACATTCCGGGAAATTGCAAAGTCGATGAGCTCGACAAAAACGGAACACTTCTGCCTAATGTTAGACAAAAACATAACATAGGAACACCACTTGATACATGCAAATATCTTCTCAAACAATATGCTCTAGAACCAACAAATGCTAGATGGTCACAGAGTACCACCTGCCTAGCAACCAAGCAAATATGGCCAAGCATAGACTTAAAACGGCCAAAAGGCTTAATATCCCTGAGCAGACAAAATATAAGCTCTACAATTGGAGTAATAATAGGACACTGCCTCATAGGAAGACATGCTCTGAGGCTAGGGTTCTACACAAATGACTTCTGTAGAAGCTGCATGGTCCAACACCTTCTATGTACATGTCCAGCACTCTCCATTAGAAGGAATAACTTTCTCGGTAACCCCTTCTTCGATAATACCAGTGAACTGGCAACCATTGACACAAAATGTCTCTCTAACTTCATTAAAAGTACAAAATGGTTTGTTTAAGTTCATTACTCTCCCATAAGTAACCTCATTAGTGGTATCACAATGGACCCTTGAAGTCCAGGTGAATCAATGACATCTGGACAGCCACTCCAACCTAACCTAACCTCCAAAGAACTGATGACTTCAAACAGGCGTTTATTTCATCAGCAGGAGTTGATCGAGGAATGACAGGCAATGTTTGACGAAAGTCCCCTGACAGCAATATCAGAGCACCACCAAAAAGCTGTTGATTACCGCGTAAATCTTGCATTGTTCGATTAAATGCTTCTATTGATTTTATATTTGCCATTGTGCACTCATCCCATAAAATAATTGACATTAATCGCAGAACTTTTGCCATAGCAGAATTTCTCAAAATATTGCAAGTTGTAGTTTCAATCACCTGTACATTTAGTGGCAATTTTAATGCAGAGTGTGCGGTCCGACCACCTTCTAATAATGTAGCAGCGATTCCCGAAAATGCAAGTGCCAATGCAATTTTTTGACAGAACTAACGTCACTTTTTTTGTCTTCGATTGTTTTGCCAAAGGTTCAAATTGGCTTTTAAGTATTAGTACAAATTGTTTGTATATGGGAGTATAGAAAGATGTTGATTTTACACTTTTTCAGGATTTTTTTTTAATTTTCTCTACGTACAAACCTTCTCTGGACTTCCACGAATAATTCAAGACCAAAATTAGCCAAATCGGTAAAGGCATTGTTGAGTTATAACATTACAACGAAAAGTGACATTGATTTTTATATATATAGATTGTAATAATGATAATCATTTTAAGGGGGTATTCTAGTGTAGAGACATGAATTTCGCCCGGTTTTTGAAGCGTTGTATAAAGGAAACAAAAAATATTTTTACTATCAATTTTTTTATCATTTGTTTATTGATTTGTTGTTCATACATAAAAAAATTAATAAAAAAAAATTAAATTAACAAAGTTACAAGCAGTCAAAGTATGGGGTCTAAATAAAAGAGGGTGTCCTGGCGTGCATCCTACCAACCCTCCTGGTGATCTGAAAAACAAAAACCAGACGGATTCTTAATTATTATAGATGTCGCTATTGTTTCACCCTTGGATAAGTTAAAAAAAAAACTTTTTAACAAAATGGCAGCAGTTTGAAAAAAAAATTGTTCTTGTTGCATATTTTTCAACAATTCCGAATTTTTTAAAAATACTAAATGAGAAGTTATATTTTTGGGCAAGAACCACACGATAAAGAGATGTATAAAGAACATCCTCTCCAAATTTGAAGTAAATCAGTCTATTAGAACTCGATATATCCTTACCGCCAGCTCGGAAAAAGTAGTTTCGAGAAAAACGCGTTCAGAGTTTTGAGACAAGTTTTCAATTTTACTTATAGAATGATACAGAATACGTACATATAATTATAACTTCAAAAATAAACACGTTGTCAGAGCTAGCACTTCCACTCAGTATAAAGGTTGCCACAAAAGTAACTTAAAATGAAACTAAAAGGACAAAACAGTTTCTATGACCTTCAAAACCAGTTTCTATGACCTTCAATTAACTTTTGAAATAATAGGAATATTAAAAAATCCTTTTAAACGCATATTCTTGAATGTCTAAACTTTGGAAATATGAAAAAAAAAAAATATGATAGGATTTAAGTTTAGATTCAATTTCATTAATACTCGTATAATTCTTATATAGGAATTTATTAAGAACTTTAAAATTCTTCTCCAAATTAAAGTAATCTGTACGGAGATTGACATTTCGTGAAAGTTTGTGTGCTTTATTTTTTTATTATAAATTAATAAGCTTTCTGTTATACTAAGGAAGTTTAGATGTGTTGAAACATTTAATTTTAAGCACGTATAGATCAATACCCTCTCTCAGGTAGTTTAAGGAATTGTTTTAGGAATCTGATAAATTTTGACAGTCAATCGTGCCTGGTGACAACGAAAAGTTGTTAATATAACTCGAAAAGTTATTAAAATCAGCTTATATTTAATTCGATCTTGATTTGGTTCAAAGAAATTAATGACATTGAATTCAAAAGTAAAACCTACACGGTGAATTAAATTTGAAAAATATTAAAAAGGCTATTATTGACTGATACACAAAGTTCTTTATCTACAAATAACAAATCAAGTCTTCTTTCTAGACTGTTTTTTATTTGTTAATTTGAACTAAATCAAAAGAGGTCAAAGAATCAACAACTAAAGATTCATTTTCAAGGTTAATACAAAGATTAGGCAGATAAAAATCACCAAGAATTATAACATGTTGATCGTTTTTTAGTTTAGAATGATAAAAAATACAATTATTTATGTGTGACTCATATAATTCTAACAAGCTATTGGGTGAAATGTAGCTTAAAAATATAAAAACCTCCTTGCAACTATTTTATGATACCTTTATTATAATTTGGTCCACACCAAATGAAAAATAATATAAGAAAATGATAAAATAAATAATTTTTGTCAATGCGATTTTATATTAATTTTTAAACTAAGACTATAATCGACACTTTCTTAAAATAAATTATTTATTTAAATGCAGGCCTTCACAAGCCAAACTAAATAGTATAAAGGATCTTGAAATTGTATCACTTTTACCGTAATATATATAAGAACGTGACGAATAAGAAACAATTTTTTTTTTTCAAAGGAGTGAAAATTGGATAAGAGCAAGTAGGACAAAATAATCTTTATTTGAGCTCAAGGCACTTCTTGCCAACATAATAAGATATTGTTTATTTCTCGTTTTTATAGTCTGGATACCCAATAAGAGGCATCTCTGCTCATATCAAGGCATTGATTATTGTCATTAAAGGTTTTATGTGTACAAAGCTTGAATTCGACTGTAAACAGCAAATCATCAGAATTTTGTATCCAAGACGAAAGATAATGTATTTAGTTATGGATACAACTTTAAAACCAAAAAAGTTGCCTAGGTTACCAGGCTATAATAAAACTTTTTTACGACGACCCATTTACGTAAAATGATCGAAGAAGCAAGTAAATGATTACATCTTCGAATGCATAGCTATACTTTTGTAATGTCCTTCGTAAGCTTTATTATTAATAATTTAACAGACATATCCAGTTGCATTCCTCCCCTTAAATAGTTTAATCATAACACTCGCATTTCTAGGCATGCTCATTAGTTTACTCTTGAGTACAACCTTGGTCGTACCATGAAGTACTGAGTTTTTTTTTTCTTAAACGTACTAGTGAAAGTGGAATGCCTTTACCACGCTAGGTCTTTCTTCGTCGTTGCAATGCTTGAGAATCCAAAACCAATGTACACCTACATCTCCTTTTTTTTGTCTTAATTAAATGAGTATACAAATCTTATCCAAGTTTTCAACGTTTTTAATTATTTGCATAGCAATTAAATTTAAATTATTCATCGCAATCTGTTCTGAATACCTGAAACATACCTGACCTCCTCAATAAACGCAAAGCACGCAAACATTACACATTGCTATGTATAAATTTATATTAAAATGCCTTCATAAATATAGAACTTACCATATTCTTAGATCTCATTACGTTTCACGAAAGACTTATTACCCAGACGGCAGAATTATGTATACTACAGAACTTGGCTCCTTTTTTTTAAATTTAAGTTATTGGTTTTTTGGTTCCCATGCTGAAAGTTAGTTGGAAATATCAAAAAACAATTTCAGAAATCAATATTTATATTTAGTACTTTCCTACGATGAGATTTCCCATATACTATACACCTTAAATTTGATAATTTTCCTTTAATTGTCTACTTTTCAGCCAGCGGTATTTTATAAAGGTTGTTTCTTTAGAGGGTTTAAAGTATTAAGTTGGCAACGCTATTTTAACTAGCGGCCATTTTCTCAGCTGTCAAGTGATTTGTTTTTAGTTTGGTTCAGAATTTCAACATGAATACAATAATTTCTCAAAAAACGTTTCCAAATTGTCCAAATTTATTTTGAAAATTCTGTTTTTTTTTTGTCATAAGAGAATATTGTTTATATAAGAAGTTGATTTTTGGTGGAACAATTGGTTCGTACAGAACGTTATTGGACTGTACAGAACGTTACAGTCAATGAAGACCGCTACAAAGCCATGATTACAGGCTTTTGCTTTCATAAACTGAATAACCAATTTCAATGTACGGACCCGTTAATTTGCTTCTAAGATTGTGTGATTTTACGCCGCCGCTTGACTATTTTTTGTGGGGGTATGTGATGTTGCTAGTCTACGCCACAAATGTTGAAAAAAGTAATTTCCAGCCGTTTAAGTTATGTACCAGAAATCATATTTAAATTATAATGCCATAACGCATAAAGTAAATTTCATGTCAATATCTAAATATCTTTACATTTTGAAGTTCTATAACTCTAAAAACAACCATTAATACGCACTGTATAGGGTATTTCTCAGAATTGAATACACTACAGAAGTAATAGTTTTTTTTGTTCCTAAAATTCTCGTTTATTTTTCATTATCTGGCAAGAACAACTTAAGAAACGTAAAGGACAGCTTTATAGAAAATTTCATTTTCTACACAAAAGTCCAGAAAAGTCGAGCCGAAAAGGATTGATATTTTTTGAGACATAAGACTCCGCGAACATAAGAATTGTATGAATTCTATTAAATTTGAAAGCAATTAAATTTTAACATTCTGCAAAAAAGCATTTAATTTAATTAGTATGTTATACTAGCGGCCCGGTACGTGCTTCGCTACGTACAAGGCATAGTAATAAAAAAAATGATTATTAAGTTCATTTATTCAAACAAAAAAAATATTTTAAATTAAAGTATTTTTAATTAAAAGTCCAAATGACCCAAATGATATATTGTTTATATTATATTTATCAGCAAAGAGTAAAAAATAAAAAAGAATTGGGTACTTTTACTATGGTGGGTCTATATGGGTTAGTCTAAAACAGTTGGATAAACAATATTTTTTGTTTTTCCATTTTGAGCATGAATAAATAAACAGTTGGGGGTACCGACTCTGGAACAGGCAACATAAAGTTGGCCATGTGAAAAACATGATTTCTCCAAATTGACACCACAAACGTGAAGTTTTTGCCCTTGGGCCTTATTTATGGACATCGCAAATGATAAACGCACAGGATATTGTAATCTTTTGAATTCAAATGGCATATCAGTTGGAATCATAGGGATACGCGAAATCAAACACACTTCTCCTTTTGATTTACCAGTTAAGATTGCAGCTTCAATCAAATTTGGCAATAACTTTTTCACTGCCAATCTGGTGCCATTACACAGTTTTGGTGGATTAATATTTCGCAATAATATAATCAAAGAACCAATTTTCAGATTCAAGCAAAAAAAATTAATGGCATTGATATGAATGTTCTTCGGTGCTAAAATGGCCCGTTCTCTCAACCAATCATGATTTCTGTAATTCTGAAGAATATTCGGAAAAACATATTCAATCAACTCATCTATAGATTGCGCAATTGTACAAACATTTTTCGGTAAAGTGATCAATCCGTTGGTACTGTCGATTGGTATTTTGCCGTCACCAATTTCTAACAATTGTTTTGAAAACTCATGGGCAGTTGCATCATTATGTAGGTGAATACGCATATTAATGTTCAGTGTCAATTTTCGTATAATCTCCACGTTAACCCTAAAGATCTACGACCAATCAGCCATCATCCTTCCTTCTTAAAACCTTGGAAAGATTGATTGAAATTTACATCAGACATAACTTAAAACCATGTCTCATGTCCACAGCTCAACATGCTTACTCTAAGGGAAAATCAGTAGAAACAGCATTTCATTCGCTGGTACGTAGTATTGAATATTCCCTCGAATACAAAGAATATAACCTAGTAGCTTTCCTAGATATTCAAGGAGCTTTCAATAACGTCAGTTACCAGGCGATCACAACAGCAATGGATAAGCTGAAATTAGAGAAATCGCTCATAGATCTTATAAGTCTCATGCTCAAAAGCAGGACAATAACTTCTAGCATGAGAAGTTTTACTACCACCAGATCGGTGAATCGAGGTACCCCCCAAGGTGGGGTCCTTTCGCCTCTTTTATGGATCATGGTTGTAAACGACCTACTAACATCATTGGAAGCAGAGGGTTTCAGGGTGATTGTCTGTGCTGACGACGTTGCAATATCTGTATCTGGGAAACACCCCCAAGTTCTCTCGGAACTCCTACAAAATGCCTTAAATAGGCTAACAAAATGGGCTAAGCAATGTAGCTTGGACGTCAATCCACATAAAACAGAACTAATACTCTTTTCGAGAAGGTACAAAATTCCTCGAATAGCCCACCCAAGATTAAAGGAATACCATTAAGCTTTTCCGACCAAGCTAAATATTAAGGCCTCATTTTAGACAAAAAACTAAATTGGAAGGCAATATTGATGAAAGAGTAAAAAAGGCTACTGTAGCGCTTTTTACTTGTAAAAAGGCCATAGGATCAAAATGGGGCTTCTCCCCAAAAATAACCCACTGGCTATACACTTCGGTAATCAGACCGATACTCATTTATAGAGTTGTCGTATGGTGGACCGCACTGGACAAGATGGTTAATCTAAATAAGCTCATCAAAGTCCAGCGGTCAGCAGGTATGTGCATCACAGGAGCACTTCGCTCAACACCAACCGCAGCACTGGAAGTGCTTTTAAACCTAACACCTCTTGACATCTTCTCCAAAATGGTGGCAGCCAACTCATGTGTGAGGCTTAGAGCCACCTCTCAATGGAACAGTAACAATACTGGACATACTACTATTCTAGACAATTTCAGATCTATCCCAGATCGCTTAGACTATACCACCCCAAAAATGGTATTCGGTAAAACCTTCCATGTGTCCATCCCTTCAAGATCCTCCTGGGAAGAAGAGAGATCCCTGGAAGACAATGCGGTACACTTCTATACAGACGGTTCAAAGACCGATTACGGAGTTGGAAGTGGTATCTATTCGGAACAACTGAATCTCAGTCTATCATAAGACTTCCCAATCAATGTAGTGTATTCCAGGCAGAAGTAATGGCGATTAAAGAGGAATTATCCTGGCTCAAAGAACATTATATCTTGCAAGGATATACGAATCTTCTCGGACAGCCAAGTCGCTCTTAAATCTCTCGCGTCTGTCTCCACAAACTCTCAAATAGTCCAAGATTGTCGATCATCTCTGAATGAGATGACGGAACAGTTTAATATTTACCTCATTTGGGTGCCGGGCCACAGAGACATTCCGGGAAATTGCAAAGTCGATGAGCTCGACAAAAACGGAACACTTCTGCCTAATGTTAGACAAAAACATAACATAGGAACACCACTTGATACATGCAAATATCTTCTCAAACAATATGCTCTAGAACCAACAAATGCTAGATGGTCACAGAGTACCACCTGCCTAGCAACCAAGCAAATATGGCCAAGCATAGACTTAAAACGGCCAAAAGGCTTAATATCCCTGAGCAGACAAAATATAAGCTCTACAATTGGAGTAATAATAGGACACTGCCTCATAGGAAGACATGCTCTGAGGCTAGGGTTCTACACAAATGACTTCTGTAGAAGCTGCATGGTCCAACACCTTCTATGTACATGTCCAGCACTCTCCATTAGAAGGAATAACTTTCTCGGTAACCCCTTCTTCGATAATACCAGTGAACTGGCAACCATTGACACAAAATGTCTCTCTAACTTCATTAAAAGTACAAAATGGTTTGTTTAAGTTCATTACTCTCCCATGAGTAACCTCATTAGTGGTATCACAATGGACCCTTGAAGTCCAGGTGAATCAATGACATCTGGACAGCCACTCCAACCTAACCTAACCTCCAAAGAACTGATGACTTCAAACAGGCGTTTATTTCATCAGCAGGAGTTGATCGAGGAATGACAGGCAATGTTTGACGAAAGTCCCCTGACAGCAATATCAGAGCACCACCAAAAAGCTGTTGATTACCGCGTAAATCTTGCATTGTTCGATTAAATGCTTCTATTGATTTTATATTTGCCATTGTGCACTCATCCCATAAAATAATTGACATTAATCGCAGAACTTTTGCCATAGCAGAATTTCTCAAAATATTGCAAGTTGTAGTTTCAATCACCTGTACATTGAATGGCAATTTTAATGCAGAGTGTGCGGTCCGACCACCTTCTAATAATGTAGCAGCGATTCCCGAAAATGCAAGTGCCAATGCAATTTTTTGACAGAACTAACGTCACTTTTTTTGTCTTCGATTGTTTTGCCAAAGGTTCAAATTGGCTTTTAAGTATTAGTACAAATTGTTTGTATATGGGAGTATAGAAAGATGTTGATTTTACACTTTTTCAGGATTTTTTTTTAATTTTCTCTACGTACAAACCTTCTCTGGACTTCCACGAATAATTCAAGACCAAAATTAGCCAAATCGGTAAAGGCATTGTTGAGTTATAACATTACAACGAAAAGTGACATTGATTTTTATATATATAGATTGTAATAATGATAATCATTTTAAGGGGGTATTCTAGTGTAGAGACATGAATTTCGCCCGGTTTTTGAAGCGTTGTATAAAGGAAACAAAAAATATTTTTACTATCAATTTTTTTATCATTTGTTTATTGATTTGTTGTTCATACATAAAAAAATTAATAAAAAAAAATTAAATTAACAAAGTTACAAGCAGTCAAAGTAGGGGGTCTAAATAAAAGAGGGTGTCCTGGCGTGCATCCTACCAACCCTCCTGGTGATCTGAAAAACAAAAACCAGACGGATTCTTAATTATTATAGATGTCGCTATTGTTTCACCCTTGGATAAGTTAAAAAAAAAACTTTTTAACAAAATGGCAGCAGTTTGAAAAAAAAATTGTTCTTGTTGCATATTTTTCAACAATTCCGAATTTTTTAAAAATACTAAATGAGAAGTTATATTTTTGGGCAAGGACCACACGATAAAGAGATGTATAAAGAACATCCTCTCCAAATTTGAAGTAAATCGGTCTATTAGAACTCGATATATCCTTACCGCCAGCTCGGAAAAAGTAGTTTCGAGAAAAACGCGTTCAGAGTTTTGAGACAAGTTTTCAATTCTACTTATAGAATGATACAGAATACGTACATATAATTATAACTTCAAAAATAAACACGTTGTCAGAGCTAGCACTTCCACTCAGTATAAAGGTTGCCACAAAAGTAACTTAAAATGAAACTAAAAGGACAAAACAGTTTCTATGACCTTCAAAACCAGTTTCTATGACCTTCAATTAATTTTTGAAATAATAGGAATATTAAAAAATCCTTTTAAACGCATATTCTTGAATGTCTAAACTTTGGAAATATGAAAAAAAAAAAATAGGATAGGATTTAAGTTTAGATTCAATTTCATTAATACTCGTATAATTCTTATATAGGAATTTATTAAGAACTTTAAAATTCTTCTCCAAATTAAAGTAATCTGTACGGAGATTGACATTTCGTGAAAGTTTGTGTGCTTTATTTTTTTTATTATAAATTAATAAGCTTTCTGTTATACCAAGGAAGTTTAGATGTTTTAGACTGTTTTTTATTTGTTAATTTGAACTAAATCAAAAGAGGTCAAAGAATCAACAACTAAAGATTCATTTTCAAGGTTAATACAAAGATTAAGCAGATAAAAATCACCAAGAATTATAACATGTTGATCGTTTTTTAGTTTAGAATGATAAAAAATACAATTATTTATGTGTGACTAATATAATTCTAACAAGCTATTGGGTGAAATGTAGCTTAAAAATATAAAAACCTCCTTGCAACTATTTTATGATACCTTTATTATAATTTGGTCCACACCAAATGAAAAATAATATAAGAAAATGATAAAATAAATACTTTTTGTCAATGCGATTTTATATTAATTTTTAAACTAAGACTATAATCGACACTTTCTTAAAATAAATTATTTATTTAAATGCAGGCCTTCACAAGCCAAACTAAATAGTATAAAGGATCTTGAAATTGTATCACTTTTACCGTAATATATATAAGAACGTGACGAATAAGAAACAATTTTTTTTCAAAGGAGTGAAAATTGGATAAGAGCAAGTAGGACAAAATAATCTTTATTTGAGCTCAAGGCACTTCTTGCCAACATAATAAGATATTGTTTATTTCTCGTTTTTATAGTCTGGATACCCAATAAGAGGCATCTCTGCTCATATCAAGGCATTGATTATTGTCATTAAAGGTTTTATGTGTACAAAGCTTGAATTCGACTGTAAACAGCAAATCATCAGAATTTTGTATCCAAGACGAAAGATAATGTATTTAGTTATGGATACAACTTTAAAACCAAAAAATTTGCCTAGCTTACCAGGCTATAATAAAACTTTTTTACGACGACCCATTTACGTAAAATGATCGAAGAAGCAAGACTTGTTTTAGTAAATGATTACATCTTCGAATGCATAGCTATACTTTTGTAATGTCCTTCGTAAGCTTTATTATTAATAATTTAACAGACATATCCAGTTGCATTCCTCCGCTTAAATAGTTTAATCATAACACTCGCATTTCTAGGCATGCTCATTAGTTTACTCTTGAGTACAACCTTGGTCGTACCATGAAGTACTGAGTTTTTTTTTTCTTAAACGTACTAGTGAAAGTGGAATGCCTTTACCACGCTAGGTCTTTCTTCGTCGTTGCAATGCTTGAGAATCCAAAACCAATGTACACCTACATCTCCTTTTTTTTTGTCTTAATTAAATGAGTATACAAATCTTATCCAAGTTTTCAACGTTTTTAATTATTTGCATAGCAATTAAATTTAAATTATTCATCGCAATCTGTTCTGAATACCTGAAACATACCTGACCTCCTCAATAAACGCAAAGCACGCAAACATTACACATTGCTATGTATAAATTTATATTAAAATGCCTTCATAAATATAGAACTTACCATATTCTTAGATCTCATTACGTTTCACGAAAGACTTATTACCCAGACGGCAGAAATATGTATACTACAGAACTTGGCTCCTTTTTTTTAAATTTAAGTTATTGGTTTTTTGGTTCCCATGCTGAAAGTTAGTTGGAAATATCAAAAAACAATTTCAGAAATCAATATTTATATTTAGTACTTTCCTACGATGAGATTTCCCATATACTATACACCTTAAATTTGATAATTTTCCTTTAATTGTCTACTTTTCAGCCAGCGGTATTTTATAAAGGTTGTTTCTTTAGAGGGTTTAAAGTATTAAGTTGGCAACGCTATTTTAACTAGCGGCCATTTTCTCAGCTGTCAAGTGATTTGTTTTTAGTTTGGTTCAGAATTTCAACATGAATACAATAATTTCTCAAAAAACGTTTCCAAATTGTCCAAATTTATTTTGAAAATTCTGTTTTTTTTGTCATAAGAGAATATTGTTTATATAAGAAGTTGATTTTTGGTGGAACAATTGGTTCGTACAGAACGTTATTGGACTGTACAGAACGTTACAGTCAATGAAGACCGCTACAAAGCCATGATTACAGGCTTTTGCTTTCATAAACTGAATAACCAATTTCAATGTACGGACCCGTTAATTTGCTTCTAAGATTGTGTGATTTTACGCCGCCGCACAGTGGTTCGGTTTGTATGGGAGAGCGGAAAAAAGTCTGTTAAATCTGAACGGTTCAACGGATTAAAATGAAATTTGGCAAACATGTTTAGATTAGTCTTTTACATATTTGGTCAAAATTTGGTTGAAAAAAAAAAATTATAAACAAAGTTATTGACGTTTTTCTAAAATTTGAGGGTTTTTGATTTTTGTATGGGAGAGCGGAAAAAAAATTTGTAAAATCTGAACTATTGAACGAATTTTAATGAAATTGGAAACACAAGTTAAGATTAGTCTTATACATGCTTGGTCAAAATTTGGTCAAGAAAAAATTATTAGAAAAAAAGTTATTGACATTTTTCTAAAATTTGAGGGTTTTTGATTTTTGTATGGGAGAGCAGAAAAAAGTCTGTAAAATCTGAACTATAAAACGAATTTTAATGATATTTGAAACACATGTTAAGATTAGTCTTATACACGCTTTGTCAAAATTTGGTCAAGAAAAAATTATTAGAAAAAAAGTTATTGACATTTTTCTAAAATTTGAGGCTTTTGATGTTATATTTAAATAAAAGTTTTTTTTAGTAAAATCTTAACTTTTTACTTTGAACAAAATAGTATTACTTACTATGTATATTATAAAATTAAATAAATAAATAGATAAATACATACAAAAAATAAATAAAAAAACAATGAAGTAGTAATTTTATAACGCTAAAATGAGGTTTTTAGCGTCTGCGCTGATTGGAAGTATTTTCTTCTTAAAAACCTTGCACTAATGCTCAATAACTCAATACTGACTTTTTTTAATTAATCCTTTATATATATAGATTTAAGTAAATTTTAAGAAATTTCGCAAAAATCGAAATTCTCAGACCTGTGTCAATGTATTAATTTTGTTTTGTTTTTAAAATAATGTTTGACATTTTTTCTTAAAATAATGGGCTTAACCAGTTCATTCTGACAATTAATAACGAAGAAATCAAACTTTTTGGTAAACACCACCGTCAAAACGCAGTTTTTTGAAATCCGATTCAGTGAAACATTTTTGATCATAACTTCCACATCTGCAAGTATCTGCAGCTGATTTTTTCTGTGCTTTAACATGAATGTATGGAGCATATGCTGGCATACTTACTTTCTTGGAGTCTTTTGGAGCTTTTTTTTGAAATCAAAAAGTTTAAAAAAAACGCATTTTTTCCTAGTACTAAAGCTTCAGACTACTTATAGAAGCTATCTTTTATAAATAATCAATTTTTTTTTTTTTTTTTAGATAATCGAAAATAGAACAATTAAATTATTTAAGAAGATAGAGAATTTATTTAAAGGAACTTCGGAAAAAACAATCTCAAAATTTGTTGAAAATACGGTTCGCGATTTGAGTAAAATTATTTTTCAACTTTGAGGGCTTGTAAGTCAGAACATACAATATATATGTTAAAAAATACTTTTGAATCATACGCTCGGGTTATCTAAGAGTACTTAAACATAAAGTTTAAAAGGATAAATATGACTTTTTCAAAAGACTTTTTTCCGCTCTCGCACCACTGTGCGCCGCTTGACTATTTTTTGTGGGGGTATGTGATGTTGCTAGTATACGCCACAAATGTTGAAAAAAGTAATTTCCAGCCGTTTAAGTTATGTACCAGAAATCATATTTAAATTATAATGCCATAACGCATAAAGTAAATTTCGTGTCAATATCTAAATATCTTTACATTTTGAAGTTCTATAACTCTAAAAACAACCATTAATACGCACTGTATAGGGTATTTCTCAGAATTGAATACACTACAGAAGTAATAGTTATTTTTGTTCCTAAAATTGTCGTTTATTTTTCATTATCTGGCAAGAACAACTTAAGAAACGTAAAGGACAGCTTTATAGAAAATTTCATTTTCTACACAAAAGTCCAGAAAAGTCGAGCCGAAAAGGATTGATATTTTTTGAGACATAAGACTCCGCGAACATAAGAATTGTATGAATTCTATTAAATTTGAAAGCAATTAAATTTTAACATTCTGCAAAAAAGCATTTAATTTAATTAGTATGTTATACTAGCGGCCCGGTACGTGCTTCGCTACGTATAAGGCATAGTAATAAAAAAAATGATTATTAAGTTCATTTATTCAAACAAAAAAATATTTTAAATTGCTAGCTATTTAAAAGTCCAAATGACCCAAATGATATATTGTTTATATTATATTTATCAGCAAAGAGTAAAAAATAAAAAAGAATTGGGTACTCTTACTATGGTGGGTCTATATGGGTTAGTCTAAAACAGTTGGATAAACAATATTTTTTGTTTTTCCATTTTGAGCATGAATAAATAAACAGTTGGGGGTACCGACTCTGGAACAGGCAACATAAAGTTGGCCATGTGAAAAACATGATTTCTCCAAATTGACACCACAAACGTGAAGTTTTTGCCCTTGGGCCTTATTTATGGACATCGCAAATGATAAACGCACAGGATATTGTAATCTTTTGAATTCAAATGGCATATCAGTTGGAATCATAGGGATACGCGAAATCAAACACACTTCTCCTTTTGATTTACCAGTTAAGATTGCAGCTTCAATCAAATTTGGCAATAACTTTTTCACTGCCAATCTGGTGCCATTACACAGTTTTGGTGGATTAATATTTCGCAATAATATAATCAAAGAACCAATTTTCAGATTCAAGCAATGCGGTGGTATACCAGCCGGTTTCAATGAATTTTAAAATTCAATTGGATAATTCATTGCCTCATCTTGATTCATAACACTGTCAATTGATTTATATGTCGTGACTACACCTGGCAGTTTCGCTTGAATTTGAAAATTAATGGCATTGATATGAATGTTCTTCGGTGCTAAAATGGCCCGTTCTCTCAACCAATCATGATTTCTGTAATTCTGAAGAATATTCGGAAAAACATATTCAATCAACTCATCTATAGATTGCGCAACTGTACAAACATTTTTCGGTAAAGTGATCAATCCGTTGGTACTGTCGATTGGTATTTTGCCATCACCAATTTCTAACAATTGTTTTGAAAACTCATGGGCAGTTGCATCATTATATAGGTGAATACGCATATTAATGTTCAGTGGCAATTTTCGTATAATCTCCAAAGAACTGGTAGTCTTCATTCCTAAAGCAGGGAAACCCTCCCACGTTAACCCTAAAGATCTACGACCAATCAGCCATCATCCTTCCTTCTTAAAACCTTGGAAAGATTGATTGAAATTTGCATCAGACATAACTTAAAACCATGTCTCATGTCCACAGCTCAACATGCTTACTCTAAGAGAAAATCAGTAGAAACAGCACTTCATTCGCTGGTACGTAGTATTGAATATTCCCTCGAATTCAAAGAATATAACCTAGTAGCTTTCCTAGATATTGAAGGAGCTTTCAACAACGTCAGTTACCAGGCGATCACAATAGCAATGGAAAGCTGAAATTAGAGAAATCGCTCATAGATCTTATAAGTCTCATGCTTAAAAGCAGGACAATAACTTCTAGCATGAGAAGTTTTACTACCACCAGATCGGTGAATCGAGGTACCCCCCAAGGTGGGGTCCTTTCGCCTCTTTTATGGATCATGGTTGTAAACGACCTACTAACATCATTGGAAGCAGAGGGTTTCAGGGTGATTGCCTGTGCTGACGACGTTGCAATATCTGTATCTGGGAAACATCTCCAAGTTCTCTCGGAACTCCTACAAAATGCCTTAAATAGGCTAACAAAATGGGCTAAGCAATGTAGCTTGGACGTCAATCCACATAAAACAGAACTAATACTCTTTTCGAGAAGGTACAAAATTCCTCAGATTAGCCCACCCAAGATTAAAGGAATACCATTAAGCTTTTCCGACCAAGCTAAATATTCAGGCCTCATTTTAGACAAAAAACTAAATTGGAAGGCAAATATTGATGAAAGAGTAAAAAAGGCTACTGTAGCGCTTTTTACTTGTAAAAAGGCCATAGGATCAAAATGGGGCTTCTCCCCAAAAATAACCCACTGGCTATACACTTCGGTAATCAGACCGATACTCATTTATAGAGTTGTCGTTGGTGGACCGCACTGGACAAGATGGTTAATCTAAATAAGCTCATCAAAGTCCAGCGGTCAGCAGGTATGTGCATCACAGGAGCACTTCGCTCAACACCAACCGCAGCACTGGAAGTGCTTTTAAACCTAACACCTCTTGACATCTTCTCCAAAATGGTGGCAGCCAACTCATGTGTGAGGCTTAGAGCCACCTCTCAATGGAACAGTAACAATACTGGACATACTACTATTCTAGACAATTTCAGATCTATCCCAGATCGCTTAGATCGGTGAAACCTTCCATGTGTCCATCCCTTCAAGATCCTCCTGGGAAGAAGATAGATCCCTGGAAGACAATGCGGTACACTTCTATACAGACGGTTCAAGGCATAGTAATAAAAAAAATAATTATTAAGTTCATTTATTCAAACAAAAAAATATTTTAAATTGCTAGCTATTTAAAAGTCCAAATGACCCAAATGATATATTGTTTATATTATATTTATCAGCAAAGAGTAAAAAATAAAAAAGAATTGGGTACTCTTACTATGGTGGGTCTATATGGGTTAGTCTAAAACAGTTGGATAAACAATATTTTTTGTTTTTCCATTTTGAGCATGAATAAATAAACAGTTGGGGGTACCGACTCTGGAACAGGCAACATAAAGTTGGCCATGTGAAAAACATGATTTCTCCAAATTGACACCACAAACGTGAAGTTTTTGCCCTTGGGCCTTATTTATGGACATCGCAAATGATAAACGCACAGGATATTGTAATCTTTTGAATTCAAATGGCATATCAGTTGGAATCATAGGGATACGCGAAATCAAACACACTTCTCCTTTTGATTTACCAGTTAAGATTGCAGCTTCAATCAAATTTGGCAATAACTTTTTCACTGCCAATCTGGTGCCATTACACAGTTTTGGTGGATTAATATTTCGCAATAATATAATCAAAGAACCAATTTTCAGATTTTTTTTACACTTCAGAATTTCAGAAAGTAGTAAGCTTATAGCAAGCGTCAAACTACGATCAGAGGCTCATCATAAGTGCATGTGTTAGTTGTTAGTAAAAAAAATAATACAATTATAGCCTAACACACGCACAAAATACAAAACATAATTAACATTTAACTATTACAGAACAAAAAATAAAATGAGAACGTTTACGATAGTGGAGCACTGGTTCTAAACAATGATTTCAATCCCACCTTATTCAAATTTAAATCTATCAATGAACAGTTTAAGTTATATAAAATGCTCATTCGACTTAAAGCTTTATTCTTTCCATAGTTAGTTCTATGGAAGTCAATATGTATAAAATCAAATGTACGCAGGTGATGAGTTCCGCCTCGGTAATTCAAATGTACACAAGATAGCAAATAAGGTGCATCAATTTCACCATTAATGAGTTGATGAAAAAATACTAAGTCATTATTAACACGCCTTTGATGAAGAGATTGCATTTGAAGAAGCAGAATACGATGCTCATAGGGAGGCAGATCATAAGGATCATCCCAAGGAAGACCCTTTAGGGCAAAGCGAATGAAGTTATGTTGAATTGATTCGATACGTTTTCTTTGAATTTCGTAATAGGGAGTCCATACCTGCGAAGCATATTCAAGATGAGGACGAACATGGCAATTATACAAAGAAAGAGTAACATATGGATCATTGAACTCCTTTGCCCAGCGTTTTATAAAACCAAGCATAGAACTTGCTTTATTAACAATCAAATTAATGTGATGTGTAAATTCTAAGTTGGAACAGAAATGAACACCTAAATCTTTAAATGTGGAGACGCGAAAGAGTTTTTGCTGTTATATACAATAATCAAATACACTACCGATTCGTTTTTTAGTAAAAGTTATCGTCTGGCATTTTAAAGGGTTGAGTGAAAGGCTATTTTTCCCACACCAAAATGTGAAACTATCAATGTCGGCTTGTAAAAGAATACGATCATGGGTGGACTTTATTATTTTAAAAATCTTCATGTCGTCAGCAAAAATGAGTACTTCACTTGAGCGTAGACATGACGATACATCGTTAATAGACAGGATAAACAGAAAAGGGCCAAGATGGCTTCCCTGGGGAACACCAGATTGAGCAACAAAAGGTTCAGAAAGACAATTTCTAAATTTTACCTCATAGGATCTGTTTTCAAGGTATGATTTGATCCAAGCTAAGAAAAATGGTGGAAAACCAAGAGCTTTAAGTTTAAATAAAATAATTCCGTGGCTAAGTTGGTCAAAAGCTTTGGAAAAGTCAGTGTATATACAGTCAACTTCATAACCTTGTTCTAAAGCGTTTGAACATACATATGTTTGAGAATGTAAGGAGACTAGTAACGGTTGATCTTTTTTTCACAAAACCATGTTGCTGTTCGCAAATGAGATTCTTACTAAAAAATGCTACACTTTCACATACAACTTGTTAAAACACTTTAGGAATGCAAGAAAGCTTTGCAATGGGCCTGTAGTTGCTTATATCCGCCTTGTTACCTTTCTTGAAAATTGGTGTTAGAAATGACTCCTTCCATATATTGGGAAATTTGCCTGTTTTTAGAGAAAGTTTAAATAAGAACGTAAGGGGTTCAACTAAAGCATTACTACACTTTTTTAATACTATCGGGGGAATACCATCGGGCTGAGCAGTCATCATTCAACGCGGCTAAAAGATCAAGGACCGTACTCTGTAGCACAGGGATGTGACTACAGCTAGTTTGTGAAAAGGAGTGAAGATTATGAAAATATACTTCATCAACTTCTTGAGGGCTATTAACAAATGACTCTCGGAAATTTGTCGCGAAAGCGTTACAGATATCAACAGTTTTATCTAACGAAAGGTTCTTGTAAGTGAAGTTAACTGGAAAGCCATCTGATTTTTTCTTTAAGTTTACAAAATTCCAAAAATTTTTAGGATTCTCTTTCAAAGAGGATCCCATATCAGTAACATAACAAGCATATAAAAAATTAGAAAGAGACTTAAATTGGTTAAAGAGTTGGACATAAAAAGAGAAGTTGATTGGAGACAGAGTTTTAAGATACGTTTTCCATGCCTTATTTCTTTTGTTACGCAGTGAACGCAATTCTTTCGTGTACCAAGGATGGCTAAAGTTTGTATTTCTTGACTTCTTTAAGGGTACATTTTTTTCTAAACAATAATTAAGGATCTTATAAAAAGTTGAAACTGCTTCGTCAATGTTAGAAAATGCTAATGTATCAGCAATTCCAGAAATGGTTAAATCTTCAGACAACTGCTGGAAATTATCTCTTCTAAAATCAAAATTATATAAGCAATCAAAGGAATTACTGTGTTCAGTAAGGTGATTACTTAAGTCAAAAAAATGTCCAAGGGGGGTGATATTTATCAATATTAGTAATTCAATAATAATTAGTAATTGAATTAAGCCACGTTTCTGTCAAAACGAATACGTCGTGTGGAAATGATTGGGAGTTAAGAAAAATGTCAGCAGTCTTGCTACGAAGTCCTCTTACGTTTTGGTAAAAGAGCGCAAGCCTGTTAAGTTTTTTGGCTTGGGTTTCAAAGCAACACCTTGTTTTTGACTATGAGTAAATTCTTTGACTGAAGTCTCAGCGGACCATATATTTGTGTTGCAAATAGAATCAAAGAAAGTGGGATTCGTTATTAATTTAAAAGAGGAAACAAAGCTATTAGGTTTACTGATCTTAGTACACCTAATGGATGAGCTGGAAGGTATGCTCTCGGTAGATACTAAGTGGGAAGTTATATCATCTGGCGTTGTAACTGGGTCCAGACGAGATATAAAAATTATTTTTGGTTTCGAGACAGCTTTGATAGGGATGGAGTTGTTTATTACAGTTCCTGTAACGGAGTCACTATTGGAAGCTAAATTTGAGTCAACAACTTGAGGTATATGGGGAGTTCCGGTGGGATCTGTAGGTATTGGGGTGATGTTGACATTTGTTCTTTTTGATGGGGGGGTAGATTTTCTTGCAAGTTCAGAGTTTTCTCGGCTTCTTTTCTCAGACTTTTTCTTTTGTTTGACAGATACACTTTCTGCGTTATTAACAGCAGAACCTGATGATTGCGCGAGAATATCTTCACCTGCAGAAGAGAAAGTAGTAGGAATAGGCTGTGCCAAATCATTAGTCGAAGTAGAACTATCGACCATGATGTTGGTTACAGAGTATGCATTTAATTTGCAAACTGCAGTGTTGAAAGACTTCAGTAGCTCTTCAAAATCTTTAGAAACTTTTAAAATGCCAGCCTTAAAAGAAGATATTTTTAAAGCTAGTTGAGATACAGAGAGCTTACGGCAGTCGTGACAGTACCAGTAAGCAAATTTTGAACTGGCTATTTTTTCAATGAAAGCGTTCGTTGAACCAACGCATTTTGCATGGTAAAGATTACCACAGGGTCCGAAACAGGCAAATAGAGGATTATTATTACCACCCTCTTGGCAGCTTTTATTATAGCAATCCATATTTAACGAAGGAGTGTTAAAATAAATAATAAAAAAAATAGATACAAATGTATTTAAAAAAAAAATAAATAAATAATAAAAAAAAAAAAAAATCACGGGAGGCGGGACTCGAACCTACGTGTTTCAACAAAAGTCTCAATTAAATCACGCACTTTTTTTTACTCCAAATTCATTTTTATTAATTCATTCTTAAGACTATCTTAAAGCTAGACAAAAATTCATAAAACTAGCCTAATTATCCATAACTTACAACTAACTTACTGGTCCCATACGGACACTCTAAGTTAAACAATAATACTTAATGCTAATGCCTTTCGGCCCTAAGATCTATTTAACTTCAATTCATTTTATTTATTTGTGTATTCATTAGAAAATTTATCAAAAACTAATGTCAATATCCTTTTTTATTTTTACTTAAAAACTACTTAAAATAAGGTCCTTAATATAAAACTTAAAGCTAACTAAAACTACCTATTCTACCTATAAACTACTTAATACTAGAACAACCACAGCAGCAAATCTAACTATGTAATGTTTTTTGTTTTTCATATTTTGTCTTTTTTTTGTCATTTTTTTTTTTTGATTATTCCATGTTTTTTTTTTTTTTTGTATTTTTTTGTATTTTCCTTTTTTGTATTTTTTTTTGTATGTTTTTTTTTTGTGCCACCATGCCTATTCTACTTAAAACTAAACCCTAAAACTATAAAACAAGTATGTAAGCCGACCAAGGCTTAAAACCCCATCCCGACTACTCACTATCAAGTGCCGATTGAAGCCACCAAAACTGGTTCTCCTGCTTCACCCTATCAGTTCGGTCCCGTTCGGACACAGCCCTACTGAACCGAAGGAGCTCTACTCCGCCTTGTGCCATGACGTCCCGATTGTACAGGAGTCGCCTATCCACGGTTCGTCGTCTGACGTGGTAGATTAACGGAACTGCCAATCTATCCTGTATCAGACCGCATCTATCTAAAAAGAGGAATGCCTCTGGTGGAATGAAGCCGCTCAAGCGTGCACTTTCAAAATATTCGTCGTTCGGGTAGAACGCCCCGAAAATTAAATTGTTGGTCGAAGACATAGCTCTTGCAATGTGACCTCGAACGAGTTTTATCACGAAATTGTCAATTCTGTTGATTCGAGCCCCGTTGTATAGGACCTCGTTGGAATAGTAGTGCACGTAAGAAGATTCGGCTGTTCGATATAAGCCGGTACAGCGTCGTAAACACTGCCGCTCGAACACCCGAAACCTCTCCATCTGGGAAGGGGCAAAGTTGAACCACACAGGACAACCATAAACGATCATCGGCCGTATGAGGGCCATGTAGCAAATTACCTTCACTCTGGGGTCAAGCCGACTGCTAAAAAACAGCCGTTTCGTCAGAGCGAAGGCTCCTCGGGCCCTGGTCAGAGCAGCATTTATATGTCTGTCGAAATACAAATACTGATCTAACCAGATACCGAGGTACTTCACTACACTTTTGCTCGCTAATGGCTGCCCGTGAAGATCAACGATAACCATCTTGCGACAATTCTTGCACGTATCCCTCGTGGCCCTAGCCAACGGAGTCCGGAACAGAATTGTCTCCGACTTCTGGACATTTATTTTCAGTTTCCAGTCGTCGCAATATCGCTGAATCTTGTCGAAATCACGCTGCAAGAGAATTCTAATAACCTCAACCTTTCGGGCCGTTCTGTACGCAATTAGATCGTCGGCGTACGCAATTGCCTTTGTAAGACTACCTATCAGATCGCTGGTGTAAATGCTGAAGAGAATTGGCGAATTCACCGCTCCCTGTTGAAGACCATTTTTAATTAAGAATGTTGTGGTAGAAGTTACATTGCCACTTTTGACAACAAACTTTCTACCGTTAAGCATATCATACAGTATATACAACAATGGCTTGCTTATGCCAAGCCTGCTCAGTTTTAGGTAAAGACCCTCTAACCATACGGTGTCAAAGGCCTTTTCCAAATCAACCAGAACAGCACCTGTGCATTGTTGTTTTGATTTGTTCCATTGGATATCAGAAACGAGTTTAGACGCAGCATGAATTGTGTCATGACCCGCCTTGAACCCGAACTGTTTATCCGGAATTATTTTGTTGTCCACAGCCCACTTAGTCAGAGCCCTATTAATGATTTTTTCGAAAACTTTGCTGATGCTCGGAAGAAGACTTATCGACCGAAGATTTGACGGGTTGGAGTTGTCCTTTCCCTTTTTCGGGAGAGGATGAACCACAGCGGTCTTCCAATGCACTGGATAATATGCATGATTCAGTGCATTATTGAAAAGTGTGGTGTAAATGTCAATTGCCTCCATCGGTAAATGTCTTAGTACAACGTTGGATATACCATCGACACCTGCTGACTTTTTATTTTTTATTGAGTTGAAGATGAGCTGAAGCTCAACCTTCGTCACTAACAAGGGACTTGGTCCCGTTTGCTCGGCGATTATGGCATTTGCCAAGGAATCGTCATCGAACCGCATAAAACCGCGGTTCTCAGATCGCCAATGTGTTATATCATTTCGAAGGTAAAAGTGATTAAGTAGGGCTCTGTTTTCCAGGTCGTGGTTGGGGCGAATGCTAACATTCACCTTGTACACTTGCTGGAAAGCAGCTCCCACCGCCTCCACTTTTTCCTTCGGATCTTCAATTATATAAAAGTCATCGTCAAAGATGGCTTCTTCTGGATCTATTTGCGCTGTCATGAGTACGTCTCTGTTCTCTTCAGTTCTTTGGAGTTTCAGACAAGGAAGGTCATTGTCGTTCTTTTTCCTGAATATCTTGTTGATTTTAGGGAACATACTAGGGTCACTGGAATTAACTGACCGGATCTTGCGGTCCCAGTACTTGTTAATTGATAACCTGTAGTTCTCCTTAATCAACAGATTGACATTTTTTATTGACGACTTCAGTGTCCTAACCTCCAAGTCGTGTGGGTCTGTGAGTCGTCTGTACAAGTTTTTGAGTCTTGTCAGTAAGCCACTCTTGTGCTTACGTAGTGCGTCAATAGTCGCGTTTCTGTAAGCGTCCATTTGGTCCCGTTCTTTGTACTTTGGTATTGTCCTTTCCATCGTTCGTTTTATTGTTTCGTCCATCTGTTGTAAATGTTGGTCAATTTCTGTATTTGTCAGGTTTCTGTTGTTTGGTGGGGCTAAGTCACTCGAACGAAGTTCTCTCGCTAGGGAGTTGGTGAAACGAGGCCAACGCATCTTACTGTAATTGTAAGAGTGCGTTGCAACGTATTCCTCCAACTCCACGCGTTCGTTCGGAATCTGTATTACAGCAGCCAGTCCGCAGTGATCACTGTCGTACTCGACTGTCTGTAAGCAGTTTCGAGGGTGATTACCCACTTTGTCTGTTACTGTCAGTCTGGTGTCGTTCAGCAAAAGATCCAGAAAGGAGCCGGTTCTTGGATACGATGGCTTTTCAGTAGCCAGCAGGTCGACGCCATATTCAACGCTGTAAAGATTCATCAAATTAAAAAGATGGTTACCTCTGGGATTACTATGTTGATTTCCCCAATCTTCATGTTTTGCGTTCAAATCACCGGCCAAGATGAAATAGTTTTCTTTCAAGCTCAGTTTCAGTTCCCTAAAAAGAATCTCGAGCTCTGAAGCAAAGTAAGTAACCTGCGGAGCTCCAGCCGCATAAGCCGCAATCATATACATCCGCTTCCCTTGAGTGAGAGAGATGCATACAACGCAAACTTCTAGCGTCTTGAACTTTCGCAATTCATTGTTGTATATGACTTTATAATTAATGCCTTTTCGTATAAAGAGAGCGACACCGCCCCCTTGAGTGGAGTCGGGCCGGTCTCTTCTTACGATATTGTAATTTTTATGAGTCAATTTGTGTTTGTGGTTTAGCTTGGTTTCGCTAGCCATAAACACATCGGGACTGTAGTCTTTCAACAATTGGAACATATTGGCTCTTCGTTCTATCCTAATCAGTGAATTTACATTCACAGCTAGGACTTTTAGGCGCGTCTCCGGCAGCGCGCCCATTATGGTCTAAATTGCGCCAGGCCAGGCAACAAAGAGTAGAGATGATCTACCCTTTTGCCTTGCTCCTTTATCTGACTTTGCAGCCCTGTAAGTTGACCTTGAATGCTCAACAACAAGGCTACAATGTCAGGCTGCACCTCTGGTGCCTTAGGCACAGGGGCCTTTGGGGCAACCGTTGGTGGAGCCTGTCTCGTGTTCCCATTCCCTGACACCATTTGGGCGTAAGAGAATTTGGGATCCACGAATTTTTGTGTTGGAGCCTGTCGAACTGTTCGACTTCCTTCGGCTTTTTGACTGGCCTGTTTTTGTTTCATTTGCTGGACCTTAGGGCAACCCCTATAGTTAGCCGGGTGCCCTTGGTTTCCACAAAGGACACACTTGAGCTGGGTTAAATCCTCAACCCGCTCATTCCCCAGCTTGCACTCTCCTTCGTTGTGGGTTTCTGAACACCTGACGCAGCGCAACTGCATATTGCAGTTGGCTCCGTCATGGCCGAACCTCTGGCACTTCGTACATTGTAAAATGTCTTCGTGCCTTTTTAATGTCTCCCAGTGTACAGCTTGATAGTCGAGGGATTCGATTTTCCTCAGACTCTCAAAACTACTTTGGGGCGATAATGTTACGAGGAACATTGGCAGCCTATACCCCCCTCGCCTGGACTTCACCGTAGTGAAAGGCTTGACCCCGATAAAATCGAGATCGTCAGTGGCTTTTTGATGGAGCTCAGCTAAGAGCTCCTCCGGTTCCGTGCAGGAAGATATGCCCTTCAGAAGGACTGTCTTAAACTTTTCGCTTTTAGGCGTGTAGCTGAAGAACTCAGCTGTAGCCTCTTTTAGTAACCCTTTTACTAACTTGTAATCGGCCAGTGAGAAACACTGGACCGAATAATTCTTTTCTTTTTCGTTTAAAATTTTAATGAGAAATTTGCCCTTAGTGGCCGACTTACATACCTGTTTTATGTCGTCCAGGTCAACTCTGTGTGTCCTTATTGGTGGCACCTTCTCCTTCTTGGGCTGTGGTTGTTTCTGGTGTTGCTGCTGTTGCTGCTGCTTCTGCTTCTCCTGCTGCTGCTTCTGCTGCTGCTGCTTCTGCTGCTGCTGTTTCTGCTGCTCCTGCTGCCTTGGTTGTAGCTGTTGTTGTTGCTGCTGCTTGGCTTTAGTCGAAGTGGATGGGCCCTCAGACATTGGGCCTGTCACTGCTGGTGAAGCCTTCATTTTTTGTTCCGCTCCAGTGATTTTGGTAGCGGGCTTTGGCTGCGGTTGTTGCTGCTGTGGTTGTTGTTTTTGTTGCCTTGTTTCAGGCTTTTTTTGTTTCGCTTGTTGCTGTTGTTGTTGTTGTAGGAGCCGTTGTGCTTTTCTGTTCTCCTTCTCAGCTGCTTCTTTTTGTCGGCGCGCTTCAATTTTTGATTTCAGTGCACTGAGAAGGGGCTCCATCTCCTCTTTCATCTTTTTTAATTGGGCCTCATAGGCATCAATTTGGAGCTTTTTTGCCTGCAGCCTTTGTGCAAGCTCCACCTCATCGACTTCGTTGTCGTTGGGGGCATCAGGCACCTCCAGTTCTTTTTTTGTCGACGGCTCTGTTGAGGTCTCGTTCTTCTTGTTCGGAGACCTATAATGTCCTTCTCCTTCCTCAGAGACGTAGTCAATATCGTCGTCAACCACTGAGCACTCAGTATCCGACGTCATCAATTTCGTCTTCTCCGTCTCCATCCTTTTTCTCATAGCGCTACGCGTAGCAGCACTCTTACGTTGCACCAAATTTGGAGGAACACCTCGTTACCTCTTGCTTGTTGTTGTTGCGTTTGTCGGATCGGACTGGTAGCCTGATGTTGTTGCGGTGATATGAGGTACCGCTGCCGGTACTGCACTTACATCACCTGATGTATTTGCAGAGGTATTTTTTGATACCCCTGCTTTCTTCTCCTTCATTTGTTTTTCTTCCCAACAGATAAAATCAACAATTTCTCTGTTGTGAAAAAAAGCAACTAAATTTTTCGTTGACTCTGGCTGGGAATCGAACCCACGACCCTTCGATCTATCTTCGGACGCCACTTTTTTTTTTTTCAAATTCATTTTTATTAATTCATTCTTAAGACTATCTTAAAGCTAGACAAAAATTCATAAAACTAGCCTAATTATCCATAACTTACAACTAACTTACTGGTCCCATACGGACACTCTAAGTTAAACAATAATACTTAATGCTAATGCCTTTCGGCCCTAAGATCTATTTAACTTCAATTCCATTTTATTTATTTTTTTATTCATTAGAAAATTTAGCAAAAACTAATGTCAATATCCTTTTTTATTTTTACTTAAAAACTACTTAAAATAAGGTCCTTAATATAAAACTTAAAGCTAACTAAAACTACCTATTCTACCTATAAACTACTTAAAACTAGAACAACCACAGCAGCAAATCTAACTATCTAACGTTTTTTGTTTTTCATATTTTGTCTTTTTTTTTTTTATTTTTATTTTTTTGATTATTCCATGATTTTTTTTTTAATTTTGTATTTTTTTTTGTATTTTTTTGTATTTTTCTTTTTTATATTTTTTGTATTTTTTTTTGTATGTTTTTTTTTTGTGCCACCATGCCTATTCTACTTAAAACTAAACATTAAAACTATAAAACAAGTATGTAAGCCGGCCAAGGCTTAAAACCCCATCCCGACTACTCACTATCAAGTGCCGATTGAAGCCACCAAAACTGGTTCTCCTGCTTCACCCTATCAGTTCGGTCCCGTTCGGACACAGCCCTACTGAACCGAAGGAGCTCTACTCCGCCTTGTGCCATGACGTCCCGATTGTACAGGAGTCGCCTATCCACGGTTCGTCGTCTGACGTGGTAGATTAACGGAACTGCCAATCTATCCTGTATCAGACCGCATCTATCTAAAAAGAGGAATGCCTCTGGTGGAATGAAGCCGCTCAAGCGTGCACTTTCAAAAAACTCGTCGTTCGGATAGAACGCCCCGAAAATTAAATTGTTGGTCGAAGACATGACATAGCTCTTGCAATGTGACCTCGAACGAGTTTTATCACGAAATTGTCAATTCTGTTGATTCGAGCCCCGTTGTATAGGACCTCGTTGGAATAGTAGTGCACGTAAGAAGATTCGGCTGTTCGATATAAGCCGGTACAGCGTCGTAAACACTGCCGCTCGAACACCCGAAACCTCTCCATCTGGGAAGGGGCAAAGTTGAACCACACAGGACAACCATAAATGATCATCGGCCGTATGAGGGCCATGTAGCAAATTACCTTCACTCTGGGGTCAAGCCGACTGCTAAAAAACAGCCGTTTCGTCAGAGCGAAGGCTCCTCGGGCCCTGGTCAGAGCAGCATTTATATGTCTGTCGAAATACAAATACTGATCTAACCAGATACCGAGGTACTTCACTACACTTTTGCTCGCTAATGGCTGCCCGTGAAGATCAACGATAACCATCTTGCGACAATTCTTGCACGTATCCCTCGTGGCCCTAGCCAACGGAGTCCGGAACAGAATTGTCTCCGACTTCTGGACATTTATTTTCAGTTTCCAGTCGTCGCAATATCGCTGAATCTTGTCGAAATCACGCTGCAAGAGAATTCTAATAACCTCAACCTTTCGGGCCGTTCTGTACGCAATTAGATCGTCGGCGTACGCAATTGCCTTTGTAAGACTACCTATCAGATCGCTGGTGTAAATGCTGAAGAGAATTGGCGAATTCACCGCTCCCTGTTGAAGACCATTTTTAATTAAGAATGTTGTGGTAGAAGTTACATTGCCACTTTTGACAACAAACTTTCTACCGTTAAGCATATCATACAGTATATACAACAATGGCTTGCTTATGCCAAGCCTGCTCAGTTTTAGGTAAAGACCCTCTAACCATACGGTGTCAAAGGCCTTTTCCAAATCAACCAGAACAGCACCTGTGCATTGTTGTTTTGATTTGTTCCATTGGATATCAGAAACGAGTTTAGACGCAGCATGAATTGTGTCATGACCCGCCTTGAACCCGAACTGTTTATCCGGAATTATTTTGTTGTCCACAGCCCACTTAGTCAGAGCCCTATTAATGATTTTTTCGAAAACTTTGCTGATGCTCGGAAGAAGACTTATCGACCGAAGATTTGACGGGTTGGAGTTGTCCTTTCCCTTTTTCGGGAGAGGATGAACCACAGCGGTCTTCCAATGCACTGGATAATATGCATTATTCAGTGCATTATTGAAAAGTGTGGTGTAAATGTCAATTGCCTCCATCGGTAAATGTCTTAGTACAACGTTGGATATACCATCGACACCTGCTGACTTTTTATTTTTTATTGAGTTGAAGATGAGCTGAAGCTCAACCTTCGTCACTAACAAGGGACTTGGTCCCGTTTGCTCGGCGATTATGGCATTTGCCAAGGAATCGTCATCGAACCGCATAAAACCGCGGTTCTCAGATCGCCAATGTGTTATATCATTTCGAAGGTAAAAGTGATTAAGTAGGGCTCTGTTTTCCAGGTCGTGGTTGGGGCGAATGCTAACATTCACCTTGTACACTTGCTGGAAAGCAGCTCCCACCGCCTCCACTTTTTCCTTCGGATCTTCAATTATATAAAAGTCATCGTCAAAGATGGCTTCTTCTGGATCTATTTGCGCTGTCATGAGTACGTCTCTGTTCTCTTCAGTTCTTTGGAGTTTCAGACAAGGAAGGTCATTGTCGTTCTTTTTCCTGAATATCTTGTTGATTTTAGGGAACATACTAGGGTCACTGGAATTAACTGACCGGATCTTGCGGTCCCAGTACTTGTTAATTGATAACCTGTAGTTCTCCTTAATCAACAGATTGACATTTTTTATTGACGACTTCAGTGTCCTAACCTCCAAGTCGTGTGGGTCTGTGAGTCGTCTGTACAAGTTTTTGAGTCTTGTCAGTAAGCCACTCTTGTGCCTACGTAGTGCGTCAATAGTCGCGTTTCTGTAAGCGTCCATTTGGTCCCGTTCTTTGTACTTTGGTATTGTCCGTTCCATTGTTCGTTTTATTGTTTCGTCCATCTGTTGTAAATGTTGGTCAATTTCTGTATTTGTCAGGTTTCTGTTGTTTGGTGGGGCTATGTCACTCGAACGAAGTTCTCTCGCTAAGGCGTTGGTGAAACGAGGCCAGCGCATCTTACTGTAATTGTAAGAGTGCACAGCAACGTATTCCTCCAACTCCACGCGTTCGTTCGGAATCTGAATTACAGCAGCCAGTCCGCAGTGATCACTGTCGTACTCGACTGTCTGTAAGCAGTTTCGAGGGTGATTACCCACTTTGTCTGTAACTGTCAGTCTTGTGTCGTACAATAAAAGATCCAGAAAGGAGTCGCTTCTTGGATACGATGGCTTTTCAGTAGCCAGCAGGTCGACGCCATATTCAACGCTGTTAAGATTCATCAAATTAAAAAGATGGTTACCTCTGGGATTACTATGTTGATTTCCCCAATCTTCATGTTTTGCGTTCAAATCACCGGCCAAGATGAAATAGTTTTCTTCCAAGCTCAGTTTCAGTTCCCTAAAAAGAATCTCGAGTTCTGAAGCAAAGTAAGTAACCTGCGGAGCTCCAGCCGCATAAGCCGCAATCATATACATCCGCTTCCCTTGAGTGAGAGAGATGCATACAACGCAAACTTCTAGCGTCTTGAGCTTTCGCAATTCATTGTTGTATATGACTTTATAATTAATGCCTTTTCGTATAAAGAGAGCGACACCGCCCCCTTGAGTGGAGTCGGGCCGGTCTCTTCTTACGATATTGTAATTTTTATGAGTCAATTTGTGTTTGTGGTTTAGCTTAGTTTCGCTAGCCATAAACACATCGGGACTGTAGTCTTTCAACAATTGGAACATATTGGCTCTTCGTTCTATCCTAATCAGTGAATTTACATTCACAGCTAGGACTTTTAGGCGCGTCTCCGGCAGCGCGCCCATTATGGTCTAAATTGCGCCAGGCCAGGCAACAAAGAGTAGAGATGGTCTACCCTTTTGCCTTGCTCCTTTATCTGACTTTGCAGCCCTGTAAGTTGACCTTGAATGCTCAACAACAAGGCTACAATGTCAGGCTGCACCTCTGGTGCCTTAGGCACAGGGGCCTTTGGGGCAACCGTTGGTGGAGCCTGTCTCGTGTTCCCATTCCCTGACACCATTTGGGCGTAAGAGAATTTGGGATCCACGAATTTTTGTGTTGGAGCCTGTCGAACTGTTCGACTTCCTTCGGCTTTTTGACTGGCCTGTTTTTGTTTCATTTGTTGGACCTTAGGGCAACCCCTATAGTTAGCCGGGTGCCCTTGGTTTCCACAAAGGACACACTTGAGCTGGGTTAAATCCTCAACTCGCTCATTCCCCAGCTTGCACTCTCCTTCGTTGTGGGTTTCTGAACACCTGACGCAGCGCAACTGCATATTGCAGTTGGCTCCGTCATGGCCGAACCTCTGGCACTTCGTACATTGTAAAATGTCTTCGTGCCTTTTTAATGTCTCCCAGTGTACAGCTTGATAGTCGAGGGATTCGATTTTCCTCAGACTCTCAAAACTACTTTGGGGCGATAATGTTACGAGGAACATTGGCAGCCTATACCCCCCTCGCCTGGACTTCACCGTAGTGAAAGGCTTGACCCCGATAAAATCGAGATCGTCAGTGGCTTTTTGATGGAGCTCAGCTAAGAGCTCCTCCGGTTCCGTGCAGGAAGATATGCCCTTCAGAAGGACCGTCTTAAACTTTTCGCTTTTAGGCGTGTAGCTGAAGAACTCAGCTGTAGCCTCTTTTAGTAACCCTTTTACTAACTTGTAATCGGCCAGTGAGAAACACTGGACCGAATAATTCTTTTCTTTTTCGTTTAAAATTTTAATGAGAAATTTGCCCTTAGTGGCCGACTTACATACCTGTTTTATGTCGTCCAGGTCAACTCTGTGTGTCCTTATTGGTGGCACCTTCTCCTTCTTGGGCTGTGGTTGTTTCTGGTGTTGCTGCTGTTGCTGCTGCTTCTGCTTCTCCTGCTGCTGCTTCTGCTGCTGCTGCTTCTGCTGCTGCTGTTTCTGCTGCTCCTGCTGCCTTGGTTGTAGCTGTTGTTGTTGCTGCTGCTTGGCTTTAGTCGAAGTGGATGGGCCCTCAGACATTGGGCCTGTCACTGCTGGTGAAGCCTTCATTTTTTGTTCCGCTCCAGTGATTTTGGTAGCGGGCTTTGGCTGCGGTTGTTGCTGCTGTGGTTGTTGTTTTTGTTGCCTTGTTTCAGGCTTTTTTTGTTTCGCTTGTTGCTGTTGTTGTTGTTGTAGGAGCCGTTGTGCTTTTCTGTTCTCCTTCTCAGCTGCTTCTTTTTGTCGGCGCGCTTCAATTTTTGATTTCAGTGCACTGAGAAGGGGCTCCATCTCCTCTTTCATCTTTTTTAATTGGGCCTCATAGGCATCAATTTGGAGCTTTTTTGCCTGCAGCCTTTGTGCAAGCTCCACCTCATCGACTTCGTTGTCGTTGGGGGCATCAGGCACCTCCAGTTCTTTTTTTGTCGACGGCTCTGTTGAGGTCTCGTTCTTCTTGTTCGGAGACCTATAATGTCCTTCTCCTTCCTCAGAGACGTAGTCAATATCGTCGTCAACCACTGAGCACTCAGTATCCGACGTCATCAATTTCGTCTTCTCCGTCTCCATCCTTTTTCTCATAGCGCTACGCGTAGCAGCACTCTTACGTTGCACCAAATTTGGAGGAACACCTCGTTTCCTCTTGCTTGTTGTTGTTGCGTTTGTCGGATCGGACTGGTAGCCTGATGTTGTTGCGGTGATATGAGGTACCGCTGCCGGTACTGCACTTACATCACCTGATGTATTTGCAGAGGTATTTTTTGATACCCCTGCTTTCTTCTCCTTCATTTGTTTTTCTTCCCAACAGATAAAATCAACAATTTCTCTGTTGTGAAAAAAAGCAACTAAATTTTTCGTTGACTCTGGCTGGGAATCGAACCCACGACCCTTCGATCTATCTTCGGACGCCACTTTTTTTTTTTTTTTCAAATTCATTTTTATTAATTCATTCTTAAGACTATCTTAAAGCTAGACAAAAATTCATAAAACTAGCCTAATTATCCATAACTTACAACTAACTTACTGGTCCCATACGGACACTCTAAGTTAAACAATAATACTTAATGCTAATGCCTTTCGGCCCTAAGATCTATTTAACTTCAATTCCATTTTATTTATTTTTTTATTCATTAGAAAATTTAGCAAAAACTAATGTCAATATCCTTTTTTATTTTTACTTAAAAACTACTTAAAATAAGGTCCTTAATATAAAACTTAAAGCTAACTAAAACTACCTATTCTACCTATAAACTACTTAAAACTAGAACAACCACAGCAGCAAATCTAACTATCTAACGTTTTTTGTTTTTCATATTTTGTCTTTTTTTTTTATTTTTATTTTTTTGATTATTCCATGATTTTTTTTTTTAATTTTGTATTTTTTTTTGTATTTTTTTGTATTTTTCTTTTTTGTATTTTTTGTATTTTTTTTTGTATGTTTTTTTTTGTGCCACCATGCCTATTCTACTTAAAACTAAACATTAAAACTATAAAACAAGTATGTAAGCCGGCCAAGGCTTAAAACCCCATCCCGACTACTCACTATCAAGTGCCGATTGAAGCCACCAAAACTGGTTCTCCTGCTTCACCCTATCAGTTCGGTCCCGTTCGGACACAGCCCTACTGAACCGAAGGAGCTCTACTCCGCCTTGTGCCATGACGTCCCGATTGTACAGGAGTCGCCTATCCACGGTTCGTCGTCTGACGTTTTTTTTTTTTTTTTTTTTATTTTATAATAAGCAAACACTCAAGGGGATATTACTACCCTTATTATGCAGATGCACAGTGTGAGCACTAGGAAGAGGAGAGAGGGTTTAAAAGGAGATGTCGGTGCACATTGGTTTTGAATTCCTGAATATTGCAATGACTAGGAAAGACAGAGTGTGGTAAGGCATTCCACATTCGCGTAGTACGGCTAAAGAACGAATCTCTGTATTTGACAGTACGGCCGAAGTTGGGCTCGAGGGTATACTGATGAGCATTCCTAGAAGCGCGAGTATTACGGTTGAACTGTTTAAGGGGAGGAATGCAACTGGCTATTTCACTAGAGCATAAGCCGTTAAAGTAACGGTAAAAAAGAGTCAGACAAGAGACCTTACGACGATGTTCAAGCGTAGTAAATGAACTTATGATGATATTGTCATCTATCAATTTAAATGCTCTACGTTCAATACTATCCAAGAGGCTTAAGTAAGTTGCAGGAGCACCAGCCCAGAGATGGGAGTTATACTCAAGCTTTGGACGTATATAAGTCTTGTAAATAACAGCCAGATCAGAGGGGGAGAAAAACTTCTTGCATCGCCTTAGAAAACCCAAACATCTTGCGGCATTTTTGGCGACATCGCGTATGTGTTCGTTCCACAAAAGGTGGTTGGTGATACACATACCGAGAATATCGAGATGTTCAGTCTCCTCGATGCAAGTGCCATCCATGGATAATGGCAATTGGGGTATATCTCGCTTTAACGATACAAGACAGCATTGCGTTTTCGAAGCATTAAATTCCACGCGGTTTTTTAATCCCCATTGTAGAATGCTGTTTAGGTCGGAATTTAATGAACTTATCATATTTTGTCGTTGCAGTTCCACATCCGAAGAAGAGGGATGTGAGTCTGAAAACGAATATGAAAAGCTAAGAGTACTATCGTCAGCGAAACAATGTATTGGATTAGAAGTTGCAGACAGGAGATCATTAATAAAAATGAGAAAGAGTGTTGGAGATAGAACAGAGCCCTGGGGCACACCAGCATTTATTTTGTGGTTTTCAGAGTTGAACCCATCCAATACTACTTGTATTGAACGATCCGAAAGGTAATTACTAATCCAATGAAGCAGGGATTCGTGAAAACCGAAAGCACGCATTTTCGATAAGAGGGCCTGATGCCAAACCCTATCAAATGCTTTTGAAATATCAAGTGCAATAATCTTACTTTCTCCAAAGCGATGTAAAGATTTGCTCCACTGTTCGGTGAGATGAACCATGAGATCACCAGTGGACCTATTGCTGCGAAAGCCGTACTGCCGGTCATTAAGAAGCTTTCGGTCTTCGAGATATTTCTTAAGCTGATAATTTATCAGCGTTTCCATGACCTTGGAAAGAAGGGACGTAAGTGCAATCGGTCGATAATTAGAGGGTGAGGAAGATTCGCCTTTTTTGGGAATAGGCTGGACAAATGCAGTTTTCCATCCACTCGGAACGAGACCTGAGGAGTAGGACAGATGAAAAAGCTTACGCAGTGGTTTTGCCAGCGTTGAAGAACACCTCTTCAGAACAATAGCGGGGATACCATCCGGACCAGCGGATTTATGTGTGTTTAGATCTCTTAGGACTCTTGCCACAGTACGAGTGCGAAAAAAGATTGGTCCCATAGAATCACTAACTCGCTCAAGTACAGGCGGAGTCATAACACTCACTGGCAGCGTAGAATTGGCGGCGAACTGCCTAGCAAAGAGATTAGCTTTCTCTAAAGAGCTAACAAATGGAGTGTCATTGACAACGAGCGTAGGAACCGAAGAAGATGAAGAATTCCTCATGTTTTTTACAAAAGACCAAAAATTTTTACTGCCTTTGGGACATTGCAGTATTTTTTGCCGTAATTTTTGGTCATGTAAAAATTTGGTTCGTCGAATATGGGCGTTGCAGGCCTTCCTGGCTTGTTTGAACTTTTTCCGGCTTTCCTCAGTACGGTTGGCTTTATAGCAACGGAAACTTACCTCTTTGGCCCTAATAACCTCTTTACAGCTCGCATCAAACCATGCGTTTTCCTTAGGTCTGATACTTTTAACCCTATTCGGAATAAAAGTTCTCATTCCCAGGAGAATTAAACTTGTGATCATATCAGCGCTGGCGTCAACGTCACTATCGAGGAAGCAAAGTGACCAGTTAAAGATCCTGAAGTAATTATTGAGACCGTCCCAGTTGGCTTTCTCGTATTGCCAAACGGTTCTCGTAGGAGCTCTTTCTTTAACTGGAGAGTTTTTACACGAGAAATTAGCTGATATGACACAATGGTCAGATGTGCCTAGAGGAGATAGAACACTAACAGTGTACTTATCAGGGTCAGAGGTAAGAAACAAGTCAAGAGTGTTTTCTGCTCGACCTTCAACGTCCGATATTCGGGTGGGCTCGTTGACCAGCTGAGTTAGGTGGTTCAACTCAGCGAAGATTTCTGCACACACTCCATCGGGTGTTGTCTGGCCTGAATGTTGAAGCCATGAAGAATTGTGTACATTGAAATCGCCCGTAACAACGATTTCAGTGCGAGGATAGGACGAAACAATTCTTTGGATGGAGTCAGACAAAGCATCAAATTCACGAGAAGTTGATACTCTGTCTAAATTTTAAAAAAACAATACAAAAAATAAAAACGAACGAGCACAGACAGAACGGAGACGCACAACACAGGGGCAACCTTCCCCAACAAAGGTTCACTGACGTGGTAGATTAACGGAACTGCCAATCTATCCTGTATCAGACCGCATCTATCTAAAAAGAGGAATGCCTCTGGTGGAATGAAGCCGCTCAAGCGTGCACTTTCAAAAACTCGTCGTTCGGATAGAACGCCCCGAAAATTAAATTGTTGGTCGAAGACATGACATAGCTCTTGCAATGTGACCTCGAACGAGTTTTATCACGAAATTGTCAATTCTGTTGATTCGAGCCCCGTTGTATAGGACCTCGTTGGAATAGTAGTGCACGTAAGAAGATTCGGCTGTTCGATATAAGCCGGTACAGCGTCGTAAACACTGCCGCTCGAACACCCGAAACCTCTCCATCTGGGAAGGGGCAAAGTTGAACCACACAGGACAACCATAAACGATCATCGGCCGTATGAGGGCCATGTAGCAAATTACCTTCACTCTGGGGTCAAGCCGACTGCTAAAAAACAGCCGTTTCGTCAGAGCGAAGGCTCCTCGGGCCCTGGTCAGAGCAGCATTTATATGTCTGTCGAAATACAAATACTGATCTAACCAGATACCGAGGTACTTCACTACACTTTTGCTCGCTAATGGCTGCCCGTGAAGATCAACGATAACCATCTTGCGACAATTCTTGCACGTATCCCTCGTGGCCCTAGCCAACGGAGTCCGGAACAGAATTGTCTCCGACTTCTGGACATTTATTTTCAGTTTCCAGTCGTCGCAATATCGCTGAATCTTGTCGAAATCACGCTGCAAGAGAATTCTAATAACCTCAACCTTTCGGGCCGTTCTGTACGCAATTAGATCGTCGGCGTACGCAATTGCCTTTGTAAGACTACCTATCAGATCGCTGGTGTAAATGCTGAAGAGAATTGGCGAATTCACCGCTCCCTGTTGAAGACCATTTTTAATTAAGAATGTTGTGGTAGAAGTTACATTGCCACTTTTGACAACAAACTTTCTACCGTTAAGCATATCATACAGTATATACAACAATGGCTTGCTTATGCCAAGCCTGCTCAGTTTTAGGTAAAGACCCTCTAACCATACGGTGTCAAAGGCCTTTTCCAAATCAACCAGAACAGCACCTGTGCATTGTTGTTTTGATTTGTTCCATTGGATATCAGAAACGAGTTTAGACGCAGCATGAATTGTGTCATGACCCGCCTTGAACCCGAACTGTTTATCCGGAATTATTTTGTTGTCCACAGCCCACTTAGTCAGAGCCCTATTAATGATTTTTTCGAAAACTTTGCTGATGCTCGGAAGAAGACTTATCGACCGAAGATTTGACGGGTTGGAGTTGTCCTTTCCCTTTTTCGGGAGAGGATGAACCACAGCGGTCTTCCAATGCACTGGATAATATGCATTATTCAGTGCATTATTGAAAAGTGTGGTGTAAATGTCAATTGCCTCCATCGGTAAATGTCTTAGTACAACGTTGGATATACCATCGACACCTGCTGACTTTATTTTTTATTGAGTTGAAGATGAGCTGAAGCTCAACCTTCGTCACTAACAAGGGACTTGGTCCCGTTTGCTCGGCGATTATGGCATTTGCCAAGGAATCGTCATCGAACCGCATAAAACCGCGGTTCTCAGATCGCCAATGTGTTATATCATTTCGAAGGTAAAAGTGATTAAGTAGGGCTCTGTTTTCCAGGTCGTGGTTGGGGCGAATGCTAACATTCACCTTGTACACTTGCTGGAAAGCAGCTCCCACCGCCTCCACTTTTTCCTTCGGATCTTCAATTATATAAAAGTCATCGTCAAAGATGGCTTCTTCTGGATCTATTTGCGCTGTCATGAGTACGTCTCTGTTCTCTTCAGTTCTTTGGAGTTTCAGACAAGGAAGGTCATTGTCGTTCTTTTTCCTGAATATCTTGTTGATTTTAGGGAACATACTAGGGTCACTGGAATTAACTGACCGGATCTTGCGGTCCCAGTACTTGTTAATTGATAACCTGTAGTTCTCCTTAATCAACAGATTGACATTTTTTATTGACGACTTCAGTGTCCTAACCTCCAAGTCGTGTGGGTCTGTGAGTCGTCTGTACAAGTTTTTGAGTCTTGTCAGTAAGCCACTCTTGTGCCTACGTAGTGCGTCAATAGTCGCGTTTCTGTAAGCGTCCATTTGGTCCCGTTCTTTGTACTTTGGTATTGTCCGTTCCATTGTTCGTTTTATTGTTTCGTCCATCTGTTGTAAATGTTGGTCAATTTCTGTATTTGTCAGGTTTCTGTTGTTTGGTGGGGCTATGTCACTCGAACGAAGTTCTCTCGCTAAGGCGTTGGTGAAACGAGGCCAGCGCATCTTACTGTAATTGTAAGAGTGCACAGCAACGTATTCCTCCAACTCCACGCGTTCGTTCGGAATCTGAATTACAGCAGCCAGTCCGCAGTGATCACTGTCGTACTCGACTGTCTGTAAGCAGTTTCGAGGGTGATTACCCACTTTGTCTGTAACTGTCAGTCTTGTGTCGTACAACAAAAGATCCAGAAAGGAGTCGCTTCTTGGATACGATGGCTTTTCAGTAGCCAGCAGGTCGACGCCATATTCAACGCTGTTAAGATTCATCAAATTAAAAAGATGGTTACCTCTGGGATTACTATGTTGATTTCCCCAATCTTCATGTTTTGCGTTCAAATCACCGGCCAAGATGAAATAGTTTTCTTCCAAGCTCAGTTTCAGTTCCCTAAAAAGAATCTCGAGTTCTGAAGCAAAGTAAGTAACCTGCGGAGCTCCAGCCGCATAAGCCGCAATCATATACATCCGCTTCCCTTGAGTGAGAGAGATGCATACAACGCAAACTTCTAGCGTCTTGAGCTTTCGCAATTCATTGTTGTATATGACTTTATAATTAATGCCTTTTCGTATAAAGAGAGCGACACCGCCCCCTTGAGTGGAGTCGGGCCGGTCTCTTCTTACGATATTGTAATTTTTATGAGTCAATTTGTGTTTGTGGTTTAGCTTAGTTTCGCTAGCCATAAACACATCGGGACTGTAGTCTTTCAACAATTGGAACATATTGGCTCTTCGTTCTATCCTAATCAGTGAATTTACATTCACAGCTAGGACTTTTAGGCGCGTCTCCGGCAGCGCGCCCATTATGGTCTAAATTGCGCCAGGCCAGGCAACAAAGAGTAGAGATGGTCTACCCTTTTGCCTTGCTCCTTTATCTGACTTTGCAGTCCTGTAAGTTGACCTTGAATGTTCAACAACAAGGCTACAATGTCAGGCTGCACCTCTGGTGCCTTAGGCACAGGGGCCTTTGGGGCAACCGTTGGTGGAGCCTGTCTCGTGTTCCCATTCCCTGACACCATTTGGGCGTAGGAAAATTTGGGATCCACGAATTTTTGTGTAGGAGCCTGTCGAACTGTTCGACTTTCTTCGGCTTTTTGACTGGCCTGTTTTTGTTTGATTTGTTGGACCTTAGGGCAACCCCTATAGCTAGCCGGGTGCCCTTGGTTTCCACAAAGGACACACTTGAGCTGGGTCAAATCCTCAACCCGCTCATTCCCCAGCTTGCACTCTCCCTTGATGTGGGTTTCAGAGCACCTGACGCAGCGCAACTGCATATTGCAGTTGGCTCCGGCATGGCCGAACCTCTGGCACTTCGTACATTGCAAAATGTCGTCGTGCCTTTTTAATTTATCCCAGTGTACGGATTGATAGTCGAGGCGGTCGATTTTCCTCACACTCTCAAAACTACTTTGGGGCGATAATGTTACGAGGAACATTGGCAGCCTATACCCCCCTCGCCTGGACTTCACCGTAGTGAAAGGCTTGACCCCGATAAAATCGAGATCGTCAGTGGCTTTTTGATGGAGCTCAGCTAAGAGCTCCTCCGGTTCCGTGCAGGAACTTATGCCCTTCAGGAGGACCGTCTGAAATTTTTCACTTTTAGGCGTGAAGCTGAAGAACTCAGCTGTGGCCTCTTTCAGTAACCCTTTTACTAAGTTGTATTCGGCCAGTGAGAAGCACTGTACCGAATAATTCTTTTCTTTTTCGTTTAGGATTTTAATGAAAAAATTGCCCTTAGTGGCCGACTTACATACCTGTTTTATGTCGTCCAGGTCAACTCTATGGGTCCTTATTGGTGGTATTTTTTCTTTCTTGGCCTGTGGTTGTTTCTGGTGTTGCTGCTGATGTTTCTGCTGCTGCTTCTGTTGCTGTTGTTGATGTTGCTGCTGCTGCTGCTGCTGTTTCTGCTGCTCCTGCTGCCTTGGTTGTAGCTGTTGTTGTTGCTGTTGTTTGGCCTTAGCCGAAGTCGATGGGCCCTCGGACATTGGGCCTGTCACTGCTGATGGCCTCTTTTTATTTTGCTCCGCTCCTGTGTTTTTGGGAGCGGGCTTGAGTTGTGGCTGTTTTTGCTGCTGCGGTTGTTGTTGCTGTTCTTTTTGCTGCTGTTGTTTTTGGGCTGCCTCTTGCTTTCGGCGTGCCTCTTGTTTCAGCTTTAGCTGACTGAGGAGGGGCTCTATTTCCTGCTTGAGCTTGTTGAGGATTTGCTCGAACTGGCTGATGGCTGCCTGTTTGGCTTGCAGGGCCTGCACCAGTTCTGTTTCTTGGAGGTCCGCCTCTACCTCCTGAGCCTTCCTTGTCGGCGGGACTGGCTCTGGCTCCGAAAGGATTAAATCCCTATTCGTAGGCCTGAAGAGCCCCTCTCCACCTTCGGAAATGTATTCCGTTTTCTCAGACTCGGCGTAGTCTGAGAACTCACTTTCAGTGGTAAAGCCCCCTTTACCACTCTCTTCCATTTTTTTTTATTAGCCTGCCGCTTAGCCGAATTGGTTCTTTCAACCTTATTTGGGCTTTGTTTTTTAATTTTCTTTTTTGGTTTCTGGCCGTTGACTGGTCAGATGCCTGACCTGATGTTGTTGCGGTCGTTTGCGGTACCGCTGGTGGCACCACCGTAAGATCGCCTGATTTGTTGGCAGAGGTATCTTTCGATACCCCTGCTTTCCTCTCCTTCTCCATCTGCTTCTCTTCCCAATCAATAAAATCCACTATTTCACGATTGTGGAAAAAAGCATAAATATTTTTCGTAGACTCAGCCCGGGACTCGAACCCACGATCTCTGGCTTCGTCTTCGGACGCCACCTCCACTAGGCTACGATTAGTTAATGAAAACTGTGGCAAACTGCCTTGTTTAACCACTAAAACCTTACAAATGCAAGTTTATTTTTAATTAAAAGTCCACTACTTATCACTTCCAAACACTTGTTTTCACTTTGAAAGTCAAAGAACGACTGACTTCGGACGCCACCTCCACTGGGCTATCGATTGTTAATTTTGATGGTGGCAAACTGCCAACTTTACCTGTTATTTATCAATTGCACTAATTTAACTTTGAAATAAAATACAAAAATACACCTCTTCACACTTTGGAAGTCAAAGAACGACTGATTAAATCACGCACTTGCTAACTCGCCTACGCAAGGCCTTAAAAATTGGATAACAAAAATGTAGTTGAATAAAACAAAGAAGAAGGAATTAATTTAATGAAACAAAGAAAGTAGGGGAAAATTAAATAGGAAGTAATTGAAAACAAAAAGCACTCACACATGGACAAGGGAACACTTTGGAAAAAACAAAAATACTGAACACCTTACCGGGGAGAACTTTTGTTTCAAACTAAATATCACAAAATTCAACAAAATTTGGATTTGATTAAAATGCTATTGTAACACAAAATTTTATTTAGTTATTAAATAAAACAAAATAAAGTTCACTTATTCAGTGAAACTTAACACCACTACAAATATTTAAACACGATTTATATTATAAAAATAAAGAAAAGATAGAGCCTATAAAAACACGACTAAAGATTAGAACCAGATTCAAGCAATGCGGTGGTATACCAGCCGGTTCCAATGAATTTTAAAATTCAATTGGATAATTCATTGCCTCATCTTGATTCATAACACTGTCAATTGATTTATATGTCGTGACTACACCTGGCAGTTTCGCTTGAATTTGAAAATTAATGACATTGATATGAATGTTCTTCGGTGCTAAAATGGCCCGTTCTCTCAACCAATCATGATTTCTGTAATTCTGAAGAATATTCGGAAAAACATATTCAATGAACTCATCTATAGATTGCGCAATTGTACAAACATTTTTCGGTAAAGTGATCAATCCGTTGGTACTGTCGATTGGTATTTTGCCATCACCAATTTCTAACAATTGTTTTGAAAACTCATGGGCAGTTGCATCATTATGTAGGTGAATACGCATATTAATGTTCAGTGTCAATTTTCGTATAATCTCCAAAGAACTGGTAGTCTTCATTCCTAAAGCAGGGAAACCCTCCCACGTTAACCCTAAAGATCTACGACCAATCAGCCATCATCCTTCCTTCTTAAAACCTTGGAAAGATTGATTGAAATTTACATCAGACATAACTTAAAACCATGTCTCATGTCCACAGCTCAACATGCTTACTCTAAGGGAAAATCAGTAGAAACAGCACTTCATTCGCTGGTACGTAGTATTGAATATTCCCTCGAATACAAAGAATATAACCTAGTAGCTTTCCTAGATATTGAAGGAGCTTTCAACAACGTCAGTTACCAGGCGATCACAACAGCAATGGATAAGCTAAAATTAGAGAAATCGCTCATAGATCTTATAAGTCTCATGCTCAAAAGCAGGACAATAACTTCTAGCATGAGAAGTTTTACTACCACCAGATCGGTGAATCGAGGTACCCCCCAAGGTGGGGTCCTTTCGCCTCTTTTATGGAACATGGTTGTAAACGACCTACTAACATCATTGGAAGCAGAGAGTTTCAGGGTGATTGCCTGTGCTGACGACGTTGCAATATCTGTATCTGGGAAACACCCCCAAGTTCTCTCGGAACTCCTACAAAATGCCTTAAATAGGCTAACAAAATGGGCTAAGCAATGTAGCTTGGACGTCAATCCACATAAAACAGAACTAATACTCTTTTCGAGAAGGTACAAAATTCCTCAGATTAGCCCACCCAAGATTAAAGGAATACCATTAAGCTTTTCCGACCAAGCTAAATATTCAGGCCTCATTTTAGACAAAAAACTAAATTGGAAGGCAAATATTGATGAAAGAGTAAAAAAGGCTACTGTAGCGCTTTTTACTTGTAAAAAGGCCATAGGATCAAAATGGGGCTTCTCCCCAAAAATAACCCACTGGCTATACACTTCGGTAATCAGACCGATACTCATTTATAGATTTGTCGTTGGTGGACCGCACTGGACAAGATGGTTAATCTAAATAAGCTCATCAAAGTCCAGCGGTCAGCAGGTATGTGCATCACAGGAGCACTTCGCTCAACACCAACCGCAGCACTGGAAGTGCTTTTAAACCTAACACCTCTTGACATCTTCTTCAAAATGGTGGCAGCCAACTCATGTGTGAGGCTTAGAGCCACCTCTCAATGGAACAGTAACAATACTGGACATACTACTATTCTAGACAATTTCAGATCTATCCCAGATCGCTTAGACTATACCACCCCAAAAATGGTATTCGGTAAAACCTTCCATGTGTCCATCCCTTCAAGATCCTCCTGGGAAGAAGAGAGATCCCTGGAAGACAATGCGGTACATTTCTATACAGACGGTTCAAAGACCGATTACGGAGTTGGAAGTGGTATCTATTCGGAACAACTGAATCTCAGTCTATCATAAGACTTCCCAATCAATGTAGTGTATTCCAGGCAGAAGTAATGGCGATTAAAGAGGAATTATCCTGGCTCAAAGAAAACATTATATCTTGCAAGGATATACGAATCTTCTCGGACAGCCAAGTCGCTCTTAAATCTCTCGCGTCTGTCTCCACAAACTCTCAAATAGTCCACGATTGTCGATCATCTGAATGAGATGACGGAACAGTTTAATATTCACCTCATTTGGGTGCCGGGTCACAGAGACATTCCGGGAAATTGCAAAGTCGATGAGCTCGACAAAAACGGAACACGCCTAATGTTAGACAAAAACATAACATAGGAACACCACTTGCTACATGCAAATATCTTCTCAAACAATATGCTCTAGAATCAACAAATGCTAGATGGTCACAGAGTACCACCTGCCTAGCAACCAAGCAAATATGGCCAAGCATAGACTTAAAACGGCCAAAAGGCTTGATATCCCTGAGCAGACAAAATATAAGCTCTACAATTGGAGTAATAACAGGACACTGCCTCATAGGAAGACATGCTCTGAGGCTAAGGTTCTACACAAATGACTTCTGTAGAAGCTGCATGGACGAGGAGGAAGAGGAAACAGTCCAACACCTTCTATGTACATGTCCAGCACTCTCCATTAGAAGGAATAACTTTCTCGGTAACCCCTTCTTCGATAATACCAGTGAACTGGCAACGATTGACACAAAATGTCTCTCTAACTTCATTAAAAGTACAAAATGGTTTGTTTAAGTTCATTACTCTCCCATGAGTAACCTCATTAGTGGTATCACAATGGACCCTTGAGGTCTAGGTGAATCAATGACATCTGGACAGCCACTCCAACCTAACCTAACCTAACCTCCAAAGAACTGATGACTTCAAACAGGCGTTTATTTCATCAGCAGGAGTTGATCGAGGAATGACAGGCAATGTTTGACGAAAGTCCCCTGACAGCATAATCAGAGCACCACCAAAAAGCTGTTGATTACCGCGTAAATCTTGCATTGTTCGATTAAATGCTTCTATTGATTTTATATTCGCCATTGTGCACTCATCCCATAAAATAATTGACATTAATCGCAGAACTTTTGCCATAGCAGAATTTCTCAAAATATTGCAAGTTGTAGTTTCAATCACCTGTACATTCAATGGCAATTTTAATGCAGAGTGTGCGGTCCGACCAACTTCTAATAATGTAGCAGCGATTCCCGAAAATGCAAGTGCCAATGCAAATTTTTGACAGAACTAACGTCATTTTTTTTTTCTTCGATTGTTTTGCCAAAGGTTCAAATTGGCTTTTAAGTATTAGTACAAATTGTTTGTATATGGGAGTATAGAAAGATGTTGATTTTACACTTTTTCAGGATTTTTTTTTAATTTTCTCTACGTACAAACCTTCTCTGGACTTCCACGAATAATTCAAGACCAAAATTAGCCAAATCGGTAAAGGCATTGTTGAGTTATAACATTACAATGAAAAGTGGCATTGATTTTTATATATATAGATTGTAATAATGATAATCATTTTAAGGGGGTATTCTAGTGTAGAGACATGAATTTCGCCCGGTTTTTGAAGCGTTGTATAAAGGAAACAAAAAATATTTTTACTATCAATTTTTTTATCATTTGTTTATTGATTTGTTGTTCATACATAAAAAAATTAATTAAAAAAAAAATTAAATTAACAAAGTTACAAGCAGTCAAAGTAGGGGGTCTAAATAAAAGAGGGTGTCCTGGCGTGCATCCTACCAACCCTCCTGGTGATCTGAAAAACAAAAACCAGACGGATTCTTAATTATTATAGATGTCGCTATTGTTTCACCCTTGGATAAGTTAAAAAAAAAACTTTTTAACAAAATGGCAGCAGTTTGAAAAAAAAATTGTTCTTGTTGCATATTTTTCAACAATTCCGAATTTTTTAAAAATACTAAATGAGAAGTTATATTTTTGAGCAAGGACCACACGATAAAGAGATGTATAAAGAACATCCTCTCCAAATTTGAAGTAAATCGGTTTATTAGAACTCGATATATCCTTACCGCCAGCTCGGAAAAAGTAGTTTCGAGAAAAACGCGTTCAGAGTTTTGAGACAAGTTTTCAATTTTACTTATAGAATGATACAGAATACGTACATATAATTATAACTTCAAAAATAAACACGTTGTCAGAGCTAGCACTTCCACTCAGTATAAAGGTTGCCACAAAAGTAACTTAAAATGAAACTAAAAGGACAAAACAGTTTCTATGACCTTCAAAACCAGTTTCTATGACCTCAATTAATTTTTGAAATAATAGGAATATTAAAAAATCCTTTTAAACGCATATTCTTGAATGTCTAAACTTTGGAAATATGAAAAAAAAAATAGGATAGGATTTAAGTTTAGATTCTATTTCATTAATACTCGTATAATTCTTATATAGGAATTTATTAAGAACTTTAAAATTCTTCTCCAAATTAAAGTAATCTGTACGGAGATTGACATTTCGTGAAAGTTTGTGTGCTTTATTTTTTTTATTATAAATTAATAAGCTTTCTGTTATACCAAGGAAGTTTAGATGTGTTGAAACATTTAATTTTAGGCACGTATAGATCAATACCCTCTCTCAGGTAGTTTAAGGAATTGTTTTAGGAATCTGATAAATTTTGACAGTCAATCGTGCCTGGTGACAACGAAAAGTTGTTAATATAACTCGAAAAGTTATTAAAATCAGCTTATATTTAATTCGATCTTGATTTGGTTCAAAGAAATTAATGACATTGAATTCAAAAGTAAAACCTACACGGTGAATTAAATTTGAAAAATATTAAAAAGGCTATTATTGACTGATACTCAAAGTTCTTTATCTACAAATAACAAATCAAGTCTTCTTTCTAGACTGTTTTTTATTTGTTAATTTGAACTAAATCAAAAGAGGTCAAAGAATCAACAACTAAAGATTCATTTTCAAGGTTAATACAAAGATTAGGCAGATAAAAATCACCAAGAATTATAACATGTTGATCGTTTTTTAGTTTAGAATGATAAAAAATACAATTATTTATGTGACTAATATAATTCTAACAAGCTATTGGGTGAAATGTAGCTTAAAAATATAAAAACCTTCTTGCAACTATTTTATGATACCTTTATTATAATTTGGTCCACACCAAATGAAAAATAATATAAGAAAATGATAAAATAAATACTTTTTGTCAATGCGATTTTATATTAATTTTTAAACTAAGACTATAATCGACACTTTCTTAAAATAAATTATTTATTTAAATGCAGGCCTTCACAAGCCAAACTAAATAGTATAAAGGATCTTGAAATTGTATCACTTTTACCGTAATATATATAAGAACGTGACGAATAAGAAACAATTTTTTTTCAAAGGAGTGAAAATTGGATAAGAGCAAGTAGGACAAAATAATCTTTATTTGAGCTCAAGGCACTTCTTGCCAACATAATAAGATATTGTTTATTTCTCGTTTTTATAGTCTGGATACCCAATAAGAGGCATCTCTGCTCATATCAAGGCATTGATTATTGTCATTAAAGGTTTTATGTGTACAAAGCTTGAATTCGACTGTAAACAGAAAATCATCAGAATTTTGTATCCAAGACGAAAGATAATGTATTTAGTTATGGATAAAACTTTAAAACCAAAAAAGTTGCCTAGCTTACCAGGCTATAATAAAACTTTTTTACGACGACTCATTTACGTAAAATGATCGAAGAAGCAAGACTTGTTTTAGTAAATGATTACATCTTCGAATGCATAGCTATACTTTTGTAATGTCCTTCGTAAGCTTTATTATTAATAATTTAACAGACATATCCAGTTGCATTCCTCCCCTTAAATAGTTTAATCATAACACTCGCATTTCTAGGCATGCTCATTAGTTTACTCTTGAGTACAACCTTGGTCGTACCATGAAGTACTGAGTTTTTTTTCTTAAACGTACTAGTGAAAGTGGAATGCATTTACCACGCTAGGTCTTTCTTCGTCGTTGCAATGCTTGAGAATCCAAAACCAATGTACACCTACATCTCCTTTTTTTTGTCTTAATTAAATGAGTATACAAATCTTATCCAAGTTTTCAACGTTTTTAATTATTTGCATAGCAATTAAATTTAAATTATTCATCGCAATCTGTTCTGAATACCTGAAACATACCTGACCTCCTCAATAAACGCAAAGCACGCAAACATTACACATTGCTATGTATAAATTTATATTAAAATGCCTTCATAAATATAGAACTTACCATATTCTTAGATCTCATTACGTTTCACGAAAGACTTATTACCCAGACGGCAGAATTATGTATACTACAGAACTTGGCTCCTTTTTTTTAAATTTAAGTTATTGGTTTTTTGGTTCCCATGCTGAAAGTTAGTTGGAAATATCAAAAAACAATTTCAGAAATCAATATTTATATTTAGTACTTTCCTACGATGAGATTTCCCATATACTATACACCTTAAATTTGATAATTTTCCTTTAATTGTCTACTTTTCAGACAGCGGTATTTTATAAAGGTTGTTTCTTTAGAGGGTTTAAAGTATTAAGTTGGCAACGCTATTTTAACTAGCGGCCATTTTCTCAGCTGTCAAGTGATTTGTTTTTAGTTTGGTTCAGAATTTCAACATGAATACAATAATTTCTCAAAAAACGTTTCCAAACTGTCCAAATTTATTTTGAAAATTCTGTTTTTTTTTTGTCATAAGAGAATATTGCTTATATAAGAAGTTGATTTTTGGTGGAACAATTGGTTCGTACAGAACGTTATTGGACTGTACAGAACGTTACAGTCAATGAAGACCGCTACAAAGCCATGATTACAGGCTTTTGCTTTCATAAACTGAATAACCAATTTCAATGTACGGACCCGTTAATTTTCTTCTAAGATTGTGTGATTTTACGCCGCCGCTTGACTATTTTTTGTGGGGGTATGTGATGTTGCTTGTCTACGCCACAAATGTTGAAAAAAGTAATTTCCAGCCGTTTAAGTTATGTACCAGAAATCATATTTAAATTATAATGCCATAACGCATAAAGTAAATTTCATGTCAATATCTAAATATCTTTACATTTTGAAGTTCTATAACTCTAAAAACAACCATTAATACGCACTGTATAGGGTATTTCTCAGAATTGAATACACTACAGAAGTAATAGTTTTTTTTTTCCTAAAATTCTCGTTTATTTTTCATTATCTGGCAGAACAACTTAAGAAACGTAAAGGACAGCTTTATAGAAAATTTCATTTTCTACACAAAAGTCCAGAAAAGTCAAGCCGATAAGGATTGATATTTTTTGAGACATAAGACTCCGCGAACATAAGAATTGTATGAATTCTATTAAATTTGAAAGCAATTAAATTTTAACATTCTGCAAAAAAGCATTTAATTTAATTAGTATGTTATACTAGCGGCCCGGTACGTGCTTCGCTACGTATAAGGCATAGTAATAAAAAAAATGATTATTAAGTTCATTTATTCAAACAAAAAAATATGTTAAATTGCTAGCTATTTAAAAGTCCAAATGACCCAAATGATATATTGTTTATATTATATTTATCAGCAAAGAGTAAAAAATAAAAAAGAATTGGGTACTCTTACTATGGTGGGTCTATATGGGTTAGTCTAAAACAGTTGGATAAACAATATTTTTTGTTTTTCCATTTTGAGCATGAATAAATAAACAGTTGGGGGTACCGACTCTGGAACAGGCAACATAAAGTTGGCCATGTGAAAAACATGATTTCTCCAAATTGACACCACAAACGTGAAGTTTTTGCCCTTGGGCCTTATTTATGGACATCGCAAATGATAAACGCACAGGATATTGTAATCTTTTGAATTCAAATGGCATATCAGTTGGAATCATAGGGATACGCGAAATCAAACACACTTCTCCTTTTGATTTACCAGTTAAGATTGCAGCTTCAATCAAATTTGGCAATAACTTTTTCACTGCCAATCTGGTGCCATTACACAGTTTTGGTGGATTAATATTTCGCAATAATATAATCAAAGAACCAATTTTCAGATTCAAGCAATGCGGTGGTATACCAGCCGGTTTCAATGAATTTTAAAATTCAATTGGATAATTCATTGCCTCATCTTGATTCATAACACTGTCAATTGATTTATATGTCGTGACTACACCTGGCAGTTTCGCTTGAATTTGAAAATTAATGACATTGATATGAATGTTCTTCGGTGCTAACATGGCCCGTTCTCTCAACCAATCATGATTTCTGTAATTCTGAAGAATATTCGGAAAAACATATTCAATCAACTCATCTATAGATTGCGCAATTGTACAAACATTTTTCGGTAAAGTGATCAATCCGTTGGTACTGTCGATTGGTATTTTGCCATCACCAATTTCTAACAATTGTTTTGAAAACTCATGGGCAGTTGCATCATTATGTAGGTGAATACGCATATTAATGTTCAGTGTCAATTTTCGTATAATATCCAAAGAACTGGTAGTCTTCATTCCTAAAGCAGGGAAACCCTCCCACGTTAACCCTAAAGATCTACGACCAATCAGCCATCATCCTTCCTTCTTAAAACCTTGGAAAGATTGATTGAAATTTACATCAGACATAACTTAAAACCATGTCTCATGTCCACAGCTCAACATGCTTACTCTAAGGGAAAATCAGTAGAAACAGCACTTCATTCGCTGGTACGTAGTATTGAATATTCCCTCGAATACAAAGAATATAACCTAGTAGCTTTCCTAGATATTGAAGGAGCTTTCAACAACGTCAGTTACCAGGCGATCACAACAGCAATGTATAAGCTGAAATTAGAGAAATCGCTCATAGATCTTATAAGTCTCATGCTCAAAAGCAGGACAATAACTTCTAGCATGAGAAGTTTTACTACCACCAGATCGGTGAATCGAGGTACCCCCCAAGGTGGGGTCCTTTCGCCTCTTTTATGGAACATGGTTGTAAACGACCTACTAACATCATTGGAAGCAGAGGGTTTCAGGGTGATTGTCTGTGCTGACGACGTTGCAATATCTGTATCTGGGAAACACCCCCAAGTTCTCTCGGAACTCCTACAAAATGCCTTAAATAGGCTAACAAAATGGGCTAAGCAATGTAGCTTGGACGTCAATCCACATAAAACAGAACTAATACTCTTTTCGAGAAGGTACAAAATTCCTCAGATTAGCCCACCCAAGATTAAAGGAATACCATTAAGCTTTTCCGACCAAGCTAAATATTTAGGCCTCATTTTAGACAAAAAAACTAAATTGGAAGGCAAATATTGATGAAAGAGTAAAAAAGGCTACTGTAGCGCTTTTTACTTGTAAAAAGGCCATAGGATCAAAATGGGGCTTCTCCCCAAAAATAACCCACTGGCTATACACTTCGGTAATCAGACCGATACTCATTTATAGAGTTGTCGTATGGTGGACCGCACTAGACAAGATGGTTAATCTAAATAAGCTCATCAAAGTCCAGCGGTCAGCAGGTATGTGCATCACAGGAGCACTTCGCTCAACACCAACCGCAGCACTGGAAGTGCTTTTAAACCTAACACCTCTTGACATCTTCTCCAAAATGGTGGCTGCCAACTCATGTGTGAGGCTTAGAGCCACCTCTCAATGGAACAGTAACAATACTGGACATACTACTATTCTAGACAATTTCAGATCTATCCCAGATCGCTTAGACTATACCACCCCAAAAATGGTATTCGGTAAAACCTTCCATGTGTCCATCCCTTCAAGATCCTCCTGGGAAGAAGAGAGATCCCTGGAAGACAATGCGGTACACTTCTATACAGACGGTTCAAAGACCGATTACGGAGTTGGAAGTGGTATCTATTCGGAACAACTGAATCTCAGTCTATCATAAGACTTCCCAATCAATGTAGTGTATTCCAGGCAGAAGTAATGGCGATTCAAGAGGCATTATCCTGGCTCAAAGAAAACATTATATCTTGCAAGGATATACGAATCTTCTCGGACAGCCAAGCCGCTCTTAAATCTCTCGCGTCTGTCTCCACAAACTCTCAAATAGTCCACGATTGTCGATCATCTCTGAATGAGATGACGGAACAGTTTAATATTCACCTCATTTGGGTGCCGGGCCACAGAGACATTCCGGGAAATTGCAAAGTCGATGAGCTCGACAAAAACGGAACACTTCTGCCTAATGTTAGACAAAAACATAACATAGGAACACCACTTGCTACATGCAAATATCTTCTCAAACAATATGCTCTAGAATCAACAAATGCTAGATGGTCACAGAGTACCACCTGCCTAGCAACCAAGCAAATATGGCCAAGCATAGACTTAAAACGGCCAAAAGGCTTGATATCCCTGAGCAGACAAAATATAAGCTCTACAATTGGAGTAATAACAGGACACTGCCTCATAGGAAGACATGCTCTGAGGCTAAGGTTCTACACAAATGACTTCTGTAGAAGCTGCATGGACGAGGAGGAAGAGGAAACAGTCCAACACCTTCTATGTACATGTCCAGCACTCTCCATTAGAAGGAATAACTTTCTCGGTAACCCCTTCTTCGATAATACCAGTGAACTGGCAACGATTGACACAAAATGTCTCTCTAACTTCATTAAAAGTACAAAATGGTTTGTTTAAGTTCATTACTCTCCCATGAGTAACCTCATTAGTGGTATCACAATGGACCCTTGAGGTCTAGGTGAATCAATGACATCTGGACAGCCACTCCAACCTAACCTAACCTAACCTCCAAAGAACTGATGACTTCAAACAGGCGTTTATTTCATCAGCAGGAGTTGATCGAGGAATGACAGGCAATGTTTGACGAAAGTCCCCTGACAGCATAATCAGAGCACCACCAAAAAGCTGTTGATTACCGCGTAAATCTTGCATTGTTCGATTAAATGCTTCTATTGATTTTATATTCGCCATTGTGCACTCATCCCATAAAATAATTGACATTAATCGCAGAACTTTTGCCATAGCAGAATTTCTCAAAATATTGCAAGTTGTAGTTTCAATCACCTGTACATTCAATGGCAATTTTAATGCAGAGTGTGCGGTCCGACCACCTTCTAATAATGTAGCAGCGATTCCCGAAAATGCAAGTGCCAATGCAATTTTTTGACGTCACTTTTTTTGTCTTCGATTATTTTGCCAAAGGTTCAAATTGGCTTTTAAGTATTAGTACAAATTGTTTGTATATGGGAGTATAGAAAGATGTTGATTTTACACTTTTTCAGGATTTTTTTAAAATTTTCTCTACGTACAAACCTTTTCTGGACTTCCACGAATAATTCAAGACCAAAATTAGCCAAATCGGTAAAGGCATTGTTGAGTTATAACATTACAACGAAAAGTGGCATTGATTTTTATATATATAGATTGTAATAATGATAATCATTTTAAGGGGGTATTCTAGTGTAGAGACATGAATTTCGCCCGGTTTTTGAAGCGTTGTATAAAGGAAACAAAAAATATTTTTACTATAAATTTTTTTATCATTTGTTTATTGATTTGTTGTTCATACATAAAAAAATTAATAAAAAAAAAAATTAAATTAACAAAGTTACAAGCAGTCAAAGTAGGGGGTCTAAATAAAAGAGGGTATCCTGGCGTGCATCCTACCAACCCTCCTGGTGATCTGAAAAACAAAAACCAGACGGATTCTTAATTATTATAGATGTCGCTATTGTTTCACCCTTGGATAAGTTAAAAAAAAAAAAACTTTTTAACAAAATGGCAGCAGTTTGAAAAAAAAATTGTTCTTGTTGCATATTTTTCAACAATTCCGAATTTTTTAAAAATACTAAATGAGAAGTTATATTTTTGGGCAAGGACCACACGATAAAGAGATGTATAAAGAACATCCTCTCCAAATTTGAAGTAAATCGGTCTATTGGAACTCGATATATTCTTACGGCCAGCTCGGAAAAAGTAGTTTCGAGAAAAACGCGTTCAGAGTTTTGAGACAAGTTTTCAATTTTACTTATAGAATGATACAGAATACGTACATATAATTATAACTTAACTTGACAACTATTTTTCTTTGTTGTTTATACCATCATTGACACATTTAAGTTCTCCATAAGTCTGTGCATAGCAAATCTGACATTGTTTAACAACTAAATGACGATAGATGTTTAAGCAGATTTACCAAATATGTATTTTCTTTATACAACAAAATATTTACTATATTTACTTTTTTTTATTTTTTGTTATGAATTCGTATTTGGTATATGCATAATTTATTAATTGTATTTTTTCCAAACATATAGAGCTACGAGCAAATAATTCGAAATGATATTTCGACGCATTAAAATGGTCTGCGAAAAATGCGTCTTTTTAATTGTTTTTAATGTGGGTTTCTTGTTAGCTTAACAGTTAAGGTAATATTGGCTATCTGGAATTACTGTTTGGAGTAACAGATTAGCTAAATTTTGAGAATAGTTAAACTTGAAAGAGCGGATAATGGGAAACGAAAGTTATTTAAACATAAGATTTTTGTTAAATCAAAACAATTTTTGCTGAGCTATTGGTTCAAAGATCAATACTATTTTCTTGAACAAAATATTTCTATGGTAACAAAAAAAAATTCACATTAAAAAATCTAAAGAAAAAATCAGATCGGAGCGTTTTTCACAGATCATTTTTATTCTTCGAAATATTATTTCTCATTTTTTGCTCGCAGCTGTTCATTCTATATGGATTTATGTGATAATCTATATTTATTTTATAAACATATGCTTGTCATTTGTATCATGTCAATCAAAATCAAAACATTTAACTCATTCGTCATTGTTTCAATTGATCAAATTTCAATAAATTTTTCAATAACATTTCACAAGTTAAAATAAGAAAGATAAATATTCAACCATGTTTCGAATTTTTAACCTGATCGCCAAACTTTAATTTTCAATTACATTTCAACAACCTTCAATCTCTACTTTTTTACTACCCTTAAATGTTTTGTTTTCGTGAAAGGCAAACAATACTACTACTCGAGTGATGTAGTAAGCTGCCTACAACTACTAGTTACGCTCTAAGTGATTATCCAGAGCACACAATTTAGTTAAAAAGATACCATTAACAAAATTTGAAGCAGCCAGTTTAAAAGGCTTGATTTGCTTTTTCTGCAACCCGACAACAAATTGACTGTTTTTCATTTTTTTTTACATATGCATGCAAACATATGTGTTTCAGTAAATATATGGGTGATTATACAAAAGTTGGGTAACTTTTGAGGATATTTTGTTTACGATAGTTTTTAAATCAAACTTCTATAAATTCGGGTGTATATGATAGCTAATCTAATTAATATATTGTTCCCAATCGGGCCAGTCACTTTTTTGAGTACATTGTAAGATATTTAAAAAATTTCAGAATTTGACTGCCAGAGGACTGACGAATGATAATGAAATTTAATACAAATTAGTAAAAATCTCTTAGGATTTAATAATGATCACTTAAAATCACTTAGTAACAATTAAAAATAATTATTAATATGTAATACTGGGAGAAAATACTACATCAGTTTTCAAAACAGACTTTTGACATTTAACGCAACGTTATTCACTTATCTTTTACTACTTTCACATAGTTTTACTAAATATTTCAAAGTAATCAACAAACAAAATCTAACAATATTCATCTTAAAAGTACTAATGATCAAGAAATGAAGAACAATAACAATTTACCTGACACAGAACTGACGCCACCACTACTGACGAAAAAGACGAAATTCGAGATTATAATCTGGACTAATGTTTTTTTTTTTTGTAATTTCAAATATCAACAAACTACATTTTAACAAATCAAAGTCGAATACGAATAAATAAAAAATAAACTTTAGATTAACAAAAAAATAACGACTCACAAACATAACCCAAACTCTGGTACAGTTATGGTGGCCGTCAAATTGTGCGACCCGCAACTAACTTTATTACCAACATTAAAATTTAAAGTGGGATTTGACGTTGAGTCAGCGATATTTCGCACGAATTTTAAATTCAAATAACTCACAAGAAACTGACGAATAAAACTGAACACAAAATTTCTTATTTTTTTAAATAAAGTGGAGAAGACTGCATTATGAAAGTTGTAGTATATATTAAACTATATACATCGCAGATTGTATTAATTTAATAAGTTTTCTCAAATCAATGATAATGTTTAATAGACAATTACTTAATGGCTGGTTTTCAGGGTTGTGACCTGCCAGAGGACTGACGTTTTAAGAACTAATTGTGTTTTTTTAATAACTTGTATTCAAAATGAAGAACTGAAATTGGGTGACTAAATAAAGGTCTTTCCATTGTTTTAAAATAAATTGCAATCTCAATAAAATATAATCAGACTTTGTATATATTGGTTGATGACATCGAGTTACCCAACTTTTGTATAATCACCCATATACATATATGTTTATTTTGTATATACATTTATGAATCTATATTCATTTAAATTATACGAATTCATTACTTAATATTTTTTCATTGCGTTATGGACACAATATATTACTTGTTATACATTTCCTTTACAGTGAATAGTGTTTAAAAAGATGCTCTTAAAATCAATACATTTATTTTTTAACTGTTCTTGTTTTGTCTTTTCTTTCTTTGGCGATTTGGATATCATTGATCTAAAAAAAGCGGGCTTTGTTCCAATAACAACAATAGCATCAAATTTCAATTTAATTCCAAGGGGTTGCTACGGCAAAGGAAAAATAGTACAGTGAGTTTTGGATCAAACCAATGCCATCCGGCATCATCTATTTCTTCGTCAATAACAAACCAACAGCAGCCAAACTTTCAAGTTGGACAATCATCATCAGTAGAAGACACCGAACGCGCTTCGGATCAACATCAAAATCAAAGTTCACAACACCTTCATTCAGAGCACATAAATAATTTTGTATACTTTGAAAAACAAAAGAGCAATTCATCTTTGCCACCATCGACAAGTGGTATTCTTTCAGCAGCATTTGCTACAGTCAGCTCATTAAAAAATTCAACAAACCATAAGCCAACAGCGGCCATAACGGGAAATCTGTTGAGCCGAGTTTTATTGGAATTCTCTTCGGCGACCCGATCAATTGCTAATACCAACGATAATCTAAGTAATAGTGTTGCTAGCACAACTGCTTCAATTAGCAGTGTAGGCACCACAATATCCATTGGTAGTGAGGCCGCTGAAGAATCATCCAATAATTTGATTTCTGTTTTAAGAACTGAAAGTGAAATAAACAATCAACCAATATTGAATGGGGTTAGGGAATTCAATCTTAATAATAATTACAACAACTATATTTATACCCAACAACAGCTACACCATCAAGCACATCATAGCAAAAGCAATAAAACCTCTCCAGTTAAATTAGTTCAAAGACAGAATTCTGTGCCTTCAAGAGGCAGTATTAGCTGTGGGGGAGGAGGGAACACAGTGAAAAGTATCATTGACTTACGTTCCAAGGTGAGGCCCACAACTTTAGATTCTAGTAGTGGTAATAGCAATCCAAATTCCTTATCAACAAATGCATCAAATCTTAGGCTTTCCGAAGAAAAAAAATCTGTAAGCAGTCGCAGGACTCTTTCAGAACAGTTTTCATCAAACGAATGTGGTGCTTCGTCACGTAAAATTGATGTAAAATACGTCACTGGTAAATTTGTACCAAAAAAAAATCAGGATATGTTTCAAGATAAAAAAGCCAAAGAAAAAAACTGCGCCTTATCTATAGGGGGAGGGGACCTAAAACGAAGTGAAGATGATAATACTGTCAGTAGATGTGATGATTCAAAATTTGCACACACATTATCACCTAAAGTTGTATCAACAAATGTGCCAAAACCTATTTCAGACACAGCAGTAACCCAAAATCTACCATTAATTACAGCTCTAACATCGACTGAAACCACACCAACAAAAAAAAACAATGTTAAATCGGATACAGGGTTTAAAGTCTTTCCATCTAGAAGTAGTTGTTGTGAAGATGTCGGTGATGAAGTAAAAGGTGGTAACGTTGCTGGTGGTAATAGCAACATACCCACCACTGCTAGCATTCTTGACGCATTTAGTGATAAAACTTCCCTCGTTCCTATGCCAATGTTAAAGCCTCCTTCTTCAAGCTTAGCTGTTACAACATCTTCAGCGGCAACGTCAACGGCCGTAGAAATATTTCGTCCAAACAATCGTTTTGTACGAAAGTCAGTCGATAACAACTTCTCGCAATTCTCGAAAGGTGGAAATTTTTTCTTAGACTCTGCTGATATTGAGACAGAATTTCCAAGGGATTACGATGACAATATTGAAATATTATCACGTGAAGCTGAACACTTGGAGGAGCAGTTTCATAAGGTGGGAGAGTCTGACAGTCTTTCATTTGAAGATCCAGATAAAATTCCCGAAGATCGACTGAAAAAACAAAGCAAGCCACTAGACGATGAAGACGACGAACCAATTGGAATGTCACCGTGTGGTCGATTTTTCAAATACGACAAAGAAGTTGGTAGGGGTTCATTTAAGACTGTGTTTCGTGGTTTAGATACGCAAACTGGAGTTGCAGTAGCTTGGTGTGAATTATTAGTAAGTTTTTAGGAATAAAGCCAAAAAATATATATACAAATAATAATACACATACCTGCGGTCAAAAAATAGCATTGATTTTTCAAATAATATCCAATTTTAAATAAAACACGTTTCTTGTAGTTTATTTTTTTTTTTAATTTTTATATTATGTACCCAAACCTTTTCTTTGATAAAAGCACATAAGCTATTTGTGGGATTTAGATCGGGAGACTGAGCAGGCCATTCCATAAGGTCAATGTTCTTATCTCGAAAACCATTGCTTGTCTTTTCTATAAATGCAGTCTCATAATCTGGAGCTGTTTTTCTTACTATTGTGTTGGCTCAGAATTATCAAAGATCAGCGCCAATGTACAAATAAAGAAGAAAACCTGATGCTACCATACATTGACGACGAGATGCCACTCTTATATGACCCAACCCACACGAATATAAATCACTGTTATTTTTGGACCGCAACCGTATTTAAAATAATTATAATATAACATATATATATATAATATATATTTATACATATATAATATATATATATATAATATATATATATAATATATATATAATATATATTTATAAATATATAATATATATTTATATATATATAATATATATTTATATGTATTTAATATATATTTATATATAATATATATCAAACAAAATCATATATATTTTTATTATTTTCACAGGATAAAAAAGTAAATAAGGCTGAACGTAATCGTTTTCGTGAAGAAGCTGAAATGCTTAAAAAACTACAACATCCGAATATTGTGCGGTTTTACAATTACTGGGAGGCAAATGTAGGAAAAAGAAAAAATATAGTTCTAGTCACTGAATTGATGCTTTCAGGAACACTAAAAGCGTAAGTATTTGATTTAAACTGAACTCTGAAAAACTAAATAATTCTATAGAAATTGTTTCTTATACAATGATTTGCAAAGTTTCTTGATAGTGCGCTATAAACAAACATATTTGAAGCTTTATTATTCTCATTTTAATCAATGTTTAAATTTGTGTACTTATTTCTTAATTTTCTAATCCAACAGATATTTACGACGATTTAAGAAAATAAATCCAAAAGTTTTAAAATCATGGTGCCGTCAAATCTTGAAAGGCTTACATTTCCTACATTCTCGCACACCGTCTATAATACATCGTGATTTAAAATGTGATAATATATTTATAACTGGTACAACTGGAAGTGTAAAAATCGGAGATTTAGGTTTGGCCACCTTAAAAAATCGTAGTTTTGCTAAGTCCGTGATTGGTACACCAGAATTTATGGCACCCGAGATGTACGAAGAACATTATGACGAGGCTGTAGATGTTTATGCGTTTGGTATGTGCATGTTGGAAATGGCAATATCCGAATACCCATACAATGAATGTTCAGGACCAGCTCAGATTTATAAAAAAGTTATATCGGGAATAAAACCGGCTAGTTTTGACAAAGTTGAGAACCCAAAGGTTCGTGACATTATCGAAAGATGCATTCAATTGAAGAAAGAAGATCGTCCGAGCTGCAAAGATCTATTAAATTCAGAATTTTTCGGTGAAGATATTGGAATTCGATTGGAGCCAACAACAACGGAAGTTTTTCTTAATAATCCAGATAGGAATGATATTGAATTTCGATTGAGGTTAATAGATCCAAAGAAGAGATCCTTTAAACATAAAGAAAACGAAGCAATTCAATTTGAATTTGATATAAAAAATGATGATTGCGAAGCTGTTTGTATGGATATGTGTAAGGCTGGTATATTGAGTGAGGAAGATTCACGGGCTGTAGTAAAAATGCTGAAAGTTCAGATTGTTTCTTTGCAAAAGGAACGCAAGCAGAGGCAAACTCAATTGCAGCTGCAAAATGAGAAATCAAGACTTGAAAAGTTGGCACTTATTGCCCAGAGGGAAATGTATGAGAAACAATGGGGGAACAATGAAGTCATGCATATAGAAGAAGAAGACGAGTACGATGAAGATGATGGCTATGGAGGGGCGGCAAATGCGCCAACAATTGTTGTAGATTGCGAAGAACAACAAGAAGGCAATTGTGGTATTGTTATTGGACAGCGTATAGCAGATGAAGTTGGTGCCTTAATTACCAAGGAACAGTATGGCCTACCTCCTGTAGGCAAGATTTTTGATAAAATAGATACGGTAAATGCCACCGAACATGATAAAAATCAAAAGACAATAATTTCTGATGGACAGAATCAACCTCATATGCAGAACCTAGCAAGTATTCGTCAACAACAGGAAACCGAACAAAGCCAATATCTGGAAATGAAACATCAACAATCACAACAGGAACAACAAGAACAACTACAAAAACAAAAATCACAACATGAACAACAACAATCATCACAACAGGAACAAATTCAGCAACTTCAACAGGGACATCAACAACAAATACAACATGAACAACCAGAGCATCCAGAAGAAAAGCAAAAACTGCTGCTGATGCAACGAGAAAATGAGCAACAACCAGAATTTCAACAAGAGAAACAGCAACATATAATGCAACACCATCAAACACAACAACAATCCCAACAGCATGCACAACAACTAACACAGCAACAACAACCACAACAGTTAATACAAATACCACAACTAGTATCACATCAACAGCAACCATTAACACAACACCAACAACAACAATTAACGCAACAAATACAAATTCATCATCAACAACAACAAGCACAACAAATACAAAAACATCATCTCCAACAACAAACACAACAACAACATCACTACCAACAACTACTTCAACAACAAACACATCAGCAACAAGCACAACAACAACAAACACATCAACAACAAACACAACAGCAAACACAACAACAACAACAAACACAATCATTACACCAACAATCACAACAACAATATCAGGAACAAAAAAACCAAATGCAACAGCAATTTCACCATTCACACCAGCAACATGAAACACAACAACAAGTAACACAGCAGCATCTTCAACCACAACCAAACCAATATCCAGAGCAACAACAAAACCAAATTTATATTCAACAGCAAAAACAACATCTTCAACAACCGCAACAACAACTTCTACAACTACAACAGTCACAACAACATCAATACCAACAACAACCAGGACAAAACCAACAACATCAACTAACACAGCAACATCTTTTTCAACAACAACAACAACAACAATATCAAAAACAGCCTCATCAACAATCACAACATTACCCACAATTACAACAACACCAACGCTTAGAACAACAACAACTTCAGCACCAACAGCAACATCAACAACAACAATCAAACCCAATGCAGCATCACGAAAAACAGCAACAGGCACAACAAATACAACCGCAACAACAAGTACAACCGCAGCAACAGCAACCACTCCAGCAGCAACAAGAACAACAACTACAACAGCAGCAACAACAACAACAGCATCAGCAACAACAACAACCACTCCAACAGCAACAGCAGCAACAACAACAACTACAACAACAACTACAACAACAGCTGCAGCAACAACAGCTACAACAGCAGCAACAGCAACATCAGCATCAACAGCAGCAGCAGCAGCAACAACAACAACAACAACAACAACAGCAACAACATCAATACCAGCTGAACCAACAACAATTTCAACAGCAACAGTTTCAAAAGCAGCAGCACCAAGTTCAAGAGCAACAAAATCAAACCCAGCAGTTTTCGACACATCTTCAACAACAACAACTACTATTAATACAACAACAAGCGCCGCATCAACAACACATATTTCATCAACCACAGCAGGAGCAACGACAAGAGATACAACAACCACTGGATAAGCAACAGCAGCTTCAACAACAAAAATTGGTTATACTGCAACAATCACAAGACGAACAGCAACAACAGCTAAAGTTGGAAGAACAACATCAACAACATTTATACCAACTAACACAGATACAGGATGATAAAAAACAACTTACGGCAGCACAAAATACGTATCAGCAACATCAGTTACTATATGGTCAAGAGTGTACATCTGTTGCTGCACAACAGGCTCCGCAAAACGTATCAACACCTCCACAACAACAGCAGCAAATTCAACATCCCAACTTAAACCAACAGCAAATATCACAAACTTCGAATGTTTGTGAACAAGCTACCATATGTGATCCCCAACAACAATCGACTCAACATAATAAAAACCAACAGCAGCAACAATTACATCCAAAACAGCAGCACCAACCTAATGAAAGCGTACAACAACTGATTGATCAAGGATCAACTGAACTCGAGCAACACGTCCAACAGCCAAATAATTCACAGCATGTTCTGCAATCTGTAGTGCCTTCATTGCATCCTAAAGAACAAGCTGACCCAACGATTTATCAACAAAAAGAAGTTCTGCATAATGATTTTCAAAGCAACATTCAACAGCCACAAATGAATCGCCAAACTACTCAAGCTATTCCCCAGAATGTTCAGCAGCAAGAATCAGAAAATGCCACACAGCATCTAATAAAGCAGTCACAAAAACAGCAGAGAACTCCAGCTTCTTCACCAACATTACGTAATAACTTTGTATCCCAACAAAAGCCTAGAACAAGCAAAACAAAACGTACTAATCGTGGTGCAGAAAGAATTCCCAAGTTGAGTGTGACTAATATAGAAAATGGTACAGTAGTTGATTGTCATATGGAGAACAAACCAAAAACCATCACTTTTAAGTTTGATATCAGCGATGTTAACCCAATTGATGTTGCTAACAATTTGGTATGATATTTTAAACAAAAATGTATATAATCATACGAATTCTAGCCTTCTTTTGTTTATAGATATCACAAGATCTTTTGGCTCAAAGTCAGAGCACCGTCTTTGTTGACATGATCAACGATATTGTACGTCAAGTAAAACAGAACCCTACACAAATCCCAGTGCCGACCACCTTCCGTCGAAATATTGAAAAAGTACGTATAAAATCAAAAAACGTTTGTGCTCTATATAAAAAAAAATGAATGGCATTCGCAAATGCTACACGAAATGATTTCAAGGTTTAAGCTATATAAAAAAGCCTTTATTCTCAAAAAAATATAAACCCTCAACCATAAAATTTAAATTTCTTACTCCGATTGGTGGCAGGTTTGAGAAACACATAAATTTGTTAGAACATTGGAGTACCAGAGACTATAGGTTTACAACTCTAAATCGATCCAGTAGAATGTAAAATATGAATAAATCTCAGAGTAGAAAACTTGAAGTTAAATTCAAAAGGTGACATTTTGACACAAGCACACTGAACTTGAAAGTCTTCTCATAAACATACAAAAATAAGTAAAAAATAATGGATTGATATTTAATTTTACTATACAAAATTGGAACATAAAGTTTTTTGCAATAGGAAAAGAATTTTTAATTTGTACGGAGTGAATGTTATAGCTCTTTATTATATTAATTTTTTAAATTGTTCAAGTTAACAATATCAGTAAAGATATGATTAATAACATTTACGTGGCTTAATTGCAAAGCATTTATTTCGCATACATCTAGTTACAGTAGGACGGCCGGCGCCTCATGCCACAGAGCGTATGAAAAAAGATAATTTTAAGAAAACGATCTTTTAAATTGAACGATTTTAGTCCTAAGATTAAGTCACATGTCGATAAACGAGAAATAATGGCACAATTTTATTTCCAGTTATGTCACATCTCTTTAATTATTTCTAATGATTCATTTTCCAGTGAGCAATATCAGGCAAAAAGTAACAAAAATCTTGACCTGTTGGAATCTGAAGTAGGTGTATGTCTAGTCATTACAAACTTCCGGAGATACATTTATTATATAAAAAAGACTGACGAAAAATGTTTTTTTGTTGTTGTGGCATTTTAAAATGCAAATATTTCTTTACTTCGTTCAAAATTATTTGTCGAACTCAAACTACAACAATAAAAAGCATAACAAATGGCACTAATAATCAAGTCATTCACTGACATCAAGTTTAATAACTTTTAATCTAAAAAATGTATGTGTAAACTTTATTTTTCTAAAGATGTCTTAAAAGAAGGTAATGTAACATATATATTTTTAATATTGTGCCATATTAAAAGCAGAATCCTGATCTTTATCGGGACTGATTTTAAGCAGAGAAGCTGTGGATACAGTATTTTCTCTTCCTTTCTTTTCTTATCTCTTGGAGGTATATTTTTTTAGTATTAGCTTGAAAGTACCGAAGCACAACACTGAAAATGGGTATGATCACATGAGTTTTCATGAGTTAGAAAAATATTTTTCATTTAGTGATTAATAAAACTAAGTTCAATACAAAATTAATTTTTTCTATTTTATTTCTTTTCTTGCAAACAACCATAATTATATGTGTATATTATTTAGGTACGACATGCGTCCCTGACACGCCAGCGATCCATATTTAGAACACATCAAAGGCATCGTTCAGTAAGTCAAAACATATATTTATTCCTTTTATGGAAATAATATAATATTCTGTTTTCTTTGCTAGTTTTTCTAATTTTTTTTATAAAAAAAAATTGTTAGATGATTATAAATATTGTTAAAAATTATGTTAACTCAAGTAAAAGTTTTTTTGGTTGATGAGCACGATTATTGTTTTATAGAGCTTATTGTATTATTTGAAGGTTTAATAAATATATTGATTTGCTTTTTCTATTTTTGCCTACGAGTTGTAAAAAGTTGTTTGTTTGTAAGAGTGTGTGTTTCTTTTTTTTTATTTGTATTTTACAGTTTGTATTAACACTATCGTCTTTGCCGAAAAAGGATATAGGAAAATCTTTTATGAAAGTATCAAAATAATTTTTTTTAAATTATTTGTTGAAGAGATTTTTGCACTACCAATCTTCTTTTCGTTTTCTTTTTAATTTCTCATTAAGATTTATTTTATTTTGTGAATAATCAATTTGAAAATTTCAATCAAAACGCATATATCAAAAACAAGTAAAGATATCGATAAATTTAAAAGTTATGTTATATATTTAAATAACAAAAGTTTTCTTTTTTATTTCTTTCCTGAAAATATTTTAGTATATTCTATAAGGATATGCGAACAATATCGATATTGTTGATCCCAACTTTTATTTAATCTCTCACCATTGATTGGATTATTATTTTAATTAAATGAAGAAGAAGGTTCATGATTAGCATTCAATTTCTATTTTTCCACAATAAAATGACCGAAATCAAATTTACCTCCATCTTTTTTTATTTTGAGAGTTTGTTTAACTTCACTCATCGGGGATTAAAAAACAATGGAAAATAATCCTCTGGTTCTCGGTCCTGATATAAATAAACATATTTAATATTGATTCCATTAAAAGGTCCAATTTTTAGTAAGAAAACTTTTATACGTTTTCAAAACGTATAAAAGTTTGGGCTACCAAACATGATATAAATATTTTACAATGACAAGTTAAAAAATTGCCTTTTAGAACCAAATATTTCATTGTATCTTATAAACCATGGCATAAGACGTTCGGAGGAATATAATAAGCTTAAAAGTAAATGGTGGTTGGAAGTAAGATGAAAAGTTTCAGTTTTCTACTAGTTTTTAGCTCATAGCTTTCAAATTCGCACGCTCTGTATTTTTTATCATTTATTTAAATTTGATGTTTATGACATCCGATTTTTTGCTCATAAGCATTTTTTTATTACTTAATTTTATGGTTTCGTTTTGGGTTTCGTGTTTCGTTTCATGTATTTCATTGACTTAGTTTAAATCTATGTAATATTCCTTAATGTTTTGTTTTTGCCTTGTTGAACTCTATACATAACAAAGGTCTTATTTTCTCTTGCTTTTGGATATAAATCAAACCGAAAACAAAAGCGTGATGAAACTTCTTCCGATTTGTGTAAAATGTTTGACTCGCCTATGAATTCTATGGAGCCAGCACTATCATCGTCCTTTGGAAACCTTATGTCCAGTCACCAACGATTAAATATTTTAGCTGCAATTGACAAACAACAGAGTGGTAATTATCAACAATCTGATACACATCAGCAATTACGTCAATATACAGAAGCAGGGCCTACGGCTGAACTTGACTTGGCTATAAAACCATCTGAAACTTTTTGTTCCCAAACGGAACAACATGGACTTTCTTATGCTAAAACAACAACGACGCCTTCTACTGTTCGAGGAGATTCAGCATCATCTACACGTGCACGTTACGACGATGCTTTCATAACTGATGGTGACCTGGTTCAAGGCGAGTCTGGTATAGTAATAGATTTTGGTTCGTCACCACCACCCCAAATATCCTTATCCGGAGGAGAAGGAACGTCCGAAGTAAATTATAGTGAGAATATAATCGGATCACGCCCTGCTTCACGAAAAACAAGCACAGCTTCTGAGTATACTTCATTTTCGTCTGATTATACTCCGGATAATACATTAACATCTTCATCTTCACCTTCCACAATCGAGCAAGGCCACATGCAGTCAACAGAGCCAGAAGGAGATGTCAGCAACGGGGGAAACTGTTATAGTGGTGGTGGACTCGAATTAGTTCTAGATTTTCAGCAAATCTCGACAGGTGGTACTATAAGCACTGATGTCGATATTCTTGAAGGTGGCTCACTTGATGATGCGACCCCAAATGGAGACAATGACTTAACTCTCGACGAGGAACTGCAAGATCAAGCATTGCCTACAAGCACCAAGCAATGTCAATCTTGTGAAAAGATTGAAGAACCAATTGAAATAAGCGCGGGGACGAAAGATATTCCCGCGGCTAACACTCAACCTCACTCTCACCAGCAAGAACAACAGACAACGTATCCAAAAGGGCGAAAAATTTCAAGATTTTTAGTTAATCCTGTTATCGCGACATCATTACAATATGATTCAATCGAAGTATTAGCATATAAACCGGATATCATTCCCACTGAACAAGAGACAAATCAGAAGGAAACAGAAACTCACACCACTGCTGCAATGCCTGCTCAGATTCAAAACCATGCTGCTGCTACCCCAGTTGTACAACTACAGAATATGTCGCAACCTTCAAATTTCCTAAATTCAACTCAAGCTCTCAATCCAACTAATGTCCTTGCTTCACAACAGTTGCAACTCGCTGTGAATCCATCGCATCAACAATTTCAAGATAATGCTCAGATTCAAATGAAAACAGAAATTCCAGTACAACAACAAGGTTTTTTACACCAGCCTTCAGATACTGCAATTACACAGCAAGAATTTCAGCAACAACAAGACCCTTTATCTTCCTTTCAGGTAAAGCAAAATCATGCGCCAGAAATACTTCAAAATCAACAGAGTGACATGTCAGAATATCAACCATATACGCAACACAACGAAGTCAAATTGTTTGACCCCCCTTTGATTCAAGCGCAAAATATAGGACAATCCTATGATCCTCCAAAATCATCACAGCCCATAGTTTTGGCTAAGTCCTCGGTTGGGACAGAATCATCGACGACAAATACGTTGGAGCAGTTGAAAATTGGCCTGGAAAATATTACACATGCACATGTTGCCACGATTAAGTCTAATTCCTCTTTGCAACAAAATCAAATTCAAACTCAACAAATTCAGCAGCACCATCAAATCCAAACACAAATGTCATCACCTGAAGATAATCAATTTAGTGGTCGAGGTGTATCATTACAAACTTCCGTAATTTCACCAGATTCAGTTCTACTGAAGCAGCAACAACAGGTTTTAGAATCGGAATCAATAGCAGAGCAATTCAACAATACCGCAATTCAACTTTCACATAAGATATTGGATCAAGCAGAGGTAGTTTATATTTTTGAAACTTCTAATTGTACCTAAGATTTTTATTTTTTTTCGTAGCTAAGGGCCCTTTCACACCAAACGAATCCGAATCAATCAGAATCACTCCGAATCAAGTTGAATCTGATTGACCAAGATTCGGCTTCGAGCGGTCCGTTTAAATGTGAAGGGATTCTTTTTCCGCCTTCAGACCGGACGAATCTGGTTCAATCAGGTTTGATTCGAGGTCGCACTTGATTCAACCTGTCAGATTCCTCGTCCGGTCAGTCTTGAATCAACAACCATACGAGATGGACGTGGAGTTATTGATTCAGGTTTGATTCAGGTTGATTCAGCTGGTGTGAAAGAGTGGAGATGACGAATCAGATTCAACTTGATTCGGAGTGATTCTGATTGATTCGGATTCGTTTGGTGTGAAAGGGCCCTAATCGTTATTTTTTATCTCTTGCGAAATTATTATCCATGTCGGTTATGGATTCTGCGATATTAGAAACGCAATACTTTTATTTTCTTTTTACTATAAATAGGAAAGATAGCTGTACGCTAAGAAAAAACCTGGTTTGCAGATTCTACCTTCGTTTTACAATATTTTTAAATAACACAAATATAAGTTTATAGGAACAAAATCTTTTCGGTTATCAAGTTGACTTAAATTTTAATAAATACTTTTAATAATAATAATAATACTTTCTTTTCTTTATTTTCTTTATATTTTAAATTTAAATAAATAAAAAAGAATTTAAATTTTTTAAATAAATCATCGATTGATTTTAAAAAGAAGTAAAAGTTTCTTAATTTTAAATGTCATAATTAGAGACCTTTAAAGAGTTGATAGCTAGATAAGAAACTGTTCGTAGCTTTAAACAAACACAAAAAAGTTTGCATGCAAAATAATTTAGAATTTCATTCTTCGTACGCTAAGGAATATTCCGAGCTGTTTGGGAATCTATAGAATTCAACGTGAGAATTTGAAAATTTCATCCTAAGATTTCGAGAAATTGTGGTATGATGGTTAGTGCATAGGATTGTCATGATGGAGGCCTTCGATTCAATCCCTACCTGTGTTACCTAAAATTTGACAAATCCTCTAAGAGTAATTCTTGTCATTAAAAGCGCTTTCTCAAATTAGCCCTTCGGATTCGGCATACAAACTGTAGGTCTCCTCAATTCCTGAAATGACTTGCACAGAAAAGAATTGAGAATTGTAAGTCACTATGCCCTAGTTCTCTACGGACTTTTGCGCCACCTGTTTTTTGTATTTGATCTGTTTAGTGGAAAACATGATTTATGCCACTTTCCATTACTCCACAAGATTTCCGGAGATAATCTTCACATTCCTATCTTATATTCTCCTTAAAGTAACCCCAAAGGCAATCTTGCTGGCATGCCAAATCGCCATAAGGGGAATCACACTCGTGTAAACGCGTCGTTCACAATATTACCAATATTCCACACGATGTATAGCATTCCACTTCATGGCTGTTTGAATACAGCTGTTTAGTGCTAAGTTTTTGAGAACTTTGAGGAAAATCGAGGGTGACTCATAACTGATTATTAGTTTTCCGATCATTGGTATAAGAGGATAATAAGCGAATAAAGTCCATAGAGCTATCATATTTCTAATAACATTTACCCGCCAGAGCAGTGATTTTCCTTTTCAAATTCTCTGTCCAGTTTATAGAGTTCCATATTATACATAGTCGTGCCATAAATTCTGTTATAAAACTTCAAGACCTTGTTGGCAAAAACATTCATTTGATATAAATTGGTTCTCTTATTTTTCTAAATATTTACATAAGTAAGCAAAGAATAAATGTAAATTTGGTTTCAGTTTCGCTATTGTTACCATAAACTGAGGCGCTAAAGAAAATAGAATCGCAATAATTCCTAAGGAAGGAATGAGTTCTGGTGAAATGTTCTCGTTTTAAAAACCACTAGGAACCGCAATATTTTTCGGGAATAGGGTTCTTATCCAGTTTCCTATATCTTCAAGAGAAGATGACTAGCCCAAAAAGTAGTTGTCCCCGCGTTGCCCACATTTGAACGCTTTTGAAAGCAGTTCGAGAACAAATACCGCCAAAACCACTTCGGAAGAGGAAGATAATGTCCACAGAATCGGATTTATTAACCAGATCGATCCAATTAGAGAGCATCTACACATACAAAACTATCGACGCTCTACAGATCATATTTTAACACCTCAACTCAAAAAAGTTATCGTAAGAAGAGTCAAAGGGCTTTTACTGTGGCACGGGAGAAATGAGCATGAAATAATTCTTTTTTTTAATGACAAGATTTTTAACGTTGAAGGAGTTTAAAACAAAGAAAACGATACAATTTATGCGACATCATCACGTCAAACTGAAACTATCATTCTAAGGGTCAAAATTAACCATCACCACCCTTCTGTAATGATTTGATTGAAAGTCTCACTCCAGTGTATTTGTATTGCATTTGTATTTTTTGACAAGTTATGTTATATAGAAGTGGTAGAGGGTTTGGTAAATTGTTTGAAAAATACCCTTTTCAATGGAGATAGATGAATTCTTCTACAAGATTCTGGGGAGACAAACAAAGCCAAAACGACACAAAATTGCCTCACGGTAAAAATAGTAGGTTTAAAAGAAGCTTAAGATTGGCTCTTGGGAAGTCCATATTTTACTCCCTAAATTGAACTTATATTATGACCAAATAAATGAAACAACAATGAATAGAAAATATTATATAATTCTTATCTTATGGTATTTTATACCTGAAACAGAATTTATGGCACGACTACGTATACTTATTTCTTTTTCAACTTGTTTAATCAAAATTAGCAATTACAATTATATCTGTTTTAATTCTTCAATAGGTAATATCATGGCAGCGAGAATGTGACCAACAATTACAAGGACAACAACAAAATAAAAGACATGAAGAACAGCAACAAATTGAAAAAGAATTAGAACTGTCAATTGACTACTTAAACAAAGAAGAACACCAACAACTTGTAGTAGAACAAAGACAAAAACAAGACCAGGAAAAAGTAGAAGAGCTAGATCAAAATAACGAACAATATCAACGAGTATTTGAATATGAACAACAACTTAATGAAAAACAAGAACTAGAACATGAAGAAAAAGGATTACAAGATCAGGGACGAGAAAAAGAAAAACATCAAGGAAAAGATCAAGAACAAGAATGTGAACTAAAAAAGGAACATCAAAGAGGAATAATGCAAGAAAATGTGAAACTGGGTCCTGGCCAAGAACTGAATGCAGATCTAGAAACCCAAGTGCAACAAAATCAAGAACAACCAATCGTTCAAGATATGCAAAAACAACCACAACAAATAAAAGAAAAACAACAAGCAGTAAACAATAATGTGCAACAGCAATCCTCACAGCAACAATATCAGCATTTTCCAAAGCAACACCTTCATCAGCAATATCAACTTAAACAACCACAAGAACAACAGCAACAACAAGAAGAACAACAAAACTACCAACAGCAACAAGGGCAACAACACCAGCAACCAATCCAACCACAACAGTATGTGCAAGTTCAATATTTACAACAATATTATCCACAATCATCGCCTGTTGGTTTTAGCACTCCAACAGGTGTGACATCATCATCAGCTCGGGGGTCATCAGTTTACAATTCTCGTCGTACTTCAGTCGATAATAGTGGTTCTGATTTTTCTAATATTCCTACGAATATTATTGAAGGTATTGAAGCAGACTATGAAATTCCCTCTTCGACTGATGGAGGAAAGGAAATAGAGCTAAATTTAACACAAGGCGGTTACGACGGTTCAAATGTTCCAACTCCAAACGAAATGAATTCAGATCAACTATTTAAGCTATCTAAGCAAAGAAGTCTGGAAAAAACCGAAGCAATTCCATTTGGAACGTAAGAATAAAACTTAAACTTTTTTAAATTAAGAAAATATTTGATTAAACCATTTTATTTTTTAGAATAAATTCCAGTTCGCTTGCTGATCTTGAGAAAAAGTTAGCGTTGCTAACCAATTCTAATGTTGGTGTTGTTAATCAATGTGCAACAACAGATGTGAGTTGAACATTTATAATTATAGTAACACAAATTTGTAAAAACATTTGTTTCAAATCACTTCTATCAATCACGTATATGGCTATCGTTTTTTTTACTTTGCAAAGACGATATTGCAATATAATAAAATAAATAAAAATTAAGCCTTTTCAAATCTACTTTTCAAAATAATCATGACCACAAAATTATTATTTATGACGTGTTACTTTAATTATTTGCTTGGCAAAATTTTTTTTACCTATTTGTACATAAAAAAAATACCATCCGCAAGCACTCATCGCTATCTGATAAAGACGTGCTTATGTTTTTTTTTTGTTTAACAAATTGGAAATGTTGAAAGATTTAATATTATATGTATTATGTCTAGTAGACAAGTCCATGGATATTATCTCATCCTACACTTTTTTAATCTAATTAAAACAAATAATTAAATTTAATGCACCACATCAATTTTGTATTCGATTGTAATTTATTAATCGCTTGAATTTTTTATTTTTATTTTTTCACAAACGATTTATATTTTTGTATTCAGGTTAAAGAGATTCCACAAAAAATATCAATGCCCGCAGGATTATCCAGTGAAATATCAGAAAAGCCAATAAACACACGAAAGGTGTCTCGTTTTCGTGTTAGTATTGTCTCAGAGACACAACCTAAATTAACAATTAATGAAAGTGTTTCGGCACCAGCATCTCAGAAAGTTTCTCAAACGGGACCAACTCAAGTACATATTGCAAAACAAGAGTATACACAGCATGAACAGCAACAAAATGAAATTCAATTGCAAAAAATGCAACATGAACTTCAAAAATCAACTCATCCAATTCAAGTCTTACAAACACAAACAAAACAAGATTCTCAGCAGGAAACAACACAACAACGGACAGAAATGACAATGCAGCAACATGTACATCAAGCTCAGCAAAGTAGTTTGCAACAACAATTTTTGCAACAATCATTAACTGGGCTGCACATTGACATGACAAATATCAATCAATCACCACAGCAATTTGGAGGTCCAGTACGAAGCAGTGTACCTAATACACCTTCCCAAGAGTACATAACTTTCATAAGTGGGCAAAGATTACCGTCGCAACAGTTTCATCCCTCGCAACAACAACAACATAACGTTGGCGATATTATGCCAAAGCAAATGCAATCACATCCGCAACAACATCAAGGAACAACGCAAACTAATGACAACATAGGTAAGCGACTTTTTTATTTAAAAATAATTGAATAAATTATCTACCAGAAATTGATTTAATAGTTTTGTTTCATATACAACTAAAACATCATCAGTTCGATTATACCAAATGTCGGCAGATTTTTAAACTGCTTAAGAAATTCTTGTAATAAAATTAAGATTTCCAAATTGTAGGTCTTGTTGGTTGATAGAGATTTAATGTGGGTATTGAAATGCTTTAATGGAGTGAATATTGGCTAGTGTTTTAAAAAGCAACCTTCGTCGGCTTTTGGCTAGAAAAACAAATTGTGATACTTATGAATTTGGTGTATTTATTTTTGGATTTTTTGTTTTGAGGCTTTTAGCCTCAGAAATAGTGTTTTTGTTAAGTTGTCATATTTTGAGTTTCCTTCGCAAGTCATGAACATTTTCTAGAACACAGAGTATTCTCATAGAATTGGTGGAATAGTCTTTTACATATACTTTAATCCAATAAGGCTTTTGATGTTGAATGTAAAGGTTGAAAATGAGAAGCATATGCCCAGCGGTTGGAATTTGTTTATTGTCTACAGATTTATAAACACTGTTTACGCCTTGGGAGCTCATTTCACTTACGATTTCTTTTAACTTGGTAACGATGAGAAAGTTTCCCATGCCGAGTTACTTTTGTTTGAACATTTGTTTACTTCTAAAGCTAACGTAGAGAATTTCGCACTCTACGAGGGTTCCAGCATCTTAACTAATTTTTTAGAAATTACACTTAATAAATTACATTGCATATTTAATTTGTCAAACTATGACAAAATGAAGCACGTTTGAAAAGGGAAAGAGAAAGAGATATTTTTAATTTCTGTGGTATACTATGAGAGAAAGTAGATCGAAGTGATCGCAACAAAAGCTAAACGATGACTGATGTTCATTATAAGTTAATGAATACATCAACAAAACGGATAATAAAGTAAATAATTAACAAATTTGCTAAATCAACAAAACAATACAATCTAATAAAAAAAAATTATAAAAATAAAACTAAATTAATGTATTAACAAATAATGAAAATTAACGAAAGAATAAGTAAATAAATAATTAAGTAATATATATATACATAAACATAAGTAACAAGGTTAAAGATAATTATTTGTGTATGTGTGTGTTTTTTGTCTTGGAATACAATTATTTTGTGTATGTCTGGTTTATTATTATTTTGTTAGATATGTATTTGAAGGTAAGATTCTTAAATGTCAGGGTTTTTTTAAAACTAAGAAAAAGCTTACTTCGGTGTGTCTTGGAACATGTTTCCTTATTCTAGTATTATTATTGTGTAGAACCCTATTTTAGGCTTGAAACTGCGTTTAAATAAGTGCCTGTCTAGTGTCTACACGCGTTGTGCCCACAACGTTGTGCTCACAACCAAAAATACTCCATTTACCAAGATCGGAATCTTTCGTACGTTTCACTCCCCAAAACCCGTTTGTTTACATTGTTGTATTTGTAATTTTGACAATTAGTCCATGAATAGATGTGAAAACAAACAAAAAAAACGATGCCGTGGGCTAGCGGCACTTTGCAAAGCAAAAACAAAATGGGGAGGTTAATAAGTTTTTTTCAGATTTTTCTTTTTACTTTTTTCGATGAAAAACTCAGTTTTAAGCTTTAGTTTTGCAGTCATTTTGTCGATAGCGAACCAATGTACATTTTTGTCTTGAAAAAACCATGTTCAACATCAGTTTAATCACTACGAAATTCTTTAAATTTCATAATTAACTTCGGATTATTGTATCAAAGATGCGTTCGAAGAACCATCAAGTTAAGGGTGCGACCGCAATTTATTGAATTCAAATATTTTTTTTGCAAGTAATTAAAATCTGTATCAATTTAATTAATCCAAGTATATTTATAGTTTGTTTTTAATGATTTAAGCTTGCAACTATTTTTCAATTCCATTTTGATTAATAAATATTAAATTTAAAAAAAGATTTATAATCGAAAAATACCTTATCCATAACATTCTTGATTGATGGAAGCATACATGTATTTGCTATCAAAAAAAAACTATGCATCAAAGGAACACCAATGTTTTAAAAAAGTAATCAGAACGATTATAGCGAACCTGTTGAATAAATGCAGAGCAAATAAAATGCAAATTTTGACATATATCACAAAATAAAAACGTCTTAAAATCGTTCTGAATTCATGCACAACTAATTCAATAGAACATGTAATCGTCATGAATGTTTATTGTTGACGTACAGAAGTTTTTTTTAGTGAATTCCCACAGTTTAACGCAAAATATAATTTTCATTAATTCCTTAAAAATGTTTAGTTACCAAAGTTCAAGTTTACTTATTATTGTTTGAAGGGTATGTTTAGTAAAAGTGCTGCTAATAATGAAACAAATTTGAGTTTTACGTATATGTTTTTGTTTTTCTTAATATAGTAAATACTTCCATAGATTACATTTTATAAATGCAGAACATAGAAGAAAATATACATAAACAATAGTTTTCAGGTATAAAGCAGAGGTTAGTGTAGAAAAATATTTTTGAGAAAGCCAATAATATTTTAGGTATGTTCATTAAAGAAATTTCCGCTTCAGCTAACCTTCATCAACTTTTTAGAAAAAAAATTAGCATTAATAATAGCAGCCAATTATTTCATACCATATTTAATTTTATTAATCAAACAGAAAAATTTCAGCTGTTTTCGAGCGCAATTTATTTAAAACTGTTTGATTAATAAAATTTCAGCAATCTTTGAGGGCAAAATATAAGAGTTTTTTTTTTTTTTAACTCTGAGAGCTTAGAAATAAACTTTCAGTTTGTTTTGAAACTAGTAATCTTATAAATTTAAGAGCATTGTAAAGAAAACGCCTTAATTAAGGGTACATTAAACTTTAACCTTAAATAACTTTCGACTGAGTTGATTTATCAAAAAGTGACATTAGACCTTTTTTTGTAGAGCGTTCAATTCTCTACAAAATACATAAGAGGTATTACAATGCAATTTGTGTGTTATTCTTATGGAAATTCGAAAAGTGCGATGCGGATGTCCGAAATATTAATATTAAGGGCTCATATTTTCAGAGGTCTATTTTGGCATGTAAACGAAACTTTTGAGCCTGGTTCCGAGAAAAAATATTTTTTTTTTTTGAAACAAAAGTTCCTATTTTATTTAAAGTGAAATTAATAAAAATATTAATGTTAAAATAAGACTAAGCAATTGAACTAAAAGGCTTATAGATATATTAAGTAGATATGTGTCGTAAGTTTATTTTTTGTTATAAAGAAAAAATATAAATTTAAACAAAAAAAATATATGCGTATTGCTTTTGTGCAAAATTTATGCAAAATTTTTTGGAATGTACTGCTTTGGACTTTTCCAAAACGACAGCACTGCCGGTGATACTGCCGACCGACATGCATGTATATACTATCACGGTTGCCACTTGAAAAAAAAATTGTGTCCAAATTTGAAAATCAAAATGACCACTTGTAGGTAAAAATGACCAACATAATCACATTTTGTTTAACATATTTTCCATATTATGCAGATGACATTTATTTTTTAATTACGTACAAATAAACTCACAAAATCCCTAACATACTTAATTAAATTAGATTAATCTAAATGAAGATGACGGAATATAAAAACAAAGCGTTTTAACATGAGATCACAGTATATAAGTTTTTACAATAATTTCGATTTCGAGAATTTTTACGGCTTGTGTAATGCGTGGATAATTCTCTCTGTTCCCTAAGTCCAATTCAGATCAAGAGTTTATATTTTTAATAAAGTTATTATTTACACAAAGTTGCTTAAATGAGTTCAACAGTTATTTCTATTTAGCCAAGTGAGTATGTTAAAAGAACGTTTTTGTTACTCAAACTGTCGAACATCTTTTGCCGTTTCCGAAAAATATGACCAAATGGAATAAAAAATAATGACCAAATTTCGTCACAGATGACCAATGTGGCAATCGTGTATACAATATGTGCAAAGCCGAAGAGCAAAGCAAGTATACCTTTCGCATATACCCTGGTTACAAGAGGAGATCGAGGAATCGAATCGAATCGAATTGAGATTTCGATCCAGGTATATGGTGGCACATTAAATACAGCCGCAAATCACTACCTATGTGGTGGAATGAAGAACTGTCTAGTCTCAGGAAAAAGACTAGAGTGATCTTTAATATTTGCCACAAACACAAATTCTACCAACCGTACAAAGACTGTCTAAGAGTTTATAAGCGAGCCTTCGCCAATTCTAAACAACAAAGGTGGAGGGATTACTGCCACAAAATAGAAAACATAAAAGAATCCGCCAGGCTTAGTAAGATTCTATCGAAAGATCATTGTTGTCCTTCCTTTCTTAAAAAGTCTGGCGACTCCTGGGCAGCTTCTCCTGCAGAATCCCTGGAACTGCTGTTGGCGGCGCATTTTCCGTGTGAGAATAACAACCCTCAAACTCTTAATTCAAATGGCGTGTCGACAACGGATATGGAACACATCAATACCTTGATAAATAAGGAAAATATTGCTTGGGCAATCAACACATTTTCCCCGTACAAGTCTCCAGGTCTGGACGGCATAATGCCGATCATGCTTCAGAAAACGCAATTTCTGGCGATTCCTTGGCTGGAGATGATCTTTAAAGGATGTCTGTCTAAATCATGTTCCCGAGTCTTGGAGACATGTTAGAGTAGTTTTTATCCCGAAGGTCGGCAGACGAGGACATGAATCCGCGAAGGATTTTAGACCAATAAGCCTTACTTCCTTCGTGCTTAAGACAATGGAGCGCATTCTTGATTACCATATCAGAGGCATTTAGATGTAAATCCTCTTGAGAGTTCTCAACACGCTTATCTTAAGGGCAAGTCTACGGAGACAGCCCTACATGAGGTAGTGCGTACAGTTGAAAAAACCATACATTTCAAAGAATATACTCTCGCTACCTTCTTAGACATAGAAGGAGCTTTTAACAACGTCTTAACAGAATCTATTCAAGAATCACTAGTTGATCAGGGTGTAGAGGACTACATCAGAAATTGGATTGTATCCATGCTCAGTGATAGAAGGATTCAAGCTACCTTAGGTAACACTTACTTGACCAGGTGCGTAAACAGGGGTACACCTCAGGGGGGTGTTCTGTCCCCCCTTCTTTGGCTTCTGGTCATGAACAAAATTCTTGTTAAACTGGAAAGTTGTGGTGTCAAGGCCGTTGCTTACGCAGATGATTTGGTGATACTGGTATCAGGAAAGTTCACTTCCGTGATTAGTGAGATTACGGAGATGGCATTGCTAAAAGTAAGCAACTGGGCTACAAGCTGTGGCCTGGGTGTCAATAAAAGCAAAACTGAACTGATGCTCTTTACTACGAAAACAAAAGTACCACCCTTCACCCTCCCCCGCCTCAATGGTGAAACTCTTTCCTTGTCTTCCAGCGCTAGATATTTGGGAGTAATACTTGACCCAAAGTTAAACTGGAAACTTAATATCGAAGAAAGGGTCAAGAAAGCCAGCATAGCTTTCTATGCCTGCAGTAAAACCTTTGGCAAAAAGTGGGGTTTGCAATCGAAGATAATCTTGTGGACGTATACAGCCGTGGTCCGTCCAATCTTGTCCTATGGTTCGATTGTTTGGTGGCCCGCGGTTAGCAAAACCTTTGTATATGAAAACCATAGTACTCTCATGGGCAGAAACTTTTAGGGCCACTTGATGCCGTTGTTGGCGGTAGTATCGAAAAAGGGATAAATTTCGGGGGAGCGAGAGAAAAATATTATTTCCATTCCCATAAGCAGCCAGCAGAATAATCAGTTAATTTAGCAGCCAAAAAGTTGACACAATTTCATTCATTCTATTTGAGTCTATCCTTGTATATGTTTTCATATACTAAGCTTCCATATGAAGGTCGATGAATTTGTTTTTGTAATTTCTTTATAAAGGGTGTCCCAAAATTAACGCAAGATTTGAATTAAATAGAAAACGCCGTTTTTAGTCTTTTGATAGTTATATTTTTATTGCATAAATGTGGCTGAATTTCGTTGATGCAGCGTTGAATCTCCTCCTTTAATGCACGGGTGGTTGTGGGCTTGTTGACATAGACTTGTGATTTCAAATAACCCCATAAAAAGAAGTCTAATGGTGTTAAATCACACGATCTAGGAGGCCAATTTTGATCACCGAAACGAGAGAGTACACGACCTGGAAATGTCTCATGCAGTAATTGAATTGTTTCACGGGCTGTATGACATGTGGCACCGTCTTGTTGAAACCACATATTGGACACATCAATATCATCCAATTTTGGCAGAAAGAACTGTGTAATCATGTCGCGATATCGAGCACCAGTAACAGTCACTGCTTGACCAGCATCATTTTCAAAAAAATATGGCCCAATTATGCCTCCAGCCCAAAATCCACACCATACAGTCACGCGTTGTAGATGCATTTGTTTTTCGGCAATCACATGTGGGTTCTCCGAACCCCAAATGCGGCAAGTTTGGCGATTGACAAAGCCATCAAGATGAAAATGTGCTTCATCGCTTAGGATGATTTTGCTCGAAAAATCAGCCGCCAAGCTTTCACTATTTTTGAAATATTCTTTAATAATGAAGGCACGTTGTTCTATCGTGTAACGCTCCATTTTTAATAACCCTATACTGTTAGCTGTCAAATTGCTTTTTTTTCAGGGTTGCCAACACTTCACTGCACAAATGGCGGCAAATTCAAATCTTGCGTTAATTTTGGGACACCCTTTATCAATGCACTTTTATATGGAAAACGGCAATGTCTTAATATTGTGTCTAATAAGGGGATGAATGAAATTTGTGTATGCTAACATCAGCTGTTCAGGATCTTGTACCGATTTTTGTTTTTATTTACATTCATGACTCTGCTTCTAGTTGTGTACGATCTTTGTATATGAAAAATGGCTGTATTATGTATACGAAGCTACGATGCGATTTTTGTGAAGAAGAAACATATTGGGATAGTTATACGTTTGGTTATAGTTATGTATATTTTGGCTGGTGGGTATTTTGCTTTTATTTGGCTTTAAGTTTTCTGCAATAGGTGCTTGAAGATTAGATTTGTTTGACCTTTAAAGTTTTTTTTGTAGATAAATATCAATTGGTAGGTGATTTTTTTTGTGGTACCCGTGGCATGATGGTTAGTGCGTTGGGCTGTCATGCGAGAGGTCTTGGGTTCGATCCCTGCCTGTGACACCTAAAGTTTTTTTCACGGGTACTGCCTCTTGCGAGGAATTGACAAATTCTCCAAGAGTAATTCTTGTCATGAAAAGTGCTTTCTCAATCTAGCCGTTCGGATTCGGCATATAAACTGTAGATCCCCTCCATTCCTGCAATTACTCGCACACAGGAATGGTTGAGAGTTGTAAGTCACTAGGGCCTGGTTCTTTACGGACTGTTGCGCCACTTAATTTATTTATTTAGGTGATTTTTTTTCAGGATGTGGGTTTGATTTTAAATTCAAATCTTAGATATAAAAGATATTGGTAGGTAGGCAGGTAATTTATGAAATTTCATAGGGAATTCCTACTAGTATCCGGACAGTGCGATAATATCCTTACACTTAGCACTTTGTTTGAGATTAGTAGATAGGTAGGTACAGTATTTATAAATACCTATGTAGTTTAAAATAAAAACAAAAATGCATTCTTTATGTTGGTTCAGATAATTTGAATAATTTGATATAATTGAAATTTGCGTATTTTATTTATGATCCAATCCTCCTTTTGTTTTATCATTTTTAATAAATAAATGTAAACAATAAAGCTGGGACCTTAGCCATAAACAACAACAACAAATTTAGTTTATATTTAGGTAGGTAGGTATGTAGGTAGGTATATGTTGTTTGCTGTTGTAGGTAGGTACCTTTAATACAATTTTGTCAGCTCTTTTATTTTAAGATGTGTGACTTTTAGGAAAATCCAATTGAAAGTTTTTTTTTAACTTATTAACTAGGTATTAGTAATTATAGTTTCGTAAATGTAGTTTCGAAGTAGGTATTTTTTGTATTGATTTGAAATTTTCTTTTATACGATTTCGAAGTTTTTCTGTGCCACTCACCAACCAATAATTTTTTAACATTAAACGCAAAATTATACCTACCAATGATAATTATTAATTACTCATGTTATTTCAAAACCTTGGTGTTATAACCTTGTTAAGATGAAGTATTCTTCAGACATTTAAAGTCAATTTAAGACTTAATTTCACAATTTAGAAAATCATCGGTCTGAACTTAATTTTTTTACTTGCGTCATAGGTACATATGTACATATATGTAGGTAGGCAAGTTTTGCATTCGTAAAAAATTTCGAACCCAAGATTTCAATTAAAAATGACATTTCGATGGTAGAGAAGTGGAAGTGGGTCCCCTGATTCCGTCCTGGCCCGTACCTTCACCCCAAGGCATTAGGTTGATTGACCTAAAATTTGGAAATTAAGGGTAAAAGCCGGTTCGCGTTAAGCGTTCTTAAATTCCCATGGGAAGTTATTTTAATCGGTCCGATTTACCGACGTTTCAAGGTCCCTAGAGTCAAAATAAAAGATTTTTAGAGAGATGTCTGTGCGTGCGTGTGTACGTACATACGTTCGGGAAGTTTTTTTTCGTCGTCCATAGCTCAAGAACAAATAGAGATATCGACTTCAAATAAATTTTGTTATACAGATAATAATGCAGAAAGGACAACAAAGCTCGGACCTTATAGAGGGCATAAACAACATACATATGTATGTATATGTAAATATGGTTTATATTTGAGTCGAAAATCAATTTTTACCAACTTTGAGTAATGTTTTTTTTTAGGTTTTTATTTTTTGTAAAAAAACTGTCAATTTTATTTTTCTCAAAATTTTACCAGTTGTCAAAAACATTATTCTTCGTTGCATAAAATGGTTTTGGAGATGAAATTTTCGAGGTGACAAATTTTTTTTTTCAGTTTTTTTGATTTATAAAAAACCGTTAATTGGATTTTTTTTTTCAAAAAAAAAAACTTGTTTGGTATCACGTTACAATTTATAATATAAAATTTAATTCAAGTCTCTAGCGTTATTGGTTCATGAGATATTTAAAGTTAACCAAAATGTTCACCTTTTTTTTAAACTGCTATGGTAAAAAACCACCCACGCAATTTTCTTGAGAGCCCTTTCTGCATCTTTCTGCCTTAATATCTGTATAACAAAATTTATTTGAAATCGATATCTCTTCTGGTTCTTGAGCTATGGACGACGAAAAAAACGTCGCGAACGTACGAACGTACGTACACACGCACGCACAGACATCTTTCTAAAAATCTTTTATTTCGACTCTGGGGACCTTGAAACGTCGAGAAATGTCAAAATTTTCAATTTGACAAATCGTACCCATAACAATAACTTCCTATGGGAAGTTAAAAATACAGGAAATATTTTAAATAGTCTTGGTTTGTCAATTGAACTGATTCGTTCTAAAATTGCCTCTACCTCCTACACGAAGAGACATAAACCCCCATTTCGGTAGTCAAAAGTGCACGTACCTACGTATATTTTAAAACAGTAGTAAAACGTTATGTTTATTTCAAATTTATAGAAAAATTACTCCTAAGTTAAAAACTTTGCTCTGGCATACAAAAATTGGATTTGCTAGAATTTAGATATCTTAAGACTGAGACAAATTGCATCAAATTTATTTAAGTACAATTACAAAGTCTAATACTTCTCTAAAAATAAAGATCCAAATAAAGTCTTTAACCTTATTAAAAGTAAACATTTGCTTATACCCTTGATCATTCAAAATTGTTGATAGGAAGGTCCTTCTTTTAATAAATACCTACCTACATATATCATAAGAACTTACAGGCAAAAGTATGTGTCAAAATTTGTCCTTGAAATACTTTTTTGACTGGAAATTATAACTACCTACTTTATAAACTGAAAGATAGGTAGATATGTGTTAATTTTTAAAACAAAAAAATTTAAAAGTTCATCATCCCATTTAAAAAATTCACTACCATTAAAAAACGTCCAAAAATTAAATATCCATCTTTTCATTATACCTAAGTTGTCAACAATTTTGTAACCAGCTTTTAAATAATTGTATTAGGTATCAATTATTAACAAATTTATTTATTTAAACAAAATTATATTTCTAAGACTTTGAAAATTTAAACTTCTTTATGCTCGATTTGAAACCAAATTGTAAGAAAGGTTTAGGCGATCAAATTGTTTAAATTTATTAAGCTAGCTATCTATTATTGGATAAGAATACCTACATTACCTACATATTTACTTGTCTATAATAGTTCAAGTTATAATTCCCTAATACAATCCTCAAATCATCAAAAATATAAAATCTCAACCAAGAATATAAAATTCCTACACGAAATCGCAATTCACCTGCTTTTGTCTTATCATCTTTGTATAGAAAGACTACCGTTTTGCGTATGCTTTGTATATGAAAACATATACAAGGATAGACTCAAATAGAATGAATGAAATTGTGTCGACTTTTTGGCTGCTAAATTAACTGAGCTCCTTATTCTGCTGGCTGCTTATGGGAATGGAAATAATATTTTTCTCTCGCTCCCCCGAAATTTATCCCTTTTTCGATACTACCGCCAACGACGGCATCAAGTGGCCCTAAAAGTTTCTGCCCATGAGAGTACTATGGTTTTCATATACAAAGGCAAAGCCTACAATATAACGAAACTAAAAAGGTTCAGAGAACAGCTAGTGTTGGCTCCACGGGAGCTTTGCGCTCATGTCCATCGGACGCCCTAAACGTTTTTCTCTACCTCTTACCAATAGACCTGCATATCAAATACTTAGTATCTTGCAGCGCGTTGAGACTTAGGGAATCGAATAGTTGGTATTCTAGGCCCTATGGTCATAGTAATATTACTAATCTCAACCCAGCGGACATCTTTTCGACAGAAACCGACTACTGCACCCCTACTGTGGACCTCAGTGCGGATTTTAAAGTTATCATGCCATCTCGAAATGAATGGGATGATGACTTAGTGACGAGAGGCTTCCACACAACTATTTTCACTGACGGCTCGAAGATGGAGTGTGGGGTCGGTGCAGGAATTTTCTCCGAGTCTTTAAATGTCTCCAAGTCTTTGCGACTTCCTGACTTTGCTAGTGTTTTTCAAGCTGAGCTACTAGCGATCGAGGAAGCATGCAAGTTACTAAAATTAGATCCAAATCAAAACCGCAATACAGCTATTTTTTCGGACAGTCAGGCGGCTATTCAAGCGATTGGCTCGTCCACTTCATCCTCCAAACTGGTTCAACAATGCCGAAGTGAGTTAGCGGGCATGAACATTGGACTCAGGGTCACTCTCATCTGGATTCCGGGTCATAGAGGCTTTGAGGGCAATGAACGAGCTGACGAGCTGGCTAGGCAAGGATCAGCCCTTCATAGCTCACTGTCGGAAAGAGTCAACATTCCTCTTGGTGCTATGAAGGGCAAGATCTTCTCAATCTTCCCCGCTGAATCAAACCTCAGGTGGAACAGCCTAACCAACTGTATCATATCTAGAAGGATATGGCCCACCTACAACAAATCCCGTACTAATAATCTTATTTGCAGACCCAGGCAAGACATAGCCAGGGTCGTTGCTACATGCACCGGACACTGGCCTGTTGGAGAACACGCATCTAAGCTGGGCATCCCCCACAACACTTTCTTTCGTAGTTGTGAGGACCAGCGAGAAAAAGAAACTGTTCTTCACTTCTTATGCAAGTGTCCTGCCTTACCCAAAACGAGAGCCAAAACATTGGGAAAGTCCTACTTCAACGACCTCAATGAGCTCTCAGAACTGGAGATCAAAGATTTGATCTCCTTTCTAAACGCAACAAAGTGGATTTGAGGCGTATTTTTTCTCTATAATCCCTCTTTTATCTTTATAGGTCAAGCGAGTATTTTATGGTATCAAAACGGCGCAACTCAGCGCTAATTGTGTCACCGAGCTAGACTGCTCGTGGCCACCATTTCTACTACTACTACTACTATATGGTGGCACTGAATCGAGGAATCGAATTCAAATGGAATCGAAATGACATTTGGGTTTTATTTGTGTGCGTACAATGCTCTCAACACAAAGACGCGCGCCAAATTAAATTCAGCTTAGAGCAAACAAGAGGGAAAAAACTTATCCCATGCACACAAGCAAAACCTCACACACCAATAACTCGATTCCCCGATTCAGGTTTACAAACAAATTTTCGATTCGATTCACCTCTTTCAGTGGGATTGGATCGAGTAATCCTATTTCGATCCGATCCAGGTCTATACGGCGCTAAATCCTGATTCAATTCGAATTCAATTCTCCTTGTAAACGCGGTAATAGACGAACAGAAAATAATGAGAAATTCGGAACGAAATGAGAAAGGAACTACTGCCCAAGCAGAAAATTTAATTTTTGTCATGAGCATCCCGTCCCTTTAGGCGCCAGTTATAGCTATCATTGGTTTTCATCATTGAAAACAAACATTGGAATTTTTTTGGCAGGTCGTTTATAGCTATCATTAAAAATTTCTGCCATTGAAAGAATTTTCCTGATTGAAAGCCACCGAAAAATTTGTACTGACAGAAATTTGTCATTGGAATTGTGTGAAATTGGAACACAAATCAGTGAAACGATTCGTTTCACTTTTGAACATAAAAGTATCAGCTGTTCAGGAAAATGAATTTCTGTCCGGAAAATAGAAAAATACATTTTTAGAGAAAAATAAATGTGCAACTAAACTTTTTTTTCTCAAAAAAAATTCTTTGTGTGATTTCCGATCGATCGGTATATAATTTTCATTTCTACTCAAAGGGAAACACCTTCAAAAATCGATTCAAAAATTTTTCCGGATCGATTTCAATGATAGCTATAACTGGCGCCTTACTCAGCTCCTCGCTTGCCATCAAACCCTCGTCATCACAACGTTGTGGGCACAACGCGTGTAGTGTAGACAGGCACTAAAGTTGTCTTGTCTCTGTCTAAAGGTATTCAGTTTCTACATTGTATATATATATATACAATGGTTTCTAGTTAATTTCATTTTACTTGCTCAAAATCATTTTTTGCATGGCTGTCGTTTTACTTAAATTGTTTACGCGTTAACATTTATAACTTCATAATGACAACATATCAAATGTTGTGCAAATGAATTGATACAAATAAATAAACCCATTGACTTTTTATCTGACATGCACAAAAATGGAATATTATAACGTATAGATGCATTTCTTTAAAATTTTTATTTTTATAGGTCTCGATAAAAAAATTTTTTTTATAAAAAAATATTTAAAATGTTTGATTACATTTCGCAATAGTCTAAGTTTTATTTTGTATTGTTTTAAGGGTATGATGCTAAAAAGTCCACGGTAGAGAACGTAAATATTTTACCAGTGCGTATTGCATCCGAGGAACAACTTTCTTTGGCAGCAACAAATCCATCTATGCTTCCGTCTGTGATACAATCGGTGAGTTACTACTCTATTTATGTATGTACATATATTCCTTGTTTTTTACTTTTTTTTTCAAAAAAAAAAATATTTTATAGTAAAATGTAAAGCTTGTTATAATTTTCCTTATTTTAACAATTTCTCTTGTAAATGTTAAATGTATTTTTTTTTATTTTTGTATTTACATGTTTTTTCTTATGTCCTATGTCCCTTCAATTTAATAAACTCCATTATCAATTATTTAAATCTCTTAAAAAATGAATCGAATTTAAAATTAAATTTATCATTCATGATTTGAAAATAAAATATAAAATTTCCACCAATACAAATGTTTCTAAACAACCCGACGTAATGTTTTCTCACAAGAAAAAACATGTGAAACAGCATTCTGAAGTACCAAACGATAATGTTCGGCTACCTGGAGGATCAATCCTAGTTCATGAAACAGTGAGACCAGTATCATCATCTTCGTCCACATCTTTAATAGGCGCATACGCAACCGCACAACACCAAAAAAATACATTTTCGCCGATTAAAACTCCATTTCCTCCAAATAAAATTGTATTGGGATGTAAAACGAGAACACTTTCGCAATCTTTGCAGCACATCTTCCAATCTCCGTCGGGATCGATTCAAAATATTCCACAAGTTGCTAAAAATTCAAACAGTTGTGCTCTGACTAGTCAGTTTTCAAAAATGCTCAATCCGAGTGTGTCAACAGCAAAGCAATTGATTGCGGGAATATACCAACCAAGAAAAAGACGCAATAGTATAATGGGCATTGCCCCACAGATAAATATTTGCCAAAAAAAACTACTACAACCCTTGCAATTAAATATTCCCGATCACAATTGCCGTGAAAAAAATATAAAATCGGAAAGCTTAAAGAAAAAATTCAGAACAAGGATTGGTTGCGATTGTTTTCAACAAGCTAAGCAAAAATTGAGGATTAAAAAAAAAAATTACTTGAGTTCAAATAGTGACGACGACGGTGGATATCAATACAAAACTTTTTTGGGTATCTCACAAGGAATCTGCGAAGAATCGCCAAATCAACTTGCACGCAGCGCTACAGATATTTTTGTTCCATACAACTCTATTGAAAGAACACATAGAAGCCAGGCCAAAAGAAAATGTTTAATTAAACGAAGTACTAGAGAAAATAAATATCAACATCACAATATACCTGGTGCTTCTTCGGCTTCTGTACTATGTACAAATATTGTGAATCGGATGAAGACTGCAAGCATAAGCCTAGACAATCTAAAAAACAGTTCAAATCCGCGTTTAGCTTCGCGTTCTATTCTCAGTACAGCCCAGCTCATGCAACACACACGTCATCATTTTAGCCTGCCAAGTCTGCGGAGACACCATTGTTATTCCGATCAAAACTATCAAATTTACCATGGATTATCTTCTAATTTTGGAACATTTACCAGAAACCAAAACATTAGTAAATCAGAAGACAATTTTATTGCGTATAGTGACATGGAAATGATCCGACCTCAATATAATCGCTACCACGCAACTGGAAGTAGTGATGGTAGTGACATATCCATGAGTACAAACGACGAGTTGATTATAAATGACGATGATGAAGAAGATCATAGCTACCTGAGTGGTGAAGATTTCGATAAGTCATCCAATTCCACATCGTCGTCTGTTAAATCGCCTTCTTTGAATTCGAACGAATCTTCAGAGTTTTTTTTTCATAATTCATATTCAATGAATAATTTTACCAAATGCTTACCAACCAAATTATCAGATCCTGTAGTCACTGTTGAAGCTGCAGTTTCAGCCTATCACAATGTTGTTTCTCCGCAAATTTCTCAAAGCATAGCAAGTACCTTCCAACAACAGCCAATATTACATCATCCAGCCCCACAATCACCACAATCAACTTCCATAATTTTTCATCAACCAAAATTTCATCATCATACTCCTACAATGAGCCCCTTGCAGTTGAAGCCAATAGCTGGTTCCTTCAGCAACAATTCCAATCAACCGTTACCTATTTCACAACCACATTTCACATGTGTGGCGAATGTATTGAATAATTGCATTGGTCCACTGGTAAGAACGAATTAATGAAAAAAAAAACACAAATCAATTTAAATAAAATTTTTCCATCCAACGTATTGAAAGGCTCCTCCTTCGTCAAACATTTGATATTATTAATAGTTTTAAGAGTTACTCATCAACAACTTTTCTCATAACTCATCGAAATTCCAACAAATGCGCTCGCACAAAACATACATATGTGTAGTGTATATTTAATGACTTGTCTTAATTTCATACAACCGGCAAATATTTTGTATGCAAAGAAATAGTGGTGGTCAGTAAAATAGTGTTTATTTGCATAAAAAAAAAATAATTTCTAATCCTTCGGAAAATTTTATTAGGTTTAAACACCATACACGCTTATGAGGGAATAATGTTGTGCCTTAGGTATTTTACGTCTGCGGTACATTTTTTTGTTGCCATACTTGAACTGCAAATAGTCTCGTCTGGCGCAAAAGTTAAAAAGTAAATCTCACAAAATTCAAAAACAAGGGAAACAGATTGAAAGATACTTTTAAACAAAAAAATTCCGTATAGACTTACTATTGGTGGGAGCATTATTTCTACGTTAGGGGGTGGAAGGGGGTGAATTGGCTTTTGACCCAAATTACTCGAAAAATTGGAGATGCGAAATGAAAATTATGTTTACCGTATTTAAATGAAAAGAATTAAATTTGGACCGAAATAACTTATAAATGAATAGATGAACAGATGCAGAACAGATAATGCTTCATTATGGATAATTGCATTATCTCATATAATCTTTTTTTTTTGAGTTATCAAACAAAGTGCAAAACAAAACTTGTTCAATATGGTTAAAAATAAATAAATTAGGTTGCGCAACAGTCCGAAGAGAACCAGGGTCTAGTGACATACTGATGAGGGGAATTACAGTTCATATGTCGAATCCGATCGGCTAATTTGAGACAGCACTTTTCATAACAACAATTACTCTTGGAGTATTTGTTAATTCCCCACCGCAAAAAAAAAATAATACAAACAATTTTCCCCTGCAGGAAAAACTGGTATAATCAGTTCTTGATCATCTAACGATAAAGTATCATATTGAATTTGTAAATTTTAATAAAAGGGATAAAGTATTGCCGACGGTTTTGCCGTGGAAAAAATAATATAAACTAATTAAGAATGGTATTGTTTTTTTTCGAATACTGTTATTTAACGTTTAAATTTGTTTTGAATTCTTTTAAACTTGCTATTGCAGCTTTATTTTTGGTAACAGAACCACATATTTGCGTCGTAGGGTTTTTTTTTGTATTTTTGACCATAAGATGCCCTTGTTTTCACTGATCTTTTTTTTTAAGTTCTTCCCATTACTTCAAAATCAAAGAACCTTAATAGATATTATTCTTTTATTGAGATAGTATTCATTCTAAAACGTTTAGGAGTACTTCGTTATATTATCTTGCGTAAACTCGAATTTAATCGGCATGTCCTATTCGCCAAAAGGCATTAATAAGCTCAAGGTCGTAGCTTATCCCACAGGACATATTCGAATATTGAAAATGAAAATTACTGTTTAAGTGTTTTACCTGAGTAGTCGGGACGAAGAAAAATGGAAACAAATACAAAAGAATGATGTTTGTTTTGGACTGTTTATTTTGCTACTTTGAGCCCATAGCGTTCCGAGCAGGAAACATAGTTGGGTTCATGCTGTACCTTTCGATCCTCTTTAGAGTGTTTCTAATTGAATAGTGGAAGTGTTTGATTTCAAAAATTAAGGGGCAGGACTCAAAACTAAGCTCACGTTATGGCACTTGAAAAGAGTGCGTTAATTTAAATTTTAAGTTCATTAATGTCGATATTTTTTTCTTCTCTTTTCTGCTTTGCAAAGGGAGATAGCAGAAATAAAAAATTGTCTCGGATATAAGGCAAGTAAAATGGCCTATAGTCAAATATGCAGATCTATTGGATTTCGAAAACCGGATTGTATCGTAAATTTAGGCCGGCTGCATTGTTTTTATATTTGAAAATAATAAAAATAAGATACGAAACTTTATATAATTGAAAAAAGATATTATCAATTGCATAATAGTATAGTTTCCGAGTAATTTGGAAAAAACTGCAATTCACTCCCTTTCATCCCCCTAAATTTTATTGACCCACTCCAAATAAGAACGTGTTCATGATTCCACCAAAGTTTGACTTTCTGGGAATTCTTTAAAAGTGAAAGTATATTTTTTCTTGAATATTCTGCTTTTCTGCTCTATAGTACTCAAAAATTATTTACGAACTGTTCAAAGGTACGCAATCAATTTTTTATATAATTTTCTCTAAATGATCCATACATTGTGAATCGCTGGCTCGAGTTGGTTTCGGATTCGGTATAATAACTGTAGGTCCCCTCCATTCCTGAAATTCCTCGCACACAGTGGAGTGGTTGAGAGTTTTAAGTCATTAGAACCTTAGCCGATTTTGTTACTTGGAAATGTGTATGCTTCAAAAACTATTTTTTCCAATACTTTTCCTGCTAGTTTTTGAGTTTAACTTTAAGGCTAAAGCGACGCGACGATATAAAAATAATAAACAAATATTGAAAGAATCATTCAAATAAATTCATATATGCCTATACCTATTATCTTTAACAAAAAAATAAGGTGGATATTGTTGTTGTTGGTTGGTGGTTTTAAGTGACAGCTGATGCTTAACAAAACAGAACTCTTCTGCTTTGAACGGTGGTTGCTAACTTAATTAATAAAATTAAATACAAATATATCATTTATAATTATTGGAAATGCACACAGATTAACTGTATAAAGTTTACAATATCCTAGCTAATGTTGTATTTTCTTATGTACTTTATTATTAGAATTATTATTCGAACATTCCATATTTAAACGTACTGTATGAATATAATTTTTTAAATCAAGAGTCATAATTTACTGACAAATATTGTTTAACTTTGTATCAAATTCGGCCGCGCGGAAGGGGAAAGGACATAACTTGGCTTTGAACTTAAACTTTTGTTTATTGATGTTGTATGGCTTTTTTTTAGAACTTTGGAATTGGGCGTTATTTTGCTTGGCGTTATTGTTTCTCATTTGGACTTTCAATGTTTCCATACAATCTTTTATACCCTTAGATAACCCTATCATCTTTTGTTGAATATCCCGTTAAACAGTAGTTCTAACTTTAAGAGGACATAGTGTTCAAAAGCATTGATACTTGAATTAAATTAATTTGAACTTATTTTATATAATTGCACTGATCTGAAAATTTTACCTTAAAAAAGTATTCTCTATGGAAAGTAGTTTTTTTTTTTTATTTAATTTCAAACTGATTACATACATAACTTATATTAAAATTAATTTTCCTTTATAAAAAAAATAATTTCTTGCAAATATTGATTTATTATGTTTTTCCAATCATTAAACGAATTGCGAATTGGATATTTTGCATCGCAACAGAGCTACGACTTTAAAAACCCCCACAGATTTGCCATTGGCGTTCGTCATAATTAATCCGCAGCATATTGGTTTTCATATTTTCATTAGACTTATGAACTGCGTAACCAATATTCTTCATTAATTTTTTGTATACATAATGTTAAGGACTACTAAAGGCGTTAAGGCTTTTTGTTTGGTACCTATATTTTTCTACAAAAATATTGAAAAATAACGGAGTCTTCGGAGGTGCTAAATAAAGTTCACTAACTGCAGTCCTGATTCCGACCGAATGAAGCTGAAACAAAAAAAATTCAAAAATATTATTAAAGTTGAAAGTATTTCCAATACAATGACCTTTGACTTTTGAAAAATATCAAAAATTAACAAAATGGCGTAAAAAAGTGTAATTTTTTGGTTGTCAACCAATCAAAAAGATCGTTGGTCATTGTAAAGTAAATATATTCAAAAATACTCAGTTTGAAGTTGATCGTTCATGATGGCAGATATTGAGTTATGATGTCAGCAATTTGGCTCATACAATACATCTTCCTTTTCCTCGAAAAATACATGTACATATATCTCCGATCTTTTCGTCCTTCTTTTGAGGACGCCACGGTACGTATTTACCGCCAACTTAATTCGGCTGTCCTCTCTTTGAACTGCCATAAAAATAGTTTTTATTGATTTATTTGAACAAGTTGAAATTTCGAATTGATAGAGAAACTAGTTCTTCTTCGGCTTTTTAGTTCGTTTGATACTTTGCCGACTGCATTCAAAAATCGAAAATTCGAATATTCTCGAAAACAAACCGATACATTTATTAAATTTCCTCGATTTTTTTTCTTAAGTTTTCTCAAGAATTAATAAACCGATTAGCAATAATATTTGATGATCCAAAATGTCATCGTTTTTAGTTTTGATTTAAAAAAGATTTTTATTTTTTTCGAAATTCTATGTCTCGAAAAAGTTTTTTTTTCGAAGTTGAAATGTAAAACGTTTATTAATAACCTCTAAAAAACTGCATACCAAAAATATTTTTTTAACTCAAATTAAAAAAAAAATTAAATTTACAAAATTAATTAAAATAAAAACAGCTCCAACGATTTTCAAATAAAAATTTTGAAAAATTAAGGTTTTCTTTAGAAATGTCATTTGAAAGAAATTGTTTAAAATCAATCTTTTCAATATATGATACATAAAATATATTGTCCTTTTCTGTTTCTTTGAATTAATAATCCCTGTGAAAAAGTCGGGAGAATAAACAGATTAATATTGTTTTATTGCACATAAAGTGAGCAAAAGAGCCGAAGAAAAACTAGATTCTTTAACAGTATAATAATTTATTCCAACATTCCTAATAAAAATGTAATCTTTATCATTTTATCACGGTAAAAGAATGTTATTTAAGTTCCACAAGAAAATGTTGGCAGTAGACATATCTACAAATTGGAGATTTTGGCAATACAAATTGATTCCTGGAGATTTAATTAATGAAGTTTTTGTCTTTGGAGATAATACGAAGTTGGATTTTTTAGAAATATTATCCAATACTGATTTTTTGAAATGCGTCTACCACCGAAAACAAAATTTGTATTCCCTAAAACAAAACTTGGTTTACCAATGAATTTCAATCATTATTGAGAAATCGAGATATTAGCGAAAAAAAAAACTTGAGTGGCAATTCGTAATAACTGTTTAAATAATTCATTGAGCTACGACCAAGTGCCAACTCTTAAAATGATCGGTTTTGGTAAATGTTTAGGCGTTCTGCCTGAAGATATAGATATAAATATCGTGATTCAAAGTTTTTTAGCATCAAGTTGCTCCATAAATACTTATACACATTAACATGTTTCTTTTGTTTATGAGAGTGATTCCGTAGTTTGAAGTTTTTTAACCATATCTGCTGAGTAGGTGGTAGAAGGAATCTTCTTAATTAAATAAAAAACAATGGAACATTTTAAGATTAATACCTGTGTTGAAAAACTAGAGACGAGATGATTTAAAACCAATTAAAGTCTATCCATTGCTATCAAAAGTGTTTGAAAAAATCAAATATAAGAAAATAAGAACGTTCCTTGAGCGCGAAAATATATTGACGTCAAAATATTCCTCATTTTGAAAATAGTTGCATCACTGCTTTGATTATTGTTTCAGTAAGTAAAAATCCATAGAAAAATCAGAATTGTTAAGGGGTGTAAGGGGTGTAATGATTCCATAAGACTGAAAGCTGATTAGTTTTATCATCGATGCAAATGCTTCTCAAGGAAAACGGCATATCACGAGAGTTACGCTTTGTCGACAGGAGCCAGCATTTAGTTTTCGAAACATTCAGTTCTACATGGGTGATATTTCTCCTTTGGAAAATGTTGTGGAGATTGGAATTTCATGAGCTTATTATACGTTGCCGTTCAAGTTCCACATCCTAAAGACAAGGGCGATAGAAACCAATATGAAATGGTGTGGGTACTGTCATTAGTGGAATAGATCTTTTTATGATAACTAAACCCTTACAAGTATGTTTTGATAATTATGCATTATCTAAAGCTCAAAGATACCAACACTAAAAATATTGTTCGCCTTCGCAAAAAAAAACTAAACTAACTACATACAATAAATATTGTTCAAACCATTGCACAATTTTGTAAAACTTAAAACCTTCAACATTGCTTGCAAGACTGGGGAGTTCAATCAGATGCAAATATATATTTAAGATCATGCTTGACCACAGAGAAGCGAAACATTTTGCACACATTTAAATGAAACAACAACTGCTTCATATACAAATGATATCGATAACTTTGAAATAGTGCCCATGGAAAACCTAAAAGCGTTGCCACCAAATCTTGTTTAATGTGTAAAATAAAACGTTATTTTAATCGCTCGAAGTATATTTTTTGTATACATTCATTCTTAGGGTTTTGTATACATTTAATACACAGTGCAATCATTAGGAAAAAAGGGAGGGAGAACATTGCAATTACAGTCAAAAAACACTCCACATTCACATAGTACGGCTAAAGAAAGAATCTCTGTACTCCACAGTACGACCTTAGTTTCGCTTCATTCCTAGAAGTGTGAGTATTTCGATTAAACTGTTTAAGGAGAAAAGCAGCTGGCTATTTCACTAGAGCATAGTCTATCTAAAAAAGGGTAAAAAGGAAACATCGGATAAAAGTGATTCTGGTTAACTTTATTTAAATTAAAAAAATCTTGCGTAATTAATTTATATAAATCAAATCTGGACCACAGTTTTTTAGTACAAGTTTAAGTGATAAAAAATGTATAAAGAATACAAAACTCCTTACATCCAAAGGCCGGAAAATTTCCTCAAAAAAATGAAAACGAAACCATTATCTGGGGGCCAGCACGTAACTTGATACAACCGAGTTTAGTCGATACAATCGAGCATTGGCAGCACACATTTTGGTTCAATCGAGTGTCCTCGATTGTTTCGCCAGATTCGGCAGCACACAAACTTCAAATTGACGTTTGAAACAAAAGTTTTCACTCGACAGAAATTAGTTATCGTCGGCATCGATTTTTGTATGAGAAAAATGGAAAAACAAAATAATATGTCAATAAATAAAAAACAGACTGAGATTTTGACCAATTTTATGAGTTCTCACGTTGATTTAGCGAGGGGTATTCTTAAAACTGCCCAAGGGAGGAAAAATAGCAATATGCTGTGGGAAAAACTGATTGAATCGCCAAACACAGAGGGTCCTCCACAAAAAGATCTTAAAGATTGGAAAAAAGTAGGTTGATGTTAAATATTATGTATGTGTATATATGTACATATGTAAATATTTACAGATCATTTTTTTTTTAGACTTGGAGTGATCTTAAATACAAGGTAAAGAATAAGCTAAGAAGTAATAAACTTCACTTAAAAGGCACAGGACACTTTTTCGTCTTCACTTTCACTTTCCGAATCAAAAGTTGTGTTCACTGAGGTTTTGTCTAGATCAGAACAGCACAGGACAGCACAGTTTCGTGAGAAACGTCAGATCAAGTTAGAACAGTCAGTTAAACGTCAGTTGTCAAAAAAAAAAAAAAAAAAAAAACAAATTGCAAATTGTGTGAATTTTTCGTCGGATTCCTCTTCAGATGATTGGAATGAAAGTGTGACGAATGTTATTACCTTTTCTTTGATGAAATGTAATAGAAATTGCATTGAAAGTTATTATATTATATTTTATAATTATTTAATTAAACAAATTAAACAAATTGGCAAAATAACTTTATTTTAATTTTTTTAAATCACGAGAAAAAAAAACACAAAGCACAGCCAAATCAAAACGTAAACAAAAAAAATGACAACTTCGATTTTGACATTTCTCACGAGTCTGTTCTAACCTGATCTGACTCAAAAGCAAGAACAGAAAATCCTGTTCTAGGTTTGTCAATGAACAGGAAAGTAGAACAGTTCAGCACAGAAAAAACCTCAATGAACAGCAAAAAGCTGTACAATCCTCGATTGTATCAAGTTACGTGCTGGCACCCCTGGCTACTTCTGAAAGAATAATCTTAACAATTAGAACGTGATCGGTGAAATGTGACCTTGTTTTATATCACGTAAAAAGCAATTCCCTGGCTTTCTCTAGAAAAACATTTGACTTGTGACACCTCGAGATTTTGCTTTTAGACGCAAAATAACCCAGGCATTTTTCGATGGGAATTTTTTTTTATCTTTTCAAAAAATCTACAGTAACTCAGCCTCCCCAACAAAATTTTGTAATCCGGGGTGAAACTCGATACATTTTTTTTATTTTATTGTGTGTTCTCAGTCTCACAATAGCTGTGTTGATTAACTTCGATAAACCCACTGCCCTAAAATCATTATCTGGGTAAGCTTTTTTTCAATCGATCTAAAATTTCTAAAGGTTGCAACTGTAAACCTCCTTCCACCCCTTGCGTACGCCCTTGGTACTCGACCAAAGGTAGTACTCGGCGTGATGGTTAGTGCATTTGTGAATACTGCCTCTTACAAGGAGTTGAAAAATCCTTCAAGAGGTATTCTTATTCGTATTCGGCATAAAAACTGAAGGTCCCCTTCATCTCTGAAATGACAGGAACAGTTGAGAGTTGTAAGTCACTAGACCCTGATTTAACCTTAATTCTAAATAACGGGGTATTATAAGCCACTAAACAGTTCCTTTTTTCATGAAATTCGCATTTTTCTGTCATTTCATCGAAATTAACAGGACCTACAGAAGAAACAATGCTTCTCCTATTTTGTTCAGGTTCTGAAAATCTTTATATGTATATACTAGCTGACCCGACAAACGTTGTTTTGTCACATAAGTAATCTCTAGAGAATATTTTGTAAGAGGTATAGAGCACTGTAAACGGTAACAAAATGTTAAAATAACAAATCACCAAACAATTTTTTTTAATTTATTAAAATTAATTCTTTAAAATTATATACATATCGCTCATTATGACTTTACAAAAACAAATCAATCCCTTAATGTAACAGAGTGTACAACCACTCGAGAGCACGCCACGTATAATTGCCCGTGCGTATAAACATGAAGCGCTCAATTCTAAGCCGCAGGCAGACATCGTTTGTCTTTGAGACTTATTGATAGTCATTGCAAATGCCAATCTAATTGGAAATTGAACGCGTTTGAATTGAATTGGCATATCTGTGGGTATAATAGGGATTCGCGATAATAATATATTTTCACCTCGGAATTTGCCATTTAGAATAAGGGCTTCGATAACATTTTTCATTAATTTTTTAATCGCGTGCCGTTGCACAACCGTGGTGGGTTCAAATTACGAAACAAAATTACCGGAGATCCAACCTTCAGTTGTAAATTATGCGGTGGCATGAATGGTAAATCCAATGAGTTCAAAAACTTAGTTGGATAATCTACAGCTTCGGTAGCATCACAAACTGTATCAATAGATTTGTATGACACCAAGCCTCCTGGTAACAAATGTTGTATCTTGAGATTTAATTCGTTGACATCCACATTTTTTGCTGCTAAAATTGTTCTTTCTGCCAGCCACTCATGATTTGATAATTGTCTGTGTACATCGAAAAATATCTGGTTAATGAGAGCATCTTGTGAATCAATAATCTTGTAGAAATCAACCGGTAATTTTATGCATCCAGTTTCATCTGTAGAAAATGTTTCAGTGGATGGATCTTGAAGCATTTGAACGCGCATATTTACCTTCAGTTGTACTTTTTCAACATTTGGCCACAGTTGCGATGATTTTGAGCACGCGTTGATCTCATCAGCGGAATAACGGGAAGTATTTGTCTTCACCTGAAAAGAATGCCACAAAATAGTCTGTCGTTGTTTTATATGTCTTTCAATGTCCTGTTCAACGCATCAAGCGAATGTTTGTGTGCCATAGTGCATTCATCCCAGATGATGATTTTACACTGTTTCAGCACTATGGCCATGGATGATAGTTTTTTTTATATTGCACACCGCGTCTGGGTTATTTTGAATATTTAGTGGCAGTTTAATCCTTTCGGGACGGGAGTGGTACGTTTACATATAAATATTCTTTGTTCTGTCCCACTCTCGTACCGAAAGGGTTAAATACTGAATGAGCTGTTCTGCTTCCATCCAATAAAGTTGCCGCAATGCCAGAAGATGCAATACCATTATTTGATCGTATTTTAGCAAGAATTAGCGAAATGGAATGTTTTGCCAGTTCCACCTGGTGCATCCAAAAAAAGAATCCACCTTGACCTGCCGAAACTGCGAGCATGATATGGTCAAAAATGGTTCTTTGTTCTTCATTCATTAGTGGAACATTGCGAGCAACAATCGCTGCCATTTCTACAGTATTGTATTGTAGTTCACGATTCAATTCAGTGTCTATTAAATAAGATGCATTTCGGTTTGGTGAGTGCATACCGAAATGACTGAGTGGTAAGTTGGAAATAATAATGCAAAGATCCTCAATAGAAATCAATGCTTCATTGTAAATAGCGTCACTGAATACTATCGTAAAATCGTTGAACCATGTACGATGTTGATGCAATTAAACAATATCACTAAGGAATATACAAAATAGATAAAAACCTATTCTCAGACCTACCGAATGTATATGCAAAATTTCATTAAAATTGGTTAAGCCGTTTCGGAGGAATATGGCAAGTAACACTGTGACAGGAGAATAGTTACACTAGAACAGCTGTACCGATTTGGCTGAAAATTGGTAGGTAGCTTAGAGCCAGGAGACGGACATATGATACTGTTTATCCCGTTTGACAGCGTTCCCGTGTGACTTGACATAAAACGTCAGTCACTATAAATCGTGGTATAACAAAAAAGTATCAGACTTGGAATCTCAATTTATGATCGCAATATTATTGTATTGCAAATTATTTGTCTGTTATTTGACATACAAAATTATTTGTTAGCTTCAAACGATTCTAACAGATGGCAACATCTGTTGACTGATAATGCGAACGGTAAAATAAAACTGCAAACAAATACGCAATGCATTAAACTGCAAGACATTTTCTGCACTGTTCTTCAGGAAAAAAATTAAATGATTCAAAGTATATTTCCGGATATACAGAGTTATTACTTGAATCATTACTGTCTCACTAATCGGGCTATTTTGGCAGACAAAATTTTTAATTTTGATGAAATTAATTTCCAGGTACAACAGTTGTTACCAGGCGATCTCTTGTCTTTTAAATCAATCGATACTGTGGTTAATGTATATACAGAGTAGACATACCTGGAATGGCACCACATAATCTTCGATTAAAGAAGAGAAGTTCACCTATTATTCTTCTGCGTGATTTGAATCCACCTTAATTATGCAACGGTACACGTTTTCATCAAAAAGATCACCGGAAATATTCTTTAACCAACCATTTTAACTGGAAAGTTTAAAGGAGTGGTCCTGTGCCACGTAGTCCAATGATACAGTCAGATTCTACCATAACTTCAAAAGGTTACAGTTTCAAATTCGTTTAGATTTTGACATGTCTATAAATAAGACTCAAGGCTCAACAAAGTCCATTTGTGGTTTGGATTTGGAAAATCCATGTTTTTCTCATGAGCAGCTATATGTTCCATGTTCACGTGTAGGAAAACCGTCCAACATATTTATGTTACCGAAAGACAGGTTAACCAAAAATATTGTGCACCGATTAGTGCTACATTAAATTGAAATTAAAAATATTTATAATTCAAAGTAATAAATATTGTTGGAAGATTTTAAACTATCCGCCCTACCAACCTAATTTATAAGTTTAACTGTCACATGAACTAAAAACTTTGTAATATATTTTTTTGTTACAAACTTGAGTACAAATAATAATGCATTTATTATACAAAACAATTCTTTTGTATTGATTTTTGCTTTACATCAACTGTACGAAAATTTTGATCAATTGTGTTCAAAGTCCTTCCCCTTCAAATCCCAAACCAGTACATTTTTATTCCAGCTTTATAGTTTCCATCTTCGTTTGTAAATAATAATTTTATTGTTATAAGGAGTAACAGTATTTGAAAATCATTCATGAAAGTCGCCATGCTTATTATAAAAATGGCACATGGTGGTGCCCATGCCTGATGTTCTCCTACCGTTCCCCTTTAATAGTTTATAACAATATAACAAAAAACATTCCACAGCAAAGCGTGGCCGCGTCAGCTAGTATATAGGTAAAAATCATTTATCTATCCATCCTCTTTATTAGACTATGGTTTTATTTTTAGTGCAGAAGGCACTGTTAAACTTATTTATTTATGTTTCTATGAAAACTTGCCCTAAAATGTTAAATGCATTTCGTGTTCTTGTTCTTAATTTGGAAAAATTACTAATAATTTTTTTAATTTTAAACATATAATAATACCATGCATTATATATGTATTCATCAAAAATAAATGTTTCATGAAGGTGTATTTAAGAGTTTTGTCATTCATAAAATATTAATATTAGCTACGTTTAATGGTTCCTGTAGTAGAAATCCATCGATAAACTATGTTCATTAACTTTCAATTTGATTGAAACAACTCAGTGTTGAATGTATATCTAAGAGTTTTGTTGTTTAAAATATTTTAAGTTAACTTTATAAAATGGTTTCTGCAGTGAAATGACATCGATGGATTATGCTCATTAACTTTTTGGTTATGTATTCTATTAATTTTGCGTTTCACTCTCTTAATATATTTTAAGTCCCCTCAGCTTTAAATACTAAACAAAATTTCAACTTGTTTGCTTAAAACTAAAACTCTTAGTATATTTTCAGTTCCTTATTTTCTTAACTACTATTAATAATTTGTATTTATTCATTGTACTAATAATAAAATAATGTGTTTCATGATAGTTTTTAAATAAAATTTATGTTTTTTTGATAGGATATTAAACATAATCTTGATACTGCTCGCAATCACTTATGCGGCATAAGATTGGAAACAAATGTACGACAACGATTGCTTCTCTTATTACAACGTCAACACATCGAAGAAGATGAATTGAGATTAAAGCATTTTGTTGAGTTGGAGAAATTCCAAAAAACCCTTCGGGCAAGTAAGTTCCTATTAACGTCGTTCAAATTTACGTTACAAACCTAATTATTGCATTAATGTGCCACATAATCATAATTCATGTTAGTAAGTAATTTATAATTTTTGTGTTTCTTAGCTTACCATAATAATGAAAACAACGAAGGTTATATGGTGCAACATACACCGCCAACACCGCAACATCAACTGCCGACTCCATCCTCTGCAACACATGTAGAACAAGGCAGTGTAGTGGATTCAATTCAAACGCAATCCAATCAGCAGTATCAACAACAACAAACACCAAGTCAAAATAGTTGCTATTCAGACAAAGATTTAATAGCTCAACAGCATCAAATGATGTTTGTCAGACAAATTCCACAAGCCGCATACGCCGTCTATGGGGAACAACTGTCCCAAACTTCATCATCACCATCCTTATTAAATACGTTTTCTAGCCATCCGCCATCCGGTTCAATGCAGGGTCTTACTATTCCTAACAATAGTTTTAAAAGTGGAAGTCCTTCCGTCCAACAACATTATTCAAGTTCATTGAATGTTGGACAGAATTTCGGAGTAAGTACAAACTACACAAACACCATACCACCATTGTCATCGGCTAATGCTAGTAATATGCCAAATCAACTTCAATTTTGTGATCAGAATCTATATCAACAGCAACAAACGTTACAAAATATAACACACCTAAAAGAACAACTATTAACACAGGTCAAACAACAACAAATGCCACCGTCTCAACAACAAATCACACCCCAACATCAACTTCATTATCAATACTCGACAGCGCCAGCCACAGCTCTGACAATAACGGCTCCGGTATCTGCTAAAAATACAAATACAGCTCAAGGAAATTTTGTTTATTATGATGCTGCACAGCATAAAATATTGCAACCATCAATGCAACAGCAACCTCAATCACTCCAACAAAAACAACTACAAAATGAACATCAAGTTTCACATCAGCAGCCTGTAGACGAACAAGAAAGGCAACCATCTGCACCACTTGATGTTGGAATGTTTCCATTAGTTGATCAATTTCAAGAGCCACAACAGCAACAGCAGCAGCAACAACAGCAACAGCAGCAACAATATCTCACAAAACAAATTGAAGGAAATCAGCCGTCTGGCTTAGCACTAAACAGCTCAGAGCAAATATCACCCATTACGTCAAAAAACTGAAATAATGCATTAAAAATGTGCGTGTTAGAAGTAGAAGTTCACGAAGTTCAATATCATTTTTCGCCATTTTACGCACGGAGATATTATGTGCAGCTGCTGACTTGCAGTTTTTTGTTTTGACATGTGAATTATGTATTTTCCAAAATACAAACATATCGTTTGTACAATAAAACATGGCTATTTGTATTCAGTTATATTAAAATAAATCTATTCTGTCTGAAGAATAAGTTATGTTTATAAATAAAAACGGAAGAAAAAAAATCAAAATGATACAATATTAAACACTTTATATTTGTGTGGATTCAAACACAACATCGATATTTATATTATTTCTATCTTAAACAAAATTATAACCACACACAAAGAATAATCCAGTTTTGCTGTTTGTTTAAAAGAATAAACATTTTTTTGCCATACATTTTAGTTATATTGATGCGCAGTAGTATTATATTTATCTCTTTTAAATTTAAGTTTAAATGATAGACACGAATAAATATGTTACCCCAGAAACCATCAGTATCTTAATAAAGGTGTTTTTATTAAAAAAAAATAAATAATTTAAAATTAAATATAAGCAAAATGACGAAAAACAATACTTTAAGATTTTGGCAAAATATTTCTTTCCATCATTATTATCATAATATGTATGTAAAATGCAATTGTATGTATAAAAGATATATAATTATATATATAAATGTCATATATATGTTGTAAAATAAATTAATTTGTAATTAAAAGCTTAGTTTAAGTAAAAATAGCAACACATATGGGTGTATATACAGTGACGAGCAAAAGTGGTCAAATGTTCTCGACTATTTACAAAAATTGTTCAAAAGTAAGAGTTTTGAATAACATTAACATTTTTTTAATTTTTTTATTTTGTTTATTCAACTAGCAATTATTTTGTATAATAAGATTTAAAAAAAAGAATATAATTTACAAAATAATAAAAATAATAATAATTTTCCGATGTGTCCAATTATGCACGTTTAAGTTTCAAGAGATTAAACATCATCTTTTAATTGAGTCTTTACTGTGCTTTGTTTATTTTACTGTTATTACAAAAGTAACAGTTTAGGTTATTATCATTTTTCGTAGTTTCTTGCAAAGAAAAGTTCATTTTTAAACGTTTAGTGTGGATTATTGTCAAAATGAAAAAAATTTGTAAAAATATCGTGGACCGCGCTATTTTCTTACTAAAAAGTGGTGAATCATCTCGCGAAATATCAAAACTATTACAAATTTCAAAAACTTCTGTGCTAAACATTAGAAAAAGCGAAAATATCGATGTACCATCAATAAAAAAAGGACGGAAACGACTACTTACTGACTTGGATGCTAGAAGAATGGAAAGGGAGTTGAGAAGTTGTGGATCCAAAACACCTAAGCAGGCAGCCAAAAACATAGACAAGTCAGTTAGTGAATGGACTGCACGCCGGGCACTTAAAAGAATTGGATTAGCCGCTAAAGAGAAACCAAAGAAGCCTCTGCTTTCAGCGAAAAATATTAAGGCGAGGTTAGCTTTTGCTAAAAAGCACAGGCAATGGACCATAGACCAATGGAAAAAAGTAATTTGGTCCGACGAGACGAAGGTGAATAGAATAGGAACGGATGGAAGAGCTTTTTATTGGTCACGTCCTGGAGAAGGACTTCAACAACATCAAGTTCAGAAGACCGTGAAACATGGAGGAGGCTCGGTAATGGCTTGGGGCTGTTTCTCGTGGAACTCTGTCGGACCCTTAGTTAAAATCGATGGCATCATGAATAAAGAAAATTATTTGGATATTTTGAAGACAAATTTACCACCTTTTACTGCATCAATGGGCTACAATGAGTGTGAAATAACTTTTCAGCAGGACGGAGATCCCAAACACACTTCGAAAATTGTAACAGAATGGTTGAGAAATCAACAGTTTATGACGATGACATGGCCAGCACAAAGCCCTGACCTCAATCCAATTGAAAATTTATGGTCAATTGTGAAGCGACGGTTGGGGCAGTACCAAAATCACCCATCGAATATTCAGGAGCTTTGGCAACGAATGGAGTTGGAATGGAGTCATATTCCACAAGAATTTCTTCATAATTTGGTAGAAAGTATGCCTAAGCGTTGCTCACAAGTAATACAAAATAAGGGATTATGGACTAAATACTGAAAGAAATAAATATTTTTTTAAACGTGCATAATTGGACAAGTCCAAAAATGAATTAAATAATTTTTGTTTTGTAAAATATATTGTTTTTTGAAAAAAATATTATAAATAATAAACGTAAGATTAATAATCTTAATAATAAAAAATAAAAATATTTTAATTTTATTTCAGACGCTTAGTTTTAGTAAATTATTCAAATAATTGAAAACATTTGACCACTTTTGCTCGTCACTGTATATGGATGCATATGTATATACATAAATATAGGTATATACTTATATATACATATGTTTATATATATATGCACACATATATATAATATTCTTTTAATTCCCTATTCTTCCTCTTCTTTTCATGGTGATGTTAATTAAATTAGCCCCTAAAATAAGTAAGAGAACAAAAATCATCCTCAATTGAAATCAATAAGTAAATAAAACTAAGAAATATTTTATTTTACTACAAAAGCATCCAAAAAAATAGACAGTTTTAAGAATGCCAATAAATTAAAACTAAACTAAATTTACATCTGTTGTAAGCTCTTTTTGTAATTTTTATTAAAAAAGAAAGTAAAGACAGGAATTTCCATAGAGTCATCGAAAATTAAATTAATTCGTTTTTCAATTTTTAAATTAATTTATTCACCCCTATTACAGATGTCGTAAACGACAGCAAAATATACGACACGACACAATCTGCATTCCATAAGTCGTTTTCAACTTTTGTCACTCGTTTTGTTGTCGTGTGTAAACGTCAAGTGTGTTGAACGCTTTCATTCGGCATTCTGTAAGACGAAAGGAAACGACGACAATGAAAAAAAACGACGGTATCTCTCGTTTGAAAATTTGCTCACGACGAAGAAATGGAAGTTCGCAAAACTGTAAGTTTCCTTGTTAAATAATTTATTTTATGGAATTTATTAGTTATTTATTTGCGATAAATAAAAACAAAATATTTGTTCACATTTGCAGTTGAAATTAACAAATCAAAATCAGTTCCAGGCCCTGGTCGAGCTGATGGAGAGCAACGAGCAGTTGGCTAGGGGATTTTTGAAGGGAATCAACAAAACTGATATAAAAAGAGAATGGAATTCCATAGCTGAGCAGCTGAACAGCAAGGGTCCTCCAGTAAGAGATGGAGATGGTTGGCAAAAGGTTGAATCGCTTATTTCATTAATGTAAAAAATATTTTAATGTTTGCTTTAATCAGGTTTGGGCCGACTTTAGGTTCAAAGTGAAGAAGAAAATAATAACAATTCAAAAGAAATAAAAGCAACTGGTGGCGGTCCAAACCAAGTTTAGTCGATACAATCGAGCATTGGCAGCACACATTTTGGTTCAATCGAGTGTCCTCGATTGTTTCGCCAGATTCGGCAGCACACAAACTTCAAATTGACGTTTGAAACAAAAGTTTTCACTCGACAGAAATTATTTATCGTCGGCATCGATTTTTGTATGAGAAAAATGGAAAAACAAAATAATATGTCAATAAATAAAAAACAGACTGAGATTTTGACCAATTTTATGAGTTCTCACGTTGATTTAGCGAGGGGTATTCTTAAAACTGCCCAAGGGAGGAAAAATAGCAATATGCTGTGGGAAAAACTGATTGAATCGCCAAACACAGAGGGTCCTCCACAAAAAGATCTTAAAGATTGGAAAAAAGTAGGTTGATGTTAAATATTATGTATGTGTATATATGTACATATGTAAATATTTACAGATCATTTTTTTTTAGACTTGGAGTGATCTTAAATACAAGGTAAAGAATAAGCTAAGAAGTAATAAACTTCACTTAAAAGGCACAGGACACTTTTTCGTCTTCACTTTCACTTTCCGAATCAAAAGTTGTGTTCACTGAGGTTTTGTCTAGATCAGAACAGCACAGGACAGCACAGTTTCGTGAGAAACGTCAGATCAAGTTAGAACAGTCAGTTAAACGTCAGTTGTCAAAAAAAAAAAAAAAAAAAAACAAATTGCAAATTGTGTGAATTTTTCGTCGGATTCCTCTTCAGATGATTGGAATGAAAGTGTGACGAATGTTATTACCTTTTCTTTGATGAAATGTAATAGAAATTGCATTGAAAGTTATTATATTATATTTTATAATTATTTAATTAAACAAATTAAACAAATTGGCAAAATAACTTTATTTTAATTTTTTTAAATCCCGAGAAAAAAAAACACAAAGCACAGCCAAATCAAAACGTAAACAAAAAAAATGACAACTTCGATTTTGACATTTCTCACGAGTCTGTTCTAACCTGATCTGACTCAAAAGCAAGAACAGAAAATCCTGTTCTAGGTTTGTCAATGAACAGGAAAGTAGAACAGTTCAGCACAGAAAAAACCTCAATGAACAGCAAAAAGCTGTACAATCCTCGATTGTATCAAGTTACGTGCTGGCACCCCTGGCTACTTCTGAAAGAATAATCTTAACAATTAGAACGTGATCGGTGAAATGTGACCTTGTTTTATATCACGTAAAAAGCAATTCCCTGGCTTTCTCTAGAAAAACATTTGACTTGTGACACCTCGAGATTTTGCTTTTAGACGCAAAATAACCCAGGCATTTTTCGATGGGAATTTTTTTTTATCTTTTCAAAAAATCTACAGTAACTCAGCCTCCCCAACAAAATTTTGTAATCCGGGGTGAAACTCGATACATTTTTTTTATTTTATTGTGTGTTCTCAGTCTCACAATAGCTGTGTTGATTAACTTCGATAAACCCACTGCCCTAAAATCATTATTTGGGTAAGCTTTTTTTCAATCGATCTAAAATTTCTAAAGGTTGCAACTGTAAACCTCCTTCCACCCCTTGCGTACGCCCTTGGTACTCGACCAAAGGTAGTACTCGGCGTGATGGTTAGTGCATTTGTGAATACTGCCTCTTACAAGGAGTTGAAAAATCCTTCAAGAGGTATTCTTATTCGTATTCGGCATAAAAACTGAAGGTCCCCTTCATCTCTGAAATGACAGGAACAGTTGAGAGTTGTAAGTCACTAGACCCTGATTTAACCTTAATTCTAAATAACGGGGTATTATAAGCCACTAAACAGTTCCTTTTTTCATGAAATTCGCATTTTTCTGTCATTTCATCGAAATTAACAGGACCTACAGAAGAAACAATGCTTCTCCTATTTTGTTCAGGTTCTGAAAATCTTTATATGTATATACTAGCTGACCCGACAAACGTTGTTTTGTCACATAAGTAATCTCTAGAGAATATTTTGTAAGAGGTATAGAGCACTGTAAACGGTAACAAAATGTTAAAATAACAAATCACCAAACAATTTTTTTTAATTTATTAAAATTAATTCTTTAAAATTATATACATATCGCTCATTATGACTTTACAAAAACAAATCAATCCCTTAATGTAACAGAGTGTACAACCACTCGAGAGCACGCCACGTATAATTGCCCGTGCGTATAAACATGAAGCGCTCAATTCTAAGCCGCAGGCAGACATCGTTTGTCTTTGAGACTTATTGATAGTCATTGCAAATGCCAATCTAATTGGAAATTGAACGCGTTTGAATTGAATTGGCATATCTGTGGGTATAATAGGGATTCGCGATAATAATATATTTTCACCTCGGAATTTGCCATTTAGAATAAGGGCTTCGATAACATTTTTCATTAATTTTTTAATCGCGTGCCGTTGCACAACCGTGGTGGGTTCAAATTACGAAACAAAATTACCGGAGATCCAACCTTCAGTTGTAAATTATGCGGTGGCATGAATGGTAAATCCAATGAGTTCAAAAACTTAGTTGGATAATCTACAGCTTCGGTAGCATCACAAACTGTATCAATAGATTTGTATGACACCAAGCCTCCTGGTAACAAATGTTGTATCTTGAGATTTAATTCGTTGACATCCACATTTTTTGCTGCTAAAATTGTTCTTTCTGCCAGCCACTCATGATTTGATAATTGTCTGTGTACATCGAAAAATATCTGGTTAATGAGAGCATCTTGTGAATCAATCAGCCTTATCACAGGCTCCGTCGTAATAGATTCGTAGTACGAACCCCGAAAAAAAGTATCATTGCCCCCGTCGTACGAAAAAAATTTCCCACGAAATTCGGAGTTCGTGAAAAGTGGTATCACTAGCCCCGAATGAATAGGAAGTTTGGAAGTTTTTTCTACGAACAGTTATTTTGATCGGAATTCAATTGAAAACGAAAAACAAATATTTAGCGTGCGAAGATAAATTAAATAAAAATAAAATATATGAAAAGAATCATGTAAGTTTTACTATTGTTTTAATGTGAAAGTGTTTACCTATATTTTTTATATTTTTTTTGAAGGGCAAATAAAGTTATCACAAATAGAATTCAGTTCCAAAGGCTTTATGAAATGCTTCAAGAAAAACCCGAAATTGCCCAAGGATTTTAGAAAATCCAAAATATTTAGCACTATTTTAAGATTTGTGGAAAAGGTTGACTGGACCATTCCGATCTCAAAATCTTTGCCAACGCCGTATTGGTATCCTGCTTCCGCAATGAATCTCAAAACGGCTGAAAATCTGCTGATTGGTGTGATTGAACTCGAAAACACCCAAGGGTCGAGTTCTTGATCCAGGATTTCCAATATACATATGTATATGTATATAAACGCTGCCTCATTCACCCGAAAGTTTTTTTTTTAAATCTGCAAATCAATTTTCTTTGTAAGCAGTGGAATGTTTAAAATATGTTACCAACACTTTGCCATCAAGATCCAAGGGGTTAAAAGCATCTCTTAAAATTTTGCGCTGCATTTTTAGTGTTCGTCGTCTTCGTGTATTTTCTTCATTTATTGCAAAGATTGCAACGGCAATATTATCCATTTTTAAAGACAAAAACAAATAGAACTAAATCGAAAGATGAAAAACGAGCTTTTATTAATTTTTCTTATTTTCACGCAAATCAGCTGATTTTGACACTCCGAAATTAGTATTTCTGTGTGGCAATGCTTTTTTGATTTCGTTCGGGGCTTATGATGTAAATGTATTCGTATTCGTAGCGTAACAACATTTTCGGGGACTCGCTACGAGGGACTCTGTGATAAGGGTGAATAATCTTGTAGAAATCAACCGGTAATTTTATGCATCCAGTTTCATCTGTAGAAAATGTTTCAGTGGATGGATCTTGAAGCATTTGAACGCGCATATTTACCTTCAGTTGTACTTTTTCAACATTTGGCCACAGTTGCGATGATTTTGAGCACGCGTTGATCTCATCAGCGGAATAACGGGAAGTATTTGTCTTCACCTGAAAAGAATGCCACAAAATAGTCTGTCGTTGTTTTATATGTCTTTCAATGTCCTGTTCAACGCATCAAGCGAATGTTTGTGTGCCATAGTGCATTCATCCCAGATGATGATTTTACACTGTTTCAGCACTATGGCCATGGATGATAGTTTTTTTTATATTGCACACCGCGTCTGGGTTATTTTGAATATTTAGTGGCAGTTTAATCCTTTCGGGACGGGAGTGGTACGTTTACATATAAATATTCTTTGTTCTGTCCCACTCTCGTACCGAAAGGGTTAAATACTGAATGAGCTGTTCTGCTTCCATCCAATAAAGTTGCCGCAATGCCAGAAGATGCAATACCATTATTTGATCGTATTTTAGCAAGAATTAGCGAAATGGAATGTTTTGCCAGTTCCACCTGGTGCATCCAAAAAAAGAATCCACCTTGACCTGCCGAAACTGCGAGCATGATATGGTCAAAAATGGTTCTTTGTTCTTCATTCATTAGTGGAACATTGCGAGCAACAATCGCTGCCATTTCTACAGTATTGTATTGTAGTTCACGATTCAATTCAGTGTCTATTAAATAAGATGCATTTCGGTTTGGTGAGTGCATACCGAAATGACTGAGTGGTAAGTTGGAAATAATAATGCAAAGATCCTCAATAGAAATCAATGCTTCATTGTAAATAGCGTCACTGAATACTATCGTAAAATCGTTGAACCATGTACGATGTTGATGCAATTAAACAATATCACTAAGGAATATACAAAATAGATAAAAACCTATTCTCAGACCTACCGAATGTATATGCAAAATTTCATTAAAATTGGTTAAGCCGTTTCGGAGGAATATGGCAAGTAACACTGTGACAGGAGAATAGTTACACTAGAACAGCTGTACCGATTTGGCTGAAAATTGGTAGGTAGCTTAGAGCCAGGAGACGGACATATGATACTGTTTATCCCGTTTGACAGCGTTCCCGTGTGACTTGACATAAAACGTCAGTCACTATAAATCGTGGTATAACAAAAAAGTATCAGACTTGGAATCTCAATTTATGATCGCAATATTATTGTATTGCAAATTATTTGTCTGTTATTTGACATACAAAATTATTTGTTAGCTTCAAACGATTCTAACAGATGGCAACATCTGTTGACTGATAATGCGAACGGTAAAATAAAACTGCAAACAAATACGCAATGCATTAAACTGCAAGACATTTTCTGCACTGTTCTTCAGGAAAAAAATTAAATGATTCAAAGTATATTTCCGGATATACAGAGTTATTACTTGAATCATTACTGTCTCACTAATCGGGCTATTTTGGCAGACAAAATTTTTAATTTTGATGAAATTAATTTCCAGGTACAACAGTTGTTACCAGGCGATCTCTTGTCTTTTAAATCAATCGATACTGTGGTTAATGTATATACAGAGTAGACATACCTGGAATGGCACCACATAATCTTCGATTAAAGAAGAGAAGTTCACCTATTATTCTTCTGCGTGATTTGAATCCACCTTAATTATGCAACGGTACACGTTTTCATCAAAAAGATCACCGGAAATATTCTTTAACCAACCATTTTAACTGGAAAGTTTAAAGGAGTGGTCCTGTGCCACGTAGTCCAATGATACAGTCAGATTCTACCATAACTTCAAAAGGTTACAGTTTCAAATTCGTTTAGATTTTGACATGTCTATAAATAAGACTCAAGGCTCAACAAAGTCCATTTGTGGTTTGGATTTGGAAAATCCATGTTTTTCTCATGAGCAGCTATATGTTCCATGTTCACGTGTAGGAAAACCGTCCAACATATTTATGTTACCGAAAGACAGGTTAACCAAAAATATTGTGCACCGATTAGTGCTACATTAAATTGAAATTAAAAATATTTATAATTCAAAGTAATAAATATTGTTGGAAGATTTTAAACTATCCGCCCTACCAACCTAATTTATAAGTTTAACTGTCACATGAACTAAAAACTTTGTAATATATTTTTTTGTTACAAACTTGAGTACAAATAATAATGCATTTATTATACAAAACAATTCTTTTGTATTGATTTTTGCTTTACATCAACTGTACGAAAATTTTGATCAATTGTGTTCAAAGTCCTTCCCCTTCAAATCCCAAACCAGTACATTTTTATTCCAGCTTTATAGTTTCCATCTTCGTTTGTAAATAATAATTTTATTGTTATAAGGAGTAACAGTATTTGAAAATCATTCATGAAAGTCGCCATGCTTATTATAAAAATGGCACATGGTGGTGCCCATGCCTGATGTTCTCCTACCGTTCCCCTTTAATAGTTTATAACAATATAACAAAAAACATTCCACAGCAAAGCGTGGCCGCGTCAGCTAGTATATAGGTAAAAATCATTTATCTATCCATCCTCTTTATTAGACTATGGTTTTATTTTTAGTGCAGAAGGCACTGTTAAACTTATTTATTTATGTTTCTATGAAAACTTGCCCTAAAATGTTAAATGCATTTCGTGTTCTTGTTCTTAATTTGGAAAAATTACTAATAATTTTTTTAATTTTAAACATATAATAATACCATGCATTATATATGTATTCATCAAAAATAAATGTTTCATGAAGGTGTATTTAAGAGTTTTGTCATTCATAAAATATTAATATTAGCTACGTTTAATGGTTCCTGTAGTAGAAATCCATCGATAAACTATGTTCATTAACTTTCAATTTGATTGAAACAACTCAGTGTTGAATGTATATCTAAGAGTTTTGTTGTTTAAAATATTTTAAGTTAACTTTATAAAATGGTTTCTGCAGTGAAATGACATCGATGGATTATGCTCATTAACTTTTTGGTTATGTATTCTATTAATTTTGCGTTTCACTCTCTTAATATATTTTAAGTCCCCTCAGCTTTAAATACTAAACAAAATTTCAACTTGTTTGCTTAAAACTAAAACTCTTAGTATATTTTCAGTTCCTTATTTTCTTAACTACTATTAATAATTTGTATTTATTCATTGTACTAATAATAAAATAATGTGTTTCATGATAGTTTTTAAATAAAATTTATGTTTTTTTGATAGGATATTAAACATAATCTTGATACTGCTCGCAATCACTTATGCGGCATAAGATTGGAAACAAATGTACGACAACGATTGCTTCTCTTATTACAACGTCAACACATCGAAGAAGATGAATTGAGATTAAAGCATTTTGTTGAGTTGGAGAAATTCCAAAAAACCCTTCGGGCAAGTAAGTTCCTATTAACGTCGTTCAAATTTACGTTACAAACCTAATTATTGCATTAATGTGCCACATAATCATAATTCATGTTAGTAAGTAATTTATAATTTTTGTGTTTCTTAGCTTACCATAATAATGAAAACAACGAAGGTTATATGGTGCAACATACACCGCCAACACCGCAACATCAACTGCCGACTCCATCCTCTGCAACACATGTAGAACAAGGCAGTGTAGTGGATTCAATTCAAACGCAATCCAATCAGCAGTATCAACAACAACAAACACCAAGTCAAAATAGTTGCTATTCAGACAAAGATTTAATAGCTCAACAGCATCAAATGATGTTTGTCAGACAAATTCCACAAGCCGCATACGCCGTCTATGGGGAACAACTGTCCCAAACTTCATCATCACCATTCTTATTAAATACGTTTTCTAGCCATCCGCCATCCGGTTCAATGCAGGGTCTTACTATTCCTAACAATAGTTTTAAAAGTGGAAGTCCTTCCGTCCAACAACATTATTCAAGTTCATTGAATGTTGGACAGAATTTCGGAGTAAGTACAAACTACACAAACACCATACCACCATTGTCATCGGCTAATGCTAGTAATATGCCAAATCAACTTCAATTTTGTGATCAGAATCTATATCAAAAGCAACAAACGTTACAAAATATAACACACCTAAAAGAACAACTATTAACACAGGTCAAACAACAACAAATGCCACCGTCTCAACAACAAATCACACCCCAACATCAACTTCATTATCAATACTCGACAGCGCCAGCCACAGCTCTGACAATAACGGCTCCGGTATCTGCTAAAAATACAAATACAGCTCAAGGAAATTTTGTTTATTATGATGCTGCACAGCATAAAATATTGCAACCATCAATGCAACAGCAACCTCAATCACTCCAACAAAAACAACTACAAAATGAACATCAAGTTTCACATCAGCAGCCTGTAGACGAACAAGAAAGGCAGCCATCTGCACCACTTGATGTTGGAATGTTTCCATTAGTTGATCAATTTCAAGAGCCACAACAGCAACAGCAGCAGCAACAACAGCAACAGCAGCAACAATATCTCACAAAACAAATTGAAGGAAATCAGCCGTCTGGCTTAGCACTAAACAGCTCAGAGCAAATATCACCCATTACGTCAAAAAACTGAAATAATGCATTAAAAATGTGCGTGTTAGAAGTAGAAGTTCACGAAGTTCAATATCATTTTTCGCCATTTTACGCACGGAGATATTATGTGCAGCTGCTGACTTGCAGTTTTTTGTTTTGACATGTGAATTATGTATTTTCCAAAATACAAACATATCGTTTGTACAATAAAACATGGCTATTTGTATTCAGTTATATTAAAATAAATCTATTCTGTCTGAAGAATAAGTTATGTTTATAAATAAAAACGGAAGAAAAAAAATCAAAATGATACAATATTAAACACTTTATATTTGTGTGGATTCAAACACAACATCGATATTTATATTATTTCTATCTTAAACAAAATTATAACCACACACAAAGAATAATCCAGTTTTGCTGTTTGTTTAAAAGAATAAACATTTTTTTGCCATACATTTTAGTTATATTGATGCGCAGTAGTATTATATTTATCTCTTTTAAATTTAAGTTTAAATGATAGACACGAATAAATATGTTACCCCAGAAACCATCAGTATCTTAATAAAGGTGTTTTTATTAAAAAAAAATAAATAATTTAAAATTAAATATAAGCAAAATGACGAAAAACAATACTTTAAGATTTTGGCAAAATATTTCTTTCCATCATTATTATCATAATATGTATGTAAAATGCAATTGTATGTATAAAAGATATATAATTATATATATAAATGTCATATATATGTTGTAAAATAAATTAATTTGTAATTAAAAGCTTAGTTTAAGTAAAAATAGCAACACATATGGGTGTATATATATGGATGCATATGTATATACATAAATATAGGTATATACTTATATATACATATGTTTATATATATATGCACACATATATATAATATTCTTTTAATTCCCTATTCTTCCTCTTCTTTTCATGGTGATGTTAATTAAATTAGCCCCTAAAATAAGTAAGAGAACAAAAATCATCCTCAATTGAAATCAATAAGTAAATAAAACTAAGAAATATTTTATTTTACTACAAAAGCATCCAAAAAAATAGACAGTTTTAAGAATGCCAATAAATTAAAACTAAACTAAATTTACATCTGTTGTAAGCTCTTTTTGTAATTTTTATTAAAAAAGAAAGTAAAGACAGGAATTTCCATAGAGTCATCGAAAATTAAATTAATTCGTTTTTCAATTTTTAAATTAATTTATTCACCCCTATTACAGATGTCGTAAACGACAGCAAAATATACGACACGACACAATCTGCATTCCATAAGTCGTTTTCAACTTTTGTCACTCGTTTTGTTGTCGTGTGTAAACGTCAAGTGTGTTGAACGCTTTCATTCGGCATTCTGTAAGACGAAAGGAAACGACGACAATGAAAAAAAACGACGGTATCTCTCGTTTGAAAATTTGCTCACGACGAAGAAATGGAAGTTCGCAAAACTGTAAGTTTCCTTGTTAAATAATTTATTTTATGGAATTTATTAGTTATTTATTTGCGATAAATAAAAACAAAATATTTGTTCACATTTGCAGTTGAAATTAACAAATCAAAATCAGTTCCAGGCCCTGGTCGAGCTGATGGAGAGCAACGAGCAGTTGGCTAGGGGATTTTTGAAGGGAATCAACAAAACTGATATAAAAAGAGAATGGAATTCCATAGCTGAGCAGCTGAACAGCAAGGGTCCTCCAGTAAGAGATGGAGATGGTTGGCAAAAGGTTGAATCGCTTATTTCATTAATGTAAAAAATATTTTAATGTTTGCTTTAATCAGGTTTGGGCCGACTTTAGGTTCAAAGTGAAGAAGAAAATAATAACAATTCAAAAGAAATAAAAGCAACTGGTGGAGGTCCAAACCAATTTCAAATTTTATCTCCGCTGGAAGATGCTGTAGCAAATTTGTTTAAATACAAACAGTGGTTAAACCCAAACGGAAATCCAATTGGTGTATCCCAGCCAAATTTACTTCCAAATACTTTGGCGACTACATCCGGACATACATCAACACAAACTCAGGCTACAGATGCAAATGCAGACGCAGACGTCTCCCTTTCCTATTTAGAAGCAGAAGTTTTAAACATGGAAGATGGCTCCGTCGAATTGGAGGGTGAAGTTTTGGAGCAGCAACATGAAACTTAATAGCCTGCAAGAAAAAAACGACGTCACGCTTCCGCTTCTACACTGGAAAGAATTAAGCTTTTAGAGAAGCAGTCCGTACTGCAAGAAAAAACCTTAAATGGTATAAATGAAAGTTTAAAAAAAATAGAAGGATGTGCCAAGGAAATAGAGAGATACGTTAGAAAATCATATAAATTGAAAGAGGACACTGCTAGGAGAGACGCAAAAAGGCTCAAGATTCAAGAGGAGAAATTTATGATTTATAAACAAGAGATGGAAAGAAAAGATGCACACAGAAAAGAAACAAATAAAATCAAAATGATGGAATTAGAAATAAAAAAGAAACACATAGAAATCCAGGACAAGAAGCTTACGTTCAACTCATTAAAAGAAACCACCATGTAAAAAATACAAGACTTCAAAAATCATCTGCTTTGTGATACCAGAATACCTTTTAAAACTTAAAAAAAGAATACATACATACATATATTTATTTGAATTTATCTTCCTTTTTTTGTTAAGTGTGTACATATGAGTTAGTTATAAAAACGCGTTTATTTTTTTCTTAATAAAAAACTATGAATTTATGATTGCGTTCATTATTTTTATATTTTCTTTAGAAATGTCATTTGAAAGAAATTGTTTAAAATCAATCTTTTCAATATATGATACATAAAATATATTGTCCTTTTCTGTTTCTTTGAATTAATAATCCCTGTGAAAAAGTCGGGAGAATAAACAGATTAATATTGTTTTATTGCACATAAAGTGAGCAAAAGAGCCGAAGAAAAACTAGATTCTTTAACAGTATAATAATTTATTCCAACATTCCTAATAAAAATGTAATCTTTATCATTTTATCACGGTAAAAGAATGTTATTTAAGTTCCACAAGAAAATGTTGGCAGTAGACATATCTACAAATTGGAGATTTTGGCAATACAAATTGATTCCTGGAGATTTAATTAATGAAGTTTTTGTCTTTGGAGATAATACGAAGTTGGATTTTTTAGAAATATTATCCAATGCTGATTTTTTGAAATGCGTCTACCACCGAAAACAAAATTTGTATTCCCTAAAACAAAACTTGGTTTACCAATGAATTTCAATCATTATTGAGAAATCGAGATATTAGCGAAAAAAAAAACTTGAGTGGCAATTCGTAATAACTGTTTAAATAATTCATTGAGCTACGACCAAGTGCCAACTCTTAAAATGATCGGTTTTGGTAAATGTTTAGGCGTTCTGCCTGAAGATATAGATATAAATATCGTGATTCAAAGTTTTTTAGCATCAAGTTGCTCCATAAATACTTATACACATTAACATGTTTCTTTTGTTTATGAGAGTGATTCCGTAGTTTGAAGTTTTTTAACCATATCTGCTGAGTAGGTGGTAGAAGGAATCTTCTTAATTAAATAAAAAACAATGGAAAATTTTAAGATTAATACCTGTGTTGAAAAACTAGAGACGAGATGATTTAAAACCAATTAAAGTCTATCCATTGCTATCAAAAGTGTTTGAAAAAATCAAATATAAGAAAATAAGAACGTTCCTTGAGCGCGAAAATATATTGACGTCAAAATATTCCTCATTTTGAAAATAGTTGCATCACTGCTTTGATTATTGTTTCAGTAAGTAAAAATCCATAGAAAAATCAGGGGCCAGATTCTGTAATAAACGAAACGAAAACGAACGTTCGTTTTTCAAAAACGAAAGAAATTGTGCGAACACGATATTTGCCATTCTGTATCGCATTTCGTTTTTGTGTCTTTGTTCGTTTTTGCTTCAAACCCAACAAAATTTAATTGCATACTTTCTGGATGTCAAATATCTTGAGAGATGGGATATTCAATTTAATCGATGAGTGAAACTTGAGCAAACCGATAGTAAATAAGTAAGCGAGTAGGTGATTTAAGATAAAAATGAAGAAAAACTAAGAAAAAAAGGCACTTAGGTTATTTTATAAGAATTTCAACTTTAATTTTGGTGGTTGTTAAGTAAAACAACATAAATATTTAGAAAACATACATTTCCGATAGAAGTAAAATTTGATAAATTAAAAAGACTCATCACTATTATTGTGACAGATTGTATTAAAATTATTTGTTTTAAAAGAAATGTGTGTTTTCAATTTTACAAAATAATTTATTTTCTTTTATTTTCTGTTAAGTAGGTATATTTCAAGCAAGCTTCAGACAGCCATACTCATCAAAAAAGAAAACAATTTATTAGAGACCAGGAACTTAAAGTTGCTATAAAAAACAACGAGCCTTAAGAATATGCACTAGGCTTAAGAGGCAAACCTTTGTTCGTTTTTGTGATACAATACCATTGTGACTTTTATATGTATTTAAAATATAACGTATTATTTATTGTTATGAAGAGATTTAATTTTTCTTTTGTTTCGATGACCATTTGATCCATTTCGGGAAAATTTGGTTTTCCAACGATGTTAAGAACTCTCCTAATACTTTTGAAAGAGTGCTTTCTGCAAGAGGGCAAACGAAATCGTTTCCAACTGACCATTTGTAGCTTCTTCCACCCAATTCCTCTAAAGTAGAGCAAAGCCTCAAAATAAAAAGTGACTCTCTAATATTATAAAACAATAATTTGCAATAAAATTAAAATACACCATTGATCTGACAAAGTATAAATGAGTCAAAAATAACTATGTATCTCTCAGATTTATTTTTAAACTCCGCAAGTTCAATAACTCCAAATCATCATGTTCTTCTTCAATATCGGTCAAAAGTGCAAAATATCCGCCTATCGTCTCCTTTTTTTAATTTATTAAAATCTTTTTTGAAGAAAAAAAATTGAAACCTAACTTGTAAGAGAAACGTAAAAGAATAAGCTGTCGTTTATTTTGTTTCGCATGTGCGAACGAAAACTTTCGTTTTTTATGTTACATGAAGCAAATCGTTCGCACACGCGAAAACGTTTATTCGTTTGTGCGATACAGAATGTCACCCCAGAATTGTTAAGGGGTGTAAGGGGTGTAATGATTCCATAAGACTGAAAGCTGATTAGTTTTATCATCGATGCAAATGCTTCTCAAGGAAAACGGCATATCACGAGAGTTACGCTTTGTCGACAGGAGCCAGCATTTAGTTTTCGAAACATTCAGTTCTACATGGGTGATATTTCTCCTTTGGAAAATGTTGTGGAGATTGGAATTTCATGAGCTTATTATACGTTGCCGTTCAAGTTCCACATCCTAAAGACAAGGGCGATAGAAACCAATATGAAATGGTGTGGGTACTGTCATTAGTGGAATAGATCTTTTTATGATAACTAAACCCTTACAAGTATGTTTTGATAATTATGCATTATCTAAAGCTCAAAGATACCAACACTAAAAATATTGTTCGCCTTCGCAAAAAAAAACTAAACTAACTACATACAATAAATATTGTTCAAACCATTGCACAATTTTGTAAAACTTAAAACCTTCAACATTGCTTGCAAGACTGGGGAGTTCAATCAGATGCAAATATATATTTAAGACCACAGAGAAGCGAAAAATTTTGCACACATTTAAATGAAACAACAACTGCTTCATATACAAATGATATCGATAACTTTGAAATAGTGCCCATGGAAAACCTAAAAGCGTTGCCACCAAATCTTGTTTAATGTCTAAAATAAAACGTTATTTTAATCGCTCGAAGTATATTTTTTGTATACATTCATTCTTAGGTTTTTGTATACATTTAATACACAGTGCAATCATTAGGAAAAAAGGGAGGGAGAACATTGCAATTACAGTCAAAAAACACTCCACATTCACATAGTACGGCTAAAGAAAGAATCTCTGTACTCCACAGTACGACCTTAGTTTCGCTTCATTCCTAGAAGTGTGAGTATTTCGATTAAACTGTTTAAGGAGAAAAGCAGCTGGCTATTTCACTAGAGCATAGTCTATCTAAAAAAGGGTAAAAAGGAAACATCGAATAAAAGTGATTCTGGTTAACTTTATTTAAATTAAAAAAATCTTGTGTAATTAATTTATATAAATCAAATCTGGACCACAGTTTTTTAGTACAAGTTTAAGTGATAAAAAATGTATAAAGAATACAAAACTCCTTACATCCAAAGGCCGGAAAATTTCCTCAAAAAAATGAAAACGAAACCATTATCTGGGGGCCAGCACGTAACTTGATACAACCGAGTTTAGTCGATACAATCGAGCATTGGCAGCACACATTTTGGTTCAATCGAGTGTCCTCGATTGTTTCGCCAGATTCGGCAGCACACAAACTTCAAATTGACGTTTGAAACAAAAGTTTTCACTCGACAGAAATTAGTTATCGTCGGCATCGATTTTTGTATGAGAAAAATGGAAAAACAAAATAATATGTCAATAAATAAAAAACAGACTGAGATTTTGACCAATTTTATGAGTTCTCACGTTGATTTAGCGAGGGGTATTCTTAAAACTGCCCAAGGGAGGAAAAATAGCAATATGCTGTGGGAAAAACTGATTGAATCGCCAAACACAGAGGGTCCTCCACAAAAAGATCTTAAAGATTGGAAAAAAGTAGGTTGATGTTAAATATTATGTATGTGTATATATGTACATATGTAAATATTTACAGATCATTTTTTTTTAGACTTGGAGTGATCTTAAATACAAGGTAAAGAATAAGCTAAGAAGTAATAAACTTCACTTAAAAGGCACAGGACACTTTTTCGTCTTCACTTTCACTTTCCGAATCAAAAGTTGTGTTCACTGAGGTTTTGTCTAGATCAGAACAGCACAGGACAGCACAGTTTCGTGAGAAACGTCAGATCAAGTTAGAACAGTCAGTTAAACGTCAGTTGTCAAAAAACAAAAAAAAAAAACAAATTGCAAATTGTGTGAATTTTTCGTCGGATTCCTCTTCAGATGATTGGAATGAAAGTGTGACGAATGTTATTACCTTTTCTTTGATGAAATGTAATAGAAATTGCATTGAAAGTTATTATATTATATTTTATAATTATTTAATTAAACAAATTAAACAAATTGGCAAAATAACTTTATTTTAATTTTTTTAAATCACGAGAAAAAAAAACACAAAGCACAGCCAAATCAAAACGTAAACAAAAAAAATGACAACTTCGATTTTGACATTTCTCACGAGTCTGTTCTAACCTGATCTGACTCAAAAGCAAGAACAGAAAATCCTGTTCTAGGTTTGTCAATGAACAGGAAAGTAGAACAGTTCAGCACAGAAAAAACCTCAATGAACAGCAAAAAGCTGTACAATCCTCGATTGTATCAAGTTACGTGCTGGCACCCCTGGCTACTTCTGAAAGAATAATCTTAACAATTAGAACGTGATCGGTGAAATGTGACCTTGTTTTATATCACGTAAAAAGCAATTCCCTGGCTTTCTCTAGAAAAACATTTGACTTGTGACACCTCGAGATTTTGCTTTTAGACGCAAAATAACCCAGGCATTTTTCGATGGGAATTTTTTTTTATCTTTTCAAAAAATCTACAGTAACTCAGCCTCCCCAACAAAATTTTGTAATCCGGGGTGAAACTCGATACATTTTTTTTATTTTATTGTGTGTTCTCAGTCTCACAATAGCTGTGTTGATTAACTTCGATAAACCCACTGCCCTAAAATCATTATCTGGGTAAGCTTTTTTTCAATCGATCTAAAATTTCTAAAGGTTGCAACTGTAAACCTCCTTCCACCCCTTGCGTACGCCCTTGGTACTCGACCAAAGGTAGTACTCGGCGTGATGGTTAGTGCGTTTGTGAATACTGCCTCTTACAAGGAGTTGAAAAATCCTTCAAGAGGTATTCTTATTCGTATTCGGCATAAAAACTGAAGGTCCCCTTCATCTCTGAAATGACAGGAAAAGTTGAGAGTTGTAAGTCACTAGACCCTGATTTAACCTTAATTCTAAATAACGGGGTATTATAAGCCACTAAACAGTTCCTTTTTTCATGAAATTCGCATTTTTCTGTCATTTCATCGAAATTAACAGGACCTACAGAAGAAATAATGCTTCTCCTATTTTGTTCAGGTTCTGAAAATCTTTATATGTATATACTAGCTGACCCGACAAACGTTGTTTTGTCACATAAGTAATCTCTAGAGAATATTTTGTAAGAGGTATAGAGCACTGTAAACGGTAACAAAATGTTAAAATAACAAATCACCAAACAATTTTTTTTAATTTATTAAAATTAATTCTTTAAAATTATATACATATCGCTCATTATGACTTTACAAAAACAAATCAATCCCTTAATGTAACAGAGTGTACAACCACTCGAGAGCACGCCACGTATAATTGCCCGTGCGTATAAACATGAAGCGCTCAATTCTAAGCCGCAGGCAGACATCGTTTGTCTTTGAGACTTATTGATAGTCATTGCAAATGCCAATCTAATTGGAAATTGAACGCGTTTGAATTGAATTGGCATATCTGTGGGTATAATAGGGATTCGCGATAATAATATATTTTCACCTCGGAATTTGCCATTTAGAATAAGGGCTTCGATAACATTTTTCATTAATTTTTTAATCGCGTGCCGTTGCACAACCGTGGTGGGTTCAAATTACGAAACAAAATTACCGGAGATCCAACCTTCAGTTGTAAATTATGCGGTGGCATGAATGGTAAATCCAATGAGTTCAAAAACTTAGTTGGATAATCTACAGCTTCGGTAGCATCACAAACTGTATCAATAGATTTGTATGACACCAAGCCTCCTGGTAACAAATGTTGTATCTTGAGATTTAATTCGTTGACATCCACATTTTTTGCTGCTAAAATTGTTCTTTCTGCCAGCCACTCATGATTTGATAATTGTCTGTGTACATCGAAAAATATCTGGTTAATGAGAGCATCTTGTGAATCAATAATCTTGTAGAAATCAACCGGTAATTTTATGCATCCAGTTTCATCTGTAGAAAATGTTTCAGTGGATGGATCTTGAAGCATTTGAACGCGCATATTTACCTTCAGTTGTACTTTTTCAACATTTGGCCACAGTTGCGATGATTTTGAGCACGCGTTGATCTCATCAGCGGAATAACGGGAAGTATTTGTCTTCACCTGAAAAGAATGCCACAAAATAGTCTGTCGTTGTTTTATATGTCTTTCAATGTCCTGTTCAACGCATCAAGCGAATGTTTGTGTGCCATAGTGCATTCATCCCAGATGATGATTTTACACTGTTTCAGCACTATGGCCATGGATGATAGTTTTTTTTATATTGCACACCGCGTCTGGGTTATTTTGAATATTTAGTGGCAGTTTAATCCTTTCGGGACGGGAGTGGTACGTTTACATATAAATATTCTTTGTTCTGTCCCACTCTCGTACCGAAAGGGTTAAATACTGAATGAGCTGTTCTGCTTCCATCCAATAAAGTTGCCGCAATGCCAGAAGATGCAATACCATTATTTGATCGTATTTTAGCAAGAATTAGCGAAATGGAATGTTTTGCCAGTTCCACCTGGTGCATCCAAAAAAAGAATCCACCTTGACCTGCCGAAACTGCGAGCATGATATGGTCAAAAATGGTTCTTTGTTCTTCATTCATTAGTGGAACATTGCGAGCAACAATCGCTGCCATTTCTACAGTATTGTATTGTAGTTCACGATTCAATTCAGTGTCTATTAAATAAGATGCATTTCGGTTTGGTGAGTGCATACCGAAATGACTGAGTGGTAAGTTGGAAATAATAATGCAAAGATCCTCAATAGAAATCAATGCTTCATTGTAAATAGCGTCACTGAATACTATCGTAAAATCGTTGAACCATGTACGATGTTGATGCAATTAAACAATATCACTAAGGAATATACAAAATAGATAAAAACCTATTCTCAGACCTACCGAATGTATATGCAAAATTTCATTAAAATTGGTTAAGCCGTTTCGGAGGAATATGGCAAGTAACACTGTGACAGGAGAATAGTTACACTAGAACAGCTGTACCGATTTGGCTGAAAATTGGTAGGTAGCTTAGAGCCAGGAGACGGACATATGATACTGTTTATCCCGTTTGACAGCGTTCCCGTGTGACTTGACATAAAACGTCAGTCACTATAAATCGTGGTATAACAAAAAAGTATCAGACTTGGAATCTCAATTTATGATCGCAATATTATTGTATTGCAAATTATTTGTCTGTTATTTGACATACAAAATTATTTGTTAGCTTCAAACGATTCTAACAGATGGCAACATCTGTTGACTGATAATGCGAACGGTAAAATAAAACTGCAAACAAATACGCAATGCATTAAACTGCAAGACATTTTCTGCACTGTTCTTCAGGAAAAAAATTAAATGATTCAAAGTATATTTCCGGATATACAGAGTTATTACTTGAATCATTACTGTCTCACTAATCGGGCTATTTTGGCAGACAAAATTTTTAATTTTGATGAAATTAATTTCCAGGTACAACAGTTGTTACCAGGCGATCTCTTGTCTTTTAAATCAATCGATACTGTGGTTAATGTATATACAGAGTAGACATACCTGGAATGGCACCACATAATCTTCGATTAAAGAAGAGAAGTTCACCTATTATTCTTCTGCGTGATTTGAATCCACCTTAATTATGCAACGGTACACGTTTTCATCAAAAAGATCACCGGAAATATTTTTTAACCAACCATTTTAACTCGAAAGTTTAAAGGAGTGGTCCTGTGCCACGTAGTCCAATGATACAGTCAGATTCTACCATAACTTCAAAAGGTTACAGTTTCAAATTCGTTTAGATTTTGACATGTCTATAAATAAGACTCAAGGCTCAACAAAGTCCATTTGTGGTTTGGATTTGGAAAATCCATGTTTTTCTCATGAGCAGCTATATGTTCCATGTTCACGTGTAGGAAAACCGTCCAACATATTTATGTTACCGAAAGACAGGTTAACCAAAAATATTGTGCACCGATTAGTGCTACATTAAATTGAAATTAAAAATATTTATAATTCAAAGTAATAAATATTGTTGGAAGATTTTAAACTATCCGCCCTACCAACCTAATTTATAAGTTTAACTGTCACATGAACTAAAAACTTTGTAATATATTTTTTTGTTACAAACTTGAGTACAAATAATAATGCATTTATTATACAAAACAATTCTTTTGTATTGATTTTTGCTTTACATCAACTGTACGAAAATTTTGATCAATTGTGTTCAAAGTCCTTCCCCTTCAAATCCCAAACCAGTACATTTTTATTCCAGCTTTATAGTTTCCATCTTCGTTTGTAAATAATAATTTTATTGTTATAAGGAGTAACAGTATTTGAAAATCATTCATGAAAGTCGCCATGCTTATTATAAAAATGGCACATGGTGGTGCCCATGCCTGATGTTCTCCTACCGTTCCCCTTTAATAGTTTATAACAATATAACAAAAAACATTCCACAGCAAAGCGTGGCCGCGTCAGCTAGTATATAGGTAAAAATCATTTATCTATCCATCCTCTTTATTAGACTATGGTTTTATTTTTAGTGCAGAAGGCACTGTTAAACTTATTTATTTATGTTTCTATGAAAACTTGCCCTAAAATGTTAAATGCATTTCGTGTTCTTGTTCTTAATTTGGAAAAATTACTAATAATTTTTTTAATTTTAAACATATAATAATACCATGCATTATATATGTATTCATCAAAAATAAATGTTTCATGAAGGTGTATTTAAGAGTTTTGTCATTCATAAAATATTAATATTAGCTACGTTTAATGGTTCCTGTAGTAGAAATCCATCGATAAACTATGTTCATTAACTTTCAATTTGATTGAAACAACTCAGTGTTGAATGTATATCTAAGCGTTTTGTTGTTTAAAATATTTTAAGTTAACTTTATAAAATGGTTTCTGCAGTGAAATGACATCGATGGATTATGCTCATTAACTTTTTGGTTATGTATTCTATTAATTTTGCGTTTCACTCTCTTAATATATTTTAAGTCCCCTCAGCTTTAAATACTAAACAAAATTTCAACTTGTTTGCTTAAAACTAAAACTCTTAGTATGTTTTCAGTTCCTTATTTTCTTAACTACTATTAATAATTTGTATTTATTCATTGTACTAATAATAAAATAATGTGTTTCATGATAGTTTTTAAATAAAATTTATGTTTTTTTGATAGGATATTAAACATAATCTTGATACTGCTCGCAATCACTTATGCGGCATAAGATTGGAAACAAATGTACGACAACGATTGCTTCTCTTATTACAACGTCAACACATCGAAGAAGATGAATTGAGATTAAAGCATTTTGTTGAGTTGGAGAAATTCCAAAAAACCCTTCGGGCAAGTAAGTTCCTATTAACGTCGTTCAAATTTACGTTACAAACCTAATTATTGCATTAATGTGCCACATAATCATAATTCATGTTAGTAAGTAATTTATAATTTTTGTGTTTCTTAGCTTACCATAATAATGAAAACAACGAAGGTTATATGGTGCAACATACACCGCCAACACCGCAACATCAACTGCCGACTCCATCCTCTGCAACACATGTAGAACAAGGCAGTGTAGTGGATTCAATTCAAACGCAATCCAATCAGCAGTATCAACAACAACAAACACCAAGTCAAAATAGTTGCTATTCAGACAAAGATTTAATAGCTCAACAGCATCAAATGATGTTTGTCAGACAAATTCCACAAGCCGCATACGCCGTCTATGGGGAACAACTGTCCCAAACTTCATCATCACCATCCTTATTAAATACGTTTTCTAGCCATCCGCCATCCGGTTCAATGCAGGGTCTTACTATTCCTAACAATAGTTTTAAAAGTGGAAGTCCTTCCGTCCAACAACATTATTCAAGTTCATTGAATGTTGGACAGAATTTCGGAGTAAGTACAAACTACACAAACACCATACCACCATTGTCATCGGCTAATGCTAGTAATATGCCAAATCAACTTCAATTTTGTGATCAGAATCTATATCAACAGCAACAAACGTTACAAAATATAACACACCTAAAAGAACAACTATTAACACAGGTCAAACAACAACAAATGCCACCGTCTCAACAACAAATCACACCCCAACATCAACTTCATTATCAATACTCGACAGCGCCAGCCACAGCTCTGACAATAACGGCTCCGGTATCTGCTAAAAATACAAATACAGCTCAAGGAAATTTTGTTTATTATGATGCTGCACAGCATAAAATATTGCAACCATCAATGCAACAGCAACCTCAATCACTCCAACAAAAACAACTACAAAATGAACATCAAGTTTCACATCAGCAGCTTGTAGACGAACAAGAAAGGCAACCATCTGCACCACTTGATGTTGGAATGTTTCCATTAGTTGATCAATTTCAAGAGCCACAACAGCAACAGCAGTAGCAACAACAGCAACAGCAGCAACAATATCTCACAAAACAAATTGAAGGAAATCAGCCGTCTGGCTTAGCACTAAACAGCTCAGAGCAAATATCACCCATTACGTCAAAAAACTGAAATAATGCATTAAAAATGTGCGTGTTAGAAGTAGAAGTTCACGAAGTTCAATATCATTTTTCGCCATTTTACGCACGGAGATATTATGTGCAGCTGCTGACTTGCAGTTTTTTGTTTTGACATGTGAATTATGTATTTTCCAAAATACAAACATATCGTTTGTACAATAAAACATGGCTATTTGTATTCAGTTATATTAAAATAAATCTATTCTGTCTGAAGAATAAGTTATGTTTATAAATAAAAACGGAAGAAAAAAAATCAAAATGATACAATATTAAACACTTTATATTTGTGTGGATTCAAACACAACATCGATATTTATATTATTTCTATCTTAAACAAAATTATAACCACACACAAAGAATAATCCAGTTTTGCTGTTTGTTTAAAAGAATAAACATTTTTTTTGCCATACATTTTAGTTATATTGATGCGCAGTAGTATTATATTTATCTCTTTTAAATTTAAGTTTAAATGATAGACACGAATAAATATGTTACCCCAGAAACCATCAGTATCTTAATAAAGGTGTTTTTATTAAAAAAAAAATAAATAATTTAAAATTAAATATAAGCAAAATGACGAAAAACAATACTTTAAGATTTTGGCAAAATATTTCTTTCCATCATTATTATCATAATATGTATGTAAAATGCAATTGTATGTATAAAAGATATATAATTATATATATAAATGTCATATATATGTTGTAAAATAAATTAATTTGTAATTAAAAGCTTAGTTTGAGTAAAAATAGCAACACATATGGGTGTATATATATCGCGACCTTAGAACAACAGGGTTCTAACTGACATTTTTTTCAAAATTGAGTTATACATGTGGTCGTAGTAAATCGAGTATGCTCTTTCGATTCCTTTCATCCATATTTGTCTATCTCTTTTAGTTTCCTATATAGTCAATAAAAATTAAGGAAACAAAGTTCTAAGTACCTCAATTTATAAAAAAAAACTAAGTTCACAAAGTTCTAAGTGGTAAATAGAACCTAGTTTACTTAAAAAAAATTTAAAAAATGCAGATAGAACTTTGTTACACAACAAGATGCAGATTGAACTTTGTTGCTTTAAAATATTTAAACGTTTCCCGTACTTAAAACTATGTAGGCTATAAATTTTGTGATAAATTTGAATTTTATCAGAAATGCATTTTAAATTAAATCTTTGTACAATGCGGTTTTATAAATTTGTGCTGTGTGATTTTCCAAATTTGTGATCCAAATATTCATACGCTTTACTAAGTAAAGGTAGGTGTTTCTATTTTAAAAGTAAATAGTAAATCAATAAGTGTACCTACTGCTTTGAATATACCACTCATTTAAAATGTCCTCTTCTTCAATAACTTTATTGAGATGACTTCCCATTCGCAGTTTATTTTGGAAGGAGAAATAATAAATTTAGAAAATGTTCCACTTTTGTCTGTTAATGAGTATTTTTCACCGATGAGACTCATCCGGCTCCTTAAAACTGTGAACAGAAGGAACACATTGGTGATAAAACTTTTTACAAGACCATTCTCGGTATGATTGTATAAAAAAGTATACAAATGTTATTTTAATTTAATATTTAAAACTTTTTTTTAAGATGATAACTTTTTCTACTTTTTATAAATTAAAATATTAAATATAACTTTATTTCAAATTATGAAATGCAATAACAACTACTAACTATTCTTTAATAAATTTGTATTTTTTATTTTATAAAAAATAAAAAAAATAAAAACTTGGTTTAACAAAAATTTGTATTTCTTTTAGCTAACAGGGTTCTATCTGAACAATTAAATTTTTTATCATGACGCTAAGTTCTATCAGGTAATTATTGTTCTATGCTCAAATGCCTTAGCATTGAGTAACAAGGTTCTATCTACTTTTTCAACTAAGTTTTATTGCCAAATTATGAATTATGTTGTAAATTTTTAAATTCAAATCAACATTACTTAGTAAAAAAAATTGTGTTTTCAAAAACTCGTGTAGATCCAAACAAAAATATAAAAGTTATAGGCAAACAAAAATTCAATCTCTGTTTTCTCAAAAGTGACTTGAGTGCAGTTAGAACCCTATTATTCTAAGGTCGCGATATGGATGCATATGTATATACATAAATATAGGTATATACTTATATATACATATGTTTATATATATATGCACACATATATATAATATTCTTTTAATTCCCTATTCTTCCTCTTCTTTTCATGGTGATGTTAATTAAATTAGCCCCTAAAATAAGTAAGAGAACAAAAATCATCCTCAATTGAAATCAATAAGTAAATAAAACTAAGAAATATTTTATTTTTCTACAAAAGCATCCAAAAAAATAGACAGTTTTAAGAATGCCAATAAATTAAAACTAAACTAAATTTACATCTGTTGTAAGCTCTTTTTGTAATTTTTATTAAAAAAGAAAGTAAAGACAGGAATTTCCATAGAGTCATCGAAAATTAAATTAATTCGTTTTTCAATTTTTAAATTAATTTATTCACCCCTATTACAGATGTCGTAAACGACAGCAAAATATACGACACGACACAATCTGCATTCCATAAGTCGTTTTCAACTTTTGTCACTCGTTTTGTTGTCGTGTGTAAACGTCAAGTGTGTTGAACGCTTTCATTCGGCATTCTGTAAGACGAAAGGAAACGACGACAATGAAAAAAAACGACGGTATCTCTCGTTTGAAAATTTGCTCACGACGAAGAAATGGAAGTTCGCAAAACTGTAAGTTTCCTTGTTAAATAATTTATTTTATGGAATTTATTAGTTATTTATTTGCGATAAATAAAAACAAAATATTTGTTCACATTTGCAGTTGAAATTAACAAATCAAAATCAGTTCCAGGCCCTGGTCGAGCTGATGGAGAGCAACGAGCATAGGGGATTTTTGAAGGGAATCAACAAAACTGATATAAAAAGAGAATGGAATTCCATAGCTGAGCAGCTGAACAGCAAGGGTCCTCCAGTAAGAGATGGAGATGGTTGGCAAAAGGTTTGAATCGCTTATTTCATTAATGTAAAAAATATTTTAATGTTTGCTTTAATCAGGTTTGGGCCGACTTTAAGTTCAAAGTGAAGAAGAAAATAATAACAATTCAAAAGAAATAAAAGCAACTGGTGGAGGTCCAAACCAATTTCAAATTTTATCTCCGCTGGAAGATGCTGTAGCAAATTTGTTTAAATACAAACAGTGGTTAAACCCAAACGGAAATCCAATTGGTGTATCCCAGCCAAATTTACTTCCAAATACTTTGGCGACTACATCCGGACATACATCAACACAAACTCAGGCTACAGATGCAAATGCAGACGCAGACGTCTCCCTTTCCTATTTAGAAGCAGAAGTTTTAAACATGGAAGATGGCTCCGTCGAATTGGAGGGTGAAGTTTTGGAGCAGCAACATGAAACTGAATAGCCTGCAAGAAAAAAACGACGTCACGCTTCCGCTTCTACACTGGAAAGAATTAAGCTTTTAGAGAAGCAGTCCGTACTGCAAGAAAAAACCTTAAATGGTATAAATGAAAGTTTAAAAAAAATAGAAGGATGTGCCAAGGAAATAGAGAGATACGTTAGAAAATCATATAAATTGAAAGAGGACACTGCTAGGAGAGACGCAAAAAGGCTCAAGATTCAAGAGGAGAAATTTATGATTTATAAACAAGAGATGGAAAGAAAAGATGCACACAGAAAAGAAACAAATAAAATCAAAATGATGGAATTAGAAATAAAAAAGAAACACATAGAAATCCAGGACAAGAAGCTTACGTTCAACTCATTAAAAGAAACCACCATGTAAAAAATACAAGACTTCAAAAATCATCTGCTTTGTGATACCAGAATACCTTTTAAAACTTAAAAAAAGAATACATACATACATATATTTATTTGAATTTATCTTCCTTTTTTTGTTAAGTGTGTACATATGAGTTAGTTATAAAAACGCGTTTATTTTTTTCTTAATAAAAAACTATGAATTTATGATTGCGTTCATTATTTTTATATTTTCTTTAGAAATGTCATTTGAAAGAAATTGTTTAAAATCAATCTTTTCAATATATGATACATAAAATATATTGTCCTTTTCTGTTTCTTTGAATTAATAATCCCTGTGAAAAAGTCGGGAGAATAAACAGATTAATATTGTTTTATTGCACATAAAGTGAGCAAAAGAGCCGAAGAAAAAGTAGATTCTTTAACAGTATAATAATTTATTCCAACATTCCTAATAAAAATGTTATCTTTATCATTTTATCACGGTAAAAGAATGTTATTTAAGTTCCACAAGAAAATGTTGGCAGTAGACATATCTACAAATTGGAGATTTTGGCAATACAAATTGATTCCTGGAGATTTAATTAATGAAGTTTTTGTCTTTGGAGATAATACGAAGTTGGATTTTTTAGAAATATTATCCAATGCTGATTTTTTGAAATGCGTCTACCACCGAAAACAAAATTTGTATTCCCTAAAACAAAACTTGGTTTACCAATGAATTTCAATCATTATTGAGAAATCGAGATATTAGCGAAAAAAAAACTTGAGTGGCAATTCGTAATAACTGTTTAAATAATTCATTGAGCTACGACCAAGTGCCAACTCTTAAAATGATCGGTTTTGGTAAATGTTTAGGCGTTCTGCCTGAAGATATAGATATAAATATCGTGATTCAAAGTTTTTTAGCATCAAGTTGCTCCATAAATACTTATACACATTAACATGTTTCTTTTGTTTATGAGAGTGATTCCGTAGTTTGAAGTTTTTTAACCATATCTGCTGAGTAGGTGGTAGAAGGAATCTTCTTAATTAAATAAAAAACAATGGAAAATTTTAAGATTAATACCTGTGTTGAAAAACTAGAGACGAGATGATTTAAAACCAATTAAAGTCTATCCATTGCTATCAAAAGTGTTTGAAAAAATCAAATATAAGAAAATAAGAACGTTCCTTGAGCGCGAAAATATATTGACGTCAAAATATTCCTCATTTTGAAAATAGTTGCATCACTGCTTTGATTATTGTTTCAGTAAGTAAAAATCCATAGAAAAATCAGAATTGTTAAGGGGTGTAAGGGGTGTAATGATTCCATAAGACTGAAAGCTGATTAGTTTTATCATCGATGCAAATGCTTCTCAAGGAAAACGGCATATCACGAGAGTTACGCTTTGTCGACAGGAGCCAGCATTTAGTTTTCGAAACATTCAGTTCTACATGGGTGATATTTCTCCTTTGGAAAATGTTGTGGAGATTGGAATTTCATGAGCTTATTATACGTTGCCGTTCAAGTTCCACATCCTAAAGACAAGGGCGATAGAAACCAATATGAAATGGTGTGGGTACTGTCATTAGTGGAATAGATCTTTTTATGATAACTAAACCCTTACAAGTATGTTTTGATAATTATGCATTATCTAAAGCTCAAAGATACCAACACTAAAAATATTGTTCGCCTTCGCAAAAAAAAACTAAACTAACTACATACAATAAATATTGTTCAAACCATTGCACAATTTTGTAAAACTTAAAACCTTCAACATTGCTTGCAAGACTGGGGAGTTCAATCAGATGCAAATATATATTTAAGATCATGCTTGACCACAGAGAAGCGAAAAATTTTGCACACATTTAAATGAAACAACAACTGCTTCATATACAAATGATATCGATAACTTTGAAATAGTGCCCATGGAAAACCTAAAAGCGTTGCCACCAAATCTTGTTTAATGTCTAAAATAAAACGTTATTTTAATCGCTCGAAGTATATTTTTTGTATACATTCATTCTTAGGGTTTTGTATACATTTAATACACAGTGCAATCATTAGGAAAAAAGGGAGGGAGAACATTGCAATTACAGTCAAAAAACACTCCACATTCACATAGTACGGCTAAAGAAAGAATCTCTGTACTCCACAGTACGACCTTAGTTTCGCTTCATTCCTAGAAGTGTGAGTATTTCGATTAAACTGTTTAAGGAGAAAAGCAGCTGGCTATTTCACTAGAGCATAGTCTATCTAAAAAAGGGTAAAAAGGAAACATCGGATAAAAGTGATTCTGGTTAACTTTATTTAAATTAAAAAAATCTTGTGTAATTAATTTATATAAATCAAATCTGGACCACAGTTTTTTAGTACAAGTTTAAGTGATAAAAAATGTATAAAGAATACAAAACTCCTTACATCCAAAGGCCGGAAAATTTCCTCAAAAAAATGAAAACGAAACCATTATCTGGGGGCCAGCACGTAACTTGATACAACCGAGTTTAGTCGATACAATCGAGCATTGGCAGCACACATTTTGGTTCAATCGAGTGTCCTCGATTGTTTCGCCAGATTCGGCAGCACACAAACTTCAAATTGACGTTTGAAACAAAAGTTTTCACTCGACAGAAATTAGTTATCGTCGGCATCGATTTTTGTATGAGAAAAATGGAAAAACAAAATAATATGTCAATAAATAAAAAACAGACTGAGATTTTGACCAATTTTATGAGTTCTCACGTTGATTTAGCGAGGGGTATTCTTAAAACTGCCCAAGGGAGGAAAAATAGCAATATGCTGTGGGAAAAACTGATTGAATCGCCAAACACAGAGGGTCCTCCACAAAAAGATCTTAAAGATTGGAAAAAAGTAGGTTGATGTTAAATATTATGTATGTGTATATATGTACATATGTAAATATTTACAGATCATTTTTTTTTAGACTTGGAGTGATCTTAAATACAAGGTAAAGAATAAGCTAAGAAGTAATAAACTTCACTTAAAAGGCACAGGACACTTTTTCGTCTTCACTTTCACTTTCCGAATCAAAAGTTGTGTTCACTGAGGTTTTGTCTAGATCAGAACAGCACAGGACAGCACAGTTTCGTGAGAAACGTCAGATCAAGTTAGAACAGTCAGTTAAACGTCAGTTGTCAAAAAACAAAAAAAAAAACAAATTGCAAATTGTGTGAATTTTTCGTCGGATTCCTCTTCAGATGATTGGAATGAAAGTGTGACGAATGTTATTACCTTTTCTTTGATGAAATGTAATAGAAATTGCATTGAAAGTTATTATATTATATTTTATAATTATTTAATTAAACAAATTGGCAAAATAACTTTATTTTAATTTTTTTAAATCACGAGAAAAAAAAACAAAAAGCACAGCCAAATCAAAACGTAAACAAAAAAAATGACAACTTTGATTTTGACATTTCTCACGAGTCTGTTCTAACCTGATCTGACTCAAAAGCAAGAACAGAAAATCCTGTTCTAGGTTTGTCAATGAACAGGAAAGTAGAACAGTTCAGCACAGAAAAAACCTCAATGAACAGCAAAAAGCTGTACAATCCTCGATTGTATCAAGTTACGTGCTGGCACCCCTGGCTACTTCTGAAAGAATAATCTTAACAATTAGAACGTGATCGGTGAAATGTGACCTTGTTTTATATCACGTAAAAAGCAATTCCCTGGCTTTCTCTAGAAAAACATTTGACTTGTGACACCTCGAGATTTTGCTTTTAGACGCAAAATAACCCAGGCATTTTTCGATGGGAATTTTTTTTTATCTTTTCAAAAAATCTACAGTAACTCAGCCTCCCCAACAAAATTTTGTAATCCGGGGTGAAACTCGATACATTTTTTTTATTTTATTGTGTGTTCTCAGTCTCACAATAGCTGTGTTGATTAACTTCGATAAACCCACTGCCCTAAAATCATTATCTGGGTAAGCTTTTTTTCAATCGATCTAAAATTTCTAAAGGTTGCAACTGTAAACCTCCTTCCACCCCTTGCGTACGCCCTTGGTACTCGACCAAAGGTAGTACTCGGCGTGATGGTTAGTGCGTTTGTGAATACTGCCTCTTACAAGGAGTTGAAAAATCCTTCAAGAGGTATTCTTATTCGTATTCGGCATAAAAACTGAAGGTCCCCTTCATCTCTGAAATGACAGGAACAGTTGAGAGTTGTAAGTCACTAGACCCTGATTTAACCTTAATTCTAAATGACGGGGTATTATGGGCCACTAAACAGTTCCTTTTTTCATGAAATTCGCATTTTTCTGTCATTTCATCGAAATTAACAGGACCTACAGAAGAAACAATGCTTCTCCTATTTTGTTCAGGTTCTGAAAATCTTTATATGTATATACTAGCTGACCCGACAAACGTTGTTTTGTCACATAAGTAATCTCTAGAGAATATTTTGTAAGAGGTATAGAGCACTGTAAACGGTAACAAAATGTTAAAATAACAAATCACCAAACAATTTTTTTTAATTTATTAAAATTAATTCTTTAAAATTATATACATATCGCTCATTATGACTTTACAAAAACAAATCAATCCCTTAATGTAACAGAGTGTACAACCACTCGAGAGCACGCCACGTATAATTGCCCGTGCGTATAAACATGAAGCGCTCAATTCTAAGCCGCAGGCAGACATCGTTTGTCTTTGAGACTTATTGATAGTCATTGCAAATGCCAATCTAATTGGAAATTGAACGCGTTTGAATTGAATTGGCATATCTGTGGGTATAATAGGGATTCGCGATAATAATATATTTTCACCTCGGAATTTGCCATTTAGAATAAGGGCTTCGATAACATTTTTCATTAATTTTTTAATCGCGTGCCGTTGCACAACCGTGGTGGGTTCAAATTACGAAACAAAATTACCGGAGATCCAACCTTCAGTTGTAAATTATGCGGTGGCATGAATGGTAAATCCAATGAGTTCAAAAACTTAGTTGGATAATCTACAGCTTCGGTAGCATCACAAACTGTATCAATAGATTTGTATGACACCAAGCCTCCTGGTAACAAATGTTGTATCTTGAGATTTAATTCGTTGACATCCACATTTTTTGCTGCTAAAATTGTTCTTTCTGCCAGCCACTCATGATTTGATAATTGTCTGTGTACATCGAAAAATATCTGGTTAATGAGAGCATCTTGTGAATCAATAATCTTGTAGAAATCAACCGGTAATTTTATGCATCCAGTTTCATCTGTAGAAAATGTTTCAGTGGATGGATCTTGAAGCATTTGAACGCGCATATTTACCTTCAGTTGTACTTTTTCAACATTTGGCCACAGTTGCGATGATTTTGAGCACGCGTTGATCTCATCAGCGGAATAACAGGAAGTATTTGTCTTCACCTGAAAAGAATGCCACAAAATAGTCTGTCGTTGTTTTATATGTCTTTCAATGTCCTGTTCAACGCATCAAGCGAATGTTTGTGTGCCATAGTGCATTCATCCCAGATGATGATTTTACACTGTTTCAGCACTATGGCCATGGATGATAGTTTTTTTTATATTGCACACCGCGTCTGGGTTATTTTGAATATTTAGTGGCAGTTTAATCCTTTCGGGACGGGAGTGGTACGTTTACATATAAATATTCTTTGTTCTGTCCCACTCTCGTACCGAAAGGGTTAAATACTGAATGAGCTGTTCTGCTTCCATCCAATAAAGTTGCCGCAATGCCAGAAGATGCAATACCATTATTTGATCGTATTTTAGCAAGAATTAGCGAAATGGAATGTTTTGCCAGTTCCACCTGGTGCATCCAAAAAAAGAATCCACCTTGACCTGCCGAAACTGCGAGCATGATATGGTCAAAAATGGTTCTTTGTTCTTCATTCATTAGTGGAACATTGCGAGCAACAATCGCTGCCATTTCTACAGTATTGTATTGTAGTTCACGATTCAATTCAGTGTCTATTAAATAAGATGCATTTCGGTTTGGTGAGTGCATACCGAAATGACTGAGTGGTAAGTTGGAAATAATAATGCAAAGATCCTCAATAGAAATCAATGCTTCATTGTAAATAGCGTCACTGAATACTATCGTAAAATCGTTGAACCATGTACGATGTTGATGCAATTAAACAATATCACTAAGGAATATACAAAATAGATAAAAACCTATTCTCAGACCTACCGAATGTATATGCAAAATTTCATTAAAATTGGTTAAGCCGTTTCGGAGGAATATGGCAAGTAACACTGTGACAGGAGAATAGTTACACTAGAACAGCTGTACCGATTTGGCTGAAAATTGGTAGGTAGCTTAGAGCCAGGAGACGGACATATGATACTGTTTATCCCGTTTGACAGCGTTCCCGTGTGACTTGACATAAAACGTCAGTCACTATAAATCGTGGTATAACAAAAAAGTATCAGACTTGGAATCTCAATTTATGATCGCAATATTATTGTATTGCAAATTATTTGTCTGTTATTTGACATACAAAATTATTTGTTAGCTTCAAACGATTCTAACAGATGGCAACATCTGTTGACTGATAATGCGAACGGTAAAATAAAACTGCAAACAAATACGCAATGCATTAAACTGCAAGACATTTTCTGCACTGTTCTTCAGGAAAAAAATTAAATGATTCAAAGTATATTTCCGGATATACAGAGTTATTACTTGAATCATTACTGTCTCACTAATCGGGCTATTTTGGCAGACAAAATTTTTAATTTTGATGAAATTAATTTCCAGGTACAACAGTTGTTACCAGGCGATCTCTTGTCTTTTAAATCAATCGATACTGTGGTTAATGTATATACAGAGTAGACATACCTGGAATGGCACCACATAATCTTCGATTAAAGAAGAGAAGTTCACCTATTATTCTTCTGCGTGATTTGAATCCACCTTAATTATGCAACGGTACACGTTTTCATCAAAAAGATCACCGGAAATATTTTTTAACCAACCATTTTAACTCGAAAGTTTAAAGGAGTGGTCCTGTGCCACGTAGTCCAATGATACAGTCAGATTCTACCATAACTTCAAAAGGTTACAGTTTCAAATTCGTTTAGATTTTGACATGTCTATAAATAAGACTCAAGGCTCAACAAAGTCCATTTGTGGTTTGGATTTGGAAAATCCATGTTTTTCTCATGAGCAGCTATATGTTCCATGTTCACGTGTAGGAAAACCGTCCAACATATTTATGTTACCGAAAGACAGGTTAACCAAAAATATTGTGCACCGATTAGTGCTACATTAAATTGAAATTAAAAATATTTATAATTCAAAGTAATAAATATTGTTGGAAGATTTTAAACTATCCGCCCTACCAACCTAATTTATAAGTTTAACTGTCACATGAACTAAAAACTTTGTAATATATTTTTTTGTTACAAACTTGAGTACAAATAATAATGCATTTATTATACAAAACAATTCTTTTGTATTGATTTTTGCTTTACATCAACTGTACGAAAATTTTGATCAATTGTGTTCAAAGTCCTTCCCCTTCAAATCCCAAACCAGTACATTTTTATTCCAGCTTTATAGTTTCCATCTTCGTTTGTAAATAATAATTTTATTGTTATAAGGAGTAACAGTATTTGAAAATCATTCATGAAAGTCGCCATGCTTATTATAAAAATGGCACATGGTGGTGCCCATGCCTGATGTTCTCCTACCGTTCCCCTTTAATAGTTTATAACAATATAACAAAAAACATTCCACAGCAAAGCGTGGCCGCGTCAGCTAGTATATAGGTAAAAATCATTTATCTATCCATCCTCTTTATTAGACTATGGTTTTATTTTTAGTGCAGAAGGCACTGTTAAACTTATTTATTTATGTTTCTATGAAAACTTGCCCTAAAATGTTAAATGCATTTCGTGTTCTTGTTCTTAATTTGGAAAAATTACTAATAATTTTTTTAATTTTAAACATATAATAATACCATGCATTATATATGTATTCATCAAAAATAAATGTTTCATGAAGGTGTATTTAAGAGTTTTGTCATTCATAAAATATTAATATTAGCTACGTTTAATGGTTCCTGTAGTAGAAATCCATCGATAAACTATGTTCATTAACTTTCAATTTGATTGAAACAACTCAGTGTTGAATGTATATCTAAGCGTTTTGTTGTTTAAAATATTTTAAGTTAACTTTATAAAATGGTTTCTGCAGTGAAATGACATCGATGGATTATGCTCATTAACTTTTTGGTTATGTATTCTATTAATTTTGCGTTTCACTCTCTTAATATATTTTAAGTCCCCTCAGCTTTAAATACTAAACAAAATTTCAACTTGTTTGCTTAAAACTAAAACTCTTAGTATGTTTTCAGTTCCTTATTTTCTTAACTACTATTAATAATTTGTATTTATTCATTGTACTAATAATAAAATAATGTGTTTCATGATAGTTTTTAAATAAAATTTATGTTTTTTTGATAGGATATTAAACATAATCTTGGTACTGCTCGCAATCACTTATGCGGCATAAGATTGGAAACAAATGTACGACAACGATTGCTTCTCTTATTACAACGTCAACACATCGAAGAAGATGAATTGAGATTAAAGCATTTTGTTGAGTTGGAGAAATTCCAAAAAACCCTTCGGGCAAGTAAGTTCCTATTAACGTCGTTCAAATTTACGTTACAAACCTAATTATTGCATTAATGTGCCACATAATCATAATTCATGTTAGTAAGTAATTTATAATTTTTGTGTTTCTTAGCTTACCATAATAATGAAAACAACGAAGGTTATATGGTGCAACATACACCGCCAACACCGCAACATCAACTGCCGACTCCATCCTCTGCAACACATGTAGAACAAGGCAGTGTAGTGGATTCAATTCAAACGCAATCCAATCAGCAGTATCAACAACAACAAACACCAAGTCAAAATAGTTGCTATTCAGACAAAGATTTAATAGCTCAACAGCATCAAATGATGTTTGTCAGACAAATTCCACAAGCCGCATACGCCGTCTATGGGGAACAACTGTCCCAAACTTCATCATCACCATCCTTATTAAATACGTTTTCTAGCCATCCGCCATCCGGTTCAATGCAGGGTCTTACTATTCCTAACAATAGTTTTAAAAGTGGAAGTCCTTCCGTCCAACAACATTATTCAAGTTCATTGAATGTTGGACAGAATTTCGGAGTAAGTACAAACTACACAAACACCATACCACCATTGTCATCGGCTAATGCTAGTAATATGCCAAATCAACTTCAATTTTGTGATCAGAATCTATATCAACAGCAACAAACGTTACAAAATATAACACACCTAAAAGAACAACTATTAACACAGGTCAAACAACAACAAATGCCACCGTCTCAACAACAAATCACACCCCAACATCAACTTCATTATCAATACTCGACAGCGCCAGCCACAGCTCTGACAATAACGGCTCCGGTATCTGCTAAAAATACAAATACAGCTCAAGGAAATTTTGTTTATTATGATGCTGCACAGCATAAAATATTGCAACCATCAATGCAACAGCAACCTCAATCACTCCAACAAAAACAACTACAAAATGAACATCAAGTTTCACATCAGCAGCTTGTAGACGAACAAGAAAGGCAACCATCTGCACCACTTGATGTTGGAATGTTTCCATTAGTTGATCAATTTCAAGAGCCACAACAGCAACAGCAGCAGCAACAACAGCAACAGCAGCAAGAATATCTCACAAAACAAATTGAAGGAAATCAGCCGTCTGGCTTAGCACTAAACAGCTCAGAGCAAATATCACCCATTACGTCAAAAAACTGAAATAATGCATTAAAAATGTGCGTGTTAGAAGTAGAAGTTCACGAAGTTCAATATCATTTTTCGCCATTTTACGCACGGAGATATTATGTGCAGCTGCTGACTTGCAGTTTTTTGTTTTGACATGTGAATTATGTATTTTCCAAAATACAAACATATCGTTTGTACAATAAAACATGGCTATTTGTATTCAGTTATATTAAAATAAATCTATTCTGTCTGAAGAATAAGTTATGTTTATAAATAAAAACGGAAGAAAAAAAATCAAAATGATACAATATTAAACACTTTATATTTGTGTGGATTCAAACACAACATCGATATTTATATTATTTCTATCTTAAACAAAATTATAACCACACACAAAGAATAATCCAGTTTTGCTGTTTGTTTAAAAGAATAAACATTTTTTTTGCCATACATTTTAGTTATATTGATGCGCAGTAGTATTATATTTATCTCTTTTAAATTTAAGTTTAAATGATAGACACGAATAAATATGTTACCCCAGAAACCATCAGTATCTTAATAAAGGTGTTTTTATTAAAAAAAAAATAAATAATTTAAAATTAAATATAAGCAAAATGACGAAAAACAATACTTTAAGATTTTGGCAAAATATTTCTTTCCATCATTATTATCATAATATGTATGTAAAATGCAATTGTATGTATAAAAGATATATAATTATATATATAAATGTCATATATATGTTGTAAAATAAATTAATTTGTAATTAAAAGCTTAGTTTAAGTAAAAATAGCAACACATATGGGTGTATATATATGGATGCATATGTATATACATAAATATAGGTATATACTTATATATACATATGTTTATATATATATGCACACATATATATAATATTCTTTTAATTCCCTATTCTTCCTCTTCTTTTCATGGTGATGTTAATTAAATTAGCCCCTAAAATAAGTAAGAGAACAAAAATCATCCTCAATTGAAATCAATAAGTAAATAAAACTAAGAAATATTTTATTTTACTACAAAAGCATCCAAAAAAATAGACAGTTTTAAGAATGCCAATAAATTAAAACTAAACTAAATTTACATCTGTTGTAAGCTCTTTTTGTAATTTTTATTAAAAAAGAAAGTAAAGACAGGAATTTCCATAGAGTCATCGAAAATTAAATTAATTCGTTTTTCAATTTTTAAATTAATTTATTCACCCCTATTACAGATGTCGTAAACGACAGCAAAATATACGACACGACACAATCTGCATTCCATAAGTCGTTTTCAACTTTTGTCACTCGTTTTGTTGTCGTGTGTAAACGTCAAGTGTGTTGAACGCTTTCATTCGGCATTCTGTAAGACGAAAGGAAACGACGACAATGAAAAAAAACGACGGTATCTCTCGTTTGAAAATTTGCTCACGACGAAGAAATGGAAGTTCGCAAAACTGTAAGTTTCCTTGTTAAATAATTTATTTTATGGAATTTATTAGTTATTTATTTGCGATAAATAAAAACAAAATATTTGTTCACATTTGCAGTTGAAATTAACAAATCAAAATCAGTTCCAGGCCCTGGTCGAGCTGATGGAGAGCAACGAGCAGTTGGCTAGGGGATTTTTGAAGGGAATCAACAAAACTGATATAAAAAGAGAATGGAATTCCATAGCTGAGCAGCTGAACAGCAAGGGTCCTCCAGTAAGAGATGGAGATGGTTGGCAAAAGGTTGAATCGCTTATTTCATTAATGTAAAAAATATTTTAATGTTTGCTTTAATCAGGTTTGGGCCGACTTTAAGTTCAAAGTGAAGAAGAAAATAATAACAATTCAAAAGAAATAAAAGCAACTGGTGGAGGTCCAAACCAATTTCAAATTTTATCTCCGCTGGAAGATGCTGTAGCAAATTTGTTTAAATACAAACAGTGGTTAAACCCAAACGGAAATCCAATTGGTGTATTCCAGCCCAATTTACTTCCAAATACTTTGGCGACTACATCCGGATATACATCAACACAAACTCAGGCTACAGATGCAAATGCAGACGCAGACGTCTCCCTTTCCTATTTAGAAGCAGAAGTTTTAAACATGGAAGATGGCTCCGTCGAATTGGAGGGTGAAGTTTTGGAGCAGCAACATGAAACTGAATAGCCTGCAAGAAAAAAACGACGTCACGCTTCCGCTTCTACACTGGAAAGAATTAAGCTTTTAGAGAAGCAGTCCGTACTGCAAGAAAAAACCTTAAATGGTATAAATGAAAGTTTAAAAAAAATAGAAGGATGTGCCAAGGAAATAGAGAGATACGTTAGAAAATCATATAAATTGAAAGAGGACACTGCTAGGAGAGACGCAAAAAGGCTCAAGATTCAAGAGGAGAAATTTATGATTTATAAACAAGAGATGGAAAGAAAAGATGCACACAGAAAAGAAACAAATAAAATCAAAATGATGGAATTAGAAATAAAAAAGAAACACATAGAAATCCAGGACAAGAAGCTTACGTTCAACTCATTAAAAGAAACCACCATGTAAAAAATACAAGACTTCAAAAATCATCTGCTTTGTGATACCAGAATACCTTTTAAAACTTAAAAAAAGAATACATACATACATATATTTATTTGAATTTATCTTCCTTTTTTTGTTAAGTGTGTACATATGAGTTAGTTATAAAAACGCGTTTATTTTTTTCTTAATAAAAAACTATGAATTTATGATTGCGTTCATTATTTTTATATTTTCTTTAGAAATGTCATTTGAAAGAAATTGTTTAAAATCAATCTTTTCAATATATGATACATAAAATATATTGTCCTTTTCTGTTTCTTTGAATTAATAATCCCTGTGAAAAAGTCGGGAGAATAAACAGATTAATATTGTTTTATTGCACATAAAGTGAGCAAAAGAGCCGAAGAAAAACTAGATTCTTTAACAGTATAATAATTTATTCCAACATTCCTAATAAAAATGTAATCTTTATCATTTTATCACGGTAAAAGAATGTTATTTAAGTTCCACAAGAAAATGTTGGCAGTAGACATATCTACAAATTGGAGATTTTGGCAATACAAATTGATTCCTGGAGATTTAATTAATGAAGTTTTTGTCTTTGGAGATAATACGAAGTTGGATTTTTTAGAAATATTATCCAATGCTGATTTTTTGAAATGCGTCTACCACCGAAAACAAAATTTGTATTCCCTAAAACAAAACTTGGTTTACCAATGAATTTCAATCATTATTGAGAAATCGAGATATTAGCGAAAAAAAAAAACTTGAGTGGCAATTCGTAATAACTGTTTAAATAATTCATTGAGCTACGACCAAGTGCCAACTCTTAAAATGATCGGTTTTGGTAAATGTTTAGGCGTTCTGCCTGAAGATATAGATATAAATATCGTGATTCAAAGTTTTTTAGCATCAAGTTGCTCCATAAATACTTATACACATTAACATGTTTCTTTTGTTTATGAGAGTGATTCCGTAGTTTGAAGTTTTTTAACCATATCTGCTGAGTAGGTGGTAGAAGGAATCTTCTTAATTAAATAAAAAACAATGGAAAATTTTAAGATTAATACCTGTGTTGAAAAACTAGAGACGAGATGATTTAAAACCAATTAAAGTCTATCCATTGCTATCAAAAGTGTTTGAAAAAATCAAATATAAGAAAATAAGAACGTTCCTTGAGCGCGAAAATATATTGACGTCAAAATATTCCTCATTTTGAAAATAGTTGCATCACTGCTTTGATTATTGTTTCAGTAAGTAAAAATCCATAGAAAAATCAGAATTGTTAAGGGGTGTAAGGGGTGTAATGATTCCATAAGACTGAAAGCTGATTAGTTTTATCATCGATGCAAATGCTTCTCAAGGAAAACGGCATATCACGAGAGTTACGCTTTGTCGACAGGAGCCAGCATTTAGTTTTCGAAACATTCAGTTCTACATGGATGATATTTCTCCTTTGGAAAATGTTGTGGAGATTGGAATTTCATGAGCTTATTATACGTTGCCGTTCAAGTTCCACATCCTAAAGACAAGGGCGATAGAAACCAATATGAAATGGTGTGGGTACTGTCATTAGTGGAATAGATCTTTTTATGATAACTAAACCCTTACAAGTATGTTTTGATAATTATGCATTATCTAAAGCTCAAAGATACCAACACTAAAAATATTGTTCGCCTTCGCAAAAAAAACTAAACTAACTACATACAATAAATATTGTTCAAACCATTGCACAATTTTGTAAAACTTAAAACCTTCAACATTGCTTGCAAGACTGGGGAGTTCAATCAGATGCAAATATATATTTAAGATCATGCTTGACCACAGAGAAGCGAAAAATTTTGCACACATTTAAATGAAACAACAACTGCTTCATATACAAATGATATCGATAACTTTGAAATAGTGCCCATGGAAAACCTAAAAGCGTTGCCACCAAATCTTGTTTAATGTGTAAAATAAAACGTTATTTTAATCGCTCGAAGAATATTTTTTGTATACATTCATTCTTAGTGTTTTGTATACATTTAATACACAGTGCAATCATTAGGAAAAAAGGGAGGGAGAACATTGCAATTACAGTCAAAAAACACTCCACATTCACATAGTACGGCTAAAGAAAGAATCTCTGTACTCCACAGTACGACCTTAGTTTCGCTTCATTCCTAGAAGTGTGAGTATTTCGATTAAACTGTTTAAGGAGAAAAGCAGCTGGCTATTTCACTAGAGCATAGTCTATCTAAAAAAGGGTAAAAAGGAAACATCGGATAAAAGTGATTCTGGTTAACTTTATTTAAATTAAAAAAATCTTGCGTAATTAATTTATATAAATCAAATCTGGACCACAGTTTTTTAGTACAAGTTTAAGTGATAAAAAATGTATAAAGAATACAAAACTCCTTACATCCAAAGGCCGGAAAATTTCCTCAAAAAAATGAAAACGAAACCATTATCTGGGGTGCCAGCACGTAACTTGATACAACCTTTGTATATACAAAGATACAACCGAGTTTAGTCGATACAATCGAGCATTGGCAGCACACATTTTGGTTCAATCGAGTGTCCTCGATTGTTTCGCCAGATTCGGCAGCACACAAACTTCAAATTGACGTTTGAAACAAAAGTTTTCACTCGACAGAAATTAGTTATCGTCGGCATCGATTTTTGTATGAGAAAAATGGAAAAACAAAATAATATGTCAATAAATAAAAAACAGACTGAGATTTTGACCAATTTTATGAGTTCTCACGTTGATTTAGCGAGGGGTATTCTTAAAACTGCCCAAGGGAGGAAAAATAGCAATATGCTGTGGGAAAAACTGATTGAATCGCCAAACACAGAGGGTCCTCCACAAAAAGATCTTAAAGATTGGAAAAAAGTAGGTTGATGTTAAATATTATGTATGTGTATATATGTACATATGTAAATATTTACAGATCATTTTTTTTTAGACTTGGAGTGATCTTAAATACAAGGTAAAGAATAAGCTAAGAAGTAATAAACTTCACTTAAAAGGCACAGGACACTTTTTCGTCTTCACTTTCACTTTCCGAATCAAAAGTTGTGTTCACTGAGGTTTTGTCTAGATCAGAACAGCACAGGGCAGCACAGTTTCGTGAGAAACGTCAGATCAAGTTAGAACAGTCAGTTAAACGTCAGTTGTCAAAAAAAAAAAAAAAACAAATTGCAAATTGTGTGAATTTTTCGTCGGATTCCTCTTCAGATGATTGGAATGAAAGTGTGACGAATGTTATTACCTTTTCTTTGATGAAATGTAATAGAAATTGTATTTTATAATTATTTAATTAAACAAATTAAACAAATTGGCAAAATAACTTTATTTTAATTTTTTTAAATCACGAGAAAAAAAACACAAAGCACAGCCAAATCAAAACGTAAACAAAAAAAATGACAACTTCGATTTTGACATTTCTCACGAGTCTGTTCTAACCTGATCTGACTCAAAAGCAAGAACAGAAAATCCTGTTCTAGGTTTGTCAATGAACAGGAAAGTAGAACAGTTCAGCACAGAAAAAACCTCAATGAACAGCAAAAAGCTGTACAATCCTCGATTGTATCAAGTTACGTGCTGGCACCCCTGGCTACTTCTGAAAGAATAATCTTAACAATTAGAACGTGATCGGTGAAATGTGACCTTGTTTTATATCACGTAAAAAGCAATTCCCTGGCTTTCTCTAGAAACATTTGACTTGTGACACCTCGAGATTTTGCTTTTAGACGCAAAATAACCCAGGCATTTTTCGATGGGAATTTTTTTTTATCTTTTCAAAAAATCTACAGTAACTCAGCCTCCCCAACAAAATTTTGTAATCCGGGGTGAAACTCGATACATTTTTTTTATTTTATTGTGTGTTCTCAGTCTCACAATAGCTGTGTTGATTAACTTCGATAAACCCACTGCCCTAAAATCATTATCTGGGTAAGCTTTTTTTCAATCGATCTAAAATTTCTAAAGGTTGCAACTGTAAACCTCCTTCCACCCCTTGCGTACGCCCTTGGTACTCGACCAAAGGTAGTACTCGGCGTGATGGTTAGTGCGTTTGTGAATACTGCCTCTTACAAGGAGTTGAAAAATCCTCCAAGAGGTATTCTTATTCGTATTCGGCATAAAAACTGAAGGTCCCCTTCATCTCTGAAATGACAGGAACATTTGAGAGTTGTAAGTCACTAGACCCTGATTTAACCTTAATTCTAAATGACGGGGTATTATGGGCCACTAAACAGTTCCTTTTTTCATGAAATTCGCATTTTTCTGTCATTTCATCGAAATTAACAGGACCTACAGAAGAAACAATGCTTCTCCTATTTTGTTCAGGTTCTGAAAATCTTTATATGTATATACTAGCTGACCCGACAAACGTTGTTTTGTCACATAAGTAATCTCTAGAGAATATTTTGTAAGAGGTATAGAGCACTGTAAACGGTAACAAAATGTTAAAATAACAAATCACCAAACAATTTTTTTTAATTTATTAAAATTAATTCTTTAAAATTATATACATATCGCTCATTATGACTTTACAAAAACAAATCAATCCCTTAATGTAACAGAGTGTACAACCACTCGAGAGCACGCCACGTATAATTGCCCGTGCGTATAAACATGAAGCGCTCAATTCTAAGCCGCAGGCAGACATCGTTTGTCTTTGAGACTTATTGATAGTCATTGCAAATGCCAATCAAATTGGAAATTGAACGCGTTTGAATTGAATTGGCATATCTGTGGGTATAATAGGGATTCGCGATAATAATATATTTTCACCTCGGAATTTGCCATTTAGAATAAGGGCTTCGATAACATTTTTCATTAATTTTTTAATCGCGTGCCGTTGCACAACCGTGGTGGGTTCAAATTACGAAACAAAATTACCGGAGATCCAACCTTCAGTTGTAAATTATGCGGTGGCATGAATGGTAAATCCAATGAGTTCAAAAACTTAGTTGGATAATCTACAGCTTCGGTAGCATCACAAACTGTATCAATAAATTTGTATGACACCAAGCCTCCTGGTAACAAATGTTGTATCTTGAGATTTAATTCGTTGACATCCACATTTTATTGCTGCTAAAATTGTTCTTTCTGCCAGCCACTCATGATTTGATAATTGTCTGTGTACATCGAAAAATATCTGGTTAATGAGAGCATCTTGTGAATCAATAATCTTGTAGAAATCAACCGGTAATTTTATGCATCCAGTTTCATCTGTAGTATCTTTCCGTCGCCTATATCTAACAGTTGTTTTGAAAATGTTTCAGCGGATGGATCTTGAAGCATTTGAACGCGCATATTTACCTTCAGTTGTACTTTTTCAACATTTGGCCACAGTTGCGATGGTTTTGAGCACGCGTTGATCTCATCAGCGGAATAACGGGAAGTATTTGTCTTCACCTGAAAAGAATGCCACAAAATAGTCTGTCGTTGTTTTATATGTCTTTCAATGTCCTGTTCAACGCATCAAGCGAATGTTTGTGTGCCATATTGCACTCATCCCAGATGATGATTTTACACTGTTTCAGCACTATGGCCATGGATGATAGTTTTTTTTATATTGCACACCGCGTCTGGGTTATTTTGAATATTTAGTGGCAGTTTAATCCTTTCGGGACGGGAGTGGTACGTTTACATATAAATATTCTTTGTTCTGTCCCACTCTCGTACCGAAAGGGTTAAATACTGAATGAGCTGTTCTGCTTCCATCCAATAAAGTTGCCGCAATGCCAGAAGATGCAATACCATTATTTGATCGTATTTTAGCAAGAATTAGCGAAATGGAATGTTTTGCCAGTTCCACCTGGTGCATCCAAAAAAAGAATCCACCTTGACCTGCCGAAACTGCGAGCATGATATGGTCAAAAATGGTTCTTTGTTCTTCATTCATTAGTGGAACATTGCGAGCAACAATCGCTGCCATTTCTACAGTATTGTATTGTAGTTCACGATTCAATTCAGTGTCTATTAAATAAGATGCATTTCGGTTTGGTGAGTGCATACCGAAATGACTGAGTGGTAAGTTGGAAATAATAATGCAAAGATCCTCAATAGAAATCAATGCTTCATTGTAAATAGCGTCACTGAATACTATCGTAAAATCGTTGAACCATGTACGATGTTGATGCAATTAAACAATATCACTAAGGAATATACAAAATAGATAAAAACCTATTCTCAGACCTACCGAATGTATATGCAAAATTTCATTAAAATTGGTTAAGCCGTTTCGGAGGAGTATGGCAAGTAACACTGTGACAGGAGAATAGTTACACTAGAACAGCTGTACTGATTTGGCTGAAAATTGGTAGGTAGCTTAGAGCCAGGAGACGGACATATGATACTGTTTATCCCGTTTGACAGCGTTCCCGTGTGACTTGACATAAAACGTCAGTCACTATAAATCGTGGTATAACAAAAAAGTATCAGACTTGGAATCTCAATTTATGATCGCAATATTATTGTATTGCAAATTATTTGTCTGTTATTTGACATACAAAATTATTTGTTAGCTTCAAACGATTCTAACAGATGGCAACATCTGTTGACTGATAATGCGAACGGTAAAATAAAACTGCAAACAAATACGCAATGCATTAAACTGCAAGACATTTTCTGCACTGTTCTTCAGGAAAAAAATTAAATGATTCAAAGTATATTTCCGGATATACAGAGTTATTACTTGAATCATTACTGTCTCACTAATCGGGCTATTTTGGCAGACAAAATTTTTAATTTTGATGAAATTAATTTCCAGGTACAACAGTTGTTACCAGGCGATCTCTTGTCTTTTAAATCAATCGATACTGTGGTTAATGTATATACAGAGTAGACATACCTGGAATGGCACCACATAATCTTCGATTAAAGAAGAGAAGTTCACCTATTATTCTTCTGCGTGATTTGAATCCACCTTAATTATGCAACGGTACACGTTTTCATCAAAAAGATCACCGGAAATATTTTTTAACCAACCATTTTAACTCGAAAGTTTAAAGGAGTGGTCCTGTGCCACGTAGTCCAATGATACAGTCAGATTCTACCATAACTTCAAAAGGTTACAGTTTCAAATTCGTTTAGATTTTGACATGTCTATAAATAAGACTCAAGGCTCAACAAAGTCCATTTGTGGTTTGGATTTGGAAAATCCATGTTTTTCTCATGAGCAGCTATATGTTCCATGTTCACGTGTAGGAAAACCGTCCAACATATTTATGTTACCGAAAGACAGGTTAACCAAAAATATTGTGCACCGATTAGTGCTACATTAAATTGAAATTAAAAATATTTATAATTCAAAGTAATAAATATTGTTGGAAGATTTTAAACTATCCGCCCTACCAACCTAATTTATAAGTTTAACTGTCACATGAACTAAAAACTGTAATATATTTTTTTGTTACAAACTTGAGTACAAATAATAATGCATTTATTATACAAAACAATTCTTTTGTATTGATTTTTGCTTTACATCAACTGTACGAAAATTTTGATCAATTGTGTTCAAAGTCCTTCCCCTTCAAATCCCAAACCAGTACATTTTTATTCCAGCTTTATAGTTTCCATCTTCGTTTGTAAATAATAATTTTATTGTTATAAGGAGTAACAGTATTTGAAAATCATTCATGAAAGTCGCCATGCTTATTATAAAAATGGCACATGGTGGTGCCCATGCCTGATGTTCTCCTACCGTTCCCCTTTAATAGTTTATAACAATATAACAAAAAACATTCCACAGCAAAGCGTGGCCGCGTCAGCTAGTATATAGGTAAAAATCATTTATCTATCCATCCTCTTTATTAGACTATGGTTTTATTTTTAGTGCAGAAGGCACTGTTAAACTTATTTATTTATGTTTCTATGAAAACTTGCCCTAAAATGTTAAATGCATTTCGTGTTCTTGTTCTTAATTTGGAAAAATTACTAATAATTTTTTTAATTTTAAACATATAATAATACCATGCATTATATATGTATTCATCAAAAATAAATGTTTCATGAAGGTGTATTTAAGAGTTTTGTCATTCATAAAATATTAATATTAGCTACGTTTAATGGTTCCTGTAGTAGAAATCCATCGATAAACTATGTTCATTAACTTTCAATTTGATTGAAACAACTCAGTGTTGAATGTATATCTAAGAGTTTTGTTGTTTAAAATATTTTAAGTTAACTTTATAAAATGGTTTCTGCAGTGAAATGACATCGATGGATTATGCTCATTAACTTTTTGGTTATGTATTCTATTAATTTTGCGTTTCACTCTCTTAATATATTTTAAGTCCCCTCAGCTTTAAATACTAAACAAAATTTCAACTTGTTTGCTTAAAACTAAAACTCTTAGTATATTTTCAGTTCCTTATTTTCTTAACTACTATTAATAATTTGTATTTATTCATTGTACTAATAATAAAATAATGTGTTTCATGATAGTTTTTAAATAAAATTTATGTTTTTTTGATAGGATATTAAACATAATCTTGATACTGCTCGCAATCACTTATGCGGCATAAGATTGGAAACAAATGTACGACAACGATTGCTTCTCTTATTACAACGTCAACACATCGAAGAAGATGAATTGAGATTAAAGCATTTTGTTGAGTTGGAGAAATTCCAAAAAACCCTTCGGGCAAGTAAGTTCCTATTAACGTCGTTCAAATTTACGTTACAAACCTAATTATTGCATTAATGTGCCACATAATCATAATTCATGTTAGTAAGTAATTTATAATTTTTGTGTTTCTTAGCTTACCATAATAATGAAAACAACGAAGGTTATATGGTGCAACATACACCGCCAACACCGCAACATCAACTGCCGACTCCATCCTCTGCAACACATGTAGAACAAGGCAGTGTAGTGGATTCAATTCAAACGCAATCCAATCAGCAGTATCAACAACAACAAACACCAAGTCAAAATAGTTGCTATTCAGACAAAGATTTAATAGCTCAACAGCATCAAATGATGTTTGTCAGACAAATTCCACAAGCCGCATACGCCGTCTATGGGGAACAACTGTCCCAAACTTCATCATCACCATCCTTATTAAATACGTTTTCTAGCCATCCGCCATCCGGTTCAATGCAGGGTCTTACTATTCCTAACAATAGTTTTAAAAGTGGAAGTCCTTCCGTCCAACAACATTATTCAAGTTCATTGAATGTTGGACAGAATTTCGGAGTAAGTACAAACTACACAAACACCATACCACCATTGTCATCGGCTAATGCTAGTAATATGCCAAATCAACTTCAATTTTGTGATCAGAATCTATATCAACAGCAACAAACGTTACAAAATATAACACACCTAAAAGAACAACTATTAACACAGGTCAAACAACAACAAATGCCACCGTCTCAACAACAAATCACACCCCAACATCAACTTCATTATCAATACTCAACAGCGCCAGCCACAGCTCTGACAATAACGGCTCCGGTATCTGCTAAAAATACAAATACAGCTCAAGGAAATTTTGTTTATTATGATGCTGCACAGCATAAAATATTGCAACCATCAATGCAACAGCAACCTCAATCACTCCAACAAAAACAACTACAAAATGAACATCAAGTTTCACATCAGCAGCTTGTAGACGAACAAGAAAGGCAACCATCTGCACCACTTGATGTTGGAATGTTTCCATTAGTTGATCAATTTCAAGAGCCACAACAGCAACAGCAGCAGCAACAACAGCAACAGCAGCAACAATATCTCACAAAACAAATTGAAGGAAATCAGCCGTCTGGCTTAGCACTAAACAGCTCAGAGCAAATATCACCCATTACGTCAAAAAAACTGAAATAATGCATTAAAAATGTGCGTGTTAGAAGTAGAAGTTCACGAAGTTCAATATCATTTTTCGCCATTTTACGCACGGAGATATTATGTGCAGCTGCTGACTTGCAGTTTTTTGTTTTGACATGTGAATTATGTATTTTCCAAAATACAAACATATCGTTTGTACAATAAAACATGGCTATTTGTATTCAGTTATATTAAAATAAATCTATTCTGTCTGAAGAATAAGTTATGTTTATAAATAAAAACGGAAGAAAAAAAATCAAAATGATACAATATTAAACACTTTATATTTGTGTGGATTCAAACACAACATCGATATTTATATTATTTCTATCTTAAACAAAATTATAACCACACACAAAGAATAATCCAGTTTTGCTGTTTGTTTAAAAGAATAAACATTTTTTTTGCCATACATTTTAGTTATATTGATGCGCAGTAGTATTATATTTATCTCTTTTAAATTTAAGTTTAAATGATAGACACGAATAAATATGTTACCCCAGAAACCATCAGTATCTTAATAAAGGTGTTTTTATTAAAAAAAAATAAATAATTTAAAATTAAATATAAGCAAAATGACGAAAAACAATACTTTAAGATTTTGGCAAAATATTTCTTTCCATCATTATTATCATAATATGTATGTAAAATGCAATTGTATGTATAAAAGATATATAATTATATATATAAATGTCATATATATGTTGTAAAATAAATTAATTTGTAATTAAAAGCTTAGTTTGAGTAAAAATAGCAACACATATGGGTGTATATATATGGATGCATATGTATATACATAAATATAGGTATATACTTATATATACATATGTTTATATATATATGCACACATATATATAATATTCTTTTAATTCCCTATTCTTCCTCTTCTTTTCATGGTGATGTTAATTAAATTAGCCCCTAAAATAAGTAAGAGAACAAAAATCATCCTCAATTGAAATCAATAAGTAAATAAAACTAAGAAATATTTTATTTTACTACAAAAGCATCCAAAAAAATAGACAGTTTTAAGAATGCCAATAAATTAAAACTAAACTAAATTTACATCTGTTCTAAGCTCTTTTTGTAATTTTTATTAAAAAAGAAAGTAAAGACAGGAATTTCCATAGAGTCATCGAAAATTAAATTAATTCGTTTTTCAATTTTTAAATTAATTTATTCACCCCTATTACAGATGTCGTAAACGACAGCAAAATATACGACACGACACAATCTGCATTCCATAAGTCGTTTTCAACTTTTGTCACTCGTTTTGTTGTCGTGTGTAAACGTCAAGTGTGTTGAACGCTTTCATTCGGCATTCTGTAAGACGAAAGGAAACGACGACAATGAAAAAAACGACGGCATCTCTCGTTTGAAAATTTGCTCACGACGAAGAAATGGAAGTTCGCAAAACTGTAAGTTTCCTTGTTAAATAATTTATTTTATGGAATTTATTAGTTATTTATTTGCGATAAATAAAAACAAAATATTTGTTCACATTTGCAGTTGAAATTAACAAATCAAAATCAGTTCCAGGCCCTGGTCGAGCTGATGGAGAGCAACGAGCATAGGGGATTTTTGAAGGGAATCAACAAAACTGATATAAAAAGAGAATGGAATTCCATAGCTGAGCAGCTGAACAGCAAGGGTCCTCCAGTAAGAGATGGAGATGGTTGGCAAAAGGTTTGAATCGCTTATTTCATTAATGTAAAAAATATTTTAATGTTTGCTTTAATCAGGTTTGGGCCGACTTTAAGTTCAAAGTGAAGAAGAAAATAATAACAATTCAAAAGAAATAAAAGCAACTGGTGGAGGTCCAAACCAATTTCAAATTTTATCTCCGCTGGAAGATGCTGTAGCAAATTTGTTTAAATACAAACAGTGGTTAAACCCAAACGGAAATCCAATTGGTGTATCCCAGCCAAATTTACTTCCAAATACTTTGGCGACTACATCCGGACATACATCAACACAAACTCAGGCTACAGATGCAAATGCAGACGCAGACGTCTCCCTTTCCTATTTAGAAGCAGAAGTTTTAAACATGGAAGATGGCTCCGTCGAATTGGAGGGTGAAGTTTTGGAGCAGCAACATGAAACTGAATAGCCTGCAAGAAAAAAAACGACGTCACGCTTCCGCTTCTACACTGGAAAGAATTAAGCTTTTAGAGAAGCAGTCCGTACTGCAAGAAAAAACCTTAAATGGTATAAATGAAAGTTTAAAAAAAATAGAAGGATGTGCCAAGGAAATAGAGAGATACGTTAGAAAATCATATAAATTGAAAGAGGACACTGCTAGGAGAGACGCAAAAAGGCTCAAGATTCAAGAGGAGAAATTTATGATTTATAAACAAGAGATGGAAAGAAAAGATGCACACAGAAAAGAAACAAATAAAATCAAAATGATGGAATTAGAAATAAAAAAGAAACACATAGAAATCCAGGACAAGAAGCTTACGTTCAACTCATTAAAAGAAACCACCATGTAAAAAATACAAGACTTCAAAAATCATCTGCTTTGTGATACCAGAATACCTTTTAAAACTTAAAAAAAGAATACATACATACATATATTTATTTGAATTTATCTTCCTTTTTTTGTTAAGTGTGTACATATGAGTTAGTTATAAAAACGCGTTTATTTTTTTCTTAATAAAAAACTATGAATTTATGATTGCGTTCATTATTTTTATATTTTCTTTAGAAATGTCATTTGAAAGAAATTGTTTAAAATCAATCTTTTCAATATATGATACATAAAATATATTGTCCTTTTCTGTTTCTTTGAATTAATAATCCCTGTGAAAAAGTCGGGAGAATAAACAGATTAATATTGTTTTATTGCACATAAAGTGAGCAAAAGAGCCGAAGAAAAACTAGATTCTTTAACAGTATAATAATTTATTCCAACATTCCTAATAAAAATGTAATCTTTATCATTTTATCACGGTAAAAGAATGTTATTTAAGTTCCACAAGAAAATGTTGGCAGTAGACATATCTACAAATTGGAGATTTTGGCAATACAAATTGATTCCTGGAGATTTAATTAATGAAGTTTTTGTCTTTGGAGATAATACGAAGTTGGATTTTTTAGAAATATTATCCAATGCTGATTTTTTGAAATGCGTGTACCACCGAAAACAAAATTTGTATTCCCTAAAACAAAACTTGGTTTACCAATGAATTTCAATCATTATTGAGAAATCGAGATATTAGCGAAAAAAAAAACTTGAGTGGCAATTCGTAATAACTGTTTAAATAATTCATTGAGCTACGACCAAGTGCCAACTCTTAAAATGATCGGTTTTGGTAAATGTTTAGGCGTTCTGCCTGAAGATATAGATATAAATATCGTGATTCAAAGTTTTTTAGCATCAAGTTGCTCCATAAATACTTATACACATTAACATGTTTCTTTTGTTTATGAGAGTGATTCCGTAGTTTGAAGTTTTTTAACCATATCTGCTGAGTAGGTGGTAGAAGGAATCTTCTTAATTAAATAAAAAACAATGGAAAATTTTAAGATTAATACCTGTGTTGAAAAACTAGAGACGAGATGATTTAAAACCAATTAAAGTCTATCCATTGCTATCAAAAGTGTTTGAAAAAATCAAATATAAGAAAATAAGAACGTTCCTTGAGCGCGAAAATATATTGACGTCAAAATATTCCTCATTTTGAAAATAGTTGCATCACTGCTTTGATTATTGTTTCAGTAAGTAAAAATCCATAGAAAAATCAGAATTGTTAAGGGGTGTAAGGGGTGTAATGATTCCATAAGACTGAAAGCTGATTAGTTTTATCATCGATGCAAATGCTTCTCAAGGAAAACGGCATATCACGAGAGTTACGCTTTGTCGACAGGAGCCAGCATTTAGTTTTCGAAACATTCAGTTCTACATGGGTGATATTTCTCCTTTGGAAAATGTTGTGGAGATTGGAATTTCATGAGCTTATTATACGTTGCCGTTCAAGTTCCACATCCTAAAGACAAGGGCGATAGAAACCAATATGAAATGGTGTGGGTACTGTCATTAGTGGAATAGATCTTTTTATGATAACTAAACCCTTACAAGTATGTTTTGATAATTATGCATTATCTAAAGCTCAAAGATACCAACACTAAAAATATTGTTCGCCTTCGCAAAAAAAAACTAAACTAACTACATACAATAAATATTGTTCAAACCATTGCACAATTTTGTAAAACTTAAAACCTTCAACATTGCTTGCAAGACTGGGGAGTTCAATCAGATGCAAATATATATTTAAGATCATGCTTGACCACAGAGAAGCGAAAAATTTTGCACACATTTAAATGAAACAACAACTGCTTCATATACAAATGATATCGATAACTTTGAAATAGTGCCCATGGAAAACCTAAAAGCGTTGCCACCAAATCTTGTTTAATGTGTAAAGTAAAACGTTATTTTAATCGCTCGAAGAATATTTTTTGTATACATTCATTCTTAGGGTTTTGTATACATTTAATACACAGTGCAATCATTAGGAAAAAAGGGAGGGAGAACATTGCAATTACAGTCAAAAAACACTCCACATTCACATAGTACGGCTAAAGAAAGAATCTCTGTACTCCACAGTACGACCTTAGTTTCGCTTCATTCCTAGAAGTGTGAGTATTTCGATTAAACTGTTTAAGGAGAAAAGCAGCTGGCTATTTCACTAGAGCATAGTCTATCTAAAAAAGGGTAAAAAGGAAACATCGGATAAAAGTGATTCTGGTTAACTTTATTTAAATTAAAAAAATCTTGCGTAATTAATTTATATAAATCAAATCTGGACCACAGTTTTTTAGTACAAGTTTAAGTGATAAAAAATGTATAAAGAATACAAAACTCCTTACATCCAAAGGCCGGAAAATTTCCTCAAAAAAATGAAAACGAAACCATTATCTGGGGTGCCAGCACGTAACTTGATACAACCGAGTTTAGTCGATACAATTGAGCATTGGCAGCACACATTTTGGTTCAATCGAGTGTCCTCGATTGTTTCGCCAGATTCGGCAGCACACAAACTTCAAATTGACGTTTGAAACAAAAGTTTTCACTCGACAGAAATTAGTTATCGTCGGCATCGATTTTTGTATGAGAAAAATGGAAAAACAAAATAATATGTCAATAAATAAAAAACAGACTGAGATTTTGACCAATTTTATGAGTTCTCACGTTGATTTAGCGAGGGGTATTCTTAAAACTGCCCAAGGGAGGAAAAATAGCAATATGCTGTGGGAAAAACTGATTGAATCGCCAAACACAGAGGGTCCTCCACAAAAAGATCTTAAAGATTGGAAAAAAGTAGGTTGATGTTAAATATTATGTATGTGTATATATGTACATATGTAAATATTTACAGATCATTTTTTTTTAGACTTGGAGTGATCTTAAATACAAGGTAAAGAATAAGCTAAGAAGTAATAAACTTCACTTAAAAGGCACAGGACACTTTTTCGTCTTCACTTTCACTTTCCGAATCAAAAGTTGTGTTCACTGAGGTTTTGCCTAGATCAGAACAGCACAGGACAGCACAGTTTCGTGAGAAACGTCAGATCAAGTTAGAACAGTCAGTTAAACGTCAGTTGTCAAAAAAAAAAAAAAAACAAATTGCAAATTGTGTGAATTTTTCGTCGGATTCCTCTTCAGATGATTGGAATGAAAGTGTGACGAATGTTATTACCTTTTCTTTGATGAAATGTAATAGAAATTGCATTGAAAGTTATTATATTATATTTTATAATTATTTAATTAAACAAATTAAACAAATTGGCAAAATAACTTTATTTTAATTTTTTTAAATCACGAGAAAAAAAAACACAAAGCACAGCCAAATCAAAACGTAAACAAAAAAAATGACAACTTCGATTTTGACATTTCTCACGAGTCTGTTCTAACCTGATCTGACTCAAAAGCAAGAACAGAAAATCCTGTTCTAGGTTTGTCAATGAACAGGAAAGTAGAACAGTTCAGCACAGAAAAAACCTCAATGAACAGCAAAAAGCTGTACAATCCTCGATTGTATCAAGTTACGTGCTGGCACCCCTGGCTACTTCTGAAAGAATAATCTTAACAATTAGAACGTGATCGGTGAAATGTGACCTTGTTTTATATCACGTAAAAAGCAATTCCCTGGCTTTCTCTAGAAAAACATTTGACTTGTGACACCTCGAGATTTTGCTTTTAGACGCAAAATAACCCAGGCATTTTTCGATGGGAATTTTTTTTTATCTTTTCAAAAAATCTACAGTAACTCAGCCTCCCCAACAAAATTTTGTAATCCGGGGTGAAACTCGATACATTTTTTTTATTTTATTGTGTGTTCTCAGTCTCATAATAGCTGTGTTGATTAACTTCGATAAACCCACTGCCCTAAAATCATTATCTGGGTAAGCTTTTTTTCAATCGATCTAAAATTTCTAAAGGTTGCAACTGTAAACCTCCTTCCACCCCTTGCGTACGCCCTTGGTACTCGACCAAAGGTAGTACTCGGCGTGATGGTTAGTGCGTTTGTGAATACTGCCTCTTACAAGGAGTTGAAAAATCCTCCAAGAGGTATTCTTATTCGTATTCGGCATAAAAACTGAAGGTCCCCTTCATCTCTGAAATGACAGGAACAGTTGAGAGTTGTAAGTCACTAGACCCTGATTTAACCTTAATTCTAAATGACGGGGTATTATGGGCCACTAAACAGTTCCTTTTTTCATGAAATTCGCATTTTTCTGTCATTTCATCGAAATTAACAGGACCTACAGAAGAAACAATGCTTCTCCTATTTTGTTCAGGTTCTGAAAATCTTTATATGTATATACTAGCTGACCCGACAAACGTTGTTTTGTCACATAAGTAATCTCTAGAGAATATTTTGTAAGAGGTATAGAGCACTGTAAACGGTAACAAAATGTTAAAATAACAAATCACCAAACAATTTTTTTTAATTTATTAAAATTAATTCTTTAAAATTATATACATATCGCTCATTATGACTTTACAAAAACAAATCAATCCCTTAATGTAACAGAGTGTACAACCACTCGAGAGCACGCCACGTATAATTGCCCGTGCGTATAAACATGAAGCGCTCAATTCTAAGCCGCAGGCAGACATCGTTTGTCTTTGAGACTTATTGATAGTCATTGCAAATGCCAATCTAATTGGAAATTGAACGCGTTTGAATTGAATTGGCATATCTGTGGGTATAATAGGGATTCGCGATAATAATATATTTTCACCTCGGAATTTGCCATTTAGAATAAGGGCTTCGATAACATTTTTCATTAATTTTTTAATCGCGTGCCGTTGCACAACCGTGGTGGGTTCAAATTACGAAACAAAATTACCGGAGATCCAACCTTCAGTTGTAAATTATGCGGTGGCATGAATGGTAAATCCAATGAGTTCAAAAACTTAGTTGGATAATCTACAGCTTCGGTAGCATCACAAACTGTATCAATAAATTTGTATGACACCAAGCCTCCTGGTAACAAATGTTGTATCTTGAGATTTAATTCGTTGACATCCACATTTTTTGCTGCTAAAATTGTTCTTTCTGCCAGCCACTCATGATTTGATAATTGTCTGTGTACATCGAAAAATATCTGGTTAATGAGAGCATCTTGTGAATCACTAATCTTGTAGAAATCAACCGGTAATTTTATGCATCCAGTTTCATCTGTAGTATCTTTCCGTCGCCTATATCTAACAGTTGTTTTGAAAATGTTTCAGCGGATGGATCTTGAAGCATTTGAACGCGCATATTTACCTTCAGTTGTACTTTTTCAACATTTGGCCACAGTTGCGATGGTTTTGAGCACGCGTTGATCTCATCAGCGGAATAACGGGAAGTATTTATCTTCACCTGAAAAGAATGCCAAAAAATAGTCTGTCGTTGTTTTATATGTCTTTCAATGTCCTGTTCAACGCATCAAGCGAATGTTTGTGTGCCATAGTGCACTCATCCCAGATGATGATTTTACACTGTTTCAGCACTATGGCCATGGATGATAGTTTTTTTTATATTGCACACCGCGTCTGGGTTATTTTGAATATTTAGTGGCAGTTTAATCCTTTCGGGACGGGAGTGGTACGTTTACATATAAATATTCTTTGTTCTGTCCCACTCTCGTACCGAAAGGGTTAAATACTGAATGAGCTGTTCTGCTTCCATCCAATAAAGTTGCCGCAATGCCAGAAGATGCAATACCATTATTTGATCGTATTTTAGCAAGAATTAGCGAAATGGAATGTTTTGCCAGTTCCACCTGGTGCATCCAAAAAAAGAATCCACCTTGACCTGCCGAAACTGCGAGCATGATATGGTCAAAAATGGTTCTTTGTTCTTCATTCATTAGTGGAACATTGCGAGCAACAATCGCTGCCATTTCTACAGTATTGTATTGTAGTTCACGATTCAATTCAGTGTCTATTAAATAAGATGCATTTCGGTTTGGTGAGTGCATACCGCAATGACTGAGTGGTAAGTTGGAAATAATAATGCAAAGATCCTCAATAGAAATCAATGCTTCATTGTAAATAGCGTCACTGAATACTATCGTAAAATCGTTGAACCATGTACGATGTTGATGCAATTAAACAATATCACTAAGGAATATACAAAATAGATAAAAACCTATTCTCAGACCTACCGAATGTATATGCAAAATTTCATTAAAATTGGTTAAGCCGTTTCGGAGGAGTATGGCAAGTAACACTGTGACAGGAGAATAGTTACACTAGAACAGCTGTACCGATTTGGCTGAAAATTGGTAGGTAGCTTAGAGCCAGGAGACGGACATATGATACTGTTTATCCCGTTTGACAGCGTTCCCGTGTGACTTGACATAAAACGTCAGTCACTATAAATCGTGGTATAACAAAAAAGTATCAGACTTGGAATCTCAATTTATGATCGCAATATTATTGTATTGCAAATTATTTGTCTATTATTTGACATACAAAATTATTTGTTAGCTTCAAACGATTCTAACAGATGGCAACATCTGTTGACTGATAATGCGAACGGTAAAATAAAACTGCAAAAAAATACGCAATGCATTAAACTGCAAGACATTTTCTGCACTGTTCTTCAGGAAAAAAATTAAATGATTCAAAGTATATTTCCGGATATACAGAGTTATTACTTGAATCATTAATGTCTCACTAATCGGGCTATTTTGGCAGACAAAAATTTTAATTTTGATGAAATTAATTTCACGGTACAACAGTTGTTACCAGGCGATCTCTTGTCTTTTAAATCAATCGATACTGTGGTTAATGTATATACAGAGTAGACATACCTGGAATGGCACCACATAATCTTCGATTAAAGAAGAGAAGTTCACCTATTATTCTTCTGCGTGATTTGAATAAACCTTAATTATGCAACGGTACACGTTTTCATCAAAAAGATCACCGGAAATATTCTTTAACCAACCATTTTAACTGGAAAGTTTAAAGGAGTGGTCCTGTGCCACGTAGTCCAATGATACAGTCAGATTCTACCATAACTTCAAAAGGTTACAGTTTCAAATTCGTTTAGATTTTGACATGTCTATAAATAAGACTCAAGGCTCAACAAAGTCCATTTGTGGTTTGGATTTGGAAAATCCATGTTTTTCTCATGAGCAGCTATATGTTCAATGTTCACGTGTAGGAAAACCGTCCAACATATTTATGTTACCGAAAGACAGGTTAACCAAAAATATTGTGCACCGATTAGTGCTACATTAAATTGAAATTAAAAATATTTATAATTCAAAGTAATAAATATTGTTGGAAGATTTTAAACTATCCGCCCTACCAACCTAATTTATAAGTTTAACTGTCACATGAACTAAAAACTTTGTAATATATTTTTTTGTTACAAACTTGAGTACAAATAATAATGCATTTATTATACAAAACAATTCTTTTGTATTGATTTTTGCTTTACATCAACTGTACGAAAATTTTGATCAATTGTGTTCCCCTTCAAATCCCAAACCAGTACATTTTTATTCCAGCTTTATAGTTTCCATCTTCGTTTGTAAATAATAATTTTATTGTTATAAGGAGTAACAGTATTTGAAAATCATTCATGAAAGTCGCCATGCTTATTATAAAAATGGCACATGGTGGTGCCCATGCCTGATGTTCTCCTACCGTTCCCCTTTAATAGTTTATAACAATATAACAAAAAACATTCCACAGCAAAGCGTGGCCGGGTCAGCTAGTATATAGGTAAAAATCATTTATCTATCCATCCTCTTTATTAAACTATGGTTTTATTTTTAGTGCAGAAGGCACTGTTAAACTTATTTATTTATGTTTCTATGAAAACTTGCCCTAAAATGTTAAATGCATTTCGTGTTCTTGTTCTTAATTTGGAAAAATTACTAATAATTTTTTTTAATTTTAAACATATAATAATACCATGCATTATATATGTATTCATCAAAAATAAATGTTTCATGAAGGTGTATTTAAGAGTTTTGTCATTCATAAAATATTAATATTAGCTACGTTTAATGGTTCCTGTAGTAGAAATCCATCGATAAACTATGTTCATTAACTTTCAATTTGATTGAAACAACTCAGTGTTGAATGTATATCTAAGAGTTTTGTTGTTTAAAATATTTTAAGTTAACTTTATAAAATGGTTTCTGCAGTGAAATGACATCGATGGATTATGCTCATTAACTTTTTGGTTATGTATTCTATTAATTTTGCGTTTCACTCTCTTAATATATTTTAAGTCCCCTCAGCTTTAAATACTAAACAAAATTTCAACTTGTTTGCTTAAAACTAAAACTCTTAGTATATTTTCAGTTAATTATTTTCTTAACTACTATTAATAATTTGTATTTATTCATTGTACTTATAATAAAATAATGTGTTTCATGATAGTTTTTAAATAAAATTTATGTTTTTTTGATAGGATATTAAACATAATCTTGATACTGCTCGCAATCACTTATGCGGCATAAGATTGGAAACAAATGTACGACAAAGATTGCTTCTCTTATTACAACGTCAACACATCGAAGAAGATGAATTGAGATTAAAGCATTTTGTTGAGTTGGAGAAATTCCAAAAAACCCTTCGGGCAAGTAAGTTCCTATTAACGTCGTTCAAATTTACGTTACAAACCTAATTATTGCATTAATGTGCCACATAATCATAATTCATGTTAGTAAGTAATTTATAATTTTTTGTTTCTTAGCTTACCATAATAATGAAAACAACGAAGGTTATATGGTGCAACATACACCGCCAACACCGCAACATCAACTGCCGACTCCATCCTCTGCAACACATGTAGAACAAGGCAGTGTAGTGGATTCAATTCAAACGCAATCCAATCAGCAGTATCAACAACAACAAACACCAAGTCAAAATAGTTGCTATTCAGACAAAGATTTAATAGCTCAACAGCATCAAATGATGTTTGTCAGACAAATTCCACAAGCCGCATACGCCGTCTATGGGGAACAACTGTCCCAAACTTCATCATCACCATCCTTATTAAATACGTTTTCTAGCCATCCGCCATCCGGTTCAATGCAGGGTCTTACTATTCCTAACAATAGTTTTAAAAGTGGAAGTCCTTCCGTCCAACAACATTATTCAAGTTCATTGAATGTTGGACAGAATTTCGGAGTAAGTACAAACTACACAAACACCATACCACCATTGTCATCGGCTAATGCTAGTAATATGCCAAATCAACTTCAATTTTGTGATCAGAATCTATATCAACAGCAACAAACGTTACAAAATATAACACACCTAAAAGAACAACTATTAACACAGGTCAAACAACAACAAATGCCACCGTCTCAACAACAAATCACACCCCAACATCAACTTCATTATCAATACTCGACAGCGCCAGCCACAGCTCTGACAATAACGGCTCCGGTATCTGCTAAAAATACAAATACAGCTCAAGGAAATTTTGCTTATTATGATGCTGCACAGCATAAAATATTGCAACCATCAATGCAACAGCAACCTCAATCACTCCAACAAAAACAACTACAAAATGAACATCAAGTTTCACATCAGCAGCTTGTAGACGAACAAGAAAGGCAACCATCTGCACCACTTGATGTTGGAATGTTTCCATTAGTTGATCAATTTCAAGAGCCACAACAGCAACAGCAGCAGCAACAACAGCAACAGCAGCAACAATATCTCACAAAACAAATTGAAGGAAATCAGCCGTCTGGCTTAGCACTAAACAGCTCAGAGCAAATATCACCCATTACGTCAAAAAACTGAAATAATGCATTAAAAATGTGCGTGTTAGAAGTAGAAGTTCACGAAGTTCAATATCATTTTTCGCCATTTTACGCACGGAGATATTATGTGCAGCTGCTGACTTGCAGTTTTTTGTTTTGACATGTGAATTATGTATTTTCCAAAATACAAACATATCGTTTGTACAATAAAACATGGCTATTTGTATTCAGTTATATTAAAATAAATCTGTTCTGTCTGAAGAATAAGTTATGTTTATAAATAAAAACGGAAGAAAAAAAATCAAAATGATACAATATTAAAAACTTTATATTTGTGTGGATTCAAACACAACATCGATATTTATATTATTTCTATCTTAAACAAAATTATAACCACACACAAAGAATAATCCAGTTTTGCTGTTTGTTTAAAAGAATAAACATTTTTTTTGCCATACATTTTAGTTATATTGATGCGCAGTAGTATTATATTTATCTCTTTTAAATTTAAGTTTAAATGATAGACACGAATAAATATGTTACCCCAGAAACCATCAGTATCTTAATAAAGGTGTTTTTATTAAAAAAAAATAAATAATTTAAAATTAAATATAAGCAAAATGACGAAAAACAATACTTTAAGATTTTGGCAAAATATTTCTTTCCATCATTATTATCATAATATGTATGTAAAATGCAATTGTATGTATAAAAGATATATAATTATATATATAAATGTCATATATATGTTGTAAAATAAATTAATTTGTAATTAAAAGCTTAGTTTAAGTAAAAATAGCAACACATATGGGTGTATATATATGGATGCATATGTATATACATAAATATAGGTATATACTTATATATACATATGTTTATATATATATGCACACATATATATAATATTCTTTTAATTCCCTATTCTTCCTCTTCTTTTCATGGTGATGTTAATTAAATTAGCCCCTAAAATAAGTAAGAGAACAAAAATCATCCTCAATTGAAATCAATAAGTAAATAAAACTAAGAAATATTTTATTTTACTACAAAAGCATCCAAAAAAATAGACAGTTTTAAGAATGCCAATAAATTAAAACTAAACTAAATTTACATCTGTTGTAAGCTCTTTTTGTAATTTTTATTAAAAAAGAAAGTAAAGACAGGAATTTCCATAGAGTCATCGAAAATTAAATTAATTCGTTTTTCAATTTTTAAATTAATTTATTCACCCCTATTACAGATGTCGTAAACGACAGCAAAATATACGACACGACACAATCTGCATTCCATAAGTCGTTTTCAACTTTTGTCACTCGTTTTGTTGTCGTGTGTAAACGTCAAGTGTGTTGAACGCTTTCATTCGGCATTCTGTAAGACGAAAGGAAACGACGACAATGAAAAAAAAACGACGGTATCTCTCGTTTGAAAATTTGCTCACGACGAAGAAATGGAAGTTCGCAAAACTGTAAGTTTCCTTGTTAAATAATTTATTTTATGGAATTTATTAGTTATTTATTTGCGATAAATAAAAACAAAATATTTGTTCACATTTGCAGTTGAAATTAACAAATCAAAATCAGTTCCAGGCCCTGGTCGAGCTGATGGAGAGCAACGAGCATAGGGGATTTTTGAAGGGAATCAACAAAACTGATATAAAAAGAGAATGGAATTCCATAGCTGAGCAGCTGAACAGCAAGGGTCCTCCAGTAAGAGATGGAGATGGTTGGCAAAAGGTTTGAATCGCTTATTTCATTAATGTAAAAAATATTTTAATGTTTGCTTTAATCAGGTTTGGGCCGACTTTAAGTTCAAAGTGAAGAAGAAAATAATAACAATTCAAAAGAAATAAAAGCAACTGGTGGAGGTCCAAACCAATTTCAAATTTTATCTCCGCTGGAAGATGCTGTAGCAAATTTGTTTAAATACAAACAGTGGTTAAACCCAAACGGAAATCCAATTGGTGTATCCCAGCCCAATTTACTTCCAAATACTTTGGCGACTACATCCGGACATACATCAACACAAACTCAGGCTACAGATGCAAATGCAGACGCAGACGTCTCCCTTTCCTATTTAGAAGCAGAAGTTTTAAACATGGAAGATGGCTCCGTCGAATTGGAGGGTGAAGTTTTGGAGCAGCAACATGAAACTGAATAGCCTGCAAGAAAAAAACGACGTCACGCTTCCGCTTCTACACTGGAAAGAATTAAGCTTTTAGAGAAGCAGTCCGTACTGCAAGAAAAAACCTTAAATGGTATAAATGAAAGTTTAAAAAAAATAGAAGGATGTGCCAAGGAAATAGAGAGATACGTTAGAAAATCATATAAATTGAAAGAGGACACTGCTAGGAGAGACGCAAAAAGGCTCAAGATTCAAGAGGAGAAATTTATGATTTATAAACAAGAGATGGAAAGAAAAGATGCACACAGAAAAGAAACAAATAAAATCAAAATGATGGAATTAGAAATAAAAAAGAAACACATAGAAATCCAGGACAAGAAGCTTACGTTCAACTCATTAAAAGAAACCACCATGTAAAAAATACAAGACTTCAAAAATCATCTGCTTTGTGATACCAGAATACCTTTTAAAACTTAAAAAAAGAATACATACATACATATATTTATTTGAATTTATCTTCCTTTTTTTGTTAAGTGTGTACATATGAGTTAGTTATAAAAACGCGTTTATTTTTTTCTTAATAAAAAACTATGAATTTATGATTGCGTTCATTATTTGGTTTCTTATTCTAGCTCCAGCTGTGTCATTGTTATTAGTGTTTTCAACACTATTTTCCACTTCGACATCGTCAGAGTGATTTACTTCATCTGTTTCTGTTCCGCATCTGTAGTATATTGAAATATTGTGCAAAGCTGAACACACATTTACGATTTGGGTTCCTTTTTCGGGAGTGTAATGTAGTTGTCTTGCACTGAGAAGGCAGCGAAAATGATTCTTCAAAACGCCCATTGTTCTTTCAACTATGTTTCTAGTCGATGCATGCTTTGAGTTGAAATTACTTTCAGGGCTTCTTTCTTGCGTGGCTCTAAAAGGAGTTATTAAGAAAGGCTCAAGTGGGTATCCTGCATCACCTGTTTTTTCAAAAGTGAATATTTTTAAAATTGTACATTAAATTGTTTCACCTACCTAAGAGCCATGTATTTCTTTCACCGCTATTGAAATTAGCCCGCAGCATGTCCCTTATTTCACTTGAATTCCATACAAGTGCATCATGACTCGCTCCTGGATGTCTTGCATCAATGTATCGAATGCGCATTTTATGATCGCAAACCTTGATATTGAAATGAAAAAATATTTACCAACAAAAATATGCAAAATACTTACTAACATCGCATTGAGGCTATAGTGTTGGTCTTCTTTTTTGGGCGTGAAAATTCGTATGTGTGTGCCATCTACACATCCAATAACGCCAGGAAATCCCGTCTTATTAAAGAAGCAAAGCTTAGCTTCAGATTTTTCTGCATCTGTCATTTGAAATCGAATTCATTTGGGGCAAATATGGACTTCCATGACGTTTAGGATTTCTTTAAAAAATTTGCTAACTGTTGGTTGAGCAAATCCCAAATTAAAATCGTTGCCAGCGCCGTGTTGGTAACTTCCCTCCGCTAGAATCCAAGGTGACTGCGAGCCTCAATATTATTGGAATCGATGATGAACGTTGCCGAATCGGTACCTTGTTATTTATTTCATCCAACACATACATATGTAAATGCTTCTTTGGACAATCTAAAATAACTGTTGGTTGAGCAAATCCCAAATTGAAATCGTTGCCAGCGCCGTGTTGGTAACTTCCCTCCGCTAGAATCCAAGGTGACTGCGAGCCTCAATATTATTGGAATCGATGATGAACGTTGCCGAATCGGTACCTTGTTATTTATTTCATCCAACACATACATATGTAAATGCTTCTTTGGACAATCTAAAATACTGCTTGAATCTGTTAAAGGGTACAAAAGTTTCTCTACAATTTAATATACATAAAAAGTGAACTCACTTTGAATCAGGCAAATCAAATGGGTTTGAGGTTTGTCTTATCTGCTTTCTTTTTATAATTAATCGTGCTTTTTCAAAACTTCGCACTGCACCTTCTTCACCATCATCACCATCGCTACTCGTGTTGTAATACATTTCTACACTTATCATTTTAATTACTTATTTATTTGCCAATAATTAAATAAAACCGCATTTGTTAAACAATGAACATGAACAATGATTTTTTATTTAGACTTAAATTTCATTTTGACAGATGTTTGTTACTTATGCATCGTTTAAAAATCTGCTACAAATTAGTCGCGTCGAAAAAGTTATAGCATAGAGAAATATATCTACCAAGAGAACCGACTTATGGGGTTTGCTCTCTTTCGACCTACAAGCTCTACTGAGCACATTTTGTCCATTAGCATAAGCATGCGTTAGTTGTCCCGTGCATTTCTTATGGGAAAATCCAGATTCTATGTAGTTGTTATGGGCTTTTGGGCTCAGTGTGCACAGTTAGGGGGAAAACAATGTGAGGTGAACTCAGCCGTTCAAAAAAGAGATCCATTGAATTCAAAAATTGAAAAATTATTGCAATATTTTGAGAAAAATGAATTGTGCAACTTCTTTTCAGTGAAAACTGTGCTAAAAATAATATTTGCCTGCTTTTGGCATACAAATTCTGTGATTTTTATGAAAAGTTTCGCTAAAAACAAAAAAAATCATGCAGAAAGTATAGGCGCACCATAGAACTGCAATGCGAACGTGGCCTAATTTGAGTTTAACCCTGTTTTGACAGATTAACAGTGAGGTGAGAATTTTGAATTCTACGAAAATGTAAACAAAACAAAATTCATTCCCAGTAATGCAAAATAATGAAAGTAAAACAATTTAAATTCAAAATATTAATTTATTATAATAAAAATATATAATGAATTTGCACTTAATGTAATCCTCAGATAAAGAAGAAACCAAGGAGGATGTTTCAACAGAAAAAGTGGAATCCCCCGAGAAGGAAGCCACCAACGCCAACATATTTATTCTGGAGCAACGAAGAGGTACAAATTCAAGGTATGTAAGTGTGTTCGTCACATTAATTTTAAACTCAAATTGTATGAATATTACTTTGTTTTTTTTTTAGTTAAAATTACACTTGTTAACAAGATTTAGTTCCTGGCAATGAATTCGCTCTATTCTGATGGGTTCTTATGTCCTCCGACTCGACTGTGGAAATGAGAAGATCCCATTACACCGAAGGGATCGATATTGCCGAAGACTGGAAAGCTTCGCGATAAAATCGGTGTGACATGCTGTATATGTCGAAAATGTGGCTATGAAGTTGAGGGATCGCATTATTTGTTGAAACTTTCCCTAGCCATTCATAGCTTTGTACATAGAGGAAATATATTATCTAGAGTCCCGACTTAATGGGTTTGCTCTCTTTCGGCCTACAAACTAAATTGAGAGAATTTTGCCCATTAGCATAAGCATGTGTTAGTTCTCCCGTGCATTTCTTATGGGAAAATCCAGATTCTATGTAGTTGTTATGGGCTTTTGGTGAAGTTTGCATAATTAGGGGGAAAACAATGTGAGGTGAACTCAGCCGTTCAAAAAAGAGATCCGTTGAATTCAAAAATTAAAAAATTAATGCAATATTTTAAGAAAAATGAATTTTGCAACTTCTTTTTAGTGAAAACTGTACTAAAAATAATATTTGACTGCTTTTGGCAAACAAATTCTATGATTTTTATGAAAAGTTTCGCTTAAAACAGGAAAAATCGTGCAGAAAGTATAAACGCACCCTAGAACTGCAATGCGAGCGTAGCCCAATTTGAGTTGTTCCCAGTTTTGACAGATCAACAGCGAGGTGAGTATTTTGACAACAAAAATGAAATCAAAACAAAAACAAATACTGAATATTTTTTCTTTCAAAAATATAATTTATTCAGATTTTTATTTTGAGAAGCACCAAAGGTTGCTTCTAACCAGAAGATTTAAGTAACTCGAAATCTAGATCGGTCAAATCGAATACATCTATTAAATCAGCCACACCAATGAAATCCGGATCGAAAAAGTTGGAATCGGTAAGTCCCAGTCGGGTTGGGCATACGATACGAGCAGTATCGTGGTCGTCGCGCGTAAGTTCACGTTCATCAAGAGCATCATCTAATTCGAACAAGTTTCATCATCGTCTTCGTCGTCATCATCAAGCGATAAAATTGACAAAGCTTGAAGCGCCAAAGAGAACACCAAGTCACCCAGCAAATCTGTTTTATCTAGCAGCGAAAAAGTGGTGCACAGAGGCCGGGAGCGGTATCTTGCAATCAATCCATTCCACCTGCCAGACGTAAATGACGAAGTTCAAGGAAACTAAATTAGGAAGTTCAAGGAACGTAACTCACGACGTTAAAGGCACTCTAGTGTGTCCAGTGATGGGTGTAGCCTAGATGATAACCGCGAATACGGTGCTATTAACATGAGCCACGAAGACCTGAGTGATTGAAGATGAAGCTACGAACGGTTCTCTATTAAATACAAATTAACCCGAACGGCAACTAGAGAAAAAGGAAGAGGAACGTAAGGAGTAAAAAACTGAAGAAACTACATAGCAGTCACGAAGAAGAAGATGATGATGACAAAGACGACGAGGATGGAGATGAATTTGTTGAACAATCTTCCAAACCATCCAAAAACTCTGGAACTGATAACACCAAGAGAAAGCATAAGTTGTTCCGGTTGAGGTGAGAGATTGTATTTTTTAAATTTATCTCATGTATAACATTTATCATCTTTAGGATCTTCAAAGTCTAGTGGTTATGGTTCGGATACATCGTCATCCTCATCTCGTCACAGTCAAGAGGAAGCGCACAGCTGATAAAATAGCTAATAAAGTGAGCATATTTTAAGAGTTCTAACTAAAGACATATCTAAATAATGTTCTTTCAGTGGAAACTGTTACAAGGCGATAAACAATTTTGATTCAAATCAAAAAACAAGCTACGGTTAGAGCATCAGCATTAACATCACCTACGATTTGAAACTCATCAGATAAACCATCGAAGAGTTACTTAAGCAGCTAAAAGCAGTCGAAGACGTCACTGCCAAAACAAGATCCAAATTTACCGGAAAGTCTTAAGTAGGTATAGCACACTACAATTATGTTTTCTTTTGTTGATAGTGTCGGAGTGCCTGATGTGGCTTCAATGAAGCATACATTTGGATACGGATAGGCGAAAGATTGAAGTGTATGTAATTCCTTCCTCATGATGTGAACAATAGTTAATTTAATCTACAGTCAGTTTTTCAAGACAGTACCTGCCACCGAGGATTGGCCAATTGATCTGTTTCACTATGTTCTTTTTTGCAGAAATTCACAGTTGAATATCCTCCTTTTACTTTTTTGGCGAACTCTGTGATATAGTTGGTGAGGATGTGTTTATAAGTAATAAAATAAGAACTATCTTAATTTTTGCTTTTTCTAATTTAAATTGTAGGTCTCTGGAATTCAATTGAAATACCTTTCTTCATTCATGATTTATTGCTTACGATGCCGTCAACATCTTCAATTCAAACCCGAATCCAGAATTACTCTATCAATTTAGGATCTTTAGATATTATTTTGTTTGTAATTCGAAAGCAATTATATACATACATAAAAGGCTTTTCGATGCTATCAATTTCATGAAATAGTTTTGTTTTTCAAAAAAAAATGTCTGATGATTATCAAAATCTATAATATCTTCCTTCAATATTTTCTTCCTTTACAATTTCTTACTATTTCCTATAACGAATTTGTGGTCTTAAGATTATAACATCAAGTTCTTGTAATATATTGAAAAAAATACAAAAATAAATAATAAAATATTAAATAAAATAAAATCGGAGTTGGGATTCGTAATCAGCATCAAAAATTAAACGAAGTATTTAAAACCACAAAAGAATTACAATCTAGTTTTTTTCAAAACTTCAGGTAAAGTCAAGAGTCTTTCATAACTAATAAGAAATTACGAAAACTAAGTGAAATAGCAAAATGATTTGAACTGGAGTTAAAAGCAAAGATATGTACTTTGCAAAATCATCTTGCAATTTAAAGTTAAGAGATACGTCATGCTTTACCGGTTTTAAATATCTTAATCCTCTAAAAAAAGAACGAGTTTCTGACTAATGCTATTGACCACATGAAATCACAAAGAAATACATACCAACGTGATGAACCAAAACATAGGAATAGGATTAAAAATACTAAGTTTTTAATTTTGTTAAATTAAACATATGTCTGAATAAAAAAATAAAATCTACTTAAAACAGCTTATTTGTTTTTTTATTATTATTTGCTAAAAACGAAACAAAAGATAAAAAAGGTATAATCCACTATAATAATTGACCTGATCAAATTTGGGAAAACCAGAATGAAGTATTTTTCTTTGAAAAAAGTACATTTAATATCTTTTTTATTTACTCAAAAACTAAGAACTTACATTTTAACATCCAGTTATTGTTTTTTAAGTGAAAATACATTATAAGCGTTGAATTTAAAACAAAATTATACTAAATTACATACAATTTTGAAAAAAAAAAATACAAATTTATTTAAAAACTAGCTGCGCCGCGAACCTTGATTATTAACGGATGAGATTTAAAACATTTCGTCGACTATAATCATCTTCACTTTAGGATTTGTTGCAATACCGCTTCGTTTTGTTGCTGAAAAAAAAAACACATCAATTAGGTAGTGCTTTCAAAGTTTGTGGTTTATGTGAAGCTTACTTTAAGCAGTCTTGCCATCATAAGCCTTCTGGTCAATGGACTCACAATTAAATTGTAGCAAGTTGATTGGTTTATAATTATAAAACTCACGCTGGTTATTCGATCCGTTGATTAAAAAATTGTGGCAAGTCGTTTGACATTCTTTTGCGAGGCAAATTCCAAAAACCCAATAGGACCATGTCATAAATGCACAATTTCCGGTTCTATTATTTTTGGAAATTTTCGGCGGGTTGCGGGAAATTCTTAGAACATCATTTGGACTGTTCCTGTGTCGATGGTCTTCTATGTGATTCCAGTTAGTTCTTTTGGTGATTCAATAAGCATTGTGTATTAAGGAATTCGGCTTCTATTTTTTCTGTCTATATAAGAAAATTCTAGAATAGTACATACGAAAATGATTAGATTTTCATTATTCAAAAGACTTACCAATGGTTTTTGATTCCCGTCATTTAGGGGAAGGAGGTGTTCTCCCAGCAGGTTGCTTCAATGTCGACATTCATTTCATCATCTACGTCGTTTGCGTCGGCCTAAGTGTCCGCAGTAGCCGCTGACTCGGTCAGCAGTGTCCCTGCTGTTCTTTATTGAGATATTTGGCGTTACAAGCATCAATTTAGATCTAGAAGGTGAAGATTAATCAAGTTAATCACGATATGATTGTTTCGATTTGTACTTACACAACTGAACCTCATGTGCAGTTGCACTCTATGAAACCAGAAGATGTTGCTTTAGTTGCAGCTGCAAGAGTCGTTTTTTTTGGTCGGCTTGTACCATACTTCTTGGCAGCTGATGAATGGGCAAAGAACGTTGGAAATCCTAAAGAACCAAAAAATAAATATCCGTGTTAAGATTACTCGTAAGTAAATGAATGAACTTACCTGATTTGCCTGCATACTCTGCCGTTGCTATTGCCGCTGTTAAGTCATTCCAAAACTGGGCGGTCGACTATTGTATGTCAAAGCTTTCCCTTCCACCATTCAATTGAATTTCACAAAGTCGATGACATAGCTGTAGCTGAGGATGTTCGCTAATTCGGAATTGAATTCGTGATTCTGGTGGTGTTGTCGCATTCCATGAATCTTACTATTGGCAGAGATGTTGACACTTCTATCGTCAACGCCTGCGCCCACCATAGCCGCTGAGACAGATCTCAACGATCATGATACAGCAGCAATTGAGTGTAGAAATATATACTTTTACTTCAACAGGCTTCGAATAACTATTTACAAATAAAGGCGAAAGTCTGCGGTTAAAAACATTGATATTAAGAGAAATATAATATAAAATTCACCTGGGGACTAGCGCCCTTGTTTTGAGCAAACCTTCCAAATTTCTTGAGAGAAATTGCTTTCTGTATCATGGTTTGTAATCGGCAGCACCCGAAATGAAAACACTAAGGAGATGCTAATAAAGTCGATTTTATTCTTATGTACCTACATCTTCTTGAGTTGGTAGTAAAGTATATTATTGGAGCAATCCATAGCTGAAACAAAGCAACATAAATATTCTTTTGTTTACGAGATTCTTTTTTTTTAACGTACCTACCTACTTGAGCTCCGAGTAGAGTAAGTCTCATTGTTTTCTTCTGGTTCCTGGTCTATCGTTTTTTCAATTAAATGCACTTGTAGCTCTTAATCGTTAAGGTTTTTGATCTGAAAAGAAATAAATTCTGTTAAATGTTTAGACAAAACAAAATAATTTACAAAAACTTACTTGTAGAATCTCAAATTAAATGTTTTGTTTTTGAAATCGAAATTGTGGAACTGTCATTTTTGACAAGAATTCAATCTGACATTTTGCCTTTTTTCCACCACTCACATGTATTCACCGATACGGAATTTGAGAGAGTTCACCTCGAATAAAATTTGAGGGTGTTTCAGGTAGGACGGGTACCGGTCGGGACTCTAGATAATATATTTCCTCTATGGCTTTGTATATGAAAACATATACAAAGGTACTATAGTTTTCATATACAAAGTTCATAGCTAAGCCAATTGGTTCAAATATTAGCTGAATAAATTGAAGCATTTGATAATAATTGCACAGACAGGTCATGTTTCACCATCTGTGCAAGGCAAAGATGAATCTCAAAGATGCCAAGAAGAAGGAGGAAGATGCTAACAAGTCCGATTTTGAAAATGACGACTACTTTATCAAGAACAGCTACACCACCAGAAGTAAGTAAATTTAAGATCCAAAACGAATTTGAATTGATTGAATTACTCATTTAAATGTTGTTCCACAATATCCAATATCCAAGACATCAGGGGCCCTACCATAGAGGTGAACTCAGCCGTTCAAAAAAGAGATCCGTTGAATTCAAAAATTGAAAAATGAATGCAATATTTTAAGAAAAATGAATTTTGCAACTTCTTTTTAGTGAAAACTGTGCTAAAAATAATATTGGACTGCTTTTGGCACACAAATTCTATGGTTTTTATGAAAAATTTCGCTAAAAACAGAAAAAATCGTGCTGAAAGTATAGGTGCACCCTAGAACTGCAATGCGAACGTGGCCCAATTTGAGTTAAGTCCAGTTTTGACAGATTAACAGCGAGGTGAGTATTTTGACAATTCTGCTAAAATGTAAACAAAACAAAATTCATTATCAATAATGCAAATGAAGGTAAAACAAAAATATTAATTTATTGAAATAAAAATATATAATGAATTTAATTTAATCCTCAGATAAAAAAGAAACCAAGGATAATGTTGTAACAAGAAAAGTGGAATCCCCCGAGTAGGAAGCCAGCAACGCCGACATATTTATTCTGGACCTAAGAGGTACAAATTCAAGGTAAATGTGTTCGTCACATTAATTTTAAACTCAAATTATATGAATATTGTTTTGTTTTGTTTTTTAGTTGAAATTACACTTCTCAACAAGACTTTGGTCCTGGCCATCAAACCGCTCTATTCTGATGGCTTATATCCTCATTTTTAACCCTGTAGGAATGAGAAGGGCCGATTACACCGAATGGATCGATGTCGCAGAAGACTGAAAAGCTTCGCTATGAAACCTATCTGACATGCTTCATTTGTCGAGATGGATGTACAAGTCGAGAGTTGCTATGTAGTTGAGGAATCTCTTTACTTGGTGGTCATTCATAGCCAAGCCAACTTGAACAAATACAAGTTGAATCAATTGCAGCGTTTGATAGCAGTAGCACATTCACGTCCGTCATGTGTCACCATCTCTGCAATGAAAAGCACTTCTTTCAGCCAGCTACGGATAGGCGATAGATTGAAATGTATGCAAGTCCTTCCTTAGTTAATTTAATCTACAGTCAGTTTTTCAAGACAGTACCTACCACCGAGGATTGGCCAATTGATCTGTTTCACTATGTTCTTTTTTGCAGAAATTCACATTTGAATATCTTCATTTTACATTTTTTGGCGAACGCTGTGATGTAGTTGGTGAGGATGTGTTTATAAATAATAAAATAAGAACTATCTTAATTTTTGCTTTTTCTAATTTAAATTGTAGGTATCTGGAATTCAATTGAAATACCTTTCTTCATTCATGATTTATTGCTTTCGATGCCGTCAACATCTTCAATTCAAATCAAACCCGAATCCAGAATTACTCTATCAATTTAGGCTCTTGAGATATTATTTTGTTTGTAATTCGAAAGCAATTATATACATACATAAAAGGCTTTTCGAAGCTATTAATTTCATGAAATAGTTTTTTTTTTCAAAAAAAATGTTTGATGATTATCAAAATCTTTAATATCTTCCTTCAATATTTTCTTCCTTCAATATTTTCTTCCTTTAAAATTTTTTACTATTTCCTATAACGAATTTGTAGTCTTAAGATTATAACATCAAGTTCTTGTAATATATTGAAAAAAAATACAAAAATAAATAATAAAATATAAAATAAAATAAAATCGGAGTTGGGATTCGTAATCAGCATCAAAAATTAAAGTATTTAAAACCACAAAAGAATTACAATCTAGTTTTTTTTCAAAACTCCAGGTAAAGTCAAATGAAGACTTATGAGTCTTTCATAACTAATAAGAAATTACGAAAACTAAGTGAAATAGCAAAATGATTTGAACTGGAGCTAAAAGCAAAGATATGTACTCTTGCAATTTAAAGTTAAGAGATACGTCATGCTTTACCAGTTTTAAAAACCTGATGTAATAGAAAATTTTGAAGGTGAGGTTCGAAGTCAGGATATCTTAATCCTCTCAAAAAAGAACGAGTTTCTGACTAATGCTATTGACCACATGAAATCACAAAGAAATACATACCAACGTGATGAACCAAAACATAGGAATAGGATTAAAAATACTAAGTTTTTAATTTTGTTAAATTAAACATATGTCTGAATAAAAAAAATAAAATCTACTTAAAACAGCTTATTTATTTTTTTATTATTATTTGCTAAAAACGAAACAAAAAATAAAAAAGGTATAATCCACTATAATAATTGACCTGAGCAGATAAAATTTGGGAAAACCAGAAAGAAGTATTTTTCTTTGAAAAAAGTACATTTAATATCTTTTTTATTTACTCAAAAACTAAGAAGTTACATTTTAACATCCAGTTTTTGGTTTTTAAGTGAAAATACATTATTAGCGTTAGGTTAGGTTAGGTTAAAGTGGCTGTTGGTTGGGACGTCCAACACACTTAGACCAAAGTATGGTCCGTTGTGATACCACATGGATCAGTTAATCAGATTAACTCGTTGAACCAATTGGAGCTTCGAATGAAGCGTAGGAGACAAGTAATGTCTGAATTCTTTAGATCACTGGTATCGTTAAAGTAGTAATCTCCAAGGTGGATTCTACGTCTTTGTGATAAGGCAGGGCATGTGCACAGAAGATGAGAGATTGTCTCTTCTTCTTCTTCGTCCATGCAACTCCTACAAAAATCATTTGCAGGGCCTCCGAGTCGAATAGCATGCCTTCCTATTAAGCAGTGCCCAGTCAGGACACCTATAACGTAGCTAATGTGCAATCTACTCAGAGAGATTAATTGTTTTGAGCGCCTGGCGCTAAGAATAGGCCAAATTAGTTTAGTTGCGACACAAGTGGTGGTGTTATTCCACCTGGAGTTTGTTTTCTCTATGGTATCTTGCTTTAGCATGAGCTTACATGTAGCTAAGGGGATACCTATGCTAGCATTGTGAGCCAGCAGAGGTAAAGTTGTTCCGCTTTTTGCAAGTTCGTCAGCTTTGCAATTTCCTGGAATGTCTCTATGGCCCAGCACCCAGAAAAGGTGAATGTTGAACTGTGTAGCCATCTCCGTAAGAGATGATCGACAATTTAGGGCTGTTAATGAATTTGTGGAGACTGAGTCTAGGGACTTTAACGCGGCTTGGCTATCCGAGAAGATGCGTATATCATTAGTTGATATAACGTTTTCTCTAAGCCAGGATAGGACTTCTTTTATAGCCAGGATTTCAGCTTGGAACACGCTACAATGATCGGGTAGACGAAAGAAGAGACTTAAATTTAGTCTATCTGAGTATACGCCTCCACCAACCCCATCCTCCGTTTTTGATCCGTCTGTATAAAAGTTTATAGGACCATCGTTCAAAAATGATGTATTCTCCCAAGAAGACCTGGGAGGTATAGTCACTTTGAAGCTATAGTTATTAAACTGAGGATGGGGTATGGTCAATATCACTGTTTATAGTTCTGAACGAGTTCAAAATAGTGGTGTGGCCAATTCCATTATTGATCCACAGAGGGGAGGCTTGAAGCCGTATGGCAGTATTAGCGGCCGTTTGCTTGCTGAAAATGTCCAGCGGTATTAGATGGAACAGAACATCTAGTGAAGCGGAGGGGGTGGAGCGAAGTGCTCCTCCCATACACAGGCAGGCTGTTCGTTGGACTTTGCTCAGTTTATCGCGATTTGTCGCTGTATCTAGCGCCGTCCACCATACAACTACTCCATAAGTAAGGATCGGTCTTATGACCGAGATGTATAGCCAGTGTGTAATGCGGGGCTGTAGGCCCCATTTATTACCAATGGCCTTTTTACAGGAGAACAGGGCTACTGTGGCCTTGTTTATTCTCTCTTGAATATTAGGTTTCCAACTTAATTTCTTATCTAAAATGAGACCCAAGTATTTTGCTTGTTCAGAGAATTTAAGTGGTACACCGTTTATGAGGGGAGGGTCAATGTGTGGGACTTTGTATTTCCTTGTGAAGAGGACAAGGTCGGTTTTTTGTGGGTTAACGCCTAGTCCACACCGATTAGCCCATCTGGTGAGCTTATTTAAAGCGTTTTGTAAGAGTTCTTTTAGTATATTGGGATGTTTACCCGTTACTGCAATAGCAACATCGTCCGCATAGGCAAACACTCTGTATCCCTCTCTTTCTAGAGTAGTTAGTAATTCATTTATTACTAAATTCCAGAGGAGAGGGGATAGGACACCACCTTGTGGCGTACCTCTGCTGACACCGCTTTGTGTAGTAAAATCGCCCAGTTTTGAATTGATAATCCTGCTTATCAGCATCTGATTAATCAATTCGCTGATCGACTTATCTACCTTCAGAGATGTCAATACACGTGCAATTGCAGATGTGTCGACATTGTTAAATGCACCTTCTATGTCTAAGAAGGCAACTAAGGTGTACTCTTTATGATGGAGGGAATATTCGATTGTACGTACTATACTGTGTAGAGCCGTTTCAACTGATTTCCTTTTGTTGTAGGCATGTTGAGCCTTTGAAAGGAGGGACTTATCAATACTTGCCCTTAAGTGAATATCGATCAAACGCTCAAAAGTTTTGAGAAGGAATGATGATAAGCTGATAGGTCTTAGGTCTTTAGGGTTTACGTGACTGGATTTTCCAGCTTTTGGAATAAAAACAACTTTAACTTGTCTCCAAGACATCGGGATGTATGCCAAATTAAGGCATCCCTTGAAGATGTTTTCTAGGATGGGTATTAGAAAACTTGCATTTTCTTGCAGTTCGGCTGGAATTACACCATCCGGACCCTCAGATTTATATGGTTTAAAGCTGTTAATAGCCCATTTGAGTTTTTCCCTAGTGACTAGACCTTGTGGGGGTTGTAAAGTATTGTCACCATTATTAAGTGCAATGTTATTAATAATATTAGAGCTACCAGGAAAGTGAACGTCTAGTAGCAAGTTGAGCGATTCTTCGCTTGAATTGGTCCAGAGGCCAGAGGCGTTTTTCAAGCAGCTTGGCATGATTGGATTTTTGGAGAGGATTTTGCGCAACCTGGATGCTTCGGAGCAATCTTCCACGTTGCTGCAGAAGTTTCTCCAGGACGATCGTTTGGTTTTCCTCAGTTCTTTTTTATATATCTTCAGTGATTCTTTATATGAATCCCAGTCAGACATGTCTCTAGAAGCTTTCGCTCTGTTAAAGAGTTTTCTGCATTCTTTTCAAAGTGGATCCAGCCCTGAGTTCCACCAGTGTGGTTTCTTTTTACGTCTTACTTGTATAAGAGGACATGCAGTGTCTAGAGCTTTGTTTAGGGTTAATGTTAGATTGTTGACTTTGTTGTCAAGATCTTCAGTGTTAGAGGGGGTGTTAAAGAGTTCTGGTCTTACTAAACTATTTAACGTTCTCTTGTATTTTGGCCAATTTGTTCTTTTTATATTTCGAAAGATCGGTTGGCAAGGTGGTTCATTTAAAAAGTCAAACTGGATGTATCTATGATCAGAAAAGGAGTGATCTTTAGATACCTTCCAGTTCAAAATATTATTATTAATGAATTCGGAGACAAGAGTTATATCTAAAACTTCTTGTCGTTTATATCCGTGCTACCCCATACTGTATGGTGGGCGTTAGCGTCACTACCGATGATGAGGCCGATGTTGAGCCTTTGTGCTTCAGTTATCAGTCTCTCCAGAGTGTCACCCGGGAGAGGGCCAAGATGGTCATGGCCAAGATACGCCGACGCCAGCCAGAATGTTCCTCTGGCTGTTTCCAGACTTGCGGCGGTGATATCTCGATCGCTGAAATTAGGGAGTAAATATACATTTAGGCTGCGTTTTACTAATATGCAAGATCTGGGTTCATCCTCACCTGATGCATACAGCACGCAGTATTTGGGAGTCCTGATTCCTCGAACAATGGATTTAACAATCCAGGGTTCTTGAATCAGGACAATATCTTCATCGCTGCTGGATAGGCCAAGAAGAAGGGAGGCTGAAGCCTTTATGGAGCGTTGGAGGTTAATCTGGAGTAACCGCAGCATTTTTGCTACTGCACTCCCGCTCAGCCTCCAACACAGTAATGTCGGAGTCATCCATATCAGAGGACGATTCTAAAAGAATGTCCTCATCTCCGCTGTCGTAGACCTCGGCCTCCATTGCGGAAAAACCTTGGTCGGTGTTAGGAGCTTCCTCTGTTACTGGGGATACCTGAGATGCATCGTCTTCCAATGAAGGAAGTGTGACCGATGCACCAGGTTCCTCAGCAGCAGTTTCCGCTTGTGTGAGTGGGGGAGGGGGAAGGGTTTTTGCCTCGACCCCATCTTTTTTGTAGACCCTCAGCGTAATTTCATCGAACCCGAACCTAATCACACCTTTTGATTGCGCCAGAGGAGAAAGGGACTCTGCACTGATGATTACAATTGCACCCTTGTAGGGTCCCTTTGGATCCTCCAATTTCACAACCTTCCAGTTGTGAGTAGGAAGGGTTGGATTGGAGAGCCGGATTACCTTCAATACGTGGTCTGCTTCCTTGAATATGGCCGGAACCGTGATGCGAGCTCTTGGTCTGAAGGAATATCCTCCTTTGCTACAACCTCCAGCTTAGCACCAGGCCAGACCTCTCCAAGTCGGCTGACCGCCAGCGTCAGTAGGTCGCACGACCTCTGATCATCACAGACCATCAACTTGATGTATCCCTGATGCCAACCGCCATCTTTTGTGATGGGCGGTGGTCCCGGATTGTCAGACATGATCTCGACAAAACTGAAGGCCAGCTGTCCTTTGGCCAATGTCCAGTTCTCGGCAGAGATCGTGCCATCTACATCACTTCTGTCGATAATCGCGACTACCATTTTGTCCTTCAGAACGTCACTGAAGGACATTTTTGCCTTGCGAGGGTCAAGAGAAGTGCTGGTGTTTAACACTTTGGGGCGTTTAGGTAGTGAAACACTACCTTCCATAGACCTTTGTCGCTTCGACGTTGAGTCTTGGCTGGTCTTCAAATTATTTTTGGCCAGGAAATTCTTGGCCCATTTTATCTTGGCGTCATGCTGAGAGTTTCCTCCAGCGCCAAGTTGTTCACCAAACGTCTGGAGAATCCTCTTAGCATTACGCATGTCCCTGTAGTAGGCCTTGGAGGGTCTGAGCTTACGCCCATCTCCCCCAGGACCTTCTTTGGGATTATTTGCTTTGGAGGTAGAAGGACCTGGCACCATAGCCCTACTACCTCCGACTCGCGGTGTAGAAGAGTTGAGAGGTTTACTCTCTGTGGTAGTAGAGGAGCCGTTCTTCACAACTGCCTCACTACAGGAAGAAGGTAATATTACCTGATTATTCGATATTCCACTGGCGACAACAGGGCTGTGAGTGTCCACAGCCATGTCAGCACCAGTGGAAGAGGGATGAGCAGCAGACAACTTTGCCGTCATACTGCTGGCCGGTACGGTCTTTTGATTTTGTTTTGTTTGTTTTGTTTGTTTCATTAGAATCCCACGAGTAGCGGATAAGGGGTGGTCCATCTGTACAGAGATCCGTGTATACAGATAAGGCTAGTTAATCCGGAGGTCGCCAGGTATCCGGATACTCCGTAAGCGACTGAGCTAGTTTTTTAATTGGGCCCTCAGCCTGGCTGATCATCGGCACGGGTCGTATAACACCTTAGATCCAGCCCAATTGGGAAGTTTAAGGGAAGGACATGTTTTGGAAAAGGAGTGACGAACAGCAATTAAGCCATAAGCGTCACAGGAAGGAAACTAGGCATGACAGACAGTTATACACCATACAGTCAGGGGATAAGGAGACATCAGCCAGCATAATAGCACAGAGCTGACGGAGGAGGGGGTAAAGGATTGGGAAGGGTAGGGGCGAGCGACCTTTGGTTTCAGGACTCTTCTGGAGAAATAATTCCCGAGAATAATTGACCTTACTCAGCTTCTACAACTCGACAAGTTCGACGCTCAGGTAGAAGATAATTAGCGTTGAATTTAAAACAAAATAATTATACATACAATTTAAAAAAAAAAATTACAAATTTATTTAAAAACTAGCTGCGCCGCGAACCTTGATTATTAACGGATGAGATTTAAAACATGTTGTCGACTATAATCATCTTCACTTCAGGATTTGTTGCAATACCGCTTCGTTTTGTTGCTGAAAAAAAAAAAACACATCAATTAGGTAGTGCTTTCAAAGTTTGTGGTTTATGTGAAGCTTACTTTGAAGTAGTCTTGCCATCATAAGCCTTCTCGTCAATGGACGCACAATTAAATTGTAGCAAGTTGATTGGTTTATAATTATAAAACTCCCGCTGGTAATTCGATCCGTTGATTAAAAAATTGTGGCAAGTCGTTTGTGACATTCTTTTGCGAGGCAAATTCCAAAATCCCAATCGGACCATGTCATAAATGCACAATTTCCGGTTGTATTATTTTTAGAAATTTTCGGCAGGTGAAGGTTGCGGGAAATTCTTAAAACATCATTTGGACAGTTCCTGTGTCGATGGTCTTCTATGTGATTCCAGTTAGTTCTTTTGGTGATTCAATAAGCATTGTGTATTTAGGAATTCGGCTTCTATTTTTCTGTCTATATAAGAAAATTCTAAAATAGTACATACGAAAATGATTAGATTTTCATTTTTAAAAAGACTTACCAATGATTTTTGATTCCCGTCATTTAGGAGGTGTTCTCCCAGCAGGTTGCTTCAATGTCGACATTCATTTCATCATCTACGTGGTCTGTGTCGACCTAAGTGGCCGCAGTAGCCGATGATTCGGTCAGCAGTGCCCCTGCCGTTCTTTAGTGAGATATTTGGCGTTACAAGCATCGATTTAGATCTAGAAGGTGAAGATTAAGCAAGTTAATCACGATATGATTGTTTCGATTTGTACTTACATAACCGAACCTCATGTGCTGTTGCACTCAATGAAACCAGAAGATGTTGCTTTAGTTGCAGCTGCAAGAGTCGTTTTTTTTGGTCGGCTTGTACCATACTTCTTGGGAGCTGATGAATGGACAAAGAACGTTGGAAATCCTAAAGAACCATAGAATTTAAAATATCCGTGTTACGATTACTCGTAAGTAAATGAATGAACTTACCTGATTTGCCTGCATACTCTGCCGTTGCTATTGCCGCTGTTAAGTCATTCCAAAACTGGGCGGTCGACTATTGAATGTCAAAGCTTTCCCTTGCACCATTCAATTGAATTTCACAAAGTCGATGACATAGCTGTAGCTGAGGATGTTCGCTAATTCGGAATTGAATTCGTGATTCTGGTGGTGTTGTTACATTCCATGAATCTTACTATTGGCAGAGACGTTGACACCTCTATCGTCAACGCCTGTGCCCACCATAGCCGCTGAGACAGATCTAAACAATCATGATACAGCAGCAATTGAGTGTAGAAATATATACTTTTACTTCAACAGGCTTCGAATAACTATTTACAAATAAAGGCGAAAGTCTGTGGTTAAAAACATTGATATTAAGAGAAATATAATATAAAATAAATTCACGTGGGGCTAGCGCCCTTGTTTTGAGCAAACCTTCCAAATTTTCTTGAGAGAAATTGCTTTCTGTATCATGGTTTGTAATCGGCAGCACCCGAAATGAAAACACTAAGGAGATGCTAATAAAGTCGATTTTTATTCTTATGTATGTACATCTTCTTGAGTTGGTAGTAAAGTATATTATTGGAGCAATCCATAGCTGAAACAAAGCAACATAAATATTCTTTTGTTTACGAGATTCTTTTTTTTAAACGTACCTACTTGAGCTCTGAGTAGAGTAAGTCTCATTGTTTTCTTCTGGTTCCTGGTCTATCGTTTTTTTAATTAAATGCACTTGTAGATCTTAATCGTTAAGGTTTTTAATCTGAAAAGAAATAAATTTTGTTAAATGTTTAGACAAAACAAAATAATTTACAAAAACTTACTTGTAGAATCTCAAATTGAATGTTTTGTTTTTGAAATCGAAATTGTGGAACTGTCATTTTTGACAAGAATTCAATCTGACATTTTGCCTTTTTTCCACCACTCACATGTATTCACCGATACGGAATTTGAGAGAGTTCACCTCGAATAAAATTTGAGGGTGTTTCAGGTAGGACGGGTACCGGTCGGGACTAGATAATATATTTCCTCTATGGGCCCTACTCTGTATTTCGTTCCGAAAGTGAAAATTTCCGAAAACGAACATTTTGTACTCTCTATTTCTAAAGCGGAATGAAATCGTACCTGGCAACACGTTTTTAAACGTCAAAAGCATTCTAATACGGAAAATTTGTTTCTACAGCTAATGTGATAACGGAATTGAGAAGGAAAGTCTTAAAATGTAAGTTTTTTTTTGGAAAATCTTAATTATAATAACAATTTAAGCAAATAAACTGAATTACAGGGAAAGAAATGTGCATACAAAGCAAAAACAGTTTGAGATGTTGGTGGAGTTTATGTGTGCTCATCCTGATTTGGCCAAGGGACATTTGAAAACTCCGGACGCCAAGCAAACATCCAACAATTTGTGGCAGAGACTTTCGTCACAATTGAATGCAGAAGGACCACCGATGCGGGATGGAGTCGCCTGGAAAAAAGTAAGTTTAAGTGCCAAAACTATCGTTGAAAATTAAAAATAAATAAATCAAAAATATAGGTATGGGCAGATCATAAAGCTTATATAAAGACAAAGCTAAGGAAAAATAAAATTAGCATTTCAGGGACAGGTGGTGGACCTTCGAAGCACTGCTCGTTCACCCCTTCAGAGGAGCTGGTAATAACATTATTAAAAATGGACAAGTCCATAAGCGGAATATCGACAGCTCGTGTTTTCGGTGTCCACACGGACAATACTGACCGTGAACAAGTAGTAGCCAAAGCAACCGAGCCAGTGGACATCGAGGAGCACGAGCCAGATATTCCAGTTCCAGCACCTGAAGGACGCAGAGCATCAACTCGGTCTACTCCCCGGGACAAGGAAAACCTTTTAAAAAACCAGGTAGACAACCAAATGGAATATCAAAAAAAAATCATGTCGCATGTTTAAAGACATGAACGAAAATTTGGCAATAATTGCAAAATACCAAAAAAGGAACTGTGATTTAAAAGAAAAAAAGTACAAATTGGATAAGGACAAATTTGAGCACCGAAAAAGAAATGATTTCGAAAAAAACAAGCTAAAACTTTCCAAGCTTGAGTTGAAAAAAGAGATGCTTCAATTACAAAGAAATGCAATATAAACATTCGTGATATCTGAAAGTGCTATTAACATAAAAATAAGATCTAAGATTTGTTGAGTTGACTGAATTTGTTTGCTTTTAATTTTTTTTTAGTAACCAATGGACTGAATAGTTTTAAATCAAAGAAAGTAATATTTTTATTTTGTAAGATACTTTTAATTCTTCTTTTGAATAATAAAATACATATATTTAATAATGAATATAAATGAATAATTCTTTTATTATTTTTGTTTAATGGTTTTGAATGTTATTTTTGATTTGCTCCCGAATTCTTTTAGCAATGTTTGAGTAGGAAGTGTTATCTTCTTCATGTTGCTGCTCAGTGCTGTCTGATGCTGCGTAATATTGATCCGAAGATAATTCATCTGAAGGTAAGGCAACATTGTGTTCCAAACATATATTATGCAGTGCACAACAAACATTCATTATTTGCACAACTTTTTCTGGAGCATAGTGGAGTTCTCTTGCTGCTAAAAGACATCGAAATCTTCCTTTTAGTACGCCAAATACTCTTTTAATTAAACATCTAGCTTTAGAGAACTTTTCATTGAAGTAGCACTCGGCGCTATTTTCTGAAGCGCTTCGAAATGGGGTCAAAATCCATGGCTCCAAAGGGTATCCAGAGTCACCTTAAATGATGATAAGAAATATGATTTAGAACATTTAAGGTCACACCGCACTTGAAGGAACTGCACTTCAGCGGAACAACACTTCACAAGGTATTCGTATGAAATTGTATGAAGTTCAGTTGCCGCTTTGTGCGATATAGCATACAAATAATGTTTTGCCGCGTCGCGTGAAGAGTTTCGCTGAAAGCGAGTGCTCTTTTTGAATACTAACCGAGAATCCAAGATGAATTATCTCCGTTTTCATATTTTTGAATTAAATATTCACGTTCATACGAGAGACTTCATACATGTGAATCGTGTGCTGCACCACCGTACCTTGCATTTACTGCCCGTATGAACATTTCATGGTCACATATCTTTAATTTAAAAGAGCACTTTAAATATTGTAAGAAAGCATATAAATATTATATTTTTTACTTACGACCATTGCATTAATACTATGCTTTAATTTTCTGTTGAAATACAAGTGCTCGTTCCTTTTCGGCCTAATCATTTGAATGTGTGTTCCGTCTACCACACCAATAACTCCTGGAATTCCCGACTTCGAAAAGAAATATTGTTTAGCCTCTCGCCGTTTTATTTCATTCATTTTGAAAGTGATGTGTTTTGGAAACAATATTTTTTCCATCGCACTGCACACTTCTGCAATAGAACTTGATGTTGTTTGCTGTGCCATGCCAATGGAGTAGTCAAGTCCTATTTGGTGTTGATAGCCTCCTTGTCCTAAAAACTTTAGAGTTACAGCTAGTTTCAGAATGGCTGGAACTGCAGTTGATCTTAAAGGAGCAGAGAATTCATCTTGTATGGCATTTAATCCATACAAAAAAACCTTCTTAGAAAGGCGAAAGTTCTGTACAAAACTAAAATAATAAACAAAAGTTAAATGAATCTTTGCCACTAATAAAACTTTACCTTTTATCACACATTTCCATTATATTTGATTTGTCCCGTATAACTTTTCGTTCAATCCGTTCTTCGTTGTTTTCTGCGTCCATCCAAAGCGCAACTGAATCCATTTCTTTTTGATTATAGCAAAAATTCTTTCTTAAAAAACAATAATTTGCTTATCCACTTTGTTTTTTATTTGTTTTCATTTCTTGATTTGACAGATCTCATGAAAAATAATTCAGACTCGAAAAAAACTAATCCGTAAGATGGAAAAGTATTAAGTACTTTTTTTTCCGTTTCGAATGTTTTACAGAGTACAAAATCAAAAGCGGAACGAAAAGCACTTTCGAATAGGATTGACTTTCGGAACGAAATACAGAGTAGGCTGAATTATCAAAAACCAACCGGTCTGATTCCGCCTCCTTTGCCCTAGGACCACCACTACCAATATACGAAGATTTAGATCCTTATGGCCGCAGTGCTAGATACAGAGAACTGCCAGCACATAGGACGCCTCATTATAAGGACGAGACAGGTTTGCGTCCAACATGTGAAGTGATTGTACAAAAAGTTAAACTACCAGGCCGAGGTGGTGAATGGAATGATCCTTTGATGCATTCCAAGTTCCCTGGGGGTCATGCTCTTTCGGATCGTGAGAAGAGCGGCAAAGTTCGCCGCGATAGACGTACAAAGCTGTTGTAATTCAGTAATTCACTTTATTCCAGTTCAACAAGTTCAAAATCAGATTCAAGTTCTGAATCAAGTCGATCTCCAAGTCCAGAGCACAGACGTCGCTACAATAGCAGTTTACACAAAAGTCCATCACCTAAACGACATTTTCGAACTGGCGGTCGTGTTGAATCACCAAGTCCCAGGAGTCCTCCAAGTAAGTTGAATTTTAATTTTATTGTGGTTATTATTTTTACCTTTAATTATGTTGCTATTGTAATGAGTGATTTTTTTGAGGTTAGGATTTTCATGCATTAGTATTTGACAGATCACGCGGGATTTCAGACATGGTGTCAAAGAGAAAGATGCTCAGTATGCTTTGACATTTCATCATGAATAGACTTACTAACGAGCAACGCTTGCAAATCATTGAATTTTATTACCAAAATCAGTGTTCGGTTCGAAATGTGTTTCGCGCTTTACGTCCGATTTATGGTCTACATAATCGACCAAGTGAGCAAACAATTAATGCGATTGTGACCAAGTTTCGCACTCAGTTTACTTTATTGGACATTAAACCAACCACACGAATGCGTACAGTGCGTACAGAAGAGAATATTGCGTCTGTTTCTGAGAGTGTTGCTGAAGACCGTGAAATGTCGATTCGTCGCCGTTCGCAGCAATTGGGTTTGTGTTATTCGACCACATGGAAGATTTTACGCAAAGATCTTGGTGTAAAACCGTATAAAATACAGCTCGTGCAAGAACTGAAGCCGAACGATCTGCCACAACGTCGAATTTTCAGTGAATGGGCCCTAGGAAAGTTGGCAGAAAATCCGCTTTTTTATCGACAAATTTTGTTCAGCGATGAGGCTCATTTCTGGTTGAATGGCTACGTAAATAAGCAAAATTGCCGCATTTGGAGTGAAGAGCAACCAGAAGCCGTTCAAGAACTGCCCATGCATCCCGAAAAATGCACTGTTTGGTGTGGTTTGTACGCTGGTGGAATCATTGGACCGTATTTTTTCAAAGATGCTGTTGGACGCAACGTTACGGTGAATGGCGATCGCTATCGTTCAATGCTAACAAACTTTTCGTTGCCAAAAATGGAAGAACTGAACTTGGTTGACATGTGGTTTCAACAAGATGGCGCTACATGCCACACAGCTCGCGATTCTATGGCCATTTTGAGGGAAAACTTCGGAGAACAATTCATCTCAAGGAATGGACCGGTAAGTTGGCCACCAAGATCATGCGATTTGACGCCTTTAGACTATTTTTTGTGGGGCTACGTCAAGTCTAAAGTCTACACAAATAAGCCAGCAACTATTCCAGCTTTGGAAGACAACATTTCCGAAGAAATTCGGGCTATTCCGGCCGAAATGCTCGAAAAAGTTACCCAAAATTGGACTTTCCGAATGGACCACCTAAGACGCAGCCGCGGTCAACATTTAAATGAAATTATCTTCAAAAAGTAAATGTCATGGACCAATCTAACGTTTCAAATAAAGAATCGATGAGATTTTGCAAATTGTATGCGTTTTTTTTTTTTTAAAGTTCTCAAGCTCTTAAAAAATCACCCGATATCTCATACATATATACATATAATAAAAGCAAATAAATTAACTATTAATAATAACAAAACTACCATCCTTTATTGGCATTTTTTCCACATGCATGTTCCATATATTAATACCATTTAATTTATAATCATAACAAAAACCGCTTGTCTTCAACTTTTTGTCTCCAACCCCTAATCATAGGTCTTTTACGTTCATCAGTTGCAAAGCGTCGGCGTGGACAATCCTCACCTTCTCCTATTCCATAAAAAAGAAGAGCCTACAGCCCAACAGAAAGGGAAAGGCTTCCCCAACATCGAAAAAATCTGGAACCGATAAAGAGAAAGCATTGTTACAATTAGTTCCGGTTGAGGTAAGGTATTCTATTTTTAAATTTATCTCAAGTATAACTTTTCTCATCTTCAGGATCTTCAAAATCTAGTGGTAGTGGTTCAGATACATCGTCACCCCCATCTCGTCACAGTCAAAAGGAACAACTCCAATAAAACGTATATGCACAGCTGATAAAATAGCTAATAAACGTTAAGCAGTAAAAAAAGTGAGCATATGAGTTCACTAAACTAAAGATATTTCTAAATGTTTTTTCAATGGAAACTGTTAAAAAACGATAGCCAATTTTAATTGAAATCAAAAAATAAGCTATGGTTGGAGCATTAGCACTAACATCACCTAGCAATTCAAACTCATCAGACAAGCAAGAAGTCAAAGACAAAGAATCGAAGAGTTACTAAAGCAGCTAAGAACAGTCGAAGACGCAACTGCCAAGAAAAGATCCAAATTGACCTGATAGATTTAAGTGGGTAGCAAACTACACTTATTACAACTCAAAGTTAAATTTCACAAAAAGTATATCAATTTAATTAATAATCAACAACAGTGACACAGCGTTACCGGCAAAAACTCAAACCGTTCAACTGTGGATTTTGTTATGTTCGTCAAAAACCATTGCTGCTGTTGATACTTTGTTGCAGCTTGACTTCTGGCTTTGAAGTAAGTAAGTTTGCTTTTATTTTCTAGTTGCTGATTTCTTATGTTTTCTTTTGTTCATAGTGTCCGAATGCCTGATGTGGTTTAAATGAAGCATACATATCGATTTGGAATCGATCCATTAAAAATGTAAAATGTCTCCTTTTTGTTGGCAAGGATGAGTATATGAATAAAAACAATTTGTTTAGCTTATATCCACATTAAACTTTACATTAGTTAAAAGTCCTTTACAATAATATTGTATTCTTTTTTTATGATAAAGAATTATTTTTATCAATAAATATGTAGACTTCTTGGTTTGGTAATCATGATTATTTGTTTTTAAAGAAAATTAAATTAATAAAAATATATTTTTAAATTCTATTGGGCACTCAACCTTATAATTACTGACATAATAATACATAAAAGGCTTTTCGAGGCAAGCTTTTTTCAAAAAAAAATTGTGATGATTTTCCAAAATACCCTTCTTCGTACTATTTCGTAGTGTTTATTACGAATTTTTAGTCTTGGGTTATAAAACGTCAAGTGCTTGTAGTAAATTGAAATGAATGAACAAAAATAAATTTGAATAATCGTGTTTATCAGATTCAGCATATGTAGCTAAAATCGAAGTTCGGATTCGTAAACAGCATTAAAAATGAACTCTTAAATGAACTATTTAAAACCATAAAAGGATTACAATCAAGTTTTTCCAAACTGTAGGCACAGATAATAATTTTATACAGATGTCTCACCCTTATGGCGAGAAATGATATATGAAACTGAAATCAACCAAAAAAAAGAGCTTTTTTAAAAAGCTTTAACTCGTCTTCTTTCCTATGAATGAAAACAAAGGCAAAGAAAAAACTGAAATCAAAAACACTCTAATGAAGATATAAATCCTTCGTACGTATCACCCTCCAAAACCCATTTGTTTACATTGTTGCATTTGTAATTTTGACATTATGTCCATGAATAAATGTGAAATTCAAATAACTGATAAACTAAATTTCCTCGCACCGGACCTCATTAATTGTGTCTTAGTGTGCGTGTTTTCACGCACACTAAGAATTACTTTATGAGGTCCGTTTCCGGTTAAGCTTGTAGGCAAACCAAATAGCTACCGAGGATTTATATCTTTACTAGAGTGTTTTTGACTGAAATCATTTTTGTATGTTCTTTTCCTCTCATAATCCTAATGCACAGACACACATCATAATACACCACCGATCATTCTTCACAAATGAAAACAAAACTCGTTTTATTTTGGTTTTTTGTGGTGTGGTGTGGTTGGTGGTTATGCGTTGAAAACAAGTGCAGGAGAGTTGATCGCTTGTCGACGACGAGAAAAAAAAATATTTACAGTTGTCTTTGGAAATAGAAACAAACCAAGGACAAGGTTGTCTTTATAGCTCGAGTTCGTATAATCGGATATGTAAATGCTAGCTGCGTGCATTCATGTGGTTTTTTTATAAATTCATCTTTTTTTTTCAATTTTCTAAAATCTCCACGAATACATTTTTCAGTTTTATATCTTTTTAAACGTAATGAAGTGTTGTTGACTGGTGTCAATTGGATGATGAGGTACCCATGTACAATTCACATGTATGTGGGATTCGCGAAGACACAAAGCCAAGAACGTACGACCAACAAAAGACACGTACACATACCCTTACACACAGACAGTATAAACGACCACACAAAAGAGATTGCGCACCCCTTCTTATATTCATAGACACACTATATAAAGACCGGAATCTTTCGTACGTTTTACCCTCCAACACCCATTTGTTTACATTGTTGTATTTGTAATTTTGACATTACGTCCATTTTGAAATGTGAAATCCAACAACAATTCGATGCGGTGTATTTACTTGTTTTGACAGATGTTTTTTTTTTTATTAAATTGCTGTGGTGAACATAAAAGTATCAGCTGTTCGGGAAAATTAATTTCTGTCAAAATAAGAAATAAAATAAAAAAATACATTTTTAGAGAAAAATAAATGTTCAATTACACTTTTTTTTCTCAAAAAAAAATCTTTGTATGATTCCCGATCGATCAGTATATAATTTTCATTTCTAAACGAAGAGAAACATCGTCAAACATCGATTCAAAAATTTTCCCGGATCGATTTGAATGATAGCTATAACTAGCCAAAGCTTAGTTGAAAAAAAAGTCCAACGATGTACATAGTACCAGTAATTCCACCTGATTTACGCCACGAAGAAACTATTATCCAAGCAGCCCATGCCTTGAATTATTTACAATCGACAATAACAAACATTTTCGATCGCATTGACAAAATTATTTCGAAAAACAAAATCAACGAATTGAGTTCGCGTGTTAATTATTATTGCATCGCAGAAAAATCAAAACCTCTCCGTCACAAATAAGGCCATTAAAATATTCTCGCCAGCAAAATTTTCGTCGTCCCATGTTTTCAGAGACATCGAGTTGACATTCAATGGTGCAGAAGCAGCAGATTTTACATCTAATATCCTAAATGACCATGAAATAACAAGCCGCGTTGATCTTGGCCCTGGCAACATTCAAGAAAAGATGGTGTTCTTTCATTTTCGCAGTGCGAAAAACAAATCAACTGCCGCTGGAGTGTCCAGCCATCGTGGTCTTGGTGACATCCCCACCAACTGCAAGTCTATCAATTCGGTTTTGCTGTTTAGTACGGCAGAAAACGTTTACGGTGCTCGAAAGGTGGCCAACGATATGAGTCGCCTTCAACGAAATCGATCTAAGGGTGCGAAGAAAGCGGAAGTTGGCACTGGCCGTGGTCTAATTATAGAGCCGGACCCGCTCTCGCTGAGTAATCGCCAGAAGGGTAAAAGACAGCAAGGTTTTATTTATTTATTTATTCAATCTACCATACTTAATCCACAGACATACCGACATTGAATGAGGCACCAACTATTGCCTGCCGATTTGCCCGACTTACCTGGCATAGCTGGTGATATTCAATTTGATCATGCCGAAACCAATCAAATCGCTCCCTCGTTGTTTTTCGAAACTTTCATAGATATGCCTAAGTGCCTGGAGTTGTGGAGCACGAAGCTAAGAAAGAAACAAGTCCGGAGTTCAAAGCAGCTGAACCAACTAAAACGGTGATAGCTTCTACATCTCCAATACCACCACCACCTCCGCCGCCACCGGCGACTATGCCTGAACATGAAGCCGTTAAATCAGTTGTGCCGCCACCTCCACCTCCTGCTCCACCTATGAATGTCCATCCTACAGATCAATCGAAGCAGCTCCTGAAGTTGACATTTGTTCAAATCTAATGGATGGCATCCTGAAAGCCGGTTGAGCTCGCGGACTTCGTTTGCGGGCAGCCGCTGATGTCGCTCGACAAACGTCCACAGAACAGCTCAATACAATTCCAGACAAACCTAAAGTCGTCTCTGGGGGAGATCTAATGGCTGACTTACACAATAAGCTGCTTATGCGTAGAAAAGGAATATCGGGAGCTAAGGACGGCTTAGGAAATCCCACAGACTGTGGAGGTGTAATGAGTCGATTGTCTTTTTTTATCTCCGCCGCCACCTGTTAAGAATCAAAACTCTTCATCAGATGATGACGATGCTGGCGATGATTGGGCCGATTAAAAAATAACCTACCTTTACTTGTATGTTTTTATTTGACCACAAAATCATAATATAAAGTTCAATTTGTATTTTTTAAGTCGCTCAAAATTAAAAAAAAATATTGTGCCTTTGTTTTTCAACAACTACAATAACAAAAAAGAAATATAATATTAAAATCGAATAATGAATTTTTGAGTATGGATGAGTTTGTATAGATATTTGGTTTAGATTGATTGAAAAACTAGATAAAATGTATACGTAATAAGATTAACAGAATTAAAAACAATTATCATAGAACTATACGTACATAACTATATAAACATAATATACAAATTATTTTCTATAAAACCTACTTTAAATGAAGTTTGATTTAAATTATTTACACGGTGTCCCTGGAGGACCTATAATCAATGTTGATATCATTGATTGGATATTTAAGATAAGTCTTACTTTCTTGTAGCCTTGGGCCAGACTCTGTAATTTGATTCTTAAGTTAAATATTTCGAATTACTAAGATAAGTACTCTGTTACTCAAAAATCGAAAATTGAAATAGGAATTTTATTTACATATACATAATGTATCTCGATACAGCACCTTGACAGTCGGAAATTTTTACTTGAAAACTATGTATGTAGATATGTACATATACATATAATATTTTTATTTTCTAAACTACCCAAGCAACAATTTGTAACCTCAGTAGCAAAATTACCGCGGTTATTAATTTTACCTGGAATAACCTTGGTTTTAAAATGGTTTGAAATAGGTTATCTTTTAACTGCGGGAAATTTTCGGTAAAAACAAACCCTGAAATAAACCCAAAGTTAGTTTCAGGTAATTTTGCATCCTTTTTTTTAGGTATTTTAATAACCCAGGTTTAAAATTGGCTTTAAAAAATCCTATTTGAAACCTGGGTCATAAATCAGGTTTATATTTACCAACTATTTACTTTTTTTCAATTTTCTGGTTAATTTATTACCAGTTCTAGCTATCAAGTTCAAAACCAGCTTTAAAATAACTGATTTTTTAGGTTAAAAAAAACACTTTTGAATTTGGTAATTATTTTATCGGCTATAATCTTACCAGTTTTACTAAAAATGTAAAACTAGTTATAGAAAAACTTATTTTATTGGTAGTTAAGTCAAATTGGTTTTTAAATAATTTGTTTTATTGGTTTATATTTTACTAATTTTATTTGAATTGTAAATTTGGTTTAAAAAAGCTTAATTTTGAGTTGAAATATAACCTTTTTTTAGTAAAAGTTGAAAAATTACTATTTTTTACTCACTATATCTATATCACCTTTTCTTATAAAGAATAGGTACAAAAAATCTCTTATTTTTAACTAAAAAATAAGTAAACGAATTACATCTTTTTTACTTCCTCATAAAAAACAAGTACAAATATTACTACCATTTTTCCTGGACGCCAACAATGACTCGAACTATCGGACGACTGGCAGAAAATAGCGCGCAAAATCATTTTTGATAAGTAAGTACTTTCGATTTATTAATTTAATTTAAATTTTCTAAAACCTAAAAAGCTTAAATACTTGTCGTCTCAATTCAAAACTATGCAGTTTCCAGAAGTACTTAGCAGCAGATGTCATAGCCCAAAAGTATATAACTCTTATCATTCCATACAAAATGTTATTATTTTTGTTTAATGTTTCAATTTAAAAATAAGTTGTAAAATATTTCTTATTGAACATTTCAGATTCCAACACTTCTCAACAGCAAATTGCCTTACAAACAATTCAAAATGTGCGGGCTAAACAAAGGGCAAGTCCAGTCCCTCGAAATGTTGCTGGGACATTAAAAATGGATTCCGTCGAAAATAAGCAACTCCTCGAAATTTTAATGGCTAAGACGGAGATTAGCTGGAACCTTATTATCAAGAAACTGTGCCTTGGAGTTGCGAGGACGGATACAGCTGAAATTCCCGACAGGTTGTTGCTTATTAAAGATCAAGCCCAGGTGGATAAGCTGGAAGCAAAAATTGGGGCTGATCCAGTTTTTAAGCAAGCCTTGGTATGCGTAAATTCTTTTGTATTTTTACTAATGTATTTTTTATAATGTTTCTTGCTAATGTATTTTTACTAATGTATTTTTACTAATATTATTTTTCTCTATGTGTTATATTATAACTAAAATTTTCGTTTCGTTCTGTTTTTCTTTTAAATAGACTCGAAAACTCAGCGCATTTGGAGGAGTAAGCGTGAATAAAACTGTTCGCACAATGTCCAGGTGCATGTCTGAAGACACTTTGCTCCTCGAATACTCGTGGTTCGGGACGGTCACCAAAAATCGGTTAGATGTGTTTAAGCAAATTTTTGGAGTGATGGTGGAGGCGGTCAGGAAGAGGTTCCCTAACTTAAGCGATGCGGAGGGATCCGCATACATAAAAACGTACTTGAAACAGGACCGTTTCAGGCTAGGAAAAATGTAAGTTAGTTTTACCCACATTTCTTGTTATATAGTTATATTTATATATTTATGTAGCTATAATAAACTAAAAAATAGAATATTGCTTTTATTTTTTTTTTCTAATAAATGTGTGTATTTTTTTTTCAGCGACGGGGCAGCAACCGATTAAATTCTTTGTATTAGTCTTAAGTTATATAAATACACATATACTTAAGTATGCATTAGTTTTAAGTTCATGGTCCTTGGTACAATAATGAACCTACAGGAATGGTTTATACCTTCCTGGAATCCTTGGAGTGTGAGTAAGAAAGTTGCATTCACACTTTTTTGTTAAAATCAAAAAAACTTATAAGAACACGTCCAAGTGCGTTCTAATGTGTGCATTTCCTATCAAAAATGTTTAAGAATGCAAACAATTGAATTCATTCGGTCGTGTCCTTGGTACAATAATGAACCTACAGGAATGGTTTATACCTTCCTGGAATCCTTGGAGTGTGAGTAAGAAAGTTGCATTCACATTTTTTTGTTAAAATCAAAAAAACTTATAAGAGCACGTCCAAGTGCGTTCTAATGTGTGCATTTCCTATCAAAAATGTTTAAGACTGCAAACAATTGAATTCATTCGGTCGTGTCCTTGGTACAATAATGAACCTACAGGAATGGTTTATACCTTCCTGGAATCCTTGGAGTGTGAGTAAGAAAGTTGCATTCACAATTTTTTGTTAAAATCAAAAAAACTTATAAGAACACGTCCAAGTGAGTTCCAATGTGGTGCGGAAATTGGTTAAAATGAGGATACAATATTGTGTCTACTTACTTTTCAATTGGAGCGCGGAACGTGTGGCTGAATGTTGAACAGCCCATTACACAGCGCACAGAGCTTTTTTTATCCATAGTTGTTATCTGAAATATAATTTATCTGCAAAATAAAAAAACACAAATCAAAACACAAAAGGCGCGAACACTCCTTTAGCCGATTTTGAATGAAATGTAATATTATTATTGCTTTGGGCAATAATCAAAAAAGAAATTTAATGAAAATGTTAATAATTAGTATAAGTTATGTTTTTAAAAAAAACAATTTTAAGATATGGTAAGTGATGTTATAATTTTTTAAATAAACAAATGCAAAAAAACAAACTTGCTATTCGAAAGATTTAAAAAATCAGAATTTTTGTTGACGTTTTCAAACTCACCTCGACGAAATAAACAGTTATTTTATGTGTGATGTTGAGGTGTTGTCACACTTTTATAATTTTTTTGTTTGAAAAACTTAACTTATAGTGAAATTGTTAAAACTTGGTCACTGTTTTGTAATTATCAAAATACTTTTAGGAAAAAGTAGTCGTTTTTAAATTCGAGAAAAAAAGAATTATTATAACATTCAGAAAAGATAATTTTTGGAATGTATAATTTTACCTGAATCAGAAGTCTTTGTATTACATTTAAATTAAAAAAAACAACAATGTTTAACATTTTTGCTAATATATTTCAATTTTCTTTACATAATACAACAAATGCCTTGTTCAGACAATTATAGCTTTTTATTGAATTGAAAACTGTATTATACGTAGTACACACTTTTGAATATAGTGAAGTTAAAAATTAACAATTTCTTGCCACTTTACTTTACTTTACTTAAATACTCAAGCAAGGAAAAAATAATTTAATTAAAATATTTTTCTAGGTAATTTTCAATTTTCTCAAAAACTAAAAGACATAGAATGATCTACTTTTCAGTTTTTGATCAAAAAGAAATATAAGCAATGCATTCTAAAAACAATAATTAATAATCTTAAATTTTTAAAAATCACACTTTAAACCTTTTTTACCCTTTTTTTGCCCAAATTTTGAGTTTAAAATAATTTTTTCAAAAAACTATACAAATTAACACACATCTGTTCCATTAGTAATTAGAAAATATGAACCAAAATATAATAATAAGCAATAAGCACGATCCTCTGGGTCATAAAATATGATATTAAATAATATGTTACATTTCAATATAATCACGTGGGAGCATGTTGTTTTCCTAATAAGTGATTCATGTATAAGAAACCATAAGATCTTTGTTTAACCATATTTGATGACAGTTTACAGCAAAAATGTTTTTCGATTTTAGTTGGCATCTGAGATGATCGCATTAATAAATATTTATTAAAAATATAATATCTCAACGAACAATTCTAATTTGCATAGTTTTGACTTGATTTAAAAACAAGCTAATAGACAATAGTGTTGTCTTTAAAATAATTTATAAAACTTAGTTGTAAGTATTACCATTATTTTTTCCATTTAACGCACATATTTTTTTAAATTGCCCCTAACGCCTAAACGGGGAGAATAGACCGCGCTCCCTTATCATGCCTTAGATTACCGAAACAGAGTAAATTTAAATTTTTAAATATATGTATATTTATGTATCATTATCTAAGATGTAACGAGGAAATATATATTATAAACTTGGATATTATGCTTATTTAAATTCAATCTATTTATTCAATTGTCTACATAATCTATTTATAAACTTATTATAATCTTAAACTTTCTTTTTTTTATTCTCGATAAATGTCAATTTTCAGGCAGACGGCAAATATATTTTTTGCCATGCTAATGATTATCAGTTTAAAAAAAAATAGTGTTGTGCGCATTGAACAAATAAACAAACGGGCATCATCCCAGAAAAATCGTCGTGGCACGAGTACGATAACTTTGGCGCCGAGATATAATAACGGTTTTTGGTAGAGGGTCTTAATACAAGCATTTTTTACTATGGGAGGGGGGGTCTATCTCCCCCCGTTTAGGCGGGAGGGGCAATTTAAAAAAGTCATTATTTAAAATGGAAAAAAATAATTAAAAAATAACGGTGATACTTACAATTAAGTTGTATACATTTTTTTAAAGCCAACACTCTGTTCTATTAGCCAGTTTTTAAATCAAGTCAAAACTATGCGTAGTTTTTGAAAAATTTAATTTTAAACTCAAAATTTGAGTAAAAAAAGTTAAAAAAAGGTTTAAAGTGTAACTTTTTCAATACTTCAAGATTATCTACCATTGTTTTTATTTCAGAACTTATTGCTCTTATTTGTTTTTGATCAAAAACTGAAAACTAGCTGATTTTATGTCTTTTAGTTTTTGAGAAAATTGAAAATAAAAATTTAATTTTAAACTCAAAATTTGAGTAAAAAAAGTTAAAAAAAGGTTTAAAGTGTGACTTTTTCAATACTTCAAGATTATCTACCATTATTTTTATTTCAGAACATATTGCTCTTATTTGTTTTTGATCAAAAACTGAAAACTAGATGATTTTATGTCTTTTAGTTTTTGAGAAAATTGAAAATAAAAATTTAATTTTAAACTCAAAATTTGAGTAAAAAAAGTTAAAAAAAGGTTTAAAGTGTAACTTTTTCAATACTTCAAGATTATCTACCATTGTTTTTATTTCAGAATTTATTGCTCTTATTTGGTTTTGATCAAAAACTGAAAACTAGATGATTTTATATCTTTTAGTTTTTGAGAAAATTGAAAATAACCACAACTACTATTTTAATTTTTTTTGCTTGAGTGGTCTTATTTTGATAGTAATAATGGTATTTGCGTATGCGTAATGCGTGTTTGGGTGTATGCAACAGTAAGGTGTGCGCGAGTTTGGGTGTATGCAACAGTGGCATCTGTAAGGGGGGGCATGCTGCCCCCCTGCAACCCCCCTGCTTGGGCACACTATAGGATTTGGGATGGGTGCAAGTTGGTGTGTGTGCAAGGTGGGGAGGGTGCAAGGTGTGGTGGGTGCAAGATGGGATGCATGCAAAGTTTCTTTTGCATTTAAATAAGCTGGATTTAAGAAAAATTAATTTACCCTAGGTGTATCTTAATCCATATTCAATTATTACTATCAAAATAAGACTACGTTAGCAAGGAAAAAGTAATTTAATTAAAATATTTTTTTTGGTAACTTTCAATTTTCTCAAGAACTAGAAGACATAAAGTCATCTAGTTTTCAGTTTTCGATCAAAAATAAATAAGAGCAATGTATTCTAAAAAAAAAAAACTGTAGACAATCTAAAAGTTTTGAAATATTACACTCTAAACCATATTTTTAACTTTTTTTTTTACCAAATTTTAAGTTTAAAACAGTTTTTTTCGAAAACTATGCATAGTTTTGACTTGATTTAAAAACAAGCTACTAGACACAAGTGTTGGCTTTAAAAAAAGGTATAATACTTAATTGTAAGTATTACCGTTATTTTTTAATTATTTTTTTTCCATTTAAAGTACATGTTTTTTTAAATTGCCCCTACCGCCTAAACGGGGGGAGATAGACCCCCCCTCCCATAGTAAAAAATGCTTGTATTTAGCCCCTCTACCAAAAACCGTTATTATATCTCGGCGCCAAAGTTATCGTACTCTCCCCGCCGTTATGGGAACACTGATTGTAAGTACCTTCTTTGAGTTATTTGTAAAGAAAATTTTAACTTAATTTCAGTTTTATTGTTCGAGGAAGTGATACAAAATTGGTAATTCAAGCTATTATAATAGAACTTTTTTATTTTTAAATTGGAAGAATTATAATCTATTCACTTCCTCGAACCAGAAAAATAAAAAAGATCTAATTTTTCTTTAGATAAATCGGCATTTCATGTGCATGGCACTGTTTATTTATTTTTATTAAATGTCCATAGTAACTTTAAAAAAAGAGCCCACACTGCTCAGCGATGTGACGATAGAATTAGAGAAACAAAAAAATAATGTGTGTGTGTAGGTTAGTTGATGAACTATACAATGAAAAATTGAATATGTAGGTAGGTAGGTAAAAGAAAAAACGTAACTATTAAATGGAACACATATTAAGAGAGAAAGAGCATGGGAAGAAAAGAAAATTAAAAATGTTGGAATGATAATGAAATGAAACAAAGCAGCGACCTCGCGATTATGGAATCTAATTTCCTGGATAAAATAAATGCAAAAAGTTTATATGTAGATTTATATTTGACAATGCAGGCTATTTTGGTCAATTGATTTTCAATGCAAATAAAAAAACTTTATTCCATCTTTTACCCAACGTTTCGTCGCTACTCACGACTTCTTCAGGGGTTTTATTTAGATCTTTATTTAACATTATGAAAAAAATATTTTTTATATATTATTTTATACAATTTATCTAATTTATAAAACTTACATGTTGTTTTTTTGTTGTTGTATTTTACATTGTTTTTGTTGGTTTTGTTTTTTTAAATTTAATTTTTATTTCGTTTGAAGAAAAAATTAAAGAAAAATATTTAAACTATTTAATAAATTAACAATTAAAAACAAGAGACTAATAAATTAAAAAGACAAACATAAATTATCACAGTGTAGTTCAGGTACTTATTGCTAATGCGTAGCTTACAATGGTGTTGTCTCGATCTTCTTGAGTGTTCATCGTTCTTCTTATTTTTTGTTGTATGCGCAAGCTTTCAAGAGTATACCTCGTCGTCATTCTCTTCTCTTTGTCGAGTACTCTTACATCATCGAAATTTGGTATGTGGCCGCTATCAATTATATGTTGTGATAGCCCTGTTGATGGTTTCTTCTTTCTTATGTCCGCTTTGTGCTCCGTCATTCTTATACCCAATTGTCTTTTTGTTGTTCCGATGTAAGTCAAATTGCACTTCTCCCCTTCTGTCCTCCCGCAGGGAACCTCATAGACAACGTTGTGTTGTTGGTTCTTTTCAATCGGAGCTTTGGTGTTCGTGAAAATGTTCCTGAGTGTGGCATTTGACTTATATGCGTATGATGCGCTTTCTTTTTTAATGATTGAATGTAAGCTTCTACCGTCTGTTAACTTTGGAATATAGCGCATGCTGAAGTACCTGATTATGCTGTTGTTGTTATTAGTTGTTGTTGTTTTATTTATCGGGTTTATTGTTTGATTTATTTTCTTTTGGATTAGGTTGTTTATTATAAAATTTGGATAGTTATTCATTTGGAGAATGGTTTTGATTTTGTTTATGTTGTCATCTTTGAATTGAACGTCGCTTATATCAAGTATTTTGTTTATGAAATTTGTTGCTGTGTTAATTTTTTGTGAATTAGGTTGTGTTGATAAGTAATTTATCATCCTTCCTGACGATGTAGGTTTTGAATACCAATTAAATATGATTCTATTGTTATTTCGGTGCATTTTAACGTCTAAGTAGGGTAGGCTATTGTTTTGTTCCATTTCTATTGTAAATTGTATTTTTGTGTGATAATTGTTGAGTGTATTTAGTATTGTTTCTTTATCTCTTTCTTTTATTATCGCAAATATATCGTCTACATACTTTGAAATGTGTCTAATATTTATGTTTTTTTCTTTTAATTTTTGTTTTGCATTGTCAAGAAGGTCGTCAAGTATTATATCTGCTATTGTAGGAGATAAAGGATTCCCCATAGGCATACCAAATGTTTGATTAAAAAGTTTGTTTTCATATTGGAAATAGTTATTTTCTTTTAGACAGAACTCTAACATTCTTAGGAACTGTTTTTTGGGATGTTTGAAACATCAATCAAACATCCCAAAAAAACAGTTCCTAAGAATGTTAGAGTTCTGTCTAAAAGAAAATAACTATTTCCAATATGAAAACAAACTTTTTAATCAAACATTTGGTATGCCTATGGGGAATCCTTTATCTCCTACAATAGCAGATATAATACTTGACGACCTTCTTGACAATGCAAAACAAAAATTAAAAGAAAAAAACATAAATATTAGACACATTTCAAAGTATGTAGACGATATATTTGCGATAATAAAAGAAAGAGATAAAGAAACAATACTAAATACACTCAACAATTATCACACAAAAATACAATTTACAATAGAAATGGAACAAAACAATAGCCTACCCTACTTAGACGTTAAAATGCACCGAAATAACAATAGAATCATATTTAATTGGTATTCAAAACCTACATCGTCAGGAAGGATGATAAATTACTTATCAACACAACCTAATTCACAAAAAATTAACACAGCAACAAATTTCATAAACAAAATACTTGATATAAGCGACGTTCAATTCAAAGATGACAACATAAACAAAATCAAAACCATTCTCCAAATGAATAACTATCCAAATTTTATAATAAACAACCTAATCCAAAAGAAAATAAATCAAACAATAAACCCGATAAATAAAACAACAACAACTAATAACAACAACAGCATAATCAGGTACTTCAGCATGCGCTATATTCCAAAGTTAACAGACGGTAGAAGCTTACATTCAATCATTAAAAAAGAAAGCGCATCATACGCATATATGTAAGTCAAATGCCACACTCAGGAACATTTTCACGAACACCAAAGCTCCGATTGAAAAGAACCAACAACACAACGTTGTCTATGAGGTTCCCTGCGGGGGGGCAGAAGGGGAGAAGTGCAATTTGACTTACATCGGAACAACAAAAAGACAATTGGGTATAAGAATGACGGAGCACAAAGCGGACATAAGAAAGAAGAAACCATCAACAGGGCTATCACAACATATAATTGATAGCGGCCACATACCAAATTTCGATGATGTAAGAGTACTCGACAAAGAGAAGAGAATGACGACGAGGTATACTCTTGAAAGCTTGCGCATACAAAAAAAAATAAGAAGAACGATGAACACTCAAGAAGATCGAGACAACACCATTGTAAGCTACGCATTAGCAATAAGTACCTGAACTACACTGTGATAATTTATGTTTGTCTTTTTAATTTATTAGTCTCTTGTTTTTAATTGTTAATTTATTAAATAGTTTAAATATTTTTCTTTAATTTTTTCTTCAAACGAAATAAAAATTAAATTTAAAAAAACAAAACCAACAAAAACAATGTAAAATACAACAACAAAAAAACAACATGTAAGTTTTATAAATTAGATAAATTGTATAAAATAATATATAAAAAATATTTTTTTCATAATGTTAAATAAAGATCTAAATAAAACCCCTGAAGAAGTCGTGAGTAGCGACGAAACGTTGGGTAAAAGATGGAATAAAGTTTTTTTATTTGCATTGAAAATCAATTGACCAAAATAGCCTGCATTGTCAAATATAAATCTACAAATATTCATTAAAAAATTGGTCACATAAAACATACATATATAAAAGTTTATAATTTTATAATTTGTTTTTATTTGTTTCTCAGGTTGTATGTTTAACTTAGAAGTGATTTCAGGCTTAAAATTTGCGCAACAATATTGACTTTATGAAGCAATGCTAATCTTTGTCGATTATTGTATAGGTTTTAAGATATGAGTGGTTGTATAAGTCAACTAATGAAAAAAAAATGGAGAAAAAATGTAAAATTAATAATATTTAAGTTTGACAAATAATTAATGAAAAAAAATTAAAGCCATAAACACTCTCATAACAATATAGAAAATAATAAAATATATTTCAAAAAAAATCGGTTGACTATTTTCTGAGATCATGCGTTACGAACTTTAAAATGGTTTCGCTTTTATATAATAGTATAGATATATGTATATGTACATACCTACATAGTTTTCAAGTAAAAATTTCCGACTGTCAAGGTGCTGTATCGAGATACATTATGTATATGTAAATAAAATTCCTATTTCAATTTTCGATTTTTGAGTAACAGAGTACTTATCTTAGTAATTCGAAATATTTAACTTAAGAATCAAATTACAGAGTCTGGCCCAAGTCTACAAGAAAGTAAGACTTATCTTAAATATCCAATCAATGATATCAACATTGATTATAGGTCCTCCACGGACACCGTGTAAATAATTTAAATCAAACTTCATTTAAAGTAGGTTTTATAGAAAATAATTTGTATAATATGTTTATTTAGTTATGTACGTATAGTTCTATGATAATTGTTTTTAATTCTGTTAATCTTATTACGTATACATTTTATCTAGTTTTTCAATCAATCTAAACCAAATATCTATTTAAACAAACTCATCCATACTTAAAAATTCATTATTCGATTTTAATATTATATTTTTTTTTCTTTTCTGTTGTTGTAGTTGTTGAAAAATAAAGGCACAATATTTTTTTTAAATTTTGAGCGACTTAAAAATACAAATTGATCTTTGTATTATGATTTTGTGGTCAAACTAAAACATACAAGTAAAGGTAGGTTATTTTTTAATCGGATTCTTAACAGGTGGCAGCGGAATTAAAGAAGACAATCGACTCATTCCACCTCCACCGTCTGTGGGATTAGCTCCCGATATTCCTTTTCTACGCATAAGCAGCTTATTGTGTAAGTCAGTCATTAGATCTCTCCCAGAGACGACTTAAGGTTTGTCTGGAATTGTATTGAGCTGTTCTGTGGACGTTTGTCGAGCGACATCAGCGGCTGCACGCAAACGACAGCGGCAGTTGATTTGTTTTTCGCACTGCGAAAATGAAAGAACACTAGCTTTTCTTGAATGTTGTCAGGGCCAAGATCAACGCGGCTTGTTATTTCATGGTCATTTGGGATATTAGATGTTAAATCTGCTGCTTCTGCACCATTGAAGGTCAACTCGATGTCTGAAAACATGCGACGACGGAAATTTTGCAGGCGAGAATATTTTAATGGCCTTATTTGTGACGGAGAGGTTTTGAATTTTCTGCGATGCAATATTATATTAACACGCGAACTCAATTCGTTGATTTTGTCATTGTTTTTCGAAATACGTTTGTCAATGCGATCGAAAATGTTTGTTATTGTCGATTGTAAACAATTTAAGGCATTGGCTGCTTGGATAATTGTTTCTTCGTGGCGTAAATCAGGTGGAATTACTGGTACTGGTTTTGAATCAATATTTGGCGATGTTTCCCTTCGTTTAGAAATGAGAATTATATACTGATCGATCGGAAATCACCCAAAGAATTTTTTTTGAGGAAAAAAAGTGTAATTGTGCATTTGTTTTTCTCTAAAAAAGTATTTCTTTATTTTATTTCTTATTTTGACGGAAATTCATTTTCCTGAACAGCTGATACTTTTATTTTCACCACAGCAATTTAATAAAAAAAAAACATCTGTCAAAACAAGTAAATACACCGTATCGAATTGTTGTTGGATTTCACAATTCAAAATGGACGTAATGTCAAAATTACAAATACAACAATGTAAACAAATGGGTGTTGGAGGGTAAAACGTACGAAAGATTCCGGTCTTTATATGGTGTGTCTATGCTTTTTGCCTTGCATATTTTTTTTTTCTTTTTAGAAACTTTTCTCTTCTCTTTTGTCATTTTGTTTGCCAATGAATACAAAAACAAAGTTCGGTTCATTGGAAACAAATGTAAACAACCCTATTTTTCACAAGGAAGTATATGGGAGTTGATGTAGGTTATGTCTGTATCTTGTTCTTTTATGCGCGTTTTGGTGCGTAAAAGAAGAAAGGGGTGATAATTTTTGTTTATTTTTTTGTGAATGTTAGATTGTTAGGTGTCCGGTAAGGAGAATAGAAGAAGTTGCTTGTGTATTGACATATCGTCGCCCGAGAATTGGTTTGTTGTATACGCCATTTTTAGGAATTTGGGAAATCGCATTTAAAGGTTTGCGTTCATATAAAAAAAAAAAATAAACCGATAGAATTTTTTCTATTTTTCATATAATATTGTGTGGAATATATTCTTTTGATTACTGTATTCAAAACTGCCCCACCTCTTTTAGTTTTGGAATTATAAAGGTTTTTAGCCAAAATGAGTTTGTCGTATACGCCACCAAATTCAACTTTTTTTTCCATCCCATACACGTACGACAAAGTGAACGCACGTACGACATTCCAATATTCAAGCATAAAGTATAATCACATACGAATCGGTATGAAAACCATCTAAAAAAAGTCAACTTTCAATTTTTAACAGTCTTTTTATTTATTTAATGAATAACGTTAACATAAAAAACAGTCTTTTGTTATTATAAAATTATTATAAAAACAAAGTATACAAGTTAGTGAATATGAGATCACAATTACATAAAAAAAGTCATCCTATGACCATAACAATAAAAGTATAAAAATTAAATAACATTTTGTTCAATAAAAAATGCAGTCATTCTATGACCATTTGCTTAAAAATAACTACAAATAATTTAAGAATACTTCAGGTTTATTTATTGTTTCATTTTGAATAAGGCTTCATAATAGGCCTGGTCTGCCTTAGGCATAAAAATAAAGAGACTTTTAAGGTCGTTTATTTTCTCTTTTGATAAAGGCTTAGAGAAGCTTGCGACTCGAAGGGATAGACTGAAAAAATTTTCTGGAGTTTGCACAATATTTTTGTAAATTAAAGAGATCATTTTGGTTAAATTTAAGAAATTTTACTTTAGTGAAAGGAATGACAGAGAAATTTAACTGGCTTGCTCTAGCCGAAAACGCTTTAAAGTCAATTGGCAGCCTTTGAATTATTTTTAAAGTTACATTTCTATAATGCATAGCTTTAAGATGTCGCAAAAGCGAAAGCTGACTAAATACTTCCAGATTTCGAAGGTACCTATCGATGGAGCTATGGACGCAGTCAACTTCCTGAATCAACGAATGTCCAGGCTCCGAAAATTTTTGTTCAATAACTTTTAAGGAAGAAGTGTTATTTAGTATGAAAAGCAAAGCAGTTGACATCACCTTATTTTTATTTTGGGGGACACAGGAGTCACTCCAAAGAGTCAGAGATGTGATGAACGGGTTATCAGATAATATTTGTTTCAAAATTTTAAAAATCGAGCTGGCAATACCATCACCAGAACGATCGCTGTGCAATTCATTCCATATTGCACAATAAGTTACTTTTGGGTTTCTTGGCAAACAAAGCGTTGCTGTCATATTATAGACATTTAATTTTCGTTTATAAAAAAAGGAAGACGCGATACCTTTTGGGAGGGAAAAGACACTCTGAAGGTCAAAACAGACGATGGCATGGTTAGGATCAATGTTTTGGCGATCAATGTCTCTCTCTGCTTTCAGAGCTGCCTTTTCATTTTTGTGCTCGTTGTATTTACCCATTTCAATTATGTTTGGATTTGAGTTTGCCTTAAAGATCAAACAACGATCGCACTGGTCTTTTTTTGGCTTATAAAATTTTCATTTGTGTTGTATGTGTATATGATCATTCTTACTTTCATTGTGGATCTCATACACGTACGACAAAACAATTTTCAGATTTTATTTTAAATTTTTGGTCGTATGTTTTAAGCCTATAGACATACGACAAAACAATTTATAAGAAAAAAATTGCTCAAAATACATGGAATTTTTGTCGTATATGCCAAAAACTGGCGTGTACGACAAACCAATATTAAGAGTATGCTATTTTTGTGGATATACGACAAAATGCACACTAATTATCTCAGCAACGGTAAATGATAGGTCAATTCCGATTGCAGAAATAGAAAGAGGACCTTCGAAAACATAGTACTGCATACCCACTTTAAAAAAGTGCATTTTGGCGTATACAACAAACCAATTCTCGGGCGACGATATGAAAATTGTGTGGGCAAATAGGGACAAGTGAATGTGCACATGACTTGGTTTCTGTGCATGGTATAAAGAATACAAGGTATGCTGTATATGAGATGATAGGTCGCCATCTTGTATTCGTGTGACGTCATTGCGAGTGACAGCCAGTTTTGTGCGGTTTTTATTTCTTAATGTTTTGGTTGATTTCATTTGCAAAAGTAAATAGACACTGTTCCCTTGAAAAATATAAATAATTGTAACTTCTTTTTAAATAAACAAACTATTTACATAAATGTAAATGTAATATTTTAAATTTTGTCCATTAATTATTTCATATATAGGTCGTGTAACGGAAGGGGGGTATCAACCCTGAAGGAGGTGAATGTGCTCATGAAACTCAACAACTTTCTCCAAAGAACATATAGGTCGAAATATGAAACAAAAATTTGGCCCTCCCTTACAAAACTGACTACCAGCTGATTGATTTACTATGGGAGGACCAAATTTGTTTTCATATTTCGACCTATGTTCTTTGGGGAAAGTTGTTGAGTTTCATGAGCATATTCACCTCCTTCAGGGTTGATACCCGCTTTCGTTACACGCTGTATATATATTTTAGTACAAAATTGAATATTATAAAAAAATATTCTGGTATAATACCTTGAAAGTGGGCATAACATTGTCCTGTATAATAATGGGTGATTTTTTTGAGGTTAGGATTTTCATGCATTAGTATTTGACAGATCACGCGGGATTTCAGACATGGTGTCAAAGAGAAAGATGCTCAGTATGCTTTGACATTTCATCATGAATAGACTTACTAACGAGCAACGCTTGCAAATCATTGAATTTTATTACCAAAATCAGTGTTCGGTTCGAAATGTGTTTCGCGCTTTACGTCCGATTTATGGTCTACATAATCGACCAAGTGAGCAAACAATTAATGCGATTATGACCAAGTTTCGCACTCAGTTTACTTTATTGGACATTAAACCAACCACACGAATGCGTACAGTGCGTACAGAAGAGAATATTGCGTCTGTTTCTGAGAGTGTTGCTGAAGACCGTGAAATGTCGATTCGTCGCCGTTCGCAGCAATTGGGTTTGTGTTATTCGACCACATGGAAGATTTTACGCAAAGATCTTGGTGTAAAACCGTATAAAATACAGCTCGTGCAAGAACTGAAGCCGAACGATCTGCCACAACGTCGAATTTTCAGTGAATGTGCCCTAGAAAAGTTGGCAGAAAATCCGCTTTTTTATCGACAAATTTTGTTCAGCGATGAGGCTCATTTCTGGTTGAATGGCTACGTAAATAAGCAAAATTGCCGCATTTGGAGTGAAGAGCAACCAGAAGCCGTTCAAGAACTGTCCATGCATCCCGAAAAATGCACTGTTTGGTGTGGTTTGTACGCTGGTGGAATCATTGGACCGTATTTTTTCAAAGATGCTGTTGGACGCAACGTTACGGTGAATGGCGATCGCTATCGTTCAATGCTAACAAACTTTTTGTTGCCAAAAATGGAAGAACTGAACTTGGTTGACATGTGGTTTCAACAAGATGGCGCTACATGCCACACACCTCGCGATTCTATGGCCATTTTGAGGGAAAACTTCGGAGAACAATTCATCTCAAGGAATGGACCGGTAAGTTGGCCACCAAGATCATGCGATTTGACGCCTTTAGACTATTTTTTGTGGGGCTACGTCAAGTCTAAAGTCTACAGAAATAAGCCAGCAACTATTTCAGCTTTGGAAGACAACATTTCCGAAGAAATTCGGGCTATTCCGGCCGAAATGCTCGAAAAAGTTACCCAAAATTGGACTTTTCGTATGGACCACCTAAGACGCAGCCGCGGTCAACATTTAAATGAAATTATCTTCAAAAAGTAAATGTCATGGACCAATCTAACGTTTCAAATAAAGAATCGATGAGATTTTGCAAATTGTATGCGTTTTTTTTTTAAAAAAAGTTCTCAAGCTCTTAAAAAATCACCCGATATGTGTAGCGCCAAATGATGTCATCTGGAAACAGTTGTTATATTTCTGAATGTTGGCCAAGAAGTGCTTAGAATCATTTCCAATCCCAGAAACTAAAGAGCGTAAAGGATCTGGTGGTGGGACCAATTGTGGCAATTTTACTTTGGCTCTAGCACAACATAATCCAGTAGATTCACCAGTGTATTTAACGCCTAACAATATTTAAAAATTATTTTCATTTCCCCAATTGTTACCGATTTGTCGGCACAATAATCAATTGCCGGATCATAGTGGAATGCAGCTCGTTCAAGAATCACAGGAGCACTGCCTCTGCGGAGCGGATTCGCTCAATTTCATTATGTCGTGCTCGCTGTTGTTGTGTTTGATGTGCACGAACTCGTTGCCATTCTAAGCCTATCTACTTCATTGTCACTCACTAAATAACGCAATTCTGACATAGCAATACGACTATTTTCTTGATCTGTCTCTCTCTGGTCATCAGTGCGGTTAGCACGTGAGGTAGCTCTTCGCACATTTGATTGACTGCGACGACCTAAGTCAGGTGTTCTTATCCTCGTCATCGTAACGTAATTAATCAAAGTGAGAAAATTTCTCGCTCACTTAACAGTAACTTAACAGTAAATTGTCACTATCACAAAATATCAACAAAAAAAGAGCACACTACTTGGAATGTCACTATCACAAAGGATCACAAAAGTAAAGAAAGTTCTCGCGCACATAGCGGTAATCGTCACTCATAAAGATAGAAGGATGCACTCATAGAATATCGTAACACAATCTCGTCAATCGTAATATTTTTTCCGTGTTCTGATTTGTTTATTTATTTTTTTGGAGTTTACCTTTAAGCCATAAATCTCCGTGTTCTGAAGTGCGACAGAATGATTGACATATTAGTTGGTTGTCAAATCTAATGTCAAATATTATGGTTGTGTTCAGAAACTTAATTTGTGACAAAACTTAAGATTTAAGAGTTACAACTGAAGTTAGCTAAAATTAAGTTTCGCGAAGCCAACCAAATTAATTGGAAATCAGTACTACTAATAGTTTATTACATTTTTTATCGCGTTCGCGATTCACTTTTGTTTATTTTCGGAACGCGACATTAGATCCTCCAAAGCGCACGCGAAGACTATTTTCATAGATATGATTGAATTTGAACTTTACGCAGCGGTAATAAATTGCAAATTGACTCTTTGACGTTAGGAACACACCTAAATTGCTTAGACAACAGTGATTGATTATAATTTAATATGAACTTTATTGAATAGCAATAAAGTTCAAATTGACTCTAGAAAACATTTGTATGGGAAATAGAAAAGGGCTGTTTTTAGGGTTTTCCTGGAAATTATTCAATTTTTTCTCGCCTTTTAAACCTTCCCTAGACCTCCACGAACATTTCAAGACTAAGATAAGATAAATCCGTTCAGCCGTTCTCGAGTTTTAGTGAGACTAACGAACAGCAATTCATTTTTATATATATAGATATTAAAAAGCATTGTGTTAAATCAACATTTTTTTATATACAGAGTTGATATGGAGTGTAGCAGAGAGCTTCAAATAATCGAGTTGGAGAAACAGTTGCAGCTTTGCCAAAAAGAAAAAAAACAATTGGAAGAAGATAACTGCAAGCTCCGCAAAATTGTTGCTCTTGAAAACATATTTATTAAAATCAATAGCAATAAGATACATGTGATAAGTGATTACTTAAAGTTTCACTTAACAAACTGTGATGATGTAAATTTACCTGAAAAAGTTAAACTTTTGTTCTTTAGATGTAGACTTTATTTTAGAATAAAGTCTTTAAATAATACTAATAACGAAAAAAAAAAACAAACGTAGGTACAAAAAAAAATAAAAACTATTACTTAAAAGAGAAATACCTAGTTTATCTTCTTATTTCAAAGTTTTACATATATAGAAATTGAAAACCAAACTCAATTCACCCACTAAATATTTATAAGAAAATGGGATTTCTATAGTTTCGATTTCCTCTTTTCCTTTCCTATATCCACATATCCACAAGTTTCCGGTGTGGCTACAATTCCAATATCTGTTGACTTGGTTACCTTGTTCAAGGGCATTCTTGGTTGTAAATTCTACAAAACAAACAAAATTGGTTTAAATAGAACTTCATTATTTAATTTAATTATTAATTATACCTTGAGAAGATCAAATTTATCAAATAACCACAAGATAATTTCAATTCAAGCAATTGGAATCCTGAGAATTTTTGTTCAATAATCGTTCGCACTTTTTCTTCATGAAATGTTTGGCCATCTAAAACTATAGATAATTAAACATTAATCAATTGTAACAATATGTTTAACCATATTATGAACCACCTACCGTAATAACTCTTCTTCAAGCAAAATATATACAATAGGCCAGGGATTAACTAAGCACTTAAGAATCACTAAGGACCTTTTTAACACTATCAATTTGAGGTGATGCTGGTCTTTGCAGAACATACAATAATATAAATGAAATAAATTATGAATGTTTCAATTCTCAATAACAAATAAATTATTGTTTAGTTTTTTTTTTCGATCTGCCGATTGAGAACCAACGAATATCAAAGAACATCATAAATAAGAAAATTCACTCGCAATGACGTCACGATTCAGTCGACCAGAACTGTCAAGCATACCTTGTATTCTTTATACCATGGTTTCTGTGTTTTCTATTTTTAACTTCCCATAGGAAGTTATTGTAATGGGTCCGATTTGTCGAATTGAAAATTTGACATTTCTCGACGTTTCAAGGTCCCTAGAGTCGAAATAAAAGATTTTTAGAAAGATGCCTGTGCGGCCCTGTGTACGTACGTCGTCCATAGCTCAAGAATTTTGAGAAAAATCAAGTTAACAGTTTCCTTACAAAATATAAAAACATTATCTACTAAAACTTAGTAAAAATTTACTTTCGACTCAAATATGTTTACAAAAATTAAAAATATTGGCTTCAAACTAATTTTATCTCACAGAAAATATTGTTTTCGATATTCAATAATTTTTTTATAAGAATCCAACAGTCCGTTTTTTTTCATAAAAAAAATCTGCAAGTACTCAACATGGGTAAAAAATGATGGTCGGTTCTCGATATCTCGTAAACGATAGAAGATATTGACTTCAAATTAATTTAATTCATCCAATTTGTATTTGTTTATATAAGAAATAAAAACTTTTAAGAAATGCTACTGAAATTGGTAAAAATTGATTTTCGACTCAAATATCTTTTCAAAACTTTGATATATTGGCCTTAAACTACTTTTATCTTTCAAAAAATATTGTTGTCAACATTCAGTAAAATTTAAAAAAAATCGAATTGACAGTTTTTTTATAAAAAATAAAAACCTTAAAACACATTACTAACATTACTAACAAATCACAACAACAAACACATAACAGGCCCCAACACAAATTATTTGAAGTCGATATCTCTTCTGGTTCTTGAGCTATGGACGACGAAAAAAACGTCGCGAACGTACGTAGACACGCACAGACATCTTCCCAAAAATCTTTTATTTCGACTCTAGAGACCTTAAAACGTCGAGAAATGTCAAAATTTTCAATTCGACAAATCGGACCCATTACAATAACTTGCTATGGGAAGTTAATAAGTCAAAAGGAAACACGTTTTTTTTATACAGTTCTGTCAAGGAAACAAACAAATCAGGGGCAATACAAATCTACAGGAAGACCCTTATTTGCACAGAAAACAGTACCTACATATTTTATTTTTTGCTGAACAAAATGTACTTGTCCATTTTTGAGGAAGTTATCTTTTAAATAATAAAAAAATAAGATCAGTTCTTTGCAAACTAGAAAAGAAAATATTATTTTAATTGTTGACTAATTATGTACAATGAGGTACATACATGTAGGATTTCCACAATTCAAATAAAACACTTTTCTTTTATATTTATCTATATATTGAATATTTATTTAATAAGAGTATCTATTGCGAGCGACCGGCCAACTCAAAGTGAGTTTAATGACTGACTAATTTCTAAAAAGAATATAAGAAGGGGTGCGCAATCTCTTTTGTGTGGTCGTTTATACTGTCTGTGTGTAAGGGTATGTGTACGTGTCTTTTGTTGGTCGTACGTTCTTGTCTTTGTGTCTTCGCGAATCCCACATTCGGCGATCCTGACGGATCATTCGCCTCGAATGACGGATCCCATTTTTTAAGGAACTCTGTGACCGTATTTGAATGGTTGGGTCCTTCATGGTTCCCTACCTTCTTAACCTCATATCTGCCATGATTCAAAACTTTTGTTATTTGATATGGACCCAAAAACTTAGATCGCAGCTTCATACTGGTGCCGAACTGGGTACGCTTAATGGCGACCAACTCTCCCACTTTGTACGTCTGTGCGACGACTCGCGTTCTGTCGAAGGATTTTCGGTTCTCTTGCTGGATTACCTCAATGTTCTTACGAGCCTCCTCCCGCACTGCTGTGCGCTCCACTTCCAACTCCTCCACAACTTCTTCGTCCAACATCTCTTTCAGATCGGGGTAATCCGGGACCCGCATCTCTAATCCAGTAAGTATCCTAAATGGGCTTACTTTAGTGCTCCTTGGTGGAGTGCTATTCAAAATCTGCTGGACTTTGTCGACGTGTTTATACCATTTCTGCGGATCATCCAAACAAGACTTCGCCAACATCGATGTTACTGTTTTATGGACTGTTTCCACTTGTCCATTTCCACGAGGGACCCCGGTAGCAATCAGTAAGTGCTGAATGACCTCATCACTGCAGTAGTCCTTAAAAGCATTAGAAGTGAATGCAGCTCCTCTATCCGAGACAATTCGTCTTGGATAACCGAATATCGTAGCCTGTTTTTTCAGCTTTTCAATCACTTCTTCAGTTCCGGTGCTTTTCGTGGGATGGAGCCACACGAATTTTGAAAAAGCATCAACGACGACTAGCAAATAATTGTATTGCTTCCTGGTACTTTCCATTGGACCCACATGGTCGACATGGAACGTTTCCAAAGGTGTGTCTCCTTTATCAATTGGTGAAAGTAGTCCTTCCTTTCGGCCGTGTTTTGCTTCAGTGATAATGCACTTTACGCAACTTCTGACAACACCAGCTACTTTTCTCGACAATTGCGGAATATAGAACGTCTTTTCTACTAGGTCTTTTGTCTTGCCGACACCAAAATGTCCTTGTTGATGTGCCATCGAAATGATTTCCTGCTCCATCTGTGTGGGCACCACTATTAACTCCTTTACAGGATCCTTGAATAAAACATCCGCTTTCATAAAATAGTCCTCATAACCTTCTGCCTTCAAGATTTTCCGAACTGCTTTTGTCCACTGGTCCTCCAGTTGGGCTTCCTTGATGCGAAGGTTTAGCGACTCTTGCAACATCAGGCAGTAAACCCTACTAAGCGCATCTACGCTTGTTTCGCTTATCTCAAATATGTCTTTACTGACATCGGCATTACTAATGCCTGCTAGGGTTTCTTTACCCCTCAGTTCCTCAGAACTCTTCTTTTTCTCAAATATGTCTTTATTGACATCTGCATTACTAATGCCTGCTAGGGTTTCTTTACCCCTCAGTTCCTCAGAACTCTTCTTTTTCTCAAATATGTCTATATTGACATCTGCATTACTAATGCCTGCTAGGGTTTCTTTACCCCTCAGTTCCTCAGAACTCTTCTTTTTCTTAAACGTGACACCCTCCTCTTGAATAACTAAGTTCACTTTATGCAAAACATCATTTCCAATGACTGCGGCATATCGGCCTCGCCAATGACATGAAAAGTCATCTCTAACTTACAGTCATCTACATCTACCATCATGGTAAAACTTCCTTTTGTGTCTACCTGAGTTTGTCCTATGCCAAAAAGTTTCATTTTCGCCGAATCAAGTTCTATGTAATCCATCATCAGCAATGAATCGTATCTGAGAAGACATAGGTCGCTACCTGTATCTAAAAGTGCTGATACGGTAAGACTTCCTAAATTTATTGGTTTAAAGACCCGATAGGAACCAGTTGTGAAGCAGATTCTTGCCTTTGAAACAGAAACGGTGTTTTCTTTGACAGTCGCGATCTGAATATTATTTTTTCTCTGTCTTAACGTTCGGTTGCGATCCTGACCTACATTCGACTGCTCTATGGCCTTGTTGTCCGCATTTAAAACACTTGAATGTGCCTGCTTGGCATTCCCTAGCTATATGCGACCCTTTGCCACATTTAAAACATTTCTTTTCGGCTTTAGCTTGGCTCCCAAAACTTGTTGAGGGTTGTGGATTTCCTCGAAAGTATGATGACTTTTGTGGAGGTCCACTCACCTTCTCATACAACCTGATTTGGTCTTTCAACTGCGTAACTGTTCTTGCCTGGTAAAAACATATTTTATTTTGCCTGGAGTCTGGAATGCCTTCAGCAAAATATTCGACTAAACTCTCCTCATCTAAAGCTATTGACTTAGCAATTTCCATGAGTGAGTATAAATACTCTTGCAAGGACTCCGTTGGTTTCTTACAACGCGTTTTTAACATTTTATGTACCTGGGCGGATGACATCTTCTTTGAGAACTCGTTTCGCAAATCATTTTTCAACGCTACCCAATTGTTTACCCCAGACAGACTCCTTACAAACTGACTAGCTACACCTTTGATTAATTGCTTGGCATAAATAAATCTTTGCACCTCGTTCCACCTGACAATGATCGTATTCTCTTCGAAATCCAGGATCCACTGATTGATGTCAGGGTAACCTGAACCATCGAAGACTAAGAGTGATCCCTCTATATCCCGCAGAGTAAATGATCCTACCACCGAATGCCTAACGCCTGCTTCTGCATCAGCAAAATGTTCGCTAGCGTTGTCTTCATTAGGTGCGTCTGTTCGTGATAGCTCATAATATTCTAGCAGTCTGTCCTGTAAAATTGTTTTAAGTCCTGTCGTAGGTAAATTTAATTGTCCTAGCTTTTCTTTCAACAGTTCCACTGTCATACCTAAGATTGCGCCTCTCTCCATATTTACATTTATTTAATTTTACCCCTCACAATAAAAAGTTTTAAAGAACAATGTTACAGAACAAAATATAAATAAATGGCACGGCACGGTCGTCGCTTACCCCTTTTCCCTTTGACTGCACTCAGCTCTTCTTATTTATCGCTTCTTCTTCGCCTTGACACGGCTCTTCTCCTTTTGCCTTGACGCGGCTCTTCTCTTTATGTACTCAAATTCAACACACTCTGCTTGTGTGGTTCTCGTTGGAGCAAGCAACCACGGTGGTCTTCGTGTGTATTCGCACGATTGTTTTTGTGTTTCTCTTCGCACCAGACGCAGTTGACGATACACACTAGCACCGCTTAAGGTTGAAGCCCTTTTTTATTGTTTTTGCACCCAGTAACACACAAATTTTGTTGGTGACGAACACAATGCACATAGGTACATCTATCGTTCGAGTTATGTACCAGCACAATTCAAGTTCAACGGTGCAGCTGCCGAAAAATTAGCCTCGCTTCTTCTTTTTTTTTTTTTATTTGTGCAATGTGCAATGCGCACACGACGATGGGGAGAGTACGATAACTTAGGCGACAAAGTTTAATGACGGATTTGTATGGAACAGTTAAAAACAAGCATTTTTTACTATGGGAGGGGGGGTCTATCTCCCCCCGTTTAGGCAGGAGGGGCAATTTAAAAAAATTATTACTTAAAATGGAAAAAAATTCTTAAAAAATAACGGTGATACTTACAATTAAGTTGTATACATTTTTTTAAAGCCAACATTCTGTTCTATTAGCCAGTTTTTAAATCAAGTCAAAACTATGCATAGTTTTTGAAAAAACTTGTTTTAAAGTCAAAATTTGTGCAAAAAAAAGTTAAAAAAAAGGTTTAAAGTGTAATTTTTCAAAACTTGCAGATTATCTACTATTTTTTTTTAGAATTCATTGCTCTTATTTGTTTTTGATCAAAAACTGAAAACTAGATGACTTGATGTCTTCTAGTTCTTGAGAAAATTGAAAATTACCAAAACAAAATATTTTAATTAAATTACTTTTTCCTTGCTTAAGTATTAACGTAGTCTTATTTTGATAGTAATAATCGAATATGGATTAAGATATACCTAGGGTAAATTAATTTTTCTTAAATCCAGCTTATTTAAATGCAAAAGAAACTTTGCATGCACCCCATCTTGCACCCTCCCCACCTTGCACACACTCCAACTTGCACCCACCCCAAATCCTATAGTGTGCCCAAGCAGGGGGGTTGCAGATTGCCACTGTTGCATACACCTAAACTCGCGCACACCTTACTGTTGCATACACCCAAACACGCATTACGCATACGCAAATACCATTATTACTATCAAAATAAGACCACTCAAGCAAAAAAAAAAGAATTAAATTAAAATAGTAGTTGTGGTTATTTTCAATTTTCTCAAAAACTAAAAAACATAAAATCATCTAGTTTTCAGTTTTTGATCAAAAACAAATAAGAGCAATAAATTCTGAAATAAAAACAATGGTAGATAATCTTGAAGTATTGAAAAAGTTACACTTTAAACCTTTTTTTAACTTTTTTACTCAAAATTTGAGTTTAAAATTAAATTTTTCAAAAACTACGCATAGTTTTGACTTGATTTAAAAACTGGCTAATAGAGCAGAATGTTGGCTTTAAAAAAATGTATACAACTTAATTGTAAGTATCACCGTTATTTTTTAAGAATTTTTTTCCATTTTAAGTAATAATTTGTTTAAATTGCCCCTCCTGCCTAAACGGGGGGATATAGACCCCCCCTCCCATAGTAAAAAATGCTTATTTTTAACTGTTCTAAAAAATTCCGTTATAATATCTTGTCGCCTAAGTTATCGTACTCTTGCCTTATTTTGCATTTTTTAAGATGTTTGTTTTTTAATCATCGATATGGACTTTTTATATGGATTTTAAAATCTAGCATTTTGTTTTTTGAGCTCCCATACGATCTAGCATTATAAAATTTGAAATCTAGCATTATGAAATTTGAGATTATGGCAACACTGCTTACAATGACGTCGATAAAAAGAGCACACAAATGTGGGTAGGTTAAGTCAGTTGCACTGCACTGAACATGAGCAGATGAATAAAAAAATGTGTCCATGGATATTTACACACGCATACCTATGGATGTATGAGAACATTAAAAACACAAATTTGTTTTTTTTTTACCGCAAACTATATTTTTCGGTTGCAAAAAAACGTTTCTAGGTATGAATAAAAGAAAGAAAAGAAGAAAATAGACACAAATTTCGTTCTGTTTTCAACTAAAAAATTGAAATGGTTTTGTATTTTGTTTGTTTTCACGTGCGGCTTGGCCTTTACTACGTAATATTTTACTTAAGTTTTTTTTTTTCTAAAGTGTTAATTTCGGTAAGGAAGTGTTTTTTGATTATAAACTAAAATTAATATTATTGTAGAAAATATGCTCAGTCCCATTGAGAAATTTTTTCATATGCTAATAGTAATATTCAAAAAATGTTCGTGGTTACAATTTGCGAAGCAACGCGAGCACGGGTCGGCTAGTATATCATAAATCGCATAAGCAATATTTTTATTTTCTAAACTATGCTTTGCTTGTATAATTCATAATAATATAATTTTATATTATAAAAAATCTTACTTCAACTTTTCTTTTTCTCTTAGTACAATGTTTTGTAGTTTTCATTCATTCATTGTATTGCTATAAAAATATTTGCATTTTCCGCACCACCTTAGAATAAAAAATATTTGTTTATATACATAAATACATATAATTTCGTTCAGGTATTAGAACGAGTATGTATGTATGTATGTATAAAAAATATTTTATTTGTTCAGGAGGTATGCATTCGGCGCGTTAACCGATTTTTTGATTTGGGTGTTCGGTTTCCCCTGTAGGCCTATTGCACCCATCCTGGAATAAAAAAATAATTAAAATTTGTTTCAATGGAATTAAAAACAATCCCTTCCTATGGAATTAAAAACAATCTCTTCCTATAGAATTATTTCTATACCTATTCTGATCTTTGACACAAACAAAAAATGCTAACTCTAACACCTGATAAAAGTAAACTACTACTACTATTGTGTGTCTATAGGTGTGTAACACACAATACCTTATTCCTAAAATTTGGCTTGCTTAAATCCCTATTCCAAAATTTGAGCTCAAAAAGAATTCTAACCCTAACATAAAATTTGAAATAAAAGTTTTGCGGTAAATTGCTACAGCAAACAAAACTATATTTTGGATTTAAACCATCAAGAAGTTTTTGTAGAACTTCGTTCTCGTGTGCAATTGTGCCAAATATATTGCAAAACTGATCTTCTAGATCGCGAACGTATTGAACGAAGTTTGATGGTGAAGCCAAAAGGTTGCAGTTATCGAACTGCTTGAAGCTAGTAAAAACTAAGTTCACTGCGGAATGCGAATTATTAAAAATTGGCAGTGGGATTTCGCAAGTGTGCTTTTCATAACATTTGCGATACAGCCAACCAAAAACATACTCAAAACTATTTTCTTTTAAAAAATCTTCCGCACTTATACCCTCAGTCGAATTGACTGCAAAAGATGTATCAGCATCTTTTAAGTAAGAGATGCAAGCCTGCTTATTAGAATTTTGGTTGAATAAACCGTCCAACTGAACAAAATCTAAGTCCTCGCAATTTCCATATCTAACTACTTTTAAATATTTTAATCCCCATAACTGTTGAAATATAGTAATAAAACTAAAAGCTGTTATTCTCCTATTGTTTCCCCCTGAGCTCCTAACATTGCCAAAAAAGTGCTCTAAGCAGTCCTGATTTAAATGTCTAGTATGTACATATTTAAAATTGCGAGTTTTTAGCTGCTCCCACATAGAAATGAGGGATGCGATGTTGAGCAGCCATCCCTTAACAAACGAAAATTTGCTTGTAAGGTTTTTGCCATCAGAACCTATAACTTTTATTGATTTCAATAATTTCTTGGCGTCCTGCAGAAATCTAAATTGGTCTTCTTCACAACAAAATTTTGATTGATGCTTGTTTCCGTAAGAACGAGTGGAAGAATTGAAAATATCAAATAAGTCATTGAAGAAAAAAACCAATTCTGCAGTCCCTTTCATACTATCAGAGCCTGTTCCTGAACTATATAAAGCACTAAGTGCTGAACCTAAAGAATGGCTAAAAATCTGGGTAGCAAATCGAACTTTCATTCGCTGAAAGGTGTACGGATTTACATGTTCACTAGTTAGCTTGGGTGCACATCGCGGAATTATCTTGGAATCGATGTTATAGAATTTAACAATATCATTCCAAGAGGCTGTTGATGATGTGCCTGAAGCGTAGAACGATATATCATTTTTTAAAAGGCAATTTCTTGCACTTTTAACTAAATGTGGGACATCGTAGAAGCAGAACATTTTTTGATTCTCTTTCCCTTCTTGTTCGACTTCAAAATACGGCTTGTTTTAAGTAACACCAAGCTCGCGGTGAAGTCCACGAAAATTTGCTCCTTGGTCAGAAACCAGATGAATTGGTACAAAGCCAATCTTCTGAAGGGCGTCTATAGATTTTAACAACAGCATTTTAAGCATTACTGACGGGCAAGTGGATCTTACAAAATAATATGCAATCGGGTGCGTCCACCTTTTTGCAATACCCTGGGCCATAATAACTAAGACGTTGTTAGCAGGCCAATTGGTTCTGTGTAGTTCAGATCCATAATCCTCAAATCCTATAATCTTATCGCGTGTTGCGGTAAAATTTACCACAACAAGTTTCACTCTCCTATTGTATATCCTTTTCCCTTTTTAACCTTCCGTTCTTCGTTGTGGCTCCAAAATATTCTAAGAGTTCAGTTGAATCCTGTCTTCCATCAGTCAGTGTCCTGCTCTTATTATATACTGGAAAAGCAACCAAAAACAGGTGTGGACAACATGGTACATTTGTGTGACGGGTGGTCCACCAAATGACTCTTGGTACGACAGATGGTCTGCACGAATACCAATCATGGTGACAGACAGGTGGTCTGGTCACCAAAACAAACAAAAAAAAGGACGAGCGACACTTGGTCCTCGATTGCTGATGTTACTCAGATGAGAATGGCTGCATGCCCAACATAAATCAATTTCATTATGTAAAAGATGGAACGTTAACACGAGTCCCTAATCCCCTAGTCTGCGCGAAAGTCCAACGACGAATAGAGTAGAATCGCGAAATCAAAAACCACTGCCAACTTCACCCTCCGACAGTTAAAACAAAGAAAATAAAGCTTTCACCAATTTTTACAGAATTGTAATTTTGTACACGGGGAAAAATGAACGCGTTAAACACTTGAGTTTCACGCAACTTATCAAAGTTTCTCCAAAATTATGGGGGTGTGAATAGGGTGGCTGAATGCACCCATTGAATTCCCGCTCACTGGAAGAAGTACCAGAGGTCGGCGAATCCAATGACGGTGGTAGTGCATAAAGCTGGGGTGAAACGTGCGAGTAGGAAAAGTAGTGGTGTCTCAACTGCGTTCGCTCACTCTTGCAAATATGCTAGGTGTAGCTGAATTAAAACGCGAACGAGACCCACACTTTCTGATTGGCCGAAAGCATGTGGGAATGGAAAACAAAGAAGAGGTCATCAAGGCAAGGTGAAAGCCTGGAAGATCACTTCTTTGCGATATAGAAACTGAGCCGGAGGTTCAAAAAAAAAAAGTGAAAACAAAAATTGAGAAAGGAAATTTTGAAAAGTTGGAAAGAAATTGGAGTGTTTTAAATAATAACGTAGTAGAAAAGGTGAAGATTTTTTTGGAGAAGAAAATAAAGTGAAAATTGGAGGAAGGAAGAAAAAAAAAAAAGGATTGCAAAACAACTAGGAGAGGGAAGTTGGCAGGACATCAGGAAAAGCTAAGTATTTTATTTGGCATTTGAAGAGTAGATTTTTTTATTTGTGCGTGATAATTAATATTGAGAATTGTGTAAGAATCGTTGGACTTTCGTTTCGAAAAAGAAAAAAAAGGTAATTCCGAAAAAGCGGAACTGGCGACCCGTATTTAAAAATTGTCTTTGTCCAGTCGGGACAAAAGGTTAACGGTCCATCTTCGGTGTTATACACCATTTCTTTGTCTTTCAAAATTCTTAAAAGATCTTGGGTTTTAATCCTACTTGTAAGGTTTCCCAAGCAAAATTTAAAATAATTAAAAATACTTATACCTGTTTAAAACATCTTCTTTTTTTATTTTGTTCATAAATTGTTTTGTTCGGTTGTGCTCCAAAAGGTTTGTGATTTCCTTTCACAAAAAAAATTACTGGTGCCCATTTTGATTCTTTTATTTTTTTTCCATATATTTCAAGAACACCCTATATTCATCGTCTTCAATCAAATTAAATTGATAAGATTAAATCGTTTCGATTAATAAAAATTACCTTGTACCCAATTAATCAAACCCACCCCAAAACTGAGCTATCGGGCGACAGCACTGCTTTTGCTGTCTGTGCGGAAATTAACGAACAAACCTATTGGCGTCTGACAGTTGTTTATTATTTCAATTAATCACAAATAGGTACTACTCGTGCGCGCCGGCTACCTATTTTACGAAATTATAATTCGATTGCGATTTTGATAATTATTGAGTTTTGTTTTATTATTGAGTTTGCGGACAATCACTCCGCCATCGTATTATTCGTACATTCATCATAAATTCGGTTCGTTAATTTTTGTAACAATTGGCGTCCAAACGTGGGGCTTGTCTTTGTCATTTTTGTGGATAGAAAAGTGTTTGAATTGCACTTCATAGTTTGTGTTTGTTAATCCCTAGGGAAGTGTTCATTTTTATAATAATTATATAAGACTTTTTACTTGGTGTTTTGTTTTTCTTTGCTTTAGGTATCTACATTGTGTGAATAGTGTTCGTGTTGGAAAGGAATTCCAAGAATATCAAAAGTTGCTAGAGTGGAGTAAATAGCCTGGGCCAGAGGATTTGTTTACGTTCTGTTCACGAAGACAAAACAAGGAAATTGAGGATTCTATGGAATAAGGTTTTATTCATATTTTCATTTTTATTTTTCATTTTCATTTTATGGTAGTTATTGTACTGATTGCTATTTATTCCTTTAAATATTTTCATTTCGTTATACATATATATATTTGTTTTTTAATTTATTTGGGGCATCCATTTTGTTTTGATAGAATATAATTTTGACATGTGTGGGCAATTAATTTTCAGTGTAGTGAATTATCGATCGGAGTTGCCGTATCGATATAGTACCTTTTTCTGGGTTGCAACTTTGAAAATATTTTAAGTACTTTTTTGTAAATTTTATTTTCGATTTGTTTTTTGTTTAAATTAATTTAGTTTGGAATTGGATATCAATAATCGGACCGATTCTAACTTTAATTTTTTTTTTCTCTTGGGACAGTACATTTCAGTGGTAAATTTAGTAACGATTTTTTTTTTCTTCTTTTAAGTTTAAAAGTCTTGGATTAATTAGGTTTTACTTTGGAGGAATTATTTTAGGGTTGTTTAATTGATTTTATTTAACTTTTTAGTTTTTTTTTTTAACTTAAAATGGAGAGTAGTCAGGTAAATAGATTATCGCAAGACGAGATAATCTACGAAATACAATGTCGTGGATTGACAGTAGGGACGGTAGAAGGGATGCGCAAGACGCTCAGAGCAGCGTTGAAATTAGAACGTAGGAATTCGTTTACACTTCCCGGTTATCCTTTCAAATTCGAAGAGGATTCCCAGGCTGTGGAAAAGAAGCTAGGAGAAATAGGGAAACTTTTGGAAAATCCTTCTAAAGAATATTTAAAGATTCTAACAAAGATAGAATGGGGTTTACGCAGGATTGATAGGGCCTTACCAGAAAACGAAACACAGGAGAAGAGTAGGGCAGCATTGAAAAATAGTTTGATAATGGCTATGGCAAAATTGGAAGGGGATGAAGAGACCGATAAAGATGAGGAGAAAATCAATGAAGGAAAATGTGTAAAGGATGCGATGAAGACCAATACAACGATGGGATTAGGAAATGTCATTAGTAGCGAAGGGAATAAGAGCAACAGTATTAGTCAGGATAATCCGATTTTAGAACAGGTCATAGAGAGTAGGGACAAATTTCAGAATATTTCCAAGTGGGATGTGAAGTTCACTGGAGAGCGCTGTGGTGCCTCAGTGAACTCGTTTTTAGAAAGAGTTCAGGAAATGCGTTCAGCTAGGGGGGTTTCAGAAACCCAACTTTTTAAGGCAGCAGTTGAGCTTTTTGTGGGTAAAGCTCTTATTTGGTATAGGGCTATTAGGTTGTCGGTTAATTCGTGGCCAGAATTAGTCAGGGAGTTGAAGCTGGAATTCTTGCCACCGAATTACGATGATTCACTCTTAGATGAGATTAGGCGTCGCACACAAGGCAAAGATGAATCCATCGGAGTCTATGTGGCGACAATGCAAAATCTGTTTGGTATGCTAACTGAACCAATATCGGAAAGTAGGAAGTTGTCAATGATCCAAAGGAACTTGACACCTTTCTACCAAACTCAGCTTGGTTTGGCTAAACCAAGTTGTGTGTCCGACTTGGTTGCATTAGGTAGAAACCTAGAGGCGGTTAGGGTAAACGTGGAATCGTATCTTCCACCACCTAGTGTTAGGGATAATAAGAATCTGCTAGAACCGGATCTAGCGTATGTAGGTATAGAAACTCCAATGGTTTCGGTTGTTGTGGGGAATGACCAAACCAAAAATCAGGCCAGTTCTTCAAGTCAAAACTCGTTGATGAGATGTTACAATTGCAATGGATCAGGCCATTTTGTAAATAGGTGTTCCGCTCCTAGGCGTTGTTTTGGTTGTGGGCAATTAGGGGTGAAGAGACAGAATTGTCGTCGCTGCTCGGGAAACGGGCAACGGGCTCTTGCGCCAGCAGGGCGGGAAGTCCGCAGGAATTGAATAGGTTGCCTGCTGGGAACCAGCCGGCAGATCAAATTTATTTAGGCTTTACTTTGGAGGCAAACGGGAGTGATAGGAGACCATTTTTGAGTGTTAGAATTTATGGTACTAGATTTTTAGGTTTATTAGATTCAGGAGCTTCTAGAACCATAATAGGTAGGGATTCTTGGGAAATATTACAGAATTTAGGTCTTTCAGTAAAGACAGATAGGGTCCGCAGCGTACGTTTAGCTGACGGAAAAGGTGTTGAGGTTTTAGGGACAATTTCTCTTCCAATCGTAGTAGAAGACAAGGCAGTATTTATGGACTGTCTCGTAATACCAACTCTACCACTCACGTTGATTTTGGGTGCCGATTTTTGGGCCTTGTCGGGAATCGTCCCGGATTTAAGATCGCGTGAATGGAATTTTTCGGAACAGCCGGTTTCGATTTGTTCTATTACAGAACGTTCTGAATTGAGTGATAGGGAAATTAAATTGTTAGACGATCTTATTGAAGAATCATTTAGGAAAATGCCAGAAGGCTTAGGGTGTACAACAATGGTTGAACACAAAATTAGGACGTCGGCGGAACCGATTAAACAACGGTATTATCCGGTTTCTCCGGCAATGCAGGGACACATAGATAGGGAATTAAACGAGATGTTAGAAGCAGGAGTTATTGAGAGATCGACAAGTGCGTGGTCATCTCCAATACTTTTAGTTAAAAAGAAAGACGGCTCCTATAGGTTCTGTGTGGACTATAGGAAGCTGAATAAAAATACAGATAGGGATGCTTATCCACTTCCATACATTAATTAAATTTTAGATAGGCTTCGAGGGGCTAAGTTCTTGTCTTCGCTAGACATTAAATCAGCATATTGGCAGATTCCTATGGAAGAGGAATCAAAGCCATATACTGCCTTCACGGTACCTGGTAGGGGTCTTTTTCAGTTTAGGAGAATGCCTTTCGGTCTTCACAATTCGCCTGCGACTTGGCAGAGGTTTATCGACACAGTTTTGGGTGCCGACCTCGAACCATACGTTTTCGTCTATTTAGACGACATCATCATCATTGCAGATAATTTCGAAAAACATCTTGAAATTCTGAATGAGGTGATGAAAAGGTTAAGTGAAGCCGGATTAAAGGTCAGTAGGGAAAAACGCAATTTTTGCATGCCATCTTTAAAATTTTTAGGGTATATAGTGGATCGAAATGGTTTACACGTAGATCCAGAGAAAGTGGAAAGCATGGTTAGGATTCCAGCACCGAGGAATGTTAAAGAGGTTAGGAGTTTTATAGGGACAGTTTCATGGTACCGTCGTTTTGTACCAAATTTCGCCGAATTACTCCGGCCTTTAGCAGACTTATTAAAGAAAAATAAAAAGTTTATTTGGAGTCAGGAATGTGAGGATAGTTTCAGGAAGGCAAAAGAGTGTTTGGTGACAGCACCTATACTCACTTGCCCAGATTTTAAACGACCTTTTGTCGTTCAAACAGACGCGTCAGATTTTGGTATCGGTGCAGTTCTTTCACAGAACTTCGATGAGGGAGAAAAGGTTGTCTGTTACCTTAGTAGGTCTTTAAATAGGAACGCGAAAAACTATAGTACAACGGAGAAAGAATGCTTGGCTGTACTTTGGGCTGTTGAGAAGTTGCGACCGTACATTGAAGGAGTTCGATTTACGGTTGTGACAGATCATTACTCCTTGGTATGGTTAAGCAATCTTAAAGATCCGCAGGGTAGGTTGGCCCGATGGGCAATTAGGCTTCAACAATTCGACTTTGAAATCATTCACCGTAAGGGCAAGGAGCATGTAGTTCCGGATATGCTCTCTCGAGGAGTGCCACAGTTGGGTGGTATCTCAGATGAGGATTCAGACCCTTGGGTGAAGAAAATGATTTCAGCAGTAAATACAAATCCCCTTAGATACCCAGCCTGGCGAGTTGAACAAGGTCAGTTGTTCAAACTCGTGAAGGCAAATCATGTAGTAGTACACGAAAACAATCAAGAATGGAAGAGAGTGATAGTGAAAAATGATAGGTTAGCTATTTTACAGGAAAACCATGATAGTCCATTAGCAGGACACATGGGCGTTAGGAAAACTTTTGCCAGAATTGGGGCGAAGTTTTATTGGCCAAAGATGAGGGCCGATATAACTAAATATGTTAGGAGTTGCAAAGTTTGCCAACAAGTAAAGCCGGTGAATGAGAAACCAGCTGGATTAATGACGGAGAGGATAGGTATCAAGGCACCGTGGGAAATGATTTGTGTTGATTTGGTAGGGCCGCTTCCTAAATCGAGTAGGGGTTTTATCTATATTCTGACGGTGGTAGATTACTTCACTAAATTTCCACTTTTGTTCGCTTTGAGGTCGGCCACTGCAAAGGCCATAGTTAGGGAATTGGAAGACAACGTATTTCTTTTATTTGGCATCCCTAAGGTGATCGTGAGTGACAACGGTCCTCAGTTCCGATCAAAGGAACTGAAAACGCTTTGCCAGGCGTACGCGTCACAGTTAAAATTTACAGCCCATTACCACCCGCAGGCGAATCCTGCGGAGAGGATCAATCAGATCCTAAAGACGACGTTAAGGGCATACGTCGCAGAAAACCACAGAGTGTGGGATTTACAGCTCAGCAAGGTGGCGTGTGCTATTCGCACGTCACAACATGAGGTTTTAGGTGTTTCACCTTATTACGCGAATTTTGGGAGGGATATGGTGACTTCAGGTCGAGAAGTACCATTAGTCGGGGATGGTTCGGGGAATGTCCAGGATCTGGGTGAGATCGCTGAACGTTTCAAAGAACTTAGGTTAGATATTGGTAAAAAACTCGAAGTAGCATCTAAGAGAGCTGCTCAAGCCTACAATCTTCGACGGCGTGATGTTAAATATCACCCCGGCGACCTTGTATGGCGTAGAAACTTTACGTTGTCGGATGCCGCGAATTACTATGCTGCCAAATTAGCACCGAAGTTTGTCGGTCCGTTTGAAATTAAAAACCGTGTGTCACCTTGGACGTACGTGTTAAAAGATATTAATGGTAAAGAACGCGGAACATGGCACGTTAAAGATTTGAAACCGTATACCGATGCATCCGAAGAAAGTAGTTTAAAGTAGTTTCTTTTTTTTGTTTTCATTTTTGAATTAGATCTAATATAACGTTTTTGCCTTTTGATTTTTTTGATGGAAAATCCTTAATCTTGTTTTCCATTACCTTGGCATCTTTTAGAAAATGTGTTACAGAATTGTAAGCACATTTCCTAGGAGGTAAGGGTGGGATTTGTTGCGGTAAAATTTACCACAACAAGTTTCACTCGCCTATTGTATATCCTTTTCCCTTTTTAACCTTCCGTTCTTCGTTGTGGCTCCAAAATATTCTAAGAGTTCAGTTGAATCCTGTCTTCCATCAGTCAGTGTCCTGCTCTTATTATATACTGGAAAAGCAACCAAAAACAGGTGTGGACAACATGGTACATTTGTGTGACGGGCGGTCCACAAAATGACCAATGAATGACCAATCATGGTGACAGACAGGTGGTCTGGTCACCAAAACAAACAAAAAAAAGGACGAGCGACACTTGGTCCTCGATTGCTGATGTTACTCAGATGAGAATGGCTGCATGCCCAACATAAATCAATTTCATTATGTAAAAGATGGAACGTTAACACGAGTCCCTAATCCCCTAGTCTGCGCGAAAGTCCAACGACGAATAGAGTAGAATCGCGAAATCAAAAACCACTGCCAACTTCACCCTCCGACAGTTAAAACAAAGAAAATAAAGCTTTCACCAATTTTTACAGAATTGTAATTTTGTACGCGGGGAAAAATGAACGCGTTAAACACTTGAGTTTCACGCAACTTATCAAAGTTTCTCCAAAATTATGGGGGTGTGAATAGGGTGGCTGAATGCACCCATTGAATTCCCGCTCACTGGAAGAAGTACCAGAGGTCGGCGAATCCAATGACGGTGGTAGTGCATAAAGCTGGGGTGAAACGTGCGAGTAGGAAAAGTAGTGGTGTCTCAACTGCGTTCGCTCACTCTTGCAAATATGCTAGGTGTAGCTGAATTAAAACGCGAACGAGACCCACACTTTCTGATTGGCCGAAAGCATGTGGGAATGGAAAACAAAGAAGAGGTCATCAAGGCAAGGTGAAAGCCTGGAAGATCACTTCTTTGCGATATAGAAACTGAGCCGGAGGTTCAAAAAAAAAAAGTGAAAACAAAAATTGAGAAAGGAAATTTTGAAAAGTTGGAAAGAAATTGGAGTGTTTTAAATAATAACGTAGTAGAAAAGGTGAAGATTTTTTTGGAGAAGAAAATAAAGTGAAAATTGGAGGAAGGAAGAAGAAAAAAAAAAAGGATTGCAAAACAACTAGGAGAGGGAAGTTGGCAGGACATCAGGAAAAGCTAAGTATTTTATTTGGCATTTGAAGAGTAGATTTTTTTATTTGTGCGTGATAATTAATATTGAGAATTGTGTAAGAATCGTTGGACTTTCGTTTCGAAAAAGAAAAAAAAGGTAATTCCAAAAAAGCGGAACTGGCGACCCGTATTTAAAAATTGTCTTTGTCCAGTCGGGACAAAAGGTTAACGGTCCATCTTCGGTGTTATACACCATTTCTTTGTCTTTCAAAATTCTTAAAAGATCTTGGGTTTTAATCCTACTTGTAAGGTTTCCCAAGCAAAATTTAAAATAATTAAAAATACTTATACCTGTTTAAAACATCTTCTTTTTTTTATTTTGTTCATAAATTGTTTTGTTCGGTTGTGCTCCAAAAGGTTTGTGATTTCCTTTCACAAAAAAAATTACTGGCGCCCATTTTGATTCTTTTATTTTTTTTTCCATATATTTCAAGAACACCCTATATTCATCGTCTTCAATCAAATTAAATTGATAAGATTAAATCGTTTCGATTAATAAAAATTACCTTGTACCCAATTAATCAAACCCACCCCAAAACTGAGCTATCGGGCGACAGCACTGCTTTTGCTGTCTGTGCGGAAATTAACGAACAAACCTATTGGCGTCTGACAGTTGTTTATTATTTCAATTAATCACAAATAGGTACTACTCGTGCGCGCCGGCTACCTATTTTACGAAATTATAATTCGATTGCGATTTTGATAATTATTGAGTTTTGTTTTATTATTGAGTTTGCGGACAATCACTCCGCCATCGTATTATTCATTCAGTGCATGCATCACTTACCCTCGAAATGAATATGCTTTCTTCGGTTTGCATATATTCTTCTTGTTATTCTTCTACTGTTTCTTCTTCTACTTTTTCTTCTTCTAATTCTTCTTTTCTTACTTCTTCTTCTTCTTCTACTTCTTCTTCTTCTACTTCTTCTTCCACTAATACATTTTCTTCAATACCTATTTCTTCATCTTCTTGGGATATAATATCTGCACCTACTTCTTCTAATCCAACCGTTTTTAAAATTATAACTATGCTTTCAATTTTTACATACCTGGTGTTTGAATTTCAAGTTCCATTTCGGTATCTTCTTGAAAATACATAATGTCCGGAAATACACTCCGAGTCAGCCGATTTTTTTCCAGTTCGAAAACATCACATCCGAAAAGTGATGATCGCAAACTTTATGCTCTTTTAGCAATTTAGAGACACCCAGACATTGCCGCCATATTTCCCTTCTATTTATAAAAAAATTGAAACAAATTATGAAATAAAAAAAAAAAAATATGAAAAAATGATTAAACATTTTTGATAGGAAAATGCACACATTGGAACGCACTTGGACGTGTTCTTATAAGTTTTTTTGATTTTAACAAAAAAGTGTGAATGCAACTTTCTTACTCACACTCCAAGGATTCCAGGAAGGTATAAACCATTCCTGTAGGTTCATTATTGTACCAAGGACACGACCGAATGAATTCAATTGTTTGCATTTTTAAACATTTTTGATAGGAAATGCACACATTAGAACGCACTTGGACGTGTTCTTATAAGTTTTTTGATTCTAACAAAAAAGTGTGAATGCAACTTTCTTACTCACACTCCAAGGATTCCAGGAAGGTATAAACCATTCCTGTAGGTTCATTATTGTACCAAGGACACGACCGAATGAATTCAATTGTTTGCATTTTTAAACATTTTTGATAGGAAATGCACACATTAGAACGCACTTGGACGTGTTCTTATAAGTTTTTTTGATTTTAACAAAAAAGTGTGAATGCAACTTTCTTACTCGCACTCCAAGGATTCCAGGAAGGTATAAACCATTCCTGTAGGTTCATTATTGTACCAAGGACACGACCGAATGAATTCAATTGTTTGCATTTTTAAACATTTTTGATAGGAAATGCACACATTAGAACGCACTTGGACGTGTTCTTATAAGTTTTTTTGATTTTAACAAAAAAGTGTGAATGCAACTTTCTTACTCACACTCCAAGGATTCCAGGAAGGTATAAACCATTCCTGTAGGTTCATTATTGTACCAAGGACACGACCGAATGAATTCAATTGTTTGCATTTTTAAACATTTTTGATAGGAAATGCACACATTAGAACGCACTTGGACGTTCTTATAAGAACACGTCCAAGTGCGTTCTAATGTGTGCATTTCCTATCAAAAATGTTTAAAAATGCAAACAATTGAATTCATTCGGTCGTGTCCTTGGTACAATAATGAACCTACAGGAATGGTTTATACCTTCCTGGAATCCTTGGAGTGTGAGTAAGAAAGTTGCATTCACACTTTTTTTGTTAAAATCAAAAAAACTTATAAGAACGTCCAAGTGCGTTCTAATGTGTGCATTTCCTATCAAAAATGTTTAAAAATGCAAACAATTGAATTCATTCGGTCGTGTCCTTGGTACAATAATGAACCTACAGGAATGGTTTATACCTTCCTGGAGGTTCATTATTGTACCAAGGACACGACCGAATGAATTCAATTGTTTGCATTTTTAAACATTTTTGATAGGAAATGCACACATTAGAACGCACTTGGACGTGTTCTTATAAGAACGTCCAAGTGCGTTCTAATGTGTGCATTTCCTATCAAAAATGTTTAAAAATGCAAACAATTGAATTCATTCGGTCGTGTCCTTGGTACAATAATGAACCTACAGGAATGGTTTACACCTTCCTGGAATCCTTGGAGTGTGAGTAAGAAAGTTGCATTCACACTTTTTTGTTAAAATCAAAAAAACTTATAAGAACACGTCCAAGTGCGTTCTAATGTGTGCATTTCCTATCAAAAATGTTTAAAAATGCAAACAATTGAATTCATTCGGTCGTGTCCTTGGTACAATAATGAACCTACAGGAATGGGTTATACCTTCCTGGAATCCTTGGAGTGTGAGTAAGAAAGTTGCATTCACACTTTTTTGTTAAAATCAAAAAAACTTATAAGAACACGTCCAAGTGAGTTCCAATGTGGTGCGGAAATTGGTTAAAATGAGGATACCATATTGTGTCTACTTACTTTTCAATTGGAGCGCGGAACGTGTGGCTGAATGTTGAACAGCCCATTACACAGCGCACAGAGCTTTTTTTTTATCCATAGTTGTTATCTGAAATATAATTTATCTGCAAAATAAAAAAACACAAATCAAAACACAAAAGGCGCAAACACTCCTTTAGCCGATTTTGAATGAAATGTAATATTATTATTGCTTTGGGCAATAATCAAAAAAGAAATTTAATGAAAATGTTAATAATTAGTATAAGTTATGTTTTTAAAAAAACAATTTTAAGATATGGTAAGTGATGTTATAATTTTTTAAATAAACAAATGCAAAAACCAAACTTGCTATTCGAAAGATTTAAAAAATCAGAATTTTTGTTGACGTTTTCAAACTCACCTCGACGAAATAAACAGTTATTTTATGTGTGATGTTGAGGTGTTGTCACACTTTTATAATTTTTTTTGTTTGAAAAACTTAACTTATAGTGAAATTGTTAAAACTTGGTCACTGTTTTGTAATTATCAAAATACTTTTAGGAAAAAGTAATCGTTTTTAAATTCGAGAAAAAAAAAATTATTATAACATTCAGAAAAGATAATTTTTGGAATGTATAATTTTACCTGAATCAGAAGTCTTTGTATTACATTTAAATTAAAAAAAACAACAATGTTTAACATTTTTGCTAATATATTTCAAGTTTTCTTTACATAATACAACAAATGCCTTGTTCAGACAATTATAGCTTTTTATTGAATTGAAAACTGTATTATACGTAGTACACACTTTTGAATATAGTGAAGTTAAAAATTAACAATTTCTTGCCACTTTTAATCACAAAGTTTTCTAGCCAAAGTTTCTTTTGTATTTAAATAAGCTGGATTTAAGAAAAAATAATTTATTCTGGGTATACCTTAATCCAGATTCGATTATGACTATCAAAATAAGACTACTTAAATACTCAAGCAAGGAAAAAATAATTTAATTAAAATATTTGTCTAGGTAATTTTCAATTTTCTCAAAAACTAAAAGACATAGAATGATCTACTTTTCAGTTTTTGATCAAAAAGAAATATAAGCAATGCATTCTAAAAACAATAGTAAATAATCTTAAATTTTTAAAAATCACACTTTAAACCTTTTTTACCCTTTTTTTGCCCAAATTTTGAGTTTAAAATAATTTTTTTCAAAAAACTATGCAAATTAACACACGTCTGTTCCATTAGTAATTAGAAAATATGAACCAAAATATAATAATAAGCAATAAGCACGATCCTCTGGGTCATAAAATATGATATTAAATAATATGTTACATTTCAATATAATCACGTGGGAGCATGTTGTTTTCCTAATAAGTGATTCATGTATAAGAAACCATAAGATCTTTGTTTAACCATATTTGATGACAGTTTACAGCAAAAATGTTTTTCGATTTTAGTCTTAAGTTGGCATCTGAGATGATCGCATTAATAAATATTTATTAAAAATATAATATCTCAACGAACTATTCTAATTTGCATAGTTTTGACTTGATTTAAAAACAAGCTAATAGACAATAGTGTTGTCTTTAAAAAAATTTATAAAACTTAGTTGTAAGTATTACCATTATTTTTTCCATTTAACGTACATATTTTTTTAAATTGCCCCTAACGCCTAAACGGGGAGAATAGACCCCGCTCCCATAGTAAAAAATTAATGTTTTTATCTGTTCTATACAAATCCGTCATTAAACTTTGTCGCCTGAGTTATCGTACTCTTACCAAAAAATTCAATATCTAATGTCGCCGAAGCCACTAGGTGCCCCCCTAAAGAATTTCTCATCACTATGCTTTATTTTCGTGGTGAATTGATGTTAGAGGGTGGTGAATTGATGTTAGCTGTGGTGAATTGATGTTAGAATTAGAAATAAGGGTGCGTGAGAAGAGGCGTTGCCAAAATGTGCCCGATCGGAACTTTGTACAAGTGTGATAACTAATATCGTAAACAAAAAGACCTGAAATATAATAAGTTTATTTAGAAAAGACAAACTGTTATTATTTTCTTAAACAAATTTTTTCCAGGGTAGTGGGATAGTGGCCCGCACATTTTGGAAATGGCCCTCAAAATTGCCCTTACAATTTTTGTCTTCGCGGCAACGCTGGTGAGAATTGATGTTTCAGCTTGTAGGCAAAACCAGAATGACAGATTGGTTTCCGGTCTTTATATGGTGTGTCTATGGCAAAAAGAGCTTTCTCAGCTTTATTTTTAAAAGCTCTTGTCTGTTAAGGCTTGTCTGTTAAGGGAAAAAAATGTTTCATTTTTTCCTGCAGGGATGAGACATCTGTATAAAATTATTATCTGTGCTGTAGGTCATCGAGAAAGAGAGATAATAGAGAGAACCAACTTTGACGGTTGCTCTCTTTTTGCCCAAAAGCTGTGATTTGGCCACCAACTTGCATATGTATTAACTCCATGTAAAAAAAATGTGGGGAACAAATACTTATGCAAGTTTGTGTACATACTCACCACGAGAGAGAAAAAACATTTCTCTCTGCTCACCACCTTTAATAATGGCGACCACCTTTGAAAAATGGCGGATGTAGTCAGCTGTTCAGAGGTGTTCAAAGAAAATTCAAAATTGTGGATGAACAACTTTTTGGTATTTTCATTGTGTTCGTTTGGGAGTAATATCATTCGAATATGAAGTGAAATTAATTACTCTTGTTAGGTGCCAGAACAATGAAGATTTAGAAACAATTCTAAATTACGCATTTAGATAAATATAAGTTAGTTATTTGAAGCCAGTTTTAATCATTAAGTAAGTAAAATAAATTATGTGGTGCAACAGTCCAATGAGAATTAGGACCTAGAAACATAAAACTCTGAAAGCACTACAACTATTATTTGTATTATTAGCTGCGTTTATGCATTTAATTTTCGCTCAGACCGTTGAAAGATGCAGAAAAAACTCAGATTTGTTTCAATTTTCAGAGTTTATCGACTTAATTTTGTCGATGCGAGAGTTGCAGGAACATTGAAAACGAGAGTTACAGAATGTAAACATGGAACATTGAAAACATTTTTATATACTCATCTCTTTTTTCCATTCCTATTTTATTTGTGTGTACTCGTTGTTTATTTTTATTATCTTTTAGTTATATAGCGACAAGGAAAAATCTGTCAGGGAAAGTTCTAACTACAGTTTTTCTGAAAGTGCATTGTGGCTTATTCATAGATGTTTGCTAAACTTTTTAGGCTTTTCATAAATAAATGCAAATCAAAGTTAAGGGCTAAACCTGAATAACTGAAAACATAGAAAATGCTGTGTTCAAGTAATTATTATCACAGCCAAATTATATAATTGATTTTTATGGCGTATAAAAAAGTTGAAAAAGTAATTCATGACAAATAAATGTTACGTTAACACTAAGTTCCAAAAAATATCGATTGATACCGCAATTGCAGAAGATATGGATATTTTATATAAATATTCATATATACAAATAAAGTCTAATCTAAAAACCTTGTTAAACACTTTCTGCACACATCCTTTCTTGTTTTGGTTGTTCCTGCCATCTATCTGTAACTTAGAGAAAAAGAAGAGAAAAACAAATTCGCCACTAACTACCGGTATAACTTCTTCCGTTATTTATTGACAAACAAAAATGTTTTGCTAGAATTAATTTGAATTATAGGAGTATTTTTGTAGATATAAAAACGACAAGATGTTAGCAAAATTAAAAAAAAGAAATTCATGAGAATTACAAATATTATAATGAGACTTTAAAAAACATAGCCTTCTTGGCTATCAATAAACAAAAATGGAAATGTCTCATTTCCCGGAAATGATGTTTTTTTGTGTACTCTTCTCCGAGGTGAAAACATGTATACACCGATACGAATTCAACACGCTATAAAAAATGAGAGTAAGAGGTTTCGAAGGGACGGAGACGAGGAAATTTGGCTCTTTTTTTCTCTCTGCTGTAGGTATAGTCAAATGAAGACTCATTCATAAGTCTGTTGACCACATGAAATCGCGAAAGAATACAAACGAACGTGATGAACCAAAACATAAGAAGAATAAGTAATAAAAAAACATGCTTTATACAGCTTATCCTTTTTTTATTATTTTCCAAAAATTTAATACAAATATGAAGTTTTAATTCAATAATTTTAATTCAAATTTAACCATGATCTCTTTTATTTTTAGCTTTAAATGTTCTTCAAATACAATGCAATTTATTCGTGAGTATTTATTGTATCTATTTGTTGTTGCGGCTTTTTAACAATATACATACATAATATTAAAAAAAAAAAAAAAAACAATTTAATCATACGGTGGTATATTTAACGAGCTGCAAATATTTTAATTTCTTTTAGACCTTGATGTACATATATAAGATTTGCTTACCAAGGCAAAAAGAAGTATTACATTCTATTAATCCTGGGCATGTCAAAACACTTGATGCTGCAGTTCTTTCTTCAATAAACTAATGGAGTGATGCATTCTAATTTGCAACCCAACTTTCACTTGGATCTGGGTAAGAAGCATTTTGTTTTTTTCTCTCAAACTGAAAATGATTTTTTCATCTTATACTATTGCTGGTTGAATTAATCATACGATGATCTTTTAAAGGAAGCGCCGCACATTCTAGAGGAAGATTTTAAAATCATAGAATCTACACATCACAGCTTACAAGGAAACACAATCTCCACTCATGATGAATAACGTACTAGTTTTTAAAAACATAGATATAGGTCTTAATTCAATATTATGTGTATACATAATTATGTTATAATTTTAAAGCTAAACATATATATTTTTTTTAAATAAAACTAACGATGCTCAGGCATTCACTCAAACGGTTTGTGTTCTTTGACCTTTTAATTTGTAGTCGTCGTGGTCTTCTCACCATTGTTCTGTTCTGACGTGTTGGTAAACGATCACTTTCATCCATGGCGGGTAATTATCAATTTCAAGCGACTTACACCACCCACAGGTACTATCTGAACAAGTGGCATATTCGAAAAATGTCCTATTCGATCTATCATTTTCAGCTCTATTTAAGTAAAAATGGAAAAAAATACTCCTCGTTTTTTTGTTTAATTCATTCTAGTTTGAAAACTCACCTCAAATAATATATCGTCTATAATAAGCTTACGACGAACTTTCAGTTCTTAATATCGCCTTGGATCGATTTTATTGTCCCCTGCAAAATTATTTGTTAATGTAAACATCAACAGATTGCATCCGTTGTACATTCGAAATCCGCTGCCATAGTATGACGTATAAATGCGGAGTAAAATTTAAGATCGAAACTACAAATCATTTGTAGTCATCATCTTCGTATCGCGATGATATATCATCTTGCACTTCATCACCAACTTTTGCATTATAATTGCATAAAATGCATTCTATAATTCGAGAAAAAAATAAATTTGCCAGTTGAAAACTTTTGAACTTGGTACCTATCCTAATTAAATAATATTTAATAATAATTATTACTTGCAATAAGAAATAAAAAGACATATAATTTAATAATTGGCCTGAGAAGATCAAAGTGGGTAACCTCAAAAAGAAGTGTTTTTCTTGGCAAAGTAGGTACATTTATTATTTTTTTTTAATTACTCAAAAGTTAAGAATTTACATTTCAACATTCAGTTTTCCTTTTTAATTAAATATACAGATTAGCATTGAATTAAAAAAAATTATACTAAATTGCATACATACATTTTTGAAAAAAAAATTACAACTTTAAAGCATGTCGACGAATCAACAGACCGACAGAGTCAAAACGACTTCGAATCATCTTCGTTGCAGGATTTTTGCAATACCGCTTCGTTTTGATTTGTTGCTGAAAAAAAAACAATGAGTGCTTTCAAAGTTTGGTGTTTATGTTAAACTTACTTTTAAGTTATCTTGCCATAATGAGCCTTCTGGTCAATGAACGCACAATGAAATGGTAGCAAATTGATTGGTTTTGAATTATACCATTCCCAGAATAGTGCTCGTAAGTCGATCTGTTCATTAAGAAATTGTGGCAAGTCGTTTGTTACATGCTTTTGCGAGGAAAATTTCAAAATCCGAATCGGGCCATTTCAAAAATCCACAATTTCCGATTATATTATTTTTTGACATTTTCGGCAGCTAAAGGTTGCGGGTTCTTAATTCTTGGAACATCATTTCAGTAGTTTGTAGGGGCATTCCTGTGTCGATGCTCTTCTATGTGAGTCCAATTAGCTGTGTTCAGAATACACTTACATAGTTTTGGTGATTCAATAGGCATTTTGTATTTAGGAATTCAGCTTCTATATTTCCAGTCAATAAGTTTACCAAAATTGCTGAAAATTTCAAAATAATACATACGAAACTGACGAGATTTTCATTATTCAAAAGACTTACCAATGATTTTCCATTCCCGTCATTTCGGAGGTGTTTTCCCAGCAGGTTGCTTCAAAGTCGACCTTCAGTTCATCATCTGGGTAGTCTGTGTCGGCCCAAGCGGCCGCAGTAGCCGCTGTCTCGGTGAACTCAGTGTCCAATAACGAATGGATATCACTTTCAATTAATTAATGAAATAAAGATTTGAGGAACAATCCAATATCTCGAAATAGATGCTTGTTTCCTAAAATATTCTTTTGTTTACGAGATTCTTTTTTTAAACGGACCTACTTGAACTCCGATTAGAATAAGTCTCATTGTTTTCTTCTAGTTTCTGGTCTATTGTTTTTCCAATTAAATACACTTGTAGCTCTTGATTATTAAGGTTTTTGATCTGAAAAGAAAAAGATTCTATTAAATATTTAGACAAAACAAAATAATTTACAAAAACTTACTTGTCGAATCTCAAATTGAATGTTTTGTTTTTGAAATCGAAATTGTGGAACTGTCATTTTTGACAGGTCACAAAAATTCCATAAGTTTCTTTTTAGCCCAATCCCCCATTTTGCTTTTTTTTGCACCATTCACATGTATTCACCGATAGCGAATTTGAGAGAGTTCACCTCGAATTTGAGAGAGTTCACCTCAAATTTGAGAGAGTTCACCTCAAATAAAATTTGAGGGTGTTTCAGGCAAGACCAAAAATACTCCATTTACCAAGATCGGAATCTTTCGTACGTTTCACTCTCCAAAACCCGTTTGTTTACATTGTTGTATTTGTAATTTTGACAATTAGTCCATGAATAGATGTGAGCACAAACAAAAAAAAACGATGCCGTGGGCTAGCGGCACTTTGCACAGCAAAAACAAAATGGGTGGTTAATAAGTTTTTTTCAGGTTTTTCTTTTTACTTTTTTTTCGATGAAAAAGTCAGTTTTAAGCTTTAATTTTGCAGTCATTTTGTTGATAGTGAACCAATGTACATATTTGTCTTGAAAAAAGCATGTTCAACATCAGTTTATTATAATTAATTCACTAAATTAGAATAATCACTACGAAATTCTTTAAATTTCATAATTAACCTTGAATTATTGTATCAAAGTTGCGTTCGAAGAACCATCAAGTTAAGGGTGCGAGCGCAATTTTTTTATTGAATTCTAATAAATTTTCGTTAATGAACGGCCCAAATATTATTTTGCAAGTAATTAAAATCTGTATAAATTTAACCAATCCAAGTATATTTATAGTTTGTTTTTAATGGTTTAAGCTTGCAACTATTTTTCAATTCTATTTTGATTAATAATTATTAAATTTAAAAAAAAGTTATAATCGAAAAATACCTCATCCATAACATTCTTGATTGATGGAAGCATATGTACATGTATTTGCTATCAAAAAAATTATGCTTCAAAGGAACACCAATATTAAAAAAAAAAGAATCAGAACGATTATAGCGAATGCAGAGCAAATAAAATGCAAATTTTGACGTTTATCACAAAATGAAAAAGTCAAAAAATCGTTCTGAATTCATGCACAACTCATTCAATAGATCATATAATCGACATGAATGTTTATTGTTGACGTACAGAACTTTCTTTTAGTGAATTCCCACAGTTTAACACAAAATACTTATTATTGTTTGAAGGGTATGTTTAGTAAAAATGCTGTTAATAATGAAAATAAATTAATGAGTTTTGCGTATATGTTTTTGTTTTTCTTAATATAATAAATACTACCGTAGGTTACTTTTTATAAATGCAGAACATAGAAGAAAATATACATAAACAATAGTTTTCAGATATGGCGTCTTAAAAAACAGGTGGAGATGTCTGCTGAGTGCTCGAGAATTGCACTATTCCCCATCTAAAGCAGTGAAAATTATAAATGTATGTGCAGCACTGCACAACATTTGCATTCACTACAAAAGTTATATAGAAAACGAGGACATAACGGAAACCTCCAGTGAAGTGATCAAGAATCAAGAAAGTATTCATACAGATGAAAACTTTCTACCTGCAAGTCAGCGTATTCGCAATTAAATTGCAAATTCTTTATAATTAATTTAAATGGCAACAGAGAAAAAAATAAATAAAAGAGATTTAAACGTAAATACTTTTCTTTCATTTAATACTGAAATATTTATTTAAAATAAAGCTTAAAGGTTTGTTTAAAACAACAGTTAAATAGTGAAAAAAATAAACAAAAACAACTCCAATAAAAAAAACAGTTAAAATAAATAATTCATTAAACAAAAAAACACAAACATTTTTTGATTACTTTTTAGGTTGTACTCCTCGTAAAATTTTCATTTCAAGTTCCTTTAGTTGCAACATTTTTTGAGTTTCAACAATTTTATTTCCAAGTTCCTTCTTACGAAATGCTTCAATTACTTCGTGGTGACGTTTTTCTTCCTTTAGTCTCTGTTTGGAGAAATCACAAAGACGGTCCAGAGACCGGTAGATTTTTTTAAAACCATTTTGAATATCAGTATTGTGTTCTTTTAGAACACAAACAACTTCCAAAATATTGGAGCTTATTTCTTTTTGGACTTTCAGCTCTTCCTAAATGAGATCTTTTGTCGTGAGCCGAGCAGTCTTACATTTTCTTGGTTGTGTTGGTTTTGATGTTGATGGCTCAAAATTTGTTGATGGCTCAAGATTTGTTGATGCCTTCCTGACGTCATTGGTTTCGGTTCCGCAAGGAACACCATCATGAATATTATCATTATCACAAGTATCATCACCTTCATTTAAATAGTCCATTAGATCCTCTAATGAATTTTTATCATCTCCATTCTCTTCGGCTACGTCAGTTTTTCTTTTTTTCTCAGGGGGAGGCAAACCGAAGGGTGAGCCAAAACCTTCCACAGCTTCGTTAACACCTATAAGTTGTAATGTAGCCTCTTCCATATCTGTGTACTTGACTGTTTTATTAGGGCCACCTCCGGTTGCTCTTTGGTTCGCTTTATTTTCTGTCGCCTTTTTCCTCACATATCTTTTCTGACCATTCCCAACCTTATGAAGCATTTTTTAATAAATTTGGTTCTATAATAATAGAACAGGTTACCTTTTTCCACTCAGTTTTTGACTTTATTAGAGGCCCTGCACTGTTGAGATCATTTGCCGTTGTCTGCCAGAACTCTGAAATTTTATCTTTATTTTCCTTTGAATAGCCTCTGGCGATATCGGGGTGTAATTGCATTTTATTCAAAAGCAACTCGCATTGCCTTCTATTTGTTGTTTTACTCCTTGAAAATAAAAAAGTAGGAATTATTTTCGATTATTTTGTTGTTATTTATAAAAATTTCTTACATTTTTCGCCAAAGTTGTCCTTTTCCGCCGCCAAATTTTGAGTGAAAGAAAGAGTTGTCAAGGACTTGAAGTTCCACACGAAAAAAAGTTCACAATAGGGGGAAATTTTTCGCAGTGGAAAATTTTTCGTCTGAAACTCACAATAAGGGAAATGTGAAATGTCATTTTTTTCGGACGGAATCCTGAAAAAGTGAAACTCACAATAGGGGTGATTGCCTTTTCGTTTCAATAAAATAAAAGTTGTGAATGAATATTAAAATTAATAAAGTTGATGTAAAACAAATATTTAATGATTTATTAGTGCCTTATTATAACAAAATTAATTCACCTCACTAATTTGTTTATGCTTTTCAAAGTGCCACTAGTCCAACGCATCATTTGGTTGTTGGTTTGCTAAACTATTCATGGACTCATTGTCAAAATTACAAATACAACAATGTTAACAAACGGGGTTTGGAGAGTAAAACTGTTACACTTTTTCTTAGATTTATTTACCGCGATATAAATTTAATATTGTAAATAATTTAAACGAAATTATCACAAAAACTGAATCGATAAACAAACTAAATCGACGACGGCTGCGTAGCGACGAACGACGACGCACGCAACGATTCGAGCAAAAACACTCCATTACCAAGACCGGAATCTTTCGTACGTTTCACTCTCCAAAACCCGTTTGTTTACATTGTTGTATTTGTAATTTTGACAATTAGTCCATGAATAGATGTGAGCACAAACAAAAAAAAAACGATGCCGTGGGCTAGCGGCACTTTGCATAGCAAAAAAAAAGGAGGGGTTAATATGTTTTTTTCAGGTTTTTCCTTTTACTTTTTTCGATGAAAAAGTCAGTTTTAAGCTTTAATTTTGCAGGCATTTTGTGGATAGTGAACCAATGTACCTTTTTGTCTTGAAAAAAGCATGTTCAACATCAGTTTATTATAATTAATTCACTAATTTACAGTAATCATTACGAAATTCTTTAAATTTCATAATAAACCTCGGATTTTTGTATCAAAGGTGCGTTCGAAGAACCATCAAGTTAAGGGTGCGAGCGCAATTTTTGTATTAAATTCTAATAAATTTTCGTTAAGGAACGGCCCAAATATTTTGTTTGCAACTAATTAAAATCTGTATCAATTTAATTAATCCAAGTATATTTATAGTTTGTTTTTAATGATTTAAGCTTGCAACTATTTTTCAATTCCATTTTGATTAGTAAATATTAAATTTAAAAAAAAAGTTATAATCGAAAAAAACCTTATCCATAACATTCTTGATTGATGGAAACATACATGTATTTGCTATCAAAAAAAACTATGCATCAAAGGAACACCAATGTTTTAAAAAAATAATCAGAAAGATTATAGCGAACCTGTTGAATAAATGCAGAGCAAATAAAATACAAATTTTGACATATATCACAAAATGAAAACGTCTTAAAATCGTTTTGAATTCTTGCACAACTCATTCAATAGATCATGTAATCGACATGAATGTTTATTGTTGACGTACAGAAGATTTTTTTAGTGAATTCCCACAGTTTAACGCAAAATATAATGTTCATTCATTCCTTAAAAATGTTTAGTTACCAAAGTTCAAGTTTACTTCTTTTTGTTTGAAGGGTATGTTTAATAAAAGTGCTGCTAATAATGAAAAAAATTAATGAGTTTTACGTACAAGTTTTTCTTAATATAGTAAATACTTCCATAGATTACATTTTATAAATGCAGATCATGGAAGAAAACATACATAAACAATAGTTTTCAGATATAAAGCAGAAGTTAGTGTAGAAAAATATTTTTGAGAAAGCCAATAATATTTTAGGTATGTTCATTAAAGAAATTTCCGCTTCAGCTAACCTTCATCAACTTTTTGGAAACAAAATTAGCATTAATAGCAGCCAATTATTTCATAGCATTTTTAATTGTTCACACTGTAAAATGTCTAGAAATGTTTATATGCTACAAAATTCGTAATTTTATGCGTAAACATAGAAGATAACATTATTTAGTCAAGAAGTATGGATTTTGGCGCGTTTACCTTTTTTTTTCTATTGGGTGTTCGGTTTCCCCATACTGGAATAAAAAAGTTACTTCAATCTATTTATTGCACTCATTTAGTTGGTATTGTGTGTAAACATATTGCCTATTTCTATTCCTTAAAGATGCTTTACACAAAGCAACTTATTTTTAAAACATGGTTCCCTCAAATTTGTATTCCAAAATCTAACTACAAACAAAATTCTAACTCTAACATAACATAGTCCCTTAAAAAAAAATTTCAGGAATATTTCTGCAACAAACAAAACTAAAATTTGGTCTTGCAACTACCGATCTGCTTAAATGATGAAAATACTAATCTAATTGAGGAATCTGAACTAGCTAAAGTTGGCAATGGAACTTCACAAGTATGCTTCTGGTAGCATTGTCTGTACAAAAAAAATACGGAGGCACCCGCCTATTGTTTCCACCTGAACTTCTAACGTCGCCAAAAAAATGCTCTAAGCGAACTACAGCTGAACAAATTGTCTGTTTTGTTGTTTTACAAAGTATTGAGTTACACTTTTGTCCATTTGCAATAATTATACTTAACCAGTTGCAGCGCATGTTGCGTTCGCAAATAATTTAAGTAAACAAAATAAATAATAATAAACTAATAAATCATTAAATAATATGTATTTGATCAATTTTATTTTATTTAATATACATTTACAACATTTATTTGGATTGAAATTAAAAAGCTATACAAATCTTCCAATTTAAGACCATGTCAGCACTTCAGATTCTGTTGGTTAGGATTGTTTAGTTTTTGAACGAGGCCATGAAACATTCAAAATAAAGCATTTAGATGGGCATAGAGGAAATATATTATCTAGAGTCCCGACTGGTACCCGTCCTACCTGAAACACCCTCAAATTTTATTCGAGGTGAACTCTCTCAAATTCGAGGTGAACTCTCTCAAATTCGCTATCGGTGAATACATGTGAGTGGGGAAAAAAACAAAATGAAGGATTGGGCTAAAATTGAAACTTATGGAATTTTTGTGACCTGTCAAAAATGACAATCAATTTTGCAAAACAAAACAATGGATTTCGGATTTGAGGAGTAAGTTTTTGTTAATTGTTTTGATATTTAATATAATTTGATATTTTTCAGACCAAAATTCCTTATAATGAAGAAAGTATATACAAGTTCACTTCATTGAATAAAAAGTAAGTCAAATTGCAGTGAAGGAGGATTTATTTTATAGTCTGTGTTTTCATTTTAGATGCTGCCAATAACATACCATAATGCAGGAAGCAAATTCCCTGAAGAAATCTGGAAGACAAAGCAAACAAGGCGCTGATTTGCAGGCAAGTTTTTATATATTATATTTCTCTTAACAAAATATTATCAATGTTTTTAACGACAGATACTGCCCATTGTATTCGTATGAACATCTCAACGGCATAGCTCCCTCAGGCGTTGACGGTGGAGGTGTCACCATCTCTACCAATAGTCAAACGCATTCAATGCAACAAAACCAGCAGCAACAACACCACCAAGTCAATGATGCAAGTGGAAGTTTTGCCATGCAATAGTCGACCGCTAACGCCCTTCTCCCAGCAGCTGAGTGTTGGTGTTGGAACGACATAATAGCAGCAACTGCCAACTCGGCCTATTCATCAGCTGCCAAGAAATAAAATGCAAGCGGCTCAAAAAAAAGCGACGCAACAGCGCGCGGAGATCAATTGTGTAAGTACGAATCGAAACATTCATATTGTAGTCAACTCGCTTAATCTTCATCTTCTAGGTGTAAAGAGTACTACCAGTCGGTAGTTCTGCAAGAGAAGCAAGAAAAACAAGATTACAATCGCAGGAAGACTCCAAAAAATTTCCAACCTGTAAATTAAGTGAGTTCAAATATTAAACCTAAAACTAATCCATTCATTTTACTCCTAAGGATCGCACTGGCTTAACGGTGGCAATCATTCGGAGGCAAATGGGTTGGCCAGACAAGAATCCCCCAAAGGCCAAACAGATTTAGATCAGTCCCTCGGCAGCTACTGATGATGTCGGCGAGTTGAATCCATCGGTTTTCATCGAAAAGTGTTGTTGAAAAATACTGCACGTGTTATTGAGAAGTGAATATTGTGTGCCTCGCGACTTAAGATCGACTTTCTCCATTTCAGAGTTTAGCCAACGCCAGACCTTTGGTCTCCGTCTTTACGGACAAAAATGAACAAATCAAGGAGAAGAACATCTGCCTCCCGTTTGTATTCAAGGTACCAATTCGCCCCGATGTTGTCAATGAGATTCATCAATTGATGCGCCGCAACAAGCGTCAAGCTTATGCTGTCAGCGAACTTGCAGGTTAGTAGCTCCGCGTCACAGGCCTCTCAGTATTTATACATTGCTAATGATTGTTTTTCGTCTTCTTCCTATAGGTCACCAAACCTCTGCTGAATCCTGGGGTACTGGTCGTGCTGTTGCCCGTATTCCTCGTGTCCGTGGTGGTGGTACTCATCGCTCCGGTCAGGGTGCTTTCGGTTACATGTGTCGTGGTGGTCGTATGTTTGCCCCAACCAAGACTTTTCGTAGGTATCACCGCAAGTTCAATGTGAACCAACGTCGCTACGCCGTTGTTTCAGCTATCGCCGCCTCTGGCGTACCAGCTTTGGTTCAATCCAAGGGACACATCATCGATGGAGTCTCTGAGTTCCCATTGGTTGTTTCCGATGAGGTCCAAAAGTTGCAGAAAACCAAACAGGCTGTTGTCTTCTTAAGACGTATGAAGATCTGGGCTGACATCCAAAAGGTAAGCAATTGAACTTGAGTTATCATCTTTCCGCAACATTTGCATTTTTTTGCGGTGACACTATGACCTGTGTTTCTGCTGCAGGTGTTGCTAGATTATATTGGATCAAGAGGCGTTCCGTTTTAGAGTTTTTCTCGCTCCATCTCGGGGTAGCTTGATCCTACATTGCATCTTATTAAGACCGTGACATGCCATAAATAACTTACACTTTGATCTTATCATTTCAGGTGTACAAATCCCAGCGCTTCCGTGCTGGACGTGGTACCATGCGTGACCGTCGTCGTATTGCTCGCCGTGGACCTTTGGTCGTCTACTCCAAGGACGAAGGTCTCCGTAAGGCTTTCCGTAATATCCCCGGTATTGAAACCATGAACGTTGACAAGATGAACCTCTTGAAGTTGGCCCTTGGTGGTCATGTTGGACGCTTTGTCATCTGGACCGAGTCTGCATTCCAACGCTTCAACGAATTGTTCGGCACATGGAAGACTCCATCCACCTTGAAGAAGGGATACAATCTGCCCCAGCCTAAGATGGCCAACACCGATTTGGCTCGTCTGTTGAAATCAGAGGAGATCAGGAAGGTGTTGCGCGATCCGAAGAAGAGGGTATTCCGTCGCGTGCGTCGTCTGAATCCACTGAGCAACACCCGCCAGTTGATCAAGTTGAACCCATACGCTGAGGTTCTCAAGAGTCGTGCTCTCTTGGCCGCCGAAAAGAGGAAGATCAACAGAGTGTTGTTGAACGCCAAGAAAAACAACATTCTATTGCCCAAACACCACTTCGCTAATGTCGCCGTTAAAGCCGAGGCTAACCGCTCAAAGATGTTGTCCAAGGCCTTAGCCGAAAGGAAAAAGAAGTTGGCTGCCAAGAAGAAGGCCGCTCCCGCTCCCGCTCCCAAGAAGTAAAAATCTACTTCGCTTCTGAATTTTTATAATATAAACAAAAATTATGGATAATTCATAATATAAAATTTAAAAATATATATTTAGTGATATTCTTTTTTTAATTCATACAAATTTGAGATCTCTTATTTTTCTGGAGTAGTATGGATAGCACATTAGTTTTCAATTGATTTGTGATAAAATGCATTGATATGTTGGACTGGACGAAGATTTTCTAGGGGCATTTTTAGGGTAGATTCAAGCTTAATACGAAGATAATCGGACTTTCGAAGGAGGAGTATTTGAATGACAACACAATTGTTTCGAAAGCTTTCATCTAAACAAATCTAGAGTTTCGTTTCGAGTTCGAGTGAAGCTATGTTTCTTTTTTCGAAGCAGGTGGTACTAAGGCTGAATGTTTTTGGGCCTATAAAATGATTTTGATATTTTTTTAAAATATCGAAATTGTAATAAAGAACACGAGTCAAGCTTGTGAATTTCACAATTTATCGAAATCTTCACGTCTAATAACTGTTGGTGGATGTAGATGACTCAAAATGGAAAGGATTGGTGAACACGATCGGACATGTTTTTTTTTTTGTTGTTGTTGGTGTCTAGATCTATAGGTAAGACGTGTTACCATGTTTTGAAATGTGTCTTCTGTAGCCTATATGTACAGTGTTGGACAAAATAATAGAAACGAGTGTCTTCATCATTTTCGATACTAAATATTTTTTAAGCAATTAAGTCTTGTCGTTAGTCTTTCAATATTTTAATCGTACCTAATAGTGCTCTCAAATGGCAAAATTGTTTTGTGGACAGAACTTTTTGTTTTCACTTAACGGTAAAAAGTTCGAGGCCAATGATGATTTCGTCTGGAAAAAATAATAGAAACAACCTACTTTAACTGTTATTCTAACGTAAGGATTCATTTTTTTTGTATGCAAATAAGCGTTTTGAGTTTATTTATAAGGTTGTTAGATGTTTTATATTTGATACTAAACAAAATTTTTGAAAGTCGTCTTTAATTTTAATAAATATGGGTCGTGGATTACATTATACTCCCTTTGAACGCGAAGTGATGAAAAAACTAAGACAACCTGGAAAAACGATGGTTGAAATTGCAAAAACCTTAAAGTGTTCGAAGATAAAAGTATTTAAAACTTTACGTTCACGCCTAAAGAAGAAACAAGATGAAGAAAAAGATAAACTTCTTCGCGGTTTGATACACTATTAGTAAGAATATGTAAGAAGAAACCATTTCTTTCTATAAGCGAGCTCAAAAATGAATTAAACGGATCAGTGACAGCTAGAACAATAAGAAACCAACTTATAGAAGTAGGTCTTCCTGGTAGAAGTCCACGAAAAGTGTCATTTTTTAACTAAGCAAAACATTATACCAAGACTTCCCTTTGCAAACAAACACTTACACCGTTCTTATTGGAATAACGTTTTGTGGCCGGATGAAACGAAGATCAATTTGTTTACTTCCGATGGAAAAATGTATGTGAGAAGGCCGAAAGACAAGAAGTTTAACTCAAAATATACAAAGAAGACAGTAAAGCACGGTGCGTGGTGGGATGAAACAGCATAATAATAACAAGTCTACTTTTTATTATTATTTCCCATTATTATATTTAAAAAAAAATGTTACATTTAAGCAATAAATTATTACTAAACTATCTGTGTTATGTTTATTTTCCTATTCCTCACAAATACCTTTTTATGTGTTTAAAAGAATGAACACGAAGCTTTTTTCTATTATTTTTTCCAACACTGTATGTATGTACATACAATACATGCCGAAAAAGCAATACAATTGTTCGTAGGGTTACTTATTTCATTTGATCATCGAACTAAATAACGAAGAAGCTGCTTAGGATAAACTACCTATAATTGATTGTACCTGAAATTTTATCTTCGTTTCTATTTTAAAATTATAATTTTTTAAATACCCCATTGGCTTTAAGCCACAAATTTGAAAAAGCATGAAATTGTTACCTACTTGATTTTGGAGCCTACAGAACATGTCATACCAACCAAACTTATTATATGATACCCCATTTAAACAATTAAAAGCTGTTTGATCACCATAAAGTAGAAAATAACAACTTTTTGAAGTCTACAGTGGCATTAAAGATCGTTAAATATTTCCTATTAAAGACAAATAAATCTTTTTTATTAATGACCTTTCATGTATTGTATCTATGTATGTAGTTACTTTATAAAAAGGAGTAATTATATCCATTAAAAAGTAGAAAATAAATAACAAAGGAACCACAGTTAAATGCATTATGTAGGTATGTATAAAACAAAAAAATCATAAAAAGGCTGTTAAGGATTTGCTTAATTAAAACAGTTTGCATCGTGACATTGATCAAATGGCCATTTCAATAAAATCATTTGATGCAAGCACATATAAAACAATTTTCTTGGTTGCTATGGGGGGCAGAAAATAATTTTCCACCAAGTGTATTTAGTCTTAAAATTATTATACTTATTCCAAAGTGTTCGTTTATTTAAGAACAACTTAAGCCCATATTGAATTTCTTCATTTTTTGAAATAATATTGTTTTGAAAGAACATGTTAGAAAGTATGCTTTAAATTTAGACTTAGAAACGAAATCAAATTAGATAACTTGTAGTAAAAATGGAACTGAATATTTCTAATCTGGATCAAAGGTTCAACGAATTTCACCTGTACATACAACTTACATAAATGTTAAACATATCTGCATAAAATATATATTATTACACACGTATGCCATACAACAATACAATGTAAGTTGTGAATCGAATTAATTTCAGGAATATGCACATGAAGGTATGTACGAGTATTTGAAATAATTACGCTTATACGTACATATATGATTAAGAAGAAATATTATAATTAACTTAACTCTTTAGAAAGAAAACATTGCAATCAATAAAACATATTAAGTTACATGTAAGAATACAAAGAAATAGATTTACTAGCTGAACTTTTCCTAGGATTGACCTAGTTTTTGTTGGATAAGGTTTTTAAAAAAAATTCAGTTTTTGCTTTCATTTGGTGTTATTTATTATTTATTTATTTATTTATTAATTTATTTATTTTCTATTTATTTATTTATTTATTTTTAATACAAATGTTTAATCATCTAGTCATTTTAGTTCTAAGTTTTCTCTTTATAGATAAAAAAATAAATAAAAACCAAAAAAAAATCATAAAAGAAAAAAAATTTATATAGAAATATATAAAATATAAAAAAAAGGTTAAAATATAATTTGCTTAATGAATTATATTACTATTATTGTTATTTATATATATAGATGTATATGTATATATATATATATACTTTTTTTTTTTTTTTAAATTTAAATGAAGGTTTTTTCTTTCGTGTTTTCCTTCAAACTCACTGTTATTATGTAAATAAATATTGTAAGAAAAAATAATGTTTCAGTAGAAAGATATTATGTATCAAATCTCTGTATGTAAAATGTGCGGTGGCAATCCTTGAAAAAAATTATAACGAAATAAAGAAATCTATCTATCTGGTGTTATAGTTGTGGTTTCTGCGTTTATTTAATTATACCTACGGGTTTTATTATTAGAAATCTATTAGCACGTCTATATATGATGTAAGTTTTTAATAAAATAACGGACGCAGTTATAAGATCATGTCTTATTGTTCAAAAATGAGTGGAGCTTATTTAACAACATTAACAAGTGTAGAACTCATCATTTTCTTCATATCCACGAACTTGGAATTCATCAAAGGATAACTCCATTCATCAGCCCGGCCTAGGAGTTTAATTCTTTGTAAAATCACTTCAAGTGTTGGGACGCACTCCTCTCTCGTCCTCATAATGAGGAATCCTATGTGCTGGCAGTCCTTTTTATCTAGCCCTGCGGCCATAAGGAACTGAATCATCGTAGATATGTAGTGGTGTTCTTCAGGGGGTGAACTGGTTGTTTTTTTGATAGTTATGATGTCTTGGATATTGTGAAACAACCTTTAAATAAGTAAATAAATGAATCAAAATTAGTTTTGGATTTTAAATAAACTTACTTCTGTTGGTGTAGCTCTCTCTTTGAAGTGGTAGTTGTTCTTCAGCATCATCTAAGAACAGCCATCGGAATTTTCATCATCTTCCTTTCTTCTTTACATCTTTGAGATCGATTTTATCCCGTTCCTCTGTGCTCCCTTCAAATCTAGGACATCCTCATCATGCTTCAAGCTTCGTAAACTTAATCGTGAACTTACGCGCGACGACCGCGATACTACTCGATCGATGACTTGATAGATGCTGCCGAATTAACCGAGCCAGATTTCGAGACTTTTAGTGCTTCTGGGATTGATGCTCCTGAATTACTCTGAAAATAATTACCCCCGATGAATCCGACGAGTTCGAGGCCGATAAACGTGACTCCATCTTCGAGATTTTGGAATCTCCTGTTTATACAATCATCAAAAATCTGCATAAATTATATTTTTAAAAGTAAAAATATCCATTACATTTCGTATGTTTTGTTTTCATTTTCGCTGTCAAAATACTCACCTCGTTGTTAATCTGTCATAACTGGGAACCAACTCAAATTGGACCACGTTCGCATTGCAGTTCTAGGGTACGCCTATACTTTCAGCATGATTTTTTCTGTTTTTAGCGAAATTTTTCATAAAAACCATAGAATTTGTATGCCAAAAGTAGTCAAATATTATTTTTAGCACAGTTTTTACTGAAAAGAACTTGCAGAATTTATTTTTCTTAAAATATTGCATTAATTTTTCAATTTTTGAAATCAACGGATCTCTTTTTTGAAAGGCTGAGTTCACCTCATAGTTTTTTCCCCCGCGGTTGAGCAATATGGGCACAAATTCTATAACAACTACATTCATAATGGCTTTTTCCCATAAGAAATGCACGGGACAACTAACACATGCTTATCCTTATGGACAAAATCCTCTCAATTTAGCTTGTAGGCCGAAAGAGAGCAAACCCATTAAGTCGGGACTCTAGATAATATATTTCCTCTATGTAGATGGGGCTGATTACTATAATGAAGCATTTTGATGGGCCGAAACACTAAATGTGAGAATGTGTTTGGGTTTTTGCATCATTTCACGCACACTTTCTCACATTTAGTGTTTAGTTAGCTTGTAGGCAAACCGAAATGTCAGTCTGAGATTCCGGTCTTGGTAATGGAGTGTTTTTGGATTCGAGCAACTCACACTCAACCGAGTACGAATGTGTCACAAAGAAGAGAACAAAAAAAAAAGTGCAACAATACAGCTCGTTGACGAAGCTGTAATCGCTGCTGCTCAGCTGGGCTGGGTTCTTTTGGAAGAATTTGTTTATATAAATTATAACAATGTTGATTGATTTATAAAATCAATCAAATTACTACAATTTGGAAATATGTTATTGCAAGTACCTACAGTGGGGTACGTTGCAATAAAATGGGCGCCAGGAATTTTTTTTAACAAACCGAAGAAGAAAATTCCAAAACTCTTATGATGTGAAGCGATCAAAAAATAAAGTAACAAACGTTTGTTTTTGAATTTAAAATTTATTATTCGGGAAACCGTAGGATTGAAGATGCCTGGATTAAAACCCAAAATGTTTTCGAATTAAAAGTTAAAATTACAAACAAATGAAATTGAAATGAAACAAAGTAAAAAGAAAACAACTCACAAAAGAAAATGGGTTCTTAACACCGAACGCCACCGAAATATATACACTATATATATATACAGAACAAATAAACAAAAGAAATAAACTACTTATCTTTTCCTTTGTCTCCCTTCCTATTTTCCTCTTTTTCTCCCGATCCTCACACCTCGATCCTCGAATTTTAATTTTTCTTCTTAATTTCCTCGATTTCTGATTTCCTATTCTTCTTCTCAATCTTTCTTTTCCTTTCAAAAATTCCTCGAACTTTTCCTTCTGTTTTTTAGTCTTATTTTTTTCGCTACTAAGGCTCTTTCAAGAGTGCCTTCCAAGCTAATTCCGAACTAATTCTTCCTCCCTCGACCATTCCAGTCACGCACCCATTCATCCAACACAAGCATACGTTTTCGCGATTGTCGGCCACGGTATCGCGGCTTCCTGGAAGCTTTACGCTCATCAGGAAAGCCACCATTGTTGACTCTCAGCGAAACTTTGCTTTCACACACACAATCACGGTTTCGACAAGTTGTTGGATGAGTTTCCAAAACTTTCCGAAACATAATGGCGAGTTCAGACCCCTTCCCAATTATTGTTATTTTTCGAGAAAGTTCTAAGTAAAATAAAAATCTAGAAGAAGTCTTTTCTAGGCATTTTCCTATTATTATTAGAATCGGTGCCGTAACCAAACACTCTTTGGCTTTCCTAAAACTCTCCTCACATTCTTGTGTCCACTCAAATTTCTTACCTTTCTTTAAGAGATCGGTAAGAGGCCTAACTAAAATTACGAAATTTGGTACAAACCTACGGTAGCACGAAATTGTCCCTACAAAACGCCTAATTTCCTTCACATTTTTCGGTGGAGGAATCCTAATCATGCTTTCCACTTTTTCCGGGTCAACATAAAGCCCGTTCCTATCAACTACATAACCTAGAAATTTTAAAGAAGGCCTACAAAAATTACACTTTTCCCTACCTACTTTTAAACCCGCTTCTCCTAACCTTTTAAAAACTTCTTTTAAAATTTCTAAGTGTTTATCGAAGGAATCGGTGACGATGATAATGTCATCCAAGTACACAAAGACGAACGGGTCTAGATCAGGACCTAAAACGTCGTCAATAAACCTTTGCCAAGTTGCCGGGGAATTGTGCAAGCCGAATGGCATCCTGCAAAATTGAAACAGGCCACGCCCTGGCACGGTAAAGGCTGTGTACTTGCGCGATTCTTTCTCCATTGGAATCTGCCAATAATGAATAACGAAGACAAGTACTTCGCGTTTCGAAGCTTGTCTAAAACCGCTGAAATAAAGGGTAGTGGATAAGCATCCCTATCAGTAACTTCGTTTAACTTCCTATAGTCAACACAGAACCGATAACTGCCATCTTTCTTCTTTACCAGAAGAATCGGCGATGCCCAAGGACTCTTCGACTTCTCGATCACTCCAGCTTCCAACATCTCTTGGAGCTCCTGATCGATATGTTTCTGAATCGCTGGCGAAACAGGGTAATATCTTTGCTTTATCGGTTCTGCAGACGTCCTAATCTTGTGCTCCACTAAGTTGGTGCAACCTAAACCTTCGGTCATTGATTTAAAAAGTTCTCCTAACACTAATTCTAATTTCCTATTTTCAAAATCGTTCAAATCTGATTTTTCCCTAATCGCTACCATGTCTGTCATCGAAGCCAATCCCTCTTGGCTCGAAAAATTCCACACCCCTGATCTCAAATCCGGGACTATGCCCGATAGTGCCCAAAAATCAGCACCCAAGACCAACTGGTGTGGAAGGTTCGGAATGACCAGACATTCTATCAAAAAGGATTTGTTCTCAACCTTCCAAGCTCATTCCAAACTAATTCTTCCTCCCTCGACCATTCCAGTCACACACACATTCATCCAACACAAGCATACGTTTTCGCGATTGTCGGTCACGGTATTGCGGCTTCCTGGAAGCTTTACGCTCATCAGGAAAGCCACCATTGTTGACTCTCAGCGAAACTTTGCTTTCACACACACAATCACGGTTTCGACAAGTTGTTGGATGAGTTTCCAAAACTTTCCGAAACATAATGGCGAGTTCAGACCCCTTCTCAATTATTGTTATTTTTCGAGAAAGTTCAAAAGTTCTATAGAAGCCAGCCGTGTTTTTTTTTGTGCTCTCCTTAAATTATTTATTTAAAATGAATTCTAAATGTGATAAATGCTTAAAGGTTATTGATGATATTTCCTTTCTTTCGTGTGATGTTTGTGGCAGAAGCATACATGCGGGGTGTATCAACTTAATCGATAAAAAGAAATTATCATTTTCAAATCAAATAAACATTTGTTCTTTAAATGCGAAAAGTGCATTTCTATTCCTTTAAAACTGTGTATTGACAAATTAAGAGAACTTTCTATGTTGCTCGATGTTCCATCTTCTCAGAGTGCAACACCTTCTCTGGATCTGAGTCGAAACATCCGTATTTCTACTCGTGCTCAGAGAACAACAAGTTTAAGTGTAACTGATAAAAAGAAACAGTCAATTACTAATACAAAAAACAAAAAAGTTCCTCTCAGAGAAACCTCTACACCTCAGAGCCGCTCTTCGTTAAAAAATAGCGTTCCTTCGCGTTCCTCTCTCACTCCCTCATCAACTAAATTGTTATCAACTTCTACGATATCAAATTCAAATAAAGTCAAATTGACATCAAAATGGAAGAATGTTCCTACGACCATAATAGATGTTGATGCTAGCAACATTGACAACAGTGATAAAAACAATTCAATTGAAACAGATGTTGTTGTTGTTGATGCTCGCGGTGACGTTGGTGATGTTGACGATATTGGTGATGTTAATGTTGATAGAGTAAAATTTGTTGCTATTGATGATCGTGATGCGTGCGAAAGTGGAAAACTTGTTGCGGCTGATGATCGTGTTGCTGACGCTGTTATAAACAATAATGTTACATCGAACAATAATGTTGAAGGTGAAAGTGAAAAACTTGTTGCTGTTGATGATGGTGTGGCTGAAGCTGTTGTAAGCAATAATGTTACAGCGAACAAAAATGTTGCAGGTACTAGTAAGTGTAAGAAACAAAAACATTTAATAGGCAGCGATGTTCTCGCCGTCTCCGTTCTTCCTTCCGTACCTAAACTTCGTTTTATACATGTTTCTCGGCTTAAAAATACTGTCAATGAAAACGACATTACGAAATTTGTAGCACAAAAGCTAAATTTGCCAGCAGAGAACCTTGTTTGCGCTAAATTGGTGAAGAAAGATGCAGATATTTCTCAACTGCGTTTCATAAATTTTAAACTTGGTGTACCTTCGAGATCTTTCGATGCTGTTCTTCAATCATCTTTATGGCCAACTGGAGTACAAGTTAAGCAGTTTTTGAACCATCCAAAAAACGGACTAGGCCAAAAACAAAATCAAACGTCAACATAATGAATGATCTTCAAATTTTTAGCTTCGACAAATATTTTTCCATCTTTTATCATAATGCGAGCGGTATGAGAACCAAATCGCATGATTTCTTTATTGCTGCCCAGGACTGTCCTTACGACATTATAGCTTTAACTGAAACTTGGTTAAATGAGAACTTTTCGAATGGTGAATATTTCCCTTTCGATTACAACGTCTTTCGCAAAGATCGTCAAACTGGTCAAACTAGAGGAGGAGGAGTTTTGTTGGCTGTTCAATCAAATTTTACATGTAGAGAAATTAGACTACTTTATAATTCTTTCGAAATTGATCAGATTTGTGTTTGTGTAGATCTATTTATCCAATCTTTTAAATGTATTCATTTATATATTTTCGTATCATTTATCCCACCTTCATCTCAAAATCTTTTGTATGAGTCTCACATTAAAAATATTGTAGAAATTGCTAATGATAAAGATGAAAATTGTTATTTTGTAGTTGTTGGTGATTTTAACTTGCCTAATATTAATTGGAAATTCTCTGATGATGAAAAGCAATTATTTCCGTATAATGTTGTCAAAGATTATGAATATAATGTTATTGATAGTTTATCAGCCTTAAATATGTATCAAATTAACAATATTCCTAATTCTATTGGTCGTATTTTGGATTTAATTTTTATTGATAATAGCCTTGAAACTCAATGTAATGAACCATCTTATAAAATGTTAGAAAATAGCATTCATCACAATGCAGTTGAAATAAATTTTAATTTTTCAGTTTTGAATGAATCTAAATCTAAAAATAATTCACAATTGTATGATTTTAAAAAAGCTGATTATGATTCCATAAAAACTTATTTAAACACAGTAGATTGGCAACAAATCTTAAGCAGTAAAGATACTAAACAAGCTTTTACACTGTTTCGGAACATTTTAGATTCAGCGGTTTTTTCTTACGTTCCTAAAAAAACTTTATTTAAAAGTTCAAATAAGCCTATTTGGTTCAACAAAAGTATATCAAGACTGAAAAATGTCATGAATAAACTTAATAAAATTAAAAAATCTTTAATTCATTTAAATGAACAGTTCAAACAAATAAGAAGGGAGTATGAGTTTTTGAAAAAATTTTTATACAAGCAATACATCTCGTCTCTTGAATCAAATGTTAAGAATAACCCTAAGAGTTTTTGGTCATTTATTAACACGAAAAGAAACTCAACTGGGATTCCATCTAGCATGACTTATAATAATGTGTTGTCCGATGATATTAATATAATTTGCAATAACTTCGCGTCGTTCTTTCAATCTAATTTTATAAATCTCAAATTAGACTATGCTAACTCAATAAATTCAGATCCTATGGTTGATCTTGGTAATTTGAAGTTATCTGTAGATAATGTCTTACAATTACTTTTATCTCTTGAAAACAATTTTTCTATTTCACCAGACAATATTCCACCAATTCTTTTAAAAACTTGTGCTAATAAACTTGCTACACCACTTTGTATAATATTTAACCTTTCTTTAAGTAATGGTGAGTTCTTAGATGAATGGAAATACTCTATAATAACTCCCCTTCATAAATCAGGTACAAAAAGTTCGATTGAAAATACAGACCAATTGCAAAACTGCAGTTAATTCCTAAGGTTTTCGAAGCTGTAGTAAAACACAAATTGTATAATCTTATTCACAATAACATTTCAGTTTACCAACATGGTTTCTTAAAAGGTAGATCCACTACTACAAATTTATCAATATTTTCAAATTTTTGTCTATCACAGATGGAAATGCGTTCTCAAGTCGACACTATTTACACTAATTTTTCAAAGGCTTTCGACCGCGTTCAACATAGTGTTCTCTTAAAAAAACTAGAGATATATGGATTTCACTCTCAGCTCCTAATGTGGATAAAGAGCTATTTAGTAGGTAGGAAACAGGTGGTAAAAATTGATAATGCCTTGTCTAAGGAAATTATAAATTTTTCGGGTGTTCCTCAAGGTAGTCACCTTGGACCACTTCTTTTCATCATTTTCATTACCGACTTACCTCTACATCTTACTTTTTCTAAATGTCTTCTATTTGCTGACGATTTGAAAATATTCAGTTCCATAAATTCACTTAACGATGCAAATAAAGTTCAAATTGATTTAAATAATTTAATTAAATGGTGTAATATCAATGGGCTATATTTTAACAATAAGAAATGTAGCGTTGTGACATTTTCTAGAAATCACAGTCCATTATATTATGATTATAAACTTGAAAATGACATTTTACAAAGACTTGATAGCCATAAGGATCTAGGCGTAATCTTCGATTCTAAAATGAATTTCTCAAATCACATAGACCATGCGATCTCAAAAGCAAACTCTATGCTAGGGTTTGTTTTTCGAAATTCAAAAGATTTCGAAGACCCCTATACATTAAAAGCTCTTTATTCTAGTCTCGTCCGACCACATTTAGAATATTGTACTGTTATATGGAGTCCCTTTACCGCGTCTAGCATTTGTCGTATAGAAAGAGTTCAAAAAAGGTTCACAAAGTTTGCCTTACGAAAAATATATGGTTATTCAAATGTTTCATCTTATGAGACGAGGTGTATTTTAATTGACCTTAAACCTCTTGCGCAGAGAAGAAAATTAAACGCAATACTTTTTGCTTTTGATGTCTTGAATTTTAATATTGACTGTCTAGTTTTGTTATCTATGTTTTTTATTTATGCGCCTTCTAGAAACTTGCGCCCTCGTGACTGTGATTTCTTAAATGTTCCTTACCACAGTACTAGCTATGCTAAGTACATATAATCCTATCACAAGAGCTTGTATGGATTTTAATGAATATGATTTTGCAATTGATTTTAATATTAATAGAAATGTTTTGAAAAATAAATTAGTAAATTTGTTATAATGCTATAAGTAAATTATGTATTTTATTTTTATGTTATGTATCATAATTATTAGTCTAAATGGACTGTGTAACTTTTAAGACGAATAAATAAATAAATAAAATAAAAATCGAGAAGAAGTCTTTTCTAGCAATTTTCCTATTACTATTATTACGCGCGAGATTCGAGGTGTGAATTTCGTACCAAATATTAAGTTACATTAAATTAAAAACGCGGCGTTAAAAACCCATTTTGTACATTAATAATGTAGTAAATTTACGTTACGAATTAAAACATTAAAATCAAAAAAATATGTTGTTGTTGCTGTCAAAGTAAGGGTCCGCCTGACCTCATACTTCTTCGGCTCATCCGCCGGCATTTTCGACATTGTCGAAAGAACTCGATCTCGATCACCTGCTTTTGTTGCTTTTGCAAAATAAAGGCTAGGTACACCTGTGGCTGATGAGACCATGGTTGCCCTCAACTTTGCCGATATTTTGCAGCCACAACTAGGGAAAAGAAAACAGCCAAAGGCTGGTTTTTGTTGCGGTAAAATTTACCGTAACAAATCCCCCTTACCTTCCAAGAAATGTGTTTACTTTTCAAGAAAAGCAAACCATTTCTTAAGGCTCAGCCATGGGTAGACAACAACAACAAAGGGCCATCATTACATTTAAAAGAAAAAAAAATCATTAGTATGGCACGTTAATTACACAAATTACAACAGAATTACTACTACCAAAAAGGGACTTGACTCAAAAATCAACAAATGGTTTTAAATCTTCAACGTGCCACGTTCCTCGCTCCTTACCGCGATCATCATCAAGAGGTATGTCCAAGCTGACATCCTCTTGCTGACCTTGAAAGGTCCTACAAATTTGGTCGCCAACTTCGCCGCTAAATAATTTGCTGCAACGGACAGCGCGAAGTTCCTACGCCAAACGAGATCACCCGGGTGATATTGCGCGTCCCTCCTACGTAAATTATAAGTCTTAGCAGCCTTCTTTCCCGCTGCTTCCAACTTCCTAGCTATGTTCTCTCTCAGTTTCCGAAACTGCCTATCAATTTCCGTTCTATCTGGGTCCCTATCGCTATCCCTAATTCCTACATCATGGCCACTAGTTACCATGTTCCTACCGAAATTTGCGAAGTATGGCGACACACCTAAAACATCGTGCTGCGAAGTTCGGATTGCACAGGCCACTTTTGCCAGTTGCGAATCCCAACTCCGCTGATTTTCCGAAACATACGCCCGGAGCGTAGTCTTTATAATTTGGTTTATCCGTTCCGCCGGATTTGCCTGTGGATGATAATTCGCCGTAAACCAAAGTTGTGACCCGTACGCTTCGCTAAGCGTTTTCAGTTCCTTGCCACGGAACTGGGGACCGTTGTCACAGACGATCCACTTAGGAATCCCGAAAAGAAGAAACACGTTTTCTTCCAACTCCCGACATACCGCTTTCGCCGTTGCGGACCGTAACGCGAACAACAAGGGGAATTTAGTGAAGTAATCGACGACCGTTAAAATGTAAACGAACCCTCGCGACGATTTTGGTAATGGACCCACCAAGTCCACGCAAATCATTTCCCACGGTTGGGAATTACCGACTCGTTCGGTCATTAGACCAGCTGGTTTTTCGTTCACCGGTTTCACGCTTTGACAAGTTTTACAAGCCCTAACATACCTCGTAATATCACTCCTCGTTTTGGCCAGAAATATTTTCCTGCTATCCTAGCAAAAGTTTTCTTAACGCCCATGTGTCCTGATAATGGAGCATCATGGCACTCGTTAAGAATTCTCATCCTATCACTTTTACCTAACACTAACTTCCACTCTCCACCATTATCATGAACGACTATATGGTGTAACCTAACATGTTTATAGAGCCGCCCGTTCTCAACTCGCCAAGATGGGTATTCTAACGGGCTCTTTTCTACCTGTGATTTCATTTTAATCACCCAAGGGTCCAAATCCGCCTCAGAGACACTAGCTACTTCTGGAACTCCTCGCGACAACATATCAGGAACAACATGTTCTTTGCCCTTTCTATGGATGATCTTGAAATCAAATTGTTAGAGCCGAATGGCCCAACGAGCTAATCTACCCTGCGGATCCTTAAGGTTGCTTAGCCAGACCAAAGAGTGGTGATCAGTTACGACTGTAAATCGAACACCTTCGAGTAACGGCCGCAACTTTTCAATCGCCCAAAGGACCGCTAAACATTCCATTTCGATCGTAGAGTAGTTCCTTTCATTCCTATTCAATGACCGACTTAAATAACAAATGGCTTTCTCGCCATCCTCAAACTCCTGAAATAATACGGCCCCGATGCTATAGACCGACGCATCTGTTTGTACAACAAACGGCCTTGAAAAATCCGGACATGTTAGAATCGGTGCCGTAACCAAACACTCTTTGGCTTTCCTAAAACTCTCCTCACATTCTTGTGTCCACTCAAATTTCTTACCTTTCTTTAAGAGATCGGTAAGAGGCCTAACTAAAATTACGAAATTTGGTACAAACCTACGGTACCACGAAATTGTCCCTACAAAACTCCTAATTTCCTTTACATTTTTCGGTGGAGGAATGCTAATCATGCTTTCCACTTATTCCGGGTCAACATGAAGCCCGTTCCTATCAACTACATAACCTAGAAATTTTAAAGAAGGCCTACAAAAATTACACTTTTCCCTACCTACTTTTAAACCCGCTTCTCCTAACCTTTTAAAAACTTCTTTTAAAATTTCTAAGTGTTTATCGAAGGAATCGGTGACGATGATAATGTCATCCAAGTACACAAAGACGAACGGGTCTAGATCAGGACCTAAAACGTCGTCAATATACCTTTGCCAAGTTGCCGGGAAATTGTGCAAGCCGAATGGCATCCTGCAAAATTGAAACAGGCCACGCCCTGGCACGGTAAAGGCTGTGTACTTGCGCGATTCTTTCTCCATTGGAATCTGCCAATAATGAATAACGAAGACAAGTACTTCGCGTTTCGAAGCTTGTCTAAAATCGCTGAAATAAAGGGTAGTGGATAAGCATCCCTATCAGTAACTTCGTTTAACTTCCTATAGTCAACACAGAACCGATAACTGCCATCTTTCTTCTTAACCAGAAGAATCGGCGATGCCCAAGGACTCTTCGACTTCTCGATCACTCCAGCTTCCAACATCTCTTGGAGCTCCTGATCGATATGTTTCTGAATCGCTGGCGAAACAGGGTAATATCTTTGCTTTATCGGTTCTGCAGACGTCCTAATCTTGTGCTCCACTAAGTTGGTGCACCCTAAACCTTCGGTCATTGATTTAAAAAGTTCTCCTAACACTAATTCTAATTTCATATTTTCAAAATCGTTGAAATCTGATTTTTCCCTAATCGCTACCATGTCTGTCATCGAAGCCAATCCCTCTTGGCTCGAAAAATTCCACACCCCTGATCTCAAATCCGGGACTATGCCCGATAGTGCCCAAAAATCAGCACCCAAGACCAACTGGTGTGGAAGGTTCGGAATGACCAGACATTCTATCAAAAAGGATTTGTTCTCAACCTTCCAAGCTCATTCCAAACTAATTCTTCCTCCCTCGACCATTCCAGTCACACACACATTCATCCAACACAAGTATACGTTTTCGCGATTGTCGGTCACGGTATCGCGGCTTCCTGGAAGCTTTACGCTCATCAGGAAAGCCACCATTGTTGACTATCAGCGAAACTTTGCTTTCACACACACAAACACGGTTTCGACAAGTTGTTGGATGAGTTTCCAAAACTTTCCGAAACATAATGGCGAGTTCAGACCCCTTCTCAATTATTGTTATTTTTCGAGAAAGTTCTAAGAAAAATAAAAATCGAGAAGAAGTATTTTCTAGGCATTTTCCTATTACTATTATTACGCGCGAGATTCGAGGTGTGAATTTCGTACCAAATATTAAGTTACATTAAATTAAAAACACGGCGTTAAAAACCCATTTTGTACATTAATAATGTAGTAAATTTACGTTAAGAATTAAAACATTAAAATCAAAAAAATATGTTGTTGTTGCTGTCAAAGTAAGGGTCCGCCTGACCTCATACTTCTTCGGCTCATCCGCCTTCTCGATCTCGATCACCTGCTTTTGTTGCTTTTGCAAAATAAAGGCTAGGTACACCTGTGGCTGATGAGACCATGGTTGCCCTCAACTTTGCCGATATTTTGCAGCCACAACTAGGGAAAAGAAAACAGCCAAAGGCTGGTTTTTGTTGCGGTAAAATTTACCGTAACAAATCCCCCCCTTACCTCCCAAGAAATGTGTTTACTTTTCAAGAAAAGCAAACCATTTCTTAAGGCTCAGCCAGGGGTAGACAACAACAACAAAGGGCCATCATTACATTTAAAAGAAAAAGAAAAAAAAAACATTAGTATGGCACGTTAATTACATAAATTACAACAGAATTACTACTACCAAAAAGGGACTTGACTCAAAAATCAACAAATGGTTTTAAATCTTCAACGTGCCACGTTCCTCGCTCCTTAGAGCGATTATCTATTAAGAGGTATGTCCAAGGTGACATCCTCTTGCTGACCTTGAACGGTCCTACAAATTTGGTCGCCAACTTCGCCGCGAAATAATTTGCTGCAACGGACAGCGCGAAGTTCCTACGCCAAACGAGATCACCCGGGTGATATTGCGCGTCCCTCCTACGTAAATTATAAGTCTTAGCAGCCTTCTTTGCCGCTGCTTCCAACTTCCTAGCTATGTTCTCTCTCAGTTTTCGAAACTGCCTATCAATTTCCGTTCTATCTGGGTCCCTATCGCTATCCCTAATTCCTACATCATGGCCACTAGTTACCATGTTCCTACCGAAATTTGCGAAGTATGGCGACACACCTAAAACATCGTGCTGCGAAGTTCGGATTGCACAGCCCACTTTTGCCAGTTGCGAATCCCAACTCCGCTGATTTTCCGAAACATACGCCCGGAGCGTAGTCTTTATAATTTGGTTTATCCGTTCCGCCGGATTTGCCTGTGGATGATAATTCGCCGTAAACCAAAGTTGTGACCCGTACGCTTCGCTAAGCGTTTTCAGTTCCTTGCCACGGAACTGGGGACCGTTGTCACAGACGATCCACTTAGGAATCCCGAAAAGAAGAAACACGTTTTCTTCCAGCTCCCGACATACCGCTTTCGCCGTTGCGGACCGTAACGCGAACAACAAGGGGAATTTAGTGAAGTAATCGACGACCGTTAAAATGTAAACGAACCCTCGCGACGATTTTGGTAATGGACCCACCAAGTCCACGCAAATCATTTCCCACGGTTGGGAATTACCGACTCGTTCGGTCTTTAGACCAGCTGGTTTTTCGTTCACCGGTTTCACGCTTTGACAAGTTTTACAAGCCCTAACATACCTCGTAATATCACTCTTCAATTTAGGCCAGAACTATTTTCCTGCTATCCTAGCAAAAGTTTTCTTAACGCCCATGTGTCCTGATAATGGAGCATCATGGCACTCGTTAAGAATTCTCATCCTATCACTTTTACCTAACACTAACTTCCACTCTTCACCATTATCATGAACGACTATATGGTGTAACCTAACATGTTTATAGAGCCGCCCGTTCTCAACTCGCCAAGATGGGTATTCTAACGGGCTCTTTTCTACCTGTGATTTCATTTTAATCACCCAAGGGTCCAAATCCGCCTCAGAGACACTAGCTACTTCTGGAACTCCTCGCTACAACATATCAGGAACGACATGTTCTTTGCCCTTTCTATGGATGATCTGGAAATCAAATTGTTAGAGCCGAATGGCCCAACGAGCTAATCTACCCTGCGGATCCTTAAGGTTGCTTAGCCAGACCAAAGAGTGGTGATCAGTTACGACTGTAAATCGAACACCTTCGAGATACGGCCGCAACTTTTCAATCGCCCAAAGGACCGCTAAACATTCCTTTTCGGTCGTAGAGTAGTTCTTTTCATTCCTATTCAATGACCGACTTAAATAACAAATGGCTTTCTTGTCATCCTCAAACGCCTGAGATAATACGGCCCCGATGCCATAGACCGACGCATCTGTTTGTACAACAAACGGCCTTGAAAAATCCGGACATGTTAGAATCGGTGCCGTAACCAAACACTCTTTGGCTTTCCTAAAACTCTCCTCACATTCTTGTGTCCACTCAAATTTCTTACCTTTCTTTAAGAGATCGGTAAGAGGCCTAACTAAAATTACGAAATTTGGTACAAACCTACGGTACCACGAAATTGTCCCTACAAAACTCCTAATTTCCTTTACATTTTTCGGTGGAGGAATGCTAATCATGCTTTCCACTTATTCCGGGTCAACATGAAGCCCGTTCCTATCAACTACATAACCTAGAAATTTTAAAGAAGGCCTACAAAAATTACACTTTTCCCTACCTACTTTTAAATCCCGCTTCTCCTAACCTTTTAAAAACTTCTTTTAAAATTTCTAAGTGTTTATCGAAGGAATCGGTGACGATGATAATGTCATCCAAGTACACAAAGACGAACGGGTCTAGATCAGGACCTAAAACGTCGTCAATAAACCTTTGTCAAGTTGCCGGGGAATTGTGCAAGCCGAATGGCATCCTGCACAATTGAAACAGGCCACGCCCTGGCACGGTAAAGGCTGTGTACTTGCGCGATTCTTTCTCGATTGGAATCTGCCAATAATGTCTAACGAAGACAAGTACTTCGCGTTTCGAAGCTTGTCTAAAATCGCTGAAATAAAGGGTAGTGGATAAGCATCCCTATCAGTAACTTCGTTTAACTTCCTATAGTCAACACAGAACCGATAACTGCCATCTTTCTTCTTAACCAGAAGAATCGGCGATGCCCAAGGACTCTTCGACTTCTCGATCACTCCAGCTTCCAACATCTCTTGGAGCTCCTGATCGATATGTTTCTGAATCGCTGGCCGAAACAGGGTAATATCTTTGCTTTATCGGTTCTGCAGACGTCCTAATCTTGTGCTCCACTAAGTTGGTGCACCCTAAACCTTCGGTCATTGATTTAAAAAGTTCTCCTAACACTAATTCTAATTTCCTATTTTCAAAATCGTTGAAATCTGATTTTTCCCTAATCGCTACCATGTCTGTCATCGAAGCCAATCCCTCTTGGCTCGAAAAATTCCACACCCCTGATCTCAAATCCGGGACTATGCCCGATAGTGCCCAAAAATCAGCACCCAAGACCAACTGGTGTGGAAGGTTCGGAATGACCAGACATTCTATCAAAAAGGATTTGTTCTCAACCTTCCAAGCTCATTCCAAACTAATTCTTCCTCCCTCGACCATTCCAGTCACACACACATTCATCCAACACAAGCATACGTTTTCGCGATTGTCGGTCACGGTATCGCGGCTTCCTGGAAGCTTTACGCTCATCAGGAAAGCCACCATTGTTGACTCTCAGCGAAACTTTGCTTTCACAGACACAATCACGGTTTCGACAAGTTGTTGGATGAGTTTCCAAAACTTTCCGAAACATAATGGCGAGTTCAGACCCCTTCTCAATTATTGTTATTTTTCGAGAAAGTTCTAAGAAAAATAAAAATCGAGAAGAAGTCTTTTCTAGGCATTTTCCTATTACTATTATTACGCGCGAGATTCGAGGTGTGAATTTCGTACCAAATATTAAGTTAGATTAAATTAAAAACACGGCGTTAAAAACCCATTTTGTACATTAATAATGTAGTAAATTTACGTTACGAATTAAAACATTAAAATCAAAAAAATATGTTGTTGTTGCTGTCAAAGTAAGGGTCCGCCTGACCTCATACTTCTTCGGCTCATCCGCCTTCTCGATCTCGATCATCTGCTTTTGTTGCTTTTGCAAAATAAAGGCTAGGTACACCTGTGGCTGATGAGACCATGGTTGCCCTCAACTTTGCCGATATTTTGCAGCCACAACTAGGGAAAAGAAAACAGCCAAAGGCTGGTTTTTGTTGCGGTAAAATTTACCGTAACAAATCCCCCCCTTACCTCCCAAGAAATGTGTTTACTTTTCATGAAAAGCAAACCATTTCTTAAGGCTCAGCCAGGGGTAGACAACAACAACAAAGGGCCATCATTACATTTAAAAGAAAAAGAAAAAAAAACATTATTATGGCACGTTAATTACACAAATTACAACAGAATTACTACTACCAAAAAGGGACTTGACTCAAAAATCAACAAATGGTTTTAAATCTTCAACGTGCCACGTTCCTCGCTCCTTACCGCGATCATCTATTAAGAGGTATGCCCAAGGTGACATCCTCTTGCTGACCTTGAAAGGTCCTACAAATTTGGTCGCCAACTTCGCCGCGAAATAATTTGCTGCAACGGACAGCGCGAAGTTCCTACGCCAAACGAGATCACCCGGGTGATATTGCGCGTCCCTCCTACGTAAATTATAAGTCTTAGCAGCCTTCTTTCCCGCTGCTTCCAACTTCCTAGCTATGTTTTCTCTCAGTTTCCGAAACTGCCTATCAATTTCCGTTCTATCTGGGTCCCTATCGCTATCCCTAATTCCTACATCATGGCCACTAGTTACCATGTTCCTACCGAAATTTGCGAAGTATGGCGACACACCTAAAACATCGTGCTGCGAAGTTCGGATTGCACAGCCCACTTTTGCCAGTTGCGAATCCCAACTCCGCTGATTTTCCGAAACATACGCCCGGAGCGTAGTCTTTATAATTTGGTTTATCCGTTCCGCCAGATTTGCCTGTGGATGATAATTCGCCGTAAACCAAAGTTGTGACCCGTACGCTTCGCTAAGCGTTTTCAGTTCCTTGCCACGGAACTGGGGACCGTTGTCATAGACGATCCACTTAGGAATCCCGAAAAGAAGAAACACGTTTTCTTCCAACTCCCGACATACCGCTTTCGCCGTTGCGGACCGTAACGCGAACAACAAGGGGAATTTAGTGAAGTAATCGACGACCGTTAAAATGTAAACGAACCCTCGCGACGATTTTGGTAATGGACCCACCAAGTCCACGCAAATCATTTCCCACGGTTGGGAATTACCGACTCGTTCGGTCATTAGACCAGCTGGTTTTTCGTTCACCGGTTTCACGCTTTGACAAGTTTTACAAGCCCTAACATACCTCGTAATATCACTCCTCATTTTGGGCCAGAAATATTTTCCTGCTATCCTAGCAAAAGTTTTCTTAACGCCCATGTGTCCTGATAATGGAGCATCATGGCACTCGTTAAGAATTCTCATCCTATCACTTTTACCTAACACTAACTTCCACTCTTCACCATTATCATGAACGACTATATGGTGTAACCTAACATGTTTATAGAGCCGCCCGTTCTCAACTCGCCAAGATGGGTATTCTAACGGGCTCTTTTCTACCTGTGATTTCATTTTAATCACCCAAGGGTCCAAATCCGCCTCAGAGACACTAGCTACTTCTGGAACTCCTCGCGACAACATATCAGGAACGACATGTTCTTTGCCCTTTCTATGGATGATCTTGAAATCAAATTGTTAGAGCCGAATGGCCCAACGAGCTAATCTACCCTGCGGATCCTTAAGGTTGCTTAGCCAGACCAAAGAGTGGTGATCAGTTACGACTGTAAATCGAACACCTTCGAGATACGGCCGCAACTTTTCAATCGCCCAAAGGACCGCTAAACATTCCTTTTCGGTCGTAGAGTAGTTCCTTTCATTCCTATTCAATGACCGACTTAAATAACAAATGGCTTTCTTGTCATCCTCAAACGCCTGAGATAATACGGCCCCGATGCCATAGACCGACGCATCTGTTTGTACAACAAACGGCCTTGAAAAATCCGGACATGTTAGAATCGGTGCCGTAACCAAACACTCTTTGGCTTTCCTAAAACTCTCCTCACATTCTTGTGTCCACTCAAATTTCTTACCTTTCTTTAAGAGATCGGTAAGAGGCCTAACTAAAATTACGAAATTTGGTACAAACCTACGGTACCACGAAATTATCCCTACAAAACTCCTAAGTTCCTTTACATTTTTCGGTGGAGGAATGCTAATCATGCTTTCCACTTTTTCCGGGTCAACATGAAGCCCGTTCCTATCAACTACATAACCTAGAAATTTTAAAGAAGGCCTACACAAATTACACTTTTCCCTACCTACTTTTAAATCCCGCTTCTCCAAACCTTTTAAAAACTTCTTTTAAAATTTCTAAGTGTTTATCGAAGGAATCGGTATGATAATGTCATCCAAGTACACAAAGACGAACGGGTCTAGATCAGGATCTAAAACGTCGTCAATAAACCTTTGTCAAGTTGCCGGGGAATTGTGCAAGCCGAATGGCATCCTGCAAAATTGAAACAGGCCACGCCCTGGCACGGTAAAGGCTGTGTACTTGCGCGATTCTTTCTCCATTGGAATCTGCCAATAATGTCTAACGAAGACAAGTACTTCGCGTTTCGAAGCTTGTCTAAAATCGCTGAAATAAAGGGTAGTGGATAAGCATCCCTATCAGTAACTTCGTTTAACTTCCTATAGTCAACACAGAATCGATAACTGCTATCTTTCTTCTTAACCAGAAGAATCGGCGATGCCCAAGGACTCTTCGACTTCTCGATCACTCCAGCTTCCAACATCTCCTGGAGCTCCTGATCGATATGTTTCTGAATCGCTGGCGAAACAGGGTAATATCTTTGCTTTATCGGTTCTGCAGACGTCCTAATCTTGTGCTCCACTAAGTTGGTGCACCTTAAACCTTCGGTCATTGATTTAAAAAGTTGTCCTAACACTAATTCTAATTTCCTATTTTCAAAATCGTTGAAATCTGATTTTTCCCTAATCGCTACCATGTCTGTCATCGAAGCCAATCCCTCTTGGCTCGAAAAATTCCACACCCCTGATCTCAAATCCGGGACTATGCCCGATAGTGCCCAAAAATCAGCACCCAAGACCAACTGGTGTGGAAGGTTCGGAATGACCAGACATTCTATCAAAAAGGATTTGTTCTCAACCTCCACTGGTCCAGCTACACCTACACCTGCTCCATCTGGTAACGCTACTGACTCAACACTACTCTTTCCTAACCTAAGCCCTAACTCTTTAAAAACTTTCCACCCGTCACCACCCACAATGGTACGAGATGCTCCTGAATCAAGTAACCCTAAAAACTTGATTCCATAAACCCTAACTCCTAAATATGGTCTAGTGTCCCTACCATTTGCCGCTAACGTGAAACTCAGTTGAACTCCTACACGCTGATCGTCAGCAGACGACCTCCCTAACGCCGACGGACTCCTTGTCCTGCTGACACAAGGGCCCGATCCCCATTTCCCGAACACCTACAATCCCTACGATAAACTCCTACAGCTCCGCAACCGAAGCAACGTTTCTGTAACGTACATTTCGACGCTACATGCCCTTCCTTGTTACATTTGTAACACCTAACCGACCTAAATGGATTTTCAGAAACTGGAGCAACAGCCGCTACTCGGTGTTGTCCAGACGAACTTGGTCGGTACCCGCACTCCGGTTCCAACAAATTTTTGCCTCTAGAAGGCGGGGTAAAACTATCTACATTAACCTTCAGGGTATCTAACTCCCTACATAAGATAGCAAGTTTCTTAACCGTCTTTGGTTTGGCACTAGCTATCTGAACCTGGAAAAAGGGATCTACGTTTTTCCTTAATATCGACAACATTCTTCCTTCTGAAAAAGGTTCGGATAATCTTCGAAACATTGTCCTCATCGTGGTAAGATACGCGCCGAAAGTTTCCTCCTTTCCCTGCGAAGTCGTAACTGATCACCAAAGAGTGGTTATCAGTTACGACTGTAAATCGAACACCTTCGAGATACGGCCGCAACTTTTCAATCGCCCAAAGGACCGCTAAACATTCTTTTTCGGTCGTAGAGTAGTTCCTTTCATTCCTATTCAATGACCGACTTAAATAACAAATGGCTTTTTCGCCAACTTCAAACTCCTGAGATAATACGGCCCCGATGCCATAGTCCGACGCATCTCTTTGTACAACAAACGGCCTTGAAAAATCCGGACATGTTAGAATCGGTGCCGTAACCAAACACTCTTTAGCTTTCCTAAAACTCTCCTCACATTCTTGTGTCTACTCAAATTTCTTACCTTTCTTTAAGAGATCGGTAAGAGGCCTAACCAAAATTGCGAAATTTGGTACAAACCTACGGTACCACGAAATTGTCCCTACAAAACTCCTAATTTCCTTTACATTTTTCGGTGGAGGAATCCTAATCATGCTTTCCGCTTTTTCCGGGTCAACATGAAGCCCGTTCCTATCAACTACATAACCTAGAAATTTTAAAGAAGGCCTACACAAATTACACTTTTCCCTACCTACTTTTAAATCCCGCTTCTCCTAACCTTTTAAAAACTTCTTTTAAAATTTCTAAGTGTTTATCGAAGGAATCGGTGACAATGATAATGTCATCCAAGTACACAAAGACGAACGGGTCTAGATCAGGACCTAAAACGTCGTCAATAAACCTTTGCCAAGTTGCCGGGAAATTGTGCAAGCCGAATGGCATCCTGCAAAATTGAAACAGGACACGCCCTGGCACGGTAAAGGCTGTGTACTTGCGCGATTCTTTCTCCATTGGAATCTGCCAATAAGCAGATTTAATATCTAACGAAGACAAGTACTTCGCGTTTCGAAGCTTGTCTAAAATCGCTGAAATAAAGGGTAGTGGATAAGCATCCCCATCAGTAACTTCGTTTAACTTCCTATAGTCAACACAGAACCGATAACTGCTATCTTTCTTCTTAACCAGAAGAATCGGCGATGCCCAAGGACTCTTCGACTTCTCGATCACTCCAGCTTCCAGCATCTCCTGGAGCTCCTGATCGATATGTTTCTGAATCGCTGGCGAAACAAGGTAATATCTTTGCTTTATCGGTTCTGCAGACGTCCTAATCTTGTGCTCCACTAAGTTGGTGCTGTGGTGTACATTGTAGAAGTACAAGAGTACATAAAATCAATGTTTTATATATACATAATTCTTTATTTCACAAATATTCTTATTTGGTATAAAATAGGAAAATATATGTAGTTGTTTTATGATTTTAATTGTTATCTAGTTTTAAGTTTTCTTGCTAAAATCTTATATATAAAAATGAATCGCAAAATGTGTTGGTAAGCGCATAACTCAACAACGCCTGGACCAATTTGGCCAATTCTTTTTTTAAAATGTTCGTTGAAGCTCAAGGATGGTTTTTACGGCGAGAAAAATTCCAATAATTGCCGGAAAACCATAAAAACAGCCCTTTTCTTTTTCTCATACAAATGTTTTCTAACTAAAACGTAGTCGGCTTAAAGAATTTGACTTCAAGTCATATCAAATTAAAAAAAAAGAAAAAAAGAAGAAAAAAGTGTAGATGTCGATTTTCTGTTGTTTTTCTTGGATTTTCTGTTACCTTATCTACTGAGTTTGCTTTTGTCAACTGATAAACGGCTGAAACAAATCCATATATCGTGTTTTGTGCAGAGTCTTAGTGTTAGTGTTTGTTTAGTTAGTGTTTAGTGACAAAATAATTTATATTTGATATGCCTCCTATAAGACGAAGCAATTTAGGTAGAAGAACCCAAACTGTTACAAAACAAGCTAATTACCAAACTAATCGTACTGCACAAGAACGTGAAGACCAAATTGAACGTGAAAGAATTCGGATATCACAAACGCGTGAAGCGCGAGCGCGACATTCAACTAATGATCGCTCAAGTTTGAATCGAGCTGCTTTCAGTTACGATGTGTCAATTGACTGCAGAAACTACCAATGTGTTGTTATTGGTTCTATGAACTCGGTTTGCTCACACTGTAAGACATTGAAATACAAAAACGAAGCTAATGGATTGTATTGCACAAATGGTAAAGTGAAATTGATACCATTGGATCCACCAGAGCCATTGTGCTCATTGGTTTCAGGAATAGGAACAGATTCCATACAATTTTTGACAGTTATCCAACACTATAACAATTGCTTTCAAATGACTTCATTTGGGGAAACAAATGTAGTTCGGGAAAATTTCATGCCAGTTATTCATAATTATTATAGCGAACAAAATTTGATATCACCTAATTTAAGATGTTTATTGATAGATATTAGTAACAACTAAATATATAATTTTTAAGATCAAATATTATTTAAGTTTGATCACTGACAATCCATAAATTTATACCCCATTGCTTATTTGTTTTATTTTATAGTTTTTGGTACAAAAATAATATTTTTTTTTAATTAACAGATACAAGGGTAAATATATCACAGAGCAGGTTCACTGTTATCAGTGTCAGATAGCGACAGCAAATTCCTGCAAATTTATTTTATGGGCAACTCACCACAAGAAATTGATCTGCGTTGTGCAAATAACAATTTAGTAAAGAGGTCTATTGTAGAACAATTACAAACTTTATTTCATGAACACAATCAATTGATTATATGTTTCAAAACTGCACTGGATCTGATGCCATCTGATAATCAGAAAATTGTAATCAGAACTGTCAAATCACCTGCAGGTCAACATGCAAGACGTTAAAATCTACCAACTATTGATGAAGTTGTTATCGTTGTAATTGGAGAAAAGTTGGAATCCCGTGATATTGTTTTACATCGTCGAAATGATCAATTACAACGTATAAAGCAATTAAAAGACGAACTTACTTAGAAGGTGTTTCCAAATGTTTCTCAAAATTACAGAAACCATGATTGGTTGAGCGAACGAGCTATACTGGCTGCAAAAAACATTAATGTAAATGAATTGAATTTCAAAATTCAAAAACAAATTACAGGCGAATCGAGGATATATATGTAAATCAGTTGATTCGGCTACTAACCAAGATGATATAGTCAATTATCCACCGGAATTTTTAAACTCGCTGGATTTGCCAGGATTGCCACCTTACAATCTTCAATTAAAGGTTTGATCAATAGTTATAGTGTTGCGAAATATCAACCAACCGCGTCTTTGCAACGGTACACGGTTAGCGATAAGATATAGCGAAGCAACTACATATACTCAAAGGAAAGTATAAAGGAGAAGATGTTCTTATACCGCACATCCCAATGATTCCGACTGATGTGCCATTTGAGTTTAAACGACTACAGTTTCCAGTGCGGCTTGATTTTGCTATGACCATAAACAAGTCCCAGGGACAATCATTAAGTGTTTGTGGTATTAATCTAGAAAATCCATGTTTCTCACATGGTCAATTGTATGTTGCCTGTTCCCGTGTTGGAAAACCATCAGATTTGTTTGTTTGTCTATGCGCCAAGTAATAACACAAAAATTATCGTACATATATCTCAAAGCACTATAATGATAATAAAACTGATTTCTGTTAATAATTATGATTCACATGATTAGCAATAACGCGATTACTTACTTCTAAATCCTTATATATGTTTCATTTAATTATTTTTTATTCACAAAGCCCTATCACCAGGGTGACAGTTCTGTTCAGGAGAATTTTTAGCAACGACTATAAAATACGTAGGAACAAAAAACTGCCACATTACAAATCTTTATGACAGGACGAAGTCTGTCGGGTCCGCTAGTACTTTATAAATTCAATTCTCTAGGCTTATTTATTTAGAGTTCTTCTCCCTATCAGGTGTAATCTTTTTATGCTCTCGTATTGTGCGGTGCCAGTCTCACCGACCGTTCGCAAGCAGTGTTGCCATAGGTATCGTTACACAAGTTAATACTAATTAGTATTTTACTACACCTCCTTCCTTGAGAAACAAAAATTTAACTCGTAGAGTTTTAATTTTTTTTTGTTAGTCTTACAATTTCTTTTTTTTTCATTTTTACAATTAATAAGTACTTTTCATTTTTACAATTTACAAATATTTTTCATATGTATGAAGGTATTGTAATGTGGGCCCTACCTCGCCTACAAAATCTATGGAGGATATGGGCTTCCTCAAGCCGATTATAGATGATGGCTAAAGAGCCGATCTGTTTAAGCAATGAAAGAAGGCTAATCAGCCGAATATCTTCATTTTGACTCTCAAATTGAAAGTGATTTTTATTTAATCAAACTTAGGCTATTTATACAAAAATAATTTACTTACACACTAAGAACTTAAAGCTATACATATAATTACTAAAACATATATACATTATACTGCATTCTAATTTGATGGGAAACAAATGACAGAATTGGGCAGCATACTTGCTATGTCATCAAAATCATAACCAATATGCATGCCCCTTTCATAATGCACAAATGTATCCAAATTCATTCAGGCATATTTACTACACAGCATGCAGTGCGTTGAACCTTCATGAATAGGTAGATACACTTGACCATCGTAAAAGTAATCTGAGTCTCAAGTGGCATTGAAAATTTTATTAAATAATTTTCTGGGGTGAATGAAATGCAAGTGCATATTATAAGAAATGGGTTGGCTATAGAAACGTGAAATTTAAATCTATGGCAATGAACTGCAATAAAATATAGTGTAGTGTATGCGCACTACATCCTCACTCTCTTAGAGAAAAAAAATTTTTGATTTAAAAAAATTTTTTTTTTTGTTTATTTTTTTAATCTATTATTATGTACCTCTTTGGTTTCATTTTTAATCTTAATTTTACTATTTACACCATTTAATTCTATTACTTCGTATGGTCCTTTATATGGATTTTCTAATTTTTTTTTATTTCCTACTTTTAAATATACCTTATCTCCTACTTTTAATTTTAATGGGTTGGCCATCTTATCTACTAATTCCTTTCTTTCTATTTTACATTTATCTAATAATCTTTTAGCTATTATTCTCATTTGACCTAATCTAAATTTTAATTCTAAACTGTAATCATCAATGTTATATATAGGGCTTGTTATGTTATGAGCTAAGCTTTCTGGTAGTTTAGGTAGTTTTCCATAAACCAATTCAAAGGGTGATATACCTATGGTAGAGTGTGGTGTTGTATTGTAACTAAAGACAAAATAGGGAATCCACTCATGCCAATTGTTTTCTTTTGCAAAGGCAATTAGATATTCATTTAATACTCTATGGTTTCGTTCTATAGATCCTAATGTTTCGTGATGATAGGGTGTTGATGTTATGTGATTTATCCCAAATAATGTGTAAACGTTTTTCATTACTTCGTTGATAAATTCTGTCCCCATGTCTGTTCTTAATGTTCTGAAACTACCGTGTCTAAGAAGGAAATTATCTACCAATGCTTTTGCTACAGTATTTGCGTCTTTGCTTTTAATAGGAATAGCTTCGACGTATTTTGTTAATTCACATTGTAGAGTTAGTATATATCTAAAGTCGTTTGAAGGTCTTAGTGGACCTACGGTGTCTGCTGTTACTACTTCAAAACTTGTTGTTGGTGTCTCTGTTAATACCAATCTTTCTTTTGTATTCCTGATTTGTTTGCTCTGTGCACATATTCTGCATTCATTAACGTATTTCTTTACCATTTTGTTTAAATTTTTCCAACAATATCTTTGTTTTATTTTATTTATCGTTCGTTTTATGCCTGAGTGCCCACCGGCATGTGGTGTATCATGAAAATTCTCTATTATCTTTTCTTTCTCTTTATCATCAATAACTCTTATTGGGGGAATATATATCAATATTTTTAATCGTGCTTTCCTTTCAATTTTTTGTTGTAATTTATTATACAATTTTTTAAATTCATATATACTTATGTGCTCAAATATTTCGTCATTATTAGCAATTGCTAATTGGTTAATATCTTCTTTATTCATTCTGAATATTAGTTTCTCCAAGATCAGACCTAAATCGAGATTCGGATTATCACTGTATTCTATTACCACATCTGTAGTGTTTACATGAATTTTTGTACAGGCTTCTCCTGAATTAAACCTTAGTTTATATGAGGATTTTCGCTGATGTACTTCATGTTTTTGTAGCACTTTTTTGAATTTTAATTTTTTATTATTTTTAACTTCTGTTATAGAAGCACATTCCCAAATGTATATAGCTGTATCATTCGTTTTTAACTCTATATTTTTAACATTTTGGTTTCTTATATTTTCATTTGCTATTTTAGCTGATTTTGATCTAGTCATAATATTCACATTTGAAGTTGGGATCATTTCTTTTAATATTTCAGAATCAAGCTTGATACGTGATAACGCATCAGCATTTGTGTTCATAGATCCCTGTTTATAAATAATATTAAAGGTGTAATCTGCTAGATCTAATCTTATTCTTGTTAATTTTGATGATGGATTTTTGTGTGTAAAGAGACTTACTAACGGTCTGTGATCTGTTACCACAGTGAATTTTCTTCCATATACGTATGGTCTGAAGTAGTTTATTGCCCAATGTATGCCAAGCAGTTCCTTCTCGATTATTGGTTTATTCAGCTCATGCTTGGTTAAACTTCTACTGGCATATGAAATCGGGAGATCTTTACCTATCTCACCTTGTGATAGTACTGCTCCTAAGGCAACATTCGAAGCATCAGTTGTTATTATGAAGGTCTCTTCATGATTTGGGTACTTAGGGATAGGTGGATTTATAAGTTTGTTTTTCAAATTGATAAAGGCATTTTCACATTCTTCGCTCCAAATGAATTCTACTCCCTTTTTGGATAGCATGTTTAGTGGTCTGGCTACTGTTGCAAAGTCTTTTATGAATCTCCTATAATAGTTGCAGAACGCTACAAATCTTTTGACTTCCTCTGCATTTGTTGGTGTTGGATATGCAGTAATAGCTTCATACTTTTGTGGATCTGGTTTTATTCCCTCATTTGTTATTAAATGTCCAAGATATGTTACCTGCGTTTGCAGCCAATTGCATTTTTTGGGGTTCAGTTTGAGATTGTATTTTCTGAGCCTTTGAAGAATCTTTATAAGGTTACTGTTGTGATGGTTCAGGCTACAGCCGAATATAATTATATCGTCAACATATAAGAAAGCCTCTGTGCTAAGACCTGCTAAGGCTACAGATAGCATACGTTGGAAGCTATTCGTTGATATTTTTAGTCCAAACGGTAACCTATTGAAGTGAAAATGTCCACGGGGTGTTGAAAACGCTGTTTTTGGTCTAGATTCTTCATCCAATTCTATTTGATGGAAGGAGCTAGATAAATCTAAGGTGGAAAAGTATTTAGCTCTGCCTAGTGTATCTAGTACATCATCCAGTCTTGTCAAGGGAAATTTATCGTCTATTATTTTTTTATTCAATTGACGGAAATCCACAACTAAACGCCATTTCTTTTCTCCCTGGGAGTCTTTCTTCGGTACCACGAGCAAAGGTGAGTTAAATGGGCTAACTGAAGGTTCAATTATGTTATCTTCAAGAAGTTTATCTACTTGTTGATTAATTTCTTCTATCTGTCCATTGGGGAGTCTATAATTTTTAATGTAAACAGGATTGTTGTCTGTCATAGAAATTCTTTGTTTGTAGAAATTATTTACTGTCAATATGTCTCCATTTAGATGGAAACAATCCGCAAATTCCTTACATATGTCTAAAATGGAATGTTTTGCTTTAGTATCTGATATGTCGATATTCAGTTCCTTTATTAATCTTTCATATTGATTTTCTTTTTTGTTCTTTTCAAAATTCTTTTTTAGATCAATAACATGAAAATCAGTAAGTGGGACTACATCTGGCTTGAATGGTTTTAAAGTAACGTCATGTTCTAAAGTGTTTAAAAATGCTATTTGGGTGATGCCTTTTGCCGGGATAATTGAATTCGCAATAAAAATTCCATTTTGTATTTCTTGATTGAGTACGATGCTGTCTTCCGGTACTTCAAGATTTATTGGATGCAGGGATTGTGTTCTTGCGGGTAAAATAATATTTTGTGATTTAGGAAGCTGTGTGAATATTGGAAAAATGAATTCATCATTTTTGAATAAAATAGATAGGGTAAAGTTTTCATAATCTATTTTACAATTGTTTTTTATCAAAAAGTCTCTTCCTAGAATACCATTTGTATTGATTGGGAAACTGTCATCTACTACTTGGAACTTTTGCTCGATCTGCTCGCCCTCAATTCTTAATTGCCCTAGTATTGAACCTATAGAGTATACTTCCGAATCTGTGACTCCTTTAATCGTTATTTTATCTGTTATATTTATGTTATTTTCTGAATTTAAGCTACTTCTCTTCAGGATTGAGATATCAGCACCTGTATCAATTAAAAACTTTTGATCTTTTCTTGTTATGTCAGATTGAGCTATTATATAATTTGTAAAATGGAGGTTAAGATTCAAGATTGCCTTTATTGGTTGTTTTCTAAACTGAGGTCTGAGTCTCTCTGGGCTTCGGAGACTCCTTGTGTGTTTTCCGAACCTTCAATATAGTTTATTGTTCTTGGGTTTCGTACATTGTTGTTTGCATTATTATATCTATTATTATTGAATCTGTTATTACTATTATTGTTATATCTATTGTTATTATATCTCATATTGCTGATATTATTACTACTATTGTAACTGTTATTGTTATCTCTATTGCTATTATATCTTGTGTTGGACCTAGTATTGTTGCTTTGATTACCTGATCTACTAAATCTGTTGCTATTGTTTCTATAATTGTTACCCCTGGAGTTATTTACTCTGAAATGATTAATTTGTGCAAACTCATTAGACGAGTCTAACTCTGCTGCTAATTGAATTGCTTCATTGAGTGTTTTCGGTCTAGCCGAGAAGACCGTTGACTTTGTTGGTTGTTGCAGCCCATTTTTGAATGCATTTAAACCTAATTGGTCATTCATTTTGCAGATCGTTTCCCTATTTTCATTTCCTAGCTATAATAATTGCAGTGAAGTGAGCTCTGATACCAGAGTTTCTATTTTTGTTGCAAAGGTAGTAGTTGTGCTTGAATTTTGTTGTATAGTGGAGAGTTGTGAAATTATTTGAAGAGAATTTCTTTTACTTTTAAAAAGTTGAATAAAGATTTCTTTCAGTTCTTTGATTGTTTCGGGTTCTTTAACAGTATTTAGCTTATTCCTAACTTTGTCAGTTATTTTTGCTCCTAAAACAAATTTTATGAGCTTCTTTTTCTCATTTTCATCACTAAGGGAGCTGTCAACATAGTCTACTAAATTTAAAAAATTTGTCAGTTTTTCTGCTTCCCCTCCATACTCTGGGATAATTTTTATACTGGATAAAATGTCGAATTTTGCCATTTTTAATTCTAGTGTATTTATTTCTTCTTCAATTAATTTTTGATCAATTTCAATATATTCTTCGTCTATGTCTTCTGTATCTAATAGTTTCCTTTTATCATCTAATATTTGTTTCAATCTGACCAACAAATTATCTATAATTGTTTTCAATGCCTGCTGATTTGTTTCCTTAGGTGAATCTTCATATTTTCTATTAAATTCTTCTTCTAATTTTAATATTTCATCTCTTTTTTCATTTAAATATTTTTGAGAATACTTTCTTGTTGGAGTTTTATTAAAGTTTGCTACTATTTCTTTTAATATTTTTATAGTGTTCAACATATTTTTAAATCAATAAAATTCTTATTTGTTCAAAATTTATTTATTTTTTTTTTTTTTTTTTTATATTGTTATATTTTTCATTTCATTGTTTACAATTTTTTGTACGTTAGTTCTAAAATAAAATTTAAAAATTTTGAAAGAAAGGTAGATTATGAATATAATTAAAATAATAATTAAAATATCTATAAATAACAGGTTTGAACTAACTAGATTGTTATTATTATTATTGTTTGAGGCATTAACAATCACCTCTTCTTTGGATGATTTTCCTCCCATTTGTGTAAAAAAATTTTTTTTGTTTTTTAGTTTTTATTATTTTTTCTGTTTGCTTGTCGCTGCAAATTTCTTGCTTTTTCGATGAAATGCTCCCTTTGTTCTTTGTTGGCTAATCCAGCTTACGATTTGCTAGCTCTGTGCTGACCAAAAGGTTAGTAGTGCTATCGATACGCTGGCGACTCACGATGCGTCTGTAGTAACTAAAGTCATTCTGTATAGCTGGGGTCTTCATCTTGTATTCATCGAATTTAAGACCGAATTTAAAAATTTCAGCCAACTGCTTAAATAGAGCCTGGCAAGATCGCCATGTAATGTGGGCCCTACCTCGCCTACAAAATCTATGGAGGATATTGGCTTCCTCAAGCCGATTATAGATGATGGCTAAAGAGCCGATCTGTTTAAGCAATGAAAGAAGGCTAATCAGCCGAATATCTTCATTTTGACTCTCAAATTGAAAGTGATTTTTATTTAATCAAACTTAGGCTATTTATACAAAAATAATTTACTTACACACTAAGAACTTAAAGCTATACATATAATTACTAAAACATATATACATTATACTGCATTCTAATTTGATGGGAAACAAATGACAGAATTGGGCAGCATACTTGCTATGTCATCAAAATCATAACCAATATGCATGCCCCTTTCATAATGCACAAATGTATCCAAATTCATTCAGGCATATTTACTACACAGCATGCAGTGCGTTGAACCTTCATGAATAGGTAGATACACTTGACCATCGTAAAAGTAATCTGAGTCTCAAGTGGCATTGAAAATTTTATTAAATAATTTTCTGGGGTGAATGAAATGCAAGTGCATATTATAAGAAATGGGTTGGCTATAGAAACGTGAAATTTAAATCTATGGCAATGAACTGCAATAAAATATAGTGTAGTGTATGCGCACTACAGTATATCGTTTCTATTATTATAAATGTATTTTGCATTTTTTTATTAAAATGGCTACAATTTTGTTTTTTTTTTTTAAGTTCTTTTTTTTTTTTTTTTTAATATTTTGATAAGAGATTCTTGTGTACCAATTTAGTTTTACATGTAGATACTTCTTTAATCAAAGCATTCGAATCTTCAAATAATTTAACAATAATGTAAGGTCCTTTCTTTATTGGTTCTAATTTGCTTTGATTTACAATTTCCAACATAACTTTATCATTAACTCTTAAGTCTAATGGCGTATTAAATCTTGAGTCTAAATTATTTTTTCTATTAATTTTACTCTTTTCTAACATTTGTCTGGCTCTTCCGTGAGCTGTTTGTAATTTAAACTTTAGTTCTTTGCTATAGTCATCAATATTATATATTGGATCAATTTCAGCGGCTTTCAAATCAATTGGCAGATTAGCTTTTTTACCATACGCAAGCTCAAAAGGTGTATAACCGGTCACAACACATGGTGTTGTATTATAGCAAAATTCGTAGTATTTAACCCAATCGTCCCAATCAGTGAGTTCAGAACTGATGTGTATTCTAAGAAATTCATTTAAATTCTTGTGGTTCCTCTCTAAGGAACCAATTGTTTCTGGATGGTATGGAGTGGAGTGTCTGTGTTGAATTTTTAGGATTTGCATAATTTCCTTAAAAAGCGAATTCATATAAGTTAAAGTAAAACGCTTTTATAATTTTTAAGTATAGACTTTTATTTTACACTTTAAGTATAGAGACACTTATGCTTCGAGTGGCGGCTTCCAAAAAAGTAATCGCCGATAGGCCAACCACTAAATACTTGACCAGCAAAAAACACAGCAGAGCAGCGATGATACAGTTGATGTAAAAGCGAGAGCATGACCGTACGGTTTGCTTATCAGCTTCTGCGCATAATCAAGCAATTGAATGATAAAATATGCATTTACCGTAACTTCTCTAGCAAAAAGCAAATTACAGGGTGTTAAGGTGTTAACTGCTTCCGCTTCAAACTCAGCCGTCCTCGGTGGATTTCGTAGATTTAATATTATTCAAAATAAATTTTCAATTTAATATTTTGTGACATAATTAGGGTGTTGGTATTGTGTCTTTCAATTATTTTATTTATATGATTTTATATAATATGATGATTAATTTTATAATTAAATAATGGAATGATTAATTTAAGCAACTAAAGAATTATTTTCATTGATAGATTTAACATATAGTTTAACTAATAAATATTTTTGATAAGTTGGAACAAAAATTACAAACGAAAAAAAAACATAAAAGTACCTAAGAGAGTTTAATAACAAAAGTCAATGTTTTTATTTTAACATTCATAAAATATTTACAAACATTATCGATAATACATACATTATACCTACAAATTATAGTTATTTTATAGTTCAAATTATTCATGTTTTTGAGTACAATTAGTTCAACATGTTGTTTTGTTTTTTACACATTATAAAATAGAAATTTTAGATTTAAAACAAAAAAAATCCCATTAAAAAAATTAAGTAGAATCTTATGATGTTCGCGAGCATCAGTTACAAAATAAGTTTTATCTTAGATTGCTTTGATGTACGATTCTATCGTCGATCAAAACCGTAGATCCTCTATCTTCTTGGATTATTTTTTCTACGAAAAGCTTCCTAAATTTATTTCCTATACGTTTATTCGTTTTCACATATACTTTTTCACCAGGTTTGTATGATTTTGTCTGTTTGTTTCTGTTATGGTATGTTAAACTTTTGTTCTGTCCCTCTAAAAGCCTTGTCTTAATTTCATTTTTTAACTCCAAAGAGTTTGAATGAATTACTTCGATAGGTTTGTGTTTTATAATTGAATGGATTGTCCTGTTATATTTAACTGTAGAAAGTAAGATAAGTTCGTTTGTGTCATTTATGCCCTGCTCTAATTTCGTACATCTCGCGATTTCTGTCAACGTGCTGTGAAATCTTTCAACCTGTCCATTAGATGTACTATGAAATGGAGGTGTTGTAAAAATTTCGATTTTAAAATGGTTTCTTAACAATGTCTTTATAGTTTGAGAATTAAACGATTTTTCATTGTCGCAGACAATTGTCTTTGTATCTTTGAAAAAATTTACAATTTCTATCAGAGGTTCTTTAATGTCAATGATTGCTCGAGACTTTATTGGAAAAACGGCTGCAAATTTTGAATATTTATCCAGGCACGTTAAAAAATGCAACTTATCCGTTGAATAAATATCAACATGCAATATCTCACCTGCATAAAATGGGATAGGTGTTTTTCCTATTTCAACTCTAGGTGGATGCCTTTTATATTTTGATTCATTGCATACTCTACAATTTGTTATCATCTCCCTAAGCTTTTTTCGGATGTCTGGAAAAAAATAATCTTTTAAGATTTGTTGTAAGTTCTCGCGCAGGGATCGATGGGCTCGATTGTGTTCTACAGCGAGAATCTCCTGTTGATCATTTTTATTTCCGAGTGGATAAATTTGGTAGATGGAAATGATTTGAGTAAATTGTCTTTTATAAATGCTAAAACATGAAGTTCGCAGTGCATACCATTAATAACTTTGGATTTACAACTTCGTCAAGAATTTTGAATAAATAGTCCCGTTCCGAAAATGTTATGACATATCTGAACTTCTTTTGAAATAATATCTTCCCAGCTCAATGTGAAAAAGTTGGGATTTATGAAGGATGAAAATAATGGTAGAATAATGAAGGAATTTATGGGATTAAGAGCTAAAATGTATAGTATAGACATAGAAGATGCAGCACTAATAAAAAAGGCTAAGGGTGTTAAATCAGCTGCTGTAAAAAAAATGTCTTTACAAAATTATAGAGACTGTTTGCTACACAAACAAAACTTCTATAGTAAAATGTTGAACTTTAGATCTAAACACCATACTATATACACCGAATGTATAAACAAATTAAGTTTAAGTTGTTCTGATGACAAAAGATTTATATGTACCAACAATATAAATACACTAGCTTGGGGTCATTATCGAATAGAACTTGGAATAGTTTGAGAATAAAATAAAATATTTGTATACATACATAACGATAAGAAAATAATTGTAAACCTGATATAAGGAAAGCAAATATGTTTTTAATATAAATAAATATCTTCTATTGTTCGCGAGATTTCGAGAACCGAACATAATTGTTTACCAATGTTGCGTACTATTTTTTGTAGATTTTAATTTTTTATGAAAAAACTGACTGTTGAACTTTTATAAATCACTGTGAGATTAAATTAGTTTGAAGCCAATATTTTTTTAATTTTTGTAAAGATATTTGAGTCGAAAGTAATTTTTTACTTTTAGTAATGTTTTTATTTTTTGCAAGAAAACTGTCAATTCGATTTTTCTCAAAATTTAAGTGAAAGTTGAAAACAATATTTTTGTTCGTAAAATATTCGAGGTGACAAATATTTTTGTTCAGTTTTTTTGATTTATAAAAAACCGTTAATTTGATTTTTTTTTCCAAAAACTATACTAGTTTTGTATCGCGTTATAATATATGTACATATAATATAAAATTTAATTCAAGTCTCTAGCGTTATTGGTTCGTGATATACATACTATGAGCCGTTTATTTTAAAAGTGGCATAAGTCACTTTTTTTTTAAGTCGAAATATTTAAGATATTTGTTATACCGTTAATTACCAATACTTCTCTCGAAGAAATCTCAATAGTTCTCAACTTATTGAGTGCAACTTTTTTAAAAATGAAAAGATACCGTTCAATTGTATTTAGTGTTGCCATTAACTCGATTTTTTTGAAAAAGTGACTTATGTCACTTTCAAAATAAACGGCTCATATTTAGGGTTAACCAACATTTTCACCTTTTTTTAAATTGCTTTGGTAAAAAAACCACCCACTCAATTTTTTTTAGAGTCCTTTCTGCATCTTTCTGCATTATTATCTGTATAACAAAATTTATTTGAAGTCGATATCTCTATTGGTTCTTGAGCTATGGACGACGAAAAAAACTTCCCGAACGTATACGTACACACGCACGCACAGATATCTCTCTAAAAATCTTTTATTTCGACTCTAGGGACCTTGAAACGTCGAGAAAACGGACCGATTACAATAACTTCCTATGGGAATTTAAGAACGCTTAACGCAAATCGGCTCTTACCCTTAATATCCAAATTTTAGGTCAATCAACCTAATGCCTTGGGGTGAAGGTACGGGCCAGGACGGAATCAGTGGACTCACTTATTTCTACTTCTCTACCATCGAAATGTCATTTTTGATTCTTGAGTTCGACATTTTTTACGAATGCAAAACTTGCCTATATGACGCAAGTAAAAAAATTAATTTCAGACCATGATTTTCTAAATTGTGAAATTAAGTCATAAATTGACTTTAAATATCTGAAGAATCCTTCATCTTAACAAGGTTATAACACCAAGGTTGTGAAATAACATGAGTAATTATCATTGATATAATTTTGCGTTTAATGTTAAAAAATTATTGGTTGGTACCTAAGTGGCACAAAAAAAACTGCGAAATCGTATAAAAGAAAATTTCAAATCAATACAAAAATACCTACTTCGACACTACATTTACGAAAATAGGTATACTTACTAATAGTTAATAAGTTAAAAAAACTTTCAATTGGATTTTCCTAAGAGTCACACATCTTAAAATAGAAGAGCTGACAAAATTGTATTAAAGGTACCTACAACAGCAAACAACATATACCTACCTATACCTACCTAAATATAAACTAATTTTTTTTTTGTTTATGCCTAAGGTCCCAGCTTTATTGTTTACATTTATTTATTAAAAATGATAAAACAAAAGGAGAATTGGAACATAAAAAGACACAAATTTCAATTATCAAATCAATCAAATTATCTGAACCAACATAAAGAATGCATTTTTGTTTTTATTTTAAACTACATACATACATAGGTATTTATAAATACTGTACCTACCTATCTACTAATCTCAAACAAAATGCTAAGTGTACGGATATTATCGCACTTGCCAGATACTAGTAGGAATTCCCTATGAAATTTCATAAATTACCTGCCTACCTACCAATATCTTTTATATCTAAAATTTGAATTTAAAATCAAACCCACATCCTAGAAAAAATCACCTAGGTACCAATTGATATTTATCTACAAAAAAAAACACCAGCCAAAATATACATAACTATAACCAAACGTATAACTATCCCAATATGTTTCTTCTTCACAAAAATCGCATCGTAGCTTCATATACATACATAATACAACCATTTTTCATATATGTACAAAGATCGTACACAGGGAGAAGCAGAGTCATGAATGTAAATAAAAACAAAAATCGGTACAAGATCTTAAACAGCTGATGTAAGCATACAAAAATTTCATTCATCCCCTTATTAGACACAATATTAAGACATTGCCGTTTTTCTTATAAAGATATTGATATAAAGAAATTACAAAAACAAATTCATCGACCTTCATATGGAAGCTTAGTATATGAAAACATATACAAGGATAGATTCAAATAGAATGAAATTAACTGTCTCCCTTATTCTGCTGGCTGCTCATGGGAATGGAAATAATATTTTTCTCTCGGTCCCCGATACTACCGCCAACGACGGCGGCGGCGTCCGGTCGCGCAAAAAAATGTCTGCCCATGAGAGTACTATAGTTTTCATATACAAATGTTGTGCTATCCAAAAAATCCAACTATGAATTTTACGTTTTTACGTTCTATAGTGAGCGTGAATTTTACGTTTTTACGTTCTAACGTTTGCTAAGCATGGTCCAGAACCCAAAATAATACCGGTATCTAACATTTGCTAAGCATGGTCCAGAACCCAAAATAATATCGGTATCTAACATTTGCTAAGCATGGTCCAGAACCCAAAATAATATCGGTATTTAGCATAGATCGGAACCCTGGTGATGCCGGTATTTAGCATAGATCAGAACCCCGGTGATACCGGTGATACCGGTGGCCCAGAACCCTCTAGCTTTGTATATGAAAACTATAGTACTCTCATGGTGGAAGTCGAATAGGGCGGCATCTAGATATTTTTTGTGGAACGTCTAGTCAAGACATTCATGGAGAAATGGATTTGCAGTCGGGAGACTTTGGAGATTTACAAATATTATAATTTGAAATAGAGACAGACTATAGAGAATTAACGAAAGTCTGAGTGAGGAGGAAAACACATTTGTTTCTTTGTGTTTGTATTTTGGTGTGGTTATATTTTTTGGTTACATCTTTGTATATGAAAACTTTTTCATATACAAAGGTTTACGCAAAACGGTAGTCTTTCTATACAAAGATGATAAGACAAAAGCAGGTGAATTGCGATTTCGTGTAGGAATTTTATACCTATTCTTGGTTGAGATTTTATATTTTTGATGATTTGATTTGAGGATTGTATAAGGAAATTATAATTTGAACTTTTATAGGCAAGTAAATATGTAGGTATTGTATTCTTATCCAATAATAGATACATAGCAAGCTAAATAAATTTAAAAAATTTGATCACCTAAACCTTTCTTACAATTTGTTTTCATATCGAGCATAAAGAAGTTTAAATTTTCAAAGTCTTAGAAAGATGATTTTTTTTAATAAATAAATTTGTTAATTGATACCTAATACCTACAATTATTTAAAAGCTGGTTACAAAATTGTTGACAACATAGGTATTATGAAAAGATGGATATTTAATTTTTGGACGTTTTTTAATGGTAGTGAATTTTTTAAATGGGATAAGGAACTTTTAAATTTTTTTGTTTTAAAAATTAACACATAGGTAGTTATAACTTCCGGTCAAAAAAGTGTTTCAAGGACAAATTTTGAAACATACTTTTGCCTGTAAGTTCTTATGATATACCTACCTATTTAGGTATTTATTAAAAGAAGGACCTTCCTATCAACAATTTTGAATGATCAAGGGGATAAGCAAATGTTTACTTTTAATAAGGTACAAGACTTTATTTGGATTTTTATTTTTAGAAAAGTACCTATTATGACTTTGTAAATTGTAATTGTACTTTCATAAATTTGATGCCTTTGTCTAAGTCTTAAGATATCTAAATTCTACCAAATCCAATTTTGATATGCCAGAGCAAAGTTTTTAACGTAGGAGTAAGTTTTCTATGAACCAATGAATTTGGTATCAAATTAAAGGTTGTTCTAAGCCGGATATCTCTGCAAAAATATTTTGTCGATAACTCATGGGAGATCCGAGATATTTGAGATTGAAGTTCGAAATGTTCAACCATTAAAAATCAGCACTTTTTCGACATAAATGCTAATACATATCTTTGGATACAGAAAAGCTAGGAAAATCAAAACGGTATTAAAATAAAGGTGTCAAAAATATATTTCAAATGAAGCTAAAATTACATTTCTATGATTTATATATTTTTAATCAAACCTTTGAATAACAGCATTTTTTAGGCAAACTTTTATACAATAATATCTTTTAAAATTTGATGATAACATTTATTTTTTTTGGCTTAGTTAGTTCACAGCCTTTATTTTCATATATAATTCTTTAGGGTTTCTTCAACAATTTATTCATTTTGACAATAATAATTCAAAAATATGCTCGCAAAATACAAAAAAATCTTATACTTAACACTAAAAAAAAAATTCTTATAGTAATAGTGGAAAAATTAAAACAAAAAATAAATAATTCTTATTAAAGTGGTGGAAATATTAGAATAAAAAAAAAGTTGTTATCACAATATCGACAAAACAAAATTAAATTAATGCTGTCCCCCTGCAACCCCCCTGCTTGGGCACACTATAGGATTTGGGGTGGGTGCAAGTTGGAGTGTGTGCAAGGTGGGGAGGGCGCAAGGTGCGGTGGGTGCATGCAAAGTTTCTTTTGCATTTAAATAAGCTGGATTCAAGAAAAATTAATTTACCCTAGGTATATCTTAATCCATATTCGATTATTACTATCAAAATAAGACTACGTTAATACTTAAGCAAGGAAAAAGTAATTTAATTAAAATATTTTGTTTTGGTAATTTTCAATTTTCTCAAGAACTAGAAGACATCAAGTCATCTAGTTTTCAGTTTTTGATCAAAAACAAATAAGAGCAATGAATTCTAAAAAAAATAGTAGATAATCTGAAAGTTTTGAAAAATTACACTTTAAACCTTTTTTTTAACTTTTTTTGCACAAATTTTGACTTTAAAACAATTTGTTTCAAAAACTATGCATAGTTTTGACTTGATTTAAAAACAAGCTAATAGACAAAAGTGTTGGCTTTAAAAAAAGGTATAACACTTAATTGAGGGTATTACCGTTATTTTTTAATTATTTTTTTTCCATTTAATGTACATATTTTTTTAAACTGTCCCTACCGCCTAAACGGGGGGAGATAGACCCCCCCTCCCATAGTAAAAAATTCTTGTTTTTAACTGTTCCATACAAATCCGTCATTAAACTTTGTCGCCTAAGTTATCGTACTCTCCCCACAAAACTAATTTAATAGAAAATCAAAAAAAGTAACTAACAACGTTCTATATTTTAGATGTTCATCAAAGAAAATATAGAACGTGAACGGCTTGAAAACTGACCGCAGTCAGAGATAGATCTGTATTTGTTATTATTTAATTTTTCGTTTTTTTCAATTTACAAACAAAAATCAAATATGACATTTGGCTGTGATAATAAATACTTACACACAGCATTTCCTATGTTTATAGTTAGACCACAGGTTTAGCCCTAAACTAAGGTTTAAGTTTATTTATAAATGGCCTAAACTCTGGACTTGCTTAATAACAAGTTAGCAAGAGTTTAGCAAACATCTATGAATATGCCCCAATATCTCAAAGTTTTAAAAAGATATTTAAGTCAAAAATCAATTTTTATTTATTATTAATTATTATTTATTTATTATTAAAATTAACCTGAATGTTGACAAAAATATTTTTTAAAAGATAAAATTAGTTTAAAGCCAATATCTTAAAGTTTTGAAAAGATATTAAGGTCGAAAACCAATTTTTAACAACTTTTATCATTTTTTTGTTTGGGTTTTTAATTTTTTGTTAAAAAACTGTCAATTCAATTTTTCTAAAAATTTTACCACCCACTCAATTTTTTTTAGAGTCCTTTTTGCGTCTTTCTGCATTATTATCTGTATAACAAAATTTATTTGAAGTCGATATGGACGACGAAAAAAACACACGCACGCACAGACATCTCTCTAAAAATCTTTTATTTCGACTCTAGGTACCTTGAAACGTCGAGAAATCGGACCGATTACAATAACTTCCTATGGGAATTTAAGAACGCTTAACGCGAATCGGCTCTTACCCTTAATTTCCAAATTTTAGGTCGATAAACCTAATGCCTTGGGGTGAAGGTACGGGCCAGGACGGCATCAGGGGACTTCCACTTTTCTACCATCGAAATGTCATTTTTGATTAAAATCTTGAGTTCGAAATTGTTTACGAAAGCAAAACTTGCCTACCTACATAATATGACGCAAGTAAAAAAAATAATTTCAGACCATGATTTTCTAAATTGTGAAATTAAGTCTTAAATTGACTTTAAATATCTGAAGAATCCTTCATCTTAACAAGGTTATAACACCAAGGTTGTGAAATAACATGAGTAATTATCATTGGCATAATTTTGCGTTTAATGTTAACAAATTATTGGTTGGTGAGTGGCACAAAAAAACTTCGAAATCGTATAAAAGAAAATTTCAAATCAATACAAAAAATACCTACTTCGACACTACATTTACGAAACTACATTTACAAAAACTTTCAATTGGATTTTCCTAAAAGTCACACATCTTAAAATAGACGAGCTGACAAAATTGTATTAAAGGTACCTACAACAACAAACAACGTATATATGTAGGTACATACATAGGTACCTACCTACCTAAATATAAACTACATTTGTATGTCCTGTAATGTGCCCGCTAAGGTGTATAGTTAACACTTATTTATTATAAGGGATACAATAAAAGTAGGATTGGAACATAAATAAAAGACACAAATTTCAATTATCAAACTATTTAAATTATCTGAACCAACATAAAGAATGCATTTTTCCTTATATTTTAAACTATGTAGGTACATATTTATAAATACTGTACTTACATACCTATCAACTAATCTCAAACAAAGTGCAAAGTGTACGGATATTATCAGTGTCCTGATACTAGCATGAATTCCCTATGGTATTTCATGAAATACCTGCCTACCTACCAATACCTTTTATATTTAAAATTTGAATTTAAAACAAACCCACATACAACCTGAAAAAAAATCACTTACCAATTGATATCTATCTACCAAAAAAAAATCTTTAAAGCTCAAACAAATCTAATCCTCAACTATTGAAGAAAAACTTAATGCCAAATAAAAGCAAAATACCTACCCACCAGCCAAAATATACATAACTATAACCAAACGTATAACTACCTTCATATTCTTCTTCATCATAAAGATCTGCACGACAAAAATCCCATCGTAGCTTTGTATACATAATACAAACCATTTTTCATATACAAAGATCGTACGCAAGGAGAAACAGACTTATGAATGTAAATAAAAACAAAAATCCGTACAAAATACTGAACAGCTGATGTAAGCATACAAAAACTTCATTCATCCCCTTATTAGACACAATATTGAGCCATTGACGTTTTTCATATAAAAATGCATTGATATAAAGAAATAACAAAAACAAATTCATCGCCCTTCATATGGAAGCTTAGTATATGAAAACATATACAAGGATAAACTCAAATATAATGAAGGAAATTGTGTCGACTTTTTGGTTGCTAAATTAACTGATCTCCTTATTCTGCTGGCTGCTTATGGGAATGGAAATAATATTTTTCTCTCTTTCCCCGAGGTCTCTCCAATTTCGATTCTACTGCCAACGACGGCATCCGCTTCACCAAAAAAATTCTTCCCATGAGAGTACTATAGTTTTCATATACAAAGCCTCTAGTTACAACTACTGCCATTATTGACGGAGAAAGCTGTTTTTTCTCTATCTCTCTCACATAGCCGTATTTGGTGAAAACCAGATTTTAAATCTAAAGTGGAAAAGAAAGAAGACTGTCCTAAATTTGAAAGTATTACGGTTGTGTCGGGACTAGGGTACTTATCACTTACGGTTTTGGCATTTAATTTCCTAAAATCAATAACTAGCCGCATTTTTCGACTTCCATCCTCGTTCAAACCTTTCTTATCGACAACCCAAACAGGGTTATTATACGGCGATCGGGATGGTCTTATGATACCAGTGCTAAGGAGATCAGAAACTTCTTGATTGACAAATTTGACGGCCGCCATTGGATAGGGATATGCCTTTGAATAAACGGGTTCATTGTCTGTCGTCTTGATAGTGGCTACTACTTTCGTATTATAGGGTAATAATTCATTAGGATCGGCAAAAACTGTAAGTCTATTACCTAAAATTAATTCAAACTGTTTGCGTACATCCGGAGGTACAGAATAATTGTCAATCGAAATGTGATTAACGTTTCTGCAAAAAAGGTAAAAAAGTTTTTCATCTTTACCGTCATAGCTTATAATTCCTTTTTTTAAATCTAACTGCGCTCCTATCTTATGTAAGAAATCACAACCGATGATGCCATCAAATTTAGAAAGCTGAGGAAGAATAAAAAAAGGTGTATTCTGGTTAAATAGATTTATAATACACTTAAGTTCAATTTGGTTCGATCCGTGTAGAGATTGAACAATAAAAGGTCTTTCAACTGGTTTTATGCCTTTCAGATGACTTATGTTCTTAATATAATTCTTAGCCGCTCCAGTGTCGATCAAAAATTTCATTTCTCTCCCTCCTAATGTTTTCCTAATGTATGGTAGGAGGGACCGTTCCCTAAAAAATTAATTTCATCTTTAATTTCGAGTTCATCATATTCGTTTCCCCCTTTTTTGCGAGAAAATGAATCGTCATCAAGATAGCTGTCATTGTCATAATCATTCTCATACTGACCTTGATCGTTTTGTTTTTGCTGACTCTGGACTAGATTGTTTACTCTTTGAATTTTAGGTTGTGGTCGCTGTGTTGATTCATTATTTTTTATGAATGGTCTATTGCGAGAGTATTTATCGGAAGGGCCTGCTCTTTTATTAGGTAGTCTATTGTTGTTATTGGAGTTAGAAGTTGAAGGTTTTTCATTTGCGTAAGTGGGATTCTGAGTTGGAGATCTGTAATAAGAAGTTGATGGGTCTACTTCCATATCTTGCACTTGGGATTGTGGAGGTCTAAAATGCGTGGAATTCTGTAAATCATATTTTTTGTTTGATTGAGTAGGTAACCTAATTGGACGCTCATTGTAGTTGGCAAACGAGTTTGCGAAATTATACCTTGTCTGATTAGCCTCCAGTTCTTGTGCAAGAGCAAGAGCAGTTGGCATATCTGTAGGCCTTGATGAAAATAAAATGTCACACATTGGTTTCCTCAACCCAGAAATAAATGTTCTTAGCGCATCCTGCCTATACTTAATATTGAGTGAATATATCAGTTCGGCGTTACCCTCATTGGTCATTAAAGTTTTATTGATAAGCAAAGTAAGTTTGCGCTCAACTGCCTCATAAAATTCAAAGATGGATAATTTTCCCTGTTTAAGAGTTGACATTTCTTGTTCAATCAGGTAAATCGGTCTCTTGTCCGCATAAGTGAAATCAAGACGACTAATTATTGCTTGAAAATTAAGAATTGTGTTGAATGAAGAAAGCACTGCGTCTGCAGATCCCATTACTTTGTTCCTGATCAGAGCTACAGCTTGGTAGTACTTTGAACTGCCTTCATAGCCCTCGAAAACTTTATGGGCAGCAAAAGCACCCTGCCTCCATGAAACATAACTTAGGTGGTCGCCCTTAAATTCTGGAAGGGATTTAACTAGATCTAAGGTCTCTTCACATCTTATTTGGCGGTCAATAACTACAGGTTTCAATTCTATGGCCCTTGACGGAGTTTCCAAAAGAGAGAGTCTATGCGTTAGATCGGCGATAGAACTATCTAAAGCTTGTTTGGTCTGCAAAGCTGCAGTCTGAACAGCAACATTAATAATTGCACGAATTTGTACCTCATCCATTTTAAATTTCTCTTAAAGTTCTTTAAAAGTGGGATATTTTATACAACTCGACGAAGAGGGAATTAAAACCAAAAGTTAACAAAAGAATGTCGTGTGAAATAAAGGTTTTATAAATTATTTAGAAGATAAAGAACATAGAATTTTAATGTTTCAATATAAAAGTAGGTATTATAATCTTAAATTATAATTTTAACGAAATTCAAAACAGAAAAAAGAAAAATATTATAAATTCACAAATAAATTCAGCCTATAATAATAAGATTTAATAAATTTAAATTAAATAGTAATTTTTTACATAGATAACCGTTTATTTTTTATCAGAATTTTTAACGCAAAACAAAGTATTATAAATGAAAATTTTATCTTAACTCAGAAGATGGCGAGATACAGTTACTTCGTAAATAAATTAAATATGTTCCTATATAATAATAATTTTTTTTAATTTTACAGGTTTTATAAATTAATTTAATATAACAGTATTCTTCTTTTCTTGCAATGTCTTCAGGAATTGATGAATTGGATATACTTTTATAGCTGTATAACTTACATATGTTTTACCGTTTTTTCTTTGTTGCTTTTTTACAGGAACTGTCTTTTGGTGATTAGGATGCACTTTTTATAGCATTAGTTTTTAAGGTTTTTTTTATATTATCAATTGATTTTAATACTGGACTATTGGCTTTCAAAATGTCAATTTTCGAGAAGTCTAACTTTGGGTAGCGTTTTTTCGTTTTAAATTGCACTCTTAATTATTTCTCACAAATCGTGGAATTTAGTTCTTAATTGCGGAGTTTTCTAGTTCCTTTTGAAATAATTTTAGGAAAAAGCAAAAACTTCCGTCAGAGCACGTTGGGCGCCAGTAAAAGTAAAACGCTTTTATAATTTTTAAGTATAGACTTTTATTTTACACTTTAAGTATAGAGACACTTATGCTTCGAGTGGCGGCTTCCAAAAAAGTAATCGCTGATAGTCCAACCACTAAATACTTGACCAGCAAAAAACACAGCAGAGCAGCGATGATACAGTTGATGTAAAAGCGAGAGCATGACCGTACGGTTTGCTTATCAGCTTCTGCGCATAATCAAGCAATTGAATGATAAAATATGCATTTACCATAACGTCTCTAGCAAAAAGCAAATCACAGGGTGTTAAGGTGTTAACTTATATTCTGTTCCCATATCTGATTTTATTTTGCTAACTGCACCAAAGTTTAAAATGTAGTTTTCAATAAAAGATCTAGCTACAGTGTTACTTTCTTTATTTATAATATGACACAGTGTTACATATTTGGTTAATTCATCAATTATTGTTAAAATATATCTATTGCCTTTGTTTGTTATAGGTAGAGGTCCTACCGTGTCTATTGACATTGTGTCAAAACTAGTGTTTGGGGTATCTGTGATTTGGATAAATTCTTTATTCTTTTTATGATATTTATTTATTTTGCATGTTTTACAGTTTGAAATATATGTCTGTATTTGTTTTTTCATATTTGGGAATGTGTATTTCTGTGAAAGTTTTTTAATTAACCTTGTTACTCCAACATGTCCCCCTAGAGGGCTCTCATGATAATTTTGAATTAGTTCATTTATTTCAAGTTGATTGTTTAGACTGATTTTTAATGGTAAAATTGCAATTTTTAATATTTTAAGTACCTGGTTCTCAAGGTGTTTGAATTTTTTTACTGTTATAAATTTAAATATGGAATCATTTTGACTTCTTTTAAACTTTCGTGTATTACATGATCCTAATTGGACTTCTAAAAGTGAAAATGCTTGCTCTAGAGCAGTGTCTTCTAAGATATTGGATCTTAAATAAATATTTAAATATTCACAGAGACTGATTTCATTTTTTGGTTATAATTAATGGTTTGAAGTTCCTTTTCCCAATTTAATTGAATAATGAAATTAAGTTTATGAAACGTCCTTACTTCGTTTTCGGTCAAGTTTGAGTATACATTAAAGTCAGCAAAAATATTGGTAGAGTTATCCGTGTTTTGATGATAACTAGGGACATTTTGTTTTGTCATACTTCGAGTTGTCATTGCGTTGATACTCAATTGCTTTAAATCGTCACTATCTACTGGTACTCTTGAAAGTGCATCTGCACATACATTGTGCTTCCCTTTGACGTATTCAATTGTGAAATCATACATTTCAAGGCCAAGTCGCATCCTTGTCAGTTTTGAGGTGGGATTTTTCATTCCAAACAAATAAGTAAGTGGCCTATGATCTGTAAATATTTTAAATCTTCGACCTAGTAAATACGGCTTAAAATACTCCACCGCCTAATGTATTGCTATACATTCTTTTAATGAGGGATGTTTATGCTTTTCGCTGTTTTGAAAAGTTTTTGATGCATAACATATATGCAGGTAGGTCATGGCCATCTTTAACCTGGGACAAAACTGCTCCACAGGCTATATCGGAAGCATCTGTGGTCAACTTAAATTCTTGCGAGAAATCTGGATATTGTAAGATTGGGGGCTCCATTAATTTCTTTTTTAATGTTTCGAAAGCTGTTTGACATTCTTGTGTCCACTCAAATTCAACATCTTTCTTTAATAATTTATTTAGAGGATGTGCGATTCTGGCAAAATTGGGAACAAACCTACGGTAATAATTACAAAATGCCACGAAACGTCGTATTCCGTCTGAATTTTTAGGGACAGGGTAATTTTGTATGACAGAGTATTTCGAAGGGTCTGGAAGGATGCCTTTATCGGAAATTTCGTGTCCTAAATAAGTAACGTTGGTTTGAAGAAATTGACATTTATTTGGGTTGAGTTTTAAATTATACTTTCTCAAGGCTTCAAACACTTTAACAAGATTCTTATTATGATGACTAAGCGAGCAACCAAAAACAACCACGTCATCTACGTAAAGAAAACAAGATTCAGGAGAGAGACCTGATAATACAATAGTCATCATACGTTGAAAACTGTTGGGTGAGATTTTCAGACCGAATGGTAATCTTTTAAATTGGTAGTGACCAGAACCCGTAGAAAAACCTGTGTACTCTCTTGAATTAGGATTGATTTCAATTTGGTGAAATCCCGAGTAAAGGTCCAAGATTGAAAAATATTTCGCTCTTCCTAATGGATCGAGTATTTCATCAATTCTGGGGAGAGGATAAGTATCAGAAATAACCTTCTTGTTTATGTTTCTGAAATCAACGACCACTCTCCAGCCTTTGATATCAGAACTATTTTTCTTCGGTACTAGCAACAAAGGTGAGTTATTTGGAGAAAAAGAATGCTCAATTATATCGTTTTTCAGCAAATCTTATACCTGTCTCTCAATTTCGTTTTTATGTGCTTGCGGTATTCTATAGTTTTTTGTATACACTGGGTATGTCATCAGTGAGATTTATTTTCTGTTTGTAAAAGGTATTTGTCGTTAAGTAGTCATTTTTCAAATAAAATATGTCTTCAAATTTAAAGCAAATATTTTGAATTGAATCTTTTCCATAATTGGGAACTGATTTAAAATTGAGAGATTGTTTGAGTTTATCTAATCGGGAAATAGGTTCTAATTCTAATTGTTCCTGATTTTCGTTCGAAAATGTAAGGTTAAGAATGCTAAATTACCTTTTGGATGGATCAAGAACATAGTATTTTGCCAACGGCAAACTTTTGGGGATAAAATTTTTAATTTTTTTGTCTTCTATATTTGTATTTATTATTTTTAAATATGGTGTATCATGTACAATAGAATTGGAAATAAAAATTCCAGGTTCGATTTCTTCAGATAGTATTAAACTGGGTTCTGTATACTCAACATTTAAACGTCTTATTACTTCTGATCTACCTAGTACATATATTAGATCATCGATTTTATCACAAAGTGGAACAGAAATCAAATCATCCGAGTCAGATTTGAATTCTAATAGATAAGTTGAATAATTAATTGTTGCTTTCAGCTTTTTTAGGAAATCAATTCCTAAAATGCCATCTACTTCTAAAGGAATTTCTTTCGGAACTATTTGTAATTCATGTATAAGAGAAAATCCGTTTTCAAAAGTAAGTTTTGTAAAAGTTTTTCCTATAGTTACTATTTTTCCGTCGGTGATACCTTTTATAACACAGTTCTCACTTAAAATTACCTTCTGATTTAGATCGATTTTCTTAGAAGAGAAAATTGAAATTGAAGCTCCATTATCTATCATCAAATAACACCATTTATTATTTGTCATTCTGACCTTTACTTTAACAAAGTCTGATCCTGAAAGAGCATTAATCGAATAAATATTTAGATTTGACAATCCCTCAACTGAGCTACGGTTTGGCAACCCTGTTGAGGGCTATTGGAGTTTCCCTGATTCTGGGTTTCGCTTTTATTCCGGTTATTGTAACGATTTTGGGTATTGACGTTATTATTCCTGCTTTGGTTAAAAAGCGTTCTACTGTTTTGTTGGTTTTGATTTTGTCTATAATTTCCTTGGTATCTACTGTCATAATTTCTGTAATGGTTATAATTTCTGTTAAAATTTCTATTCATGGGTAATAAATTTGTATTAAAATACGAGCTATTTTGATTATTGTCGAAACTCCTACTGTTTGAATTCTGATATCTGTTTTGTATGTTATTATTTCTAAATTGGGTAAATGAGTTATTTCTGGGATTTATTGAATTCCTAATGTAATAACAATTTTGATTATCTTCACTATTGTTTTCTGAATCTTGTGATCGTAATGTGTTTATACATATTTGTACACGATTAAATTTTGAGTCTGCTTACAGTGCAAATTTGATGGCTTCGCTTAAACTTTTAGGTTCCTTATAAATTAACGCCTGTCTAATTTCAACTTTCTAAACCCCTTGAAAAAATTCGTACAGCCATTTCGTCTACTTCAGATCTTATTATAGAATGAGCAATTTCGTCTTTACCCTGCATTTTAAGTTCAATCAACTCGGCACTCAAGTTTTCAACTTCAGTTGCAAAACTTGCTACTGAATTTTCTTGTTTTAATTTTTCCAGTTGATTTATTTTCTCCTCTTTAGTTGTTTTGTCACTAAACCTATTCTTTATAGATTTTTTAAAAGTTTCAAAATTCGTTAGTAAAACTTCAGTTTTAAATTTACATTTTACATTTTGCAACAACTTAACCTTCAAAAGGAATTGCAATAAGGTTTCTTTCAAAGTATTATCAAGTGTATCATTGTAAAATTCGCATTTGTCTAGGAAATCAGTAACGTTCTTCGGATTTCCATCAAAATCTGGTATCAATGAGTTTGCTAACTTCAAGTCAAAAGCTGCCATTTTTAATTTTTTTTCAAAATAATTCTCTAAGTAAGTAAGTAAGTAAGTAAGTAATTCATTTTATTTACACATTAACTTACAATTATACTACAAAAATGAATTTAAAAGCTATGGCTAAGCCGTCAGCCTGGTTAGCAAATTTTTAAATGTGTATTTGAATATAAAAAATAATTTTCAAAACAAAAATTTAGAAAAACAATAAATATTTAAACGTATTCTGAAATTAATAACATTCTATATTTATAAATAGATTTTAAATAATTACTTATTTTTTTTCCACTCGCAGGTGTTTAGTAGATCAATAGTCTCTTTCATGGATAATGAATGTTTTCCGAAGAAAATCAACCTTTGTGGTCTGAGTATTGGGCATATACTTATAAAGTGAAAGCAATCCTCTTTCGCGTGTAGATTACACAGGGAACAAAATTGGTTGAAGCTTCCATTGTAAGGGTTGCCATTTAAAGAGAGAACCTCACACCTTGCTTTAAATATCAATGATATTTCACTATAGTTTAGTGAGTCATGAAAGTAGTTTCTTTTGTTCAAGTTGAAATTAAGTTGGCTGTATAGTATCCTGCTTTCAGACTCACGAGCCATTCTGATGAACGTATCACGAGTGATGTCTTCATGTTTTTGAATAATGCGGTATAGTTGATCTTTCAGATTACCTATGTTGCATAAATCAATTTGAAAGGTTTCTCCACAAGTGTTACCAAGAGTTTGCCACCTTGCATACCACCAGTCTTTATTTCTCATCTCATACAAAAAGAGTTTCTTTGAAAGTCTGGATTCACCATATTGACTGCATACCTTAATTATGAAGTCGGCTTGTGATTTAAGTGTATATGTTAAGATTTTTGGCAGTCCGGTTTCTAGGTAAATAGCGTAACTAGGTGTATTTTGGGGCAGGTTAAAAAGCTTTTTTATGAAGTTCCTATTAAATGTTTCAATTTCTTCATACTCATACGCTCCCCAAATTTGTGAAGCGTAACAAAGAGTTGATTTAACCACTGAATCAAATATTTTATATTTCGCAGATAAACTTATTCTCTTGTTTGAAAACACATTTTCCATGAAAAGTTGAGCAAACTTTGAGAGCTTTTGGCTTTTTCAGTTAGATGTTGTTTGAAATTTAAGTTTGAGTTCAGTTTAACTCCCAAGTATTTAACATCTTTAACTGATTCCAGAAGATGCCCATCATACTTCCATTGTCTTTCAGTGTGAACTCTTCCGGATCGTGCAAAAACCATTATCTTTGACTTTTCGGTATTGATTGTCAGTCCCCATCTTTTGCAGTAACATGATAAGCGATTAATCATTAGTTGCATGTGTTCCGGCGATTCAGAGACTATGACTAGGTCATCTGCATACAGCAACACATTTATTGTGACATTCGCAATCCTTATACCTCCAGGCAGTTCATCTACTATGTCGTTTATAAATAAGGAAAACAACAGTGCACTGAGAAGACATCCTTGCTTCACACCTGTATTTGTGCCAAACCATTCAGAATAAGAGGTGCCATTCCAAACTGCTGCAGTTGTATCCGTGTACATATTTTTAACCACATTAATAAATTTTGAGGATATGCCAATTTGAGAGAGCTTGTAGAAAAGCGCATTTCTATTAACAAGATCAAAAGCTGCTTTAAAGTCGACAAAAAATGAATATATTTTTTTGTTCCTTGCATGAAACGCTTTGACAATGGATGAAAGAGTAAAAATCTGATCAGTCGTTGAATAATTCTTTCTAAAGCCTGCTTGTAGCTCTGTTAGAATACTTTTCATTTCTACCCACTTTTCCAGCCTTTTTACCAAAACACCGCAAAATATTTTTGATATCACATTCATGAAAGAAATCCCTCTATAATTTTCCACAACGTCAAAAGAGCCCTTTTTGTGTATGGGAAATATCACAGATTTTTTGAATGAGGAGGGTATTTCGGCTGTAGAGAATATTTTGTTAAAGAGAATTTGAAGGTTATTCCAAAATGTAGGTGTTGCATTTTTGAAGAATTCGTATGGGATACCGTCTTCCCCTGGAGCCTTTCCATTTTTCGCATTAAATATCACGGATTGTATTTCATCAATTGATAATTCAACGTCTAAAATTTCATCAAGAATTAGTGGTTCAGCATAGAAGAACGTCAAATTATCATCGTTGGAGAGAAGGAGTCTAAAATGTGCTGCAAGATCTTCAGCAGATACACCTACGCCAATCTTAAAACTCATTCCATTGATTTCCCTTGCAATTTTCCAGAATTCTTTCGAGTTTTGTGTTCGACCTAATGTTAAGGCTTGTTGATTTTCAAATTCGATTTTCTTTTGAAAATACAAGTTTTTGTAATATATATTACTTTCAACGTACCAATTTTTTATAGAATCATTATTCGTAGATCGCAGGGCTCGAAGAAGGGCAAATGATTTAGTACGTGCTTTCCAGCAGTCTTTATCGAACCATTTTTGTTTAAAAGATACTTTCTTCGTGCCTGTAGTTTTGTTTGGTGCGGCGTTTTGAATAGACTCAGTAAGTTGATTAGATAGTGCATTTGTGGACTCTGTATTCAGCTCGTTGTTTATAAAGAAGCCATCTAGTTCACGTTGATAAAATGCTATTTGTTCATTTTTCCAGTGAAGACGAGGAAGCAGGCGAAGATTCATTCCTGGTGGTGAAGATTCATATGGGACGTTTACTTCAATAGGCATGTGATCTGAAAAGGTCTCGCAACCAACTTCGAATTTATGGATCCGTTCGATCCAGTCATTGTTAACGGCACAAAAGTCGATGACAGATTTTCCTTGCCCTCCAATGAAAGTGAAGTGTCCCTCCATATCACCTTCCGTACAGCCGTTCAAAACTATCAAATCATACAATTGCAGTAACTGAAGAAGATCTACTCCATTCTTATTACAAATTACGTCCGCTGAGTTCCTGATAGCAAGAGAAATTGAAGTATTCGATATATTTGATGATGTTGTTGTTTGCGAATTACCAATTCTCGCGTTCAAATCACCAATCAGTAAAACACTCTTGCTAGCTAGAATTTGCATTATATTATATAAATTTTCAAAATCATTTGCCCATTTATTGCAATTTATGTAATAAGGGATGATACACATATTCTCCTCCTTCAGACATTTTACTATTGTTGTACCCTCACACTCACCAAAAGTGTATGTATTTAAGACTGATGTTCTTATGCCATATAGACTACCTCCACTTGCACGACCTTTGACAGAAGTTTTAATTGCTTCACCCCACAAAAGCTTATACCCACAAAAATATTTTTCAAATTTAGTAAAATTTTCATTTGTAACGTGAGTTTCGAACAAAAAAAATATTTCAAAATTCTTAACATATTCAAAAAAGTTTAAAAACAAAAGTTTATTATTTAATCCTGCAATATTGTAAGATAAAATTTTTAATTATTACTATTAATTTGGCTGACGGCATCAAAATTTCAATTCTTAGCTGCTCTATTACAATTATTATTTTTAAAATTTCTATTTTTATGATTTTGGTTTTCATATAACATCTCTGGATCATCTAGTACATTCGGCCCAACCTGACGTCTGCTTGACAGTGTGCTCTTGTTGATAGAAGTGACAACTTCAAAGTTTAAACTTCCAAACATATTTTGCAATTCTGTTTCTCCATCTGTATTTTGATATTTAAGGATATTATTTTTGTTTAAATAAAATATTTTATCACGAATTATCAGTGTATTATTTTTAATTGATATTATTTCATCTGGGTTGCGTGTTCTTATCGCTTTTCGATAACCAAGTAGGATGCGGTGTTTGAGTTGAGCTTGTTTACTTAAATCGCGCTGAATAAAAGAACCTGTGCCTTTCAGTTTGTGTGCATTTTTTAACATTTTTGTTGCGGTTTCGTTAGATCCCGTGTTTAATTTCATTTTAATGAAGTTGTTGTTTTCACTGAGCTTAACTGCTTGTGACATTGTGGGAGCGTTGTTATCCAACAAAAGTTGAGTTATGCCTTCAATTTTTTCTTGTGGATTACCCGTATCATTAGGAAATGAAAATATTAAATTTTTTCCACGTATTTCACGGCTTTGCAACTCAAGTTCTTCTTCCATTACACAGCAACGCATTTCAAACTCATGAATTTGTTGTGTCAGCTCTAGGTTCTGTTTCCGCAGATGGTCGACTTCTTGGCTCATTTTATTGAGGTCATCCTTAGTTGCTAAGTTGGACATGGCAACTTGTAGAGAATTATCGATAATACCTTTGATCGTTAGAAAATCTTCTTGAGTCATAGCCATTTTTTGACAAGATTTAAAAATTTTATACGGTCCGTTAATATTTAAAGGAGTGTTAGGTATTTGTTCTGGCGATGTTTCGTAGATTTTTCTTTTTTTGTCGGTCATGTGACCAAAGTGTTATCATTAATTTTTGGATTTTTAGCTTAAACACTATCGTTACCTGGTGTTTTTTATCTTGTGTGTGTATAATTACAACAAAACTTTCAGATAATTAACTTTTCAATTTAATTATACGTTAAAATAAATATTTAAATTTTAAAATTTATCAGAGCGATATGAAACTTGAACTATTCACTTTTACAGCAGAGTTGCCAATTCTCTATTTCCAATTGAATTTTTTGATTAAAGGGGAGAGTATCTTTAGTTACTTCATCTAAATTTAAAACAAACTTACTTCTATTTAAATCGTAATCAGAGTCTGAATCGGAATCTAAGCTCTCTTCGCCTTCGCACAATTCTAAAGCAAAGTGAAAGTCTGTATCATATTCAAATCCTAAGAATTCAACACAAGATTTGCATTTTTTAAGCGCTAATTCCTTTTGTCGTTTGTAAAGTTTTTTTTTATATTGTGGAAATGTTTTAAAATGATCATCAAAATATTTAATATAAGAATCGAATAGTGTTTTTAAATTTTGGATTGTGTTTGCTTTTGATGATTCACTTAATGTGTATACGTTCTCTCTTTTTACCTTAACAACAAAAGCACTCAGTTTATAGAAATAGTCTGAGTTTAATTTCTTAATCACACATTGAGTAAATATCACGAACTTGAATAAATAATAAAAGCCAAAAAAATCAAATTAATGCATGCAAAAAAAAAATGGTGTATAAAAAATTGCTAGTTGAATTCAGTAAATCAAAGCATTAGAATCAATATTTATAATTAAAATAAACAAATTAAGAATTTGAGTACATTAAACAAAATATATGTAATATAAAATTAGATTAATATTAGTATAGTTTAGTTAGTAATCGCTAGTATATGGATTGTTCATTTTGTTTTCAGCATGAGTAGAGTAGGTAAATATAGTTGCTATTTTTTTTTTAATTTTTTTTTTGTTTGTTATATATGATTGCTGTTTTTTAGTATATAAATATATACATATACTCATGTGAATATAAAGTCTTACTGATTGACTGTTATGGAGATACTGGAACTTTATGTATCAAAGAATGTTTGTACATAAGTCGATTTCATCGTATGATCTGGTGTGACGTTGATGCTCGTATTTTCTTTTTATGTTCTGTTTGTAATCGATGAGGCGCCTTTGGCAATAAATAATATGCTTCATGAAGTTGATCCCACGTAATTTATTTTTTTAATCGTCATATGGAACGAAAAGAATTTCAAATACACGGCCAGAAGCGCCCAAAAATTAAAAGTGTGTATTATTCACTTACTTTTACAATAATTTCTTTAAACCAAAATTAATTAGAAACGTGTTTTCCAACCTCTCTTGTAGAAGTACAAGAGTACATAAAATCAATGTTTTATATATAATTCTTTATTTCACAAATATTCTTATTTGGTATAAAATAGGAAAATATATGTAGTTGTTTTATGATTTTAATTGTTATCTAGTTTTAAGTTTTCTTGCTAAAATACTTTATAAATTCAATTCTCTAGGCTTATTTATTTAGAGTTCTTCTCCCTATCAGGTGTAATCTTTTTATGCTCTCGTATTGTGCGGTGCCAGTCTCACCGACCGTTCGCAAGCAGTGTTGCCATAGGTATCGTTACACAAGTTAATACTAATTAGTATTTTACTACAGTGCACCCTAAACCATCGGTCATTGATTTAAAAAGTTCTCCTTACACTAATTCTAATTTCCTATTTTCAAAATCGTTCAAACCTGATTTTTCCCTAATCGCTACCATGTCTGTCATCGAAGCCAATCCCTCTTGGCTCGAAAAATTCCACACCCCTGATCTCAAATCCGGGACTATGCCCGATAGTGCCCAAAAATCAGCACCCAAGATCAACTGGTGTGGAAGGTTCGGAATGACCAGACATTCTATCAAAAAGGATTTGTTCTCAACCTCCACTGGTAGAGAAACAGATCCAGTTACACCTACACCTGCTCCATCTGCTAACGCTACTGACCCAACACTACTCTTTCCTAACCTAAGCCCTAACTCTTTAAAAACTTTCCACCCGTCACCACCCACAATGGTACGAGATGCTCCTGAATCAAGTAACCCTAAAAACTTGATTCCATAAACCCTAACTCCTAAATATGGTCTAGTGTCCCTACCATTTGCCGCTAACGTGAAACTCAGTTGAACTCCTACACGCTGATCGTCAGCAGACGACCTCCCTAACGCCGACGGACTCTTTGTCACAAGGCCCGATCCCCATTTCCCGAACACATACAATCCCTACGATAAACTCCTACAGCTCCACAACCGAAGCAACGTTTCTGTAACGTACATTTCGACGCTACATGCCCTTCCTTGTTACATTTGTAACACCTAAAAGACCTAAATGGATTTTCAGAAACTGGAGCAACAGCCGCTACTCGGTTTTGTTCAGACGAACTTGGTTGGTACCCGCACTCCGGTTCCAACAAATTTTTGCCTCTAGAAGGCGGGGTAAAACTATCTACATTAACCTTCAGGGTATCTAACTCCCTACATAAGATAGCAAGTTCTTTAACCGTCTTTGGTTTGACACTAGCTATCTGAACCTGGAAAAAGGGATCTACGTTTTTCCTTAATATCGACAACATTCTTCCCTCTAAAAAAGTTTCCGATAATCTTCGAAACAATGTCCTCATCGTGGTAAGATACGCGCCGAAAGTTTCCTCCTTTCCCTGCGAACGCCGATTAATCTCCTCCAACAAGAGATCATCGTAATTCGCAGGAAGGAACTCCGCTTTGAGTTCCTTGACGAGTTCCTGCCAATCCTCTAAATCTTCCCTAACCGACCTAAACCACATAAGTGCCCTACCAGCCAAAAGCTCCGAAGCGGATTAAAAAAGTTGGTTTTCAGGAACATCGTTAGCCAAACGAAGTTCCTCCACTCTTTCCAGGAATGAATTTACTGATGCTCCACCTGAGTCACCAGTAAACTTCACCCCCCACTTCCCTGCACGTTCGGTGCGTTTCTGTTGAATGACCATTTGTTCAACAGAAGTGTCACCCCTATCGACCCTATTGCCTATTGGAACCCTAACTGATATGTCACTGGCTGAAGGATTACTGTCACCACCCCTCGGTTCAGTCAATGTTCCTCCGGCCAGTCCTAGCGCAGACCGTCAACTACAGGGAGTCTGACCAACTTGTACCCGAAGTTGGGTTTGAATTTTAAGTGGAGTCTTTTCTTTTTCCACTTCCTCTTCCCTATCGCTATTCTCACTATCACTAGTGAGATCTCCTAGCAAACACAAAACCTTGTTCCGAAGTGAACTAACTTCATCTTCTTCATCTTCGGTCCACAAGGTGTCCTAGCTAACCTGCCTATACACCACTCAATCTTTGTCATTATCTTAATGTACTCCGAAGACTTTGGATTCCTCGGAGGTACTTTAAGAAGGACCCTAATCTCCTCAATCTTGGCTTCTATTGCCTCGACATCCTCTTTATAAGTGAAGGGGTAAACTAAACTAACTTCCATCGAGTTCCTCTTAACGAGTTACCTCGGTGACCTCAATGCCTTTCGCATTTCCTCAACTATCCCTACTTTTAAGCCTCTGACCTTCATTTCGTAGGCCAGTTCATCCTGCGCTAACCTAACTAACACAAAAAAAGAAACTTTCAAAAAAAAAATTATTTACAAAAAAGAATATTTAAAAAAAATCTACTTTGTAACCCTGAACTAAAAGCCTAATTCGTAATTTAATTTATTGTTATTAATTTAGAAAAACATATAATTTAAAAATAAAACCAAAAAATTATTTCCTAACAAATTCTAAAAGTAATCGAAAAAAAATTGGGATGGTCACACCAACTCGAACTAACTACACTCTGTAGTGTATCCACATATGCGCCGCCACTGCCCATACAATAAATGAGTAACAAAACATGTAAAATGCAAATCGAGTATATTAGTCATATCATAACATCAACATTCCACTCGATTGCATTGATTGTCACTCAATAGTAATAAGATCCTTATTAATATAATTTAGCCAATAGAAAAATAGAATAATTTTGAATATGAAATTCAATGTATAGAAGTAAGATAGAAAATAAGTATAACAGTTAAGACAATAGTATTTAAGGGACGAATTCAATAAAAATAAAACAGAGTCTAAAGAACATTCATATTGATCTTTTCACTTTCAAACTTGACGGCGAGTAATCGCCTTTCCAATTCAGCGTAGTACGCTTAAATACTAATAGCGTGGTACGCTTAAAATACCTTAGGGACCTTTCTAAACACTTAAACACATATACACTACATGGCGATCCTGCAAATTTCGTTCAAAATTATTGTTTCGAAAGAAATCTCTTGATGTGCTTTGAACACACAAAATTTTAGAAAACTAAATATAACACATTTTGTTTGACTAAATATTCTATTTACAAAAAAAAGAAAAAAAAATATAGAATTTTTTCTAAAAAAAAAAAAAAGCTGCAATGCATAAGTATTAAACTCATAAAAAGGTGTATATTTCAAATCATACAGAACTTTGTTGTTTCAAAAAAATAAACTTTCGATGTAGGCATGAAAGTAAAAATGTTGCGTGTGAACGAACCTTAACTAAAATAAATGGAAAAATACTTTACATTAAAACACTGACAAAAAAAAAAAAAAAAAACGCAAAAAAAACACTAAAGAAGCAAAATCATGGGAAAAAGCCAGAGTAAACCTGAAACTATAGTTAACAACAACAATATCCAGGAGCAAATAACCATGCCAATAATTCCAGAATCAGTGGCAACAGCCGCAGTCATCATCACCATCCTTTACGCCGCATACAAAATAAACAAATATTTTAAGAATTATGTGCATAAACACAAAAATCAAATAACAAATGTATAAAAAAAAAAAACTATTATTAAACAAAAAAAAAATCTTATAATTCTCACTTACCTAAATGGAAGAAGTAAAAAACAACTTAGAAACAATTTTCTTAAATATTAAGAAGAGTTCAGGTAGACCTTATAGATTTGAAACAGTTAAAGCAAAAATTAAAGAAATAGAAAACCTTAGAGAAAAATTTAGTAATTTAGAAGCTAGTCAAGAAATAGAAGATAGCAAAGCACTTAAACTAGAATTCGAAGGTATATATATAATAACACTAAAAAATTACTAGAGGACCAACTGCAAGAACACAAATTAGCTTTTGAAAAAGAAAAAGAGAAAGAAATAAACAATAAAATGGCAGATTTTGATTTAGGAATAGACATGAAAGCAATCCCAATGTTTTCAGGAAACTTCAAAGAATTAGATAGTTTTCTTAAAATAGTTGAGATAATCCACAAGGGATTAAAAACCACTTGTACACAACAATTGATAGAATTCGTCTTTCACGTAAAATTAGGAATCAATGTTAAAACAGCACTAGGAAATACAGAACCACTTGATAACTATGAGATAATGGAATATATAAACGAAATCAATTACAATAAGTATCGTTTTAAACAAATAATAAAAAAAAACTAAAAGTAGGCTGCAAAGACGATCTTGCAAAAATTCAAAATGTCACAGTTGGAAACAGAAGCAGCAAACCTAGCAATAGAATTAGAAAAAAACAAATTCTAACGCACTCATGTACTACAGGCAGAACACGTACAACATAAACAGACCAAATAGACAAAACTTCAACCAAAACGCCAATGACCGCAACCGATTTCAAAGAAACATGAATCAAAATCGATATAACAATAACATGCAAAATCAAAATTACAACCGCAACTTTAACTGTTACAGACAAAATAACTGGAACAATAACCGAAACCAAAACACTCTAATAAACAATAGACAAGGGCATCATCAAAACCAATTCAGAAATACGAGACAGCAAATACGATTATTAAATGAGGAACGACAAGAGGGAAACGAACAGGGCTTGGAATACACAAATATTCCAGACAGCCAAAATTAATGGTATATAGAATATCGGATAGCAACACAAATTTTATTGTTGCAAAACACAAAAATAAAAATAAGACGTTTTTAATAGACAACGGTGCAGACATATCTATATGCAAAATATCAAGTAAGCTAGATAATGAAGAATATGACCCAAAAGAAAAATGAAAATACGTTATCATTAAGCGATAAAGAAAAAACAATAATTTTGCCAATACAATCAAAACCCCTACAATCCTACATGCACTAAGAATAAAAATACCTGCAAGAACAGAAATGATTCAGCCACTAAAACTTCATTTAATTCATGACACTCTAATTACAAATAAAGAAATAGCGCCAGGTGTATTTATAAGTAACACAATAGTTCCAAAATCTGGCATGGCAAATATCAAATCGCTCAACATGAACGACAATGAAGTAATTTTAAATAATGTTACCTTAGACACAGAACCACTTAAAAATTATGACATACTGACATATACAAATAAAAACAAAAACAATGACGATCGTTTTAAGAAAATAATGAAAAAAAAATAAAAAACAATCGCGAAGCCGATCACACAAAAAATGACTAGAATAATACCTACTAGACTTAAGCGACTATGATTTTGACATAATATACAAAAAGGGAAAAATGAATACAAACGCAGACGCTCTATCTAGAATAAAAATCGACTCAGACTTATTAAAACAAATGATACCGACAGAAATCGATGAAACCGTCAAAAGAACATTAGTTATCACAAGGGGGATGTCCAATAAAATGAATATGGACAGTAACAAGGAGAAATGCAACTCTCAAGAGAAGCCTGATCAACTTCAAATCTGGGAATGCATATCCATTAATGACGTCAAGAATATAAAGAAATTAAAATTTCATATAGATAAAAATGCTAGGAATTCAAAAATAAGTATTGATGAAAATTTTGTGCACGTGCGATGTAGCGATAAATCGGCGAATCCAGATTCGAACCTGATGAAGCTTGCATCAGATATAAATAAAGATAATATGTATACATATACGGGATCTAACGATAATTCAGCGACACTAGAGTCGACACTGAAGAATTTAGCATCCAGAATGAATAAAGAAAAAATAAACGAGCTAGCCCTTATGAACAATGATGAAATATTTAAGCATTTTGAAAAAGATAAATTCAAAGAAACATATGCAAATATAAAAATAAATGGCCAGAATCCTAAGCTAAAAATAATAATAAGTTAACATATCTGACTCCACCACATAATGAAATAATCATTATGATGATCGCAAGCCCAAAAACTGCAACACTTGCATAAATATAAACAACAACCTACACCATGGAGACCACACAGCGATCAACAACGAACAACGAACATCGCTGACACTGCAGGAGATAAGGATCCCACGGTATCCAAGACCGAACCGAGACTCATGGCAAGATGATGACGGCAGTCTACCATCGACCGCGAAACTCGAAGTACTTTGAATTAAATAAACTTTTTAAAAAGTAAATTTGGAGAGTAATAAAATTAATTGGCGCCCGAGCAGGGACCCGTTTAAGTTAAATTAATTGTTCGACTAAAAAATATAAAGTGAATCAGTGGGTGAAAAACCAACCAGTCGACAAAATTAGTTAATTTAATTGTTCGACTAAAAAATATAAAGTGATTCAGTGGGTGAAAAACCAAACGGTCGATAATTAACATTTTAACGAAGGCATCCAAGAAGGGGAAAGAAACAAGTACCCTTCAGCCACGGGAACTTGAACAATCAGACATAAAATCTGAACAGCGCGGGGAACGACTCCAAGACTTAAGGCGTAAAGCACCCTAAGCAAACCCGGGACATCGATTCCCACAGATCTGAAAAGTAAGCTCTGACGCTGAAATTTCAACCCAACAACTGATTAAAGAAAACTTGGATAGTAAGAACTTATTTCATATTTTTACATATATATAAATAAGAAATAAAAAAATTTATAATTAAGATAAAAGTGATTAAAAATTAGATAAAGTGATTCCAGGCTATTATAAAAAGAAAATAATTGTTATTATAATAAAGTGTTAAGATGGCTATGACAGCAGATCAAATGTCAGCGATTGTAGGCAATCTTATAGCAGAATCCACAGCTGGGTTAAGAAAAGAAATTGACCTTCTTACCAGGCAATTATCCGCTTTGTGCCCCCACGATAATATTGAACCATATAAGGACGTGACTATAGATCCTACAATTCTAGGGGGAGAAGGGTTAGAAGTAGCCAAATGCATACCTCAGTTTGATGGGGATAATTACGTCTCATGGCGTACGGCATTGACAAATGCAATGAAAGTTTACGACGCATGTAAGGGTGGCACTAGGTATTATTCCGTAGTAAATATAGTTAGGAATAAAGTAGTAGGCAAGGCAAATGACGTTTTGACAAGTCACGGGACACCTTTAAATGTTGACGCAATTATAGGACGCCTTGACTTGACCTACAGCGACAAGAGACCGGTACACATGTTAGAAACAGAGTTGAGCGGGATGCGACAAGATAAAAAATCTTTGCAGGAATTCTACGATGAGGTGACTAAAGTGATGACATTACTTATAAATAAGACTATTATGACTTACGGTCCTAGAACCGCTGAAACTGAGTGTTTAACAGACAGAGCACGACAAAATGCGCTACGAGTTTTTGTTACAGGGTTAAACCAACCAACCAGTAACATAGTTTTTTCACTTAACCCCGGAGATCTTCCAAACGCTCTTGCTAGGGCACAAGAAATTGAAACAAACGAGAATCGTATTAGAAATCTCACTGAAAGGTCAACTTATAGACATAATATCCCTAGACCTATACCCCAACAACCTAACTACAGATCAAATTATGTTCCCCAAAATAATTTTAATCAAAACCACCGATATCAACCAAGGATGGATATGGCGAGTGGGAATTTTGTGCCTCAACGGCAAAACCAACAAAATAGGCCCCAATGGCAAAATTCGAACGGTAATAACAATTTAAGAAACACAAACAACCAGTTCAATAACGCGAATCGAGATAACAATAATCCGTTCAAGAGAGATCGACCGAACAGTGGTCAAGTAGCGGTAGTTAAAGTGCCACGCTTGAATAATTTAAGTGAAAGTCATAATTTTTTAGATTAAGGCACGACTTACCATATATTAAAAGAACGGATAGTAAGTCAGGTAGAGTAGTCAACATTTTAATAGATACAGGTGCCACACATAGTTATGTAAAACCTGGACTATTTGCTAGTAAATTATTAGACATCCCTTCGCAAGTTAAAAGTGTTCATGGAACCACCATTATAAAAAAATTTCAAGAAATAAACATTTTAGGAGTCAAAGAAAGGTTCTTTGAATTAAACGAGCTAAAAGATTACGATGCGATAATTGGTATTAAACTTTTGCGCAAAGTAAAAGGTAACATAAATATTAGAGACTCCACATTAGAATATGATCAGGGCATAGTACCTTTAGTATTTAATGATCAATTGATAAATAATTTAGAGATTATGTTAGAAAATGATAATAATAAAGGAAGACTCAAAGAAATTTTAAGGAAATACCAAGGAGTGTTTACGGAAAACCCAAACTTTTTGCCCTATAATACGAGCATAAAATGTAGCATAGATACTACAAATGACTCTGCAATATGGACAAAGGGTTACGCTTATCCACAATCTGTAGCAAGCTTTGTGAATAAGGAAATAGAAAATCTCATTGCAAACAATATTATACAACCTAGTAGGAGCGCATATAACTCTCCTGTATGGGTTGTTGATAAAAAAGGAATCGATGAAGATGGCTCAAAGAAACATAGAATGGTAATAGATTACAAAAAATTGAATTCTTTTACTAAGACTCAAAAATATCCAATGGCGGATACATCAGTTATTTTAGCAAATTTAGGGAAGGCAAGGTTTTTCACAACTTTGGACCTTCAAAGTGGATTCCATCAAATCCGAATGAAAGAAAGTGATAGGGAAAAAACTGCATTTAGCGTTAATAATGGCAAGTATGAATTCCTACGAATGCCATTTGGGTTGAAAAACGCACCCGCTATATTTCAAGCAGCTATGGACGACATACTCCGTGAATACATTGGCAAATTTTGCCACGTTTACATCGATGATGTAATAATTTTTTCAGAAAGTGAAGAAGAACACTTAGCACACATTGAAGAAATAATCAAAGCCTTAAGTGTTGCGAATATGCGCATCTCTAGCGAAAAATCAAAATATTTTAGGACAGAAGTAGAATTTTTGGGATACATAGTATCCTCAAATTGTATTAAAATGGATCCAATAAAGACAAAATGTATCGAAGAATTTCCCCAACCCACGACTTTACGTCAACTAAGATCATTCTTAGGACTATCCGGCTACTACCGTAAATTTTTAAGGAACTACGCAATGATCGCTAAGCCGTTAACAAAATACCTTAGAGGAGAAAATGGCCGAACTGGTCAAAATAATAGTAAGAAAATAGCAATCGAATTCGATAAAGAAGCTATCAAGGCATTTAGGACAATGAAAGATAAATTATGTGAGCAAATAACATTAAATCAACCTGATTTTAATGCTCAGTTTGAACTTACGACAGATGCTAGTAACTCAGCCATAGGCGCAGTACTTAGCCAATCAAACAAACCGATTATCTTTATTAGTCGAACTCTTAGTAAAACAGAAGAGGACTACGCGACGAACGAAAAAGAGCTTCTTGCTATCGTTTGGGCGCTTAAAAACTTAAGAAATTACTTATACGGTGTAAGTGGAATCCGCATATATACGGACCACCAACCACTGACATTCGCAATCGGTGATAAGAATCCTAACGCGAAGATCAAAAGATGGAGAGCATTCATAGAAGAATACTCCCCTGTAATTATTTATAAGCCAGGAAAGGAAAATGTCGTAGCTGATGCTCTTAGTAGGCAAGAACTAAACATGATGAGCGACGATGTGCAATCAAATAATGCAACAATACATAGTGCAGACAGTAACCCCATACCAGATGTTAAAAGAGTTAATCAAAGGGTTAATAGTTATAAAGCACAATTTATTATAAACGAAGCCCTAAATAATAATATTATTTCAAAAGAAATCCATCCAAATTATTGGAGACATACCATTTTATTTAAAGATTTTGAGGTTTTAGAAAAAATCAAACATATAACAAAGAAAGGTCTAACTGTAGGTGTATATAGTACCGAAGAGACATTCTTTAAAATAAAAAACGAACTTTTAAATGAATTCCCAATGGTAAAATTTATATTTTGCAACCAGATAGTAGAAGACATTACAGGGAAAGAAGAACAATTAGAAATAATTACAGTTGAACATAATAGAGCTCATAGACAAGCTAAGGAAGTATACAAACAAATTGTTAACAAATATTTTTGGCCGAATGCATTTAAGCAAATTCTAGGAATAAATGCCACATGCGAGATTTGCAAGAAAAACAAATATGACAGACACCCCAATAAGCAACCAATTGGAGAGGCTCCAATTCCCGAAGAAGGAGGAGAGCGCGTACACGCAGACATATATTATTGTGACAATGCATCTTTTCTTACAATGACAGACCCATTCTCTAAATATTTGATAACTACCCAGGTAAATTCTAAAATAGAAGCGAAAGATAGAATGATAGAAATATTACCAATATTCGGTAACGTAAAAACCCTAGTAACTGATAACGAGAAAGCGTTTTGCTCACCTTCTGCACAATGTGCTTATAATCTTTTAAATATTAATCATAAAACAACACCACCCGCACACTCTAAAAGCAATGGAACAATAGAAAGAATCCATTCAACACTTACAGAACTCATACGGATAGTTAAAGAATCAACGTTTTTAACAGACATTAAAGATATTATGCCTCTAGCCACAAAAAAATATAATGAAACAATCCACACAGTGACTGAAAAACGACCGACAGACATATTCCACAATTATATTAGTGACGTAGAAACTAAGGATAGAATCCATTCACACCAACAAAAAATGATAGGATATTTTAATAAGCATAGGAAAAGTAAAGTATATAAAGAAGGTGAAACAATTTTCGTTGATACAGGTCAGAGAAGAAGTAAAAACAAACCATTATATGTTAAAAAGAAAGTTAGAGAGGATTCAGGAAATGTCGTTATAGACACAAACAATAGACGAATTCATAAAGATAACATAAGAAATTAACCTTACAGATGATGATGATGCTAATAATCTTCATGCTAGTCGCCACTACAATGGGATATCAAATAACGGAATATTCGAATGATGAATACATATTAGTGGAAGATAAAACAGCTGCAATTTACGAAGACACCAGCGAACTTTTTCATGTCATTAATTTAACGTCATACGCAGAGATTTTAAGTGACATATCCATAGATAAGAAACCGTCTAACGAAATAAAACAGGAATTAGAAACAGCGGCCAAATTACTGAGTCAATTATTAATAAGAAATAGGGAACGTAGAGGGATAAACGAAATAGGAACCCTGTGGAAGTGGATATCTGGTAGTCCAGACCACGACGATGCTATCAGAATAGAATTGAAACTACAAGAGCTAATCGCTTCTAATAACAAACAATTAGCCATTAACATACAATTGTTTAATCATATGACAAAACTTAAAAGTGAATCAAACACTAAAGAAAATAAAAATATTAGAATTGTTAAATACATTATAGTAGAATTAAGAGAAATTATAAATACAATTAATCTAAGTAAAGTTAATATTTTAAATACCTTAATCTTGAATTTGGATGAAATAGAAAACATAATGAAAAAGGAAAAAGTAAAGGTATCTATAACAGATGTATTAGATGCATCCGAATTTCAAATTGTTCAACAAAATGAAATCATTATTTTATACATCAAATATCCAAAGGTATTTGCTTTATGTAATCATTATAAAACAAGGAGTAATAATGTAAATGGTGGACGATTAATTATACCAAAAGAATTGATTAAATATGATAAGTTATTCTATGAAACCAGTTGTAAAAAAGAATTGAATAATGATTTTTGTATTATTATTAAAACTCCAAATTGTTTGACAGACCTACTTAATAAACTAGAAGCTAATTGCACTAAAATAAAAGAAAGAAATATTCCCATAGAAATAATAAGCGAAGGAAATATTGTTATTACTGGATCACATATTGTTAATAATAAAGAAGTATCAGGAATAAACCTAATACAATTTGAAAAAAATGTAAACATAAATAATAAGACATATATCAATACAAAAAATAAAATATTGGAACACATGAAATTTAGCAAACCATCTAAAATAAAAATAATTGAATTTATAACTTCATTTGATCTAGATTTAAAATACACAAATATCGATTATATTGAACCGTATTTAACAGAAGTAAAAGAACACCCTATAATGTGGGGTTTATCAATTAATTTTCTTATAATTGTAACAGTGTTTGCTATTTTCAAATTATTTAAGTATTACCAAGTTTTCGAATCAAAACGTACAAACCGAGACATCATTGAGCTCATGGAAGAAACCGAAACCAGAGCAAACATATTAATTCAAGAAAGATTGGGACAATCTTCTATTGACTAGGGGGAGAGTTAACATATCTGACTCCACCACATAATGAAATAATCATTATGATGATCGCAAGCCCAAAAACTGCAACACTTGCATAAATATAAACAACAACCTACACCATGGAGACCACACAGCGATCAACAACGAACAACGAACATCGCTGACACTGCAGGAGATAAGGATCCCACGGTATCCAAGACCGAACCGAGACTCATGGCAAGATGATGACGGCAGTCTACCATCGACCGCGAAACTCGAAGTACTTTGAATTAAATAAACTTTTTAAAAAGTAAATTTGGAGAGTAATAAAATTAATTTAATATATAACGCCCCAAAACAAATACTTGATGATTTAACTAAATACAAACTAATCGACGAATTTCATAACTCTGCACACGGAGGACATTTAGGTATACGAAAAACTTTAATAAAATTAAAACAAAGATACATATGGCGAAAGATGAATCAAATGGTAAAACAATTCATACAAAATTGTGATTCATGTGCAAGAAATAAACAAACAAAAAACACAATTGAACCACAAACGATTACAGACACTCCAAGCAACAGTTTTGAAGTAGTATCAATTGACACAGTCGGACCATTACGAATATCAAATGAAAAAAGATATATCTTAACCATGTAATGTGAGCTTACTAAATTTGTCGTCGCATACCCTATGACATCAAAAGACGCAACAACAACAGCAAAGACTTTAGTGGAAGAATTTATTCTTAGATATGGACACTTTAAGATTCTAAAATCAGATAAAGGTACAGAATTTAATAACCAACTTATGAACAACATATGTTCGCTATTAAAAATAAGACAAACGTTCTCTTCTCCATATCACCACCAAACTATAGGTGCCCTTGAAAGAAATCATCGGACACTTAATGAATTCTTACTATCAAATGTCAAAGACAATTAATGGGACAAATGGGTTCCATATTTTACGTTCGCTTACAATACAACACCACATATAGACACTGGTTATTCACCTTATGAGCTCATTTATGGGAAACTGCCCTGCTTACCGACTGATACATTCATTAATAAAACAAAAATTTATGACTACGACAATTATGCCAACGAATTGAAAACTAGATTACAATATGCACTCAGTAAAGCAAAAGAAATGACTATAAAAATTAAAGAAAAAAGAATGGAGACAGAAAATAAAAAATATACACATAAATTAGATTTAGATATAGGCGATTTAGTACCATTAAAATCAGGAAATAGAAAGAAAAATCAAGCACCTTATATTGGGCCATACAAAATAGTAGAAAGAAAAGGAGTCAATTCAATAATTGACAAAAATGGAATAAATAAGGAAGTACGCAATAACTTGCTTAAGCCTTATAAACCAAATGAATATGTATCTATAAAAACAAAAAAAAAAATCTAATAATAATAATAATAAAAATTTATGTAAATATTATATGTATATTTTATCATTGAACAAAATCTAAATTTAATAACAAAAATACAAATAGCTTATCAAAATAACAAATTTTAGCTTGTAAAACTAAATTTATCAAATTATGTGTATAATACAATAATTTCCAAAATATAATTTTACCACTAAAATTTTTCTTATTCCCATTCAATAAATGAGTAACAAAACATGTAAAATGCAAATCGAGTATATTAGTCATATCATAACATCAACATTCCACTCGATTGCATTGATTGTCACTCAAAAGTAATAAGATCCTTATTAATATAATTTAGCCAATAGAAAAATAGAATAATTTTGAATATGAAATTCAATGTATAGAAGTAAGATAGGAAATAAGTATAACAGTTAAGACAATAGTATTTAAGGAACGAATTCAATAAAAATAAAACAGAGTCTAAAGAACATTCATATTGATCTTTTCACTTTCAAACTTGACGGCGAGTAATCGCCTTTCCAATTCAGCGTAATACGCTTAAATACTAATAGCGTGGTACGCTTAAAATACCTTAGGGACCTTTCATAAACTCATAAACACTACAACTCAACTCTTTGAAAATTTAAAAATTAACTTCCACTCAAAAATAAGAAAACACTCTCGAAATAAAATTATCACGCAAGAAAAATAAGCTACTCGAATAAAATTGTAAGTCGCTAGCGATAAGACTCTCAAGTGATTTCAATGACACAAGAGAATTTATATCGCTGCGCAACAAAAAAAGAGAGAGAACAACAAAAATTTATGAAGACAAAATGTCGACCGTATAAAAAATAATTTAAATATAAATAATAAAAAAGAAAAAGAAACAAATCAAACTAACACCACACAATAAATAAGAACAATAAAAAAAACGAGTTTACACAACACAATTAAAAAAATACTTGCAAATTTTTTTCTCGCTTTGACAACTCCCTCGATGAAAAATTTTTGTTTATCCAGAAACTCCTATGAGTTATCTTACCCGAATAAAAACACGGCTAACTCCCTTTATAAATTTATCCCAGGAACCAAAACACTTCCAATGAAACACCTATAAGAAAAATCAGACGATTTAAAAACAAAATATAGAAAAAAAAACACACAAAATCTACCACCGAAATTCTTCCACTTGGCCCCACGTTGGGCGCCAATTTGTTACACTTTTTCTTAGATTTATTTACCGCGATATACATTTAATATTGTAAATAATTTAAACGAAATTATCACAAAAACTGAATCGATAAACAAACTAAATCGACGACGGCTGCGTAGCGACGAACGACGACGCACGCAACGATTCGAGCAACTCGCACTCAACCGAGTACGAATGCGACACAAAGAAGAGAACAAAAAAAAAGTGTAACAATACAGCTCGTTGACGAAGATGTAACCGCTGCTGCTCAGCTGGGCTTGTTTTTTTTGGAAGAATTTGTTTATATAAATAATAAAAATGTTGATTGATTTATAAAATCAATCAAATTACTACAATTTGGAAATATGTTATTGCAAGTACCTACAGTGCGGTACGTTGCAATAAAATGGGCGCCAGGAATTCTTTTTAACAAACCGGAAAGTTCCAAAACTCTTATGATGTGAAGCGATCAAAAAAAAAGTAACAAACGTTTGATTTTGAATTTAAAATTTATTATTTGGGAAACCGTGGGATTGAAGATGCCTGGATTAAAACCCAAAATGTTTTCAAATTAAAAGTTAAAATTACAAACAAATGAAATTGAAATGAAACAAAGTAAAAAGAAAATGGGTTCTTAACACCGAACGCGACCGAAATATATACACTATATATATATATGAACAGAACAAAAACAAAAGAAATAAACTACTTATCTTTTCCTTTGTCTTCCTTCCTATTTTCCTCTTTTTCTCCCGATCCTCACACCTCGATCCTCGAATTTTAATTTTTCTTCTTAATTTCCTCGATTTCTGATTTCCTATTCTTCTTCTCAATCTTTCTTTTCCTTTCAAAAATTCCTCGAACTTTTCCTTCTTTTTTTTTAGTCTTAATCTTTTCGCTAGTAAGGCTCTTTCAATAGTGCCTTCCAAGCTAATTCCAAACTAATTCTTCCTCCCTCGACCATTCCAGTCACACACACATTCATCCAACACAAGCATACGTTTTCGCGATTGTCGGTCACGGTATCGCGGCTTCCTGGAAGCTTTACGCTCATCAGGAAAGCCACCATTGTTGACTCTCAGCGAAACTTTGCTTTCACACACACAATCACGGTTTCGACAAGTTGTTGGATGAGTTTCCAAAATTTTCCGAAACATAATGGCGAGTTCAGACCCCTTCCCAATTATTGTTATTTTTCGAGAAAGTTCTAAGAAAAATAAAAATCGAGAAGTCTTTTCTAGGCATTTTTATTACTATTATTACGCGCGAGATTCGAGGTGTGAATTTCGTACCAAATATTAAGTTACATTAAATTAAAAACGCGGCGTTACAAACCTGTTACGGTAAATTTTACCGCAACAAAAACCAGCCTTTGGCTGTTTTCTTTTCCCTAGTTGTGGCTGCAAAATATCGGCAAAGTTGAGGGCAACCATGGTCTCATCAGCCACAGGTGTACCTAGCCTTTATTTTGCAAAAGCAACAAAAAGCAGGTGATCGAGTTCCAGAACGAGTTCTTTCGACAAGGTCGAAAATGCCGGCGGATGAGCCGAAGAAGTTTGAGGTCAGGCGGACCCTTACTTAAACAACAACAACAACAACAACAACAACAACAACAACAACAACAACAACAACAACAACAACACCAACAACAACAACAACAACAACAACAAAAACAACAACAACAACAACAACATAGCTATTGTGTTTTAAAATTTCTAATTCTTAACGTAGATTCTCTTAACTATTTATGTACAAATGGGTTTTTAACGCCGCGTTTTAAAGTAGCTTAATTTAACATTTGGTACGAAATTCACACCTCGAATCTCGCGCGTAAATTAATAGTAATAGGAAAATGCCTAGTTGAGACTTCTTCTCGATTTTTGTTTTTCTTTGAACTTTCTTGAAAAATAGCAATGATTGGGAAGGGGTCTGAACTCGCCATTATGTTTCGGCAAGTTTTGGAAACTCATCCAACAACTTGTCGAAACCGTGTTTGTGTGCGTGAAAGCAAAGTTTCGCTGAGAGTCAACAACGGTGGCTTTCCTGATGAGCGTAAAGCTTCCAGGAAGCCGCGATACCGTGACCGACAATCACGAAAACGGATGCTTGTGTTGAATGAATGTGTGTGTGACTGGAATGGTCGAGGGAGGAAAAATTAGTTGGGAATTAGCTTGGAAGGCACTCTTGATAGAGCCCTACAAGCGATAAGTGAGATAGTAGAAAAAGTGTTCGAGGAATTTTTGAAAAAGGAAAGATAAAAGTCGAGAAGGAGTTTAGAAAAAGTTCGAGGAATCAGAAAATCACAAGGAAAATCGAGAATCGAGGTGTGAGGATTTTGTGAGGATTGGACTAGAAAATAGTACGAAGGAAAGGATTAAAAAGAAAGATAAGTAGTTCGTTTCTTTTGTTTCTTCGTTTGTTTGAATATATATATATACAAGTTTACGCGTCCGGTATTAAAAACCTATTCTTTTGTTTGTTTGCCATTTTCTTTTGCCATTTGCTATTTTATTTTTGTATTCTTTTGTAATTTTTTTTCACTTTCATTTGAAAACATTTTGGGTTTTAATCCAGGGATCTTCAATCCCACGGTTTCCCAAAGAAATAAATATTACATTTAAAACCAAACGTGCGTTGTGTCTTTGTTTATTATCGTTTCACTTATCATAAAGAGTTTTGGAATTTTCTTTTTCGGCTTTAAAAAAAATTCCTGGCGCCCATTTTTATTGCAACGTACCCCACTGTAGGTACTTGCAATAACTTATTTCCAAATTGTAACAATTTGATTGATTTAGAAATCAATCAACATTGTTATAATTTATAAACAAATTCTTCCAAAAGAACCCAGCCCAGCTGAGCAGCCGCGGTTGCAGCTTCTTTAACGAGCTGTATTGTTGCACTTTTTTTCGTTCTCTCCTTTGTGTCGCATTCGTACTTGGTTGAGTGCGAGTGGCTGGTTTCGTTGCGTGCGTCGTCGTTCGTCGCTACGCAGCCGTCGCCGATTTAGTTTATTTTTAGTTTAGTTTTGTTTTGATAATTTGTTTCAAATAATTATCAATAATAATAAATAATATAATACCTCTTCGCGGTTAAGATAAAAAAGTGTAACAAATTGGAGCCCAACGTGTGGGGCCAAGTGGAAGAATTTTCGTGGTTATTTTGTATCGTGTTTTTTTTTTCTATTATTGTTTTTAAAAAAGAACATTTAATTCGGCTTGTTTTTTTTTATAGGTATTTCAATAAAGGTGTTTATTCGAGGTGATTTTTTTTTTTGGAGGTGTTTTGTTCCTGCTAGGAGGAAAGAAGAAATTGGCAGTGTTTTTGTTCGAGTAAAATAACTCATAGGAGTTTCTGGATAAACAAAAATTTTTCATCGAGGGAGTTGTCAAAGCGTGAAAAAAATTCGCAAGTATTTTTTTTTAATTGTGTTGTGTAAACTCGTTTCTTTTTACTGTGTGTTATAAGTCAGATTTGTGTTTCTTTTTTTTACCATTTATATTTAAATAATTTAATTCGATCGACATTTTGTCTTCTTAATTTTTTGTTGTTCTCTCTCTTTTTTTTGTGTTAGAGAGAGTTTTATCGCTAGCTATTTCGAGTGACTTATTTATTTGTATGATATTTTTTTTTACGTCAGGACTCAGGAGTGTTTTCTTTTTTGAGTGTAAGTTCATCTTACAAGTTTCAAAGATTTTGAGTTAGAGAGAGTTTTATCGCTAGCGACTTCCAATTTTATTCGAGTGTCTTTTCTTACTTGGGTGATAGTTTTGTTTCAGAGTGTTTTGTAATTGTTGAGTGAAACTTAATTTTTAAATTTTCAAAGAGTTTGAGTGAATTTAGGTAGAGTAGGGGATTGGTGTGAGCGTCCAAACTTATTTGAATACATTTAGAATTTTTTTATAAAATAATTTTGTGTGTTTTTTAATTATTTGTTTTTCTTTTAAATTAATAAAAATAAATTAATTTACAAATTAGGGTTTAGTTTTAGGGTTGCCAAGTAGATATTTTTTTTAAAATATTTTTTTTATAAATAATTTTTTTTTGAAATTTTTTTTTGTGTGTTAGTTAAAATGAATATTGGTAGGTTAGCGCAGGACGAACTGACCTACGAGATGAAGGTCAGGGGATTGAAAGTAGGGACAGTTGAGGAGATGCGGAAGGCATTACGGTCATCGAGATTACTCGTTAAGAGGAACTCGATGGAAGTTAGTTTAGTTTACCCCTTCACGTATGAAGAGGATGTTGAGGCAATAGGAGCTAAAATTGAGGAGATTAAGGTCCTTCTTAAAGTACCTCCGAAGAATCCAAAGTCTTCGGAGTACATTAAGATAGTGACAAAGATTGAGTGGTGTATAGGCAGGTTAGCTAGGACACCTTGTGAGGCCGAAGATGAAGAAGATGAAGTTAGTTCACTTCGGAACAAGGTTTTATGTTTATTAGGAGATCTCACTGGTGATAGTGAGAATAGTGATAGGGAAGAGGAAGTGGAAAAAGAAAAGACTCCGATTAAGATTCAAACCCAACTTCGAGCACAAGTTGGTCAGACCCTAGGTGTTGGTTCGCGGTCTGCGTTAGGGACAGAGACGTTGGCTGAGCCAAGAGTTGGTGTCAGTAGTCCTGCAGTAGGGAACATTTCTGTTAGGGTTCCGTTAGAAAGTAGGCTGGATAGGGTCGATGGGTTTTCTGAACGAGTGGTCGTTCAGCAAAAACACATTGAACGTATAGGGAAGTGGGGGGTGAAGTTTACTGGTGACTCAGGTGGAGCATCAGTAAATTCATTCCTAGAAAGAGTGGAGGAACTTCGTTTGGCTAACGATGTTCCTGAAAACCACCTTTTTAAATCCGCTTCGGAGCTATTGGCTGGTAGGGCACTTATGTGGTTTAGGACGGTTAGGGAAGATTTGGAGGGTTGGCAGGAATTCGTCAAGGAACTCAAAGCGGAGTTCCTTCCTGCGAATTACGATGATCTCTTGTTGGAGGAGATTAATCGGCGTTCGCAGGGAAAGGAAGAAACTTTCGGCGCATATCTGACCACGATGAGGACATTGTTTCGAAGATTATCGGAACCTTTGTCAGAGGGAAGGATGCTTTCGATATTAAGGAAAAATGTAGATCCCTTTTATCAGGTGCAGATAGCTAGTGCCAAACCAAAGACGGTTAAGGAACTTGCTATCTTAGGTAGGGAGTTAGATACCCTTAAGGTGAATGTAGATAGTTTTACCCCACCTTCTAGAAGCAAAAATTTGTTGGAACCGGAGTGCGGTTATCAACCTAGTTCGTCTGGACAACACCGAGTAGCGGCTGTTGCTCCAGTTTCTGAAAATCCGTTTAGGTCGGTTAGGTGTTATAATTGTAACAAGGAAGGGCACATAGCTTCGAAATGTAACGTTCAGAAACGTTGCTTCGGTTGTGGAACGGTAGGAGTGTATCGTAGGGACTGTAGGAGGTGTTCGGGAAATGGGGATCGGGCCCTTGTGTCAGCAGGACAAGGAGTCCGTCGGCGTTAGGGAGGTCGTCTGCTGACGATCAGCGTGTAGGAGTTCAACTGAGTTTCACGTTAGCGGCAAATGGTAGGGACACTAGACCTTATTTAGGAGTTAGGGTTTATGGAATCAAGTTTTTAGGACTTCTTGATTCAGGAGCCTCTCGCACCATTGTGGGTGGTGACGGGTGGAAAATTTTTAAAGAGTTAGGGCTTAGGTTAGGAAAGAGTAGTGTTGGGTCAGTAGAGTTAGCAGATGGAGCAGGTGTAGGTGTAGCTGGGTCTGTTTCTCTACCAGTGGAGGTTGAGAACAAATCCTTTTTGATAGAATGTCTGGTCATTCCGAACCTTCCACACCAATTGATTCTAGGTGCCGATTTTTGGGCGCTATCGGGCATAGTCCCGGATTTGAGATCAGGGGTGTGGAACTTTTCGAACCAAGAGAGATTGGCTTCGATGACAGACATGGTAGCGATTAGGGAAAAATCGGATTTGAACGATTTTGAAAATAGGAAATTAGAATTAGTGTTAGGAGAACTTTTTAAATCAATGACCGAAGGTTTAGGGTGCACCAACTTAGTTGAGCACAAGATAAGGACGTCTGCAGAACCGATAAAGCAAAGATATTACCCTGTTTCGCCAGCGATTCAGAAACATATCGATCAGGAACTCCAGGAGATGTTGGAAGCTGGAGTGATCGAGAAGTCGAAGAGTCCTTGGGCATCGCCGATTCTTCTAGTTAAGAAGAAAGATGGCAGTTATCGGTTCTGTGTTGACTATAGGAAATTGAATGAGGTTACAGATAGGGATGCTTATCCACTACCATTTATTTCATCAATTTTAGACAAGCTTCGAAACGCGAAGTACTTGTCTTCTTTAGATATTAAATCTGCTTATTGGCAGATTCCAATGGAGAAAGAATCGCGCAAGTACACAGCCTTTACCGTGCCAGGGCGTGGCCTGTTCCAATTTTGCAGGATGCCATTCGGCTTGCACAATTCCCCGGCAACTTGGCAAAGGTTTATTGACGACGTTTTAGGTCCTGACTTAGAACCGTTCGTCTTTGTGTACTTGGATGACATTATCATCGTCACCGATTCTTTCGAAAAACACTTAGAAATTTTAAAAGAAGTTTTTAAAAGGTTAGGAGAAGCAGGTTTAAAAGTAGGTAGGGAAAAATGTAATTTCTGTAGGCCTTCTTTAAAATTTCTAGGGTATGTAGTTGATAGGAACGGGCTTCATGTTGACCCGGAAAAAGTGGAAAGCATGATTAGGATTCCTGCACCGAAAAATGTGAAGGAAATTAGGAGTTTTGTAGGGACAATTTCGTGGTAACGTAGGTTTGTACCAAATTTTGCAATTTTAGTTAGGCCACTTACCGATCTCTTAAAGAAAGGCAAGAAATTTGAGTGGACACAAGAATGTGAGGAGAGTTTTAGGAAAGCCAAAGAGTGTTTGGTTACGGCACCGATTCTGACATGTCCGGATTTTTCAAGGCCGTTTGTTGTACAAACAGATGCGTCGGACTATGGCATCGGGGCCGTATTATCTCAGGAGTTTGAGGATGGCGAAAAAGCCATATGTTATTTAAGTCGGTCATTGAATAGGAATGAAAGGAACTATTCTACGACCGAAAAGGAATGTTTAGCGGTCCTTTGGGCGATCGAAAAGTTGCGGCCGTATCTCGAAGGTGTTCGATTTACAATCGTAACTGATCATCACTCTTTGGTCTGGCTAAGCAACCTTAAGGACCCGCAGGGTAGATTAGCTCGTTGGGCCATTCGGCTCCAACAATTCGATTTCAAGATCATCCATAGAAAGGGCAAAGAACATGTCGTTCCTGATATGTTGTCGCGAGGAGTTCCAGAAGTAGCTGGTGTCTCTGAGGCGGATTCGGACCCTTGGGTGATTAAGATGAAATCACAGGTAGAAAAGAGCCCGTTAGAATACCCATCTTGGAGAGTTGAGAATGGGCGGCTCTATAAACATGTTAGGTTGAACCATATAGTCGTTCATGATAATGGTGAGGAGTGGAAGTTAGTGTTAGGGAAAAATGATAGGACTAGAATTCTTAACGAGTGCCATGATGCTCCACTTTCAGGACACATGGGCGTTAAGAAAACTTTTGCTAGGATAGCAGAAAAATATTACTGGCCCAAAATGAGGAGTGATATTACGAGGTATGTTAGGGCTTGTAAAATTTGCCAAAGTGTGAAGCCGGTGAACGAAAAACCAGCTGGTCTAATGACCGAAAGAGTAGGAAATTCCCAACCGTGGGAAATGATTTGCGTGGACTTGGTGGGTCCGTTACCTAAATCTCCGCGAGGATTCGTATATATTTTAACGGTCGTCGACTATTTCACTAAATTCCCTTTGTTGTTCGCGTTACGGTCCGCAACGGCGAAAGCGGTATGTCGGGAATTGGAAGAAAACGTGTTTCTTCTTTTCGGGATTCCTAAGTGGATCGTCTGTGACAACGGTCCCCAGTTCCGTGGCAAGGAACTGAAAACGCTTAGCGAAGCGTACGGGTCACAACTTCGGTTTACGGCGAATTATCATCCGCAAGCGAATCCGGCGGAACGGATAAACCAAATAATAAAGACTACGCTCCGGGCGTATGTTTCGGAAAACCAGCGGAGTTGGGATTCGCAACTGGCAAAAGTGGCCTGTGCAATCCGAACTTCGCAACATGAGGTTTTAGGTGTGTCGCCATACTTCGCAAATTTCGGTAGGAACATGGTAACTAGTGGCCATGATGTAGGAATTAGGGACAGTGATAGGGACCAAGATATAACGGAAATTGATAGGCAGTTTCGGAAACTGAGAGAGGATATAGCTAGGAAGTTGGAAGCAGCGGGAAAGAAGGCTGCTAAGACTTATAATTTACGTAGGAGGGACGCGCAATATCACACGGGTGATCTCGTTTGGCGTAGGAACTTCGCGCTGTCCGATGCAGCAAATTATTTCGCGGCGAAGTTGGCGACCAAATTTGTAGGACCTTTCAAGGTCAGCAAGAGAGTGTCACCTTGGACATATCTTTTGGTAGATGATCGCGGTAAGGAGCGAGGAACGTGGCATTGTAAAGATTTAAAACCGTTTGTTGATGTTTAAGTCAAGTCCCTTTTGTAGTAGTATTTTTTTTTTGGTTTGTCATTGTAATTTTTGTTTAATTGATATGCCACACTAATGATTTTTTTTTTCTTTTTTTCTTTTAAATGTTATGATGGTAATCCTTTGTTGTTGTTGTCTACCCCTGGCTGAGCCTTAAGAAATGGTTTGCTTTTCTTGAAAAGTAAACACATTTCTTGGGAGGTAAGGGTGGGATTTGTTACGGTAAATTTTACCGCAACAAAAACCAGCCTTTGGCTGTTTTCTTTTCCCTAGTTGTGGCTGCAAAATATCGGCAAAGTTGAGGGCAACCATGGTCTCATCAGCCACAGGTGTACCTAGCCTTTATTTTGCAAAAGCAACAAAAAGCAGGTGATCGAGTTCCAGAACGAGTTCTTTCGACAAGGTCGAAAATGCCGGCGGATGAGCCGAAGAAGTTTGAGGTCAGGCGGACCCTTACTTAAACAACAACAACAACAACAACAACAACAACAACAACAACAACAACAACAACAACAACAACAACAACAACAACAAAAACAACAACAACAACATAGCTATTGTGTTTTAAAATTTCTAATTCTTAACGTAGATTCTCTTAACTATTTATGTACAAATGGGTTTTTAACGCCGCGTTTTAAAGTAGCTTAATTTAACATTTGGTACGAAATTCACACCTCGAATCTCGCGCGTAAATTAATAGTAATAGGAAAATGCCTAGTTGAGACTTCTTCTCGATTTTTGTTTTTCTTTGAACTTTCTTGAAAAATAGCAATGATTGGGAAGGGGTCTGAACTCGCCATTATGTTTCGGCAAGTTTTGGAAACTCATCCAACAACTTGTCGAAACCGTGTTTGTGTGCGTGAAAGCAAAGTTTCGCTGAGAGTCAACAACGGTGGCTTTCCTGATGAGCGTAAAGCTTCCAGGAAGCCGCGATACCGTGACCGACAATCACGAAAACGGATGCTTGTGTTGAATGAATGTGTGTGTGACTGGAATGGTCGAGGGAGGAAAAATTAGTTGGGAATTAGCTTGGAAGGCACTCTTGATAGAGCCCTACAAGCGATAAGTGAGATAGTAGAAAAAGTGTTCGAGGAATTTTTGAAAAAGGAAAGATAAAAGTCGAGAAGGAGTTTAGAAAAAGTTCGAGGAATCAGAAAATCACAAGGAAAATCGAGAATCGAGGTGTGAGGATTTTGTGAGGATTGGACTAGAAAATAGTACGAAGGAAAGGATTAAAAAGAAAGATAAGTAGTTCGTTTCTTTTGTTTCTTCGTTTGTTTGAATATATATATATACAAGTTTACGCGTCCGGTATTAAAAACCTATTCTTTTGTTTGTTTGCCATTTTCTTTTGCCATTTGCTATTTTATTTTTGTATTCTTTTGTAATTTTTTTTCACTTTCATTTGAAAACATTTTGGGTTTTAATTCAGGGATCTTCAATCCCACGGTTTCCCAAAGAAATAAATATTACATTTAAAACCAAACGTGCGTTGTGTCTTTGTTTATTATCGTTTCACTTATCATAAAGAGTTTTGGAATTTTCTTTTTCGGCTTTAAAAAAAATTCCTGGCGCCCATTTTTATTGCAACGTACCCCACTGTAGGTACTTGCAATAACTTATTTCCAAATTGTAACAATTTGATTGATTTAGAAATCAATCAACACTGTTATAATTTATAAACAAATTCTTCCAAAAGAACCCAGCCCAGCTGAGCAGCCGCGGTTGCAGCTTCTTTAACGAGCTGTATTGTTGCACTTTTTTTCGTTCTCTCCTTTGTGTCGCATTCGTACTTGGTTGAGTGCGAGTGGCTGGTTTCGTTGCGTGCGTCGTCGTTCGTCGCTACGCAGCCGTCGCCGATTTAGTTTATTTTTAGTTTAGTTTTGTTTTGATAATTTGTTTCAAATAATTATCAATAATAATAAATAATATAATACCTCTTCGCGGTTAAGATAAAAAAGTGTAACAAACCCATTTTGTACATTAATAATTTAGTAAATTTACGTTACGAATTAAAACATTAAAATCAAAAAAATATGTTGTTGTTGCTGTCAAAGTAAGGGTCCGCCTGACCTCATACTTCTGCGGCTCATCCGCCGGCATTTTCGACCTTGTCGAAAGAACTCGTTCTCGATCTCGATCACCTGCTTTTGTTGCTTTTGCAAAATAAAGGCTAGGTACACCTGTGGCTGATGAGACATTGGTTGCCCTCAACTTTGCCGATATTTTGCAGCCACAACTAGGGAATAGAAAACAGCCAAAGGCTGATTTTTGTTGCGGTAAAATTTACCGTAACAAAACGTACGAAAAATTCACATCCAAACGGAGTATTTTTGCTTTTATTAATCTCAAAAAATGTCTTATGTCCGGATACTAACTTAGTGCCATTACTCTACTTACCTCTAAGGGCATTATAACCATTTCGAAGCCCTTCTTAAATGTCTTAAGCCGTCGTCGGTCAATGCCCTTGTTTCTGTGATGGCGGTTTTATGAGTTGCTAACATAAAAAGTAGTTATCATCTTCGGTATCGCTTGCACATCATCCTGTTTTAAATCATTAGGTGTTGTCGGAGAGGTTACGGCGTCCATTTGGCCCATATTTTATCTCAGATAATAATTGAACTATACCAATATTATCATAATAAAAAGAAATGACAATAATTTCATAAATAATTTGAGCTTTATTCAAAATGAACATGGGCCCTTTAAATGTAACCACCCTTTATGTATAAGTTAGATAAGATAACGGGAAGTAAAGTTCAATATAAAAAAAAAGTGCCTGAAAGAAAACATTTAATCAATTTAAGTATTCCTTCAGAAATTTCTTTTCGATCAAGTTCTCATGCCGAACCACAGACAAATGAAATATGTATACAAATGTATAATATGATATCTAACGACTAAAGTTCTCTTTTTATTTGTAGATGACGCTAGTCATACTATTACTTGAATATGATATGATCATACACATAAGGTAGTGTGATCATCACTCTTCCCATAGAGGAAATATATTATGTAGAATCCCGACCGGTACCCGTCCTACCTGGAACACCATCAAATTCTATTTGAGGTGAACTCTCTCAAATTCGCTATCGGACAGTTAAATTAAACACCATGGTTAGCACTGTCATTTTGACAGCACACGCAACAAATACTTTTCAGGTCACAAGAGTTGAGATTTGTTGTGATTGTTGTCTGCTGATTGTTCGTGGCAATATTTTATAAATAAGTAAGTCAAATAATACTTGTTTTAATATATAATTGTAATCATGTTCTAATAAATATCCATCATTGGCTGAACAACAAAATTTAAAACGGAGAATATCGTCAAATCAATCGATGGCAATGAAGGAGCTACTGGTCGAAGCAGCTAGATCACTTACGCATGTTATAGATTCTAAGCTTAATGATGGCAAGTCATTAAAAGCCAAAGCTATAGCCTGGCAAAATATTGCTGCAACGTTTCAGGCAAGTGGCTTTGAATTGACGCCGAAACATATAAAAGACCAATGGAGCCGCTACAAGCAGGAGGTGCGGACCAATTTAAGTCAATTTAATCGATCTCAGAGGGACACCGTTTGTGGAAAACCTCCTGAGGAACCTTGTGAGATCGATTATGAAATTGCTGAAATTTCCGCTCTGGTTTTTGTTGAAGATACCTCAGAATTTGATTGCGATGCAACATGGCTAGATGATTATGATGACAAGTAGAATATTTTCTCGATATGATTTGCAATTGTTTTTAAAATATTTTTTGTATTCCAGAGAAAACATACCATCCCCATCAAATCCACCAGAACCTGAATTTTACGGATAATTTATCTGCCAATGGACGAAAATTGTGCAATGAATTTAGCAGATTGTAGCATTTTAAGTAGAATAAGTATTTAATTTAGTTTTAAAATATGACCCAACGTATGTACCTTTTGCAAAAAGTCATTAATAAATAATTGTTACTCAAAAATTTGTTTTGTTCTTATTTTTTCTCTCAAAAATTCGAACCATTTATTATTTCGAACTCTCAATAATTTTAATTTAAATGTTGCATAATTTAATTTGAATCTAATATTTTTGTTTATGTTTGCAAATTTTACTAATGTCAATTTAATTCTGTCTTTTTGACAGAGAATGTAGTAGATATTGTAATAAAAGACTAATTAGTAAAAGACGTGTTTATTGTGGTTATTAGTATACACGGAAAATAACTCGCTGTTAAAATTTAACTCAACGATACCTAAACGTGTGTTTAGCGATTTATTATTATTGGTAAGGCCCAATGTGTTTCGGATTTTAAGAGTAAGTTTTTTTGTAAATTGTTTCGATATTTAAAACATAATTTGATATTTTTCAGAGCAAAACCTTTATAATGACGATATACAAGGTTACTTCCATAGAGGAAATATATTATCTAGAGTCCCGACCGGTACCCGTCCTACCTGAAACACCCTCAAATTTTATTCGAGGTGAACTCTCTCAAATTCGCTATCGGTGAATACATGTGAGTGGGAAAAAAAAATGGGAGATTGGGCTAAAATAGAAACATGGAATTTTTTTCAAAAATGACAATCAATTTTGCAAAACAAAACAATGGATTTCGGATTTGAAGAGTAGGTTTTTGTTAATTGTTTTGATATTTAATATAATTTGATATTTTTCAGACCAAAATTCTTTATAATGAAGAAAGTATATACAAGTTCACTTCATTGAATAAAAAGTAAGTCAAATTGCAGTGAAGGAGGTGCAACTTAATCGATTTATTTTATAGTCTGTGTTTTCATTTTAGATGCTGCTGATGTAGGAAGCAATTTCCCTGAAGAAATCTGGAAGACAAAGCGAACAAGGCGCTGAATTGCAGGCAAGTTTCTATATATTATATTTCTCTTAACAAAATATTATCAATGTTTTTAACGACAGATACTGCCCATTGTGTTTGTATGTACATCAAACGACGCAACAGCGCGCGGAGATCAATTGTGTAAGTACGAATCGAAACATTCATATCGCAGTCAACTCGATTAATCTTCATCTTCTAGGTACTAAAGATGAAGTACTACCAGTCATTAGTTCTGCAAGAAAAACAAGACTACACTCGCAGGAAGACTCCAAAAAATTTCCAACTTTGACTGTAAATTAAGTGAATTCAAATATTAAATCTAAAACTAATTCATTCATTTTGCTCCTAAGGATCGCACTGGCTTAACGGTGGCAATCATTCGGAGGCAAATGGGCTGGCCCGACAAGAATCCCCCAAAGACCAAACAGATTCAGATCAGTCCCTCGACAGCTACTGACGATGTCGGCGAGTTGAATCCATCGATTTTCACACAGAAAATCAACATCAAAAACAGTAAGTCAACTTCCATTTGAGATTTCCTTATAAGGGGTGATTTTTTTGAGGTTAGGATTTTCATGCATTAGTATTTGACAGATCACGCGGGATTTCAGACATGGTGTCAAAGAGAAAGATGCTCAGTATGCTTTGACATTTCATCATGAATAGACTTACTAACGAGCAACGCTTGCAAATCATTGAATTTTATTACCAAAATCAGTGTTCGGTTCGAAATGTGTTTCGCGCTTTACGCAAATTGTATGCTTTTTTTTTTAAAAAAAAGTTCTCAAGCTCTTAAAAAATCACCCATTATATTAAACAATGTCCTCTTTTCAATGGAGGACAATAAATACATAATGGGTGATTTTTTAAGAGCTTGAGAACTTTTTTAAAAAAAAAAAAACGCATAAAATTTGCGTAAAGCGCGAAACACATTTCGAACCGAACACTGATTTTGGTAATAAAATTCAATGGTTTGCAAGCGTTGCTCGTTAGTAAGTCTATTCATGATGAAATGTCAAAGCATACTGAGCATCTTTCTCTTTGACACCATGTCTGAAATCCCGCGTGATCTGTCAAATACTAATGCATGAAAATCTTAACCTCAAAAAAATCACCCGATATAATGAAAATTAATTTCTTTATAGTCACAACAATTCAGTGTGAACAACCTCTATCCGCAGCGGAAGTGTTTGTGGGTTAAGCGATCTCTGCGTTGTCGACAATGCGAACACAATGCCATCAAGCCGGAGTACCATTCAGGGTCGATCAAGTATCGCATTCAATTCCTCGCTAACTATCATGTGCCCGACGTTCTGCTTGTGCGTTGTGAAAAGCCACTGAAGCCTGGCACGTCCAGTCAATCGATCCTCAAGATAACTAACCCAACTATGCACGATATAACCACCACCATTATGGAGCTGCCAACCAAGGAAGAGGAACGGCGATAGATCGAATTCGAATAAAAGACGACCGTGCTGCAGAAACATCGACTTCATCATTGAACACGAGTCTATCGAGGCAGACATAACTGACCGAGGAACCACCTTGCGTTAAAAGTCCCACCAATGTCATTCTAGAGATGTTGGATTCTTCGTTTGTCCTAAATCAACGTGACGATTCAAAGTAATTCGACGAAGGAGTTCAAGTTCAACGAGAGGAATCAAAGTAAAAAACAGAAAATTTTAATTAGAAATTCCTATTCTATGTTGTTTCTCCAATTTTTTATAGGTTCATCACTTGGAGAAAGTTCAAATTGAACTTTACACCTGAAGAAGGACTCAAACCAGGCGATGATGTTACTCTTGGTTTCTTGGTGCAATATACTTATCTGAATACAGTCACAAACATGCCCGAAAAGAAAGAAACTCAAAAACACGCATTAACATCGAAAGTTGTTGTAAAAATTGGTCAAATTGAAGCTTAGATTTATTTCTATATCTAGAAAATAATCTTTTTTTGGAACGACTCAACAGCAATATAAGCAACTGCAGAGTAGTCAGGCAATTCAGGTTAGTTAATTAACTTACGAGTGATCCAAACAGGAATATTTAAAATTATATGTAAGCCTTCTTAAAAAATGAATTATAAATAAATTAAATACAAAATAATCTCAACAGTTTTGTATGTACTATTTCAGAATTCCCTGCAATTTTAAGAAACTTAAAGACTGACGAAATAGAAGCTGAATTCCATGAATCCATAATGCCTATTGAATCACCAAAGCTTCTGTTTAAACTAACTGGAATCGACACAAGAATGCCCCTACAAACTGTCCTAATGATGTTCCAAGAGTTGCTGCGCAAATGGTCGCGAGCCGGCAACCTTCATGTAGTGAAAATGTCCGATTGGGATTTTGGAATTTGCCTCGTAAAAGAATTTCAACCCAAACGACTTAAGAAGCCACATATTTTCAATCAATGTATCAACTTCCCATATTCCAGAAATGGTAAAATTATAACACGCATCAATTTGTGACAATTTTATTGACCAGAAGGCATATGATGGCAAGACTACTTCAAAGTAAGTTTCACATTAACAACAAAACTTAAAAGCACTAATTGATGTTTTTTTCAGCTACAAATTAAAACGAAGCTTAGAAGTCGATTTGACTCTGCCGTTCAGTTGATTCGACGTTATGCTTAGAATCTCATCCATGATTAGTAAAGATTCGTCGTGGCGTACCTAGTTTTTTAATGAAGTTGTAATTTTTCAAAATTGTATGTAATTAAGTATAATTTTTTTTTTTTAATTCAATGGTATTAATGTATTTTCAATTAAAAAAGAAAATTTTATGTTGAAATGTAATTTCTTAGTTTTTGAGTAAATAAAAAAATTAATGTACTTTTTTCCAAGAAAAATACTTCTTTTTGGTTTTCCCAAATTTGATTTGCTCAGGTCAATTATTATAGTGGCTTATACCTCGTTTATTTTTTGTTGCGTTTTTAGCAAATAATAATAAGAAACAAATAAGCTGTTTTAAGTAGATTTTATTTTTTTATTGAGGCATACATATGTATGTTCAATTTAACAAAATTAAAAACTTAATATTTGTAATCCTATTCTTTTCATGTTTTGGTTCATCACGTTCGAATGTATTCCTTCGTCGTGATTTTATGTGGTCGACAGCATTAGTCAGAAATTCGTTCTCTTCATCTTGCGTCATAGTGCGAAGTTCAAATTCTGTTGAGTCTGATAACACCGGTCGACAAAATTATACTTTTTTTTTGTTATCCTGACTTAGAACCTTCAAATTTTTCTATATTACATCAGGTTTTTAAAATATGCCCCTTTAAAAATTATAAAGACAACCAAAACCGGTACAACATGCCGTATCCCTTAACTCTAAATTGCAAGATGATTTTGCAAAGTAGATATCTTTGCTTTTAGGTACAGTTTAAATTATTTTGATATGGTAGTTTTCGTAATTTATTATTAGTTATGAAAGACTCATAAGTCTTCATTTGACTCTACCTGAAGTTTTGAAAAAACCTTGATTGTAATTCTTTTATATTCTTAAATAGTTCGTTTAATTTTTGATGCTGATTACGAATCCGAACTCCAATTTTAGCTAGGTACATGTGGTCAAACTAAGAAATACTCGTTTTTAACATTATTTTTGTATTTTATTCAATATATTACAAGAACTTGATATTATGATCTTAAGACTACGAATTCGTAATAGGAAATAGTAAACATTTGCAAATGGAATATTGAAGAAAGATATAGTAGATTTGGATAGTCATCAAACATTTTTTTGAAAAGAAAACTAATTTATGAATTTAGATAGCCTCGAAAAGCCTTTCGAATTAAAAATAAAATATCTCAAAAACCTACATAAATTGATGGAGTAATTTTCGAGTCGGGTTTGAATTGAAAATGTTGACGGCATCGACAGCAATATATCATGAATTGGAAGGCATTTCATTAAAATTCAAGAGACCCACAATTAAAAAGGGACACAATTAGGATGGTTCTTATTTTATTATTTATACAAATAATAAATACCAGCTGCATCACAGAATTCTGCAAAAATGTACAAGAAAGATATTCATCTGCAAAATTGTATCGCTTCCGAATATATTGAAACTGAACGATTGGACAATTCTCGGTGGATTGTAGATGTTGATTAAATCATGAGGAATGAATTGTACACACTACAATCTTTCGCCTGCCGGTCGATGGCTGAAAGAAGTGCTTTGCATTGCACAGATGGTGACACATGATGTGCCTGTGCTATTGTTATCAAATGCTTTAATTCATTCAGCTTGTATTTGCTCCAATTGGCTTGGCTATAAATGGCTAGGGAAAGTGTCAACAAATAAGGAGATCCCTCAACTTTATAGCAACACTCTCGACATGTATATCCCTCTCGACAAATAAAGCATGTCAGACCGGTTTCAACGCGAAGCTTTTCAGTCTTCTGCAATATCGATCCCTTCGTTGTAATCGGCCCTTCTCCAGCGCCGGCCCCAGCCAAACTTGCGCCCTGTGCAAGATTTGTAGAAAGCGCCCCTTTTTTATATTTTTTTTACACATAAACTGATACACAAGCATAAGCCTTTCCCAGATTACCCAGGAGGTAGACTTTCAATGCGTTTTTTTTATTGAGGTATCCCCAGGAGGCCTAAACCATTAAACTAAAACGCAGCGAAGAAATGAGCAGAGGGGAAACTTTTTAACTTGGAAACTTACTTTTCTGGCCTTACATTTTGCAAATTCAGAAATGAGATCATCAAAGTCTAAAGAATTTAATAATTTCTTTTCAATGGACATTATAGATAAACCTACCAATCTCTCTTGAGTCATGGTTGTCCTAAGATAATTTTTAATAATTTTAAGTTTAGAAAAACTACGTTCTCCTGAAGCTACCGTGACTCGTGACCGGGATTGTATTAAGAATTTGGTGAGCAATTACTAAATTCGGGGCAAAATCTTCAAGGTTTGAACTAAAAATAAAATTTAACACATCTAAACTTGAGCTTTGATATTACGGTTAACTCTTGAATTCTTCTCCATCTAAATCTTTAAAATTACTTTATGTTAAAACATTCTGCAAATTAAGGCATGAAGCACGTAGGTACATTTTTATTTTTTAAACATTCGCTTATGTTACTAAAAAATGAAAAATTGATACTATACGTATCAAACCTTTCAAGTATTTAAAAAAAAATTCAACTTTAAATCTTTGTTTCGGGTCTAATATAGTTTCAGGACATTCATCAGTATAAAGTATTTTTCTCCGTTGAGATCGCAATGATGAAGCTACAGGAAACATATTTGGTATTTCTAGGGAACTAGCAACACGCTCGGTTAATTGAAAATACCTACTCATTAAATTTTTCATCGGAACGCATGAAAATCAAACTGTTTTTTGTATTTTCTAAAACCGTTATGCCAGTTGACAGATTAACGGACGGACTTTGCAAATATTTACTAGTTTAATTTATATTTTCTAAAATATCAAACCAAATTAGCAGGCAGCAAATAAATGTAAAATCAAAAATTTTATTTCCTAACGATTCTGCAATGTTTTTTGCCTCTAGATTTCTTAATTCTATAGGGCTTTATATATTTCTTGAACTTGAAAAAAAGTTAAACAAACATTGAATTGTATCGAAAATTTTAACTGCATAAAATGAGAACCGAGCAGCATCATTAACCACTAAATTTAAGGAATGCGGGCAACATGGAACCAAAAATGCTCTTGGTTCCAGGGTTCGAATTCGATTCTGAACACCCGCTTCTTTTCCTTCCATATTCGAACCATTATCATAACTTTGGCTTTGACAGTTACTTATTAAAATTTCATTTAATTCAAGCTTGTCTAAAATCAACTGAGTCAGTCACATTACGGTCTTGTCACAAAATACGTCACTTCTATTAAAAACTGATACCTAGCTATTTATTTAATATTAATTAACCAACAAAGCGAAAAAACAATCGAAACAATCTGCATTCTGCACCAGACTAGATATACATTAAAAGTAGCCGTTACAACGGTCATTAACTTTCAAACAAAAAAAACTAGGTACCTGTGCAAGAACAATTCGACTCCACATAGAATCATCCCTCTTTAACTTTTAAGCTCTATGCTCCTTTTCCATTCTATTAAAAATTTCATCTCCTGTAATCAGGCACTTAACTCTTACACAGTGTGCAAGTGCAATAAGAAAACCTGCACGCTCTGACCCATATGATTCCGTATGAATAAGTTTTTTTTAAATATCTCCCATGTTAGTTTCGATACTCAGTGTGCAAAAAAGAAAACTTGCACATCAATTGACCATACCTACCTACCAGCGTTGCCAAAATGTGCCCGATCGGGCCATTTGGCACTAAGTTTTCTATTTTGGCCCGTGGCCCGGGGCCAACATGAAATGGCCCGCATATCATATATTTTCTTTTTTCTAAAACAACAAATGCAATCTTTTCATTCCATCAACAAAATTATCAATGTGTTTCCTCCATATACAACTTCCCATATTGAACTCATTCATTCAGACTGACATGACGTTTGCTTTTCATTTTGTTTTCACCAATCGCCACTTTATTTTTTTTCCCCTACCTAGTACGTATCTCGTCTGTTTGTTTTGTCATATCTACAATTTCTTAAAACACAGCCCAAAAAGGCAAGAAGAACTTAAAGTTTTTCAAGAGTATCTTGATTTGAAGAATACTAAAATAAAGAAAGTTGTTGCAACGCAAACAAAAAATTTAATGTTATTTTAAAAAAAATTGTTAAAGCTGAGTACTTAGAAAGCCTAGACAATATATTTGAAGTTGAATTCGAACAGTTCTCTTTGAAATCCTTAAATGGAATATATTTTGGCTACGGATTTGATGACTTATTCAAAAATTGAATTTAATTAATTTAATTCGAAATATAATAACTTTATTTAGAAAAGATAAATTGTTATTATTTTCTTAAACAAATTTTTTCTGAGGAAGTGGGCTAGTGGCCCGCACATTTTGGAAATGGCCCTCAAAATGGCCCTTAAAATTTTTGTCTTCGCGGCAACGCTGCTACCTACCTACATACCTAATTTCCAAATATTTCACCCTGTTCATACAAGAGAAAAAATCTCAACACAAAAAAGTTCCATGCAAGAGAAAAAAAGGAAAAATCTCAACACAAAAAAGTTCCATGCCACCTCATATGTGCAAGATATATTTCATGCACACCGAGTCCCAAAATTAACATAGAGAGTATGACAAAGCAAAATACTTATTCATATTGAATCGTATGGGCTAGTACGTGCAGGTTTTGTATCACGCACGTTCCTGAATGTGAGTTCTCATCTACAAGAAAACAACAAAAAAATGTCTCCGAAAGAAGAGAGCAGGTAGGTTGCTGTGCTACTTTCTACTAGATACAAATACTAATCAAAAACACTCCATTACCAAGACCGGAATCTCAGACTGACATTTCGGTTTGCCTACAAGCTACTGAGGACTAAATGTGAGAAAGTGTGCGTGAAATGATGCAAAAAACCAAACCCATTCTCACATTTAGTCCTCAGGCCCATCAAAATGCTTCATTATAGTAATCAGCCACATCTAAATGCTTCATTTTAAATGTTTTATGGCCTCGTTCAAAAACTAAACAATCCTAATCAACAGAATCTGAAGTGCTGACATGGTCTTAAATTGGAAGATTTGTATAGCTTTTTAATTTCAATCCAAATAAATGTTGTAAATGTATATTAAATAAAATAAAATTGACCAAATACATATTATTTAATGATTTATTAGTTTATTATTATTTATTTTGTTTACTTAAATTATTTGCGAACGCAACATGCGCTGCAACTGGTTAAGTATAATTATTGCAAATGGACAAAAGTGTAAATCACTACTTTGTAAAACAACAAAACAGACAATTTTTTCAGCTGTAGTTTGCTTAGAGCATTTTTTTGGCGACGTTAGAAGTTCAGGTGGAAACAATAGGCGGGTGCCTCCGTGTTTTTTTTGTACAGACAATGCTACGAGAAGCATACTTGTGAAGTTCCATTGCCAACTTTAGCTAGTTCAGATTCCTCAATTAGATTAGTATTTTCATCATTTAAGCAGTTCGGTAGTTGCAAGACCAAATTTTAGTTTTGTTTGTTGCAGAAATATTCCTGAAAATTTCTTTTTGAGGGACTATGTGTTCGAATTTTGTTTGTAGTTAGGTTTTGGAATACAAATTGGAGGGAACCATGTTTTAAAAATGAGTTGCTTTGTGTAAAGCATCTTTAATCCTTTCGGGACGGGAGTGGTACATTTACATACAAATATTCTTTGTTCTGTCCCACTCTCGTACCGAAAGGGTTAAGGAATAGAAATAGGCAATATTTAGATAGATTTAAGTAACTTTTTTTATTCCAATATGGGGAAACCGAACACCCAATAGAAAAAAAAAATCGGTGAACGCGCCAAAATCCATACTTCTTGACTAAATAATATTATCTTCTATGTTTACGCATAAAATTACGAATTTTGTAGCGTATGAAAATTTCTAGACATTTTACAATCTAAAAAATTAATTATGCTATGAAATAATTGGCTGCTATTAATAATAACTTTTTTCTAAAAAGTTGATGAAGGTTAGCCGAAGCGGAAATTTCTTTAATGAACATACCTAAAATATTATTGGCTTTCTCAAAAATATTTTTCTACACTAACCTCTGCTTTATACCTGAAAACTATTGTTTATGTATATATATTTTCTTCTATTAATTTGTTTCATTTTTAGCAGCACTTTTACTAAACATACCCTTCAAACAATAATAAGTAGACTTGAACTTTGGTAACTAAACATTTTTAAGGAATGAATGAAAATTATATTTTTCGTTAAACTGTGGGAATTCACTAAAAAAACTTCTGTACGTCAACAATAAACATTCATGACGATTACATGTTCTATTGAATTAGTTGTGCATGAATTCAGAACGATTTTAAGACGTTTTCATTTTGTGATATATGTCAAAATTTGCACTTTATTTGCTCTGCATTTATTCAACAGGTTCGCTATAATCGTTCTGATTACTTTTTTAAAACATTGGTGTTCCTTTGATGCATAGTTTTTTTTGATAGCAAATACATGTATGCTTCCATCAATCAAGAATGTTATGGATAAGATATTTTTCGATTATAACTCTTTTTTTTTAAATTTAATATTTATTAATCATAATGGAATTGAAAAATAGTTGCAAGCTTAAATCATTAAAAACAAACTATAAATATACTTGGATTAATTAAATTGATACAGATTTTAATTAGTTGCAAACAAAATATTTGGGCCGTTCGTTAACGAAAATTTATTAGAATTTAATACAAAAATTGCGCTCGCACCCTTAACTTGATGGTTCTTCGAACGCATCTTTGATACAAATATCCGAGGTTTATTATGAAATTTAAAGAACTTCATAGTGATTACTGTAAATTAGTGAATTAATTATAATAAATTGATGTTGAACATGCTTTTTTCAAGACAAAAAGGTACATTGGTTCACTATCCACAAAATGCCTGTAAAATTAAAGCTTAAAACTGACTTTTTCATCGAAAAAAGTAAAAGGAAAAACCTGAAAAAAAATTTATTAACCCCTCCATTTTGTTTTTGCTATCCAAAGTGCCGCTAGCCCACGGCATCGTTTTTTTTTTGTTTGTGCTCACATCTATTCATGGACTAATTGTCAAAATTACAAATACAACAATGTAAACAAACGGGTTTTGGAGAGTGAAACGTAGGAAAGATTCCGGTCTTGGTAATGGAGTGTTTTTGATACTAATCAAAGACACTCCATATATTTTTGTTGTTGTTTTTTTTTTTTGTAGATGAGAACTCACATTCAGGTACGTGCGTGATACAAAACCTGCACGTACTAGCCCATACGATTCAATATGAATAAGTATTTTGCTTTGTCATACTCTCTATGTTAATTTTGGGACTCGGTGTGCATAAAATATATCTTGCACATATGAGGTGGCATGGAAATTTTTTGTGTTGAGATTTTTCCTTTTTTTCTCTTGCATGGAACTTTTTTGTGCTGAGATTTTTTCTTTTTTTCTCTTGTACGAACAGGGTGAAATATTTGGAAGTGAGGTAGGTAGGATTTTTAGTTCTGCGATATTTTGAGTTAAATTTTCATTGAATGCAACAATTTAAGTGATGTTAGTTAGTGCGCAAGAGATAACTTAGGACAGTTGTGATGGATGTTTTTTTGAGATTATTTTAAGAATGTTTGTGGTTAAAGAATTGCAAATAGAAGTACATATTTTTTTGTGCAAGATCAGATAACATTTTCTTGCTCCTGGCAATGCGCCCCGAGAATTCTGCGCCCTGTGCATTTGCACATCTTGCACATATGCTTTGTCCGGCCCTGCCCTTCTCATTCCTACAGTCGAGTCGGGTTAAAAATGAGGACATAAGAAGCCATCGGAATAGAGCGATTTGATTGCCAGGAACAAAATCTTGTTGTTGGCAAGTGTAATTTTAACTAAAAAAAAAAAAAAAAAACAACATTCATATAATAATTAACGCAACGAACACATTTACCTTGAATTTGTACCTCTTCGCTCCAGAATAAATATGTCGGCGTTGCTGGCTTCCTTCTCGGGAGATTCCACTTTTCCTGTTGCAACATTCTTCTTGGTTTCTTCTTTATCTGAGGATTAAATTAAGTGCAAATTCATTATATATTTTTGTTTCATTAAATTAATACTTTTTATTTAAATTGTTTTACCTTCATTTGCATTTGCATTACTGGGAATGAATTTCGTTTTGTTTACATTTTCGTAGAATTGTCAAAATACTCACCTCGCTGTTAATCTGTCAAAACTGGGAACAACTCAAATTGGGCCACGTTCGCATTGCAGTTCTAGGGTGCGCCTATACTTTCAGCACGATTTTTTCTGTTTTTAGCGGAATTTTTCATAAAAACCATAGAATTTGTATGCCAAAAGCAGTCCAATATTATTTTTAGCACAGTTTTCACTAAAAAGAAGTTGCAACATTCATTTTTCTTAAAATATTGCATTCATTTTTCAATTTTTAAATTCAACGGATCTCTTTTTTGAACGGCTGAGTTCACCTCACATTGTTTTCCCCCTAATTGTGCAAACTGAACCCAAAAGCCCATAACAACTACATAGAATCTGGATTTTCCCATAAGAAATGCACGGGACAACTAACACATGCTTATGCTAATGGGCAAAATTCTCTCAATTTAGTTTGTAGGCCGAAAAAGAGCAAACCCATTAAGTCGGGACTCTAGATAATATATTTCCTCTATGTTACTTCAATGAATAAAAAATGAGTCAAATTGCAATGAGGGCGGTGTAACAATTATAGATTTATTTTATAGTCTGTGTTTCCATTTTAGATGCTGCCCATTACATAACATAATGCAGGAAGCAACTTCCATCAAGAAATCTGGAAGACAAAGTAAACAAGGTGCTTATTTATAGGTAAGTTTTTTATATTATATTTCTCTTAACAAAATAATATCAATGTTTTTAACGATAGACGCTGTGCTGCATAGCCATAGCTGCCGCAGGCGTTGACGGTGGAGGTGTCATCATCTCTACCAATAGGCAAACGCATTCAATGCAACAAAACCATCAGCAACAACACTACCAAGTCAATGATGCAAGTGGAAGTTTTGCCATTCAATAGCCGACCGCTAACGCCCTGCTCCCAGCAGCTGAGTGTTGGTTTTGGAACGATATAACAGCAGCAACTGCCAACTCGGCTTATTCATCAGCTGCCAAGAAATAAAATGCAAGCGGCTCAAAAAAAAAAAACATGCAACAGCGCGCGGAGAATCAAAATATTCATATCGTGGTCAACTCGCTTAATCTTCATCTTTTAGGTGTAAAGAGTACTACCAGTCGGTAGTTCTGCAAAAGAAGCAAAAAAGAATACACTCGCAGAAAGACTCCAAAATCGTTAACTACCATGTGCCCGATGTTCTGCTTGTGCGTTGTGAAAAGCCACTGAAGCCTGGCACGTCCACTCAATTGATCCTCAAGCTTACTAACCCAACTATGCAGGATATGACCATAACCACTATGGAACTGCCAACCGAGGAAGAGGAACGGCGAATGATCGATTTCGAACAACAGGCGACCGTGCCTGCAGCAACATCGACTCCATCATTGAACACGAGTCTATCGAGGCAGATATCACTGACCGAGGAACCACGTTGTGTTAAGAGTCCCACCAACGCCATTCTAGAGATTCTTCGTTTGTCCTAAATCATCGCGACGATTCAACAGAATTCGACGAAGAAGTTCAAGTTCAACGAGAGGAACCAAAGTAAATAACAGAAAAATCGAATTGGAAATTCCTATTCTATGGTGTTTCTCTATTTTTTATAGATTCATCACTTGGAGAAAGTCCAATAAAGAAACAATCAAATTGAACTTTACACCTGAAGAAGGACTCAAACCAGGCGATGATGTTACTCTTGGTTTCTTGATGCAATATACTGTGAATACAGTCACAAACACGCCCAAAAAGAAAGAACCTCAAAAACACGCATTATCATCGAAAGTTTTTGTAAAAGTTGGTCAAATTGAAGTCTAGATTAATTTCTTTATCTAGAAAATAATCTTTTTTGCAAACATTTTGAGTTATAATGTAATTTTTTTTTATATATTCTACTGTTTCTCTTTTGTTTTTTTTTTTTGCTGACCAGGATTATTTTTATTCAAAATTATTTATGCTTTACTTTACCTATGCGCAGTGTTAATAATAAAGTAACAGCTTTCATATAATAAAGATGTTTATTTGTTTTGAATTCAAAGAAGTTGGTGCTTTTTGGTTCAGGGGTTGAATTCGGTTGAATCAAGTGAATGTTGAAGAATATACATATGGTAATGTTTTATTATTATTACAAGATAAAAAGTACGAAACAAATTTAAACAGAATATTGAAGAAAGATATTGTAGATTTGAAAAATCATCACACATTTTTTTTAAAAAGGTACTTCATGAATTTAGTGATCGACACGCTTCCATTTCGTTAATATCACTCAGGCCTTCGTGGCTCATGGTAATAGTTCCGTATTCGCGGTTATCATCTAGGCTTCACCCATCACTGGACACACTAGAGTTCCTTTAACGTCGTGAATTACGTTCCTTGAACTTCGTGATTTACTTTCCTTGAACTACTTGGAATGGATTGCAGCAGGTTTGCTGGGCGACTTGTTGTTCTCTTTGGCGCTTCAATCTTTGTCAATTTTATGGCTTGATGATGACGACGAAGACGATGAGGAAACTGAGTTCGAATTAGATGATGCTCTTGATGAACGTGAACTTACGCGCGACGACCACGATACTCCTCGTATCGTATGCCCAATCCGACCGGGACTTGCCGATTCCATCTTTTTCGATCCGGATTTCATTGGTGTGGCTGACTTAATAGATGCATTCGATTTAAGCGATCTAGATTTCGAGTTATTGAAATCTTTTGGTTAGAAGCAATCTTTGATGCTTCTCAAAATAAAAATCTGAATAAATTATATTTTTGAAATAAAAATATTCAATAGATTATTTTTGTTTTGATTTCATCTTTGTTGTCAAAATACTCCCCTCGCTGTTAATCTGTCATAACTGGGAACAACTCAAATTGGGCCAAGTTTGCATTGCAGTGCTAGGGTGCGCCTATACTTTCTGCATGATTTTTTCTGTTTTTAGCGAAATTTTTCATAAAAATGATAGAATTTGTATGCCAAAAGCAGTCAATTATTATTTTTAGCACAGTTTTCACTGAAAAGAAGTTGCACAATTCATTTTTCCTAAATTATTGCATTCATTTTTCAATTTTTGAATTCAACGGATCACTTTTTTGAACGGCTCAGTTTACCTCATAGTTTTTCCCCCGCGGTTGAGCAAGATGGGCACAAAATTCCATACAACTACATTCATAATGGCTTGGTCCCATAAGAAATGCACGGGACCGTTGGTACAGGGATATAGTTTCTTTTAATAAAAAAATTCAATTTATCGCAAACAATTTTTTCGACTTTAGGTATTGAGGACAATTTACTAATAGGTCGGTAGTTTGTTATGTCCTGTTTTGGACCACATTTGTGAATAGGAGTAACGAAGGACGTTTCTAGACAGAACGACGTGGCATTTTTTTAAAACAATAGGTGGAATTTCATCCGGACCAGAATATTATTGTCTTCAGTTAGACCAGATAGAGCAAATTCTACTTCTGATAAGGTAACACTTAAAATACCTATATGCACAGATAAGAAACTATACAGATGTCTCATCCCCATAGAAGAAAATGTCCCATATTTTTTTCAGTACTCCTTGGCTATCTGGTTCGTTACCGACAAAAAGCTTTTTGTCGGTAACGAACCAGACTATTAAGTTATTATTGTTATTATTTTTATTGTACTATTCGTACTAGAATGTCAGCTTGTTAGACTTGACCATTCCTTTTAATTTCATTGAATGTTTTTGAACAACAACAACAACTTAAAGGTGCTACCACTAATTGTTTTTGGCTGGAGATATAGCTATTTCGTGCTTTGCCACTTTTGCACTCATCAGTCTCCTTTTTTGTGGTGCTGAGCTTTAATCCAATTTTATTTGAAAAACTTTTTATGCACAACATAGGATTCGAACCCACGCATATCAGATTTGCTCAGTCTTAGAAGTCGTGTGCACTACGCACTCCACTACTTTAGACCACTGACGTCACAGGTCGAGATGTGCTAATTGTTTATCAAATGCATTTGAAGCATCAACCTTTTTATAAGCTCCTTTAAGTATGCTGTTTTGTTCCGCCTCCATTGTTCTCCATACCTTATTTGATAGACTTACAATTCGTAGTACGTATCAAAGGGGGAGAGGTTGGAAGATCGGTAACGAACCAGACTATTAAGTTATTATTGTTATTATTTTTATTGTACTATTCGTACTAGAATGTCAGCTTGTTAGACTTGACCATTCCTTTTAATTTCATTGAATGTTTTTGAACAACAACAACAACTTAAAGGTGCTATCACTCATTGTTTTTGGCTGGAGATATAGCTATTTCGTGCTTGCCACTTTTGCACTCATCAGTCTCCTTTTTGTGGTGCTGAGCTTTAATCCAATTTTATTTGAAAAACTTTTTATGCACAACATAGGATTCGAACCCACGCATATCAGATTTGCTCAGTCTTAGAAGTCGTGTGCACTACGCACTCCACTACTTTAGACCACTGACGTCACAGGTCGAGATGTGCTAATTGTTTATCAAATGCATTTGAAGCATCAACCTTTTTATAAGCTCCTTTAAGTATGCTGTTTTGTTCCGCCTCCAAAGTAGTGGAGTGCGTAGTGCACACGACTTCTAAGACTGAGCAAATCTGATATGCGTGGGTTCGAATCCTATGTTGTGCATTGGTAGCACCTTTAAGTTGTTGTTGTTGTTCAAAAACATTCAATGAAATTAAAAGGAATGGTCAAGTCTAACAAGCTGACATTCTAGTACGAATAGTACAATATAAATAATAACAAAAACCATAGTTATTAATTTTTCCATGTTATATTTTACTATATCAAATAAAACAATATACATATGTTGAAAATACATTTAAGAAAGGAAGAGAAGATTAGTTAGGTACAAGACATTTTAAAAATAATTTGTATGGATTCCTATGGTAACACTGATGCAAATGTATGTACATGCGCCGCTGGTGCGCGTATGAGGCTTAGTTTTGGTTGCCTTCCTTATTTTGATTTTTTTTGATACATATATTGAACGCATGTGTGTATGTCAAAAAGAGGCTCGGATGTGACCCACACTGATAACTTACTATTGATGCCCGCTTAAATTTTTCAAAATTTATTTTTTTTATTTTGAAAAATTGTATTAGTAAGTATGCAAAAATATAAATTTAAGCTGTTTTCTGTGGAAATGATGTAGGTAGGTACCTATCGAAAAGTTAAATTAATACATTTTAAGAGAAGTTTGGTTTCTCTAAAATAAACATTGTCTTAAATTGTTACAAAACATTAACAACAATTTTTCTATGGGATGAAACAACTTTAAAGTCAATATCTTTCTTTATTCAATTTAATTTATAAATTCAATTAGGTTAATCATTTTTTTTTATTTATTTTTTTGCTTAAGGTTTTAGTTTTCTGTAAAATAAAAAATTGTTGTTAATAACAACAATTTGTACAATTTCTTTCTTTCTTTTTTCTTACTCCTTTACCCGATATTTCAGTTTAAGAATCAATTTCACGTTTTTTTAGTACTTTTTATTTTAAACTATATTTTCAACATTTTTTGTATTAAATTAAGTAAGTTTGAAGTCAATATCTTTGTCTGTTTTCAAGATGCTTTAGTAGAAACTATTTTTACCAGTTTTTAGTAGTTTTCTGTAGGTTTTTTTCTAAAAAAATAGTAAATTGGGATGTTAAAATAGGTCTGTTAAGTTTTGTTTAGAAGTTTGTATATTATGTTTAATATATCACTGCTCTTAGCCTATTTAAGCAAAGGTGGTTTTATAAAAAGTTTAAGAGACAATTTTTGGCCTTGACAAATAAAAATAAAATATCGTAAGTATTTATAATTATTTATTTTATGATTGATCTTTTATAAAATTGCCTTTGCTTAAATAGTTTCCAGGGGTCACGAACGGGGACGTGGCAGAATATTGACCCCCACCCACCTACCACCCGCTGAATTGTACATTTATATATATGTATATGTAAATTGGTTATGTATTTATTTTTTTATTGTTTTTATTTGAGCTACGCGTTCATAACATTCACTAATTTTTTTATTTTAGTTCTAGGATTTTTATACCTTTTATATTTTGTGTCAATTACCCATTTACAATTTTTCCAAAGTAAGACTTTTATTAAAAAATGTATGATGTCAATTTTATGTGCATAGCATTCATCGGAATCATCGAACCAGCTAGGATATTGTCTGTTTGTTGCGTTTATACATTCTCTTACAATGTTTTCTTTTAATCTCGATATAAAAGGTGTTTTTTTTGAAGAAAGTTGTAAATATTTTTACGTGAAGACTACAGACTTGGAAAAAATTTTCAGAAGGCCATATAAGAACCGTATTTTCTTTTGAGGTTTCGTATTCTCTCAATTTAATTAATATTTCCGTTAAATCAAATTGAAGCTTATCTTTTGACATTTGTTGAATACAGTTTTCACAGATACTATTCATTTTTTTCATCGATTTAAAAAGGCAATAGCCTGCATAGTATCTGGTAGCAAGATCGTCGATTTCCGGCACCTTTATCAATATCGTGTCTTCAGGCGGTAAAACATTTAATTTATTATCAATATTCATGTCGTTTTCTATATTCTCAAATGATTCACTCTCCGGTAGCTCATACGAAATCGATATTTGTTCCTCAGCATTGGTTTGTAAAATAGCATTCCAATCAACTTTAAGATATTCTGTATCGTCTTCTTCACAGTTTGAACATTTAGATTTGAATACAAATTTCATAGCTATAACTTTTGCTAGAAGGGAGCCAAATTCAGCAGCATTCGGATTACTTTTATTAACATTTCTTGCTCTTATCTTTCCAAATAAATTTTCTAAGGGATCTTGGTTAAATTTGTTAATATTTAAATAATATAAATCATTATTGTCTATATATAATGCTTTTTGTATTTGCAAAAACCTTTGAAACAAAACGCTTTGTTTCTTGAATTAATAGGCTGAATGTTGAGAATATATGTTTTCATTTCTCTTATGAATATTAGATTTTGATCATTTTTTTTAATAGCTGGTTTTCCATTTAAAAGGTCGAAAAGCCGGTTTATTTTGTTTATAAAATTAGTTGTTGGTTTTGCAAAATGCGCTATATTTATGGGAAATTTATTTAGACCTAACAAAGCTTCAATTCCACAAGCTACAAATCTACTAAGAACTTGTGCCGCCAACTCTACATTCATTTTTTGAAATTTGTCCAAAACTAACATTGACCCAACAGAATTTCAAAAAATGAATGTAAAGTTGGCGGCACAAGTTCTAAGTAGATCTGTAGCTTGTGGAATTGAAGCTTTATTAGGTCTAGAAACAAAGCGTTTTGTTTCAAAGGTTTTGCCTTAAGTATTGAGAGCATTTTGCAAATACAAAAAGCATTATATATAGACCACGCTAGGTCGCTTGTTCAAGCCCAGCTCGGGCAAAAGTTCTTCAAAAAATTAAATTGAACATAAAAGCGATTAAGCACCACTAAAGGAGTCTGATGATCGGGTTGGTCCCCGTGAAATAGCTATAACTCCAGCCTATGAACTTGGTGGTAGCACACACAAGTTGTTGTTGTTTCATTCTAAATTTTCAATTGTAAATTCGGCAAGCAGCTGCCTTAAACTGCAAGTATAAAAATTTCATACAAAAGCCCTTAGAATTGTTAAAATTAAAATCTTGACCAGCGTCAAACTCTTTCGCCTCATCTCCCTCCTCATACGAATCCAATCGAATTGTTGGCTTATGAAAAAAGAGAGGAGATAATAGAAAGAACCTGAATAAAACAACAACAATTACTTGTGTGTACTTAGAAAAATGCTAATCGGTTCAGTATAGTTCGATAGAACGAAAAAACCTGTAATTGGCTTACAACTTTCATGTGGGTGCGGTGGCGTAGTGCGTAGTGCACTAGCTCCAGTCGTTCTTTGACTTTCAAAGTGAAAACAAGTGTTTGGAAGTGATAAGTAGTGGACTTTTAATTAAAAATAAACTTGCATTTGTAAGGTTTTAGTGGTTAAACAAGGCAGTTTGCCACAGTTTTCATTAACTAATTGTAGCCTAGTGGAGGTGGCGTCCGAAGACGAAGCCAGAGATCGTGGGTTCGAGTCCCGGGCTGAGTCTACGAAAAATATTTATGCTTTTTTCCACAATCGTGAAATAGTGGATTTTATTGATTGGGAAGAGAAGCAGATGGAGAAGGAGAGGAAAGCAGGGGTATCGAAAGATACCTCTGCCAACAAATCAGGCGATCTTACGGTGGTACCACCAGCGGTACCGCAAACGACCGCAACAACATCAGGTCAGGCATCTGACCAGTCAACGGCCAGAAACCAAAAAAGAAAATTAAAGAAACAAAGCCCAAATAAGGTTGAAAGAACCAATTCGGCTAAGCGGCAGGCTAATAAAAAAAAAATGGAAGAGAGTGGTAAAGGGGGCTTTACCACTGAAAGTGAGTTCTCAGACTACGCCGAGTCTGAGAAAACGGAATACATTTCCGAAGGTGGAGAGGGGCTCTTCAGGCCTACGAATAGGGATTTAATCCTTTCGGAGCCAGAGCCAGTCCCGCCGACAAGGAAGGCTCAGGAGGTAGAGGCGGACCTCCAAGAAACAGAACTGGTGCAGGCCCTGCAAGCCAAACAGGCAGCCATCAGCCAGTTCGAGCAAAGCCTCAACAAGCTCAAGCAGGAAATAGAGCCCCTCCTCAGTCAGCTAAAGCTGAAACAAGAGGCGCGCCGAAAGCAAGAGGCAGCCCAAAAACAACAGCAGCAAAAAGAACAGCAACAACAACCGCAGCAGCAAAAACAGCCGAAACCCAAGCCCGCTCCCAAAACACAGGAGCGGAGCAAAATAAAAAGAGGCCATCAGCAGTGACAGGCCCAATGTCCGAGGGCCCATCGACTTCGGCTAAGGCCAAACAACAGCAACAACAACAGCTACAACCAAGGCAGCAGGAGCAGCAGAAACAGCAGCAGCAGCAGCAGCAACATCAACAACAGCAACAGAAGCAGCAGCAGAAACAGCAGCAGCAACACCAGAAACAACCACAGGCCAAGAAGGAAAAAGTGCCACCCATAAGGACCCATAGAGTTGACCTGGACGACATAAAACAGGTATGTAAGTCGGCCACTAAGGGCAATTTTTTCATTAAAATCCTAAACGAAAAAGAAAAGAATTATTCGGTCCAGTGCTTCTCACTGGCCGAATACAACTTAGTAAAAGGGTTACTGAAAGAGGCCACAGCTGAGTTCTTCAGCTTCACGCCTAAAAGTGAAAAATTTCAGACGGTCCTCCTGAAGGGCATAAGTTCCTGCACGGAACCGGAGGCGCTCTTAAAAGAGCTCCGTGAAAAAGCCACTGACGGTCTCGATTTTATCGGGGTCAAGCCTTTCACCACGGTGAAGTCCAGACGAGGGGGTTACAGGCTGCCAATGTTCCTCGTAACATTATCGCCCCAAAGTAGTTTTGAGAGTGTGAGGAAAATCGATCGCCTCGACTATCAATCCGTACACTGGGATAAATTAAAAAGGCACGACGACATTTTGCAATGTACGAAGTGCCAGAGGTTCGGCCATGCCGGAGCCAACTGCAATATGCAGTTGCGCTGCGTCAGGTGCTCTGAAACCCACATCAAGGGAGAGTGCAAGCTGGGGAATGAGCGGGTTGAGGATTTGACCCAGCTCAAGTGTGTCCTTTGTGGAAACCAAGGGCACCCGGCTAGCTATAGGGGTTGCCCTAAGGTCCAACAAATCAAACAAAAACAGGCCAGTCAAAAAGCCGAAGAAAGTCGAACAGTTCGACAGGCTCCTACACAAAAATTCGTGGATCCCAAATTTTCCTACGCCCAAATGGTGTCAGGGAATGGGAACACGAGGCAGGCTCCACCAACGGTTGCCCCAAAGGCCCCTGTGCCTAAGGCACCAGAGGTGCAACCTGACATTGTAGCCTTGTTGTTGAACATTCAAGGTCAACTTACAGGACTGCAAAGTCAGATAAAGGAGCAAGGCAAAAGGGTAGACCATCTCTACTCTTTGTTGCCTGGCCTGGCGCAATTTAGACCATAATGGGCGCGCTGCCGGAGACGCGCCTAAAAGTCCTAGCTGTGAATGTAAATTCACTGATTAGGATAGAACGAAGAGCCAATATGTTCCAATTGTTGAAAGACTACAGTCCCGATGTGTTTATGGCTAGCGAAACTAAGCTAAACCACAAACACAAATTGACTCATAAAAATTACAATATCGTAAGAAGAGACCGGCCCGACTCCACTCAAGGGGGCGGTGTCGCTCTCTTTATACGAAAAGGCATTAATTATAAAGTCATATACAACAATGAATTGCGAAAGCTCAAGACGCTAGAAGTTTGCGTTGTATGCATCACTCTCACTCAAGGGAAGCGGATGTATATGATTGCGGCTTATGCGGCTGGAGCTCCGCAGGTTACTTACTTTGCTTCAGAACTCGATATTCTTTTTAGGGAACTTAAACTGAGCTTGGAAGAAAACTATTTCATCTTGGCCGGTGATTTGAACGCAAAACATGAAGATTGGGGAAATCAACATAGTAATCCCAGAGGTAACCATCTTTTTAATTTGATGAATCTTTACAGCGTTGAATATGGCGTCGACCTGCTGGCTACTGAAAAGCCATCGTATCCAAGAACCGGCTCCTTTCTGGATCTTTTGCTGTACGACACCAGACTGACAGTTACAGACAAAGTGGGTAATCACCCTCGAAACTGCTTACAGACAGTCGAGTACGACAGTGATCACTGCGGACTGGCTGTTGTAATGCAGATTCCGAACGAACGCGTGGAGTTGGAGGAATACGTTGCAACGCATTCTTACAATTACAGTAAGATGCGCTGGCCTCGTTTCACTAACGCCCTAGCGAGAGAACTTCGTTCGAGTGACATAGCCCCACCAAACAACAGAAACCTGACAAATACAGAAATTGACCAACATTTACAACAGATGAATGAAACAATAAAACGAACAATGGAACGGACAATACCAAAGTACAAAGAACGGGACCAAATGGACGCTTACAGAAACTCGACTATTGACGCACTACGTAAGCACAAGAGTGGCTTACTGACAAGACTCAAAAACTTGTACAGACGACTTACAGACCCACACGACTTGGAGGTTAGGACACTGAAGTCGTCAATAAAAAATGTCAATCTGTTGATTAAGGAGAACTACAGGTTATCAATTAACAAGTACTGGGACCGCAAGATCCGGTCAGTTAATTCCAGTGACCCTAGTATGTTCCCTAAAATCAACAAGATATTCAGGAAAAAAAACGACAATGACCTTCCGTGTCTGAAACTCCAAAGAACTGAAGAGAACAGAGACGTACTCAGGACAGCGCAAATAGATCCAGAAGAAGCCATCTTTGACGATGACTTTTTTATAATTGAAGATCCGAAGGAAAAAGTGGAGGCGGTGGGAGCTGCTTTCCAGCAAGTGTACAAGGTGAATGCTAGCACTCGCCCCAACCACGACCTGGAAAACAGAGCCCTACTTAATCATTTTTACCTTCGAAATGATATGACACACTGGCGATCTGAGAACCGCGGTTTCATGCGGTTCAATGACGATTCCTTGGCAAATGCCATAATCGCCGAGCAAACGGGTCCAAGTCCCCTGTTAGTGACGAAGGTTGAGCTTCAGCTCATCTTCAACTCAATAAAAAATAAAAAGTCAGCAGGTGTCGATGGTATATCCAACGTTGTACTAAGACATTTACCGATGGAGGCAATTGACATTTACACCACACTCTTCAATAATGCACTGAATAATGCATATTATCCAGTGCATTGGAAGACCGCTGTGGTTCATCCTCTCCCGAAAAAGGGAAAGGACAACTCCAACCCGTCAAATCTTCGGTCGATAAGTCTTCTTCCGAGCATCAGCAAAGTTTTCGAAAAGATCATCAATAGGGCTCTGACTAAGTGGGCTGCGGACAACAAAATAATTCCGGATAAACAGTTCGGGTTCAAGGCGGGTCATGACACAATTCATGCTGCGTCTAAACTCGTTTCTGATATCCAATGGAATAAAACAAAACAACAATGCACAGGTGCTGTTCTGGTTGATTTGGAAAAGGCCTTTGACACCGTATGGTTAGAGGGTCTTTACCTAAAACTGAGCAGGCTTGGCATAAGCAAGCCATTGTTGTATATACTTTATGATATGCTTAACGGTAGAAAGTTTGTTGTCAAAAGTGGCAATGTAACTTCTACCACAACATTCTTAATTAAAAATGGTCTTCAACAGGGAGCGGTGAATTCGCCGATTCTCTTCAGCATTTACACCAGCGATCTGATAGGTAGTCTTACAAAGGCAATTGCGTACGCCGACGATCTTATTGCGTACAGAACGGCCCGAAAGGTTGAGGTTATTAGAATTCTCTTGCAGCGTGATTTCGACAAGATTCAGCGATATTGCGACGACTGGAAACTGAAAATAAATGTCCATAAGTCGGAGACAATTCTGTTCCGGACTCCGTTGGCTAGGGCCACGAGGGATACGTGCAAGAATTGGCGCAAGATGGTTATCGTTGATCTTCACGGGCAGCCATTAGCGAGCAAAAGTGTAGTGAAGTACCTCGGTATCTGGTTAGATCAGTATTTATATTTCGATAGACATATAAATGCTGCTCTGACCAGGGCCAGAGGAGCCTTCGCTCTGACGAAACGGCTGTTTTTTAGCAGTCGGCTTGACCCCAGAGTGAAGGTAATTTGCTACATGGCCCTCATACGGCCGATGATCGTTTATGGTTGTCCTGTGTGGTTCAACGTTGCCCCTTCCCAGATGGAGAAGTTTCGGGTGTTCGAGCGGCAGTGTTTACGACGCTGTACCGGCTTATATCGAACAGCCGAATCTTCTTACGTGCACTACTATTCCAACGAGGTCCTATACAACGGGGCTCGAATCAACAGAATTGACAATTTCGTGATAAAACTCGTTCGAGGTCACATTGCGAGAGCTATGTCTTCGACCAACAATTTAATTTTCGGGGCGTTCTACCCGAACGACGAATATTTTGAAAGTGCACGCTTGAGCGGCTTCATTCCACCAGAGGCATTCCTCTTTTTAGATAGATGCGGTCTGATACAGGATAGATTGGCAGTTCCGTTAATCTACCACGTCAGACGACGAACCGTGGATAGGCGACTCCTGTACAATCGGGACGTCATGGCACAAGGCGGAGCAGAGCTCCTTCGGTTCAGTAGGGCTGTGTCCGAACGGGACCGAACTGATAGGGTGAAGCAGGAGAACCAGTTTTGGTGGCTTCAATCTGTACTTGATAGTGAGTAGTCGGGATGGGGTTTTAAGCCTTGGCCGGCTTACATACTTGTTTTATAGTTTTAGGGTTTAGTTTTAAGTAGAATAGGCATGGTGGCACAAAAAAAAAACATACAAAAAAAAATACAAAAAAGGAAAATACAAAAAAATACAAAAAAAAAAAAAAAAAAAAAAAACATGGAATAATCAAAAAAAAAAAGACAAAAAAAAGACAAAATATGAAAAACAAAAAACATTAGATAGTTAGATTTGCTGCTGTGGTTGTTCTAGTTTTAAGTAGTTTTTAGGTAGAATAGGTAGTTTTAGTTAGCTTTAAGTTTTATATTAAGGACCTTATTTTAAGTAGTTTTTAAGTAAAAATAAAAAAGGATATTGACATTAGTTTTTTCTAAATTTTCTAATGAAGACAAAAATAAATAAAATTAATTGAAGTTAAATAGATCTTAGGGCCGAAAGGCATTAGCATTAAGTATTATTGTTTAACTTAGAGTGTCCGTATGGAACCAGTAAGTTAGTTGTAAGTTATGGATAATTAGGCTAGTTTTATGAATTTTTGTCTAGCTTTAAGATAGTCTTAAGAATGAATTAATAAAAATGAATTTGGAAAAAAAAAAAAAAAAAAAAAAAGTGCACTAGCTCCTCACACGCTAGGTCGCTTGTTCAAGCCCAGCTCGGGCAAAAGTTCTTCAAAAAATTAAATTGAACATAAAAGCGATTAAGCACCACTAAAGGAGTCTGATGATCGGGTTGGTCCCCGTGAAATAGCTATAACTCCAGCCTATGAACTTGGTGGTAGCACACACAAGTTGTTGTTGTTTCATTCTAAATTTTCAATTCTAATGATTTATATTATTTAAATATTAAAAAATTTAACCAAGATCCCTTAGAAAATTTATTTGGAAGGATAAGAGCAAGAAATATTAATAAAAGTAATCCGAATGCTGCTGAATTTGGCTCCCTTCCAGCAAAAGTTATAGCTACGAAATTTGTATTCAAATCTAAATGTTCAAACTGTGAAGAAGACGATACAGAATATCTTAAAGTTGATTGGAATGCTATTTTACAAACCAATGCTGAGGAACAAATATCGATTTTGTATGAGCTACCGGAGAGTGAATCATTTGAGAATATAGAAAACGACATGAATATTGATAATAAATTAAATGTTTTACCGCCTGAAGACACGATATTGATAAAGGTGCCGGAAATCGACGATCTTGCTACCAGATACTATGCAGGCTATTGCCTTTTTAAATCGATGAAAAAAATGAATAGTATCTGTGAAAACTGTATTCAACAAATGTCAAAATATAAGCTTCAATTTGATTTAACGGAAATATTAATTAAATTGAGAGAATACGAAACCTCAAAAGAAAATACGGTTCTTATATGGCCTTCTGAAAATTTTTTCCAAGTCTGTAGTCTTCACGTAAAAATATTTACAACTTTCTTCAAAAAAAACACCTTTCATATCGAGATTAAAAGAAAACATTGTAAGAGAATGTATAAACGCAACAAACAGACAATATCCTAGCTGGTTCGATGATTTCGATGAATGCTATGCACATAAAATTGACATCATACATTTTTTAATAAAAGTCTTACTTTGGAAAAATTGTAAATGGGTAACTGACACAAAATATAAAAGGTATAAAAATCCTAGAACTAAAATAAAAAAATTAGTGAATGTTATGAACGCGTAGCTCAAATAAAAACAATAAAAAAATAAATACATAACCAATTTACATATATATATATATAAATGTACAATTCAGCGGGTGGTAGGTGGGTGGGGGTCAATATTCTGCCACGTCCCCGTTCATGACCCCTGGAAACTATTTAAGCAAAGGCAATTTTATAAAAGATCAATCATAAAATAAATAATTATAAATACTTACGATATTTTATTTTTATTTGTCAAGGCCAAAAATTGTCTCTTAAACTTTTTATAAAACCACCTTTGCTTAAATAGGCTAAGAGCAGTGATATATTAAACATAATATACAAACTTCTAAACAAAACTTAACAGACCTATTTTAACATCCCAATTTACTATTTTTTTAGAAAAAAAACCTACAGAAAACTACTAAAAACTGGTAAAAATAGTTTCTACTAAAGCATCTTGAAAACAGACAAAGATATTGACTTCAAACTTACTTAATTTAATACAAAAAATGTTGAAAATATAGTTTAAAATAAAAAGTACTAAAAAAACGTGAAATTGATTCTTAAACTGAAATATCGGGTAAAGGAGTAAGAAAAAAGAAAGAAAGAAATTGTACAAATTGTTGTTATTAACAACAATTTTTTATTTTACAGAAAACTAAAACCTTAAGCAAAAAAAAAAAAAAAAAAAATGATTAACCTAATTGAATTTATAAATTAAATTGAATAAAGAAAGATATTGACTTTAAAGTTGTTTCATCCCATAGAAAAATTGTTGTTAATGTTTTGTAACAATTTAAGACAATGTTTATTTTAGAGAAACCAAACTTCTCTCAAAATGTATTAATTTAACTTTTCGATAGGTACCTACCTACATCATTTCCACAGAAAACAGCTTAAATTTATATTTTTGCATACTTACTAATACAATTTTTCAAAATAAAAAAAATAAATTTTGAAAAATTTAAGCGGGCATCAATAGTAAGTTATCAGTGTGGGTCACATCCGAGCCTCTTTTTGACATACACACATGCGTTCAATATATGTATCAAAAAAAATCAAAATAAGGAAGGCAACCAAAACTAAGCCTCATACGCGCACCAGCGGCGCATGTACATACATTTGCATCAGTGTTACCATAGGAATCCATACAAATTATTTTTAAAATGTCTTGTACCTAACTAATCTTCTCTTCCTTTCTTAAATGTATTTTCAACATATGTATATTGTTTTATTTGATATAGTAAAATATAACATGGAAAAATTAATAACTATGGTTTTTGTTATTATTTATATTGTACTATTCGTACTAGAATGTCAGCTTGTTAGACTTGACCATTCCTTTTAATTTCATTGAATGTTTTTGAACAACAACAACAACTTTTTATGCACAGCATAGGATTCGAACCCACGCATATCAGATTTGCTCAGTCTTAGAAGTCGTGTGCACTACGCACTCCACTACTTTGGAGGCGGAACAAAACAGCATACTTAAAGGAGCTTATAAAAAGGTTGATGCTTCAAATGCATTTGATAAACAATTAGCACATCTCGACCTGTGACGTCAGTGGTCTAAAGTAGTGGAGTGCGTAGTGCACACGACTTCTAAGACTGAGCAAATCTGATATGCGTGGGTTCGAATCCTATGTTGTGCATAAAAAGTTTTTCAAATAAAATTGGATTAAAGCTCAGCACCACAAAAAGGAGACTGATGAGTGCAAAAGTGGCAAGCACGAAATAGCTATATCTCCAGCCAAAAACAATGAGTGATAGCACCTTTAAGTTGTTGTTGTTGTTCAAAAACATTCAATGAAATTAAAAGGAATGGTCAAGTCTAACAAGCTGACATTCTAGTACGAATAGTACAATAAAAATAATAACAATAATAACTTAATAGTCTGGTTCGTTACCGATCTTCCAACCTCTCCCCCTTTGATACGTACTACGAATTGTAAGTCTATCAAATAAGGTATGGAGAACAATGGAGGCGGAACAAAACAGCATACTTAAAGGAGCTTATAAAAAGGTTGATGCTTCAAATGCATTTGATAAACAATTAGCACATCTCGACCTGTGACGTCAGTGGTCTAAAGTAGTGGAGTGCGTAGTGCACACGACTTCTAAGACTGAGCAAATCTGATATGCGTGGGTTCGAATCCTATGTTGTGCATAAAAAGTTTTTCAAATAAAATTGGATTAAAGCTCAGCACCACAAAAAAGGAGACTGATGAGTGCAAAAGTGGCAAAGCACGAAATAGCTATATCTCCAGCCAAAACAATGAGTGGTAGCACCTTTAAGTTGTTGTTGTTGTTCAAAAACATTCAATTAACGAATGTGTTTTCTTCCATTTATGAAAAAAATTCATGCATTAACGAAAAATTTCATTAGGTAACGAATGTTCTTTCGTTGATTTATAAAAATAATTCATGAATTAATGAAAAATGTCATTAATTTACGAATGTTTTTTCGTTGATTTATGAAAAAATGCATGCAATAACAACAAATTTCATTAGCTAATGAATGTTTTTTCGCGTATTTATGAAAAAAATGCATTAATTAACGAAAAAGTTCATTAGCTAACGAATATTTTTACGTTGATTTATGAAAATATTCACGTTTGAATGAAAAATGTCGTAAGGTAACGAATGTATTTTACGAAGAAAATTAATTGATTAAACGAAATTATCATCGATCTATGAAAACCTTTTTTAAATTGATGTTAAATTACGTTGTTCACTGAAATTTCTAAATTTAAAGACTTTCGTAAATGCTACGAAATATTTTATGCTTTGATGAAGCACTGCATCAGTGTATGAAAGCCATTTCGTTGAGACAATTAAGTTTTTCATCGGCTCAATTTTAATTAAAATTTAATTGTCCCAACGAAGTTTTTCGTTATATTTACGTAAGGATTTGGTTCAGTGCAGGATAATATGATAACAGCTTTAATGACAATCCTATTGTTACTGTATCATTATTAGGCAAGTTTAGAGCAAACGACAGATTATTTGAAGCATTAGATAGATTTAAATCAACCGGTATTGGTACCCCCAGAATAAAATACGGCAATATTACGCTATATATAACGAGCGATAAATAGTTAAACATTTTCAGAAATAATGTTTTATCAAACTGATGAAATGTTTGCTAACCAAAAGATATTCAAAGACTGCTGACAATATTGACTAATTTTTTAATTTATAGTAAACAATACAACAGTTAAAATGTTACCTAATTACTAATATTAATTGTTAAAAATTTCTTATCATATATCCAATCTAACCTCCAAAAATATATATATATTCAAACTATAACCGAAAACGTTTACCACAACTATTTAAAATTAATTATTATCACCTCTCACCCCTAATTTTTTAAATTCTCAACTTCCCTTTAATCTTTTTAAAATTCAATTTATATTCTAACCGACTCTCTCATTACTACACATCATGGTACATTTCAACATTTCTTATCATCTATCTAAGCGCCACAATAATGACAAACACATATGTATATATATATATATATATATATATATATATAAATTCAAACTATAAGCGAAAACGTTAACCCCAATTATTTTTAAAATGTATTCTTGTCACCTCTTTACAATAATTCAAATGTTCTTATCATCTTCTACCCATTCGAAAATTTAAATCTTATACATCATGCGGTACATTTAAACATTTCTTATCATCTATCCACGCGTCACAATAACGACAAACACATATATATATATATATATTCAAACTATAACCGAAAACGTTAACCACAACTATTTAAAAATTTAATATTCAAACTATAACCGAAAACGTTAACCCCAATTATTTTTATAATGTATTCTTATCACCTCTTTACAATAATTCAAATGTTCTTATCATCTTCTTCCCATTCGAAAATTTGAATCTTATACATCATGCGGTACATTTAAACATTTCTTATCATCTATCCACGCGCACAATAACAACAAACACATATATATATATATATTCAAACTATAACCGCAAACGTTAACCACAACTATTTAAAAATATAAGTATTCTTAATCACCTCTCTCACTCAAACATAGTGCTGTCTCTTTCTTACGCCGAATTCCCAGTTTCATGCGACCCACTTCCTACTAACATTCACTAATTTTTTTATTTTAGTTCTAGGATTTTTATACCTTTTATCTTTTGTGTCAATTACCCATTTACAATTTTTCCAAAGTAAGACTTTTATTAAAAAATGTATGATGTCAATTTTATGTGCATAGCATTCATCGGAATCATCGAACCAGCTAGGATATTGTCTGTTTGTTGCGTTTATACATTCTCTTACAATGTTTTCTTTTAATCTCGATATGAAAGGTGTTTTTTTGAAGAAAGTTGTAAATATTTTTACGTGTAGACTACAGACTTGGAAAAAATTTTCAGAAGGCCATATAAGAACCGTATTTTCTTTTGAGGTTTCGTATTCTCTCAATTTAATTAATATTTCCGTTAAATCAAATTGAAGCTTATCTTTTGACATTTGTTGAATACAGTTTTCACAGATACTATTCATTTTTTTCATCGATTTAAAAAGGCAATAGCCTGCATAGTATCTGGTAGCAAGATCGTCGATTTCCGGCACCTTTATCAATATCGTGTCTTCAGGCGGTAAAACATTTCATTTATTATCAATATTCATGTCGTTTTCTATATTCTCAAATGATTCACTCTCCGGTAGCTCATACGAAATCGATATTTGTTCCTCAGCATTGGTTTGTAAAATAGCATTCCAATCAACTTTAAGATATTCTGTATCGTCTTCTTCACAGTTTGAACATTTAGATTTGAATACAAATTTCATAGCTATAACTTTTGCTAGAAGGGAGCCAAATTCAGCAGCATTCGGATTACTTTTATTAACATTTCTTGCTCTTATCTTTCCAAATAAATTTTCTAAGGGATCTTGGTTAAATTTGTTAATATTTAAATAATATAAATCATTATTGTCTATATATAATGCTTTTTGTATTTGCAAAAACCTTTGAAACAAAACGCTTTGTTTCTTGAATTAATAGGCTGAATGTTGAGAATATATGTTTTCATTTCTCTTATGAATATTAGATTTTGATCATTTTTTTTAATAGCTGGTTTTCCATTTAAAAGGTCGAAAAGCCGGTTTATTTTGTTTATAAAATTAGCTGTTGGTTTTGCAAAATGCGCTATATTTATGGGAAATTTATTTAGACCTAACAAAGCTTCAATTCCACAAGCTACAGATCTACTAAGAACTTGTGCCGCCAACTCTACATTCATTTTTTGAAATTTGTCCAAAACTAACATCGGCACATATTGACCCAACAGAATTTCAAAAAATGAATGTAAAGTTGGCGGCACAAGTTCTAAGTAGATCTGTAGCTTGTGGAATTGAAGCTTTATTAGGTCTAGAAACAAAGCGTTTTGTTTCAAAGGTTTTGCCTTAAGTATTGAGAGCATTTTGCAAATACAAAAAGCATTATATATAGACCACGCTAGGTCGCTTGTTCAAGCCCAGCTCGGGCAAAAGTTCTTCAAAAAATTAAATTGAACATAAAAGCGATTAAGCACCACTAAAGGAGTCTGATGATCGGGTTGGTCCCCGTGAAATAGCTATAACTCCAGCCTATGAACTTGGTGGTAGCACACACAAGTTGTTGTTGTTTCATTCTAAATTTTCAATTGTAAATTCGGCAAGCAGCTGCCTTAAACTGCAAGTATAAAAATTTCATACAAAAGCCCTTAGAATTGTTAAAATTAAAATCTTGACCAGCGTCAAACTCTTTCGCCTCATCTCCCTCCTCATACGAATCCAATCGAATTGTTGGCTTATGAAAAAAGAGAGGAGATAATAGAAAGAACCTGAATAAAACAACAACAATTACTTGTGTGTACTTAGAAAAATGCTAATCGGTTCAGTATAGTTCGATAGAACGAAAAAACCTGTAATTGGCTTACAACTTTCATGTGGGTGCGGTGGCGTAGTGCGTAGTGCACTAGCTCCTCACACGCTAGGTCGCTTGTTCAAGCCCAGCTCGGGCAAAAGTTCTTCAAAAAATTAAATTGAACATAAAAGCGATTAAGCACCACTAAAGGAGTCTGATGATCGGGTTGGTCCCCGTGAAATAGCTATAACTCCAGCCTATGAACTTGGTGGTAGCACACACAAGTTGTTGTTGTTTCATTCTAAATTTTCAATTCTAATGATTTATATTATTTAAATATTAAAAAATTTAACCAAGATCCCTTAGAAAATTTATTTGGAAGGATAAGAGCAAGAAATGTTAATAAAAGTAATCCGAATGCTGCTGAATTTGGCTCCCTTCTAGCAAAAGTTATAGCTACGAAATTTGTATTCAAATCTAAATGTTCAAACTGTGAAGAAGACGATACAGAATATCTTAAAGTTGATTGGAATGCTATTTTACAAACCAATGCTGAGGAACAAATATCGATTTTGTATGAGCTACCGGAGAGTGAATCATTTGAGAATATAGAAAACGACATGAATATTGATAATAAATTAAATGTTTTACCGCCTGAAGACACGATATTGATAAAGGTGCCGGAAATCGACGATCTTGCTACCAGATACTATGCAGGCTATTGCCTTTTTAAATCGATGAAAAAAATGAATAGTATCTGTGAAAACTGTATTCAACAAATGTCAAAAGATAAGCTTCAATTTGATTTAACGGAAATATTAATTAAATTGAGAGAATACGAAACCTCAAAAGAAAATACGGTTCTTATATGGCCTTCTGAAAATTTTTTCCAAGTCTGTAGTCTTCACGTAAAAATATTTACAACTTTCTTCAAAAAAAACACCTTTCATATCGAGATTAAAAGAAAACATTGTAAGAGAATGTATAAACGCAACAAACAGACAATATCCTAGCTGGTTCGATGATTCCGATGAATGCTATGCACATAAAATTGACATCATACATTTTTTAATAAAAGTCTTACTTTGGAAAAATTGTAAATGGGTAATTGACACAAAATATAAAAGGTATAAAAATCCTAGAACTAAAATAAAAAAATTAGTGAATGTTATGAACGCGTAGCTCAAATAAAAACAATAAAAAAATAAATACATAACCAATTTACATATATATATATATAAATGTACAATTCAGCGGGTGGTAGGTGGGTGGGGGTCAATATTCTGCCACGTCCCCGTTCGTGACCCCTGGAAACTATTTAAGCAAAGGCAATTTTATAAAAGATCAATCATAAAATAAATAATTATAAATACTTACGATATTTTATTTTTATTTGTCAAGGCCAAAAATTGTCTCTTAAACTTTTTATAAAACCACCTTTGCTTAAATAGGCTAAGAGCAGTGATATATTAAACATAATATACAAACTTCTAAACAAAACTTAACAGACCTATTTTAACATCCCAATTTACTATTTTTTTAGAAAAAAACCTACAGAAAACTACTAAAAACTGGTAAAAATAGTTTCTACTAAAGCATCTTGAAAACAGACAAAGATATTGACTTCAAACTTACTTAATTTAATACAAAAAATGTTGAAAATATAGTTTAAAATAAAAAGTACTAAAAAAACGTGAAATTGATTCTTAAACTGAAATATCGGGTAAAGGAGTAAGAAAAAAGAAAGAAAGAAATTGTACAAATTGTTGTTATTAACAACAATTTTTTATTTTACAGAAAACTAAAACCTTAAGCAAAAAAATAAATAAAAAAAATGATTAACCTAATTGAATTTATAAATTAAATTGAATAAAGAAAGATATTGACTTTAAAGTTGTTTCATCCCATAGAAAAATTGTTGTTAATGTTTTGTAACAATTTAAGACAATGTTTATTTTAGAGAAACCAAACTTCTCTCAAAATGTATTAATTTAACTTTTCGATAGGTACCTACCTACATCATTTCCACAGAAAACAGCTTAAATTTATATTTTTGCATACTTACTAATACAATTTTTCAAAATAAAAAAAATAAATTTTGAAAAATTTAAGCGGGCATCAATAGTAAGTTATCAGTGTGGGTCACATCCGAGCCTCTTTTTGACATACACACATGCGTTCAATATATGTATCAAAAAAAATCAAAATAAGGAAGGCAACCAAAACTAAGCCTCATACGCGCACCAGCGGCGCATGTACATACATTTGCATCAGTGTTACCATAGGAATCCATACAAATTATTTTTAAAATGTCTTGTACCTAACTAATCTTCTCTTCCTTTCTTAAATGTATTTTCAACATATGTATATTGTTTTATTTGATATAGTAAAATATAACATGGAAAAATTAATAACTATGGTTTTTGTTATTATTTATATTGTACTATTCGTACTAGAATGTCAGCTTGTTAGACTTGACCATTCCTTTTAATTTCATTGAATGTTTTTGAACAACAACAACAACTTTTTATGCACAACATAGGATTCGAACCCACGCATATCAGATTTGCTCAGTCTTAGAAGTCGTGTGCACTACGCACTCCACTACTTTGGAGGCGGAACAAAACAGCATACTTAAAGGAGCTTATAAAAAGGTTGATGCTTCAAATGCATTTGATAAACAATTAGCACATCTCGACCTGTGACGTCAGTGGTCTAAAGTAGTGGAGTGCGTAGTGCACACGACTTCTAAGACTGAGCAAATCTGATATGCGTGGGTTCGAATCCTATGTTGTGCATAAAGTTTTTCAAATAAAATTGGATTAAAGCTCAGCACCACAAAAAAGGAGACTGATGAGTGCAAAAGTGGCAAAGCACGAAATAGCTATATCTCCAGCCAAAGCAATGAGTGGTAGCACCTTTAAGTTGTTGTTGTTGTTCAAAAACATTCAATAAAATTAAAAAAAGGAATGGTCAAGTCTAACAAGCTGACATTCTAGTACGAATAGTACAATACAAATAATAACAATAATAACTTAGTCTGGTTCGTTACCGATCTTCCAACCTCTCCCCCTTTGATACGTACTACGAATTGTTAGTCTATCAAATAAGGTATGGAGAAAAATGGAGGCGGAACAAAACAGCATACTTAAAGGAGCTTATAAAAAGGTTGATGCTTCAAATGCATTTGATAAACAATTAGCACATCTCGACCTGTGACGTCAGTGGTCTAAAGTAGTGGAGTGCGTAGTGCACACGACTTCTAAGACTGAGCAAATCTGATATGCGTGGGTTCGAATCCTATGTTGTGCATAAAGTTTTTCAAATAAAATTGGATTAAAGCTCAGCACCACAAAAAAGGAGACTGATGAGTGCAAAAGTGGCAAAGCACGAAATAGCTATATCTCCAGCCAAAACAATGAGTGGTAGCACCTTTAAGTTGTTGTTGTTGTTCAAAAACATTCAATAAAATTAAAAAAAGGAATGGTCAAGTCTAACAAGCTGACATTCTAGTACGAATAGTACAATACAAATAATAACATTCGTTAATTAATGAAATATTTCGTTAATTTATGAATTATTTTCATAAATGAACGAAAAATCATTCGTAAGCTAATGACATTTTTAATTAATTCATAAATTATTTTCATAAATCAACGAAAAAACATTCGTTAGCTAATTACATTTTTTGTTAATTCATGAATTATTTTCATAAATCAACGAAAAAACATTCGTTAGCTAATGAAATTTTTCGGTAATGTATGAATTTTTTTCATAAATGGAAGAAAACACATTCGTTAATTAATGAAATTTTTCGTTAATTTATGAATTATTTTTATAAATGAACGAAAAATCATTCGTAAGCTAATGACATTTTTCATTAATTCATGAATCATTTTCATAAATTAACGAAAAAACATTCGTTTCCTAATGAAATTTTTTGTTAATACATGAATTTTTTCCATAAATCAACGAAATGATATTCGTAAGCTTATGAGATTTTTCGTTAAATCATGAATTTTGTATTCACAAATTAACGTTAAATTATTCATTAGTTAACGAAAATTTTCTTTGAATCATGAGTTTTTTTATAGATCAAAGTGGCCTTAAACCATCCCACAAAGTAGAAACACAAGTACAAAATTTGAGAAGAATATAAGACTCGGCTTATTTTCTTCCCAATTTTTTGACTGGTGCCTCTGCTATTTTGAATAGTAGAAGGACACTTTAAAGTAAATAAATTAGATGATATATTACTTACCGTTTTAAAAAGTGGTGAAAACCGTTTACCTAAAAAAATAAGAAGCAAAAAAGACGACCTAGAAACCATTGACATTAATAACAATTGACTTTTTCCACAAAAACAAAAACAAAAACAAATGTTGTTTATTTTTTTAAAGATCTTTTTTTTTATTTTGATAATTCTTATTACTAACATTAAAACTAAATTTAACATATTAATACATATATGTATATGTACATTTACATACATTATGTACATATTATTACTCCAGTTCATTTCCCAATAAAGCATTTTTTGGGTTTTTTTTGTAAATTTCATTTTATAAATATATTCCTGGATAAATGACCAGAAGTTTGAGCAAGGAATAGGGTACTCCAAGTTAAATAAATGAAATATTTTAAATACAATATCTACCCCACGTATACATGATTTTAGTGAATATTGCATACCGTCAAAATATATATAAAATTCATTCAATTTTTTAACGCTTTCTCCTATACCCACTAAAAATGGTTGAATGCTGGTGGACTTTTTCCTCAAATGGCACAAATGATCCTCAACTTCCTGAACCGATTTGGCTACAAAGAGGAATGCTTCCTGAGAAACGTCAATGGTTATTTGTGCTAACAAAAATATAAACTCAAAATAAGTTTGAATTCAACAAAATTTCAATTTCCCCTCTAGCGTATTATTGAAGACCCTTAATCACTGAGTTTGAAGAAAATAACTCCAGTGACTTTGGCTGTAGATAGAGGTTCAGACATACTGAGATACAGACATACAGACAGGCAGACAGACGGAATTGTCGTGTCGGACCCACTTTAATCGTGTTCGCTATCATAGTAATGTCAACTCAAAATCTCGAGTTCGATTTTTTTCTAAATGCAGAACTTGCCCAATAGTATTTCGCAAGTAAAAAAGGAAGGAAAAGAACTTACTGTCATCTAACTTGTCACTCATCCATTCCTGAAGAAGTTGAACCAATCGCCTGTCCTTTAAGTTTTGTTCCTTTGTTAAAAACAAAGCAATCTTTGTTCTTTCTGCTTCCCAGTTGTCCAACAGTGAACACGCATTTGCGTGAAGAACTTTAAAGTCCATATCAATCTATATTTAATAAAATAACTTTATTAAAAAGTCAATGAAAATATGATTTTCATTTTGTATTACCAGTCGAAAACCAAGAGGCTTTTTATAATATGGCCGCTTTTCTAAGGCCTCAGCCGTTGAACTACAAGCTTGTATTTCATTAAGACGTAGTTTGTGCAAGCCTGCCAATACCGATCAAACTTTTCCGCTGTCAGGTTATCGAACCTGATTGATCTTATTATTTCCTCTGCGTTTGATTCAGAATCTTTATAATTAAAATAAAAAACATCTTTAAAATTATATTGATAAATATGTATGTAATTAAAATGAAATTACCAAGTACTGGATTGTTTCCCTCCGGTCTTAAAACACAAGGACTTCCAGATGGGCGAAACGACTTCTTGTTATTTGAAAATTTGTTGTATATTCGCCCTCTGGATGACGTTCGGTAGTATTCCTGGAAACTATTACAAAATACATTAGACTAGACAAATAAATAAACCTTAGAATATAAAAAGGGGTTGGGTACGATATCCCGCTTTTTTATAATCCCGATTTTTAAGCAGTATTTTACCAGACGGGTTTTTAAAACTTTTTTTTCGGGATTTTTAAAAAGCAGGATTTCAAAAACCGGGATTCCGATACGCTCCCTATAAAATATAGTAAGAGAATTCGTGCGACTCTTTAATTAAGTTTTAACTGATTTCGGTTTCTTTAATGTGTTTAAAATAAAAAACTGTTGAAATTGTAGAATATAAAGTGTGACTTACAAGATTTTCAGTGGGGAATCTTTCAACGATCTCCTTTTCGATCCTACGGCTATCCCTGAGGATGAAAACGGTATGGTTCTCCTCAAAATAAGATACAATTGTATTTACAAGCATTTTTCTTTGTTCCTCACCAAACTTTTGGCAAGAATTGTAATGGTTGACTAAAAAGTGTCCTCTTGCTGTATTGTTTAAGATCATTGAGAGGTTTACAAACTTTTTTTCATATTCCTCTCCTTGACTGGAAGGATTTGGGTATGGAGATGATTGTCTGCTGGTGCTTGGAGATTGAGTTGGTGTCATAGATTTTTCCGAGAAAAAAACTACTGTTCATTGGATCTTTTTCAATAGGAAGTCCGATAGATTCCCTCCACTGTTCCAACATATACTCAAAGATAATTTTGTCTCCGTCCGCCAAATTGTTTAAGTACAAGTAAATATGTCTCGTTTTCATGACCTTTAATACATTAACGTATATTTTGTGTTCTTTATTATTTATGTACATACCTGATATTTACTAAAGGTAAAATTCGTTTTTGACCAATGAGGGTGCTTAATTTGGTTTTCTTATGTATGTAAGTCCGTATTAATTTCCTGTAATTGACACATTTATATTATTTTAATTGAACTAACACTTCTGCCTTTTGAAATATATTTTTTTTTTGCAAATTGTACCGAATTTAACTCGCTCTTCAACTTTGAGTTTATGGACCCAACGTTATATTTTTATGGTACTTATAAATTTACCTTTATAATTCGGGTAAAATTTAATAAGATGAATATTGACTGGCAGTTTGAAATTGTTGTCTAAGTCAATTAAATTGTTAAACATATAAGCAAGACTTGAATACAAAGCACATCCGACACTCACAAAAACTTATCACAGACTGCAGACTTAAGCACCAAACATTAACAGCTTGCCTTTTTCCGCAATTATTTAATGTAATTTTTCATAAGGCAACGATTTATTTTCATAAGTTGATGTAGTTCTTCGTAAAACGATGTAAAATTTCATAAAACAACAATTTATTTTCATAAATTTATGAAGATTTTCATTATTTTATTATAAACTTCATAAGGCTACAATTTTTTGTCTATATGCTGATGTAGTTTTTCGTTAGTTGATGTTGAATTTCATTAAACAACAATTTTTTTCATAAATTCATAAAGTTTTTCGTAATTTCACGAAAATTAAAATGCGTCTGTAACAAAACAGGAGCGGCTATGAGAAGTAATTTTATACATGAGGGAAGCCTTCAGGAGCCCCACAAGAACAAATTACAAAGTTTTTTAATCATTTTGAATTATAACCTCAGATTTCTTTACATACCTAGGTGTGAAATATACGAATGTAATTGTTTGGTGTAGTTCGTCCACAATGTTTTCGCAATAATCACCCATATTCTGAAACTCGTACTTTTGAGTCTTATTCGACTATAGTCGTTAGGAACAGTCGTATGCGATATTGAAGACTGAAGTGAAGTCCGATGTTCGCCTCCTGGAATAACAACATACGATTGTAGTCAAATACGAGTCATAAATAAGAGTTTCAGAATATGGTTGAATGCCTTTTTTTTCTCGCATTACCTATATATTTGGTCCTTATGACTCTCTTACAGAGAATATCCTACTAATTGATTAAAAGTTAAATGAAGAAAATTGGAGCAACTCCCCGCAACTTAATTTTTTAGTGGGCGCTAATCCTTATTCTTAGGCTTGTTATTTAATTTTGACGACTCAAAAATGTATAGTAAAAGCATCATCCGATTGTGGATCGATTAAATTTGGATTCTATCCCAAGATTCGAAAGCAAATTTCGGGCGTACATTTATAATCAAGTTCTGAGCATGCAAATTTTTTGGTAAACGCGGTACTAAGTGTACTTCTTACAAATAATAAATTATGTTTTTAAATAGGCCAACTTACGAAAAATTGTATCTGTGTGGATTAAATCGGAATTCTCTCAGAAAAACGCGAATGAGTTAAACACGTTTTAAACTTTTTAAACTGAAATGTCTTGTTTCTTATTTTAAACTCTTTTTTTTTTTAATTCACAACTTTGCACTATTTTGCACGAAAACACGAATGTATGTACGATTAGCCGAGATTCAAAAACGTATAGATTAATAACTATAAATATAAAGATCAAATAGATCTGGCTTCGAGTTCTTTGGTGGACCGAGATTGTTTGATAATAATTATGCACTTGTATACGTAAAGAACGCACACTAATGCAAAAATATTACATTCTTCATAAATAATTGTGTGGTGAAATTTCATTGGGGATTTTTATTAGGTGTTTTTTTGCAAATCCATATAGAATTGTAGAAAAAAACGACATCGGGTATAATCGCTTAACATGTAAATAGAACAACTACTTAACTCTTTACAGATTTATCTAAGGCCAGATAATTTTCGAGACTTAATTTAAATCCCGATAGAAACGGTGATGCTAATATAATATTATCTGCATGTAATCGATAATTTGTTCAGAGAAGTCAAGAGTGACGTTTTTGGATGCTTGTTAATGCTAGTCTCAATACAGCTGGAAAACTTTAAGGAAAGAAGTTGCTAACTCCCGATGTCGTTTTTTTCAACAATTCTATATACATACATTTGCGAAAAAAACACGGGTATTAATAGATACAGCAATATTTATAAACTGATTATAGTGAGTATCTACATAAGGTTATACAATACAGCCCTTATAATACCTCTAAACTCAAACATGTTATTTATTAAACTTATGTTTCGTTGAATAGAGGTATTTTAATCTAAACGCGTTTGGAGGTTGAATAGTGCCTGTATAAGGACATTTTAGTATTGAACTGACACATTCACTTTGTCATCACATTAAATTATTGTGATTATAAAAAAATTGTCTTTTACTGTATGAATGTAAATTCTTATTCTATTATACATATACATATTAAACGCAAATTGATTAAAAAATTATTATAATTAAATAAATAAGTATGTATATAGATTGGTTATATCTCTCCACGCGTCTTTCCTCTGAGGAGTTTTTGTAGCTAGGATAAAACGAATAACAATGTTATTTTATTACCATTATTGTGCTAGAGATAATAGCATATATTATACATTTTCAGTTTCATTTTTGTTTATCAAACTTGACCGACAGACTAGGTGTTTTGTTTTTTATTTTTGACAAACAGCTGAGTGTTATAAAGGACAAATGTAATAGATTCTCACTTTTTGGTACTTTATTTGTAAAAATCTGATTATAACTTTGCTGGATAGGAAAATGTTTTATAAATACGAACAAAATAAAGCACAAATGAAAATGGTTGAATTGTCTGAGAATTACACACAAAAGGAAATGCAGGACAGACGTGTCTGATGGTAAAACTTACTCACTTCACTAACCATTTAAGAAATGAAATTACATTTGTTTCTTGCAAACTAATTGTTGGTACTTCCCAAGTAGTTACTGAATAGAGAGCAGCAATTTCAATTTCACAAAAAAACCTCGCGAATGATGTAAGTGTTGATATTAATTGAGCCATAATTTCAATCATGTATAGGGGCATGTATGTAGGTATAAATTCCAATATTTTCGAGGTTTCAATACCACTATTACATTTCGGGCCTTTAAGCTACAGCCCTGGAGTGTATTTTTCTTCATATCAAAATGTAATGAAGTTTTTCATCAGTGAATGTAAGATTTTCGAAAACTAACGATTTTTTTTCATAAGTTGATGAATATTTTCGTTACTTTTATTTCATAAAAAAACAAGTTAGTTAGTGGAAAACTTCATCAAAATATGAAATTTGTTCATAATTTTATGAAGTTTTTCATCAGTGAATGTAAAATTTTCGAAAGCGAACGTTTTTTTTTATAAGTTGATGAACATTTTCATTAAGCAAGGATTTATTTACATGAGTTGATGAAATTTTTCATTAATTAATGTAAAATTTAAACTTCACATTTATAAAGCAATGATTTATTTTCATAAGTTGATGAATATTTTCGTTATTTTTATTTCATAAAAAAACAAGTTAGTAAGTGGAAAACTTCATCAAAATATGAAATTTGTTCATAATTTAATGAAGTTTTTCATCAGTGAATGTAAAATTTTTTGAAAGCCAACGTTTTTTTTTTCATAAGATGATGAAATTTTTCATCAATTAATGTAAAATTTAAACTTCACATTCATAAAGCAATGATTTATTTTCATAAGTTGATGAATATTTTTGTTATTTTTATTTCATAAAAAACCAAGTTAGTAAATGAAAAATTTCATCAAACTACGAAATTTCTTCATAATATAATGAAGTTTTTTAATCAATTAATGAAAAATTTTAATTAACCAACAAATTATTTTCATTATCTTATGTATTTTTCCTTAAATTTATGTAAGATTTTAATCAATAGATGAATAATTTTCATAACTTGATGAAGTTTCATTAAAGAATGAAAAATATCATGAAGTGGTGTAGGATCTTAATCACTTTATGGTAAGTTTACGTAAAATCAATTTATTTACATGCTTTGATGAAAGTTTTCGTAGATTTCACAATGGAAATTTTTCATAGAATGATGAAAACGTTAATAAAATTTCTAAAACTATCTTTTAGATAGGGAAATTTTTTGATGAAGCGTTTTCGTTAGATGATGAAACTTTCATATTACGAAATTATGAAATTTTTCGTTGAACCAATTAAAACTTTCGTTAAACCAACGAAAATGCAGTTAACGTTAGCAATTTCATATTTTTACGAAAAATATTATTTTCAGTGTGCTGGACTCCTTAAAAACGCGTCAAATTCAGTTCCAGTATTTCAAAATGACGCAGAAGATTCAATGACTACACAAAAAACAACAACATTGAAAAATGAGGAAAACAAAGTCATAACTGTGGACGAAGCAATCGAAAAATTTAGGCAAGACCTGATAAAAAAGGAGATCAAAATATCAGGAACCATTCAAAGTAAAGAAATATTTTATAGGCATTTTAAACTGGAGTTCAACGATGACCAGGCACTCACCATCCGATGCTCATATGACAGTAATTTTAACCTACGTACACTGAACATTAAGTGTTATGAATATCATCAATACGAAACAGAGAGAGTGTTAAGTAATGGAGAAGTGGAAGTCTTTATGAAAGAGGATCTTGAGTACAAGTCTGATGTAGAATTGATAGATTTTAAAACAATGAAACAAATTTACACGATGAGTGTTTCTTAGATATTAAGAATATAAATGTTTATTTTATGGAAATAAAAAACAATTTTTGTATGTTAATAAAACATTTATTATTAAAAATTAAATAAGATTTTTGTATTTATTTTTGATTAAAGGGGATCCAAGAGTTGTGATCGGGTGAAAATCCCAACCATTTAACAAATATTTTGTCTTTTTTCTTTTGAAGCACCTTTTCAATTAAATATGTATTAGGAAATTTTGTTTTTTGTAGTTCTAGTTCATAAAACCCACCTTTAATGGTGTTTCCCTGATAATCTTCTAACAAATATGTAACTGGATTAGTGAGTTTTGCTTCAACTATTTTAAAAATTTCTGTTGTCCAATTGGGAGTGTACCCTTTTTCAAATACATGTTTGTATTTACTTATTCTGACTAAGTCACCAACCTTGAACTTTGGTTTTAAACGAATTTTTATGTATCTAATCATATATGTTTGTGAGTAGTTGTTTTTCGTTTGCAGTATTAACTTCAGATGGTTTCATTTTAATTGTACGATGTTTTGAATTATTATATTTTGCAGTTAGTTTCGCTAATATATTTATCCATCTATAATTGCCATTAACAGAAAATTCTTTCCACATATGAGTTTTCAAGGTTCGATTAAATCGTTCAACAATTGATGCTTTTAGATGAGTATATTAAAATATTGTATATATTATATTAAGCTATAAAGCGAAATCTGTGGATGTACGATCGTAGATTGAAGTAAATAAATAAATAAATAAATAAATAAATAAATAAATAAATACGTTGAATAGTGATTGATTTTATATTTTTCCATAAGGTTTTGAAATGTCCGATTGAAATACTCTTTGCCATCATTTGTTTGTAAATTCTTTGGCCAGCGACCTTTATTGAATATGTTCTGCAAAGCGGTAGTGACTTCATAGCTTGTTTTATTTTTAATGGGAGTAGCCCAAGCAAATTTTGAAAAAGTATCAATGACTGTGAGAAGATACTTAAAATTTCTATTTTCTGATGAATCATTTCCACTAGATCTGCTTGCCACAATTCGTCTAAACCCTTGATAACTACTCGTCTCTTCGAAAAATGTTTACGAGTAGGCTTATGAAGTTCCTCGACAACTTCTCTTTTATTCATCTTTATATGGAATGGTTAAAATAAAAAATGCATGTGTGTTTTTATAATACAAAATTAACATTTAATTATATCAATCTCTCTTATACAGTGCCATCAATTTTTTTATTTTAGATATTTTATTTTTCGAGCATGTAACAAGCGCACGTGTCAGGTCCATTTCGGCATAAGTTGGAAGACCAAGGACAGTTCTCAAAATGACATCCATGATATGAATTCTTGCAGCTCGACAAATTGTTTAAAAAAAATTATACTGCTTAGGAATTCCCAATGATGCTCTTCAATAATATTATTTTTATATTCCTCGAGGAATTTTTCGATGTCTTCTACTAATATTTTATAATTAATGTTAAACATAATGAATTACTTTCAAGTTCACTGTTTCAAAGATGATTGGTGTGATTTTCGGGGTTTTTCATGGTTTTATTCAATTCATTTTGAAAGTATTTTTAATCATATCTATTTCTTGATCAACATAATGTTTTGTAGCACCGTCTGAATTTTCAATTGGCTCATGAAGATTTTGCAATCGTTTCCAGTTCATATTAAAATCGTTGTTTTCGGTTTTAAGAAAACCCTCCCCAGTTGGCCCAGGAGGTCCAAGTAACCCTTGCTTTCCCTCTACACCGGGTGGTCCTCTCTCTCCTCTAGGACCCTTCGGTGGAGTTCTATGTGAATAACGACCGAACTTATCAACACTCATTTTTGGTTATTCAATAATACTGGATTCTTTGAGTTCTTCAATAATGGATATAATTTCGTTAGAATGATTACTGTGTCCAGCTTCCTGTGAAGCAATAAGAAGTCTTATTCGATCTACTAGCTCATTGGGATCATCCCAATATATATATTGTTTCTAGAAATTTGGAAATTGCATAAGGCCACTTCCTGAAGCTAATAGCTGGTGTGATGATGTCGGTGATATTGGTGATAAGGATTGTGTTACATTATCAGATAATCCTAATAAATTTTGTATTATATTTTTATATTTATATCCACGATTTCCATGTATTTGATTTTGTGAATCATACCCTATTCGATAGGCATTGGAGTCATTTAATATGGTTTTGTAATTTTTTAAATCTGTTTCAGTGTAAGCGTTTTTATTTGGAATTTTCTTAAATAACAGTTCATATAATCCTGTTGTTCCTTCAAAGGTATTGTTTTTAATTTTAATATTTTTCTCACGAATACTTAGTTCTTCGTTACCGATATACCATTTCCCATTTCTGAAATATACACCATACGTTTTATCAAGCTTAGTTGAATTATTTCTAAACAAATCTTGATATTCTTGGGGTAGTTGATACATTTTTTCTTGTGATATCTGGTCGACCAATATTCGACGTTTTCTTATTTTATCCTTTGAGCTATTGCTCCTTGAAACAGATAGCAAACCATCCATAGTAGATTTAGGTGTTACGAAGTCGTCTGTGCTAAGTTTATTCTTCACAAGATCAATTTCATGTTTTTCTTGTTGTTCTGACTTTGTTTCAGAGTTTAGTTTTCTTTTCTTTAGACTACTTACACTTTCTGGAAAGTAGTCTTGATGGTGGTACTCTTTTGTTGAGACTTTTTTACCAATTCATTTAATGGAGTAGTTATAGGCTTCAGAGATTCCTCAATTTGAGTTTCGTAAGCTGCTCTACTATTTTTAAGAGCTTTATATTTCTTACGTAGAGCGTCCGTAGTTTTAATCAACTCTTCTGTTACTTTAAGATTTGTATTAAACATATTAATTTTTATTTTATTATTTATTTTATTTCTTATGACACAAACAGCAGGCGAATAAATTTCGTAGGTGTTGGAAAAATCGTTCGATGAGTTTAAGACTAAATTTGATATTGAGATTATTAGATTTAACTGACGAAAAATGTGTCTCAAATTTGTTTGATTCACTTTGTAGTGATATAAATTTGTCCTCAAAGTGTTCCGTACTGCTTTCATATATCATTACTATACTAATAAAACTGCTCCTCACAACTGCTTAAACTGCTTTTTACTGTTATAAACTGATGTTTTAATGGCTATGTACTGCTTCCACTGAACATTACTATACACATGGTTTGATTTATATAAATATAGTCTATTTATAGTTTAAGGAAACAATCAAAGCCTTTTCTATAACGACCTTCGTTCAAAGGACTTCCCTTTTCGATAACCATAAAACCGAAACTTGTATTCCAACTCTCTGCTCATACATTTTGAAATGATTTAAACGTCATATCTGAATTTACATGATCCTTGTAAATATGTTTTAAATTCATTTCGTCTTGTTTGAAGATGATGAGAAAGTTTGTATTATCTCGAATTAAGTGTTTTGGTATTCTTGTATATGTTTGACAAAGGTAAAAACTATCAATGTGATGGTGTCGCCCCATACTAAAGTATTCTCGTACTGTGTCTTGTTTTTCGCAGGCAATATCATCAAAAATGAATATAGAATTTGGTTTAGCTTCTTCAGGTGGAATAACATCACTGTTATTGGAAAAAGTAAAAAACCCAATATTTTTTACTGGTTTAATGGCTTTCTAAGAATTTATATTTTGGCTGATGTAGAGATTTAGAATATAAGTATACATTTTCAAATTTTAATCCATTCGGATGCAGTAGTAAGCTCATCATGACATTAGTTTTTCCACAGTTTGAGGGTCCAGTAATTAAACCTCTAATACTATTTGGAAATAATTCACTATGCTTTTTCCTTCTTAAATTTAAATTAGACAGATATGCTGTTCTCTATGAAGTGTACAGTAAATTCCAAGAATCATACTATCAAAAGCAGTCACACCCTCTTTTATCACGACAAGATTTTAAAGAAATAGCACCAATTATAGTATTTGATTGTTCTAGACAAAATGAAACAATAAAAACTGGACCAGTGGATGTAAAAATTGAACTTAAAACAAATGTTGCGATACCACCTTCAACTACTTTATACTGTCTCATTCTTCATGATCGTATAATTGAATATAACCCTGTTACTGGAGAGGTTCAAAAACTTACATAAATTGAATGTTATGATTTATAACATTGTCAGTACATAAAGTGAATTTATCGGGAACATACAACTACTACTACTAACGTTATTATGAATAGTTTTGTTGTAGACTTTCAAGGCTTTGGAGTATTCAATAAGGACTTTATTTTAAAAGAAATAGCTCCACTACATAATGGACATCATTTTCATTTTATTGTTACACCCCCATGTAATTTGAGCCAGTTGCCTACAGCACTTAAGAGGCAAGCTCATTGGTTGTACAATAATTATCATGGACTGAGTTATAATGGAGGATGGACTAATTTTACAAATATTAAACTATTTCTTCAAAACAAAATCCAAAATGGAACCATCTACGTAAAAGGAATAGAAAAGGCGCAATGGTGTTAAGGTAATTACTTAATAATGAAAATGTTGAAGTCAAAAACGTTGAAGATTTTTTTAACTGTCCAAATTTAAGGGAACTCAAAAGAAATTATCCTAACCAAATAAAATGCAAAAACCATTCAAATTGTTGTGCACTTCAAAATGTTTACCTTTTGAGTAAGTTCTTAAGTGAACGAAAAGTAATATGATGAATTTCTTTTAAAATAAAAAACATTTTTCTTGTATAAACTTTTAATAATTTTGTTTTATTGATTCAGAAGTTTTCTGATGTATGACTAGTAGGTATTGGAAACTGTCTTCTATATCCGTACGGCAGGGAACTGTGGTCTTCCAAAAATCGACGTTTTTCCGCTTTCGGCTTGTATGTTTTCTTTTCCGATATGGTGATAACTTCATGTTCTTGAGTTCTCCGAATGTTATTTGATGTTATTAAAATAGAATTTTCATTATTTAACGAAGAACAATTCAATACTGCGTTCTTAATTGAATCAAAGTTGACTTTCTGTGATGATTCATAATTCAGAAAAATGCCTTTCACCTTGCAGACAACGTGTTCAGTATTATCATTGGTGCTAAATACTTTAAAAGCATAATTTTTAGGGCCTCCGCTAACAAACTCAGTAATATAACTTCCAACTCCATAAGGTGCTAACTCATCTGTTATATCTCCTATGAATTTACCAGTAGGTGGTTGGAATTCTCCTGAACGACTTACATATATAACAGAATCTGTGTCATAATACAGAACCTTTTCTTCTAAGCTCTCTAGATAACTATAGAGTTTAAGACGAGCTAAGGTAGTAGTAAAAGCAGCAATACACACATTTACTGTCGATAAAGAGTCGGCTGCTTCTTCTTTCATCTCAAAGTTCACAACAATATTTTCCTCATTTATTGGAAGAATATGCGAAACCTCCACCGATGGATTTGTAAAAAGGTGAACTAATATTGAAGAATTATTCAAAATGATTGTTTGAACTTGATTTTCATGTTGTCCAAATTTTCCCCAAAATGAATTCAAAATCAACTTAGCCAGTGATCTCTTGCCAGGATTGTTGCAAATTTCAGAATATTCCAACTGAATATTTTCCTTTGCAAGAAAATCGTTAATATATTTCAATTTTTCTTGTTCAGATAAACAATAACTTGGCCATCCTGATGCTTCTTGCTTAATTTTGAGAAATTTATTCATCATGGAAGTGAAAAGTCCCTAAGAATTCCTTTCTAAATCGTATTCCGCTACTTGATATTCCCATATTTCAAAGACTGTTAGTATAGTATACCCAGGGCCGGACAAAGCATATGTGCAAGATGTGCAAATGCACAGGGCGCAGAATTCTGGGGGCGCATTACCAGGAGCAAGAAAATGTAATCTGATCTTGCAAACAAATATGTACTACTATTTGCCATTCTTTAACCACAAACATTCTTAAAATAATCTCAAAAAAACATCCATCACAACAGAATGCAGATTGTTGCAATTGTTTTTTCGCTTTGTTGTTAATTAATATTAAATACATAGCTATCAGTTTTTAATAGAAGAGACGTATTTTGTGACAAGACCGTAATGTGACTGACTCAGTTGATTTTAGACAAGCTTGAATTACATGAAATTTTAATAAGTATCTAACTGTCAAAGCCAAAGTTATGATAATGGTTCGAATAGGCTTCGTCTTGTTGAGTGGACGTAATTTTATAAAACTAAGAGACTGTGTCTAAGAAACAACTAATGTGCTTTACAAAAATAAACTAAATTAATATAAAATAAAAACTGTGTAGCCTGACCAATTCTAAGTCGGCAAATTAATAACAAGCTATTGAAATAACTATGTATAGTATAGGTACATAGAATTAAGAATCATAAGTGTAAAAAAAAATCTCAATAAAGTACATCCATACATTACATACATACATACATACATACATACATAATGGTTCGAATATAAAAGGAAAAGAAGCGAGTGTTCAGAATCGAATTCGAACCCTGGAACCAAGAGCATTTTTAGTTTCATGTTGCCCGCATTCCTTAAATTTAGTGGTTAATGATGCTGCTCGGTGCTTATTTTATGCAGTTAAATTTTTCGATACAATTCAATGTTTGTATAACTTTTTTTAAAGTTCCACAACGAGGTGGGATATTTATAAGAAAAAAATCCCAAGTCATACTTTGAAACCCCCTTCTGAGACAAGATGAGAGAGCAGGTTAGATGCATTGAGGCCTTTAAAAACAAATTAAGAAGAAATATATGAAGCCCTTTTAGAATTAAGAAATCTAGAGGCAAAAAACATTGTAGAATCGTTAGGAAATAAAACTTTTGATTTTACATTTATTTGCTGCCTGCTAATTTGGTTTGATATTTTAGAAAATATAAATTAAACTAGTAAATATTTGCAAAGTCCGTCCGTTAATCTGTCAACTGGCATAACGGTTTTAGAAAATACAAAAAACAGTTTGATTTTCATGCGTTCCGATGAAAAATTTAATGAGTAGGTATTCTCAATTAACCGAGCGTAATGCTAGTTCCCTAGAAATACCAAATATGTTTCCTGTAGCTTCATCATTGCGATCTCAACGGAAAAAAATACTTTATACTGATGAATGTCCTGAAACTATATTAGACCCGAAACAAAGATTTAAAGTTGAATTTTTTTTTAAATACTTGAAAGGTTTGATACGTATAGTATCAATTTTTCATTTTTTAGTAACATAAGCGAATGTTTAAAAAATAAAAATGTACCTACGTGCTTCATGCCTTAATTTGCAGAATGTTTTAACATAAAGTAATTTTAAAGATTTAGATGGAGAAGAATTGTTTCAAGAGTTAACCGTAATATTCCAGCTTGTTACACCACAAAGCTCAAGTTTAGATGTGTTAAATTTTATTTTTAGTTCAAACCTTGAAGATTTTGCTCCGAATTTAGTAATTACTCTCCAAATCCTTAATACAATCCCGGTCACGAGTCACGGTAGCTTCAGGAGAACGTAGTTTTTCTAAACTTAAAATTATTAGGAATTATCTTAGGACAACCATGACTCAAGAGAGATTGGTAGGTTTATCTATAATGTCCATTGAAAAGAAATTATTAAATTCTTTAGACTTTGATGATCTCATTTCTGAATTTGCAAAATGTAAGGCCAGAAAAGTAAGTTTCCAAGTTAAAAAGTTTCCCCTCTGCTCATTTCTTCGCTGCGTTTTAGTTTAATGGTTTAGGCCTCCTGGGGATACCTCAATAAAAAAAACGCATTGAAAGTCTACCTCCTGGGTAATCTGGGAAAGGCTTATGCTTGTGTATCAGTTTATGTGTAAAAAAAATATAAAAAAGGGGCGCTTTCTACAAATCTTGCACAGGGCGCAAGTTTGGCTGGGGCCGGCGCTGAGTATACCCTTTTTGGATTGCTTTAACAACCTCATCGATTACCCAGGTACCAATCATAGCCCTTTGATCATTGGAATGAGTACACATCTGGCCTAAATATTTTTCGTCGCTACAGCTTCTGCACAAGGAGAACATCAATTTGTTGTTTTGTTTAATCGGTAATACTGGGTGAAGGAGTTGCTCTGGAGGAAGAATTTTACATTTTACAATTCCATTCATATGTTGCAGATATGTAGTTGAGCAGTTAGCATCACCATTTACATGAATTTTAGGGTGACCAATTGGAAATTTTCCGGTTTTACACACCCATGGATAAAGTGAACATATATCTATGTATTGAATTTTCTCACCAGGTTTGCATTTATAGTAATTGAAGGTAGTAGTATAAATAGGTAACTCCTGCGTCAACTTGGCATGCATGCATGCCTATTGGTATGATTTCCATACAAATGCATGCATTCCTTTGACCCAGTTGTTACATAGGTTTTTTTCGTACTAAATGTTGCATATTTGTCGTAAAAGTATTGCATACTTTGCCCCTGAACTAGGTTTTTGTACTAAAATAGCATATTTGTTGCTTAAGCCTTGCATACTTTAGCACTGAACCACTGAATGAGTGTGGTTTTAGGTTCTGGTACGTATGCTTAGCCAAAACATTGAATACCGAACAATGTTTTTTTTTTTGGGTTTTGGTATATGACAGCGAGTGAAACCAAGACACTTAATCTAGTAAGAACAAAGCAAGTTAGTTGGATATTATTGATATTTTTTTATTTGTTCTAAATGGGTAACTGAAAAGTACATTTGTTTTTTTTGTTGTTACTTGAGTAAACATAGTAAATTTTCAAACATTCTATAGGTATTACAGATAATAATAACATTTTTTAAAAATTTTACTTAAATTTAATTTGCAAACAATCCTGTTAACAACTTGATCAAGTGGATTATATTCAATAATTCTGTCATGCAGCATTAGACGAAAAGCTGATGTGTTTGGAGGAATATTTTTGGATGTTCTCATCTCCAAGCGAATGTCGATAGGTCCTGTTTTCATAGTCTCATTTTGATGTCTGCAGTCTATGACGAAAATTGGTGCACGTGATTTAAAAAGATCCCAAGATAGAAGAGGTTCGGTGCTGTTTTTATTGTAGTAAGTTTTTTGAAAATCCGCATACATTTTATAAAACAAGCTATATCTGTTTTTTCGAAAGAAATATTGAGGTCTTCATGCGGATATACTTCAGAGTTAAGATATACTTTTAAGTCTGTTAGATCACAGTGATTGAAAGTTGAAGGATCTGCAGAAATTTTTTTATTTTTCTCAGTTTGTAGAGCAAAAACAATGTATCGTGGTTTTTCTATTTGCGTTGTTGTCTTGACGTTCCAGATGTGATGATCAGAGTTTGATAGCATGGGATATTCATAGAGATCCCAGTTTCGGAAAGCAATTTTCATAAAATTATTTTTGTTTATAGATTTGTATAGGTTCAATTTCATGCAATCCGATAAAGTCACGTGTGGTACTTTCCACTGAACCTTATGTAGCTTTACTTCAACATTTTCTTCGTTTGAGGAGATCAGAGAGTTTTCATCCATCCTAGCACGAGTGAGAATAAGATCATGCCGTGCGTTGGGAATAATTTTCTTATAATCTTCAGCGAAACCCAAAAGTTTATTCAATGGAATACAGTAGTTAAAATGAAATGGTTTCAAATTAATAGGCGAATCAGGAGACCATGATGCATTTAAAAGCATATCACTCTCATTTTTAGTCAAAGACAAATAGTTTTTAATTGTTGTTGTAATCCCCACATTTCGATTGTAGTCAATTTCCTTTCCATTTAGTTCATAACGTATTGCATCAAAAAGAAAAGCCATTGCATTGTTTACAAGTTTTGTGCTAACAATTGCTTTTCCTTTGATTTGACTTTGATAGTGTTCCTTCAATATATAAAAAACTTTCCGAAGGAAGAACATTAAGATTTTGGTGCTGTATACAAATCTGAATGATATCATTTTTCTTAAAATTGTTTTGATATGATGAATAAGTATGATATTCATATTTCGAAATACTTTCACTGATATCGGGGTCTTGGAAAATGTTCAACATATTTTTTTTGTTTTTTTTTTGTTTTTTAAAGTGCGTTGTACTTTCAAGGTTTTAAAACGTATCCCAATGATAGTACAAATGTCGGATTATGTTTTGTGAGCTTATGTGTTACCACAGCTGTGGTCGAAGCTTGTTTGAGTAATGTTTTATTATCTTCAGTGTTTTTATAAGGAATTCTGCTGGTTATATTTTCATATATGTACAATCATGGTTCTGGATGCAAATGTAATCGAACCGTTATTTTCTCGCCTCTAAAATTTATGGCTTTTCCGTCTTGATCGATTAATTTTAAACACAACGATGTTATTCGTTTGACGTTCACAGGTAAATAAATAACATTTCTGGGAACTTCTATGATTTTATACCCTGGGCTTACCTTAACAGCAAATTCATGTAAAATGTGAGCAGTTTGATTATTAAAATATGTCCCATCTATTATATTACATTCAATTCGTATATCATTAACTCTGTTTATGTCAACGTAAAGATCTGATTCATGAAGAACATTTGATTGCAGACGTTTTTTACTAAACCCTAAGAGAGTTCCAATAGAGTTTTGTTTAGTGAAGTCGATGTCTTCTGAACTGAAAATTTCACATTTCAGTGTGTTGTTATTTGCCTTGATTTTTAGTTCAGTTTTTCTTGAACTTTTATTTTTCTTATTAAATTCATTTAGTTTTTTTTGTATTAAATTATTTATATCTTCTATCTCATATGAACCAATAGGAAATGAAATAACACTATCGCCTATATGCAGCAAATTATTAGTATCGTCTATATTTGGTATAGAGTTATATGTTTGGAAATCTATAAGCCCGCAAACATAATTAGATTTCAGTACGATTGGGGGAAAATACTCTGCATTGAGACTTGTTTCATTTCCACTTAGTGTTAATGTTAACAACATCCTGATTGAAAGACGAATGACACAGTTTTAGTTTATTCAATTGATTTTATTCATTTTCATATTACAGTTGAAAATATTATAACATTGTTCTAATAAAAACCTTAAGCATAAATGACCACATATAAATGTATCAAAATTTTGTTCTTGAATATAATTATAATTTATTTGATTACCAAGATAACTTATTACTTCAGTTGGTGGTCTTAAATTTCCAAAACTATCGAAATATTTTATAATATTTTTTTTCTTATTTCTAATATATGTATGCTACCCAATGAGTACCCGTACCAGTTTCATTGTCCAAATTTATAATCCCACACTCTCTATCTTTAGTAGTTTTCGGTAATGAGTCACGCATAAACACTCCTCTAAAGTGTTTCAGATGTTTCCTTCCAAACCTTAGAATAACAAAATTGTTTAAAGGACGATTAGGTAGCATTTCAATTAGTTTTTTGTATTCGGTGTATTTAGAAATAAACCAAGTCCATTTTTATACGGTTTCAAGTATAAACCCTTTCCTTGAATAGCAACTGCTTCCATTGCCTTATTATGACGTTTATTTTCTTCAAAGGTTTTTTTTGCAATACGTGCATCATTGAGGGCTTTTGCAACACCAGTTGCTCCACCTGCTAATGAACCAACAGCTGATAAACCAGCTAAAACAGGAGCTAGAAATGGAAGAAAACCACCTCTCTTTGGAAGTGGTATTATTCTTGGAGTTTGTATATTTTGTTTTTTCTTATTTTTCACAACATTTTTTGCAGCTTTCAGAGCAATAGTAGACATTGATGTTGTACCACAACAATTTATATTGCTTTTTATTGCGTTTCTTGCTTCAGCTATTGCTTTTTTAAAAATATTTGTTTTACAAGGTTTTTTCTTTTTTTTGCTAGTTCTTATAGTTTTGTTTTTAGTAGCCTTATTACCCATACCAAATTTTGTTTTTGCTTTCATCATGTTGGTGACTAAGAGACCACTCAGCTTTTCAGAGGCTGAAGAATCCTTTGCTTTGAATCTTTTCCACGCTAGTTCCGTTAGAATTTTGTCAGCAACGTGTCGATCTGAGACAGAGCTACTCTCAGAATACGCAATATCATGTAAGCGACAAGCTTCATCCAGTGGATTAATTCCTTTATCTCCTCTACGTAAGCGCTCTTCCAATTTTGTCCCCGGACCACAATAGTTATAAGAAGGAAGATGTAACTCAAATGGTAGTTTGTCTATAACCGTATTCAAAAGTCATTTGCCTTTAATTGATTTTATTTTATTACGGCACTGATTTCGTTGGTTATTATAATCAATCATACTATTATTTACAAACACCTTCCTAGCCGAAGGTTGGTAAGTATATGAATGCAACAATATAAAAATGGTATGTTTTATTGTAAAAGCTGTTAGTCAGCATTATGCGCTTCATAAAGCAGTCAGAAATTATTAAAGTGAAAAATTTTGATTGTAAAGTTAAAATTAAAAAAAACATGGTTCATTATTTCCAAATAGTATTCGAGGAATTATTGTCGGACCATCGAACTGTGGCAAAACAAATGTAATGCTTAGCATTCTTCTTGATCCCAATGGATTGAAGTTTGAAAACATACATATATATTTACTCTAAATCATTACATCAACCAAAATATCTTTATCTAAAGAAACTTATAACATCTGAAAAAGGTCGTTACAAAAACAGTTTTCACAAAACTGCAATACTATAAATATACATTTTTCATTTAAATCAACACATTACGATAGAAACACTGTCTGGGAAAACTACGAGTAGCCCTAACAAAACAAACAAATACTTTTCTTCAGTATAAACAAATATTGTTTGAAACTAGAAAATGGATGAGAATGTGTTAAATGACCTAATAAAAACCAAAAATGTCCTGAAAAACAAATATTTTCAACTTAGAACTGGTAAAATGATGAGAGAAACTGATTTGGAAAATACTTTCAAACCTATTGTTGAACCATTGAAAAAATTAGTTGGAAATATTAAAAAAGAAGAAACTCAACAGGATGATAATATTAAAAAAATACCTAAACAACGCAAATTACATTTCGAATCTTTTAATCGGAAGGATGAAGAAGAATATCATGAAAAAGTAGTATCACCATCACCAGAATTGTATAGTCCAGATAATAGTTTTTTATTCAGTACACCAAAAAATTTTGCTAGCCCTAATAAATCATCTTCCTTCAATCAACAAAAACTGTTATCAGAGTCAAATCGTGATATAGCATATGGACCGTATTTTGATGCAAATACGCAAACTATAAAAATAGGAAAATGTAGCTTTACAATGAACGAACAGGATATAATCATCGACGATGAAAAGTTCACTCGAACTCCTGGTCTTATTGAATTGATGTTAAAGAAAAATCCTAAAAAGCAAAAATATACTAAGGATGATCTTGAACAATATGGGAAAATCTTAAAAAAAAACCAATGCACATAGAATTAATCATGATAGTTCTTCTAGAATCAAGAGTAACAGAGGAACTAAATATACTCAAATAATAAAAGAACTTGTTGCAGGACTTAAAAACGAAGATGCAAAAATAGGAAAATCTAATTCTAAAATCGGGTGATTTTTTTGAGGTTAGGATTTTCATGCATTAGTATTTGACAGATCACGCGGGATTTCAGACATGGTGTCAAAGAGAAAGATGCTCAGTATGCTTTGACATTTCATCATGAATAGACTTACTAACGAGCAACGCTTGCAAATCATTGAATTTTATTACCAAAATCAGTGTTCGGTTCGAAATGTGTTTCGCGCTTTACGCAAATTTTATGCGTTTTTTTTTTAAAAAAAAGTTCTCAAGCTCTTAAAAAATCACCCATTATATTAAACAATGTCCTCTCTAATGGAGGACAATAAATACATAATGGGTGATTTTTTAAGAGCTTGAGAACTTTTTTTAAAAAAAAAACGCATAAAATTTGCGTAAAGCGCGAAACACATTTCGAACCGAACACTGATTTTGGTAATAAAATTCAATGATTTGCAAGCGTTGCTCGTTAGTAAGTATATTCATGATGAAATGCCAAAGCATACTGAGCATCTTTCTCTTTGACACCATGTCTGAAATCCCGCGTGATCTGTCAAATACTAATGCATGAAAATCCTAACCTCAAAAAAATCACCCGATATTACCGAAATGAAATACACACATAAAAATATTGAGTACGTCTACTGGAATGATCCGAATGAACTTGTTGATAGACTAAGACTTTTAATAGCATCTAAAAATGCTGGTAACGACAACCACCAGAATGAAATAACTTCCATAATAGAAGAGCTGAAGGAAGCAAATATTATATATTAGTATCATGCAAAACAAAAAACTTTACATATAAACAATGAAGGTTGACAAGTTCGGTAGGAACTTCAAACCACTTCCAAAAAACAGAGGTCTCATAGGTCCTCCAGGAATAGGATTTAAACTCCTACCATCTGGTGACTTTGATATGGATAATAGATATTTAAACAATGTTGGAAGTAATCCTGAATACCCCCACCAAGCCGTGTGCAAAGGATATGTTGATGATCAAATAAGTCTTAAGGGATCAAGCATTATAAACCACATAAATTCTTCCTTAATGGAGGTTTTATCCACTTTTAATAAGGAAATTCATATGCTAAAAACCCACATAGACTCTTCGATAAAGGAAACAATAAAAAATATGGAACAAGAAAACATGGCATCGCAACCAATTTCCCAAAAACTTAAAGGCTCCATAGAAGAAGACAAGTATTTTGAGGAGAAAATAAGAAACAATATTGAACATATTATGAAGACGATATTTCCTAATGTACCCTTTACACCCATAGATTAAAATAAGTAAAAAAATGATGTTATATTTGTATTAATTTTATGTATCTGTATTTTATATATATACATAAAAATAAGTGAAAATGAAGAAAAGATTTTCAATTTTCATAAAATAAAATAAAATTTGTTAGTTAGCATTCAACACTTGAACAACAAGGAACTTTCAAAATGGACACTGATAAAATAATAAAAGATATTATTGATTTTTTAAAAGCAAATGGGGAATCAATATTGGATGAACACCATGGAGAATTTACTAACTGTATTTCAATGATTAGTAAATTTAAGAATACGACATATATGGAATCATTGCATGGACACCATTATTCAAACTGTTGTTGGTCATCCAACCAATGTGAAGAAGGACCAGATACTTGTGGCTGTTACATAATGGAAAAAAGGTAAATTAAAATTAAGAAACTTATGTTATTGTATGATTGCAATAAAAGAAAAAAAAATATATATATAAAAGTCTTTTCTTTGATTTTGTTGGATTCACTCTTTGTAAATATGAGTAAGCGTGAGGTTGTTGAGGAGTTGCATAAAGCTGCACGTAAAAACTTCAAACGTCGTCATGTTATAATCAAAGGCTACGATGACTTATGGCAAGCTGATCTGGTTGAAATGATACCATATAGTGAACAAAACAGAGGATTTAATTATTTACTGACAGTTATCGATACATTTTCGAAATTTGCATGGGTTATCCCAATGAAAAACAAAAAGGGTATTACCATTACGAAAGGAATGGAACAAATATTTATATCTTCTTCTAGAATTCCAAAGAATATACAAACAGATGATGGAAAAGAATTTTTCAATACAAACTTTAAACTCTTGATGGAAAAGTATAAAATTAATCATTACTCAACATTCAGTTCATTAAAGGCTTCCATTGTCGAAAGATTTAATAGAACTTTTAAAGAAAAAATGTGGAAAGAATTTAGTTTTAATGGAAACTATAAGTGGGTCAATATTTACAAAAAATTACTCTATGATTATAACCATTCTTTCCATCGAACCATAAAATGCAAACCGGCAGATGTAAATAAGAATAATTCAAAGTTCTTATTATCACTATTCAAAAATAAGAAAGAAGGTTCAAGTAAATACAAATTTAAAGTAGGTGACAAAATAAGAATCAGCAAGTATAAACATGCATTCGAAAAAGGTTATACACCCAACTGGACTACTGAGGTTTTTAAAATACGAAAAGTCCAAAAAACAAAACCGAACACATATCTTCTCGAAGACTACCAAGGAAAACCATTACAAGGGGGGTTTTATGAAGCTGAACTAATGAAAACTAAATGTTCAGATGTATTCCTTGTGGAAAAAGTATTACAAACTAAAGGCAAAAAAGTTTTTGTGAAATGGTTGGGATTCTCTGATGAACACAACTCCTGGATCGATAAAAACGAAATTCTATAAAATTACATGAAAAAAGGATTATGCAAATATCAACAAAATTTTATTTTTACTTAATAGTTTTTATTATATTTTTATTACATGTATTAGAAATTGGTAATGTATTTTACAATTAACTGAGTGAAATTATAAAAAAAAAAATCGAAATAAATTTACGTAAAAAAAAAAACAAATATATTATTTCATTTTTTCATGAATTTCAGCTCATAAGTTGATCCACGTTGACGGATTATTTGTACAGCATAACCACCTCCTCCAATAGCTGATATACTGCTTGTTGAAAGGTCTGAATATCTTTGAGGTAGAAAAACCTGTAAAAATAATATGCAATTCATTAAAAAGAAAATAATAAAAATGAAATTTATACTTACTCTATACTCGCCAAGATCTGCTACGATACGTTCACCCCACTTAGTATTAACTCTTTGTAATGCTTTAATATCATACTTAATGTTCATCTGCAACTCTGCAAGCTTCCTGGTTGGTTTGAAATTACTATTTTCATTAATCGAGTTGATTTCTCTTACTGCAAGTCATCTACAGTAAAAATTGAATATTCCGACTCTTCGAAATGCATGTGCTCATCAATATTATAAAATTTTCCTTTTATAGAAAATTCCCACCCAAATTTCTCAAAAGTATAGCTTAACACATATACATTTTAGTTTTTTTTTTCATGTTCATTCCCGTCAAACATTGTATATAATAGATACCTATTTAATTTTTACATTGTCTTTTTTTTTTTATTTTTTCCTTGTAACCTGCGGAGCTCACGTACTCAGGCGTGCTCACTCGTGGCGAAAGTCTTTTATATCCTAAAGTACAATTCTTTAGGATATAAGATGGACATAATTCCATATCGAAATTGTCTCCATCGATTCCAAAGCTAATTGAAATTGGTTGTCCGTTTACATTAACTGCATTTTTATTTCCGAATTTGCTCGGGATTCTTCTTATGTGAACCCGTCCTGTTCGCTTTGTATGGGTTAGGTACAGGATGAAACATGAATGAAGGAGAATTTTGTCCTAAGTGCAATAAGCAATAAAAAAGCAATTATGTATGCATTTTCATTTTGTCGCGTCTAGGATTCAAACAAATTTGATAAGAAAAATATAAACCCAAAACGTCTTTTGTTAACGCGATTTCAAACGTACAACGTACGTTTATTACGTTTTACGTTTATGTAAATGAATAATACAATAAGTAATAAAAAAGCAATTATATATGCATTTTCATTTTGTCGCGTCTAGGATTCAAACAATTTGATAAGAAAAATATAAACCCAAAACGTCTTTTGTTAACGCGATTTCAAACGTACAACGTACGTTTATTACGTTTTACGTTTATGTATGAACAAGAACACTCGAAAATTTATGGTTTTTTTTGTAGGTTCCATTAATATTTGGGTTCTAACTAAAAGGTTTCAAACACACAAAAAACCATTAAGTTAAAGATTAGAAGGATAATGATCCTCGAAAATTTAATTTTTTTCTGGGGCCCATTAAGATTGTGTATAAAACTAAAAGGTTTCAAACACACAAAGAACCATTAAGTTAAAGATTAGAAGGATAATGATCCTCGAAAATTTAATTTTTTTCTGGGGCCCATTAAGATTGTGTATAAAACTAAAAGGTTTCAAACACACAAAGAACCATTAAGTTAAAGATTAGAAGGATAATGATCCTCGAAAATTTAATTTTTTTCTGGGACCCATTAAGATTGTGTATAAAACTAAAAGGTTTCAAACACACAAAGAACCATTAAGTTAAAGATTAGAAGGATAATAATCCTCGAAAATTTAATTTTTTTCTGGGACCCATTAAGATTGTGTATAAAACTAAAAGGTTTCAAACACACAAAGACTCATAAGTTAAAGATAAGAAGGATGGTGTTCCTCGAAATTTTATATATTTTTTACTAGGATCCATTAAGATGGGTTCGGTATGACATAAAACTAAAAGGTTTTAAACATAAAAAAAAATAAAGAACCATTAAATTGAAAGATATATACGTTTGTTTTTCAAACATGTGTAGATAATTGTATGAAGACAGGTTAATTTTTCTATAAAACAATAAAAATAAAAAAAGGTAACCAACATTGCGCATTTTTTTTCACCCCTCTTTTTTTTTTTTTTTTTGTATAAATACTTTGAGCATTATCATCATAATCATCAGTAATAGAAGAACTACCATGGAACATCCAAACATTTAGTAGTATAAATAGGTAACTCCTGCGTCAACTTGGCATGCATGCATGCTACCTAATCGTCCTTTAAACAATTTTGATATTCTAAGGTTTGGAAGGAAACATCTGAAAAACTCTAGAGGAGTGTTTATGCGTGACTCATTACCGAAAACTACTAAAGATATAGAGTGTGGGATTATAAATTTGGACAATGAAACTGGCACGGGTACTCATTGGGTAGCATATATTAGAAATAAGAAAAAAAATATTATAAAATATTTCGATAGTTTTGGAAATTTAAGACCACCAACTGAAGTAATAAGTTATCTTGGTAATCAAATAAATTATAATTATATTCAAGAACAAAATTTTGATACATTTATGTGTGGTCATTTATGCTTAAGGTTTTTATTAGCACAATGTTATAATATTTTTAACTGTAATATGAAAATGTATAAAATCAATTGAATAAACTAAAACTGTGTCATTCGTCTTTCAATCAGGATGTCGTTAACATTAACACTAAGTGGAAATGAAACAAGTCTCAATGCAGAGTATTTTCCCCCAATCGTACTGAAATCTAATTATGTTTGCGGGCTTATAGATTTCCAAACATATAACTCTATACCAAATATAGACGATACTAATAATTTGCTGCATATAGGCGATAGTGTTATTTCATTTCCTATTGGTTCATATGAGATAGAAGATATAAATAATTTAATACAAAAAAAACTAAATGAATTCAATAAGAAAAATAAAAGTTCAAGAAAAATTGAACTAAAAATCAAGGCAAATAACAACACACTGAAATGTGAAATTTTCAGTTCAGAAGACATCGACTTCACTAAACAAAACTCTATTGGAACTCTCTTAGGGTTTAGTAAAAAACGTCTGCAATCAAATGTTCTTCATGAATCAGATCTTTACGTTGACATAAACAGAGTTAATGATATACGAATTGAATGTAATATAATAGATGGGACATATTTTAATAATCAAACTGCTCACATTTTACATGAATTTGCTGTTAAGGTAAGCCCAGGGTATAAAATCATAGAAGTTCCCAGAAATGTTATTTATTTACCTGTGAACGTCAAACGAATAACATCGTTGTGTTTAAAATTCATCGATCAAGACGGAAAAGCCATAAATTTTAGAGGCGAGAAAATAACGGTTCGATTACATTTGCATCCAGAACCATGATTGTACATATATGAAAATATAACCAGCAGAATTCCTTATAAAAACACTGAAGATAATAAAACATTACTCAAACAAGCTTCGACCACAGCTGTGGTAACACATAAGCTCACAAAACATAATCGGACATTTGTACTATCATTGGGATACGTTTTAAAACCTTGAAAGTACAACGCACTTTAAAAAACAAAAAAAAAAAAACAAAAAAAAATATGTTGAACATTTTCCAAGACCCCGATATCAGTGAAAGTATTTTGAAATATGAATATCATACTTATTCATCATATCAAAACAATTTTGAGAAAAATGATGAGATTTGTATACAGCACCAAAATCTTAATGTTCTTCCTTCGGAAAGTTTTTTATATATTGAAGGAACACTATCAAAGTCAAATCAAAGGAAAAGCAATTGTTAGCACAAAACTTGTAAACAATGCAATGGCTTTTCTTTTTGATGAAATACGTTATGAACTAAATGGAAAAGAAATTGACTACAATCGAAATGTGGGGATTACAACAACAATTAAAAACTATTTGTCTTTGACTAAAAATGAGAGTGATATGCTTTTAAATGCATCATGGTCTCCTGATTCGCCTATTAATTTGAAACCATTTCATTTTAACTACTGTATTCCATTGAATAAACTTTTGGGTTTCGCTGAAGATTATAAGAAAATTATTCCCAACGCACGGCGTGATCTAATTCTCACTCGTGCTAGGATGGATGAAAACTCTCTGATCTCCTCAAACGAAGAAAATGTTGAAGTAAAGCTACATAAGGTTCAGTGGAAAGTACCACACGTGACTTTATCGGATTGCATGAAATTGAACCTATACAAATCTATAAACAAAAATAATTTTATGAAAATTGCTTTCCGAAACTGGGATCTCTATGAATATCCCATGCTATCAAACTCTGATCATCACATCTGGAACGTCAAGACAACAACGCGAATAGAAAAACCACGATACATTGTTGTTGCTCTACAAACTGAGAAAAATAAAAAAATGTCTGCAGATCCTTCAACTTTCAATCACTGTGATCTAACAGACTTAAAAGTATATCTTAACTCTGAAGTATATCCGCATGAAGACCTCAATATTTCTTTCGAAAAAAACAGATATAACTTGTTTTATAAAATGTATGCGGATTTTCAAAAAACTTACTACAATAAAAGCAGCACCGAACCTCTTCTATCTTGGGATCTTTTTAAATCACGTTCACCAATTTTCGTCATAGACTGCAGACATCAAAATGAGACTATAAAAACAGGACCTATCGACATTCGCTTGGAGATGAGAACATCCAAAAATATTCCTCCAAACACATCAGCTTTTCGTCTAATGCTGCATGACAGAATTATTGAATATAATCCACTTGATCAAGTAGTTAACAGGATTGTTTGAAAATTAAATTTAAGTAAAATTTTTAAAAAATGTTATTATTAGCTGTAATACCTATAGAATGTTTGAAAATTTACTATGTTTACTCAAGTAACAACAAAAAAACAAATGTACTTTTCAGTTACCCAATTAGAACAAATAAAAAAATATCAATAATATCCAACTAACTTGCTTTGTTCTTACTAGATTAAGTGTCTTGGTTTCACTCGCTCCCATATACCAAAACCCAAAAAAAAAAAAACATTGTTCGGTATTCAATGTCTTGGCTAAGCATACGTACCAGAACCTAAAACCACAGTCATTCAGTGGTTCAGTGCTAAAGTATGCAAGGCTTAAGCATACGACCGGCTAAGGACCGGCCGCAGTGCTGGCACTCCTCGCTGTCACTCCGGATGTCAGTGCAGTGACAGTTCTTCTTAGGCTGGAAGGAAAGATTTGACAGATGTCAGAAACAATAAATAGAACAGAGGGAGAAAAGGAGAAATGGATAAAGACCCGTAAAAGACGACGGATTAGAAAGAAAATGGAAAAAGAGAAAGAAAGGATAGATAAAGAAAGAAGGCCTAAGACGATTGGAGAGAATGCGCAGCCGTCCGCTGCGAGGGTCGCGGCATGCTTGCTGTGCTCGGCTGAGCTCGCCGGAATGGGGGGGATCTTGCCCTCGTGAACGGACCTCCTCCTATTTCAAAAAAACATAAATCATGCCTGGAGAGATCGAAAACCTAAAATGCGATACCACCACTGAAGATCCACCACACTTGAGGGCTGCAGGTGACGGCGCAGCTTGGCCTATTATTCCCACCCCTCCGTGGAATCCGACAGGCCGTTGGAAGTCCGGATTCCCCTTGACTGTAAATCCGCTAAATGGTCATCATCAAACCTGAAAACGTCATTTTCGCCCCTTCCCCTAGCTTACCTTTAATCACCCCCTGGAATAACGCTTCAAATCTCCATTGAGCTATCACTCAACTAAAAATCACAAAAATCACCAAAAATTCGATTTTGTTCGACATAACAATCATAAAAATGAATCATTAATTGATGCATGAATTCATAAAAGCGAAATTTGTTTCAATACGTCAAAAGACAATTTAATTAAACAAGAAAAATTGGATATTTAAATTAACATATTTGAATATACCTAATAAAAAAGATCAAAAAAATTAAAAAAAAATATAATAAATAAAATGGTTTTTAAACAATAATCAAAAAGCATTAACAAGATATTAAAACACCCAAAAAAATCTGGAAAATCAACCGGTTTTCCTTGGCAGACAAAACCCTCCCCAAAAGTCTCGCAATTACTTGTTCGGTGTATCAATTCACACCAAAAAAAAGAACAAGGCGAACACCCTTTTTATCCTACCTACAGATAGAGCTCTATATGTGGTTCGTATCTAGGGGCAAAATCTTCCTTCCCACGAGCGAGATTGGAGAGAATTCCCTCCACGGATTCTTATCAAATTGCCGGTATAAATATTTTCCACACTCTTTCGTGGCACGCAGAAAAAAATTTTTAAAATTTAGGCAGTATCTTTAAATATTATATAAGTAAAATTTATAAAAATGGACTCTTATATTTCGCTTGACGAATGAACTTTTAACACAAAGAAAAAAATGTGTATATATATATATATAGATGCTTCGGACACTCTTGCGCGTCGCTTCGCTCAACCCCGCGCTTACTTGGCACCCGGAGACTCACGGGCTATATGCTCGCTCTTCTTCTTGGCCAATTTGCCTTAATCCTACGGCTGTCTTTGCACGTTCGTCGTCGTTGCAGAATTTCCACCCTAGGTCACCAAGAAAACACACACAAAACACAAGAATAAGTTAATGTTTCCCGAAACTATCACTTTGATAAAAAACATATCGCACTTACCCTTTCTATATCCTAAATAACGTTTAAAGTGATCAAAACTGCAATCCTAATTTCCTCGAGAATACTTCGTAAACACAATCTTTGTTCTCTCAAAAAAAAACGTTCAACTTCTTTACCGCATGACTATCGATCTTCAAATGTCCTCTAAGCTCAACAAAAAAACTTCCACAGACCTTTCTTATTCGTCGATCTTTCTTTTTTCTTTGTTCGATGATTCTTAAGCCGCCGACAATAGTTTTTAGCCGGTTCGCTGGCTAAACACATTGCACCGCTGTTCGCGCGTTCAAATTCACCACGGTTGGCGTTCGTCCAGTCCGAAACAATTAAAGTTAGCGTAATTTTGACTGTCTTGTTGTGCCAAAATACCTATCTATTCTCGTTCGTCACATTTGTTTTGTTAGTTTAAACAAATAATCTCATTGTTTATATTGTCATTATGTTAGGTAGTCATTTTGTTCTGTTGTCACCCATCTTTTACTGTCACTATATTTTTCTAAAATAATGTACATACAAGTAAAACGCAAACAAAAAAAACCATGAAAACACTATTAAACTATACAGTATAACATAAAAACAAACATCTCCCAATTGTCATCATTCACTTCTTAAATCACTTTCAACTCACATTCCATTTCAAATTCTCAAACCTTACCACAAAACCAAAAACAATCACCCTAACCTACTTGTCACACCAACGACTATTGCACTCCTCCCTTAACATTTTAGATCTCCCTATTCCAGTTCGCTTTCCAGGATGACTTTCCAATTATCTGTCATCACTGTCTCTTTTTTCTTACAGTCATTTGTATTTTGTTTCAATGAGGGATTAGGCTGAACAACATGGACGACGGGGTAAGTAAACAACAACAAAAAAAAACATCGGATTAGTTAGTAAGCGTAAACGAATTATAATTATTATTCTTTTTGTTTTAATTTCAGGTAAATCACAATTTGCAGCTACCACCGATCATCATCGCCAATCTCCGCCAGGCAAGGAGTAAACAATATCGTAAGTAAACACAGGATTACTTACTTTTTTTCTTCATTTAATTAATTTATTTCTTTTATTTTCATTTTAGATCTTCCCTCAGCGCTGAAGACGCCTCAGTTTGCCGTCGGTGTGCGACGCTTAGGACGTTCTTGGTTCGGCGGGAAGCCGAAATATCGTAAGTACACATTATATGTGTTAATTTATATATGTACATTGTCTTTCCTTTCGTTTCAGGTCATTCTTATAGCGCCGACGACGCCTTCTTGCCGAAAGGGTTAACCAGCGACGGTGACGGCGGTCGCTCAGGAATTTTCAGTGGGGAAGAACCCACGTCCCAGCCGGGCAACGAGTAAAAAATATCGTGAGTAAACGATTACTTATTTTTTTGTTTTCATATTTAATTAATTCATTTGTTTTGTTTTTCATTTTAGATCTTTTCTTCGCGCTGAAGACGCCTCTGTTTGCCGACGGTTCCTCCAGTCGCACCATCGCCGTTCTAGGCAGTCGCAACAAAACTCCTGCGCTGCTTGAGGGCTTCACACGAAACAGAGAAACGGTGACGGCTGCCGCTCAGGATTTTTCAGTGGGGAAGAACCCACGTCCCAGTCGGGCAACGAGTATAAATATCGTAAGTAAACGATTACTTACTTTTATTTTTCATTTAAATAAATAATTCACTTGTTTTCTTTTCATTTTAGATCTTTCTTCCGCGCTGAAGACGCCGCAGTATGCCGACGGTTCCTCCAACCGCACCAGCAGCCTTAACAAAACTGCGGCGCTGTTCGAGGTTTTCACATGAAACAGAGACGGTGACGGCTGCCTCTTTCAGTGGGGAAGAACCCACGTCTCAAGCCGGGCAATATGTTGGTTAGACTTAGTTAAGTTATTTATCTATAAGTTCTATTTCCTTATATGTATATTTTCAGTTTACGCTATGTTATGTAAAATAATTTACAACGTTATTGGGGGTCCTTAAACAGTATTTGAACCTTGCTTTCATTTTTAAATTGTAAAAACAATAGTGTCAAATTTAGATTAAGCGAAACAAAACAACAATAAATGAGACGAACGTGAAGAATAAATATGTCTAAATAAATCTGGCCTTGAACTAACAACAACAAATACAAAAATAAATCACAGATGTTTTGCTCTGGTCAAGGTGTAAAGGGCCTTGACCATATCACAGTTAAAGTGTTTTGTCGCGCTTCTTAAAACCTAGTCAGTCTCTTTAAAAAAAAATTGTTCATCACAGGGTGTTCTTTATATTCCAATCAGTCTATATGTCTCTTCGCGTTTTCATATCACAGTGGGCCTTAATACTATAATTCTAGTTAGTCTTCATAAACAAAAAATATATATCCTCTCGTATCACAGATTAGCACTTAATTCTAACTTAAAGTAAGACTTAAAGCTAATCAGGTACAGTGGTGGACATTTTGGTCAAAGGGTACAGGTACTTATGGACTTTCGTCTGAACAGGCTTGTTCGTTATCACAGTGTTATCACTTATAATTCATTGATATCTGGTGATTTCGCACCAAGCTTAAGGTCTGTCTAGAATTGTGTGGCAATTCCAACACTTTAATGTTTTTGTTTCGATGCTGATTTTGTTGGTTCGAGGTCGAACATTCGCTTGCTGGAAAGCGTCTATATGTTCTTCCTCATAATCGGGATCTTCGTAAGCCAGCTCGTTTGCTACAAACCGGTTTAGTTGCCTTACTGGTCTAGCGACGTCTCGCTCACGCTCTGCCCCACGCGATGGGAAGGCATATTCAGCATCCTTGCACGCTCGCCTCAGCTGTTCTAAGTTGAAAAGCGCTTGTGGATATACCAATCTCCCGATCCGCTCGTTGAGATTCCTTTTCAGGATTCTGACTAACTCATCCTCGGAGATCTGAATTCCCAGTTGACTTTTCATTTTATATATGGAAGCAAAGTATGTGTCAATAGACTCCCAAGCTCCTTGGCGTCTATCCATTATATCTCTCATGATCTCTAGGTCGGACTTGGAGTGTCTGAATTGACGCATTAGCGCGTCTCTGAGTCCAGTCCAGTCCGGACGATAACTGGTTCGCTGGTACTGCCAGTACCATTCATACGCGGTCCCCGCTAGTAGCAGGTGGAAGTCCCTTAGGATTTCTGCCCACGTACATCCGTGCTGACGTTGGAGTAGCTCTACGCGAAAAATGAAGTCTTCGACGGTCAGTCGATCCGGCTTTCCTTCAAAACTTATCCCCCACTTATCGATGCGAATCGGTTGTCTTCCTGGTCTTTGCGGATAGTTGGGTGGTGATCTAAATTGGGGTTCAGGGTGGCGATCTTCCTCCTGATGGTATCCCTCTGGTGGATATGGCATCCTGTGTCCATTAGGCTCCTGACTGTAGGGATGGGTTCGCTCAACATATAGCCTCTCTTAGATCATTCGCCTAGAATAATCCGGCTGTGGTGGAAGTCTATCAGAATATTGACTTGTCTGCGCGTGTAGAAGCTCCGGAGTCACTCTCTGTGAATTAATAGACATAATTGGTGGCAAGTTCCTCACCGGAAGTTGAATCTGCGGCGCTTGAATACTTTCAAGTGCAGCTCGGGACGTCGACGGCTGAGGTGCCTTTGTCGGCCGAACTGTTTCTGAGAGTGGTGGAGTTGGTCGTGTGGCGTAGTTGATTTCCTTCATGAAATCTAAGAATCCTCGCTCTACTTCACTTCTGACGGCCTCTGAGACGTTTCCGCTTATCGAGCTGGTGTAAGACTCGTACGTGTTCACGACAGCTAGATTAATTAGCGTTTTAAGTTCAGCTGATACGCTACTTGCAGTTATTTCAACCTCTCGATGTTCACAGTTTCTAGATGTTTGCCCAGTCAAGGCTGCATCTTGGGTCGGATACACTGGTTCAAAGTCCATCAAGGCGGCATTGTTCACCCTTTCCGCCGGAATTTCCACCCCCCTCGTTGGGTCTGACCTTCGGTTTCCCTCTTCTGCTGAAGTCAGATTGCTATATGCGGGAGTGGTAACTGTATTGTCGGTTTCATCGGACCCGCTGGTCCCGCGTGATGTCCCTTGGACTGGCGGATTTAGTCCAATGATATCACCCACGACCTGACCTTTCGAACTACCTGGCTTGTCCATCAGTTCTGGAATTTGATTGGTTGGATCGCTCGGTCCCTTATCAATAGATGGTGGATCTTGAATATTTTGATCAATCAATCCGGGTGGTGGAGTGCGACTCATGGGCATGGCGTCGTCGATTCCCACTAATTTCAGTTGTCGGCGGGTGACGGGTCTATGGAAAACTTGTGTTTTGCGTGGCTTTCTTGGTTTCTTGACCACAGGGTTATCACTCATAACCTACTTAAAAAAAAACTACTCTAGGGTGACTCTCCAAGAAATCCTAGCAAGTTATACGGATTGGTATCTATACCTTTTCCTCTCTAAAACCCAATGACCTATTGCGAACTAGGATAAAATAGAAACGACTACAATAATAAATAACTCACCAAAAAAAAACTGAAAAATTTGAAAAAAATACAATAAAACCTAAATTGTAATTTGCAATAAGAATAACTAACATATAAGAAATGAAAATAAAAAAGATAATTATGGAATAAATAAATGAATGGTTAAATAAATAATAATAACAAAACAAATTTGAAGTAATAAATAACTGAAAGAAAAATGATTAAATAAATAAATAAATAGTTAACAAAAAAAATAGTAAAGGCCCAACTATAATAGACATAAGCTAGCATATGCGCGCATAAGTAAACGTACGAATACAAAGAATCTAATACGAGTGATCATAATGGAGTCTAGCTCCGTTTCGTTCAATTTATCTCAGTTTCGTTAACTTAAGCAAACTTAGCAAGAGCGATCCCAGTCGCTCGCCGCATAAGTAAATCTGACAGTTTGGATCAAATACACACAGACTTATAAACTTATTCATAGTGTGCGTGTCATTTCTCTTCTAATTTATGAAATTTCCCCAAAAAACTCATTAGTTATTTCTATGTATGCGTGAAAACACGTCAATTTTTCTCTTTGAATTCTTTCACATTACAAATACAACAATGTAAACAAATAGGTTTTGGAGGGTAATACGTACGAAGGATTTATATCTTCATATAGAGCTGCGAATATTATTTTGACATGTAGATAAGTGAGCAAAATTGCATTATGGCTACCCGCAGTAATTTCACAAACTTAAGTGAATTTTCGTTGGGTTTTTGACATAAGCTTATGTTTGCTTATGCCTATTATAGTTGGGCCTTAAGAAAAAAACAAGAATAAATAAAAATACGAAGGAAGAAACTACACTAAAACTTCATAAATGAAATGAATAAATTAATAAAGTAAAATAAATAAATAATTGAACAAAATTAATAAATAAATAACTAACAAATAAATAAATAAATAACAAAAAGAACTAATAAAAAAAATTACAAGAATAAATAAAAATACGAAAGATGAAACTGCACTAAAACTTCATAAATGAAATGAAAAAATTAATAATAGATAAATATAAAATATAAATAATAAATAAATAATTGAACAAAATTAATAAATAAATAAATAGCCAATAAATAAATAAATAACAAAAAGAACTAATAAGAAAAAAAATTACAAGAATAAATAAAAATACGAAAGATGAAACTGCACTACAACTTCATAAATGAAATGAATAAATTAATAATAAATAAAAATAAAATATAAATAATAAATAAATAAATAAATAATTGAACAAAATTAATAAATAAATAAATAGCAAAACAAAATCATGAATTTGGAAAAGAATTTAACTTCTATGTAGCAAATATGAAAATTTTATCTAAAATAATGTACGGTTCCTACAAAAAAAAATGAAATTATTAAACCTAGACTCTAAAATACTATCAAATTGTTGATGTAAAAACTGACTAACAACCAAGAATACAAAAAAAATAAAACTATAAGACCTACTACCAAGTAACAAATTTTATTTTTTTTTTGTTTTTTTTTTTATATATATATTGTTTTAAATTTTTTTGTTTTGGATTTTGGTGTTTTTTTTTTGACTTAAGACCTAAACTTATTTACTACCAATCACCAATTTGACAAAAAAATACAAAAATAACTAAATAAGAAAATATCGAAAATAAACTTACGCTAGACTCAAGAAAAAAAAATCATAAACAAATAGATGGCAAAACCTCAATTTCCACAAAAAAAAACTTAATCAATTTCAAGAAAACTTCTCGCAACAAAAATAAACCTCTGCAAAAATGTACTCAAGAAAATATCTCTGAAACCTCTTCAAAAATAATGTATGAATTGTAATCGATCTCGAATTAATATTAGCTATGTATATGTTTTGTTTGTAATTGTATTTGTGATTCGGGGGTGTTTGGGGTAGCCAGGGAAGTGGCTTACTCTGAATTTGTGTTGACGAAATTTTATGACTTTCATTTCGTTTGATGATGACTCTCCAAAGAAAAAAAAATCGTTTACTCAAAGTGTCGTGGATTTAAAAACAAAAACATTGAAACGACACGTAGACAATTTCAACTCGTTCCTGCCGTCGGAGTCGAAACATCGCGTCGCAATTTGACAAGCTTTCTTAAGAGCTATCTTGACAAAGACTTACGCTATGCCTCGATCTCAACGACAAGGACGACTCAAACTAGAGATGTCAGTTGCGATTTCTTTAGACTCCGACCTGTTATCCGCAATTCAAAGGTTATGTAAAGACTATACCTATGAAGACATGACAACCTAACATCGAAGGAACACAACTGACTAGACACTTAGATGTTCCGACCCTTCTTGTCTCGTATGCCAAACCGAGTCGTCGCAATTAAAACGCCTTCTCAAGAGCTATCGTTATTAAGACTTACGCCTCGACTTGACATATTTAACGAAAAAAAGTCGGGACATTAGGAAAAACTAGGGCACAACCGAAAGTTCGCCATTTGCAATGTTACTTGCCCATGGCTTACCTTCGGCCACAGACGTTTGGGCGCCATTTGAAATAGAAGTAGAAGAAATTATGTAATAGGAATAGTGGATAGAGGATAGAGAGAAGAATAGAAGAAAAAGAAAATAACGATGTGCATACGACCGGCTAAGGACCGGCCGCAGTGCTGGCACTCCTCGCTGTCACTCCGGATGTCAGTGCAGTGACAGTTCTTCTTAGGCTGGAAGGAAAGATTTGACAGATGTCAGAAACAATAAATAGAACAGAGGGAGAAAAGGAGAAATGGATAAAGACCCGTAAAAGACGACGGATTAGAAAGAAAATGGAAAAAGAGAAAGAAAGGATAGATAAAGAAAGAAGGCCTAAGACGATTGGAGAGAAAGCGCAGCCGTCCGCTGCGAGGGTCACGGCATGCTTGCTGTGCTCGGCTGAGCTCGCCGGAATGGGGGGGATCTTGCCCTCGCGAACGGACCTCCTCCTATTTCAAAAAAAACATAAATCATGCCTGGAGAGATCGAAAACCTAAAATGCGATACCACCACTGAAGATCCACCACACTTGAGGGCTGCAGGTGACGGCGCACTTTGGCCTATTATTCCTACCCCTCCGTGGAATCCGGCAGGCCGTTGGAAGTCCGGATTCCCTTTGACTGTAAATCCGCTAAATGGTCATCATCAAACCTGAAAACGTCATTTTCGCCCCTTCCCCTAGCTTACCTTTAATCACCCCCTGGAATAACGCTTCAAATCTCCATTGAGCTATCACTCAACTAAAAATCACAAAAATCACCAAAAATTCGATTTTTTTCGACATAACAATCATAAAAATGAATCATTTATTGATGCATGAATTCATAAAAGCGAAATTTGTTTCAATACGTCAAAAGACAATTTAATTAAACAAGAAAAATTGGATATTTAAATTAACATATTTGAATATAATAAAAAAGATCAAAAAAATTAAAAAAAATTATAATAAATAAAATGGTTTTTAAACAAAAATCAAAAAGCATTAACAAGGTATTAAAACACCCAAAAAAATCTGGCAAATCAACCGGTTTTCCTTGGCAGACAAAACCCTCCCCAAAAGTCTCGCAATTACTTGTTCGGTGTATCAATTCACACCAAAAAAAAGAACAAGGCGAACACCCTTTTTATCCTACCTACAGATAGAGCTCTATATGTGGTTCGTATCTAGGGGCAAAATCTTCCTTCCCACGAGCGAGATTGGAGAGAATTCCCTCCACGGATTCTTATCAAATTGCCGGTATAAATATTTTCCACACTCTTTCGTGGCACGCAGAAAAAAATTTTAAAAATTTAGGCAGTATCTTTAAATATTATATAAGTAAAATTTATATATATATTTAAAATGGACTCTTATATTTCGCTTGACGAATGAACTTTTAACACAAAGAAAAAAAATGTGTATATATATATATAGATGCTTCGGACACTCTTGCGCGTCGCTTCGCTCAACCCCGCGCTCTTGACTGAGGTACGCATGCGCTTTTGAAGGGGTAGGTATTGAGCTTCTTGCTTGAGTTCTGGAACTTTTTCTTGAATAATTTTAATCTTGAATGGCTTCGGTTTTGACGTACGACACTTCGTGCGAATTGAAAATCTTCGGCCAAAATCGGCTCGGTCTTCGTAGAGATTTGGTTTCTCAAAAAATTTGCTTTTGGACCACAAAAACTATATGTATAAAATACAACAAAGAAAAAAAACCCGAAAGGGGTGTCAATCTGCGGCTGGCCGCCCGGCACCTAATTTAACATTTACGTTAAAACCTGCTTTACCATAACTTTTTTTAAACAACCTTACTTGGCACCCGGAGACTCACGGGCTATATGCTCGCTCTTCTTCTTGGCCAATTTGCCTTAATCCTACGGCTGTCTTTGCACGTTCGTCGTCGTTGCAGAATTTCCACCCTAGGTCACCAAGAAAACACACACAAAACACAAGAATAAGTTAATGTTTCCCGAAACTATCACTTTGATAAAAAACATATCGCACTTACCCTTTCTATATCCTAAATAACGTTTAAAGTGATCAAAACTGCAATCCTAATTTCCTCGAGAATACTTCGTAAACACAATCTTTGTTCTCTCAAAAAAAAAAAACGTTCAACTTCTTTACCGCACGACTATCGATCTTCAAATGTCCTCCAAGCTCAACAAAAAAACTTCCACAGACCTTTCTTATTCGTCGATCTTTCTTTTTTCTTTGTTCGATGATTCTTAAGCCGCCGACAATAGTTTTTAGCCGGTTCGCTGGCTTAACACATTGCACCGCTGTTCGCGCGTTCAAATTCACCACGGTTGGCGTTCGTCCAGTACGAAACAATTAAAGTTAGCGTAATTTTGACTGTCTTGTTGTGCCAAAATACCTATCTATTCGCGTTCGTCACATTTGTTTTGTTAGTTTAAACAAATAATCTCATTGTTTATATTGTCATTATGTTAGTCATTTTGTTCTGTTGTCACCCAGCTTTTACTGTCACTATATTTTTCTAAAATAATGTACATACAAGTAAAACGCAAACAAAAAAAAACATGAAAACACTATTTAACTATACAGTATAACATAAAAACAAACATCTCCCAATTGTCATCATTCACTTCTTAAATCACTTTCAACTCACATTCCATTTCAAATTCTCAAACCTTACCACAAAACCAAAAACAATCACCCTAACCTACTTGTCACACCAACGACTATTGCACTCCTCCCTTAACATTTTAGAACTCCCTATTCCAGTTCGCTTTCCAGGATGACTTTCCAATTATCTGTCATCACTGTCTCTTTTTTCTTACAGTCATTTGTATTTTGTTTCAATGAGGGATTAGGCTGAACAACTAGAGGTGTGTCAATCGTTCATTTTAAAAGATTCAATCGTTCATATGTCGTTCAGTTCAATGATTCGTTCTTTTCAATCGTTCACTTTTTCAATCATTTTGGTTTCTGTTTCATTTTGGCTGCGAATAAAATGGGGAAATTTCATTCTATTCCAATCGTTCACTTTTTCAATCATTTAGGTTTCTGTTTCATTAATTCATTTTGATTTTGAATGAAATGGGAAAACTTCCGTTATTTTCTTTCTTCTGGTATTTGGTATTTGGTGTTTGGTTGCGATTGCGATTCAAATTCAAAAGTACATAAAATCATAAAATACCTACCTACCTATTGGCTCAGGCAGCAAATTAATGCATACAAAATCAAGAAAATTTTATTTTAATTTTACAGGTAGCTTTCTTTTTTCAGCTTAATAGAAAATTTAAATAAGCATAATTTTTTTTAACTTTGTAAAGAAATCTAATAATGGAACTTAAGAACAAACGCAGTCCAATTTGGATGCATTTCTCTCAAACAACAGAGAAAACGGCAAAATGCCTCTATTGCCAAAAATGTATAAGCATCAGCGGAGGTGCCACCGGAAATTTAGGAAGGCATTTAAAAACCAAACACGTTGGCATAACAGTTGAAAAGGCGCGTTATATTCAGGAGCGAAATATACCCGAAAACAACAGCTCATCTTCATCTTCTATCAACCAACAACAACAAAATTCTCAAACACCTACTATCGCAATAGAAGCAACATCCACCACGTCTTCCACTACTCCATTCATAATTACAACAACAGAACGTCCTTCAACTTCATCCTCATCATGTACAATAGCTACATCAACCTCTAATCAAACGCCCCGACTTACAGCACAACGACAACAAACAATTTCCAGCTACACTAAAAGACCAATTTCTTTAAACTATTCAAAACAATTAGACGAACAAATCGTCAAAACTATAGTGAAGCAATACTATCCATTTTGTATGGTTGAAGACCAGGAATTCAATAAATTTGTTAAAATGCTAAATCCTAGTTACCAGCTCCCTTCAAGAAAAACCGTGAGTAATTCTTTGATTCCTAGGCTCTATGAAGAGACGAAAGTAAAGGTACAAGACGCATTAGCTACAGTTTCAGCTGTTTGTGTCACAACAGACGCTTGGACATCCAATACGCAACAAAGCTATATCGGAATTACGGTCCACTTCATTCAAGAGCAGCAAGACACTTTATCCCTGGAGTCACGTCTCCTAGGATGCATTCCTTATAACGAAAGCCACACCATCACTAACCTGGGAAACATGCTCAGCTCGGAATTGAATAAATGGAACCTCGAAGAAAAAGTGTGTTGTGTTGTGACAGACAATGCTTCCAATGTCGTTGGTGCTGTGAAATTTAAAAAGTGGAACCATTTCCCGTGTTTTGCACATAGCCTTAATTTGGTTGTTGGTGAAGGACTTGCTATTATCGAGTCGAAAATAGTGAAAGTAAAAAATATTGTTGCATTTTTCAAAAAAAGCTCAAAAGCAACAGTCAAACTTGCAAGCATGGAAAGGGAGCTCAATTTGCCAGAACTTAAGCTTAAGCAATCCTGCATAACGCGGTGGAATTCTACCTACGAAATGCTCAGCAGAATTCTAATTGTTAAATCCGCTGTGCTTGCAGTTCTGGCAATTGAAAATCCTGACCTAAATTGCTTGTCGGCCAGCGACTGGACAATTTTGGAAAGGGCAACAAATATTTTCAAAATTTTTCATGCTATAACCGAACAAATGTCGGCTGAAAAAAATGTCACCATTTCAAAAACGATGCTTATGATCAAAGCGATAAGATCACATTTAAATAAAATGTCTATTGAAAATAATAATGAAATCGACGAAATTAATTTCATTATTAGTAATCTTGCAAATTCCATTAAAAACAGGTTTAAGCAAGTAGATCAATTTGTTGATGACAGAGTGGCACAAGCTACATTTTTGGATCCAAGGTTCAAAAAGCATGGCTTTTCTAACCTAACAGCCTATGAAAAATGTGTGAAGGACTTGAAGGCTAAGGTGTTATGGTTCCCAACGCAAACACCACCGGCAGATCCAGATCCTATTACTGCATCAACTTCAACAAATTCCGAATCATCGTGGCGTCAAAACGATGCACTGATATGGGGAGATTTCGATTCTCATTTGGATTTAATCGTTTCCAACCCAAACCAACATGCTGCGAGTATTTTAGAAATTGATAAGTACATCAATGAAACACCTATTCGACGCAACGATGATCCCCTTAAATGGTGGAAGGAAAGAAAACATATATACCCACGACTCTACAACCTTGCCCTTAAGAGGCTTTGCATTGTTGCAACGAGTGTACCATGCGAGAGAGTTTTTTCAAAAGCAGGTCTTACAATTTCCAATAAGCGTAGCAGCTTAAAGCCCACAAAAGCAGCGCAATGTCTATTTTTAAATTATAACTTGTAGGCTTTGTCGAATACCTAATACTTTTTCCTCTTAAAATTTTATAAGACTTACAAATGTACCTTTTATTACTGTACTCGTATTAAGAGTTCAATCGAGTGCAATAACTTCGATTTAAAAAAAAAGTTCCTCGTACCTATCTTATCTAATAAACATTCCATATATAAATTATAAAGACATCATGTGTTTTATTTCAAATAGAATTATTTTGATCTTGTTAATTTCACTTTATTTGACTTGGTTTCTCAGCGTTTTGCATGTGGCGGTACATTTTTTCGTTACACAAAAATTCAACTGTCATACAGAATAAACAGACATATGTAAATCTATAAAACTATATTAAAAACCTATTACGAAAGGATTTTGATTGAACTAAACTATGCACACCATTTGAAGTTTCTTTGTTTTTGAAAACTTAATTTAGATTAAATGATGGAATGGATGGAAGGATGCTATACGTTAATGTGTTCTTTACAATTTTTGAACAAGTAAGTTCTTCATGGAGTTGTTTCTACATATTAGCATTGTAAGTGATTTCTTCGATTTGTCAACACAAAACAAAATATTGTTTTAACGAGAATAGGATACAAATAGAAAACTCATAACCCCAATCCCATATTTTAACTTGAATTAAATAAAATACCATTTTTCATCGGTTATTGCCATTGAGCAATTTTATTCCTTTATTTGAATTTTAGTTTGTGTATAATAAATTATAACGATATAATACGCATTAGCATGTTTATGCCTTTAATTTTGTGTATATTAGTAAATTGTATATTTTCTTGAAAAATGAAAATGCAGCCACACACGATACATGTAGCCTTTTCTATATATATACATATGTATTATTTTTAATACTACAACCTTAATACCTAGAACAAAACATACAAATACAATATATACGTAAGTAAATCGAGAATTTGATTAAATTGATTTGACGATTTTGTCAGTTGTTTAAACGGAGTTGTTTTTCTTGTTTTGAGAAGCTGTAAATCAATTGTAAAAATTCCTATCCACAATCATACCGTTTTCAATTAGGAAGCTCTCTAAATCGGACGGGAAAAAGTCATCACTCAAATCGTCTGTGACGCGCACAAAATTTCGAATTAGACTATTTGCTTTATAAACCAGAAGAGCCGGGAGTCCTTTTGCCCAAAAGTCACGGCTCATGCCGGCAACTGAGCTGCAAATCTTTGCAAACTTAATCACCTGATAGTCGGCAGCCGGAGTGTCAAGGCATTTGTTGAGTGTGGCACAAGCAGGTAGAGTACCTACGATTGTATATGTGGATTATATTATAATTGTAATATGTTTATTTTCCTTCTCGACGGCATTGAGGAACTCTTCATGGGAAGTTAGATGGAACACTTTTCCGAATTTCTGTAAGTGACCACATTGCTGCATCATTTCGGCCATTCGTTTCTTTTGGAACTGTTGAAGGAAATCCTCACTCATAAGCTCGGCCATTTCAGCTTCGAGTTCTTCCTCTCGCTTACGAGCTTCATCTTCGGCTGAGGTAGCTGCGGAAAGGCTTAGTTTCTTCATCAACTCCAATCGTTGCTTTTCGTTTTCTTCTCGCTTCTGGGCTTCCAATTGCTTGTAGATTTGCCAATCTTGAACAACACCCTTTGGACCAGTGTTTGTATTTGTAGCAGCACGATGGGTCATATTTTGCGATAGGGCAGGCGGTGCTTGATCTATAGGCGAATTGGGAGCTCCACTTTTGGATTGTTTGTCACCACTATCGTCGTCATCGTTATCTTCACCTTCGCTTCGCTGCTACTAGCTACTGCAGTAGTATTCCAGATTTTCACCCAATAATTTATCTTCTAGGATTTAAATTAAATTTGGACTCGCTGATGGATTGGATTGTTAATTAAATTTTAAATTAAATTATGGATTTTTTCAAATAGGCGAAGCCCTTCGGAATTCGGTTCAGAGAGAAAAAATGTCAACAAAAAGTGGCTTTTACACAAAAAAAAAATAAAATAAAATAATTCAATATTCAAAACAAACAAAAGCAAACCTGACAGTGACACTTGTTGACAGTAAAACATTCAGGAATCGAAACGAAAAATACGTTCACTGGTTCAGCTAATAAGGAATCGTTCGGCTAAGTTGTTTATTTTACGTTTTCCTTTGAGCCAAAATGAGATCATTTTGCGAATACGTTAAGTGTTTTTTGTCTAAAATGTTCTTATTTTGTTTGATAGCTCATTTCATTTATGGGATTTGGCAGTTAAATGCTATTTTTTTTTCTTTCTATTTTCATATTAAAGATTTTCAAGCTTTTAAAATATGTTTTTTTGTTGAATTTATCTAATTTCGAAATATGTATTTGTACACGGAATTTTAAATGATGTAATTTCGGATCTCATTTGTTAATTTTCAACGAAATATAATCACTGGGACTAGTGAAAATGTTATATTACTTAATTATGTGGTATACAAAAAAAACTATACGCATGTTTCATCGACTTCCGTGCCGCTTTCGATTCCATCGACAGAAAGGCTCTGATGTTCAAATTGTTTAGAGATGGGATGTCTCTAAAATTTGGAAAAATTATTGAGGACATCTATAAAGAAACAACGTATGCAGTATGGGATGGGCAAAATCTATCTGATTGGTTTCTTGCCTTAGTAGGATTGAAACAAGGTTGCAATCTCAGCCCTTCAGCTTTCTGCCTTTATATCGAAGATCTAATAAAAGACATGCCGTGTGGCATAACAATTGATGGGTTCCGGATTAAAGTTCTGATGTACGCAGACGATCTTGTCATGTTAGCCGAATCTCCTGAATCTCTTCAGCTAATGATCAACAAATTACGGAATTACTGTTCGAAGTGGAATCTAACAGTAAACCTTGACAAATCAAAAACAATGGTGTTTCGGAGAGGATCAGGGCGATTGGCTGCAAACGAGAAATGGTATTATGGAGCGGACCAAGTTGAAACTGTGAGGGAATATCAATACTTGGGTTACACTGTGACGAGCAACTTAAACCTAGAAAAACACCTAGTAAAAAAACTTTCTTCATCCAAAAATGCGATTGGGACGGTGTGGAAAAATGTGTATGGTAACAAGGACCTAGCATTTAGTGCAAAATACAAAGTTTTTCTCGCAACGTCCGAATCAATAATGCTGTATGCTGCGGAATCATGGGGCTGGAATCAGTCTGAAACCACTGAAAAACTCCTGAGGTTCTTTCTAAAGAGGCAGTTCCGACTACCCGACACAACACCTAACTACATGCTTCTCATTGAAACCGGTCTATCACCCTTACATCTCTCATCGCTTAAACTGCACTTCAACTACATTACCAAGTTAATGTATAGCCATGTAAATAAAGTCGCAAGAAAGATTGCTGTTTCGATTATAAAGTCGCAAAGCTCATGGTTTCAGGAATGGAAAAACTTAGCGGACTCTTGTGAACTCTCTTTCAACCTAACTTTAGATAATTTACAAGAATGGAAGCCATATCTTAACAGTCTACTCGAAAAGCTCCACTCCAAATCTAGAGAGAAAAGTATAGAGCAAGCTACTAGTTCACTACATAGGGAATTCTACCCCTTACTTCAGCACAATTTAGGAGAATCCAACTACTTCAAGGACACCCATAACATTGAAATAATATCATTGATTTTCAGGGCTAGAGGTGAACTTTTGCCTCTCAATTTCATTCCACATCGCAATGACCTATTACTAAGCTGCTCCTTATGCAACACCAACGAAAGAGAAAACGTACTGCATTTCATCGCAAGGTGCCCGATTCTAGCAGAAATTCGGCGACAAATATGGCAGAAAAGTTATATGGAACAAGCGGAACTCATTGAAATTTTAAATGGAACAGATTGGAAAAAACTATCTCAATATTTAAAAACAGCACTTAACTATAGAAGACAGATAATAAAAGAAGACTTTTAATATAAAATTGTATATAAAGCACCATAAAACAACAAAAATTGGAAATTTTATTAATTAAGGCTATCATCTGGCTGACGGCCCTTCCGGCCATGCCACTAAAGATTGAAATTGAAATTTAAACTCAAATGTTTTTGTAAATATTATTATGAATAAATCTATTAATCTAATCTAAATCTAATGTGGTATTCATAGTCTACTATTACTATTACACAATAATGCAATTTTTCTGAAAAAGTCAACAAATTCCAATAGTTTAATCTGTATTTTTGGAATTGTATTTGAATTCAATTTATTTACAACGATTTTCATAAGGCTGTCATACATATTTATTTCTTAATTTGTGAAGATTTTTCTGTAACATTTTCTAGACAAATTAAAAAATATTGTTGAGGCAAGACTGCACTCAATAAACAATGCTAAACAACAACAAAAACTGCCGCCACGTCGGCGAAAGCGGCACATTCACGTTGGTTTGGGAGAGCCTTACTAGAAAATTTTCAACTTTGTTCATAAACAAATTATATTTATTTATATATTTTCACCCGCATTCATAAAAAAAATAGCTATTATAACCCCCGTGTTTAGGAAAAATACACAATGGAATAATAATGAGCGTACCTTTACCTTACTTACAAAAATTCATCTGCACTCCATGCGATTGTGGACTGAATTTAAGTGTAAGCGAACCTTAGGAAATTGGAAAATAAGCGAGTGGAACCATATGGAACTTTTACTTTTTGCAGTAGAGTAGGTAAGGTACTTCATTTTCATTCAGTTTCGGTCAGTCGGTCTTTAGAACGATTAGTATTGAAATAATTGATTGATTGTTTCAAAGCTATGTTTAATTCCCATTTTATATCATTTTATTTGAATGAGAATAAGTTGGATGAACGAAACATATTTTTTTTCCATTTCCTTTAAAACGAAAGACAGCTGGATGAAACGATTGACATTGAGAACGATTGATTTGGTTTACTACGATTGCAATCACTCAATCTTTTTGATGAACGGGTCATAAAGACCGAATCAATCACGATTGACACAGGTCTATGAACAACATGGACGACGGGGTAAGTAAACAAAAAAAAAAACATCGGATTAGTTAGTAAGCGTAAACGAATTATAATTATTATTCTTTTTGTTTTAATTTCAGGTAAATCACAATTTGCAGCTATCACCGATCATCATCGCCAATCTCCGCCAGGCAAGGAGTAAACAATATCGTAAGTAAACACAGGATTACTTACTTTTTTTCTTCATTTAATTAATTTATTTCTTTTATTTTCATTTTAGATCTTCCCTCAGCGCTGAAGACGCCTCAGTTTGCCGTCGGTGTGCGACGCTTAGGACGTTCTTGGTTCGGCGGGAAGCCGAAATATCGCAAGTACACATTATATGTGTTAATTTATATATGTACATTGTCTTTCTTTTCGTTTCAGGTCATTCTTATAGCGCCGACGACGCCTTCTTGCCGAAAGGGTTAACCAGCGACGGTGACGGCGGTCGCTCAGGAATTTTCAGTGGGGAAGAACCCACGTCCCAGCCGGGCAACGAGTAAAAAATATCGTGAGTAAACGATTACTTATTTTTTTGTTTTCATATTTAATTAATTCATTTGTTTTGTTTTTCATTTTAGATCTTTTCTTCGCGCTGAAGACGCCTCTGTTTGCCGACGGTTCCTCCAGTCGCACCATCGCCGTTCTAGGCAGTCGCAACAAAACTCCTGCGCTGCTTGAGGGCTTCACACGAAACAGAGAAACGGTGACGGCTGCCGCTCAGGATTTTTCAGTGGGGAAGAACCCACGTCCCAGTCGGGCAACGAGTATAAATATCGTAAGTAAACGATTACTTACTTTTATTTTTCATTTAAATAAATAATTCACTTGTTTTCTTTTCATTTTAGATCTTTCTTCCCCGCTGAAGACGCCGCAGTATGCCGACGGTTCCTCCAACCGCACCAGCAGCCTTAACAAAGTTGACGCAGGAGTTACCTATTTATACTACTGAAGGTATTCCCTGTACGTCCACCATAAAAAGCATCGCGAGGATTCAATGGCCAATTCTGAATTAGTTTATGTGTATTGAGAAAATCTAATCCTTCTTTGTTCAATTTCTTAAGCAAATGATGGAATTCACAAGACCACATTTCAATAACTTCGTAGTTAAAGCTCCTTAAACGTTCAATTTTAGCTTTTGTTCTTTCATACCTCTGATTTAGCGTATCTGTTATATTTTCGTGTAAAGGCTCGTCGCGTTGGTGTTTCAAGCAAAGAGGATGACCATGAAAGTAGCATCCATGAAACTTAAAAATTTGTTTTGTTTCCTTACAAAAGCCATCTACTTTTACCCCATTGATAATTTCTTCTTTCCCTTTGTACGCATGTTTGATGTCAATCTTTCTCATTTTTTCTTCCCAAATCATCCACTGAATTGCTTGGGTAGATTGATTATCTACACCCCTGTACCCATTCTTAGGTATCAATCCGATCGTGTTTGGTTTTAGAAAATTTCTTCTGAATAGAAGATTACATGCTGATGCAATAGTAATCGCTTCTAAAAATGGTTCTACATTGCTTTGACTAAGAAACAATTTTCGAAATTTTAAGCAAGCACCTGTTAATATCTTAACGTCGCTCTTACAATATTCCACTATTTCTTGTTGCATTTCAAAATTATCATTTTTATGTTGCGAGTACCATTGCAAGAAGTTATCTCGTTCCTCGGTTGTCATAGTATCAGGGGAATAAAACTCCAATGGTGGTAGTTTCCCAACGTATTTTTCGTTTTCTTTTGTATTAAATAAATACGGGAAATAACCCTTTTTAAGATCAGAAGCTAAATCAAAGGCTTTCGGGAGTTTTGATAAGGCCATTGGAAAATAATTAATCGAATCTATGAATTTTACGTTGCCTAGATACATTGCCAATATTTTTGTCCCTCTCATGATTAGTTCAGGGCTTAATTGTGTTTCTTTTAAAATATAATTTAAAATAAACTGGTGGTCATAGGCTTGACCATTATGAGCAATCACAATTACTTTTTTAAATCTTTTTCGCACTTCAAGTACGTGTTGTAGAAGTTTTGATATGATCATATCTCCTTTCAGTGTGTTTATTGATTTCTTACAAACTTGACAAAAATACAAGTTTTCATTATCAATACAGTGATCACATTTGTGTTGAAACACGCACAAATTTGGTTCATGTTATTTTATTGTCTCCTCCTGCTCATCTTTTCTCCCAATTACTCTTTCTTGACGACACTCAAGATCATACAAAATATACAATATATTTTTAAGGTTAGGTTCTTTGATGTTGGGGAGAATGTAGCACAAATGATCTTTTGGCACATGATTTTTGCAATGCTTACAAAAGAACTCTTCACAAACATGATCACGCTTAGCTCCATAGCATTTAAGACATAGGTCACATCTCTTTATTTGGTCACAAACCGAAACACTTTGTGATGACCCTGACATTTTGTGGTTATCGAAGCAATTACTTCCTTTAAAACTTCGATTGCAGTCCGAACATATAATTTGATTTACTGTTTCTGGACATATTGACAAATGTTGGCATTGAGAACACCGTTTTTTACAACTATGATGGTGACTTCTACTATTGTACGGTGTGTGACAATTTTCACAGTAGTAAACGCAACAAAACGCAGCGGTTAAGGAAGTTATCACGCTGAAATGGTTTTTAAAGTATATGAGGTTTATACTTTTTTCGCTGTCAAATCCTTCGTAAATGATTTTTCTGCCTTTTTTTCCGTATTCATATACTGTTATTTTATACTCTTTTAAATGGTTTTGAAAACCTTTTAACTCCTCTATCCCACAACCATTTGCCGGTATTTCTATCTGCGTTTCATTAACCAGTTGCATCACCCGTTGTGTCTGAACTTTTCCAACGTCTCTTCTTATTTTGTTGAAATTTAATTCTTTGTCAACATACGCCTTTGCAACAATCAAAGCGCGAGGAAGACATAAATTGTCTTTATTGTTTATATATATAAGGCCTCTACGCTTGATGCACTCTTCGTCAAAGGAGTTATACTATAAGCCGGAACAGGATTGATCAAAAACTCAATTTTTCGTCCTTTCAAATTGAATCTCTTGACCATAGTCTTAAAATCAGTCAATATCCTAAAACGCTGTAAGTCAAATCAAAAGAAAAAAACATTTTTTTATTTTTTCATTGAAATTTGTTATTTATATTAAATTTACATGTATTGTTGTGAATTTAATAAATTATTATCACTATCAAAAAAAAGTGTGGGGACAAGGTTTACCTCTTCCCTGACATGCTTCTGCTTTCTCGTCTTTATGGCCGGAAGTTGTTGCAGTTGCTGTGGTTGTTGTTGCTGTTGCTGTTGCTGTTGCTGTTGCTGTTGCTGTTGCTGTTGCTGTTGCTGTTGCTGTTGCTGTTGCTGTTGCTGTTGCTGTTGCTGTTGCTGTTGCTGTTGCTGTTGCTGTTGCTGTTGCTGTGGTTGTTGTTGCTGTTGCTGTTGCTGTTGCTGTTGCTGTGGTTGTTGTTGTTGTTGCTGTTGCTGTTGCTGTTGCTGTTGCTGTTGCTGTTGCTGTTGCTGTTGCTGTTGCTGTTGCTGTTGCTGTTGCTGTTGCTGTTGCTGTTGCTGTTGCTGTTGCTGTTGCTGTTGCTGTTGCTGTTGCTGTGGTTGTTGTTGCTGTTGCTGTGGCTGTTGTTCTTGCTGTTGCTGTTGCTCTTGTTGTTGTTGTTGTTGGTCTTCTTTTAAGTGGAAGTCCACATGGTAAGAAAACTCACCATATGGCTCCACTACCTCAAGGCAACATTTCTTCAAATTTTGGACATCATCATTGTCCAACTGGGAAGTACACCTTTTCGGGAGGAAGACCATACAGTCTTCCAGTTCGAGCAATATCTGCTCCCCGAACCGGGTGCTCATCTTCTTTGAAGAAACGATTGGTAGTTTTTGTTTTTGTATGATTTTCGATAAGCTCATTAATGGCTTGTCTTTTTTTGTTATTTTGACAGAGTTTTTGATTTTGTGTATAAAAGACATTTTGGTTTTTGTTGAAAGCTTTTAATAAACTGAATACAGAAAACTAAGGAACATAACCTTTTATACCCCCCCAAAAAGAAATCATACATAGAATGAGTTTACCACAATAATGTTGATAAGTATAAAAGGTTATCTCCCTTCGTTTTCAAATAAATTGATAAACATAACAAACGTGCAAGTTCATTATATTATCTCAAAACCACAATTTCTTCGTTTATTCAAAATATTTTTAAAATGGATTGTTCGGTCTTACATTCAAATTTTTTTAAATTTTAAAACTGACAAAACTTCCAATCATATCATTTATTAAAAAAAAAAAAAAAAAAGTTTTACTAAGCCACATCCATGTCATATTTTTTGTTTACTTGTTTTGATTTAATTAATTTCGAAAATTCTCCATTATGGTGTCGTTGAATTTTATCTGGTTTTTTAACTAATTCTACATCTCCAAATGGACACAGAAATGGATAATCTCTTTCATTCCGATTAATAACATTTGAATTTGGATAAATTGATCCAAATATAGTTATTTCTCCCCCATTAACTCTTATACGCACATGTTGCAATTGTTGAAATTGTAACCGAAAATTTAAAATTGAGGGAATTGTCTCTCCGTTTCTTAAGTGAAGTATAGTACATTTCACTCCATGTTCAGGTGTTGCAGCAAGTTGAAAGGTATCTGAATAAAATAATATATCCGCAAATCTTATCTCTTCCCATGTCACTTCACATATGCAAAACGTTTCGTTGTGTTTCAATCTCTCACACCAAAACATTGCTGTATCCATTCGTTATTACAGTGCAATGTTATGATGAAATGTTTGCTAACCAAAAGATATTCAAAGACTGCTGACAATATTGACTCATTTTTTAATTTATAGTAAACAATACAACAGTTAAAATGTAACCTAATTACTAATATTAATTGTTAAAAATTTCTTATCATATATCCAATCTAACCTCCAAAAATATATATCTTTTGTGATGGGCGGTGGTCCCGGATTGTCAGACATGATCTCGACAAAACTGAAGGCCAGCTGTCCTTTGGCCAATGTCCAGTTCTCGGCAGAGATCGTGCCATCTACATCACTTCTGTCGATAATCGCGACTACCATTTTGTCCTTCAGAACGTCACTGAAGGACATTTTTGCCTTGCGAGGGTCAAGAGAAGTGCTGGTGTTTAGCACTTTGGGGCGTTTAGGTAGTGAAACACTACCTTCCATAGACCTTTGTCGCTTCGACGTTGAGTCTTGGCTGGTCTTCAAATTATTTTTGGCCAGGAAATTCTTGGCCCATTTTATCTTGGCGTCATGCTGAGAGTTTCCTCCAGCGCCTAGTTGTTCACCAAACGTCTGGAGAATCCTCTTAGCATTACGCATGTCCCTGTAGTAGGCCTTGGAGGGTCTGAGCTTACGTCCATCTCCCCCAGGACCTTCTTTGGGATTATTTGCTTTGGAGGTAGAAGGACCTGGCACCATAGCCCTACTACCTCCGACTCGCGATGTAGAAGAGTTGAGAGGTTTACTCTCTGTGGTAGTAGAGGAGCCGTTCTTCACAACTGCCTCACTACAGGAAGAAGGTAATATTACCTGATTATCCGATATTCCACTGGCGACAACAGGGCTGTGATTGTCCACAGCCATGTCAGCACCAGTGGAAGAGGGATGAGCAGCAGACAACTTTGCCGTCGTACTGCTGGCCGGTACGGTCTTTTGATTTTGTTTCGCTTGTTTTGTTTGTTTTCTTTGTTTCATTAGAATCCCACGAGTAGCGGATAAGGGGTGGTCCATCTGTACAGAGATCCGTGTATACAGATAAGGCTAGTTAATCCGGAGGTCGCCAGGTATCCGGATACTCCGTTAGCGACTGAGCTAGTTTTTTAATTGGGCCCTCAGCCTGGCCGATCATCGGCACGGGTCGTATAACACCTTAGATCCAGCCCAATTGGGAAGTTTAAGGGAAGGATATGTTTTGGAAAAGGAGAGACGAACAGCAATTTAGCCATAAGCGTCCCAGGAAGGAAACTAGGCATTGACAGACAGTTATATACCATACAGTCAAGGGATAAGGAGACGTCAGCCAGCATAATAGCACAGAGCTGACGGTGGTGGGGGTAAAGGATTGGGAAGGGGAGGGGGCGAGCGACATTTGGTTTCAGGACTCTTCTGGAGAAATAATTCCCGAGAATCGTTGACCTTACTCAGCTTCTACAACTCGACAAGTTCGACGCTCAGGTAGAAGATTGCTATGGTAACACTGATGCAAATGTACGTGCGCCGCTGGTGCGCGTATGAGGCTTAGTTTTGGTTGCCTTCCTTATTTTGATTTTTGATACATATATTGAACGCATGTGTGTATGTCATGTATCCATAGATATATATGACGAAAGGGTAAGTTTCAATTTCGGTCTTTTTGTTGTTTGTTGATTGTTTCTTTGTTGTCCAATGCAAAACGTAAGTTGCGTATTTTGTGAACTTAAACAGGTGTAGGTAGGTACTCATGTAAATAATTTCGACACAAAAAAGAGGCTCGGATGTGACCCACACTGATAACTTACTATTGATGCCCGCTTAAATTTTTCAAAATTTATTTTTTTTATTTTGAAAAATTGTATTAGTAAGTATGCAAAAATATAAATTTAAGCTGTTTTCTGTGGAAATGATGTAGGTAGGTACCTATCGAAAAGTTAAATTAATACATTTTGAAAGAAGTTTGGTTTCTCTAAAATAAACATTGTCTTAAATTGTTACAAAACATTACCAACAATATTTCTATGGGATGAAACAACTTTAAAGTCAATATCTTTCTTTATGCAATTTAATTTATAAATTCAATTAGGTTAATCATTTTTTTTATTTTTTTTTTTTTGCTTAAGGTTTTTAGTTTTCTGTAAAATAAAAAATTGTTGTTAATAACAACAATTTGTACAATTTCTTTCTTTCTTTTTTCTTTCTCCTTTACCCGATATTTCAGTTTAAGAATCAATTTCACGTTTTTTTAGTACCTACTTTTTTTTAGGTTTAAATTAAAGGAAAAAAACTATCGGTTGATTAACTTTTTATTTTAACTATATTTTCAACATTTTTTGTATTAAATTAAATAAGTTTGAAGTCAATATCTTTCTCTGTTTTCAAGATGCTTTAGTAGAAACTATTTTTACCAGTTTTTATTAGTTTTCTGTAGGCTTTTTTCTAAAAAAATAGTAAATTGGGATGTTAAAATAGGTCTGTTAAGTTTTGTTTAGAAGTTTGTATATTATGTTTAATATATCACTGTTCTTAGCCTATTTAAGCAAAGGTGGTTTTATAAAAAGTTTAAGAGACAATTTTTGGCCTTGACAAATAAAAATAAAATATCGTAAGTATTTATAATTATTTATTTTATGATTGATCTTTTATAAAATTGCCTTTGCTTAAATAGTTTCCAGGGGTCACGAACGGGGACGTGGCAGAATATCGACCCCCACCCACCTACCACCCGCTGAATTGTACATTTATATATATGTATATATATGTAAATTGGTTATGTATTTATTTTTTTTATTGTTTTTATTTGAGCTACGCATTCATAACATTAGTAGGAAGTGGGTCGCATGAAACTAGGAATTCGGCGTAAGAAAGAGACAGCACTATGTTTGAGTGAGAGAGGTGATTAAGAATACTTATATTTTTAAATAGTTGCGGTTAACGTTTGCGGTTATAGTTTGAATATGTATATATATGTGTTTGTTGTTATTGTGGCGCGTGGATAGATGATAAGAAATGTTTAAATGTACCATGATGTGTAGTAATAAGAGAGTCGGTTAGAATATAAATTGAATTTTAAAAAGATTAAAGGGAAGTTGAGAATTTAAAAAATTAGGGGTGAGAGGTGATAATAATAAATTTTAAATAGTTGTGGTTAACGTTTTCGGTTATAGTTTGAATATACATATATATATTTTTGGAGGTTAGATTGGATATATGATAAGAAATTTTTAACAATTAATATTAGTAATTAGGTTACATTTTAACTGTTGTATTGTTTACTATAAATTAAAAAATGAGTCAATATTGTCAGCAGTCTTTGAATATCTTTTGGTTAGCAAACATTTCATCATAACATTGCACTGTAATAACGAATGGATACAGCAATGTTTTGGTGTGAGAGATTGAAACACAACGAAACGTTTTGCATATGTGAAGTGACATGGGAAGAGATAAGATTTGCGGATATATTATTTTATTCAGATACCTTTCAACTTGCTGCAACACCTGAACATGGAGTGAAATGTACTATACTTCACTTAAGAAACGGAGAGACAATTCCCTCAATTTTAAATTTTCGGTTACAATTTCAACAATTGCAACATGTGCGTATAAGAGTTAATGGGGGAGAAATAACTATATTTGGATCAATTTATCCAAATTCAAATGTTATTAATCGGAATGAAAGAGATTATCCATTTCTGTGTCCATTTGGAGATGTAGAATTAGTTAAAAAACCAGATAAAATTCAACGACACCATAATGGAGAATTTTCGAAATTAATTAAATCAAAACAAGTAAACAAAAAATATGACATGGATGTGGCTTAGTAAAACTTTTTTTTTTTTTTAATAAATGATATGATTGGAAGTTTTGTCAGTTTTAAAATTTAAAAAAAATGGATTGTTCGGTCTTACATTCAAATTTTTTTAAATTTTAAAACTGACAAAACTTCCAATCATATCATTTATTAAAAAAAAAAAAAAAAGTTTTACTAAGCCACATCCATGTCATATTTTTTGTTTACTTGTTTTGATTTAATTAATTTCGAAAATTCTCCATTATGGTGTCGTTGAATTTTATCTGGTTTTTTAACTAATTCTACATCTCCAAATGGACACAGAAATGGATAATCTCTTTCATTCCGATTAATAACATTTGAATTTGGATAAATTGATCCAAATATAGTTATTTCTCCCCCATTAACTCTTATATGCACATGTTGCAATTGTTGAAATTGTAACCGAAAATTTAAAATTGAGGGAATTGTCTCTCCGTTTCTTAAGTGAAGTATAGTACATTTCACTCCATGTTCAGGTGTTGCAGCAAGTTGAAAGGTATCTGAATAAAATAATATATCCGCAAATCTTATCTCTTCCCATGTCACTTCACATATGCAAAACGTTTCGTTGTGTTTCAATCTCTCACACCAAAACATTGCTGTATCCATTCGTTATTACAGTGCAATGTTATGATGAAATGTTTGCTAACCAAAAGATATTCAAAGACTGCTGACAATATTGACTCATTTTTTAATTTATAGTAAACAATACAACAGTTAAAATGTAACCTAATTACTAATATTAATTGTTAAAAATTTCTTATCATATATCCAATCTAACCTCCAAAAATATATATATGTATATTCAAACTATAACCGAAAACGTTAACCACAACTATTTAAAATTTATTATTATCACCTCTCACCCCTAATTTTTTAAATTCTCAACTTCCCTTTAATCTTTTTAAAATTCAATTTATATTCTAACCGACTCTCTCATTACTACACATCATGGTACATTTAAACATTTCTTATCATCTATCCACGCGCCACAATAACAACAAACACATATATATACATATTCAAACTATAACCGCAAACGTTAACCGCAACTATTTAAAAATATAAGTATTCTTAATCACCTCTCTCACTCAAACATAGTGCTGTCTCTTTCTTACGCCGAATTCCTAGTTTCATGCGACCCACTTCCTACTAATGTTATGAATGCGTAGCTCAAATAAAAACAATAAAAAAAATAAATACATAACCAATTTACATATATATACATATATATAAATGTACAATTCAGCGGGTGGTAGGTGGGTGGGGGTCGATATTCTGCCACGTCCCCGTTCGTGACCCCTGGAAACTATTTAAGCAAAGGCAATTTTATAAAAGATCAATCATAAAATAAATAATTATAAATACTTACGATATTTTATTTTTATTTGTCAAGGCCAAAAATTGTCTCTTAAACTTTTTATAAAACCACCTTTGCTTAAATAGGCTAAGAACAGTGATATATTAAACATAATATACAAACTTCTAAACAAAACTTAACAGACCTATTTTAACATCCCAATTTACTATTTTTTTAGAAAAAAGCCTACAGAAAACTAATAAAAACTGGTAAAAATAGTTTCTACTAAAGCATCTTGAAAACAGAGAAAGATATTGACTTCAAACTTATTTAATTTAATACAAAAAATGTTGAAAATATAGTTAAAATAAAAAGTTAATCAACCGATAGTTTTTTTCCTTTAATTTAAACCTAAAAAAAAGTAGGTACTAAAAAAACGTGAAATTGATTCTTAAACTGAAATATCGGGTAAAGGAGAAAGAAAAAAGAAAGAAAGAAATTGTACAAATTGTTGTTATTAACAACAATTTTTTATTTTACAGAAAACTAAAAACCTTAAGCAAAAAAAAAAAAATAAAAAAAATGATTAACCTAATTGAATTTATAAATTAAATTGAATAAAGAAAGATATTGACTTTAAAGTTGTTTCATCCCATAGAAATATTGTTGGTAATGTTTTGTAACAATTTAAGACAATGTTTATTTTAGAGAAACCAAACTTCTTTCAAAATGTATTAATTTAACTTTTCGATAGGTACCTACCTACATCATTTCCACAGAAAACAGCTTAAATTTATATTTTTGCATACTTACTAATACAATTTTTCAAAATAAAAAAAATAAATTTTGAAAAATTTAAGCGGGCATCAATAGTAAGTTATCAGTGTGGGTCACATCCGAGCCTCTTTTTTGTATCGAAATTATTTACATGAGTACCTACCTACACCTGTTTAAGTTCACAAAATACGCAACTTACGTTTTGCATTGGACAACAAAGAAACAATCAACAAACAACAAAAAGACCGAAATTGAAACTTACCCTTTCGTCATATATATCTATGGATACATGACATACACACATGCGTTCAATATATGTATCAAAAATCAAAATAAGGAAGGCAACCAAAACTAAGCCTCATACGCGCACCAGCGGCGCACGTACATTTGCATCAGTGTTACCATAGCAATCTTCTACCTGAGCGTCGAACTTGTCGAGTTGTAGAAGCTGAGTAAGGTCAACGATTCTCGGGAATTATTTCTCCAGAAGAGTCCTGAAACCAAAGGTCGCTCGCCCCTCCCCTTCCCAATCCTTTACCCCCACCACCGTCAGCTCTGTGCTATTATGCTGGCTGACGTCTCCTTATCCCTTGACTGTATGGTATATAACTGTCTGTCAATGCCTAGTTTCCTTCCTGGGACGCTTATGGCTAAATTGCTGTTCGTCTCTCCTTTTCCAAAACATATCCTTCCCTTAAACTTCCCAATTGGGCTGGATCTAAGGTGTTATACGACCCGTGCCGATGATCGGCCAGGCTGAGGGCCCAATTAAAAAACTAGCTCAGTCGCTAACGGAGTATCCGGATACCTGGCGACCTCCGGATTAACTAGCCTTATCTGTATACACGGATCTCTGTACAGATGGACCACCCCTTATCCGCTACTCGTGGGATTCTAATGAAACAAACAAAACAAACAAAACAAGCGAAACAAAATCAAAAGACCGTACCGGCCAGCAGTACGACGGCAAAGTTGTCTGCTGCTCATCCCTCTTCCACTGGTGCTGACATGGCTGTGGACAATCACAGCCCTGTTGTCGCCAGTGGAATATCGGATAATCAGGTAATATTACCTTCTTCCTGTAGTGAGGCAGTTGTGAAGAACGGCTCCTCTACTACCACAGAGAGTAAACCTCTCAACTCTTCTACACCGCGAGTCGGAGGTAGTAGGGCTATGGTGCCAGGTCCTTCTACCTCCAAAGCAAATAATCCCAAAGAAGGTCCTGGGGGAGATGGACGTAAGCTCAGACCCTCCAAGGCCTACTACAGGGACATGCGTAATGCTAAGAGGATTCTCCAGACGTTTGGTGAACAACTAGGCGCTGGAGGAAACTCTCAGCATGACGCCAAGATAAAATGGGCCAAGAATTTCCTGGCCAAAAATAATTTGAAGACCAGCCAAGACTCAACGTCGAAGCGACAAAGGTCTATGGAAGGTAGTGTTTCACTACCTAAACGCCCCAAAGTGCTAAACACCAGCACTTCTCTTGACCCTCGCAAGGCAAAAATGTCTTTCAGTGACGTTCTGAAGGACAAAATGGTAGTCGCGATTATCGACAGAAGTGATGTAGATGGCACGATCTCTGCCGAGAACTGGACATTGGCTAAAGGACAGCTGGCCTTCAGTTTTGTCGAGATCATGTCTGACAATCCGGGACCACCGCCCATCACAAAAGATGGCGGTTGGCATCAGGGACACATCAAGTTGATGGTCTGTGATGATCAGAGGTCGTGCGACCTACTGACGCTGGCGTTCAGCCGACTTGGAGAGGTCTGGCCTGGTGCTAAGCTGGAGGTTGTAGCAAAGGAGGATATTCCTTGCAGACCAAGAGCTCGCATCACGGTTCCGGCCATATTCAAGGAAGCAGACCACGTATTGAAGGTAATCCGGCTCTCCAATCCAATCCTTCCTACTCACAACTGGAAGGTTGCGAAATTGGAGGATCCAAAGGGACCCTACAAGGGTGCAATTGTAATCATCAATGCAGAGTCCCTTTCTCCTCTGGCGCAATCAAAAGGTGTGATTAGGTTTGGGTTCGATGAAATTACGCTGAGGGTCTATAAAAAAGATGGGTTCGAGGCACAAACCCTTCCCCCTCCCCCACCCACACAAGCGGAAACTGCTGCTTAGTAACCTGGTGCATCGGTCACACTTCCTTCATTGGAGGACGATGCATCTCAGGTATCCCCAGTAACAGAGGAAGCTTCTAACACCGACCAAGGTTTTTCCGCAATGGAGGCCGAGGTCTACGACAGCGGAGATGAGGACATTCTTTTAGAATCGTCCTCTGATATGGATGACTCCGACATTACTGTGTTGGAGGCTGATCGGGAGTGCAGTAGCAAAAATGCTGCGGTTACTCCAGATTAACCTCCAACACTCCATAAAGGCTTCGGCCTCCCTTCTTCTTCGCCTATCCAGCAGCGATGAAGATATTGTCCTGATTCAAGATCCCTGGATTGTTAAATCCATTGTTCGAGGAATCAGGACTCCCAGATACTGCGTGCTGTATGCATCAGGTGAGGATGAACCCAGATCTTGCATATTAGTAAAATGCAGCCTAAATGTATATTTGCTCCCTAATTTCAGCGATCGAGATATCACCGCCGCAAGTCTGGAAACAGCCAGAGGAACGTTCTGGCTGGCGTCGGCGTATCTTGGCCACGACCATCATGGCCCTCTCCCGGGTGACACTCTGGAGAGATTGATAACTGAAGCACAAAGGCTCAACATCTGCCTCATCATCGGTAGTGACGCTAACGCCCACCATACAGTATGGGGTAGCACGGATATAAACGACAGAGGTGAGTCTCTTTTCGACTATATTCTTAACACTAACCTACTCGTAAGTAACGTTGGTAATGAGCCAACCTTTATTACTAAAAATCGACAAGAAGTTTTAGATATAACTCTTGTCTCCGACTTCATTAATAATAATATTTTGAACTGGAAGGTATCTAAAGATCACTCCTTTTCTGATCATAGATACATCCAGTTTGACTTTATAAATGAACCACCTTGCCAACCGATCTTTCGAAATCTGAAAAGACCAAATTGGCCAAAATACAAGAGAACGTTAAATAGTTTAGTAAAACCTGAACTTTTTAATACTCCCTCCAACATTGAAGATCTTGACGACAAAGTCAATAATCTAACATTAGCCCTAAACAAAGCTCTAGATACTGCATGCCCTCTTATACAAGTAAGAGGTAAAAAGAAGCCACACTGGTGGAACTCAGGGCTTGATCCACTTCGAAAAGAATGCAGAAAACTCTTTAACAGAGCGAAAGCTTCTAGAGACATGTCAGACTGGGATTCATATAAAGAATCACTGAAGATTTATAAAAAAGAACTGAGGAAAACCAAACAATCGTCTTGGAGAAACTTCTGTAGCAACGTGGAAGATTGCTCCGAAGCATCCAGGCTGCGCAAAATCCTCTCCAAAAATCCAATCATGCCAAGCTGCTTGAAAAACGCCTCTGGCCTCTGGACCAATTCAAGCGAAGAATCGCTCAACTTGCTACTAGACGTTCACTTTCCTGGTAGCTCTAATATTATTAATAACATTGCACCTAATAATGGTGACAATATATTACATCCCCCACAAGGTCTAGTCACTAGGGAAAAACTCAAATGGGCTATTAACAGCTTTAAGCCATATAAATCTGCTGGTCCGGATGGTGTAATTCCAGCCGAACTGCAAGAAAATGCAAGTTTTCTAATACCCATCCTAGAAAACATCTTCAAGGGATGCCTTAAATTGGCATACATCCCGATGTCTTGGAGACAAGCTAAAGTTGTTTTTATTCTAAAAGCCGGAAAATCCAGCCACGTTAACCCTAAAGACCTAAGACCTATCAGCTTATCATCATTCCTTCTCAAAACTTTTGAACGTTTGATCGATATCCACTTAAGGGCAAGTATTGATAAGTCCCTCCTTTCAAAGGCTCAACACGCCTACAACAAAGGGAAATCAGTTGAAACGGCTCTACATAGTATAGTACGTACAATCGAATATTCCCTCCATCATAAAGAGTACACCTTAGTTGCCTTCTTAGACATAGAAGGTGCATTTAACAATGTCGACACATCTGCAATTGCACGTGTATTGACATCTCTGAAGGTAGATAAGTCGATCAGCGAATTGATTAATCAAATGCTGATAAGCAGGATTATCAATTCAAAACTGGGCGATTTTACTACACAAAGGGGTGTCAGTAAAGGTACGCCACAAGGTGGTGTCCTATCCCCTCTCCTCTGGAACTTAGTAATAAATGAATTACTAATTACTCTAGAAAGAGAGGGATACAGAGTGTTTGCCTATGCGGACGATGTTGCTATTGCGGTAACGGGTAAACACCCCAATATACTAAAAGACCTCTTACAAAACGCTTTAAATAAGCTCACCAGATGGGCTAATCGGTGTGGACTAGGCGTTAACCCACAAAAAACCGACCTTGTCCTCTTCACAAGGAAATACAAAGTCCCACACATTGACCCTCCCCTCATAAACGGTGTACCACTTAAATTCTCTGAACAAGCAAAATACTTGGGTCTCATTTTAGATAAGAAATTAAGTTGGAAACCTAATATTCAAGAGAGAATAAACAAGGCCACAGTAGCCCTGTTCTCCTGTAAAAAGGCCATTGGTAATAAATGGGGCCTACAGCCCCGCATTACACACTGGCTATACATCTCGGTCATAAGACCGATCCTTACTTATGGAGTAGCGGTATGGTGGACGGCGCTAGATACAGCGACAAATAGCGATAAACTCAGCAAAGTCCAACGAACAGCCTGCCTGTGTATGGGAGGAGCACTTAGCTCCACCCCCTCCGCCTCACTAGATGTTCTGTTCCATCTAATACCGCTGGACATTTTCAGCAAGCAAACAGCCGCTAACACTGCCATACGGCTTCAAGCCTCCTCTCTGTGGATCAATAATGGAATTGGCCACACCACTATTTTGAACTCGTTCAGAACTATAAACAGTAATATTGACTACACCATACCCCATCCTCAGTTTAATAACTATAGCTTCAAAGTGACTATACCTCCCAGGTCTTCTTGGGAGAATACATCATTTTTGAACGATGGTCCTATAAACTTCTATACAGACGGATCAAAAACGGAGGATGGGGTTGGTGGAGGCGTATACTCAGATAGACTAAACTTAAGTCTCTCCTTTCGTCTACCCGATCATTGTAGCGTGTTCCAAGCTGAAATCCTGGCTATAAAAGAAGTCCTATCCTGGCTTAGAGAAAACGTTATATCAACTAATGATATACGCATCTTCTCGGATAGCCAAGCTGCATTAAAGTCCCTAGACTCTGTCTCCACAAACTCATTAACAGCCCTAAATTGTCGATCATCTCTTACGGAGATGGCTACACAGTTCAACATTCACCTTCTCTGGGTGCCAGGCCATAGAGACATTCCAGGAAATTGCAAAGCTGACGAACTTGCAAAAAGCGGAACAACTTTACCTCTGCTGGCTCATAATGCTAACATAGGTATTCCTCTAGCTACATGTAAACTTATGCTAAAGCAAGATACCATAGAGAAAACAAACCTCAGATGGAATAACACCACTACCTGTGTCGCAACAAAACTAATTTGGCCTATTCTTAGCGCCAGGCGCTCAAACCAATTAATCTCTCTGAGTAGATTGCACATTAGCTACGTTATAGGTGTCCTGACTGGGCACTGCTTAATAGGAAGGCATGCTATTCGACTTGGCGCCCCTGCAAATGATTTTTGTAGGAGTTGCATGGACGAAGAAGAAGAGGAGACAATCTCTCATCTTCTGTGCACATGCCCTGCCTTATCACACAGACGTAGAATCCACCTTGGAGACTACTACTTTAACGATACCAGCGATCTAAAAAATTCAGACATTACTAGTCTCCTACGCTTTATTCGAAGCTCCAATTGGTTCAAAGCAGCTTTTTGTGCTTGACGATCAACCGACAAAAAGCGTTTTGTCGGTTGATAACCAAGGAGTAGTGAAAAAAATATGTGACATTTTCTTCTATGGGGATGAGACATCTGTATAGTTTCTTATCTGTACTATACGTTTAGACTATTTAGTGACTGGCAAAAAGAGGTGTTAGTGACATTACTAGAATCTATATAATTTGACTTAGCCATTAGATTAAAAAAAAAAATTTAATGAAACTTCAAAAACATTTACTATTGACTCTTAACTTGGAGTCCATAGAATAAATACAGTTTTTATATAAAGAGTTATTTAGAACAATGAAATTCCTTTCAAACTCATAATAAATACTGCGCAAATTGGCATCAGAATAACACTTTCGTAAACATTTGTAAGCTTTATTCTTTTCATTAATCAAATTAATTAATCGACTGTATACCAAGGAGGCTAAAAAGCATTTTTCAATTTAGTTTTAGGAACAAATAGATCGATGGCCGCCTAAAGAGAACTAAGAAAATTGTTGTAAAAACTTCATAATTCCCTAGCTTTGGAGAAATTATATCTATAATTAAAATGCATTTTTAGTTTGAAAAAGTCCAGTATTTTAAATTCAAAAATCAAAGCAATGTAAAGTGTTTGGAAATATTGGAAAAATAGAATTATTTACGAACAAATTTAAGTCTTAATCTGCAAACAATAAATCGAGTGTTCTATCTAAACTATTTTCACAATTGTTCATTTGAACCAAATAAACAGTTAAAAACGAATCATTAAAAATATAGAATCACACTAATTGTTTACATTAAAAGGGACAAGAAGACCTTCATGAGAATCAAATACGCAATTTAAATTCGGCAAGTTAAAATAAGCTTAGAAATATAATAAACACAGTTATTAATAAGTATGTTCTTTATACAAATCTATATGACGCTTTGGCGGAATATAACTCACTATTAGAAAAATATCTTTTTTACAATTCAATGATACCCTGATTATAATTTGATCAATGTCAAAAGATGAATTATTTGATGTTGGCAATGATAATTCGGTACAGGCCTATAAAGAGCGCACAGCAAGCAGCACCCCGCCACCTCTTTCTAGTCCAGTGGATACAGAACATCTATTTTCACGAAACACAGAGTATTGATGACTATTAAACATTTCTGCATTGTTGTGATTCTTGGTTAGCGATGGCTCAGTATACGCAAAGAAATCAAATTGCTCAGATGATGACGATAGCCAAAGACGATAACAAAGACCGGAAATCAATCTGTCATTCTGGTTTGCCTACAAGCTAATATCAATTCCCCACTGCTAAAGTCATCAATTCACCACTGCTAAAGTCAATTCACCACGAATTGATGAGGAAATACGAAGAATGAATTGTATAGTGCTTAGCTGACCTTAAATGAACAATTTTGTTGCAACATTGGTTGATAAGGAAAAATGTATTTAATCTAATGCAGAATATAGGGATAATAAATTAAATCGGGTGGGCTGAAAAGTGTGTTGTATTTTGTGATATTGTTTAGTATATGTATGTTTCTGTTAGGTAATAAACTTGAAAAGAAAACTGATGTAATGCTAATAAGAACAAACGGGTCACTAAAATATCATGTTTTTAAGTTGTTTCAAAATGTATAATTATATAATGTTAACTTATTAAAATAAATAATTTGCCTTTCTTATTCCTTATAATTTGCTTAAATTTATATTTTAAAAGAAGAATGAATAATATTGGCGAAGTATTTCGGACGCAGTTATAGCTACCATACGTTTTTAAAAAAATACATTTTTAGCGTAAAATAACCTTACAAGTAAATTTCTTTCTGAAGCAGAAATGCTTGTTGGGACTAAGAAACAAGAGATGGTGTTTTAAAATTATATAAAATTTGTTCCACCAAACCAAACATACATATTTTAGTAGGTGGAATCTTTGGATATAAAACCTATAGTTATATTCCCGTGGTTCTTAAGAGGCCGGCACCTAGTGGCCAAGAGGTCTTTTTGATTGAAAGTGTCGAGAAATTGTTAATTTGTAACTTCACTACATTTAAAAGTGTGTACTAAGTAGAATACACTTTCACATTCAATAAAAAGTTATAATTGTCTTAACAAGACATTTGTTGTATTATGTAAAGAAAACTTGAAAAAATATAATATATTTTTTAAAATTTTAAATGTAATCTAAAGAGTTGTGATCCTGGTAAAATTATACGTTTGAATGTTCTAATAATTCTTTTTTTGAATTTAAAAACGATGACTATTTCAAAAAAGTATTTTGATAATTATAAAAATGGGGTGCCTATTGTTTCGTTTTTTTTTTGTTTCGATAATTATTGTTTCGTTTTTGTTATAATTATTTACGTTCATTTCTAAAACGTTTCTTTTTTTTTTTGTAGGTACTTTGTTTCGAATTCATTTCGTTTCAATATTATTTCGAATTTCTTATTTTGTTTTTTACTTGTTTCGCTTTTCCGTTACAGCTTTTATGTATTACTTAGCCCTGGGTTATTTCGTCAACGGTTGTTTCGCATTTTGTCTCTATGTAAATGTATTTTTTTGGAATCCGATTTCTTTGTTATCGGTTAGTTAGTTTATAATTGATTGATTTACAGTCGTCGCGTGCGGTTCGCTTAAGAAAAATATATCCAATTAAATCTTTAATTATGGAATCTTATTCCATTTGCAGTACATTTAAATCAAAGAGAGGAGGTAAAAAGCTTAATTTTGAGGGATTTTCCTATGATCTATTTAAAGAAAAAAATGAAAAATATAATTGGTACTGTGAACTTAAGAAGAATAAAAGTTATGTTTGTAAAGTGCGTATTGTAACATTTAAACAAAAAAAAAACATGTCATAGAATCCATTTTCGGTGAACACAATCATGAACCAAATGCTTTGCGAAAGCCCGTAGCAGATGTGTTATCAAAAATTAAAGATTGTGCTAAAAGAAGCACTATTAAAAGTAGTAAAATAATTCAAGATAATGTCGCGAGTTGTAGTTTATTTCGATTTCAATCATTTCGCCACTGTTTGCTTATTTTTGTTTTCATTTTTGTGCATGAAAAGAACCTAAAGGAGTTAAAATTCCCGCGAATTTTAACGCCTTTAGGTTCTTTTCATGCACAAAAATGAAAACAAAAATAAGCAAACAGTGGCGAAATGATTGAAATCGAAATAAACGAAAACGAAACAATTGAAGGCGAAACAAACATAAGACGAACTAAATCCAAAGCGAAATGATCGAAAAAGAAAACAATAAAAACCGAAATGAAATTAAAACAAAATACTTAAAAAATGAAACAAAAATTGTCGAAACAAAAAAAAACCAAATAATTGAAAAGAGAAACAGTGAAATGCGAAACAACAAAATGCGAAACGATTAAAACGAAACAATTAAAAAACGAGGGATAAAAGACGAAACGTACCATACCCATAAAAAAGTGAACAAGTTTTAACAATTTCACTATGATTTAAGTTTTTTAAACAAAAAAAAAACACATAAAAGTGTGACATCACCTCAATTAAGAAAATCCAAAATCCTCACCACACAACTTAATAAAAAAAACAACATCAGTATAACAAGTAAATACACCGCATCGAATTCTTGTTGGACTTTCATTATTCATGGACCTAATGTCAAAATTCCTCGCAAGAGGCAGTACCCGTGAAAAAAACTTTAGATGGCAAAGGCAGGGATCGAACCCATGACCTCTGGCATAGAGGAAATATATTATCTAGAGTCCCGACTTAATGGGTTTGCTCTCTTTCAGCCTACAAGCTAAATTGAGAGGATTTTGTCCATAAGGATAAGCATGTGTTAGTTGTCCCGTGCATTTCTTATGGGAAAAGCTATTATGAATGTAGTTGTATGGAATTTTGTGCCCATATTGCTCAACCGCGGGGGAAAAAACTATGAGGTGAACTGAGCCGTTCAAAAAAAGAGATCCGTTGAATTCAAAAATTGAAAAATTAATGCAATAATTTAAGAAAAATTAATTTTATGGTTCCTTTTCAGTGTAAACTGTGCTAAAAATAATATTTTTCTGCTTTTGGCATACAAATTCTATGATTTTGATGAAAATTTTTGATAAAAACAGAACAAATCATGAAGAAAGTATAAGCGCACTAAAAAATGTGCTAAAAACAATATTTTTCTGCTTTTGGCATACAAATTCTATGATTTTGATGAAAATTTTTGATAAAAACAGAACAAATCATGAAGAAAGTATAGGCGCACCCTAGAACTGCAATGCGAACATGGTCCAATTTGAGTTGGTTCCCAGTTATGACAGATTAACAACGAGGTGAGTATTTTGACAGCGAAAATAAAATCAAAACAAAAACAATCTATTGAATATTTTTTCTTTCAAAAATAAAATTTATGCAGATTTTGTATTTTGAGAAGCATCAAAAATTGCTTCAAACCAGAAGCTTGCAATAACTCAAAATCTACATCGGTTAAATCGGCTGCGTCTATTAAGTCAGCCACATCAATGAAGTCCGGATCGAAAAAGTTGGAATCGGCAAGTCCCAGTTGGGATGGGCATACGATACGAGCAGTATCGCGGTCGTCACGTGTATGCTCGAGTTCATCAAGAGCATCATCCAATTCGAAGTCAGTTTCCTCATCGTCTTCGTCGTCATCATCAAGCGATAAAGTTGATGTAGCTTGAAGCGCCAAAGAGAACAAGTCGCCCAGCAAACCTGGTCTATCTAGCAGCGAAAAGATTGATGCACAGAGGCCGGCGAAGTTGACTTACTGTTTTTGATGTTGATTTTCTGTGTGAAAATCGATGGCTTCAACTCGCCGACATCGTCAGTAGCTGCCGAGGGACTGATCTGAATCTGGGATTGGGGGATTCTTGTTGGGCCAGCCCATTTGCGTCCGAATGATTGCCACCGTTAAGCCAGGAGCAAAATGAATGGATTAGTTTTAGATATAATATTTGAATTCACTTAATTTACAGTCAAGGTTGGAAATTTTTTGGATTCTTCCTGCTATTGTAGTCTTGTTTTTCTTGCTTCTCGTGCAGAACTACCGACTGATAGTGCTCTTTACACCTAGAAGGTGAAGATTAAGCGAGTTGACTATACGATATGAATGTTTCGATTCGTACTTACACAATTGATCTCCGCTCGCTGTTGCGTCGTTTTTTTTTTTTTGAGCCGCTTGCATTTTATTTTTGGCAGCTGATGAATAGGCCGAGTTGGCAGTTGCTGTTATTATGTCGTTCCAACACCAACACTCAGCTGCTGGGAGAAGGGCGTTAGCGGTCGACTATTGCATGGCAAAACTTCCACTTGCATCATTGACTTGGTGGTGTTGTTGCTGCTGGTTTTGTTGCATTGAATGCATTTGACTATTGGCAGAGATGGTGACACCTCCACCGTCAACGCCTGCGGGAGCTATGCCGTTGAGATGTACATACAAACACAATGGGCAGTATCTGTCGTTAAAAACATTGATATTATTTTGTGAAGAGAAATACAATATATAAAAACTTGCCTGCAAATCAGCGCCTTGTTTGCTTTTTCTTCCAGATTTCTTCAGGGAAATTTCTGCCTACATTGTGGTATGTTATTGGCAGCATCTAAAATGAGAACACAGACTATAAAATAAATCGATTATTGTTGCACCTCCTTCACTGCAATTTGACTTACTTTTTATTCAATGAAGTGAACTTGTATATACTTTCTTCATTATAAAGAAAGTCTAAAAAATATCAAATTATATTAAATATCAAAACAATTAACAAAAACTTACTCTTCAAATCCGAAATCCATTGTTTTGTTTTGCAAAATTGATTGTCATTTTTGACAGGTCACAAAAATTCCATGTTTATTTTTAGCCCAATTCCCCATTTTGCTTTTTTTGCACCACTCACATGTATTCACCGATAGTGAATTTGAGAGAGTTCACCTCGAATTTGAGAGTTCACCTCAAATAAAATTTGAGGGAGTTTCAGGCAAGACGGGTACCGGTCGGTTCTCTTGGTAAGTATATTTCTCTATGGAGCAGAGTCTGAGCGAACAGAGTAGAGTAGAGTTCTGAGCAGAGTATGTTCAGAGCTCTCTGATTTAATTATGAAACAACTTGAGCACTAAACTGTCATGATTTGAAATGTCGTCTGTTTGAAAGCGTTCAAAATTTTCTTTAATCAAATTAATTAAAAAAACAGTCATAGCGTTGGTCCATTTGACGCCTGAAATAAATTTGATTCATAAAAATGCTATATGCAATTAGTTTTTTCTAAATTATCTTTCCTTCTGCAATAGAGCGTTCAGCCTCTTCCGCCATTTTTATTGTTTTGACGATGATTTTTTTTAATTTCCCGGCTTTCAAACATCAAATTGTTTGTGTTCAGCATTTTACTCCGTTTACTCTGTTATTTTATTCTGAGCTCACAGAGCGCGCTCTGAACATGTTCAGAACTAAAAACTAAAAAAGAAACACGAATTTGAAGCTCTGAACGATCAGAGCTCAAAAAGAAACACAATTATTTTTTTGACAGTTCGAGCTCTGCTCTGAACTAAAAAAGAAAAACGCCATATATGCAGATATAAACCCTTCGTACATTATTGTATTTTTAATGGGAACGAATTCAAATAAAAATTGACGTGTTTTCACGCATACATAGAATCAACTACTGAGTTTTAGGGAAAATTTCATAAGTTAAAGGAGAAATCACACGCATTCTTAAATGAGTTTATGAGTCCGATTTCCGGTTTAGCTTGTAGGCAAACCAATATGGCTACCGAGGGCTTATATCTTTACTAGAGTGTTTTTGGTCATCATTATCACCTTCGTCATCTTCGCTCTCTCCCATCAGACCAATCTTAATAGGCCGACTCCACTAGAGATAATTTCTCTCAGAATACTCATCCTGACATGAAAAGTCTAATGGAGTCGCGTTGTTTCATCTTATGATATGATGTTAGCGATCTCTCTGCTATTTTGTCTTGACATCGATGTCTGATATCAAATTTGACGTTTGAGTTTTTTTTTGTGTGTGGATGACATCTCAATTTCATTATTTTGTGTGTCTCAAACCGACAAGTATTCATTTGGCGTGAACAAAAAAAAAAATACTGTGTTAAAAAAAGTCGGCATTTGCTGTTTTTTTATTAGATTCATATATTTAAAAGGATTAAATCGGGTAATAACACATTTTTATACGAAATGCGTTTTTGATAAATCCTTTTAAACAGCACAATCATGAGTGAGTGGAAACTTTCCCAGAATGAAACCAAGCTCCTGATAAACTTGTACAGGGAAAAGGAGTGCTTGTGGAACTACAAGAGCAACCTATACAACAGGAACGATTTGAAGAACAAAGCTTGGGCATCCATATCCCAAGCAATGAACAAGGACGTGATCGATGTTAAAAAAAAAGTTAAAAATCTTCGCTCAGCTTATGTGGCTGAAAAAAAAAATTACAGATTCTCAACATTCTGGTGCTGGAAACGAGGAAGTTTATGAGTCTCACCTTTTTTATTTCAGTGAGTTTTCATTCCTGGATGGAGTTATTGTGCTGCGTAAAACACAGAACAATTTCTCACTGGTAAGTAATAAACAACTTCATAAAAATTATAAATGAAAAAAAAAAATTAGGACGATACACTTGAGAGAGCTATGGAGGCTGTAGAGGCTGAAGAGGCTGTGGAGTGTGCAGGCCACTGCTGATGTTCTTGCTCTTTCCCAATCAACATCTAAACCAATGCAAATAGCATCGGCGAGGCAGTGATCGGGCTAGCGAGGGGGATCCACATCATCATCGAGCGCTCGAAGTGCAAGATACGAGGACGCCATAGCTGCCATTGTACAAAGTACAAATTCTCGGCCAGGTAAACAATTGCTTAATAAGATGACTTATTTTTTGTGTATTTCAAAGGTTTTTAACTTTTTTTGCAGAACGAAAAACTAAATATGAAAGTTTTGGTACCAGTATGGCCAGTCAGCCGGAAGAATTAAGCAACATCGAGGCAGCTGAAGCTATGGCTGAATTACAACAAGTTCTGTCAAGGCATGTTATTCAGTCGCTACAGCGAAGAAGTATAGCTTCGCACTCATCCTTATCAAGCTCAGTGGAAGGAAGTGATCTTCTTCAAAGTGCAATGATAAACTCAGATTTATTTGATGAGTTTTAAAAATTATTTTATCTTTAAATTCTAGCAATAATTTAACTATAAATAAGTGATTTTGAAAAATTGCGTTCATTGTAAAAAAGCAAAGATGTATCAAAGTGTCGTTAATAGAATTACCTTATACAAAATAAATTTATACCACCTAAACGGATTTCAATGTGCTTTATAATTTTATGATTTCTAATTTCAGGGAATTTTGGCAAAGAAGATTGTTAAAATAAATGTCGGATTGTTATCAAAACTAACGTGATGAAATGTTGTTTTCACATATTTATATGTTTGTCTGGTTCTGCAGTTTTTTTTAATTTTATCTGGCATTATTTATATTTATTAATAAAAAAACATTTTGAAACAAAATCAAACAAAAAATCAGTATAGCAACACGGGGCTTTATTATTCATTTTTGTGATCGCACATAAGAGCAAGTTCGTGCAACCACATCGTACATATTTTTTTTTCTTATAAATAAAGTAAAAAAGAATTTACAGGCATAGATACGTAGAAATGTTTTTATTTATTAATTTTTTTCCACTGATATGGAACGTCTCCATCAGTGACACAATAACGCACCAAATTTTCACGAATTCTTGATGCGTGTTTATAGTTGGAATGATCTTGTGTTGTCAGAGGTGACATTGTTTGTGGTAGAGTTTCAGAAACTAATTCAGTATCAGGAGATGACCTTATTAATGGCGAGAGAAAGTTGTGTAAAAGACAACAAGCTTTAACCACAGCTTCGCAAGTTTCCAAGCTCAAGTCAATAGGACGATGGAAAATTCGAAACCTCGATGCCAATCGTCCGAATGCCATCTCAACTGTCAGGCGGCACCGACTAAGCCTATAGTTTAGAACTTCCTGTTGTGTAGTTAATTTTGAATTCCGGCCAAAACCTTTCATAACAAAAATATTAAAAAATTATTGCTAGTAATAATATTTATTTTAAATGTTCTTTACCTTCCATTAAATGTTTATCAAGTGCAAATATATCATCCCCAACAAAAAAGTATGTCGTTTGACTTTCTTGCCCTTTCAATGGCTGTGCATTTGGAATATTAAGGCAATTTTTAACAATCCCATGGTAAAGACTACAGTTCTTAAAAATTATTACAGCAGACGCTCTTCCATTTCCTCCAACATCTATGTACAGAAATTTGCTATGGGCATCCACAATGGCAAGCAAAACTATGCTGAAAAAGCCTTTATAATTATAGAAGTCGGAGCCTGAATGTGCCGGTGCTTTAATTCGAATGTGCTTCCCATCAATCGCTCCAATTTTATGTGGGAAATCCCAATACCTATTGAAATCGTTGGCAACTTGCAACCATTCACTTTCAGTTGTAGGAGTCTTGAATGGAAAATATTTCATGAATTAAAAAAGAACATAACATTTCAAATGCACTGAATTTTTGGTCAACCTTCATGTTTTCACTTTGAAGAGTATTATATATTGCATTCAGCACATTTGGAACAAAAGTTGAAATTGTTTTACGGGACACCCTTGATAAGAACTCCAACAATCTATAGGAGTCACCAGTTCCAATGTACCTAAGAGTAATCGCAAGCCGAACTCTGGGTGTGATTGCAAATCGCATACTCGTGTCTTGCCTTTTTATTAACGGTTCAACCTGAAATCAATAAATTAGCAAACTAAAAAAAGTTATTTGCATTCCTACCAGAATAAAAACCGCGGTAAATCTGTCGATGGACATCCTACAGAAATTTTGATAGTCTTCTCCTTGATCCCAGAGTAAATCCTTGAGCAAATGTTGCTCAAGGTCATGGGCGTCCCTTAGTGTAAGGAAAGGATTAATCCAAAAACGATGTTTCCGTTTAGCTTCCTGCTCTTCGCTCATTTATAACTCTTCAAGATTTTCCAACACTTGCAGAGCTTTAAGTGTACGAATTGCACCATGTTCACGCATTCTTTTCGCCATCGCCCTTAACCAACCGTATACAATTATTATTATTATTCTTTTGACAAAACAAATTATTATTAAATTGAAAAACAAACGAATTTCTACACAAAAGCCGAAAAATTGTGGGAATAATTTTTTTTATTGTTTGACGTTTTTCAGAGATGAATTCACTTTAACCTCTCTTGCTCAAATGAGATGTCAAGACATAAACTGCCCAGCGAAGAAAAAAAAAAAACTTCTAATTTTAATGTCAGAGATCTGGTTGGCGATACAGATATCAAGTGGAGTCGGCCTGTAATAAGAGCCTCCGCAGACTGCAGACTTTTTATCGGCCGATAGTTTGGTCGGCTCCTTAATCAGTATGGAGAGGAATGCATATGCACCCACTACAGCGATTCAGTATCGGCCGATCAAAAAGTTTGATAGGCTACCCGATTACATTCAAACCAAAAATACTCCATTACCAAGATCGGAATCTCAGACTGACATTTCGGTTTGCCTACAAGCTAACTACACACTAAATGTGAGAAAGTGTGCGTGAAATGATGCAAAAAACCAAACACATTCTCACATTTAAGCATCATTCACATGAGCGCGACCAACAAACGACGAATGATTTACAAAATGTGAGTTTATATTCGTTTGAAGACATATTTCCACACAAATTCTTAACAAAACGATAGCAATATAGTTTCTATTTGATTTATGATGCATGCTTTTACTTTTCAATATCATATATTAATAAATTTAAGAAAACAAATTTATTCGTCGCGAAAAAAATTATAGTTGATACGAACTGTCAAAATTTATTCGCGTTCCACATTATCCACACTCGCAACGAATAAAAAAATCGCGCGTACTTAACCTAAAAAATCGTTCTTGTTTTGGTTTCGGTGGTGAATGTCAAACTTTATTCGCGACGAATTAAAAACTCTCATGTGAAAGAAATGTCAAAATCGACGAATATTCGTTCATTCGTTGGTCGTTGGTCGTGCTCATGTGAATATTGCTTTAGCCCTCAGGCCCATCAAAATGCTTCATTATAGTAATCAGCCCCATCTAAATGCTTCATTTTGAATGTTTCATGGCCTCGTTCAAAAACTAAACAATCCTAACCAACAGAATTTGAAGTGCTGACATGGTCTTAAATTGGAAGATTAGTATAGCTTTTTAATTTCAATCCAAATAAATGTTGTAAATGTATATTTAATAAAATAAAATTGGCCAAATACATATTTAATGATTTATTAGTGCTGTTTTTTGTTTGCTTAAATTATTTGCGAACGCAACATGCGCTGCAACTGGTTAAGTATAATTGAAAATAGAAAAAAGTGTAACTCAATACTTTGTAAAACAACAAAACACACAATTTTTTCAGCTTTTGTTTGCTTAGAGCATTTTTTTGGCGACGTTAGAAGTTCAGGTGGAAACAATAGGCGGGTGCCTCCGTATTTGTTTGTACAGAAAATGCTACGAGAAGCATACTTGTGAAGTTCCATTGCCAACTTTAGCTAGTTCAGATTCCTCAATTAGATTAGTATTTTCATCATTTAAGCAGTTCGATAATTGCAAGACCAAATTTTAGTTTTGTTTGTTGCAGAAATATTCCTGAAAATTTTTTTTTGAGGGACTATGTTATGTTAGAGTTAGAATTTTGTTTGTAGTTAGATTTTGGAATACAAATTTGAGGGAACCATGTTTTAAAAATAAGTTGCTTTGTGTAAAGCATATTTAAGGAATAGAAATAAGCAATATGGTTACAAACAATACCAACTAAATGAGTGCAATAAATAGATTTAAGTAACTTTTTTTATTCCAGTATGGGGAAACCGAACACCCAATAGAAAAAAACCGGTAAACGCGACAAAATCCACACTTCTTGACTAAATAATGTTATCTTCTATGCTTACGCATAAAATTACGAATTTTGTAGCATATGAAAATTTCTAGACATTTTATAATGTTTGTGAACAATTAAATATGCTATGAAATAATTGGCTGCTATTAATGCCAATTTTATTTCTAAAAAGTTTATGAAGGTTAGCTGAAGCGGAAATTTCTTTAATGAACATACCTAAAACATTATTGGCTTTCTCAAAAATATTTTTCTACACTAACCTCTGCTTTATATCTGAAAATTATTGTTTATGTATATTTTCTTCTATGTTCTGCATTATTTATAAAATGTAATCTATGGAAGTATTTATTATACTAAGAAAAACAAAAACATATACGTAAAACTCATTAGTTTTTTTCATTATTAGCAGCACTTTTATTAAACATACCCTTCAAACAATAATAAGTAAACTTGAACTTTGGTAACTAAACATTTTAAAAAACTTCTGTACGTCAACAATAAACATTAATGTCGATTACATATGATCTATTGAATGAGTTGTGCAAGAATTCAGAACGGTTTTAAGACGTTTTCATTTTGTGATATATATGTATGTCAAAAATTTAATTTTATTTGCTCTGCATTTATTCAACAGGTTCGCTATAATCGTTCTAATTATTTTTTTAAAACATTGGTGTTCCTTTGATGCATATTTTTTTTGATAGCAAATACATGTATGTTTCCATCAATAAAGAATGTTATGGATAAGGTATTTTTCGATTATAACTCTTTTTTTTAATTTAATATTTATTAATCAAAATGGAATTGAAAAATAGTTGCAAGCTTAAATCATTAAAAACAAACTAGAAATATACTTGGATTAATTGAATTGATACAGATTTTAATTACTTGCAAACAAAATATTTGAATTCAATAAATTGCGCTCGCACCCTTAACTTGATGATTCTTCGAACGCATCTTTGACACAAAAATCCGAGGTTAATTATGAATTTCGTAGTGATTTTTGTAAATTAGTGAATTAATTATAATAAACTGATGGTGAACATGCTTTTTTGAAGACAAATATGTACATTGGTTCGCTATCAACAAAATGAATGCAAAATTAAAGCTTAAAACTGACTTCTTCATCGAAAAAAAGTAAAAAGAAAAACCTAAAAAAAATTATTAACCACCCCATTTTGTTTTTGCTGTGCAAAGTGCCGCTAGCCCACGGCATCTTTTTTTTTTGTTTGTGCTCACATCTATTCATGGACTAATTCATAGAGGGAAAATGTTATCTAGAGTCCCGACTTAATGGGTTTGCTCTCTTTCGGCCTACAAACTTAATTGAGAGAATTTTGCCCATTAGCATAAGCATGTGTTAGTTGTCCCGTGCATTTCTTATGGGAAAATCCAGATTCTATGTAGTTGTTATGGGCTTTTGGTGAAGTTTGCACAATTAGGGGGAAAACAATGTGAGGTGAACTCAGCCGTTCAAAAAAGAGATCCGTTGAATTCAAAAATTAAAAAATTAATGCAATATTTTAAGAAAAATGAATTTTGCAACTTCTTTTTAGTGAAAACTGTACTAAAAATAATATTTGACTGCTTTTGGCAAACAAATTCTATGATTTTTATGAAAAGTTTCGCTTAAAACAGAAAAAATCGTGCAGAAAGTATAAACGCACCCTAGAACTGCAATGCGAGCGTAGCCCAATTTGAGTTGTTCCCAGTTTTGACAGATCAACAGCGAGGTGAGTATTTTGACAACAAAAATGAAATCAAAACAAAAACAAATACTGAATATTTTTTCTTTCAAAAATATAATTTATTCAGATTTTTATTTTGAGAAGCACCAAAGGTTGCTTCTAACCAGAAGATTTAAGTAACTCGATATCTAGATCGGTCAAATCGAATGCATCTATTAAATCAGCCACACCAATGAAATCCGGATCGAAAAAGTTGGAATCGGTAAGCCCCAGTCGGGTTGGGCATACGATACGAGCAGTATCGTGTTCGTCGCGCGTAAGTTCACGTTCATCAAGAGCATCATCCAATTCGAACAAGTTTCATCATCGTCTTCGTCGTCATCATCAAGCGATAAAATTGACAAAGCTTGAAGCGCCAAAGAGAACACCAAGTCGCCCAGCAAATCTGTTTTATCTAGCAGCGAAAAGAGTGGTGCACAGAGGCCGGGAGCGGTATCTTGCAATCAATCCATTCCACCTGCCAGACGTAAATGACGAAGTTCAAGGAAACTAAATTAGGAAGTTCAAGGAACGTAACTCACGACGTTAAAGGCACTCTAGTGTGTCCAGTGATGGGTGTAGCCTAGATGATAACCGCGAATACGGTGCTATTACCATGAGCCACGAAGACCTGAGTGATATTAGCTTCATCTATTGAAGATGAAGCTACGAATGGTTCTCTATTAAATACAAATTAACCCGAACGGCAACTAGAGAAAGAGGAAGAGGAACGTAAGGAGGAAAAAACTGAAGAAACTACATAGCAGTCACGAAGAAGAAGATGATGATGACAAAGACGACGAGGATGGAGATGAATTTGTTGACCAATCTTCCAAACCATCCAAAAATTCTGGAACTGATAACACCAAGAGAAAGCATAAGTTGTTCCGGTTGAGGTGAGAGATTGTATTTTTTAAATTTATCTCATGTATAACATTTATCATCTTTAGGATCTTCAAAGTCTAGTGGTTATGGTTCGGATAAATCGTCATCCTCATCTCGTCACAGTCAAGAGGAAGCGCACAGCTGATAAAATAGCTAATAAAGTGAGCATATTTTAAGAGTTCTAACTAAAGACATATCTAAATAATGTTCTTTCAGTGGAAACTGTTACAAGGCGATAAACAATTTTGATTCAAATCAAAAAACAAGCTACGGTTAGAGCATCAGCATTAACATCACATACGATTTGAAACTCATCAGATAAACCAGGAGGCAAAGACATAAAGAAGAAGAGAATCGAAGAGTTTTCTTTTGTTGATAGTGTCGGAGTGCCTGATGTGGCTTCAATGAAGCATACATTTGGATACGGATAGGCGAAAGATTGAAGTGTATGCAAGTCCTTCCTCATGGTGTGAACAATAGTTAATTTAATCTACAGTCAGTTTTTCAAGACAGTACCTGCCACCGAGGATTGGCCAATTGATCTGTTTCACTATGTTCTTTTTTGCAGAAATTCACAGTTGAATATCCTCCTTTTACTTTTTTGGCGAACTCTGTGATATAGTTGGTGAGGATGTGTTTATAAGTAATAAAATAAGAACTATCTTAATTTTTGCTTTTTCTAATTTAAATTGTAGGTCTCTGGAATTCAATTGAAATACCTTTCTTCATTCATGATTTATTGCTTTTTGTTTGTTTGTTTGTTTGTTTATTGACCAATTATACAATTATTACATTTTTGCTATCGCCCAGTTTACAGAGTTATGGTTAGAACTACCTTACTTCTGAAAAATATTATAAATAACGCACAATTTATTTGAATTTTAAAGATATAGTTTAGTTTGAGGAGGAAAGGTCATGAAAACCTCCTATTTAAGAGTTATATATATAAAAAAAAAAAAAAAAAGTATGTACTGTGATCAGTTTCACTAAATATAAGGTAAAAATATTTATATTTATGTGTGTATATTTATACATATATATATATATTTTTTTTTTAAATTAGAATTAATATCACAGAATTTATAGGTACTAAAGAGAAAAAGAAGTAAACAAGAACATGGAATTACTTAAATTGACAGATGAATGAATAATTAAATAAATAAGTAAGTGAATAAAAAATAATTGAATAAGTTGTTAATAAATAATAAATTCGTAAGTTTATAATAAATAAGTGAATTAATAAATAAAAAAAAATAAATAGACAAATAAATAAATTTATAATAAATAAGTAAATAAATAATTACATAAATAAATAAATAAATAATAAATAAACAAACAAATAAGTAAATAAACAATAATAAATAAATATGCAATAATGAATAAGATAATAAATAAAAAAAATAATACAATTTGTACATAATATTAATAAACAACAATGGTAGAAGCTAGAAATTAATTAAACTTGTAATAAGAACATTATCTGAAATTTGACATCGAATATCATAATTTTCTTTTAGCTTTAAAATTCTGGCAGAAACAAAATCGACATCGGTAAGATTATGCAATTCGCTAGTTGAAAAATGCCATGGAAGTTTGAGCATTAACTTCAAAACTTTATTTTGAGCGATTTGTAATTTTTTTATATGCGTTTTTGCACACTGTCCCCAAACTGGACTCCCGTACAGCATAATTGATTGAAAAATTACTTTAAAGATTATCAACTTATTGTCATTGTTCAAAAGAGATTTTCTGTTAATTAGCGGATACATAATTTTTATTGTTTTATTAACTTTTAATATTGTTTTTTGTACATGCTCATTGAAAGTAAGTCTTTTGTCCAAGTGTATTCCCAAGTATTTTACCGAGGTTCCCCAAATTATATTCGTATTGTTTAACATCAGATTATTGCTGGGAAGAAAACAGGACTTCCTTTTTCTTGAAAAAAAGATTGCCTGTGTCTTTGAAGCATTAATTTGAATTTTCCATTCGGTATAGTAGCTGTCTAAAATGTTCAAAGCTGATTGTAGATTAGTTTCAATACAGAAACTAAGTACATCAGATGAAAAAATGGCAGTATCATCGGCATATATAGCCGATTCACAATTGGGCAGCTGAGGAAAGTCAGCAGTATATATGTTATAGAGGAGAGGGCCTAAAACAGATCCTTGTGGAACTCCTGCTGGCACACATAGTTTTTGAGATAAATCACCACTTACATAAACGGCGAAATATCTATCTGTCAAAAAACTTTGTACTATTTTAATAAGGTATAATGGGAAATTAAATGTTATCATTTTATAGATTAGACCATTATGCCAAACACTATCAAAAGCTTTTTCCACGTCTAAGAGAACTAGGCCAGTTGATTTTTGAAAATTGAAATTAGAACGAACATGCTTAGTTATTCGATTTACTTGCTGAACAGTGCTATGCTGTTCACGAAAGCCAAATTGTTGAGGTGGATAAATATTATTTTCTATAATAAAATCATTTAATTTGAATTTGATGTCTTTCAAATACTTTGCTTGTGCAACTTAAGAGACTTATAGGTCTATAACTCTTTGGGTCATTTGGTTGTTTCCCGGGTTTTAAAACTGGTACAACTTTAGCCACTTTCCAGGATATAGGGAAGTATTGAAACTTAATGCAGCAATTGAATATAAATACAAGATATTCAAAACCAGTCCTTGGTAATTCTTTAAGAAAAATGTTTTTTGTTCCATCGAATCCTACAGATTTTTTTATTTGAAGTTTTCGAATAATGGGAATCAAATCATCCATACCAACGTAAAAGTTGTCAGGTACGTCAAGAATTAAAGAATTAAAATTGGTTACAGAATTTTGTACAGTATTTTCAAATTGAAGAGATCCTATTCTGTTGAAAACACTGTGATTATCATAAAAAGTATTTGCAAGGGCATTTGCCTTATCGGTATTAGTAATACATATATTATGATTGTTTTGAAATGCAGGAACAAAACTATTTTTCTTCTTTAAAGCCTTAGCTATGTTCCAGAATGGTCTACTATTTTTATCTAAAGATTGGAGTTTTAAATTCCAATCAAAGTTTCGGAACATAAAAATTTCAGTTTTTATTGTATTATTAAGTAGCTTAACTTCAATGTTTAATCTTGGAATACGGTTACGCTGCCACTGTCGTCTAAGACGGTTCCTTAGCTTAATAGTATTTAAAATATGTTGTGGTAGCTTTTTTTTCTGATCAGATGGAGATTTCTTAGGAACGGATAAATTTATGCTTTCAGAAATAGTAGTATTAAAGACATTGATACAACTATCTATTTGCTTACGATGCCGTCAACATCTTCAATTCAAACCCGAATCCAGAATTACTCTATCAATTTAGGCTCTTTAGATATTATTTTGTTTGTAATTCGAAAGCAATTATATACATACATAAAAGGCTCTTCGATGCTATCAATTTCATGAAATAGTTTTGTTTTTCAAAAAAAAATGTCTGATGATTATCAAAATCTATAATATCTTCCTTCAATATTTTCTTCGTTTACAATTTCTTACTATTTCCTATAACGAATTTGTGGTCTTAAGATTATAACATCAAGTTCTTGTAATATATTGAGAAAAATACAAAAATAAATAATAAAATATTAAATAAAATAAAATCGGAGTTGGGATTCGTAATCAGCATCAAAAATTAAACGAAGTATACCACAAAAGAATTACAATCTAGTTTTTTTCAAAACTTCAGGTAAAGTCAAGAGTCTTTCATAACTAATAAGAAATTACGAAAACTAAGTGAAATATCAAAATGATTTGAACTGGAGCTAAAAGCAAAGATATGTACTTTGCAAAATCATCTTGCAATTTAAAGTTAAGAGATACGTCATGCTTTACCGGTTTTAAAAACCTGATGTAATAGAAAATTTTGAAGGTGAGGTTCGAAGTCAGGATATCTTAATCCTCTCAAAAAAGAACGAGTTTCTGACTAATGCTATTGACCACATGAAATCACAAAGAAATACATACCAACGTGATGAAACAAAACATAGGAATAGGATTAAAAATACTAAGTTTTTAATTTTGTTAAATTAAACATATGTCTGAATAAAAAAATAAAATCTACTTAAAACAGCTTATTTGTTTTTTTATTATTATTTGCTAAAAACGAAACAAAAGATAAAAAAGGTATAATCCACTATAATAATTGACCTGATCAAATTTGGGAAAACCAGAATGAAGTATTTTTCTTTGAAAAAAGTACATTTAATATCTTTTTTATTTACTCAAAAACTAAGAACTTACATTTTAACATCCAGTTATTGTTTTTTAAGTGAAAATACATTATAAGCGTTGAATTTAAAACAAAATTATACTAAATTACATACAATTTTGAAAAAAAAATACAAATTTATTTAAAAACTAGCTGCGCCGCGAACCTTGATTATTAACGGATGAGATTTAAAACATTTCGTCGACTATAATCATCTTCACTTTAGGATTTGTTGCAATACCGCTTCGTTTTGTTGCTGAAAAAAAAAAACACATCAATTAGGTAGTGCTTTCAAAGTTTGTGGTTTATGTGAAGCTTACTTTAAGCAGTCTTGCCATCATAAGCCTTCTGGTCAATGGACTCACAATTAAATTGTAGCAAGTTGATTGGTTTATAATTATAAAACTCACGCTGGTTATTCGATCCGTTGATTAAAAAATTGTGGCAAGTCGTTTGACATTCTTTTGCGAGGCAAATTCCAAAATCCCAATAGGACCATGTCATAAATGCACAATTTCCGGTTCTATTATTTTTGGAAATTTTCGGCGGGTTGCGGGAAATTCTTAGAACATCATTTGGACTGTTCCTGTGTCGATGGTCTTCTATGTGATTCCAGTTAGTTCTTTTGGTGATTCAATAAGCATTGTGTATTAAGGAATTCGGCTTCTATTTTTTCTGTCTATATAAGAAAATTCTAGAATAGTACATACGAAAATGATTAGATTTTCATTATTCAAAAGACTTACCAATGATTTTTGATTCCCGTCATTTAGGAGAAGGAGGTGTTCTCCCAGCAGGTTGCTTCAATGTCGACATTCATTTCATCATTTACGTGGTTTGCGTCGGCCTAAGTGGCCGCAGTAGCCGCTGACTCGGTCAGCAGTGTCCCTGCTGTTCTTTAGTGAGATATTTGGCGTTACAAGCATCAATTTAGATCTAGAAGGTGAAGATTAATCAAGTTAATCACGATATGATTGTTTCGATTTGTACTTACACAACTGAACCTCATGTGCAGTTGCACTCTATGAAACCAGAAGATGTTGCTTTAGTTGCAGCTGCAAGAGTCGTTTTTTTTGGTCGGCTTGTACTATACTTCTTGGCAGCTGATGAATGGGCAAAGAACGTTGGAAATCCTAAAGAACCATAAAATTTAAAATATCCGTGTTAAGATTACTCATAAGTAAATGAATGAACTTACCTGATTTGCCTGCATACTCTGCCGTTGCTATTGCCGCTGTTAAGTCATTCCAAAACTGGGCGGTCGACTATTGAATGTCAAAGCTTTCCCTTGCACCATTCAATTGAATTTCACAAAGTCGATGACATAGCTGTAGCTGAGGATGTTCGCTAATTCGGAATTGAATTCGTGATTCTGGTGGTGTTGTCGCATTCCATGAATCTTACTATTGGCAGAGATGTTGACACTTCTATCGTCAACGCCTGCGCCCACCATAGCCGCTGAGACAGATCTCAACGATCATGATACAGCAGCAATTGAGTGTAGAAATATATACTTTCACTTAAACAGGCTTCGAATAACTATTTACAAATAAAGGCGAAAGTCTGCGGTTAAAAACATTGATATTAAGAGAAATATAATATAAAATTCACCTGGGGACTAGCGCCCTTGTTTTGAGCAAACCTTCCAAATTTCTTGAGAGAAATTGCTTTCTGTATCATGGTTTGTAATCGGCAGCACCCGAAATGAAAACACTAAGGAGATGCTCATAAAGTCGATTTTTATTCTTATGTACCTACATCTTCTTGAGTTGGTAGTAAAGTATATTATTGGAGCAATCCATAGCTGAAACAAAGCAACATAAATATTCTTTTGTTTACGAGATACTTTTTTTTTAACGTACCTACCTACTTGAACTCCGAGTAGAGTAAGTCTCATTGTTTTCTTCTGGTTCCTGGTCTATCGTTTTTTCAATTAAATGCACTTGTAGCTCTTAATCGTTAAGGTTTTTGATCTGAAAAGAAATAAATTCTGTTAAATGTTTAGACAAAACAAAATAATTTGCAAAAACTTACTTGTAGAATCTCAAATTGAATGTTTTGTTTTTGAAATCGAAATTGTGGAACTGTCATTTTTGACAAGAATTCAATCTGACATTTTGCCTTTTTTCCACCACTCACATGTATTCACCGATACGGAATTTGAGAGAGTTCACCTCGAATAAAATTTGAGGGTGTTTCAGGTAGGACGGGTACCGGTCGGGACTCTAGATAATATATTTCCTCTATGGACTAATTGTCAAAATTACAAATACAACAATGTAAACAAACGGGTTTTGGAGAGTGAAACGTACGAAAGATTCCGGTCTTGGTAATGGAGCGTTTTTGTTTCTAACTTTTAGTTCAGTACCTCTGAGTTGATTTGATTCATGATGCACACCCATTTTTGAATAATACAAAATAAAATTACAAGATGTATTTCCAAAAAATGGTTTGAGGAAGAAACATACGATAGTTAAGGATCTTAATATTGTAGTATCTTTGTCTATTTTGCTTTAATTTTATCCTTTCCATTTTCCACACAACCACTTTGTTTATCTCCACAGAACAACGCATACAAATAGGTCGATGGTATATAAGAAATTGATATGAACATTATATGCTTATTATTACATTTCCCATTTCACCGGCAAAATGTTTGCCAGTGTAAGAAAAATAAACAGCAAATGTTCACCTTTGCATTCGGTCGAACCAAAAACACTCTATATGAAGATATAAATCTTTCGTACGTATCACCCTTCAAAACCCATTTGTTTATATTGTTGTATTTATAATGTGAAAGAATTCAACAAGAAAAATTGACGTGTTTCCACGCATACATAGAAATAACTAATGAGTTTTTTTTGTGAAATTTCATAAATTAGAGGAGAATTGACACGCACACTATGAATAAGTTTATGAGGCTGATTTCCGGTTATGGTAAACATTCTGAGAGAAATTATCTGCAGTGGAGTTGGCCTGTGTGTATTTGATCAAAACTGTCAGATTTACTTATGCGGCGAGCGACTGGGATCGCTCTTGCTAAGTTTGCTTAAGTTAACGAAACTGAGAAAAATTGAACGAAACGGAGCTAGACTCCATTATGTTCACTCGTATTAGATTCTTTGTATTCGTACGTTTACTTATGCGCGCATATAAATTATTTGCGAACGCAATATGCGCTGCAACTGGTTAAGTAAAATTGGAAACGGACAAAGTGTAACTCAATACTTTGTAAAACAAGAAAACACACAATTTTTTCAGCTGTAGTTTGCTCAGAGCATTTTTTTGGCGACGTTAGAAGTTCAGGTGGAAACAATAGGCGGGTGCCTCCGTATTTTTTTTTGTACAGACAATTGTAGCTTTTGTATCATAAACATACGAGGTGCTTCAGGTAATTTATTCAACGATGTTTGGACCTGAAGAGTTGGAACGACTTTCCTGTAACCATTTACTAGAATTTCGAGACTTCGGACGGACTAATTTAAACTTCCCTCTGGGTGGTGAAATTAAAGGATAAGGAACAATTCAACAGTTACATTACAAAGCTATTTTCCCATACCCGCAATTCAAGTCTGCCTCTAGGGCTTTCGTTGAAGACATGGCGTTGGAAAAAATAACCACACTAAAAGAAAAATGAATTTAAAAAAAAAATTCAAAAAAAAAGAAATTTTTGAAAATAATGCTACAATGTCCGACAACCTGCCAAACACGGTCACTATTTCAAAAAAATGCTTTATGGAAAACTGTACAAAAGGATAAGAAAATGAAAATGGTATAGAAAAGTAAAAAGAAATATAAGGATAAGGAAAAAGGAATACAAAACAAAGGTGGTAACTGGAACTTACTTCAACTTCCCAGAGCCAGTCGCAATTCAAACCTGGCATGTCTGGGACTTCCTAGAGGAAGACATACTGAACCCTGAAGAGATCGCTGCAAGACCCGGTAAAACACCTCACACACATCAATCACCGTCACTGAAAATTTTCAACCAATCGGCGCAATTTACACGAGTCCGTCTGTCACCTTCCCTGTAAAGACTTACAAAAAGTTAAAAATTTTCAGTAAGAGTGGTTGTGAACTATTGCAACATAAAAAACAGAAACGAATACTACAAAAATCTGAGACGAATGCCTTAAACGTTGGCTTAGACGTTGCCTTAGACGTTGGGCGCCATTTTGTTGCTGGTTAGTGGAGGGGAGAGAAGCGTGGATGAGGACAAGTCGATAAGGCAGTGAAACTACCATACCGTGGCAGGAACATCTGGAAAAGGAAAGAGGAACACCAGGAAAAAAGGAGAGAGTGTCTACTCCCGAGAACGTGGCCTGCTTGCTATGCGCAGCGTCAGCTCGTCGGATGTGGGGGGATCTTGTTCCCGGAAGTAAACTTCACCAGCAGCCAAAACATATATCAGGCCAGTTTACTAAAAATACAAAGAACGGACGTTCACCACCCCAAGGGCACTGCCGGTGTTATTGCAGCGTGGCCTTTACCCACCCAACTATGAAAATCCGTAGGCCATGTTTGGATTTTCCCAATACGTTACCGTTCCAGTGGAAATCAGGTCCTTACCATCGTTGGTAATCAGCTACCATCGGCACCCCTGAAAAGTTTGTTTAGTGAACCATTGTTTCACTCATGTGAAACAGAAACCAAGACCAAAACTAAAAAACAAACTAACGCTTTCTTCTTTTAACATAAGCGTCAAGTTTTATTGTTACTTTTAAACATTTTGGAAGGAACGAACAAAAAAATCAAAAAAAACATGAACAAAATCAAATCAAATTAACAAAATCAAATTGACAAAATGTATAAACCAAAAATGTAAACGAATAAAACTAAGAGAAAAAAACAAAACGCAACTAAAAAAACAATTCCTTAGAGTCAAAGAAAACAACGGTAACAGCCAAATACCCTTTTTGGTATTACTGTTACTCATCAAAAAAAACGTCCCAGGATCACCTACCGCTATAGAGCTCTGTGGAGGTGGGTTCTACCTAGAAAAATCAACAACACAACTTTTTTTTTTCGCGCTGACCCTTTCAAAAAAATGTGTTTTTTTTTGCTTACAACGTAGCATTTAGAAAGAATTTTAATTAATAAATTAATAAAAAAGGTAATTAATATGGTAACTTTGACGCCAAAAAAAAATGTTTAATAAATAAAGACAAACACAAACACATGTATCGACTTATCCGTCTGAAAACAGCTGGTCACATGGAATGAACTCCTTTCTCTGGTTTCTCTATTTTTGGCGACTTTATCTTTCCTTTGTGGGTGAGTATTAGTTGTCTCTTCTTTTTTTTTGTTTCAGGGTAAAGGGTTACACGGACCGGCGCTCAAGTGAACCGTGGTGCTCCGATGGACAGGGTTGGCTGGTGCAAACGTCACTGTTTTTTTGTTTTTTGTTCACCACACGTTAGCAAAGGGAATTAAATTCCAAAAATAAGATAGCTTCAAACTGGGATTGCGTTCAATTTAGCCTTTTCGCAACTCTTCAATTTTTTGAGTTTTATTTTTAACTAAATAACTTATATTATTTTATTCGGTTTATTTAATTTTTGCAACAAAAACTATGGCCGCACTATTACAACCCGCTTGCTTCTCGATCGCTTTCTTTCGAATCTTGTTACACTTTTTATCACTCGCGAGGGGGAATTATATTATTTAATATTAATTATTTAAAACAAACAATAACAAAATAAAACTAAAACTAAAACAAACTAAACCGACGACGCACGGCTGCGTAGCGACGAACGACGACGCACGCCACGATTCGAGCAACTCGCACTCAACCGAGTACGAATGCGACACAAAGAAGAGAACAAAAAGTGTAACTATACAGCTCGTAAACGAAGCTGTACCCGCGGCTGCTCAGCTGGGCTGGGTTCTTTTGGAAGAATTTGTTTATATAAATTATAACAATGTTGATTGATTTGTAAAATCAATCAAATTGTTACAATTTGGAAATATGTTATTGCAAGTACTTACAGTGGGGTACGTTGCAATAAAAATGGGCGCCAGGAATTTTTTTTCAAAACCGAAAAAGAAAATTCCAAAACTCTTTGTGATAAGTGAAACGGTTAAAAAAAAATAACACAACGAACGTCTGTTTTTGAATTTAAAATTTATTACTTTGGGAAACCGTGGGATTGAAGATCCCTAGACTAAAACCCAAAATGTTTTCCAAATAAAAGTGGAAATTACAAACAATTGAAATTCAAATGAAACAAAGTAAAAAGAAAACAACTCAGAAAGGAAAATGACAAAATAAAATGGGTTCTTAACACCGGACGCGGAATATATATAAGAATATACAAACGAACAAAGAAGTAAAAGAAACAAACTACTTATCTTGTTTTCCTTCCTAATTATCCTTTAAAACACGATCCTCACAACTCGATCCTCGACTATTAGTTTTCCTTCTAATTTCCTCGATTTCCCGATTTTCTAAATCCTTCTTCTCAATCTTTCTTTTTCCTTCAAACACTTCCTCGAACTCTTTATTTCCTCTATCTCACTTGTCGCTTGCAGGGCTCTATCCAGAGTGCCTTCCAAGCTAATTCCCAACTATGTTCTTCCTCCCTCGTCCATTCCAGTCACACACACATTCATCCAACACAAGCATCCGTTTTCGTGATTGTCGGTCACAGCATCACGGCTTCCTGGAAGCTTAACGCTCATCAGGAAAGCCACCGTTGTTGACTCTCAGCGAAACTTTGCTTTCACACACACAAACACGGTTTCGACAAGTTGTTGGATGAGTTTCCAAAACTTGCCGAAACATAATGGCGAGTTCAGACCCTTTCCCAACTATTCTTATTTTTCGAGAAAGTCATTTTCCTATTACTATTAATTTTACGCGCGAGGTTCGAGGTGTGAGTTTGTACCAAACATTAAATTAAGCTACTTTAAAAACGCGGCGTTAAAAACCCATTTTGTACATTAATAATTTAGTAAATTTCAGTCATCGGCTGACCTTCCAACCGTACAGACCTGTTTTCTTCAGAGTAAATAGCGAGCTCTCGTGATTCTTTTACTTTTGGGCTTTCGTTATTAACATCCTTTCCTTTTCATTCCCATTCATTAACTTTTTACACATATAGATAACCGTTATACAAATTTCCTAAAGTATTAAACCTCCTCCAAGGATGGCTCCGAAGCCATTCCGTCCGGGTAACCGGCTCGGTCTCCTCGATGAACTTACGCTTTCCGATCCTCCTGACCCGCCGCCTCCTCCTCCAAAAAGAAATAAGCCATCGAACAGCTTGTTTAATGAATTCCCCTCCTTACCAACTAAATCAATTTTTAAAAATCCCCGCTTTGTGCACATAACTCCCAAAGATGATTCCAAGCCCTTAACCAAAATCAGTGTGTTTATCCTTAAAAAACTTATCGACTCCATCAGCACGCATTACGAAAAAATATCCCAATTAAGAGACGGTTCCATCCTTATCCTAACAAGAGACCAAAACATAGCGGATAAATTTATTAATTCGAAAGTTCTAGATAGCGTTTGTCCCGTTAACATTAAACTGCATTCTAACCTCAACCTATCTAAAGGCATAGCATACGCTCCCTGCCTGATTAATGTCTCCGAATCTGAAATCATTTCGGAACTTTAAAGCCAATATGTCACTGACGTGTACAAATTTAATAAAACTATGACAAATGAAAAAGGCAAGGAAGAAACTATGATATTCTCCTTTGACTTGTTTAAAATCCCAGAATCCATTGAAATCGGTTGGTACAAAACAAAATTATCCGAATATATCCCAAATCCAATGCGGTGTCGCCAATGAAAACGGCTTGGGCACACAACTAAATGGTGCAAGAGCCCTGCTTCATGTGTAACATGCAATTTCCCCCTCCATGAAGGTATAAACTGTACTCGCACTGAATGTGCCAATTGCTCTGGCCCCCATCCTGCCTCGTCTAAGAACTGCCCAAGGTACATCCAAAGCAAGGAAGTACTTGAAATAAAAACAAAAAACAAATGCACACTAGCTGAAGCTAGACAAATGCAAAGAGACCGGTACCAGACTCATTCAACCATCTCTACGGGTCTTTTTTCTGAAAAACTAAAAAATCCCCCTCCCGACACAGTTAAAGCTCCCAAGCCATCTACCTCTTCTCTTCAAACAATCAACGATAATAAAACTCAGCACATTTCTCTTAAAGCAAACGTAACTGAATTACAAAAAAACGACTCACAACAAAATCAAACAACAGCTAACACAGAACATAACAAAACTAACAACGATAAGATCCCTAACCTTGATAACAAAAAATCAGACTCAATAGTATTCACTCAAAATAATCCTAACGGCAACACCTCTCATTCTCCTGTAAACACTCAAACACCAATTACTTTACTTACTTCAACTAGCTCAAACCAAAATGACTCTCTTTAAACAATTACCTCTTCAGCTCAAACTCAATTCCACATGAACATTGACAATGATCATGACACATATTAATAAAATCAATGTTCCACTCTCAACCCGCGCCCCCGTCGGTGATGGGAGCCCCCACCACAACGTTGGGGACCCTCATCACCGGAGGAGGGGCGCGGGAACTCTAAAACACCAGGTGGTGCTCGTTCTTCTATCTGTACACTTAGTGGTACGGATAATAAGAGCGACTCCACCGGCTATAATGACCTAAAAATACTACAATGGAACTTGAATGGTTATTTCAATAACCAGCATTCGCTTCAATTGCTTATTAATGAATTAAACCCGTGTATAATATCTCTTCAAGAAACTCATTTAAAATACAACCAACAAACATTCCCCCCAAAAAATATTCAGCCTTTTTTCACAATCTACCCACCAATACAACTTCCAAGCAGGGTGTTTGCCTCTTTGTTCATAAATCAATCCCTCACAGATTCATAGACATTAATTCACCCATCTCTGCAGTCGCTGTTGAAATTGAATTGAAATATAGATTAACAATCGTTTCACTTTATATTCCACCTGACCAAAAATTTGATTCCAGTGAACTTGAAAACATTATAACCAACATCTCAACACCAATCATCCTAACCGGTGATTTCAATTCTTGGAGTCCTCGCCCTCTTGTCTCAGATCTAAGCTTCTGTCTTTGTACAATAACATCTTTAACAATGGTACTATCCCTCAAGCATGGAAAGTTGCAACCATTATACCTATACCAAAACCAAACAAAGACCACTCCACCTTATCAGGTTACCGTCCCATATCCCTTCTTCCCTGCGCATCAAAGATTTTGGAAAAAATTGTTTCGAAACGAATCTTTTGGCTCTTCGAAAAAAACAAATTTATTGACAAAAATCAACTTGCTTTTAAAAAAGGTAGAAGTACCACCGACTCACTTATTCACCTGGACTTTTTCATATCCTCAACCCTTTCTGAAAAAAACCACGCTTCGATCTTGGCAATTGATTTTGAACAGGCCTTTGATAGAATTGGCCTACATGTCATTCTAAAACAATTAATCGAATGGAAAATTGGGCCAAAAATTTTAAACTATGTTAAGGCTTTTCTCTCAAATCGCAAATTCAGAATAAAAACTAACAACATTTATTCCAGCATCCACAGTTTAAAAAACGGCATCCCACAAGGTTCACCGTTATCAGTGATCCTATTTATAATTGCTTTTAACAGCAACAATATTCTCAGAAATAATTACTAACTTGTCAAATTGGGGTAATATATCTGGATCTAAAATATCCACTTCAAAATGTGAATTGTTACATATCTGCCGAAAATATAAATGCCAAAAATGTATAGTAGGAGTAAGCCTTAATAATATTCCTATAAAAAATGTCAGTAATTGTAAAATATTAGGTATTTTATTTGATTCAAAATATAGTTTTAAGGACCACTGTACTTATATTAAGAAAAGCCTAACTACCAGAGTAAACATAATTAAGTACTTGAACTCTAAAAAAAGTAATTGTAATTTAAATACCATTATTTCTATTATTCGTTCTATTATACTTTCTAAAATCGACTATGGCCTCCCAATTTATGGAAAATGCGCCAAATCAACCTTGCAACTCATTTCAACATCATATCATGCAGCCATAAGAAACAGCATTGGAGCTTTCCGCACAACCCCCATAAAGAACATCCTAGTCGAAGCCGGTCTTCCTAATCTAACGGCAAGAACCGAATTTCTCACCTGGCAAATCCTTAAAAAGGTCAACTCTCCGTTCCCTACACCGATTCATGACGATACTACAAAAATCCTTTTAGGTCGGTTAGGTGTTATAATTGTAACAAGGAAGGACATATAGCTCCGAGATGCACCCTTCAGAAACGTTGCTTCGGTTGTGGAGCTGTAGGAGTTTATCGTAGGGATTGTACGTGTTCGGGAAATGGGGATCGGGCCCTTGTGTCAGCAGGACAAGGAGTTCGTCGACGTTAGGGAGGTCGTCTGCTGACGATCAGCGGGTAGGAGTTCATCTGAGTTTCACGTTAGCGGCAAATGGTAGGGACACTAGACCATATTTAGGAGTTAGGGTTTATGGAATAAAGTTTTTAGGACTTCTTGATTCAGCAGCCTCTCGTACCATTGTGGGTGGTGACGGGTGGACAATTTTTAAAGAGTTAGGGCTTAGGTTAGGAAAGAGTAGTGTTGGGTCAGTAGCGTTAGCATTTGGAGCAGGTGTAGTTGTAGCTGGATCTGTTTCTCTACCAGTGGAGGTTGAGAACAAATCCTTTTTGATAGAATGTCTAGTCATTCCGAACCTTCCACACCAGTTGATCTTGGGTGCCGATTTTTGGGCGCTATCGGGCATAGTCCCGGATTTGAGATCAGGGGTGTGGAATTTTTCGAACCAAGAGAGATTGGGTTCGATGACAGACATGGTAGCGATTAGGGAAAAATCGGATTTGAACGATTTTGAAAATAGGGAATTACAACTAGTGTTAGGAGAACTTTTTAAATCAATGACCGAAGGTTTAGGGTGCACCAACTTAGTTGAGCACAAGATTAGGACGTCTGCAGAACCGATAAAGCAAAGATATTACCCTGTTTCGCCAGCGATTCAGAAACATTTCGATCAGGAGCTCCAGGAGATGTTGGAAGCTGGAGTGATCGAGAAGTCGAAGAGTCCTTGGGCATCGCCGATTCTTCTGGTTAAGAAGAAAAATGGCAGTTATCGGTTTTGTGTTGACTATAGGAAATTGAATGAGGTTACAGATAGGGATGCTTATCCACTACCCTTTATTTCGGCGATTTTAGACAAGCTTCGAAACGCGAAGTACTTGTCTTCGTTAGATATTAAATCTGCTTATTGGCAGATTCCAATGGAGAAAGAATCGCGCAAGTACACAGCCTTTACCGTACCAGGGCGTGGCCTGTTTCAATTTTGCAGGATGCTATTCGGCTTGTACAATTCCCCGGCAACTTGGCAAAGGTTTATTGACGACGTTTTAGGTCCTGACTTTGAACCGTTCGTCTTTGTGTACTTGGATGACATTATCATTGTCACCGATTCGTTCGGAAACACTTAGAAATTTTAAAAGAAGTTTTTAAAAGGTTAGGAGAAGCGGGTTTAAAAGTAGGTAGGGAAAAGTGTAATTTGTGTAGGCCTTCTTTAAAATTTCTAGGGTATGTAGTTGATAGGAACGGGCTTCATGTTGACCCGGAAAAAGTGGAAAGCATGATTAGGATTCCTGCACCGAAAAACGTGAAGGAAATTAGGAGTTTTGTAGGGACAATTTCGTGGTACCGTAGGTTTGTACCAAATTTTGCAATTTTAGTTAGGCCACTTACCGATCTCTTAAAGAAAGGTAAGAAATGTGCGTGGAGCCAAGAATGTGAGGAGAGTTTTAGGAAAGCCAAAGAGTGTTTGGTTACGGCACCGATTCTGACATGTCCGGATTTTTCAAGGCCGTTTGTTGTACAAACAGATGCGTCGGACTATGGTATCGGGGCCGTATTATCTCAGGAGTTTGAGGATGGCGAAAAAGCCATTTGTTATTTAAGTCGGTCATTGAATAGGAATGAAAGGAACTACTCTACGACCGAAAAGGAATGTTTAGCGGTCCTTTGGGCGATTGAAAAGTTGCGGCCGTATCTCGAAGGTGTTCGATTTACAGTCGTAACTGATCACCACTCTTTGGTCTGACTAAGCAACCTTAAGGACCCGCAGGGTAGATTAGCTCGTTGGGCCATTCGGCTCCAACAGTTTGATTTCAAAATCATCCACAGAAAGGGCAAAGAACATGTCGTTCCTGATATGTTGTCGCGAGGAGTTCCAGAAGTAGCTGGTGTCTCTGAGGCGGATTCGGACCCTTGGGTGATTAAGATGAAATCACAGGTAGAAAAGAGCCCGTTAGAGAGTTGAGAATGGGCGGCTCTATAAACATGTTAGGATGAACCATATCGTCGTTCATGATAATGGTGAGGAGTGGAAGTTAGTGTTAGGGAAGAGTGATAGGACGAGAATACTTAACGAGTGCCATGATGCTCCACTTTCAGGACACATGGGCGTTAAGAAAACTTTTGCTAGGATAGCAGAAAAATATTATTGGCCCAAAATGAGGAGTTATATTACTACCTATGTTAGGAGTTGTAAAATTTGCCAGAGTGTGAAACCGGTGAACGAAAAACCAGCTGGTCTAATGACCGAACGAATCGGTAATTACCAACCGTGGGAAATGATTTGCGTGGACTTGGTGGGTCCATTACCAAAATCGTAGCGAGGGTTCGTGTATATTTTAACGGCCGTCGACTATTTCACTAAATTCCCCTTGTTGTTCGCGTTACGGTCCGCAACGGCGAAAGCGGTATGTCGGGAGTTGGAAGAAAATGTGTTTCTTCTTTTCGGGATTCCTATGTGGATCGTCTGTGACAACGGTCCCCAGTTCCGTGGCAAGGAACTGAAAACGCTTAGCGAAGCGTACGGGTCACAACTTCGGTTTACGGCGAATTATCATCCGCAGGCGAATCCGGCGGAACGGATAAACCAAATTATAAAGACTACGCTCCGGGCGTATGTTTCGGAAAATCAGCGGAGTTGGGATTCGCAACTGGCAAAAGTGGCCTGTGCAATCCGAACTTCGCAACATGAAGTTTTAGGTGTGTCGCCATACTTCGCAAATTTCGGTAGGAACATGGTAACTAGTTTCCATGAAGAAGGAATTAGGGATAGCGATAGGGACCAGGATAGAACGGAAATTGATAGGCAGTTTCGGAAACTGAGAGTGGACATAGCTAGGAAGTTGGAAGCAGCGGGAAAGAAGGCTGCTAAGACTTATAATTTACGTAGGAGCGACGCGCAATATCACACGGGTGATCTCGTTTGGCGTAGGAACTTCGCGCTTTCCGCTGCAGCAAATTATTTCGCGGCGAAGTTGGCGACCAAATTTGTAGGACCTTTCAAGGTCAGCAAGAGGATGTCACCTTGGACATACCTCTTAATAGATGATCGCGGTAAGGAGCGAGGAACGTGGCACGTTAAAGATTTAAAACCATTTGTTGATTTTTGAGTCAAGTCCCTTTTTGTTGTAGTAGTTTTTTTTTGGTTGTTCATTGTATTTTTGTTTAATTAACGTGCCATACTAATGATTTTTTTTTCTTTTTCTTTTAAATGTAATGATGGTCCTTTGTTGTTGTTGTCTACCCCTGGCTGAGCCTTAAGAAATGGTTTGCTTTTCTTGAAAAGTAAACACATTTCTTGGGAGGTAAGGGTGGAATTTGTTACGGTAAATTTTACCGCAACAAAAACCAGCCTTTGGTTGTTTTCTTTTCCCTAGTTGTGGCTGCAAAATATCGGCAAAGTTGAGGGCAACCATGGTCTCATCAGCCACAGGTGTACCCAGCCTTTATTTTGCAAAAGCAACAAAAGCAGGTGATCGAGATCAAGAACGAGTTCTTTCGACAAGGTCGAAAATGCCGGCGGATGAGCCGAAGAAGTATGAGGTCAGGCGGACCCTTACTTTGACAGCAACAACAACATAATTTTTTATTTTAATGTTTTAATTCGTAACGTAAATTTACTAAATTATTAATGTACAAAATGGGTTTTTAACGCCGCGTTTTTAAAGTAGCTTAATTTAATGTTTGGTACAAACTCACACCTCGAACCTCGCGCGTAAAATTAATAGTAATAGGAAAATGACTTTCTCGAAAAATAAGAATAGTTGGGAAAGGGTCTGAACTCGCCATTATGTTTCGGCAAGTTTTGGAAACTCATCCAACAACTTGTCGAAACCGTGTTTGTGTGTGTGAAAGCAAAGTTTCGCTGAGAGTCAACAACGGTGGCTTTCCTGATGAGCGTTAAGCTTCCAGGAAGCCGTGATGCTGTGACCGACAATCACGAAAACGGATGCTTGTGTTGGATGAATGTGTGTGTGACTGGAATGGACGAGGGAGGAAGAACATAGTTGGGAATTAGCTTGGAAGGCACTCTGGATAGAGCCCTGCAAGCGACAAGTGAGATAGAGGAAATAAAGAGTTCGAGGAAGTGTTTGAAGGAAAAAGAAAGATTGAGAAGAAGGATTTAGAAAATCGGGAAATCGAGGAAATTAGAAGGAAAACTAATAGTCGAGGATCGAGTGTGAGGATCGTGTTTTAAAGGATAATTAGGAAGGAAAACAAGATAAGTAGTTTGTTTCTTTTACTTCTTTGTTCGTTTGTATATTCTTATATATATTCCGCGTCCGGTGTTAAGAACCCATTTTATTTTGTCATTTTCCTTTCTGAGTTGTTTTCTTTTTACTTTGTTTCATTTGAATTTCAATTGTTTGTAATTTCCACTTTTATTTGGAAAACATTTTGGGTTTTAGTCTAGGGATCTTCAATCCCACGGTTTCCCAAAGTAATAAATTTTAAATTCAAAAACAGACGTTCGTTGTGTTATTTTTTTTTAACCGTTTCACTTATCACAAAGAGTTTTGGAATTTTCTTTTTCGGTTTTGAAAAAAAATTCCTGGCGCCCATTTTTATTGCAACGTACCCCACTGTAAGTACTTGCAATAACATATTTCCAAATTGTAACAATTTGATTGATTTTACAAATCAATCAACATTGTTATAATTTATATAAACAAATTCTTCCAAAAGAACCCAGCCCAGCTGAGCAGCCGCGGGTACAGCTTCGTTTACGAGCTGTATAGTTACACTTTTTGTTCTCTTCTTTGTGTCGCATTCGTACTCGGTTGAGTGCGAGTTGCTCGAATCGTGGCGTGCGTCGTCGTTCGTCGCTACGCAGCCGTGCGTCGTCGGTTTAGTTTGTTTTAGTTTTAGTTTTATTTTGTTATTGTTTGTTTTAAATAATTAATATTAAATAATATAATTCCCCCTCGCGAGTGATAAAAAGTGTAACAAGATTCGAAAGAAAGCGATCGAGAAGCAAGCGGGTTGTAATAGTGCGGCCATAGTTTTTGTTGCAAAAATTAAATAAACCGAATAAAATAATATGAGTTATTTAGTTAAAAATAAAACTCAAAAAATTGAAGAGTTGCGAAAAGGCTAAATTGAACGTAATCCCAGTTTGAAGCTATCTTATTTTTGGAATTTAATTCCCTTTGCTAACGTGTGGTGAACAAAAAACAAAAAAACAGTGACGTTTGCACCAGCCAACCCTGTCCATCGGAGCACCACGGCTCACTTGAGCGCCGGTCCGTGTAACCCTTTACCCTGAAACAAAAAAAAAAAGAAGAGACAACTAATACTCACCCACAAAGGAAAGATAAAGTCGCCAAAAATAGAGAAACCAGAGAAAGGAGTTCATTCCATGTGACCAGCTGTTTTCAGACGGATAAGTCGATACATGTATTTGTGTTTGTCTTTATTTATTAAACATTTTTTTTTGGCGTCAAAGTTACCATATTAATTACCTTTTTTATTAATTTATTAATTAAAATTCTTTCTAAATGCTACGCTGTAAGCAACAAAAAAACATTTTTTTGAAAGGGTCAGCGCGAAAAAAAAAGTTGTGTTGTTGAGTTTTCTAGGTAGAACCCACCTCCACAGAGCTCTATAGGGGTAGGTGATCCTGGGACGTTTTTTTGATGAGTAACAGTAATACCAAAAAGGGTATTTGCCTGTTACCGTTGTTTTCTTTGACTCTAAGGAATTGTTTTTTTAGTTGCGTTTTGTTTTTTTCTCTTAGTTTTATTCGTTTACATTTTTGGTTTATACATACATTTTGTCAATTTGATTTTGTTAATTTGATTTGATTTTGTTCATGTTTTTTTGATTTTTTTGTTCGTTCCTTCCAAAATGTTTAAAAGTAACAATAAAACTTGACGCTTATGTTAAAAGAAGAAAGCGTTAGTTTGTTTTTTGGTTTTGGTCTTGGTTTCTGTTTCACATGAGTGAAACAATGGTTCACTAAACAAACTTTTCAGGGGTGCCGATGGTAGCTGATTATCAACGATGGTAAGGACCTGATTTCCACTGGAACGGTAATGTATTGGGAAAATCCAAACATGGCCTACGGATTTTCATAGTTGGGTGGGTAAAGGCCACGCTGCAATAACACCGGCAGTGCCCTTGGGGTGGTGAACGTCCGTTCGTTGTATTTTTAGTAAACTGGCCTGATATATGTTTTGGCTGCTGGTGAAGTTGACTTCCGGGAACAAGATCGCCCCCACATCCGACGAGCTGACGCTGCGCATAGCAAGCAGGCCACGTTCTCGGGAGTAGACACTCTCTCCTTTTTTCCTGGTGTTCCTCTTTCCTTTTCCAGATGTTCCTGCCACGGTATGGTAGTTTCACTGCCTTATCGACTTGTCCTCATCCACGCTTCTCTCCCCTCCACTAACCAGCAACAAAATGGCGCCCAACGTCTAAGGCAACGTCTAAGCCAACGTTTAAGGCATTCGTCTCAGATTTTTGTAGTATTCGTTTCTGTTTTTTTATGTTGTAATAGTTCACAACCACTCTTACTGAAAATTTTTAACTTTTTGTAAGTCTTTACAGGGAAGGTGACAGACGGACTCGTGTAAATTGCGACGATTGGTTGAAAATTTTCAGTGACGGTGATTGATGTGTGTGAGGTGTTTTACCGGGTCTTGCAGCGATCTCTTCAGGGTTCAGTATGTCTTCATCTAGGAAGTCCCAGACATGCTAGGTTTGAATTGCGACTGGCTCTGGGAAGTTGAAGTAAGTTCCAGTTACCACCTTTGTTTTGTATTCCTTTTTCCTTATCCTTATATTTCTTTTTACTTTTCTATACCATTTTCATTTTCTTATCCTTTTGTACAGTTTTCCATAAAGCATTTTTTTGAAATAGTGACCGTGTTTGGCAGGTTGTCGGACATTGTAGCATTATTTTCAATAATTTCTTTTTTTTTTAATTTTTTTAAAATTCACGTCTCTTTTAGTGTGGTTATTTTTTCCAACGCCATGTCTTCAACGAAAGTCCTAGAGGCAGACTTGAATTGCGGGTATGGGAAAAGGTGCAGGGAATTAACTTCACGGGAACTACCTTCACATGGGACTAACTTCACCACTAGTGGGAATTAATTTCACTTTTTTTTGGTGAAGTTATTTCCCACTGAAGGCGGGAAATAATTTCATCAGAAAATTGTGTGAAGTAACTTCCCACCTACGATTGAAATATCTGAAAAAATATCAAGCGTTGAATTGGTGACGTGAAATAGTACCAAATGAAATAACACCAAATTTCAAATTTGGCCTTATTTCGTTGTTCAAAACGAAATAAAACCAATTTGGCTTTATTTTGAATTATAAAAAGAAATAAGGCCAACAAAATAATGCAAACAACGCCGAATTTTTAAAGTTCACTTTTTTACATACAAAACACGCAAAAATGGTTGATTTATTGTCTAGAATAGCTACTTTTGCTAAAAAGTTTTTTTGAATTGATAGCACGGCGTACTAACAGCTAGGTATGTAAGGGGGGGCATGCTGCCCCCCTGCAACCCCCCTGCTTGGGATCACTATAGGATTTGGGGTGGGTGAGAGTTTGGGTATATGCAAAGAACTTTTGCATTTGAGAACTAAAATCAAAGAAATTCCCAACAAAAAAAAAAGCAAGTATGGCTCACAGTTATGAAAGAATCACAACGCATTCGTGTTCGTTGCATATACCCAAACTCGCACCCACCCCAAACCGGAAATCAGCCTCATAAACTTATTCATAGTGTGCGTGTCAATTCTCCTCTAATTTATGAAATTTCACCAAAAAACTCATTAGTTATTTCTATGTATGCGTGGAAACACTTCAATTTTTCTTGTTGAATTCTTTCACATTACAAATACAACAATGTAAACAAATGGGTTTTGAAGGGTGATACGTACGAAAGATTTATATCTTCATATAGAGTGTTTTTGGTTCGACCGAATGCAAAGGTGAACATTTGCTGTTTATTTTTCTTACACTGGCAAACATTTTGCCGGTGAAATGGGAAATGTAATAATAAGCATATAATGTTCATATCAATTTCTTATATACCATCGACCTATTTGTATGCGTTGTTCTGTGGAGATAAACAAAGTGGTTGTGTGGAAAATGGAAAGGATAAAATTAAAGCAAAATAGACAAAGATACTACAATATTAAGATCCTTAACTATCGTATGTATGTTTCATCCTCAAACAATTTTTTAGAAATACATCTTGTAATTTTATTTTGTATTATTCAAAAATGGGTGTGCATCATGAATCAAATCAACTCAGAGGTACTGAACTGAAAGTTAGAAACAAAAACGCTCCATTAGGGGCCGGTTATAGCTATCAGTAAAATCCATCAGTAAAATTTTTGTTTTTAGTTTTTGAACATGTTACTGACTTATTTCTAGCAAATGATTGATGCAATAAGATGAAACCTATATTCAAGTATTTTTTTCAAAAAGAAGCAATGCATTTAAAGTTTAATTTAATTTATAAATCCATTTTAATTTTTTTAATTATGAAATTTCATTTTACTGAACAGCTGACTGCCAAAAGCCAAAAAAAAATCCATTTCGTTTTACTGTTGGTGTTCCAAATTTTTATTGTTCCGATCACATCATTAAGAATTTTACTGATGAAAGCAGTAGTAAAAAAATTGCCTGAGGCACGAATCCTCAAAGTGACATTTAATTTAATGACGTAAATTTATTGATTGCTATAAACGCTCATCAGTAAAACATTGCAGATTCCTCCTGTTTCAAATTTTACTGATGGATTTTACTGATAGCTATAACCGGCCCCTTACCAAGACCGGAATCTTTCGTACGTTTCACTCTCCAAAACCCGTTTGTTTACATTGTTGTATTTGTAATTTTGACATTTAGTCCATGAATAGATGTGAACACAAACAAAAAAAAAGATGCCGTGGGCTAGCGGCACTTTGCACAGCAAAAACAAAATGGGGTGGTTAATAATTTTGTTTAGGTTTTTCTTTTTACTTTTTTTCGATGAAGAAGTCAGTTTTAAGCTTTAATTTTACAGTCATTTTGTTGATAGCGAACCAATGTACATTTTTGTCTTCAAAAAAGCATGTTCACCATCAGTTTATTATAATTAATTCACTAATTTACAAAAATCACTACGAAATTCATAATTAACCTCGGATTTTTGTATCAAAGATGCGTTCGAAGAATCATCAAGTTGAGGGTGCAAGCGCAATTTATTGAATTCAAATATTTTGTTTGCAAGTAATTAAAATCTGTATCAATTTAATTAATCCAAGTATATTTATAGTTTGTTTTTAATGATTTAAGCTTGCAACTATTTTTCAATTCCATTTTGATTAATAAATATTAAATTTAAAAAAAGAGTTATAATCGAAAAATACCTTATCCATAACATTCTTTATTGATGGAAACATACATGTATTTGCTATCAAAAAAAAATATGCATCAAAGGAACACCAATGTTTTAAAAAAATAATTAGAACGATTATAGCGAACCTGTTGAATAAATGCAGAGCAAATAAAATGAAAATTTTGACATATATATCACAAAATGAAAACGTCTTAAAACCGTTCTGAATTCTTGCACAACTCATTCAATAGATCATATGTAATCGACATTAATGTTTATTGTTGACGTACAGAAGTTTTTTAGTGAATTCCCACAGTGTAACGCAAAATATAATTTTCATTCATTCCTTAAAAACGTTTAGTTACCAAAGTTCAAGTTTACTTATTATTGTTTGAAGGGTATGTTTAATAAAAGTGCTGCTAATAATGAAAAAACTAATGAGTTTTACGTATATGTTTTTGTTTTTCTTAATATAATAAATACTTCCATAGATTACATTTTATAAATAATGCAGAACATAGAAGAAAATATACATAAACAATAATTTTCAGATATAAAGCAGAGGTTAGCGTAGAAAAATATTTTTGAGAAAGCCAATAATGTTTTAGGTATGTTCATTAAAGAAATTTCCGCTTCAGATAACCTTCATAAACTTTTTAGAAATAAAATTGGCATTAATAGCAGCCAATTATTTCATAGCATATTTAATTGTTCACAAACATTATAAAATGTCTAGAAATTTTCATATGCTACAAAATTCGTAATTTTATGCGTAAGCATAGAAGATAACATTATTTAGTCAAGAAGTGTGGATTTTGTCGCGTTTACTGGTTTTTTTCTATTGGGTGTTCGGTTTCCCCATACTGGAATAAAAAAAGTTACTTAAATCTATTTATTGCACTCATTTAGTTGGTATTGTTTGTAACCATATTGCCTATTTCTATTCCTTAAATATGCTTTACACAAAGCAACTTATTTTTAAAACATGGTTCCCTCAAATTTGTATTCCAAAATCTAACTACAAACAAAATTCTAACTCTAACATAACATAGTCCCTCAAAAAAAAATTTTCAGGAATATTTCTGCAACAAACAAAACTAAAATTTGGTCTTGCAATTATCGAACTGCTTAAATGATGAAAATACTAATCTAATTGAGGAATCTGAACTAGCTAAAGTTGGCAATGGAACTTCACAAGTATGCTTCTCGTAGCATTTTCTGTACAAACAAATACGGAGGCACCCGCCTATTGTTTCCACCTGAACTTCTAACGTCGCCAAAAAAATGCTCTAAGCAAACAAAAGCTGAAAAAATTGCGTGTTTTGTTGTTTTACAAAGTATTGAGTTACACTTTTTTCTATTTTCAATTATACTTAACCAGTTGCAGCGCATGTTGCGTTCGCAAATAATTTAAGTAAACAAAAACAGCACTAATAAATCATTAAATATGTATTTGGCCAATTTTATTTTATTAAATATACATTTACAACATTTATTTGGATTGAAATTAAAAAGCTATACAAATCTTCCAATTTAAGACCATGTCAGCACTTCAAATTCTGTTGGTTAGGATTGTTTAGTTTTTGAACGAGGCCATGAAACATTCAAAATGAAGCATTTAGATGGGGTTGATTACTATAATGAAGCATTTTGATGGGCCTGAGGACTAAATGTGAGAATGGGTTTGGTTTCTTGCATCATTTCACGCACACTTTCTCACATTTAGTGTGTAGTTAGCTTGTAGGCAAACCGAAATGTCAGTCTGAGATTCCGATCTTGGTAATGGAGTATTTTTGGTTTGAATGTAATCGGGTAGCCTATCAAACTTTTTTATCGGCCGATACTGAATCGCTGTAGTGGGTGCATATGCATTCATCTCCATACTGATTAAGGAGCCGACCAAACTATCGGCCGATAAAAAGTCTGCAGTCTGCGGAGGCTCTTATTACAGGCCGACTCCACTTGATATCTGTATCGCCAACCAGATCTCTGACATTAAAATTAGAAGTTTTTTTTTCTTCGCTGGGCAGTTTATGTCTTGACATCTCATTTGAGCAAGAGAGGTTAAAGTGAATTCATCTCTGAAAAACGTCAAACGTCAAACAATAAAAAAATTATTCCCACAATTTTTCGGCTTTTGTGTAGAAATTCGTTTGTTTTTCAATTTAATAATAATTTGTTTTGTCAAAAGAATAATAATATTAATTGTATACGGTTGGTTAAGGGCGATGGCGAAAAGAATGCGTGAACATGGTGCAATTCGTACACTTAAAGCTCTGCAAGTGTTGGAAAATCTTGAAGAGTTATAAATGAGCGAAGAGCAGGAAGCTAAACGGAAACATCGTTTTTGGATTAATCCTTTCCTTACACTAAGGGACGCCCATGACCTTGAGCAACATTTGCTCAAGGATTTACTCTGGGATCAAGGAGAAGACTATCAAAATTTCTGTAGGATGTCCATCGACAGATTTACCGCGGTTCTTATTCTGGTAGGAATGCAAATAACTTTTTTTAGTTTGCTAATTTATTGATTGCAGGTTGAACCGTTAATAAAAAGGCAAGACACGAGTATGCGATTTGCAATCACACCCAGAGTTCGGCTTGCGATTACTCTTAGGTACATTGGAACTGGTGACTCCTATAGATCGTTGGAGTTCTTATCAAGGGTGTCCCGTAAAACAATTTCAACTTTTGTTCCAAATGTGCTGAATGCAATATATAATACTTTTCAAAGTGAAAACATGAAGGTTGACCAAAAATTCAGTGCATTTGAAATGTTATGTTCTTTTTTAATTCATGAAATATTTTCCATTCAAGACTCCTACTGAAAGCAGAGAGAAAAAACTAAATGAGAGAACCAAATTTCCTCGTCTCCGTCTCTTCGAAACCTCTTACTCTCATTTTTTATAGCGTGTTGAATTCGTATCGGTGTATACATGTTTTCACCTCGGAAAAGAGTACACAAAAAAACATCAGTTCCGGGAAATGCGACATTTCTCATTTTTGTTTATTGATAGCCAAGAAGGCTATGTTTTTTAAAGTCTCATTATAATATTTTTGTAATTCTCATGAATTTCTTTCTTTAATTTTACTAACATCTTGTCGTTTTTATATCTACAAAAATACTCCTATAATTCAAATTAATTCTAGGAAAACATTTTTGTTTGTCAATAAATACCGGAAGAAGTTATACCGGTAGTTCGTGGTGAATTTGTTTTTCTCTTCTCTTTCTCTGAGTTACAGATAGATGGCATTAACAACCTTCTCTGAGTTACAGATAGATGGCATTAACAACCAAAACAAGAAAGGATGTGTGCAGAAAGAGTATAACAAGGTTAAGGTTTTTTAGACTAGACTTTATTTGTATATTTGAACGAGTACATGTTTTTTATAAATGAACATATGTTATGTTTATTTCAATAGTAATGCCTTAACTACTAACTTAACTACTGTATTATCTAAAATATACTGCATTGAATTATTTTACATTGAATTATAAAAGACGGAAATAATAAAGTTCTACAGTTTACCAGGAATATTTATATAAAATATCCACATCTTCTGCAATTGCGGTATCAATCGATATTTTCTGGAACTTAGTAACATTTATTTGTCATGAATTACTCTTTCAGCTTTTTTATACACCAAAAAAATCAATTATGAAATTTGGCTGCGATAATAACTACTTGAACACAGCATTTTCATTGTTTATAGTTATTCAGGTTTAGCCCTTAACTTTGATTTGCATTTATTTATGAATAGCCTAAAACGTTTAGCAAACATCTATGAATAAGCCATATAACTGAAAGATAAGATATAAATATTTAGAACTGGAAAATTTATAAAAATGATGCATAAGACTTAAATTTTGGTTGAAGAACAAATTTGTATATTCTTTTCACAAAACCACTGACCCAGCTTATGTAGTTAAGCCTTTAAAAGCAACACACTAGCTTAGTGGAAGGCAGTAAGAATAGCTTATCACCTATTCACAAATCTTATGCAATGAAAATTGGCAGAAGTAACAAGTTGACGGTCTTTTTATTTAGTCTCTACTTAAATCACTTATTTTCAGAATCCGTTTAGGTGGTATAAATTTATTTTGTATAAGGTAATTCTATTAACGACACTTTGATACATCTTTGCTTTTTTACAATGAACACAATTTTTCAAAATCACTTATTTATAGTTAAATTATTGCTAGAATTTAAAGATAAAATAATTTTTAAAACTCATCAAATAAATCTGAGTTTATCATTGCACTTTGAAGAAGATCACTTCCTTCCACTGAGCTTGATAAGGATGAGTGCGAAGCTATACTTCTTCGCTGTAGTGACTGAATAACATGCCTTGACAGAACTTGTTGTAATTCAGCCATAGCTTCAGCTGCCTCGATGTTGCTTAATTCTTCCAGCTGACTGGCCACACTGGTACCAAAACTTTCATATTTAGTTTTTCGTTCTGCAAAAAAAGTTAAAAACCTTTGAAATACTCAAAAAAGAAGTCATCTTATTAAGCAATTGTTTACCTGGCCGAGAATTTGTACTTTGTACAATGGCAGCTATGGCGTCCTCGTATCTTGCACTTCGAGCGTTCGATGATGATGTGGATCCCCCTCGCTAGCCCGATGACTGCCTCGCCGATGCTATTTGCATTGGTTTAGATGTTGATTGGGAAAGAGCAAGAACATCAGCAGTGGCCTGCACACCCTCCACATCCTCTTCAGCCTCTACAGCCTCCATAGCTCTCTCAAGTGTATCGTCCTAAATTTTTTTTTTTCATTTATAATTTTTATGAAGTTGTTTATTACTTACCAGTGAGAAATTGTTCTGTGTTTTACGCAGCACAATAACTCCATCCAGGAATGCAAACTCACTGAAATAAAAAAGGTGAGACTCATAAACTTCCTCGTTTCCAGCACCAGAATGTTGAGAATCTGTAATTTTTTTTTCAGCCACATAAGCTGAGCGAAGATTTTTAACTTTTTTTTTAACATCGATCACGTCCTTGTTCATTGCTTGGGATATGGATGCCCAAACTTTGTTCTTCAAATCGTTCCTCTTGTATAGGTTGCTCTTGTAGTTCCACAAGCACTCCTTTTCCCTGTACAAGTTTATCAGGAGCTTGATTTCATTCTGGGAAAGTTTCCACTCACTCATGATTGTGCTGTTTAAAAGGATTTGTCAAAAACGCATTTCGTATAAAAATGTGTTATTACCTGATTTAATCCTTTTAAATATATGAATCTAATAAAAAAAACTGCAAATGCCGATTTTTTTAACACAGTAATTTTTTTTTGTTCGCATCATATCATAAGATGAAACAACGCGACTCCATTAGACTTTTCATGTCAGGATGAGTATTCTGAGAGAAATTATCTCTAGTGGAGTCGGCCTATTAAGATTGGTCTGATGGGAGAGAGCGAAGATGACGAAGGTGATAATGATGACCAAAAGCACTCTAGTAAAGATATAAACCCTCGGTAGCCATATTGGTTTGCCTACAAGCTAAACCGGAAATCGGACTCATAAACTCATTTAAGAATGCGTGTGATTTCTCCTTTAACTTATGAAATTTTCCCTAAAAACTCAGTAGTTGATTCTATGTATGCGTGAAAACACGTCAATTTTTATTTGAATTCGTCCCCATTAAAAATACAATAATGCAAACAAATAGGTTTTGGAGGGTGATACGTACGAAGGGTTTATATCTGCATATATGGCGTTTTTCTTTTTTAGTTCAGAGCAGAGCTCGAACTGTCAAAAAAATAATTGTGTTTCTTTTTGAGCTCTGATCGTTCAGAGCTTCAAATTCGTGTTTCTTTTTTAGTTTTTAGTTCTGCACATGTTCAGAGCGCGCTCTGTGAGCTCAGAATAAAATAACAGAGTAAACATAGTAAAATGCTGAACACAAACAATTTGATGTCGCTCTATTGCAGAAGGGAAGATAATTTAGAAAAAACTAATTGCATATAGCATTTTTATGAATCAAATTTATTTCAGGCGTCAAATGGACCAACGCTATGACTGTTTTTTTTAATTAATTTGATTAAAGAAAATTTTGAACGCTTTCAAACAGACGACATTTCAAATCATGACAGTTTAGTGCTCAAGTTGTTTCATAATTAAATCAGAGAGCTCTGAACATACTCTGCTCAGAACTCTACTCTACTCTACTCTACTCTGTTCGCTCAGACTCTGCTCCATAGAGAAATATACTTACCAAGAGAACCGACCGGTACCCGTCTTGCCTGAAACTCCCTCAAATTTTATTTGAGGTGAACTCTCAAATTCGAGGTGAACTCTCTCAAATTCACTATCGTTGAATACATGTGTGTGCAAAAAAAAGCAAAATGGGGAATTGGGCTAAAAATAAACTTATGGAATTTTTGTGACCTGTCAAAAATGACAATCAATTTTGCAAAACAAAACAATGGATTTCGGATTTGAAGAGTAAGTTTTTGTTAATTGTTTTGATATTTAATATAATTTGATATTTTTCAGACTTTCTTTATAATTCAATTCATGGAATAAAAAGTAAGTCAAATTGCAGTGAAGAAGGTGCAACAATAATCGATTTATTTTATAGTCTGTGTTTTCATTTTAGATGTAGGAAGCAATTTCCCTGAAGAAATCTGGAAGACAAAGCAAACAAGGCGCTGATTTGCAGGCAAGTTTTTTGTATATTATATTTCTCTTAACAAAGTAATATCAATGTTTTTAACGATAGACGCTGCGCTGCCCAGCCATAGCTGCCGCAGGCGTTGACGGTGGAGGTGTCATCATCTCTACCAATAGTCAAACGCATTCAATGCAACAAAACCAGCAGCAACAACACCACCAAGTCAATGATGCAAGTGGAAGTTTTGCCATGCAATAGTCGACCGCTAACGCCATTCTCCCAGCAGCTGAGTGTTGGTGTAAGCACGAATCGAAACATTCATATCGTAGTCAACTCGCTTAATCTTCATCTTCTTGGTGTAAAGAGTACTACCAGTCGGTAGTTTTGCAAGAGAAACAAGACTACAATCGCAGGAAGACTCCAACAAATTTCCAACCTGTAAATTAAGTGAGTTCAAATATTAAGTCTAAAACTAATCCATTTATTTTACTCCTAAGGATCGCACTGGCTTAACGGTGGCAATCAGATTCAGATCAGTCCCTCGGCAGCTACTGACGATGTCGGTGTAGTGCGCATACACTACACTATATTTTATTGCAGTTCATTGCCATAGATTTAAATTTCACGTTTCTATAGCCAACCCATTTCTTATAATATGCACTTGCATTTCATTCACCCCAGAAAATTATTTAATAAAATTTTCAATGCCACTTGAGACTCAGATTACTTTTACGATGGTCAAGTGTATCTACCTATTCATGAAGGTTCAACGCACTGCATGCTGTGTAGTAAATATGCCTGAATGAATTTGGATACATTTGTGCATTATGAAAGGGGCATGCATATTGGTTATGATTTTGATGACATAGCAAGTATGCTGCCCAATTCTGTCATTTGTTTCCCACCAAATTAGAGTTCAATATAATGTATATATGTTTTAGTAATAATATGTATAGCTTTAAGTTCTTAGTGTGTAAGTAAATTATTTTGTATAAATAGCCTAAGTTTGGTTAAATAAAATTCACTTTCAATTTGAGAGTCAAAGAAAGACATTCGGCTGATAAGCCTTCTTTTTATTGCCTAAACAGATCGGCTCTTTAGCCAGCATCCATAATCGGCTTGAGGAAGCCCATATCCTCCATAGATTTTATAGGCGAGGTAGGGCCCAGCGTATCGATAGCACTACTAACCTTTTGGTCAACACAGAGCTAGCAAATCGTAAGTCATTATTTTATGCCCACGCGACACCAATGCTGAAAGTACTTAGCGAAGCAACGTCGAAATTCGTCGAAGATAATGCTCAAGATGTCGAGAATACAACAGAAACGTTGGGCACAATGGCGAAAGTTTGTCTTCGGATGTTAGAAAACCCAAAATTTTTGTCTCAAATTGAACGCGAAGAAACACATCTTCTAGTCCTTAGAGTAATGGTTGGCCTTGTCATCCTCTACATTCATGTCCACCCGATGAGAGCGTTCGCCCGCGGAGCACATGTAGACGTCAAAGGATGTGTACGATTGCTGCAGGATCAGCCCGCGATCAAAGCAGAGCCACTATTAAATGCCCTGCGCTACACAACCAAACATCTTAACGAGGATAATACGCCGAAAACTATCCGAAATTTGCTAGCCGCGAAATAGTCGGAATTCTTCATACCCGTTTCCGTTTATTATAATAATATAACAAATTTCAAAATTGAGTGCTGAATAATTGCATTTAGAATGACACCAATGAAAAATCTTGTAAAGTTCTAAAAACTGATGAAAAAACAAAACAAAATATTGTTTTATTATTATTTCTATTTCTAATTTTTTTGTTTTGTAGATTTTAAAATTCATTTTAATATTAAATAATATAAATTACCAATTAGTAATTTAATAAACATTTATTTAAGTATATCAAAAATAAAATTTAAAGTACTTTCTTAATTAGGAAGTAGATTATTATGCATTTTTTGAGAATTCTTAAAATTCTTCTTTAAAAAAAAAAAAGTTTAAAAACATATACAAAAATGAAAAGTATGAGTTGTAAAAAATATAATCATTGCTTGACCAATTTAATTTTTATATTTATTGTATTTTAATTTTATAATTTATTTATATTTCATTGAATGTAGTGTAATTACTAGATTCTGTTAATAATAAAAAATTAAAATTCAAAAAAGTGCTACAAAAACATGAAGTACATCAGCGAAAATCCTCATATAAACTAAGGTTTAATTCAGGAGAAGCCTGTACAAAAAATTCATGTAAACACTACAGATGTGGTAATAGAATACAGTGATAATCCGAATCTCGATTTAGGTCTGATCTTGGAGAAACTAATATTCAGAATGAATAAAGAAGATATTAACCAATTAGCAATTGCTAATAATGACGAAATATTTGAGCACATAAGTATATATGAATTTAAAAAATTGTATAATAAATTATAACAAAAAATTGAAAGGAAAGCACGATTAAAAATATTGATATATATTCCCCCAATAAGAGTTATTGATGATAAAGAGAAAGAAAAGATAATAGAGAATTTTCATAATACACCACATGCCGGTGGGCACTCAGGCATAAAACGAACGATAAATAAAATAAAACAAAGATATTGTTGGAAAAATTTAAACAAAATGGTAAAGAAATACGTTAATGAATGCATAATATGTGCACAGAGCAAACAAATCAGGAATACAAAAGAAAGATTGGTATTAACAGAGACACCAACAACAAGTTTTGAAGTAGTAACAGCAGACACCGTAGGTCCACTAAGACCTTCAAACGACTTTAGATATATACTAACTCTACAATGTGAATTAACAAAATACGTCGAAGCTATTCCTATTAAAAGCAAAGACGCAAATACTGTAGCAAAAGCATTGGTAGATAATTTCCTTCTTAGACACGGTAGTTTCAGAACATTAAGAACAGACATGGGGACAGAATTTATCAACGAAGTAATGAAAAACGTTTACACATTATTTGGGATAAATCACATAACATCAACACCCTATCATCACGAAACATTAGGATCTATAGAGCGAAACCACAGAGTATTAAATGAATATCTAATTGCCTTTGCAAAAGAAAACAATTGGCATGAGTGGATTCCCTATTTTGTCTTTAGTTACAATACAACACCACACTCTACCATAGGTATATCACCCTTTGAATTGGTTTATGGAAAACTACCTAAACTACCAGAAAGCTTAGCTCATAACATAACAAGCCCTATATATAACATCGATGATTACAGTTTAGAATTGAAGTTTAGATTAGGTCAAATGAGAGTAATAGCTAAAAGATTATTAGATAAAAGTAAAATAGAAAGAAAGGAATTAGTAGATAAGATTGCCAACCCATTACAATTAAAAGTAGGAGATAAGGTATATTTAAAAGTAGGAAATAAGAAAAAATTAGAAAATCCATATAAAGGACCATACGAAGTAATAGAATTAAATGGTGTAAATAGTAAAATTAAGATTAATAATGAAACCAAAGAGGTACATAATAATAGATTAAAAAAATAAACAAAAAAAAAATTTTAAATCAAACATTTTTTTTTTTTTTCTCTAAGAGAGTGAGGATGTAGTGCGCATACACTACACTATATTTTATTGCAGTTCATTGCCATAGATTTAAATTTCACGTTTCTATAGCCAACCCATTTCTTATAATATGCACTTGCATTTCATTCACCCCAGAAAATTATTTAATAAAATTTTCAATGCCACTTGAGACTCAGATTACTTTTACGATGGTCAAGTGTATCTACCTATTCATGAAGGTTCAACGCACTGCATGCTGTGTAGTAAATATGCCTGAATGAATTTGGATACATTTGTGCATTATGAAAGGGGCATGCATATTGGTTATGATTTTGATGACATAGCAAGTATGCTGCCCAATTCTGTCATTTGTTTCCCACCAAATTAGAGTTCAATATAATGTATATATGTTTTAGTAATAATATGTATAGCTTTAAGTTCTTAGTGTGTAAGTAAATTATTTTGTATAAATAGCCTAAGTTTGGTTAAATAAAATTCACTTTCAATTTGAGAGTCAAAGAAAGACATTCGGCTGATAAGCCTTCTTTTTATTGCCTAAACAGATCGGCTCTTTAGCCAGCATCCATAATCGGCTTGAGGAAGCCCATATCCTCCATAGATTTTATAGGCGAGGTAGGGCCAACATTACATCGGCGAGTTGAATCCATCGGTTTTCACCGAAAAGTGTTGTTGAAAAATACTGCACGTGTTATTGAGAAGTGAATATTGTGTGCCTCGCGAATTAAGATCGACTTTCTCCATTTCAGAGTTTAGCCAACGCCAGACCTTTGGTCTCCGTCTTTACGGACAAAAATGAACAAATCAAGGAGAAGAACATCTGCCTCCCGTTTGTATTCAAGGCACCAATTCGCCCCGATGTTGTCAATGAGGTTCATCAATTGATGCGCCGCAACAAGCGTCAAGCTTATGCTGTCAGCGAACTTGCGGGTTAGTAGCTCCGCGTCACAGGCCTCTCAGTATTTATACATTGCTAATGATTGTTTTTCGTCTTCTTCCTATAGGTCACCAAACCTCTGCTGAATCCTGGGGTACTGGTCGTGCTGTTGCTCGTATTCCTCGTGTCCGTGGTGGTGATACTCATCGCTCCGGTCAGGGTGCTTTCGGTAACATGTGCGTGGTAGTCGTATGTTTGCCCCAACCAAGACTTTCCGCAGGTGGCACCGCAAGATCAATTTGAACCAACGTCGCTACGCCGCCGTTGTTTCAGCTATCGCCGCCTCTGGCGTACCAGCTTTGGTTCAATCCAAGGGACACATCATCGATGGAGTCTCTGAGTTCCCATTGGTTGTTTCCGATGAGATCCAAAAGTTGCAGAAGACCAAAAAAGCTCTTGTCTTCTTGAGACGTATGAAGATCTGGGCTGACATCCAAAAGGTAAGCAATTGAACTTGAGCTATCATCTTTCCGCAACATTTGCATTTATTTGCGGTGACACTACGACCTGTGTTTCTGCTGCAGGTGTTGCTAGATTATATTGGATCAAGAGGCGTTCCGTTTTAGAGTTTTTCTCGCTCAATCTCGGGGTAGCTTGATCCTACATTGTATCTTATTAAGACCGTGACATGCCATAAATAACTTACACTTCATCATTTCAGGTGTACAAATCCCAGCGCTTCCGTGCTGGACGTGGTACCATGCGTGATCGTCGTCGCATTGCTCGCCGTGGACCTTTGGTCGTCTATTCCAAGGAAGAAGGTCTCCGAAAGGCTTTCCGTAACATCCCCGGTATTGAAACTATGAACGTTGACAAGATGAACCTCTTGAAGTTGGCCCTTGGTGGTCATGTTGGACGCTTTGTCATCTGGACTGAGTCTGCATTCCAACGCCTCAACGAATTGTTCGGCACATGGAAGACTCCATCCACCTTGAAGAAGAGATACAATCTGCCCGAGTGTTGTTGAACGCCAAGAAAAACAACATTGTATTGCCCAAACACCACTTCGCTAATGTCGCCGTTAAAGCCGAGGCTAACCGCTCAAAGATGTTGTCCAAGGCCTTAGCCGAAAGGAAAAAGAAGTTGGCTGCCAAGAAGAAGGCCGCTCCCACTCCCAAGAAGTAAAAAATCTACTTCGCTTCTGAATTTTTATAATATAAACAAAAATTATGGATAATTCATAATATAAAATTTAAAAATATATGTTTAGTGATATTCTTTTTTTAATTCATACAACAAATTTGAGATCTCTTATTTTTCTGGAGTAGTATGGATAGCACATTAGTTTTCAATTGATTTGTGATAAAATGCATTGATATGTTGGACTGGACGAAGATTTTCTAAGGGCATTTTTGGCCGTTTTTAGGGTAGATTCAAGCTTGATATGAAGATAATCGTACTTTAGGAGGAGGAGCTTTGTACTTGAATGACAACAAAATTGTCTCAAAAGCTTTCATCTAAACAAAACTAGAGTTTCGTTTCGAGTTCGACTGAAGCTATGTTTTTTTTTCGAAGCAGGTGGTGCTAAGGCTGAATACTTTTGGGCATATAAAATGATTTTGCTATTTTTTAAAATATCGAAACTGTAATAAAGAACACGAGTCAAGCTTGTGAATTTCACCATTTATCGAAATATTCACATCTAATAACTGTTGGTGTAGACGACTCAAAATGGAAAGGATTGATGAACATGATTTTGTTTTTTGTTGTTGTTGGTGTCTAGATCTAGGTAAGACGTGTTACCATGTTTTGAAATGTGACTGCTGTAGCCTATATGTAAAGTGTTGGAAAAAAATAATAGAAACAAGTGTCTTCATCATTTTCGATACACAATATTTTTGCGGGGTATCTTGAGAGATTTGCGATTTGTTTTGGAAGGTACTTTTTAAAGATGTTAAATTTCAGTGAACATTAAAAAAAAATTGTAGCTTTTGAATTAAGGGCTTTTAAGAATGATTCGATTATGCCTTTTCACAAGGGCTGTTATGGCATCTCTTGAGAGTTTATAGAAAGAATAATAGTTATGAAAAAAGTAGAGTGTGAATGAAGGAAAAGTTCTTGTCTTTCCTATTGGAACTTTTTCTCATGACAGAGTATATTCAAATACATTAATTTAGCTTTATAAAGCAAACAAAACAACATATTTTAGAGTATGTAATAAAATGCAAACTTACGAAAGTCTTCATTTGACCAAATGTCCAGCCAATCTCGAATCTGATTGATTTTTTTACTATTTGCATAATTTCGATTAAGTGAGAAAAGTCCCTCAGTTTTCGTTCCCGATTTATAAAGGTAATCGATAAGAAGAAAGAATTCCCTCGGCATACTTACTCGAAACTTGTCTTTGATATTTGCCTTAAAATATAAACCAAAAATATATATTTAAAAACTATGATTGAATATCTTAAAAATGCAAACGAAAAAAAAATCCTCGATACCATCGATACCAATTAATTGCGAAAGGAATATTCAAAATCAATACTCACTCATGCTGTGCAATGCATCGAAGACCAGAAATATCATTGAAAATGCATTTTCTGGGTGTCGTATTGAATCCCCAAAAAAAAAGAATCCCCACGGGATAATATCCCCAAACAAATTTAATCCATTTTGATAATATCCCCAGAGACATAAGACAAATGGACAAAATCCCCAACTAAATAATTTATTTTGCCAAAATCCCCACGAAATCTCCAAATCCCCGGTATCCGTGCATATCTTCGCACGCGATTTAATCGCATGATTCACTACTTGAACATAATTGTTTTGGGGATATTCACTTGGGGATTTTCGCCCTGGGTATTTTCTCTTTGGGAATTTTGCTGCTGAGGATTTCGTTTTGGGGATTATGGATTTGGGGATTTTACTTTGGGGATTATATCTTGGGGGATATTATCACCAACCCGCATTTTCTATTTATTGTATCGAATCCTTGATTTCTTGCTACAATTTCATGCATATGAGCAGCTAAATGCGAATAAACAAAACATAAGGTAGCATCGTTAAATGTCACACTAACAGCAACGCCTCCTTTATTTCCAAAAGAAATCATTCCTGTGCCAACACTCTGGGTGCTATAACGGACAACACTTGGACGAAGCTGTTTTCGTACGAAAATTGTTAGCATCATACCGACAATACGCAAAGACGTTAGTTGTTCATATTTTGCGTTCTTATGAAGAGAGTCCAAGAATTTTCGACTTGAAACGATATAAAATGTCAATATGTATTATAAATTAATTTTCTAACTTAAACTCACTTCCAACCAGGGAAAGTGTCAACAAATAAAGCGATCCCTCAACTTCATAGCCACATTTTCGAAATGTGTATCCTTCTCGACAAATACAGCATGTCACAACGATTTTATCGCGAAGCTTTCCAGTCTTCGGCAATATCGATCCCTTCGGTGTAATGGGATCTTCTCATTTCCACAGTCGAGTCGGAGGACATAAGAACCCATCAGAATAAAGCGAATTTCTTGCCAGGAACTAAATCTTGTTGACAAATGTAATTTGAACTAAAAAAACAAAATAATATTCATACAATTTGAGTTTAAAATTAATGTGACGAACACACTTACATACCTTGAATTTGTACCTCTTCGTGGCTGATAATTGTTCGCTCCAGAATAAATATGTTGGCGTTGGTGGCTTCCTTCTCGGGGGATTCCACTTTTTCTGTTGAAACATCCTCCTTGGTTTCTTCTTTATCTGAGGATTACATTAAATGCAAATTCATTATATATTTTTATTAAAATAAATTAATATTTTGTATTTAAATTGTTTTACCTTCATTTGCATTTGCATTACTGGGAATGAATTTTGTTTTGTTTACATTTTCGTAGAATTGTCAAAACACTCACCTCGCTGTTAATCTGTCAAAACTGGGTTAAACTTAAATTAGGCCACGTTCGCATTGCAGTTCTATGGTGCGCCTATACTTTCTGCATGATTTTTTTTGGTTTTAGCGAAACTTATCATAAAAATCACAGAATTTGTGTGCCAAAAGCAGTCAAATACTATTTTTAGCACAGTTTTCAATGAAAAGAAGTTGCAAAATTCATTTTTCTTAAAATATTGCATTCATTTTTCAATTTTTGAATTCAACGGATCTCTTTTTTGAACGGCTGAGTTCACCGCACATTGTTTTCCCCCTAATTGTGCAAACTGAACCCAAAACAACTACATAGAATCTGGATTTTCCCATAAGAAATGCACGGGACAACTAACACATGCTTATGCTAATGGGCAAAATGTGCTCAATTTAGTTTGTAGGTCGAAAGAGAGCGAACCCCATAAGTCGGTTCTCTTGGTAGATATATTTCTCTATGCTCTGTTTAGGGCTCAGCCAGAGAGAAAAAACTAAATGAGAGAACCAAATTTCCTCGTCTCCGTCTCTTCGAAACCTCTTACTCTCATTTTTTATAGCGTGTTGAATTCGTATCGGTGTATACATGTTTTCACCTCGGAGAAGAGTACACAAAAAAACATCATTTCCGGGAAATGCGACATTTTTCATTTTTGTTTATTGATAGCCAAGAAGGCTATGTTTTTTAAAGTCTCATTATAATATTTGTAATTCTTATGAATTTTTTTTTTTAATTTTGCTAACATCTTGTCGTTTTTATATCTACAAAAATACTCCTATAATTCAAATTAATTCTAGCAAAACATTTTTGTTTGTCAATAAATAACGGAAGAAGTTATACCGGTAGTTCGTGGTGAATTTGTTTTTCCCTTCTTTTTCTCTAAGTTACAGATAGATGGCAGTAACAACCAAAACAATGTGGCGACTTAGCTCCAGCAACAGCGCCTCTAACACTGAGTGCTAAAAACAAAGTATCTATAACGTTCATTGTATCTCTTCTTCCAATCATCTATTCATTTCACTCTATGTAATTGAATCTATTACCTTTTTTACATTTTGTTCTTAGTTTTTCAATCCGTGTTTCGCTAAAAAAACTGTCGCTTGGTTTAAAAGTCTGTCCAGCTAAGAAATTCTTTTTGGTTAATAAATTGTTTTAAATATATTTGTATGTCTAGTTATTTATCTTTGACTACAATTTGGTGACCCCGACGTGATCGTCAAAACATTGAACAATAATTTAAAAACTTAAAGAATTAACAAACATGAGCATAACTCACACGCCACCGAAAAACACAAAGTCTAGCCCAAAGAAACGCGACAATGAAGATGAGGAGCAGGCTAAGTCAAATGCCTTAAGCTCCATAGACGCTGTCACAGACATCAGATTACCCACATTCTGGAAATCTCAACCAGAAATCTGGTTCCTACAAGTTGAGGCAAAATTCCGTCCCAAAGGCATAAGGAGCGACATTGCAAAATTCGATGTTATCATAAGTTGCCTCGAGTCAGACGTGCTGCTTCACATTTCTGATGTCGTTCGTGCTCCACCAGAAAAAGATAAGTATGAATATCTCAAAACGATCTTAATAAAGCGCCTGTCTGATTCCAGAGAAAAGCAATTGCATAAGCTTTTGACAGACCTCGAATTGGGGGACAAAAAGCCAACTCAACTCCTACGTGAGATGCGCGAGTTGGCAGCAGAATCCGTAGGGGATGAATTTTTATACTCCTTGTGGATAAACAGAATGCCGATAAGCGTTCGTGGTCTATTGTCTCTTTCCGGCAAGTCTGACCTCAACACTCTGTCCGAAGTGGCAGACAGAATTATGGAAAATACTTCCAACGGGTATGTCATGGCAACGAACCCGAGTCCATCCCGTCAAACAAATCTTCAGCTGGAACAAAAAATCGACAAGCTAGAGAAGATGATAGCCAGTCTCATGCAAGAAGTAGGAGCAACTTCATCCAATAACTCGACTAAGCTTCAACACCGACCTCGCTCACGTACACCTAAGAGCAATAAAGTATGCTTTTATCACAGGAAGTTTGGAAAAGAAGCACGTTGCTGCACACTTCCTTGCTCCTTCACAACTCACAACCAGGAAAACTAGTCGAGCTGTCGTCCCATGAACCTGCGGGCGACAGCACCATCAACCCATTAATCTCAGCAGGCAACAACATCAGCAATTCTCTTCAAGAAGTCCGACTCCATGTGTACGACAAGCAAACACATGTCAAATATCTCATCGACTCAGGTTCAGTCATCTCAGTTCTTCCTCGCAAGTACTTGTCTGGAAAATGTGTTCCTAGTGCATTCAAATTATATGCTGCAAACAACACTGCGATTAATACCTTCGGAGATAAAAACATAATTGTTGACCTGGGACTTCGGCGGGAATTCAGATGGTCTTTCTTGGTTGCAGACGTCACCACGCCTATCATTGGGGCTGATTTTTTAGCCCACTATGGTCTCATCGTGGATTTGAAACATCGAAAAATCTACGACTCATTAACCACTCTGGTAAGCAAAGGACTCCTGCAGGAAACAAATACCTTTGGCATCTCAACAATCGACACCAAAAGAGATTTCGATGGTATTTTAAGTCAATTCATCAGCATTACCAAACCTCAAGCCATTCCAATTAGTACGCCACCAGACTACAGCAGTGTATTTCATTACATAATCACCACCGGACATCCCATAGCTGAACGCCCACGGAAACTTTCCGGCGAGAAACTTCGGGCCGCAAAAGCCGAAATTGAAGTTCTCCTTCAACAAGGAATTATTCGCCCGTCCAGCAGCCCAATCTAGTCCAATCCACCTGGTAAAGAAAAAAAGTGGTGATTGGAGACTCTGTGGTGATTTTAGGAAGCTAAACTCTCAAACTGTGCCGGATCGTTATCCACCACCATTCATCCAAGACGTTTTCGAGAAGCTCCATGGAAAAACCATCTTTTCAACTCTGGACCTGGCACGAGCCTATCATCAAATTCCGATGTTTGCTGAGGACATACAAAAAACGGCCATAACAACACCGTTTGGACTTTATGAGTACGTTTTCATGCCATTCGGCTTAAAAAATGCCTCGCAAACCTGCCAACGTCTCATAGATTCAATATTTCGAGGAATGGATTATGTGTTCTGTTACATAGATGACATTTTGATTATGTCTGAGTCAGAAGAACAACATAAAACGCATCTAAAAGCAGTGCTACAGAAGCTTAAAGACCACAACTTGCTAATCAATTCCACCAAATGCTGTTTGGGCCAATCGAATATAAACTTCCTTGGCTATAACATTACCAGTGAAGGTTACCAACCTCCAAAAGACCGTGTCGAAGCAATAATTGATTTTCCCCAGCCAGAAACCGTTCAAGATCTTCGACGATTCTTGGGAATGCTCAATTATTATCGCCGTTGCATTCCGCAAGCAGCTCAACAACAAGTTCCGCTCAACCTACAAAAATCTATCAAAAACGATAAGAGGAAAATTGTTTGGACCCCAGAAACTTCGGAGGTTTTCCAGAATTGCAAAAGTAGTATCGCTAATGCAACACTTTCATCCTTCATTTCACCACACGCTCCACTGGCGCTAATCACAGATGCATCCGATGTGGCCATCGGAGCTGCATTAGAACAATTTGAAGATGAAATTTGGAAGCCGATTGGATTCTTTTCCAGAAGATTAAGCAAAACCGAAAAAAACTACAGCACGTACGATAGAGAACTATTAGGAATTTTCGCACCCTGCAAACACTTTCAACACATACTGGATTGTCATCACTTCGTCATCAAAACGGATCATAAACCGCTCACATATGCTTTTGCCCAACGCCCAGATAAAGCATCAACAAGACAACTAAGACAATTAGATTTCGTTTCACAGTTTTCAACTGAAATAGTTCACCTGAATGGAGATCAAAATCTCGTAGCAGATGCCCTTTCACGAATTTGTGCAATCGAAATGCCAACAATTCTTAGTCCAGAGACGATTCAGCACGAGCAAATCCTTGACGAAGAACTCAACAACATTTTGAAAGGAGAAACATCTCTGAAACTTCAGAAGCTCACAATAGACAACGACATCAGTATATATTGTGATATCTCAACTGGCTTCATCCGTCCATTCATTCCAGCTCCACTTCGACGAACAGCTTTCAATGTGATACATGGTTAAGCACACCCCAGCGGTAGAACAACTTGCAGACAACTTCGAGAAAAATATGTCTGGCCAAATCTACGAAAAGACGCTCTCGAATGGTCGAGAAACTGTGTTCCATGTCAACGTGCAAAAATTCAGAGGCACAACAAGCTAATTCCCAAAAAGATAGACGTTCCGGACAAAAGCTTTAATCACCTACATCTGGATATAATTCACATGCCAGAGGTAAGAGGTTTTAAATATTGTTTAACAATCATAGATCGCTTTTCGAGATTTCCAATGGCAATTCCATTAAAAAACATTGCTGCCGAAACAGTTACATCAGCCTTTTTCAATAACTGGGTTTGTTTATTTGGAACACCCATGCAATTAACAACAGACCAAGGTTCTCAATTTGAAAGTGCTTTATTTGCTGCAATGGCAAACACCATTAGTGCCAAGCGCATCCGAACTACTGCTTACCATCCGGCCGCAAACGGAATGGTTGAACGTTGGCACATGACACTTAAGGCTGCATTAATGTGCAATCCAGCTATTCCATGGATCGACCTACTTCCATCCGTGCTACTTGGACTCCGCACAGCATTCAAGGAAGACATCGGTGCTTCACCAGCAGAAATGATATTTGGTACTCCACTACGCATTCCTGGAGATTTTTTCATTTGCACAGATGAACCAGCTGACGCAGAACTATTCCTAGAAAAACACAGAGAATATATGAGAACAATTCGGCCAAGTCCCTTAAGACATCATACAAAACCAAAAATGTTTTTGCTTAAGAACATCAATGACTGCACACACGTTTTTCTTCGTCATGATGAGGTCAAACCGCCACTCAGAGCACCATACTCTGGTCCATATCTGGTGAAGAAGCGTATCGACGATCGGAGATTTTTAATAAACATCGATGGAGACGATAAAGTCATATCTGTTGAAAGATTGAAACCAGCATTTGTCGTACAATCAGACTCAGATTATTCTTCTTCACAACAACAGCCAGCTGATTCAAGAACCTACAGCAACAAAAAAGTAACTTATAATTCTGTAAATTCAATGACGTTTCTGGAGGGGGAGTAACTGTGGCGACTTAGCTCCAGCAACAGCGCCTCTAACACTGAGTGCTAAGAACAAAGTATCTATAACGTTCATTGTATCTCTTCTTCCAATCATCTATTCATTTCACTCTATGTAATTGAATCTATTACCTTTTTTACATTTTGTTCTTAGTTTTTCAATCCGTGTTTCGCTAAAAAAACTGTCGCTTGGTTTAAAAGTCTGTCCAGCTAAGAAATTCTTTTTGGTTTATAAATTGTTTTAAATATATTTTTATGTCTAGTTATTTATCTTTGACTACAACAAGAAAGGATGTGTGCAGAAAGTGTTTAACAAGTTTAAGGCTTTTTAGATTAGACTTTACTTGTATATATGACCGAGTACATGTTTTTTATAAATGAATGTTATGTTTATTTCAATAGTAATACCTTAACTATCGGGTGATTTCTTTGAGGTTAGGATTTTCATGCATTAGTATTTGACAGATCACGCGGGATTTCAGACATGGTGTCAAAGAGAAAGATGCTCAGTATGCTTTGACATTTCATCATGAATAGACTTACTAACGAGCAACGCTTGTAAATCATTGAATTTTATTACCAAAATCAGTGTTCGGTTCGAAATGTGTTTATCGACAAATTTTGTTCAGCGATGAGGCTCATTTCTGGTTGAATGGCTACGTAAATAAGCAAAATTGCCGCATTTGGAGTGAAGAGCAACCAGAAGCCGTTCAAGAACTGCCCATGCATCCCGAAAAATGCACTGTTTGGTGTGGTTTGTACGCTGGTGGAATCATTGGACCGTATTTTTTCAAAGATGCTGTTGGACGCAACGTTACGGTGAATGGCGATCGCTATCGTTCAATGCTAACAAACTTTTTGTTGCCAAAAATGGAAGAACTGAACTTGGTTGACATGTGGTTTCAACAAGATGGCGCTACATGCCACACAGCTCGCGATTCTATGGCCATTTTGAGGGAAAACTTCGGAGAACAATTCATCTCAAGGAATGGACCGGTAAGTTGGCCACCAAGATCATGCGATTTGACGCCTTTAGACTATTTTTTGTGGGGCTACGTCAAGTCTAAAGTCTACACAAATAAGCCAGCAACTATTCCAGCTTTGGAAGACAACATTTCCGAAGAAATTCGGGCTATTCCGGCCGAAATGCTCGAAAAAGTTACCCAAAATTGGACTTTCCGAATGGACAACCTAAGACGCAGCCGCGGTCAACATTTAAATGAAATTATCTTCAAAAAGTAAATGTCATGGACCAATCTAACGTTTCAAATAAAGAATCGATGAGATTTTGCAAATTTTATGCGTTTTTTTTTTTTTTAAAAGTTCTCAAGCTCTTAAAAAATCACCCGATATTAACTTAACTACTGTATTATCTAAATTGAATTATTTTACATTGAATTATAAAAGGCGGAAATAATAAAGTTCTATAGTTTACCGGGAATATTTATATAAAATATCCATATCTTCTGCAATTGCGGCATCAATCGATATTTTCTGGAACTTAGTGTTAACGTAACATTTATTTGTCATGAATTACTTTTTCAACTTTTGTATACACCATAAAAATCAATTATAAAATTTGGCTGTGATAATAATTACTTGAACACAGCATTTTCTATGTTTATAGTTATTCAGGTTTAGCCCTTAACTTTGATTTGCATTTATTTATGAATAGCCTAAAAAGTTTAGCAAACATCTATGAATAAGCCACAATGCACTTTCAGAAAAACTGTAGTTAGAACTTTCCCTCACAGATTTTTCCTTGTCGCTATATAACTGAAAGATAAGATATAAATAGTTAGAACTGGAAAACTTATAAAAATGATGCATGAGACTGAAATTTTGGTTGAAGAACAAATTTGTATATTCTTTTCAAAAAACCACTGAACTAGCGAGAATACAAATATTTTTACTTTTGTACAAAAGTACTTTTCGGCTTATGTAGTTAAGCCTTTAAAAGCAACACACTACCATAGGGGAGAGCAGTAAGAATAGCTTATCACCTATTCACAAATCTTATGCAATGAAAATTGGTAACAGAAGTAACAAGTTGACGGTCTTTTTATTTAGTGTCTACTTAAATCACTTATTTTCAGCATTTTGGAAATGTCGTGAGTAATGTAAAGGAAATAAACAACGAGTACACACAAATAAAATAGGAATGGAAAAAAGAGATGAGTATATAAAAATGTTTTCAATGTTCCATGTTTACATTCTGTAACTCTCGTTTTCAATGTTCCTGCAACTCTCGCATCGACAAAATTAAGTCGATAAACTCTGAAAATTGAAACAAATCTCAGTTTTTCTTGCATCTTTCAACGGTCTGAGCGAAAATTAAACGCATAAACCTAGCTTATAATACAAATAATAGTTGTAGTGCTTTCAGAGTTTTATGTTTCTAGGTCCTAATTCTCATTGGACTGTTGCACCACATAATTTATTTTACTTACTTAATGATTAAAACTGGCTTCAAATAACTAACTAATATTTATCTAAATGCGTAATTTAGAATTGTTTCTAAATCTTCATTGTTCTGGCACCTAACAAGAGTACCTAATTAATTTCACTTCATATTCGAATGATATTACTCAAACGAACACAATGAGAGTACCAAAAAGTTGTTCATACACAATTTTGAATTTTCTTTGAACACCTCTGAACAGCTGACTCATTGTATATATATTTCTTATAGTACTCTTATGAAGAGGAACGATCGAAGCGACATCTGAGCGGCGTGGAGATGATTGAATTTGATTTCTTTTTTTTATACCCTTCAATAGATGGGAAGAGTTGAGAATGAGGGAAAATTCAACAATAATTAAAGAATAGAAAATAGAGAAGAACATATGCAAATGTAGTAGGAGATCGAGGGAGACAATAGAAACAACCTTTTGACATTATATGTGTGTATGCATATTATACTTCAAGAGCAATGATTCTACGGTTATGCCATTGTATATATATTTACTATAGTACTATTATGAGACGAAATTTTTACTAAAGAAAGATTGAGAAAAAAATTTCTTTAAGTTTCATAAGCATTAAAATGTTCGAGGGAGATAGCCAAAATACAAATCTCAAAGCAAGAAGGAATAATATTTGTTTACATTTTTTTTGCTTTCACGTGTGACTGTAGAGGAGATGTGCTTGTGCATATGCATACATTTGCTTATAGCTATGTATACTTTAACGTTGTAGGTATTTTGAATTTAATAATTCTCGTTTGATTCTAAATTTTCAATTTTTGTGAAAAATTAAATGTTGCCATATTTGGCATATGATGCATTGAAGATTTTAAATATTATTTAAATATTATATTTATAATATTTAATTATTTTGTTGTTGTTATTATTGCGTATTATTTGTTATTTTTACGTATCAACTACAAACACAATCAAAATTGCATACATTTGAAGGTATTTAAAACTAGGTCGTTTTTTGTTTTTTTTTTAACGGCTTAACAGGATGTACTGCATTGAATTTTTAATTTTCATATAAAAACATGTAAATAAATAAATATTATCTATATATATAAAAATCAATGCCACTTTTCGTTGTAATGTTATAAATCAACAATGCCCTTACCGATTTGTCTAATTTTGGTCTTGAATTATTCGTGGAAGTTCAGAGAAGGTTTGTACGTAGAGAAAATTAAAAGAAAATTTTGAAAAAGTGTTAAATCAACTTCTTTCTATACTTCCATATACAAACAATTTGTACTAATACTAAAAGCCAATTTGAAAGCGACGTTAGTTCTGTCAAACAAATTTAATGTCATCATATGTCATTCCTATTTATCAGCGATAATTATTGCTTTGTTGTGTTTATATTTTCCAAAATATTGTTGAGTTATTGATTTGTATTTATATTTTCCAAAATATTGTTGAGTTGTTGAGTGAGCAAGACGACCAAACATAGGTCGGCGAATGCGTAATGTAAATCAAGTGGCATTATTAAGACGATCTCAGACTACAGATGAACGCGCACAAGCTAATGCATTTCAGCTTGAACGTACTGCACAGAATAGATCTGTTGACCCTGTACCTGTACTTAATCTTGCACGGCGATCACGAATAATTACAATATTCAGATTGATTATAGTATGTACGGATACATTGGAATGATGGACGCAATATGTGCACATTGTTATGCGGCTAACTTTCCAGGTGAAACGCCCGGAATGTGTTGTGCTAATGGTAAAGTGAGATTGCCAACATTATAGAAACTCCACCCGAACCATTGTATTCATTTATTTTTGGGACATCTCAAACGTCGAAGTAGTTTTTCAGTAATATTCAACAATACAATTCGGCATTTCAAATGACTTCTTTTGGTGCTACTAAAATTATTAGAGATAATTTTATGCCGACTTTTAAGGTAAATACCTCAACAGGATTGTCCCATGTTTATATCAATCTGAATCATAAAGTCCTAAAAATTCTGATTCAACATCTAGCTAAAATTGCATACATGTTACAGATTCAGGGCCAGATTTATCATCAAGCTGGATCGTTATTGCCATACCCCGACGCTGATCATTAATTTTTGCAAATTTATTTTATTGGTAATGAAAATCGTGAATTGGATCAACGTTGTGCAATTGTTTCAAATACAAGACGAGAAATTATTCGTGAGCTGCAAAGGTTTTTCCATCAGCATAACGCATTAGTTCAATTGTTTAAAATTGCTCTTGATCGTATGCCATCTGATAATCACAAAATTGTAATAGCACCAAATTGAATATTCAACAAAAGCATGTATATGACACAATCATGCAAGCCGTTTCCAATAATGCAGGTGGATTATATTTCTTTGATGCACCTGGTGGTACAGGCAAAACATTCGTTGTATCATTGATTTTAGCGACTATTCGATCAGAACAGAAAATTGCATTGGCACCTGCATCTTCGGGAATTTCTGCTACATTATTAAAAGGCGGTCGGACCGCACACTCTGCATTAAAATTGCCATTGAATGTACAGGTGATTGAAACTCCAACTTGCAATATTTCGAGAAATTCTACTATGGCAAAAGTTCTGCGATTAACGTCAATTATTTTATGGGATGAGTGCACAATAATGGCGAATAAAAATCAATAGAAGTATTTAATCGAACAATGCAAGATTTACGCAGGAATCAACAGCTTTTTGGTGGTGCTCTAATATTGCTGTCAGGGGGCTTTCGTCAAACATTGCCTGTTATTCCCCGATCAACTCCTGATGATGAAATATACGTCTGTTTTAAGTCATCAGTTCTTTGGAGATATGTACGAAAATTGACACTAATAATAAATAACATTAATATGCGTATTCACCCACATAATGATGCAACTGCCCAAGAGTTTTCAAAACAATTGTAAGAAATTGGTGATGGCAAAATACCAATCCACAGCACCAACGGATTGAATGTGTTTTTCCGAATATTCTTCAGAACTACAGAAATCATGAATGGTTGAGAGAACGCGCCATTTTCAAAGTCAAGCGAAACTGCCAGGTATAGTCACGACATATAAATTAATTGACAGTGTTATGAATCAAGATGAGGCAATGAATTATCCAATTGAATTTTTAAATTCATTGGAACCGGCTGGTATACCACCGCATTGCTTGAATCTGAAAATTGGTTCCTTGATTATATTATTGCGAAATATTAATCCACCAAAACTGTGTAATGGCACCAGACTGGCAGTGAAAAAGTTGGTGCCAAATTTGATTGAAGCTACAATCTTAACTGGTAAATCAAAAGAAGAAGTCTGTTTATGATTCCAACTGATATGCCATTTGAATTCAAAATATTACAATATCCTGTGCGTTTATCATTTGCGATGCCCATAAATAAGGCCCAAGGGCAAACACTTCACGTTTGTGGTGTCAATTTGGAGGAATCATGTTTTTCACATGGCCAATTTTATGTTGCCTGTTCCAGAGTCGGTACCCCCAACTGTTTATTTATTCATGCTCAAAATGGAAACACAAAAAATATGGTTTATCCAACTGTTTTAGACTAACCCATATAGACCCACCATAGTAAGAGTACCCAATTCTTTTTTATTTCTTAGTTTTTACTCTTTGCTGATAAATATAATATAAACAATATATCATTTGGGTCATTTGGACCTTTTAATAGCTAGCAATTTAAAATATTTTTTTATTTGAATAAATGAACTTTATAATCATTTTTGTATTACTATGCTTTATACGAAGCGAAGCACGTACCGGGCCGCTAGTATAATATAAAACTATGTTAATTAACCTTACAAGTGTCAATGCCTAAATTGAAAAGGTATAAGCTTAATATATGAGGTATCATGATGACATGGTCTCAAAAATGGATATCTTATTAGAACTTATAGCCCATTTGACTCTAGTAGTACATGAGAACTTACCAAGGAATTCGTAGATAGTTTGAGGTTTAGCTGCAAGTAAAACTGAAGATGTTTGACAGTGAAACAAAACACGAAACGTGCGTCAGTTGTTTAAACCAGTGTTGCCAAAAAGATAATAGCTTAAAAAAAACCCTTTACTTTAAAAGGGACTCTTTTGTTTTCAAAAGGATTTTTTTCTTGATAAGCTATTCGTTAATAATTTTCCTTCTTGGTTTGACATTTGTAATTTGGCTATCTCCCTCGAACATATTAATGCTTATGAAACTTAAACAAATTTACTTTTTTCATTCTTTCTTTAGTAATTTTCTCCTCATTATTAATTCCCTACCAAATATTTTGATACACGCAGCGCCCTCAAGGCGTTGTGGAGATGAAATAAAAAAATTCGTCTCATAATAGTACTATAGTAAATATATATACAATGGCTGACTACATCCGCCATTTTTCAAAGGTGGTCGCCATTTTTAAAAGGTGGTGAGCAGAGAGAAAAGTTTTTTCTCTCTCGTGGTGAGTATGTGCACAAACTTGCATAAGTATTTGTTCCCCACATTTTTTTTATATGGAGTTAATACATATGCAAGTTGGTGGCCAAATCACAGCTTGTAGGCAAAAAGAGAGCAACCGTCGAAGTTGGTTCTCTCTATTAGTTCTTTTTCGATGGCTCAGCTCTGAACTAAAAAAGAAAAACGCCAATAGAGTGTTTTTGACCATGATACAACTAATAAAGATAGCGCATTGCGCATGTAAGGTTTTGGTTGTCAAACTATTGTGACGTCACGAACACTCAATCAAATGAAGAGAGCTAGTATATTTGGCGCAATTTCAATCTATTTTCTGTTCTGAATGTTAACGGAAATGAATTTTAAAAATTTTTAAATCAATAAAGTTATTTAAAGTGGTATTGTTCATAATCTATAAAAAAAAAACATTTATTAATAAACATGGGTGTTTGTTCTGTTTTTGACTGCAACAACAACGAAAGAAATAAGATAACTAAGATTCCAGCTTTCATAAATTTCCATAAGGAAATTTAAATCCCTGGGTCTTGCTCATAGCGTTGTCGCGAGCTGTTAGCCTTGGATACCTCGAAGACGAAAGTTGGGAAGAAGGCTATCAACTGTTCAAATATGTAAGTCTCTAAACAGTAATGTATCGCACAGTATTTCAGTTTAAATTTTTTTGCAGACAAATGATTTGTTCGACGTCATGAATGTCAGGTCCCCCTACAGTGATTCACGTGAAAGGGTCCACGCATACGGACTACATTTGGAAACCCAAAATAAAATTTTAGATGACATGTCGGATATGATTTTAAATATGCGGGTAGTTGGAAAAAAATGTTTGCTACCATTTCAAAAAGGTAAACTACAAAACTATTTCAAATAAACACTATTGAATATATTATATTGAAGGTATCGTCCAATCTAATAACTATTAGAACGGCTATTCCAGGAAGTCCAATTTATAAATAAGAAGAAAATTTAATTCGACAAAAATTAAATAAGATGTTTATTGTACAAGAAAATATGATCAAAAAAAATAAACTGAAAAATATCGAACTTCAATATTGTTCGATAGTAAACCTATAAATATTAATATCACAAGTGTTTTTATAGTAAAGTATATATATACAAATAGTTCATTATATACATATACATATACTAACAATAACGCCCTGCAATTATTGCACAAGGATGTATTGGAACGTTTTGGCGTTAAGTTCATAATGACATACCGATTGAACCAAGACGTCCTTGAAAACTTCTTCGGTGTCATAAGAGCTAAAGGTGGTCTTTATGATCAACCAGATGGCCAAGAGTTTAAGTATAGGATGACGTCATACATCCTTGGGCACAATGAAGGTGCACTTTCTGACAACGGAAATGGTGATGTGGATAATTCACCAGACTTATGTTTGGAAGAAATTTCTTTGACAGGTTTTATCTCACAATTTTATAATCGATTCATCTTAACAATATTCGCTTTTTCAGGAAGGATTTTTGTCGTTGTCAAAGTCGACAATAGCATGCCTATTGCTTCTGAGCCAGAAGAAAATCTCCCATTTTCTTACGATGGTTTGGAAAACTTGGCTGGCTACATTTGCCATCGTTTTTAAAAACACCATACCAAACCTGGAACAAATTGAACCAGACGAAAGCTCTTGGGTCAATCATTTGGACGAAGGAGGCCTGTCTAAAGCAAATCCCACAATGATGGCTCATTTCGCTGCATTAGAAAATGTTTTTAATGCAGTAAATGGAGAAGGTGAAGGCATTTACATCTGTCCAAACTACATCCAGCATTTACTTGAAGTTGCCGAGAAAGCAAAGATCAAATGTGATAAGAAGATTATGAAGCTTTTCTTTCGTTGTCGTATGCACTTCCGAATGCGAAAACTGAATAGACAAATCACTGAAAACAAACTGTCCAGAAAAAGAATATACAAAAAAATTATTAATTAAATAAAGGTTGAAAAACCACTGATTCAAAAAGACCATCATATCTTTTATTTAACTATTTATCACTAATTAAACAATCTTTTAGGTAATTCTATGAAGAAAAATGCAGCCGAATGAAAAATAAAAAAAAAAAAATACACCAAATTCTTCATTCACTTCGATTTTTTATTAATTTCTTTCACTCAAACACACACATTTTCTTTAACTTACGAAGAAACACAAATATTAACTATTTAAAACCATTTACCTAAATGAAAAATATTAGAAATATTAACATTTTATTATAATAACAAAATATCTAAACAAATTAGTGCCATTGTTTTGTTTTGATTTTACATACTGAATAATAAACGTCAAACTCGTTGAGTGTCCGTGACGTAGATGCGCAGAACGAAACAAAAATAGAAACGCGAATGCGCTATCTGTTTTAGTTGTATCATGGTTTTTGATGATGACGACCAAAAAGACTCTAATAAAGATATAAATCCTCGGTAGCCATCTTGGTTTGCGTACAAACTAAACCGGAAATAAGACTCATAAACTCATTTAAGTATGCGTGTCATTTCTCCTCTAATTTATGTCATAATTATGCCATTTCTCCTAAAAACTTAGTAGTTAATTCTATGTATGCGTGAAAACACGTAATCTTTTCTCGTTGAATTTGTCCACATTACAAATACAACAATTTAAACAAATGGGTTTTTGGAGGGATACGTACGAAGGATTTATATCTTCATACAGAGTGTTTTTGATGACGAATATGGTGAAGTTGGTGTTTGGTAAATTATGATTGATCTAAGAGGCTCGGGATGTATAGTTTGCGTTTTCTCTTTTTTTTGCTAGAGTTAAAATATACATATTTAACTTGAACATGAATGGGCCAGTGCGAAGAGTCCATGACTGTTGATAAATTTTCATGTAACACAGTCAATTAAAATGTAACGAATTTTTTTTTTTTTTTTTTTTTTAATCTTATAAGGCATGGCCAGAGGGGCCGTCAGCCAGATGATAGCCTTGCTTAATGTTTTTATTTGAATTTTGTAATTAATTGATTTTTATTTTAAATTTAAAAGCTTTCACTTATTAGTTTTCTTCTATAGTTTACTGCTATTTTAATAAATTGTGCTAGTTGTTGCCAGTTTTTCCCATTTAAAATCGCTAGAAGATCAACTTCTTCTAAAATATTTTGTTGCCATATTTGTCGTCGGATTTCTGCCAGAATTGGACATTTTGCGATAAAATGAACTATATTTTCCCTTTCTTTGGTATTGCACATGGAGCAAATAAGAGCTAAGTCATTGCGGTGCGGTCACCCACAATGGTGCAGCGCATCGGGCATGTTCAACGCATATGAAATTTATATTTGAACTGAATTTGTATGATAGCATACTATAAAAAAAGTTACAAAACCAGAAAAAATTCTCAAATGCATTGAACGTTCCCAAAAAAAAGTGAAAAGTCAAAGAATGAAATGGGTTTCCCCCATCTGTCATCTCAAATGCAGCGCCGCCAAAAGTTAAAGTTGAGTCAACTTGCGCTGCAGCTACAGCTACAGCTACAGCTTCTCATTGTGTCGATGTATAGTATTTTCGTATCTTTTAACTTTGACAGTGCTACAGGCAACAGCTACAGCTACACCATTGTGTTCAAGGGGTAAATCATATTGGAGTTTTGAATATATTTCTCTGTGAAGTGAGCTTCTCGCCTTTTCTATGTTGTCTTCCCTTGCTTTGTAATGGAGGCTTTCTAGTAAATTACAGAGAAAAGGTTTCCCCTCTGTAACATTTTCCAAAGTCAAGCTGAAAGGTATTTCGCACGAGTCTGCTAAATTTTCCCATTCTTCAAACCATTAATTTTGGGACCTTATGACTGATACTGCAATCTTCCTAACAATTTTATCGGTGTGGCTGTTCATCAGTTTAACAATGTAGTTGAAATGTAATCTAAGTGATTTTAGGTACAATGGTGATAACCCAGTTTCGATAAGAAGCATATAGTGTTGTGTCCGGTAGACGAAACTGTCGTTTTAAAAAGAATCGGAGGAGTTTTTCAGTGGTCTCCGAAGGGCGCCAGCCCCATGATTCTGCAGCATACAACATGATGGACTGAGACGTTGCGGTAAAAACTCGATATTTGGTGCTGAATGAGATATCCGAATTTCCGTAAATATTTTGCCATACTGTACCAACAGCGTTTTTGCAACCCGATAGCTTTTTCTCAAGGTGCTTTTCGGTATTCAGGTTGCTCGTTGCAGTAAAACCAAGGTATTGGTATTCTTTGACATTTTCGATTAAATCTTCACCATAGTACCATTTTTCATTTGCAGCCAAAGGTCCAGTTCCTCTCCGAAAGACCATCGTTTTGGATTTGTTGAGATTTACAGTAAGGTTCCACTTAAAGCAGTAGTCCCTTAATTTATTGATCATTAGCTGCAGGGACTCCTGTGATTCCGATAGCAGAACTAGGTCGTCTGCATACATAAGTATTTTAATAGGGAACCCATCGATTGTTATGCCACATGGCAATTCATTATTCAAATCTTGATTGTAAAGGCAAAATAGTGAGGGGCTGAGATTACAACCTTGTTTTAATCCAGCGAACGCAAGAAACCACTCTGACAAATTTTGCCCATCCCATACTGTATAGCTTGTTTCTTTGTAGATGTTGTCAATCAACCTTCCAAATTTAAGAGATATCCCGTCTCTAAACAGCTTGTAAATTAGGGCTTTTCTGTCGATAGAATCGAAAGCTGCTCGGAAATCGACGAAAAAGGTGTATAATTTTTTGCGCCTACGAAGATATAATTCAGCAATGTTCGTCAAGCTAAAGATGTGGTCCACTGTAGAATATCCTTTCCTGAACCCAATTTGTACTTCACTGAGAAGGTGCTTACTTTCGACCCATTTTCCGAGGCGGCATCTTAGGATTTCCAGAAATATTTTAAGCGAAGAGTTAAGAAAAGATATACCCCTATAGTTCACTGGGCCCATCTTATCTCCCTCTTTGTGTAGGGGAAAAATAATAGATTTTCTAAAAGCATCCGGTGCATTTCCTGTGGTGAAGATATCATTATATACTTTTGTAAGATGCATAAGAAAATCTTTTGTTGCATATTTAAAGAATTCGTTTGGGATCCGATCAACTCCGGGAGCTTTATTTTCCTTAACATTCGCTACAATTACTTCAACCTCTGAGATTGTTATTTCGCTATCTAGTATTAGGTTTTCGAAATTAGGCCTGGCATACTGAATTGGTTGAGAGAAAAGTTCTGCGTTCAACTGATTTTGAAAATGATTTTTAAGTGCTGATGCAGATAAAAGTGTTTTTGATCCAAACGTTTTTCCTTTAAGGATTCTTATTGCTCTCCAAAAATCCGAAGAGTTTCTGCAGACAGCTATACTTTCTGCTTGTTTCTTCAAATAGTTTAGTTTTTTAGCATTGCAAACAGCTTTGAAGGCTCTATTAGCAGTAATGTAGTCGGCTTTTAAAGAAATGGCATTGAAGTTTTTGTACAAGTTTAAAAAAGCAAAAGATTTTTTCCTCGCAGACTCACAGTCCTTATCATACCACGGTGATTTAGCTTTGCAGGGAACTTGATTAGCTTGATGTGTAATGGCTGTGGATGTTATGATGTTCTCCAAAACTTCTATCGTCAAAATGTTCTCATTTATTCCTTGTACTGTCATAAAACTCATTTGATACGCTTCAACTCGATTTTTGTTCCATTTCAGTTTTGGAAGAAGGCAATTTTGTGTTTCTAGTTCGTTTTCTGATTCTGAAGTGGTCAAAGTGGTGACCAATGGCATATGGGCGGAGTATATCTGACTGCCCACCTCGAAATCATAAAGATAAACAGAAATGTCGTTCGACATGAAAAGATAATCTATAACAGATTGGCCTGGATTGCGGATGAAAGTGAGTTTACCTTCCTCATTACTTTTTTGTGTACCGTTCATAATGGACAGATCGAAAGCATTTCCCATGTCCAAAATCATTTTACCCCTAGCGTTTAACAATTTATCTCTGGATTTTCTTGCAAACGAAGGTTTTCCAAATGATACGCACTGTTCTTGTCCGGTACGCGCATTGAAATCGCCAACGAGAATACTGTATTTGTCTCCCAACTTTTGCATAGCCTCGAGTAAATTTGCAAAATCGGATTGCCAATGCGAACAGTTAATATAAACAGGCAATACATTTATCACTTTGTTATCTATCAAAATTTCTAAATATTTTAGCTCCTCCATTTCCTTGAAACTGTGTTGTATTGTTGAAATCGTCCTTTTGTATCCATATAGTGCTCCATCCGATGCTCTACCTCTTGTCGCTCCATTTCTTTTTACAGCGTCTACCCAACAAAGCTCATAATCCGTGAAGAAGTCTTCGAAGTATTTTTGTGTTTTTTTCATGACATGCGTTTCAAAAAGGAAAAATATCTCAAAAGTATTGACATAGTTGAAAAAATCACAATATATTTTTTTGTTTGATAATCCATTGATATTATAGCTTAAAATTTTAATTTTCTTATAACTTATTTTATTTTCAATTTTCTGGCTGACTGGTAAATCCTAGTGCGAACTTGCCTTTACATGATCTGCATTTCGATGCATAAAGGACTAAAGGACTACAGCTTGCACACTTTATTGGCTGAGACAGCGACTACTGCTGCCGCTGACTGTTGAGTCTTATACAGACGACGCATGCAGATGAGGTCACTACACAGAATGTCGATTGCGAAGCAACCTGATCTGAGAACATAGAACATTAATGACGGGAGTCAGATATCATTGGCAAGTCTTCTTCAAAAATAAATTAAATTAAAACTAATCTCACCTTTTTTTATGTCCTAATTTAGAATTTCAGGCAATTTTGGTAAACTTAAAGACTGGCAAAATAGAAGCTGAATTCCATGAATTCATAATGCCAACTCCTACAAAATTGTGCGTTCGTAGAAAAGAAGGCTCATGATGGCAAGACTACTTCAAAGTAAGTTTTACATAAGCCACAAACTTTGAAAGCACTAATAATTGTTTTTTTTTTCAGCATCCAAACAAAACGAAGCGGTATTGCAACAAATTCTGCAATGAAGATCGATTTGACTCTGCCGTTTATTTGATTAGACGGCATGCTGAGAATATAATCCACTGATAATCTACGTTAAACTTGGCACAGCTAGTTTTTAAATAAAGTTGTAATTTATTTCAAAATTTTATATTATTTAGTATAATTTTTGTTTTCAAAATGCTATTATTTATTTATTTAGTTTTTGATTAATTAAGAAAAAATAAATATTTCCAAGAAAAAATGTCAAATACTCAAGTCAAATATTAAATTATTGAATTATAACTTCATATTTGTATTGAATTTTTGGAAAATAATAAAAGAAAAAAGGATAAGCTGTATAAAGCATGTTTTTTATTCATTATTCTTCTTATGTTTTGGTTCATCACGTTCGTTTGTATTCTTTCGCGATTTCATGTGGTCAACAGACTCATGAGTCTTGTGATAACAAATCCGAACTTCGATTTTATAGGGCCCATACACTACACAAACTGTTTGAGCAAACGAATGTATTTTGTTGTTGTAAAAATGTTTGTGCAAACTGTTTGAGTAGTGTGTAGCGATGATGCGTGTTTGCGCAAGCGGTTTGAACAAAATCAAAAAATTTTGAATTTTCCGTGCCTGCACAAACATGTTTGTGTGGTGTGTATTGAATTTTGCTCAAACCGATGCCAATTTTAATAGAGTTAACATGAACAAACAAGAGGAACAAATTTTTTGGACTGAAATAGATCTTTTTTGTACCACTCTTTACACCAAATTCTTTTTTTGTTTTTTCTGTTTTGTTTTTTTTAATTGCCAAGGCAATAATCAAAGCTGCACATGCTTAATCACTCGATGAAAAACGTCACGCAACTAAAATCTCTCAAACATGTTTGCGTAGTGTGTGGCGAAACTATGTTTGCTCAAACACACGTTTGAACAAACGTGTTTGCGTAGTGTATCGGCCCTATTAGCTACATATGCTCAAACTGATAAACACCATTTTTCAAAATTATTTTTGTTTTTTTTCAATATACTACAAGCACTTGATGTTTTAACCTTACTGCAAATTCGTAATAAAAAGTACGAAATAGTACGAAGAAAGATATTTTGGAAAATCATCACAATTTTTTTTTTGAAAAAAGCTGGCCTTGAAAAGCCTTATATGTATATATTATATCAGTAATTATAAGGTTGAGTGTCGAATAGAATTTAAAAACACATTTTTATTAATTTCATTTTATTTTAAAAACAAATAAACATGAGGTCTACATATTCAATAATTAAAATAATTCTTTAACAGAAAAAAAGAATACAATATTATTGTTAAGGACTTTTAACTAATGTACAATTTATTGATATATTCATCCTTGCCAACAAAAGGGAGACATTTTACATTTTGAATGGATCGATTCCAAATGTATGCTTTATTGAAGCCGCATCAGGCATTCGGACACTATGAATAAAAGAAAACATGAGAAATTAACAACTAGAAATACGTAATAGTAAACTTACTTACTTCTAAGCCCGAAGTTAAGCTGCAATTAAGCATTAACAGCAGCAATACGATTTTTACGAACATAGCAAATATCCACAGTTGAACGGCCTGGGGTTTTCCCGGTAACGCTGTGTCACTATTGTTGATTATGAAACGAAATATTTTTGGAAAATTAATATAATGTTTTGTGATGTTAAAGTATGAGTTGTAATAAATGTAGTGTGCTACCTACTTAAGACTTTCTGGTTAATTTGGATCTTGTTTTGGCAGTGGCGTCTTCGACTGCTCTTAGCTGCTTAAGTAACTCTTCGATTCTCTTCTTCTTTATGTCTTTTCCATCTGGTTTGTCTGAAGAGTTTCAAATCGTAGGTGATGTTAATGCTGATGCTCTAACCGTAGGTTGTTTTTTGATTTGAATCAAAATTGTTTATCGCCTTGTAACAGTTTCCACTGAAAGAACATTATTTAGATATGTATTTAGTTTAGAGAACTCTTAAAATATGCTCACTCTTTTTCACTGCTTAATGTTTATTAGCTGTTTTATCAGCTGTGCGCTTCCTCTTGACTGTGACGAGATGAGGATGACGATGTATCCGAACCATAACCACTAGACTTTGAAGATCCTAAAGATAATAAATGTTATACTTGGGATAAATTTAAAAAATACAATCTCTCATCTCAACCGGAACAACTTATGCTTTCTCTTTGTGTTATCAGTTCCAGATTTTTTGGATGGTTTGGAAGATTATTCAACAAATTCACCTGCATCCTTGTCGTCTTCGTCATCATCATCTTCTTCTTCCTAACTGCTATGTATGTAGTTTCTTCAGTTTTTTACAACTTACGTTCCTTTTCCTCTTTCTCTAGTTGCCGTTCGGGTTAATTTGTATTTAATAGAGATCCGTTCGTAGCTTCATCTTCAATAGATGAAGCTAATATCACTCAGGTCTTCGTGGCTCATGTTAATAGCTCCGTATTCGCGGTTATGATCTAGGCTACACCCATGACTGGACACACTAGAGTACCTTTAACGTGATTTACGTTCCTTGAACTTCCTGATTTAGTTTCCTTGAACTTCGTCATTTACGTCTGGCAGGTGGAATGGATTGATTGCGAGATACCGCTTCCGGCCTCTGGGCACCACTCTTTTCGCTGCTAGATAAAACAGATTTGCTGGGCGATTTGGTGTTCTCTTTGGCGCTTCAAGCTTTGTCAATTTTATCGCTTGATGATGACGACGAAGACGATGATGAAACTTGCTCGAATTGGATGATGCTCTTGATGAACTTGAACTTACGCGCGACGACCACGATACTCCTCGTATCGTATGCCCAACCCGACTGGGACTTGCCGATTCCAACTTTTTCGATCCGGATTTCATTGGTGTGGCTGACTTAATAGATGCATTCGATTTGACCGATCTAGATTTCGAGTTACTGAAATCTTCTGGTTAGAAGCAACCTTTGGTGGTTCTCAAAATAAAAATCTGAATAAATTATATTTTTGAAAGAAAAAATATTCAGTAGATTGTTTTTGTTTTCATTTCATTTTTGTTGTCAAAATACTCACCTCGCTGTTGATCTGTCACAACTGGGAACAACTCAAATTGGGCCACGTTCGCATTGCAGTTCTAGGGTGCGCCTATACTTTCAGCACGATTTTTTCTGTTTTTAGTGAAATTTTTCATAAAAAACATAGAATTTGTATGCCAAAAGCAGTCAAATATTATTTTTAGCACAGTTTTCACTTAAAAGAAGTTGCAAAATTCATTTTTCTTAAAATATTGCATTCATTTTTCAATTTTTGAATTCAACGGATCTCTTTTTTGAACGGCTGAGTTCACCTCACATTGTTTTCCCCCTAATTGTGCAAACTGAACCCAAAAGCCGATAACAACTACATAGAATCTGGATTTTCCCATAAGAAATGCACGGGACAACTAACACATGCTTATGCTAATGGGCAAAATTCGCTCAATTTAGTTTGTAGGCCGAAAGAGAGCAAACCCATTAAGTCGGGACTCTAGATAATATATTTCCTCTATGAGCAGCAATATGATTTGGACGAACATAGCAAAAATTCACAGTTGAACGGTTTGGGGTTTTCTTTGTAAAGCTGTGTAACTGTTGTTGATTATAAAACGAAATATTCTTGAAAAATTGATATATTGTTTGCGATGTTTAAGTATGAGTTGTAATAATTGTAGTGTGCTACCCACTTAAATCTATCCGGTCAATTTAGATCTTTTTTAGGCAGTGGCGTCTTCGACTGCTCTTAACCGCTTTAGTAACTCTTCGATTATGTCTTTGCCTTCTGGTTTGTATGATGAGTTTGAAATGGTAGGTGATGTTAGTGCTGATGCTCCAACCGTAGCTTGTTTTTTGATTTAAATTAAAATTATTTATCGTTTTTTAACAGTTACCACTGAAAGAACATTATTTAGATATGTCTTTAGCTTAGAGAACTCTTAAAATATGTTCAGTCTTTCTCACTGCTTAACGTTTATTTGCTATATTATGAACTGTTTGCATACGTTTCATTTGAGTAGTTCTTCTTGACTGTGACAAGATGAGGATAACGAGGTATATCTGAACCAGAGCCACTAGATTTTGAAGATGAGAAAAATTATACTTGAGATAAATTTAAAGAATGTAATCTCTCACATAGACACACCATATAGAAACCTATCTGTCATTCTGGTTTGCCTACAAGCTGAAACGTCAATTCTCACCAGCGTTGCCGCGAAGAAAAAAATTGTAAGGGCCATTTTGAGGGCCAAGGACACGACCGAATGAGTTCCAATGTTTGCATTTTTTAACATTTTTGATAGGAAAATACAAATATTGGAACTCATTCGTTCGTGTCCTTGGTACAATAATGTACCTACAGGAATGGTTTATACCTTCCTGGAATCCTTGAAGTGTGAGTAAGAAAGTTGCATTCACACTTTTTAGTTATAATCAAAAAAACTTATAAGAACACGTCCAAGTGAGTTCCAATATTTGTATTTTCCTATCAAAAATGTTTAAATTGGAACTCATTCGGTCGTGTCCTTGGTACAATACTGTACCTACAGGAATGGTTTATACCTTCCTGGAATCCTTGAAGTGTGAGTAAGAAAGTTGCATTCACACTTTTTAGTTACAATCAAAAAAACTTATAAGAACACTTCCAAGTGAGTTCCAATGTGGTGCGGAAATTGGTTCAAATGAGGATACCATATTGTGTCTACTTGCAAAAACAACATGTTCCTACGTGATTGTATTGAAATGTAATCGTTCTTATTGCTTATTATTATATTTTGGTTCATATTTTTTAATTACTAATGGAACAGACGTGTCTTAATTTGCATAGTTTTTGAAAAAAATTGTTTTAAACTCAAAATTTGGGCAAAAAAAGGTAAAAAAATGTTTAAAGTGTAATTTTTAAAACTTTAAGATTATCTACTATTGTTTTTAGAATTCATTGTTCATATTTGTTTTTGATCAAAAACTGAAAACTAAATGATTTTATGTCTTCTAGTTCTTGAGAAAATTATCAAAAAAAAATATTTTAATTAAATTATTTTCTCCTTGCTTGAGTATTTACGTAGTCTTATTTTGATAGTAATAATCGAATATATATTAAGGTATACCCGGAATAAATTATTTTTTCTTAAATCCAACTTATTTAAATACAAAAGAAACTTTGGCTAGAAAACTTTGTGATTGAAAGTGGCAAGAAATTGTTAATTTTTAACTTCACTATATTCAAAAGTTTGTACTACGTATAATACACTTTTCAATTCAATAAAAAGCTATAATTGTCTGAACAAGGCATTTGTTGTATTATGTAAAGAAAACTTGAAATATATTAGCAAAAATGTAAAACATTGTTGTTTTTTTTTAATTTAAATGTAATACAAAGACTTCTGATTCAGGTAAAATTATACATTCCAAAAATTATCTTTTTTGAATGTTATAATAATTCTTTTTTTCTCGAATTTAAAAACGATGACTATTTCCTAAAAGTATTTTGATAATTACAAAACAGTGACCAAGTTTTAACAATTTCACTATAAGTTAAGTTTTTCAAATAAAAACAAAATGATAAAAGTGTGACATCACCTCAACATCACACATAACATAAGTGTTTTTTTCTTCGAGGTGAGTTTGAAAACGTCAACAAAAATTCCAATGTTTGCATTTTTAAACATTTTTAAAAGGAAAACAAATTTCATACAAATCTTCTCGCCCAAGAGAATTTGTCACACTACATCGTTGGATACTTTCACTATTTTGGATGCATAACAGCGGTATTGGCCAATACCGAGGAATTCGTAAGGGGTTTGTGTTTCACAACACTTTGTTGCAAGTTCGTTTGGGTAAAAGATATTTTATCGTTTCAGGAACAACACCATCGTCATTCTCAATCCAGAAAATCACCTTCATGCAGTACTTTTGCTGCTTCAGCTTCCACTTCAGCTGGTGACAGCAATACAAGTCCAACATGATTTTTTTTGACAATCTGCGTAAGGATGCCGCTGGCAAAACAATCACCGACAAACACTTCATGCCATAAGGTGAAGGTGGATTCTTTGTGTTAATTTCATCGCCTCATATGTTCTTTGAAGTTGCTATGTACGTGGCTATCTCTGGGGTAATTCCAGGCAGTAGCACTTGGGCTTACATCGTCATTTGGGTAATTGCCAATCAGGTAAAGTTGCAGGGAAATCATCGCTTGAGTTTCTCTTTTTAACTTTGTTTGTATCATTTACAGACTGAAAACGCTGTGCCTACGCACAAATGGTACAGAGAGAATTTAAAGATAATTTTTATAGGAAAATACAAACATTGGAACTTACTTGGACGTGTTCTTACAAGTTTTTTTTGATTTTTACTGAAAAGTGTGAATGCAACGTTCTTAATCACACTTCAAGGATTCTAGGAAGGTATAAACCATTCCTGTTGGTACATTATTGTACCAAGGACACGACCGAATGAGTTCTAATGTTTGCATTTTTAAACATTTTTGATAGGAAGAGAGGAGTGCGTCCAACATGTGAAGTGCTTGTACAAAGAGTTAAAATCCCAGGCCGGGGTGATAAATGCAATGATCCTTTGATGCTTTACAAGTTCCCTGGTGGACGTGCTCTTTCTGATCGTGGGGGAAGAGCGCCAAAAGTCGCCGCGATAGACGAAGCTATAGCAGTAATTCACCTTATTCCAGTTCAACAAGTTCAAAATCAGATGAAAGTTCTGAATCGAGTCGATCTCCAAGTCCAGAGCGCAGACGTCGGTACAACCTAGACCTAGGCCTGGCAAAAATTCTCGTATCAAACCCTCCTAGTGGGTGCCGGGCGGTAATGATCACCACAGTTTTCTTGTGCGATGTCAAGAAGGGGATCAGCTAAGGTCAGGTTGAATTGTTGAGGCGTTTCTAAACTCTTCAATAGTTTAAACCCTCAGCAATGCAATTTGACCATAGATACGGGGTCCCTAATTTTCAGTGGTGGTGTGAGCGATTTTCATAATCCGTGCCGAAGAAATGGAAGGCTGGGGGGTAAACAAGTCGCGAACGAGCTCATTCGGATGCCTTGGCAGGGTCCGTCTTACATCTTGCCTTACCCCGGTATATCGGCTCTGCCGGGGCTGACCTTTTCCTTTCCGTACTACTCGTGGGACCAAAATTACTACACATAACAATTCACAGGACGATTTAGACATAACGAACTTAGGACCATCCGCCGACTATGAGGATGAACTTTTGGCCTCCAGTCAGGAGACCGTTGTGGGGCAACCTGCAAAAACTGGAAGTGCAGCGAGTACCAGCCATAGTACTCCTGTGCCTCGACCACAAATAAATCCGAACTCCTCTACCAGCAATGCCAGCCATAGCAATGCTGGTAAAGGAAAAAATAAAAAGTCATCTGGTACTCGCATCAAGAACCAGTTCAAGAAGGCCTCCTTCATTCTTAGCAAGATTGCTGAAAATGAGAAGGCTGGAATTGTGCTGGAGAAGGATCGCGAGGACAAGATCATGTACCAAAAGATTGTTGAAGAATACAACAGTCTCTTGGCTACAAAAAAGAAGGCCGACAAAAGAAACCGGTCTCGTGAAGAGACCGAAAAACCTTCTAAAAAACCAAAACATGAACCAAATTCAAATAAAGATGAGAAGGCATCATCTTCCGGAGCGGCGCAACAGCGTACTTTAAGTGAGGTTGTAAGAGACGACCTCCAAGTATCGGTTGTGGATGAGCTCTCCACAAACAGCAGAGGTCTGCTAGCTGTGTGGAGTTCTATCGAGGCCAAGCTCTCGGAGATGGTGTTTTCTTACACAATCTCGGCAATTGAGGGTCCCTACCCTAGTTTTGACTCTGGCGAAGTGCTCAGGGGACACAGGGTAATCAAATGCGATGACGTGTTTTCCAGGGATTTCCTTAGATCATGCATTGCTAAGATAAGCAATGACTGGGAAGGCTTGAGACTTAAGCTTATCCCAGCTAAGGACATCCCCAGACAGCCTAAGGCTCGCATTTGGTTGCCCGTCATGAGCATCAAGCCAAGTGGACAGGAGCTGATCCGTGGTCTTCAGAGGCTAAACCCGCTGGTTCCAATGCATGACTGGACAGTCATCAAGGCTGAGGAGCCGCAGAAGAACAGCGCGTCCTATCTTTTGAAGATCAGCGGGGAGAGCTTGGGGGCCCTTGAGAAGGCTGAATATAAGTTAAGATTCGGCATTAGAAATGCAAAGATTAAGGTCCTACAGAGTCAGGGAGCAGACTGCGACAACAATGATGGCAAAGTCAAGACCGACGATGACATCATTGTTGCCGAAGTCCCCGGCGAGTCGCCGGGCCCTGAGGGTGCAGGCCCTTCTTCTTCAGGCAATTAAAAACGCGCTGCGTTCTATACAGATTAATCTGAAGCACTCGAAATGTGCCTCAGATAATCTAAAGGTCTTCCTGAGTCAGGAAGACTTGGACGTAGCGTTCATACAAGAACCTTGGGTGAATGGCCTCAGAGTTCGAGGCCTTCTGGACCACAAATACGACCTTTTTTATAAAATCCTTAATACTGACCAAGGTAAGCCTAGAACCTGCATTCTAGCTAAGAAACACTTAAAAGCTTTTTTGTGTCCCATCCTTAGCACCTCCGATTTGACGGTTGTCAGAATTGAAGGAAAAAATGCTGGCCTACTTCTGGCATCGGCTTACTGTGGCCACGACCGGCAGTCACCTCCGGAAGAGTTGGAGACCCTGGTAATCGCTTCCAAACAACAAAAGTCAGACCTCCTGATTGGGTGCGACGCCAACGCACGGCATTCTCTATGGGGCAGTACGGTAATTAATGAACGAGGTGAGTCACTTTTTGATTTCATTATGAACAATAATTTAAATGTATGCAATAGAGGTAACACCCCAACTTTCATTTTTCCGAGCTCGGTTAACTTCGAAGGTTGGGAGGATGTACTTGATGTTAGTCTATCAAATAAAAATCTTTATTCTATGGTGGAAAATTGGAGAGTCTCACTTGTGAATTCTTTTTCTGATCACAGGTGGATACTCTTCAATATAAATTTTGAGTCTGAAATTTATCCCCCTCACAGAAACCCCAAAAATACTGATTGGAAGAAATTCAGTCAAATAATTAACACGAAACTGTGTAACACGCCAAATCGGTGTCCAGAGTCGGTAAGCGATCTCGAGTCTAAAGTAAAGACCTTCGAGGCAGCTTTTGACATGGCTTACAAAGTCTCGTTCCCTATTAAATACAGTCGCAAATCACTCCCTATGTGGTGGAATGAAGAACTGTCTAGTCTCAGGAAAAAGACTAGAGTGATCTTTAATATTTGCCACAAACACAAATTCTACCAACCGTACAAGAACTGTCTAAGAGTTTATAAGCGAGCCATTGCCAAGTCTAAACAGCAAAGCTGGAGGGATTACTGCCACAAAATAGAAAATATAAAAGAATCCGCCAGGCTTAGTAAGATTCTATCTATCTATTTATTCTTAAAAAATCTGGCGATTCCTGGGCAGCATCTCCTGCAGAATCCCTAGAACTGCTGTTGGCTGCGCATTTTCCGGGTTGTGAGAATAACAACCCTCAAACTCTTAATTCAAATGGCGTGTCGACGGCGGATATAGAACACATTGATACCTTGATAAATAAGGAAAATATTGCTTGGGCAATCAACACAACCCCGTACAAGTCTCCAGGCCTGGACGGCATAATGCCGATCATGCTTCAGAAAACGCAATTTCTGGCGATTCCTTGGCTGGAGATGATCTTTAAAGGATGTCTCTGTCTAAATCATGTTCCCGAGTCTTGGAGACATGTTAGAGTAGTTTTTATCCCGAAGGTCGGCAGGCGAGGACATGAATCCGCGAAGGATTTTAGACCAATAAGCCTTACTTCCTTCGTGCTTAAGACAATGGAGCGCATTCTTGATTACCATATCAGAGGCATTTTAGATGTAAATCCTCTTGAGAGTTCCCAACACGCTTATCTTAAGGGCAAGTCTACGGAGACAGCCCTACATGAGGTAGTGCGTACAGTTGAAAAAACCATATATTTCAAAGAATATACTCTCGCTACCTTCTTAGACATAGAAGGAGCTTTTAACAACGTCTTAACAGAATCTATTCAAGAATCACTAGTTGATCAGGGTGTAGAGGACTACATCAGAAGTTGGATTGTATCCATGCTCAGTGATAGAAGGATTCAAGCTACCTTAGGTAACACTTACTTGACCAAGTGCGTAAACAGGGGAACACCTCAGGGGGGTGTTCTGTCCCCTCTTCTTTGGCTTCTGGTCATGAACAAAATTCTTTTTAAACTGGAAAGTTGTGGTGTGAAGGCCGTTGCTTACGCAGATGATTTGGTGATACTGGTATCAGGAAAGTACACTTCCGTGATTAGTGAGATTACGGAGATGGCATTGCTAAAAGTAAGCAACTGGGCTACAAGCTGTGGCCTGGGTGTCAATAAAAGCAAAACTGAACTGATGCTCTTTACTACGAAAACAAAAGTACCACCCTTCACCCTTCCCCGCCTCAACGGTGAAACTCTTTCCTTGTCTTCCAGCGCTAGATATTTGGGAGTAATACTTGACCCAAAGTTAAACTGGAAACTTAATATCGAAGAAAGGGTCAAGAAAGCCAGCATAGCTTTCTATGCCTGCAATAAAACCTTTGGCAAAAAGTGGGGTTTGCAATCGAAGATGATTTTGTGAACGTATACAGCCGTGGTACGTCCAATCTTGTCATATGGTTCGATTGTTTGGTGGCCCGCGCTTAGCAAAGCCTACAATATAACTAAACTAAAAAAGGTTCAGAGAACAGCTAGTGTTGGCTCCACGGGAGCTTTGCGCTCATGTCCGTCGGACGCCCTAAACGTTTTTCTCTACCTCTTACCAATAGACCTGCATATCAAATACTTAGTATATTGCAGCGCGTTGAGACTTAAGGAATCGAATAGTTGGTATTCTAGGCCCTTTGGTCATAGTAATATCACTAATCTCATCCCAGCGGACATCTTTTCGACAGAAACCGACTACTGCACCCCTACTGTGGACCTCAGTGCGGATTTTAAAATTATCATCCCATCTCGAAATGAATGGGATGATGACTTAGTGACGAGAGGCTTCGACACAACTATTTTCACTGACGGCTCGAAGATGGAGTGTGGGGTCGGTGCAGGAATTTTTTCCGAGTCTCTAAATGTCTCCAGGTCTTTGCGACTTCCTGACTTTGCTAGTGTTTTTCAGGCTGAACTACTCGCGATCAAGGAAGCATGCAAGTTACTAAAACTAGATCCAAATCAAAACCGCAATACAGCTATTTTTTCGGACAGTCAGGCGGCTATTCAAGCGATTGGCTCGTCCACTTCATCCTCCAAACTGGTTCAACAATGCCGAAGTGAGTTAGCGAGCATGAACATTGGACTCAGGGTCACTCTCGTCTGGATTCCGGGTCATAGAGGCTTTGAGGGCAATGAACGAGCTGACGAGCTGGCTAGGCAAGGATCAGCCCTTCATAGCTCACTCGCGGAAAGAGTCAACATTCCTCTTGGTGCTATGAAGGGCAAGATCTTCTCTATTTTCCTCGCTGAATCAAACCACAGGTGGAACAGCCTAACCAACTGTATCATATCTAGAAGGATATGGCCCACCTACAACAAATCCCGTACTAATAATCTCATTTGCAGACCCAGGCAGGACATAGCCAGGGTCGTTGCTACATGCACCGGACACTGGCCTGTTGGAGAACACGCATCTAAGCTGGGCATCCCCCACAATACTTTCTGTCGTAGTTGTGAGGACCAGCGAGAAAAAGAAACTGTTCTTCACTTCTTATGCAAGTGTCCCGCCTTAGACAAAACGAGAGCCAAAACATTGGGGAAGTACTTTTTCAACGACCTCAATGAGCTCTCAGAACTGGAGATCAAAGATTTGATCTCCTTTCTAAACGCAACAAAGTGGATTTGAGGCGTATTTTTCTCTTTATAATCCCCCTTTTATCTTTATAGGTCAACCGAGTATTTTATGGTATCAAAACGGCGCAACGCAGCGCTAATTGTGTCACCGAGCTAGACTGCTCGTGGCCACCATTTCTACTACTACTACTACTACTACAACCTAGACGAAATTTTCGAACGGGCGTAGGTATTAAATCAACAGGTCCCAGGCATCCTCCAAGTAAGTTAAATTTTAATTTTTTTGTAATTAACATTTTTATTTTAGATGTGCTTTTATTTATGTTTCTATAATTGAATCTCATATATGTACATATATATAATAAAATCTCCTAAATTAAGAATAAGAATTGCATGTGCAAAGAAATAACGATAAGAGTGATAGTAACATGTTCTATATATTAATACCATTTAATTTAAACCCATAACAAAAACAGTTTGTCTTCAACTTTTTGTCTCCAACCTAACCATAAAGCAATATTCACATGAGCACGACCAACGACCAACGAATGAACGAATATTCGTCGATTTTGACATTTCTTTCACATGAGAGTTTTTAATTCGTCGCGAATGAAGTTTGACATTTACCACCGAAACCAAAACAAGAACGATTTTTTTAGGTTAAATATGTGCGATTTTTTTATTCGTTGCGAGTGTGGATAATGTGGAACGTGAATAAAGTTTGACAGTTCGTATCAACTACAATTTTTTTCGCGACGAATAAATTTGTTTTCTTAAATTTATTAATATATGATATTGAAAAGTAAAAGTATGCATCATAAATCAAATAGAAACTATATGGCTATCGTTTTGTTAAGAATTTGTGGAAATATGTCTTCAGACGTATATAAACTCACATTTTGTAATTCATTCGTCGTTCGTTGGTCGCGCTCATGTGAATGATGCTTAAGTCTCTTACGTTCATCAGTTGCAGAAAGGCGTGGACACCTTTTCCAATTCCATAAAAAAGAAAAGCCTACAGACAAAACGAAAAGAAGAGCTTCCCCACCATTCAAAAAATCTGGAACCGATAACACGAAGAGAGAGCATTGTGTTACAAGTAGTTCCGGTTGAGGTGAGAGATCATAGACACACCATATAAAGACCGGAATCTTTCGTACGTTTTAACCTCCAACACCCATTTGTTTACATTGTTGTATTTGTAATTTTGACATTACGTCCATTTTGAAATGTGAAATCCAACAAAAATTCGATGCGGTGTATTTACTTGTTTTGACAGATGTTTTATTTTATTAAATTGCTGTGGTGAACATAAAAGTATCAGCTGTTCGGGAAAATGAATGTCCGTCAAAATAAGAAATAAAATAAAAAAATACATTTTTAGAGAAAAATAAATGCGCAATTACACTTTTTTTTTCTCAAAAAAAATTCTTTGAATGATTCCCGATCGATCAGTATATAATTTTCATTTCTAATCAAAGGGAAACACCGTCAAATATCGATTCAAATTTGTAAATTTGCAAGTAGACACAATATGGTATCCTCATTTGAACCAATTTCCGCACCACATTGGAACTCACTTGGAAGTGTTCTTATAAGTTTTTTTGATTGTAACTAAAAAGTGTGAATGCAACTTTCTTACTCACACTTCAAGGATTCCAGGAAGGTATAAACCATTCCTGTAGGTACAGTATTGTACCAAGGACACGACCAAATGAGTTCCAATCTAAACATTTTTGATAGGAAAATACAAATACAAAAGAAATGAAAATTATATACTGATCGATCGGGAATCATTCAAAGTCAATAAAAGTCAATAAAAGCAAAACTGAACTGATGCTCTTTACTACGAAAACAAAAGTACCACCCTTCACCCTTCCCCGCCTCAACGGTGAAACTCTTTCCTTGTCTTCCAGCGCTAGATATTTGGGAGTAATACTTGACCCAAAGTTAAACTGGAAACTTAATATCGAAGAAAGGGTCAAGAAAGCCAGCATAGCTTTCTATGCCTGCAATAAAACCTTTGGCAAAAAGTGGGGTTTGCAATCGAAGATGATTTTGTGGACGTATACAGCCATGGTACGTCCAATCTTGTCCTATGGTTCGATTGTTTGGTGGCCCGCGCTTAGCAAAGCCTACAATATAACTAAACTAAAAAAGGTTCAGAGAACAGCTAGTGTTGGCTCCACGGGAGCTTTGCGCTCATGTCCGTCGGACGCCCTAAACGTTTTTCTCTACCTCTTACCAATAGACCTGCATATCAAATACTTAGTATCTTGCAGCGCGTTGAGACTTAAGGAATCGAATAGTTGGTATTCTAGGCCCTTTGGTCATAGTAATATCACTAATCTCATCCCAGCGGACATCTTTTCGACAGAAACCGACTACTGCACCCCTACTGTGGACCTCAGTGCGGATTTTAAAATTATCATCCCATCTCGAAATGAATGGGATGATGACTTAGTGACGAGAGGCTTCGACACAACTATTTTCACTGACGGCTCGAAGATGGAGTGTGGGGTCGGTGCAGGAATTTTTTCCGAGTCTCTAAATGTCTCCAGGTCTTTGCGACTTCCTGACTTTGCTAGTGTTTTTCAGGCTGAACTACTCGCGATCAAGGAAGCATGCAAGTTACTAAAACTAGATCCAAATCAAAACCGCAATACAGCTATTTTTTCGGACAGTCAGGCGGCTATTCAAGCGATTGGCTCGTCCACTTCATCCTCCAAACTGGTTCAACAATGCCGAAGTGAGTTAGCGAGCATGAACATTGGACTCAGGGTCACTCTCATCTGGATTCCGGGTCATAGAGGCTTTGAGGGCAATGAACGAGCTGACGAGCTGGCTAGGCAAGGATCAGCCCTTCATAGCTCACTCGCGGAAAGAGTCAACATTCCTCTTGGTGGTATGAAGGGCAAGATCTTCTCTATTTTCCTCGCTGAATCAAACCACAGGTGGAACAGCCTAACCAACTGTATCATATCTAGAAGGATATGGCCCACCTACAACAAATCCCGTACTAATAATCTCATTTGCAGACCCAGGCAAGACATAGCCAGGGTCGTTGCTACATGCACCGGACACTGGCCTGTTGGAGAACACGCATCTAAGCTGGGCATCCCCCACAATATTTTCTGTCGTAGTTGTGAGGACCAGCGAGAAAAAGAAACTGTTCTTCACTTCTTATGCAAGTGTCCCGCCTTAGACAAAACGAGAGCCAAAACATTGGGGAAGTACTTTTTCAACGACCTCAATGAGCTCTCAGAACTGGAGATCAAAGATTTGATCTCCTTTCTAAACGCAACAAAGTGGATTTGAGGCGTATTTTTCTCTTTATAATCCCCCTTTTATCTTTATAGGTCAACCGAGTATTTTATGGTATCAAAACGGCGCAACGCAGCGCTAATTGTGTCACCGAGCTAGACTGCTCGTGGCCACAATTTCTACTACTACTACTACTACTACAACCTAGACGAAATTTTCGAACGGGCGTAGGTATTAAATCAACAGGTCCCAGGCATCCTCCAAGTAAGTTAAATTTTAATTTTTTTGTAATTAACATTTTTATTTTAGATGTGCTTTTATTTATGTTTCTATAATTGAATCTCATATATGTACATATATATAATAAAATCTCCTAAATTAAGAATAAGAATTGCATGTGCAAACAAATAACGATAAGAGTGATAGTAACATGTTCTATATATTAATACCATTTAATTTAAACCCATAACAAAAACAGTTTGTCTTCAACTTTTTGTCTCCAACCTAACCATAAAGCAATATTCACATGAGCACGACCAACGACCAACGAATGAACGAATATTCGTCGATTTTGAAATTTCTTTCACATGAGAGTTTTTAATTCGTCGCGAATGAAGTTTGACATTTACCACCGAAACCAAAACAAGAACGTTTTTTTTAGGTTAAATATGTGCGATTTTTTTATTCGTTGCGAGTGTGGATAATGTGGAACGTGAATAAAGTTTGACAGTTCGTATCAACTACAATTTTTTTCGCGACGAATAAATTTGTTTTCTTAAATTTATTAATATATGATATTGAAAAGTAAAAGTATGCATCATAAATCAAATAGAAACTATATGGCTATCGTTTTGTTAAGAATTTGTGGAAATATGTCTTCAGACGTATATAAACTCACATTTTGTAATTCATTCGTCGTTCGTTGGTCGCGCTCATATGAATGATGCTTAAGTCTCTTACGTTCATCAGTTGCAGATAGGCGTGGACACCTTTTCCAATTCCATAAAAAAGAAAAGCCTACAGACAAAACGAAAAGAGCTTCCCCACCATTCAAAAAATCTGGAACCGATAACACGAAGAGAGAGCATTGTGTTACAAGTAGTTCCGGTTGAGGTGAGAGATCATAGACACACCATATAAAGACCGGAATCTTTCGTACGTTTTAACCTCCAACACCCATTTTTTTACATTGTTGTATTTGTAATTTTGACATTACGTCCATTTTGAAATGTGAAATCCAACAAAAATTCGATGCGGTGTATTTACTTGTTTTGACAGATGTTTTATTTTATTAAATTGCTGTGGTGAACATAAAAGTATCAGCTGTTCGGGAAAATGAATGTCCGTCAAAATAAGAAATAAAATAAAAAAATACATTTTTAGAGAAAAATAAATGCGCAATTACACTTTTTTTTCTTTGAATGATTCCCGATCGATCAGTATATAATTTTCATTTCTAATCAAAGGGAAACACCGTCAAATATCGATTCAAATTTGTAAATTTGCAAGTAGACACAATATGGTATCCTCATTTGAACCAATTTCCGCACCACATTGGAACTCACTTGGAAGTGTTCTTATAAGTTTTTTTGATTGTAACTAAAAAGTGTGAATGCAACTTTCTTACTCACACTTCAAGGATTCCAGGAAGGTATAAACCATTCCTGTAGGTACAGTATTGTACCAAGGACACGACCGAATGAGTTCCAATTTAAACATTTTTGATAGGAAAATACAAATACAAAAGAAATGAAAATTATATACTGATCGATCGGGAATCATTCAAAGAATTTTTTTCGAGAAAAAAAAAGTGTAATTGCGCATTTATTTTTCTCTAAAAATGTATTTTTTTATTTTATTTCTTATTTTGACGGACATTCATTTTCCCGAACAGCTGATACTTTTATGTTCACCACAGCAATTTAATAAAATAAAACATCTGTCAAAACAAGTAAATACACCGCATCGAATTTTTGTTGGATTTCACATTTCAAAATGGACGTAATGTCAAAATTACAAATACAACAATGTAAACAAATGGGTGTTGGAGGTTAAAACGTACGAAAGATTCCGGTCTTTATATGGTGTGTCTATGATCTCTCACCTCAACCGGAACTACTTGTAACACAATGCTCTCTCTTCGTGTTATCGGTTCCAGATTTTTTGAATGGTGGGGAAGCTCTTCTTTTCGTTTTGTCTGTAGGCTTTTCTTTTTTATGGAATTGGAAAAGGTGTCCACGCCTTTCTGCAACTGATGAACGTAAGAGACTTAAGCATCATTCACATGAGCGCGACCAACGAACGACGAATGAATTACAAAATGTGAGTTTATATACGTCTGAAGACATATTTCCACAAATTCTTAACAAAACGATAGCCATATAGTTTCTATTTGATTTATGATGCATACTTTTACTTTTCAATATCATATATTAATAAATTTAAGAAAACAAATTTATTCGTCGCGAAAAAAATTGTAGTTGATACGAACTGTCAAACTTTATTCACGTTCCACATTATCCACACTCGCAACGAATAAAAAAATCGCACATATTTAACCTAAAAAAATCGTTCTTGTTTTGGTTTCGGTGGTAAATGTCAAACTTCATTCGCGACGAATTAAAAACTCTCATGTGAAAGAAATGTCAAAATCGACGAATATTCGTTCATTCGTTGGTCGTTGGTCGTGCTCATGTGAATATTGCTTTATGGTTAGGTTGGAGACAAAAAGTTGAAGACAAACTGTTTTTGTTATGGGTTTAAATTAAATGGTATTAATATATAGAACAACTATCACTCTTATCGTTATTTCTTTGCACATGCAATTCTTATTCTTAATTTAGGAGATTTTATTATATATATGTACATATATGAGATTCAATTATAGAAACATAAATTAAAGCACATCTAAAATAAAAATGTTAATTACGAAAAAATTAAAATTTAACTTACTTGGAGGATGCCTGGGACCTGTTGATTTAATACCTACGCCCGTTCGAAAATTTCGTCTAGGTTGTAGTAGTAGTAGTAGTAGTAGAAATGGTGGCCACGAGCAGTCTAGCTCGGTGACACAATTAGCGCTGCGTTGCGCCGTTTTGATACCATAAAATACTCGGTTGACCTATAAAGATAAAAGGGGGATTATAAAGAGAAAAATACGCCTCAAATCCACTTTGTTGCGTTTAGAAAGGAGATCAAATCTTTGATCTCCAGTTCTGAGAGCTCATTGAGGTCGTTGAAAAAGTACTTCCCCAATGTTTTGGCTCTCGTTTTGGCTAAGGCCGTTAATTCACGACACAAAATAACTGCGCAAACTGAAATTTTACTCAAGTCGGTTTGTGCAAAACACGATACAAGTGAACTGCACAGTTCTCATTTTAAAAAGGTTTTCATTCTGTAAACATGCGTTCATAATTAGCTCTTTATATATTGCTTGCTATTGCAATAAAAAAAAAACCAAAACTCAGTGCAAAAAAGGAGTACTGGTTTCTTGATCTTCCGGAAAAGATAGTATTAAATAATACCATAAAGATGGTTTATATATGTCATTGGTTAAGGCACCAGACTTTTCGAAGCATTTTAATTTTTTTAATTATTTTCTGTAGTTTTTCCGAAAATTATTAATTTGTTTGACAACTGTGTCTCGGTCAGCTTCTGGTTTTTTTTCTTTTAGTTTTAGAACCAAAAGCTCATAGGCTTTACTTTTCATTATCCTGTTGCTATATTCCGAGCTTTTTATTTTCCATAGAGCTGGATGTTCTTTATAAAGTTTGAAGAACTCGCTCCAGAACTTTTGTTCATCAGCCATTATAAAAAAAAAAACAATGTATACTGGCGTAAATAAAATTTGTATACTGAGCGATTGCACAGTTTTTGACATTCACGACACAAATAACTGCACAAATTTAAGACTTGAGCAAAAATATCAAAATTGTTTTAATTTTAACACAGTTAACTGCACAAATCGCACAAACCACCCTATTCACAACACAATTAAACTTTGCAAACCCCAGTTTGCGCAGTTATTTTGTGTCGTGAATTGGCGGCCTAAGGCGGGACACTTGCATAAGAAGTGAAGAACAGTTTCTTTTTCTCGCTGGTCCTCACAACTACGACAGAAAGTATTGTGGGGGATGCCCAGCTTAGATGCGTGTTCTCCAACAGGCCAGTGTCCGGTGCATGTAGCAACGACCCTGGCTATGTCTTGCCTGGGTCTGCAAATGAGATTATTAGTACGGGATTTGTTGTAGGTGGGCCATATCCTTCTAGATATGATACAGTTGGTTAGGCTGTTCCACCTGTGGTTTGATTCAGCGAGGAAAATAGAGAAGATCTTGCCCTTCATACCACCAAGAGGAATGTTGACTCTTTCCGCGAGTGAGCTATGAAGGGCTGATCCTTGCCTAGCCAGCTCGTCAGCTCGTTCATTGCCCTCAAAGCCTCTATGACCCGGAATCCAGATGAGAGTGACCCTGAGTTCAATGTTCATGCTCGCTAACTCACTTCGGCATTGTTGAACCAGTTTGGAGGATGAAGTGGACGAGCCAATCGCTTGAATAGCCGCCTGACTGTCCGAAAAAATAGCTGTATTGCGGTTTTGATTTGGATCTAGTTTTAGTAACTTGCATGCTTCCTTGATCGCGAGTAGTTCAGCCTGAAAAACACTAGCAAAGTCAGGAAGTCGCAAAGACCTGGAGACATTTAGAGACTCGGAAAAAATTCCTGCACCGACCCCACACTCCATCTTCGAGCCGTCAGTGAAAATAGTTGTGTCGAAGCCTCTCGTCACTAAGTCATCATCCCATTCATTTCGAGATGGGATGATAATTTTAAAATCCGCACTGAGGTCCACAGTAGGGGTGCAGTAGTCGGTTTCTGTCGAAAAGATGTCCGCTGGGATGAGATTAGTGATATTACTATGACCAAAGGGCCTAGAATACCAACTATTCGATTCCTTAAGTCTCAACGCGCTGCAAGATACTAAGTATTTGATATGCAGGTCTATTGGTAAGAGGTAGAGAAAAACGTTTAGGGCGTCCGACGGACATGAGCGCAAAGCTCCCGTGGAGTCAACACTAGCTGTTCTCTGAACCTTTTTTAGTTTAGTTATATTGTAGGCTTTGCTAAGCGCGGGCCACCAAACAATCGAACCATAGGACAAGATTGGACGTACCACGGCTGTATACGTCCACAAAATCATCTTCGATTGCAAACCCCACTTTTTGCCAAAGGTTTTATTGCAGGCATAGAAAGCTATGCTGGCTTTCTTGACCCTTTCTTCGATATTAAGTTTCCAGTTTAACTTTGGGTCAAGTATTACTCCCAAATATCTAGCGCTGGAAGACAAGGAAAGAGTTTCACCGTTGAGGCGGGGAAGGGTGAAGGGTGAAGGGCGGTACTTTTGTTTTCGTAGTAAAGAGCATCAGTTCAGTTTTGCTTTTATTGACACCCAGGCCACAGCTTGTAGCCCAGTTGCTTACTTTTAGCAATGCCATCTCCGTAATCTCACTAATCACGGAAGTGTACTTTCCTGATACCAGTATCACCAAATCATCTGCGTAAGCAACGGCCTTCACACCACAACTTTCCAGTTTAAAAAGAATTTTGTTCATGACCAGAAGCCAAAGAAGAGGGGACAGAACACCCCCCTGAGGTGTTCCCCTGTTTACGCACCTGGTCAAGTAAGTGTTACCTAAGGTAGCTTGAATCCTACTATCACTGAGCATGGATACAATCCAACTTCTGATGTAGTCCTCTACACCCTGATCAACTAGTGATTCTTGAATAGATTCTGTTAAGACGTTGTTAAAAGCTCCTTCTATGTCTAAGAAGGTAGCGAGAGTATATTCTTTGAAATGTATGGTTTTTTCAACTGTACGCACTACCTCATGTAGGGCTGTCTCCGTAGACTTGCCCTTAAGATAAGCGTGTTGGGAACTCTCAAGAGGATTTACATCTAAAATGCCTCTGATATGGTAATCAAGAATGCGCTCCATTGTCTTAAGCACGAAGGAAGTAAGGCTTATTGGTCTAAAATCCTTCGCGGATTCATGTCCTCGCCTGCCGACCTTCGGGATAAAAACTACTCTAACATGTCTCCAAGACTCGGGAACATGATTTAGACAGAGACATCCTTTAAAGATCATCTCCAGCCAAGGAATCGCCAGAAATTGCGTTTTCTGAAGCATGATCGGCATTATGCCGTCCAGGCCTGGAGACTTGTACGGGGTTGTGTTGATTGCCCAAGCAATATTTTCCTTATTTATCAAGGTATCAATGTGTTCTATATCCGCCGTCGACACGCCATTTGAATTAAGAGTTTGAGGGTTGTTATTCTCACAACCCGGAAAATGCGCAGCCAACAGCAGTTCTAGGGATTCTGCAGGAGATGCTGCCCAGGAATCGCCAGATTTTTTAAGAAAGGAAGGACAACAATGGTCCTTCGATAGAATCTTACTAAGCGTGGCGGTATAAACCATTCCTGTAGGTACAGTATTGTACCAAGGACACGACCGAATGAGTTCCAATTTAAACATTTTTGATAGGAAAATACAAATACAAAAGAAATGAAAATTATATACTGATCGATCGGGAATCATTCAAAGAATTTTTTTCGAGAAAAAAAAAGTGTAATTGCGCATTTATTTTTCTCTAAAAATGTATTTTTTTATTTTATTTCTTATTTTGACGGACATTCATTTTCCCGAACAGCTGATACTTTTATGTTCACCACAGCAATTTAATAAAATAAAACATCTGTCAAAACAAGTAAATACACCGCATCGAATTTTTGTTGGATTTCACATTTCAAAATGGACGTAATGTCAAAATTACAAATACAACAATGTAAACAAATGGGTGTTGGAGGTTAAAACGTACGAAAGATTCCGGTCTTTATATGGTGTGTCTATGATCTCTCACCTCAACCGGAACTACTTGTAACACAATGCTCTCTCTTCGTGTTATCGGTTCCAGATTTTTTGAATGGTGGGGAAGCTCTTCTTTTCGTTTTGTCTGTAGGCTTTTCTTTTTTATGGAATTGGAAAAGGTGTCCACGCCTTTCTGCAACTGATGAACGTAAGAGACTTAAGCATCATTCACATGAGCGCGACCAACGAACGACGAATGAATTACAAAATGTGAGTTTATATACGTCTGAAGACATATTTCCACAAATTCTTAACAAAACGATAGCCATATAGTTTCTATTTGATTTATGATGCATACTTTTACTTTTCAATATCATATATTAATAAATTTAAGAAAACAAATTTATTCGTCGCGAAAAAAATTGTAGTTGATACGAACTGTCAAACTTTATTCACGTTCCACATTATCCACACTCGCAACAAATAAAAAAATCGCACATATTTAACCTAAAAAAATCGTTCTTGTTTTGGTTTCGGTGGTAAATGTCAAACTTCATTCGCGACGAATTAAAAACTCTCATGTGAAAGAAATGTCAAAATCGACGAATATTCGTTCATTCGTTGGTCGTTGGTCGTGCTCATGTGAATATTGCTTTATGGTTAGGTTGGAGACAAAAAGTTGAAGACAAACTGTTTTTGTTATGGGTTTAAATTAAATGGTATTAATATATAGAACATGTTACTATCACTCTTATCGTTATTTCTTTGCACATGCAATTCTTATTCTTAATTTAGGAGATTTTATTATATATATGTACATATATGAGATTCAATTATAGAAACATAAATTAAAGCACATCTAAAATAAAAATGTTAATTACGAAAAAATTAAAATTTAACTTACTTGGAGGATGCCTGGGACCTGTTGATTTAATACCTACGCCCGTTCGAAAATTTCGTCTAGGTTGTAGTAGTAGTAGTAGTAGTAGAAATGGTGGCCACGAGCAGTCTAGCTCGGTGACACAATTAGCGCTGCGTTGCGCCGTTTTGATACCATAAAATACTCGGTTGACCTATAAAGATAAAAGGGGGATTATAAAGAGAAAAATACGCCTCAAATCCACTTTGTTGCGTTTAGAAAGGAGATCAAATCTTTGATCTCCAGTTCTGAGAGCTCATTGAGGTCGTTGAAAAAGTACTTCCCCAATGTTTTGGCTCTCGTTTTGGCTAAGGCGGGACACTTGCATAAGAAGTGAAGAACAGTTTCTTTTTCTCGCTGGTCCTCACAACTACGACAGAAAGTATTGTGGGGGATGCCCAGCTTAGATGCGTGTTCTCCAACAGGCCAGTGTCCGGTGCATGTAGCAACGACCCTGGCTATGTCTTGCCTGGGTCTGCAAATGAGATTATTAGTACGGGATTTGTTGTAGGTGGGCCATATCCTTCTAGATATGATACAGTTGGTTAGGCTGTTCCACCTGTGGTTTGATTCAGCGAGGAAAATAGAGAAGATCTTGCCCTTCATACCACCAAGAGGAATGTTGACTCTTTCCGCGAGTGAGCTATGAAGGGCTGATCCTTGCCTAGCCAGCTCGTCAGCTCGTTCATTGCCCTCAAAGCCTCTATGACCCGGAATCCAGACGAGAGTGACCCTGAGTCCAATGTTCATGCTCGCTAACTCACTTCGGCATTGTTGAACCAGTTTGGAGGATGAAGTGGACGAGCCAATCGCTTGAATAGCCGCCTGACTGTCCGAAAAAATAGCTGTATTGCGGTTTTGATTTGGATCTAGTTTTAGTAACTTGCATGCTTCCTTGATCGCGAGTAGTTCAGCCTGAAAAACACTAGCAAAGTCAGGAAGTCGCAAAGACCTGGAGACATTTAGAGACTCGGAAAAAATTCCTGCACCGACCCCACACTCCATCTTCGAGCCGTCAGTGAAAATAGTTGTGTCGAAGCCTCTCGTCACTAAGTCATCATCCCATTCATTTCGAGATGGGATGATAATTTTAAAATCCGCACTGAGGTCCACAGTAGGGGTGCAGTAGTCGGTTTCTGTCGAAAAGATGTCCGCTGGGATGAGATTAGTGATATTACTATGACCAAAGGGCCTAGAATACCAACTATTCGATTCCTTAAGTCTCAACGCGCTGCAAGATACTAAGTATTTGATATGCAGGTCTATTGGTAAGAGGTAGAGAAAAACGTTTAGGGCGTCCGACGGACATGAGCGCAAAGCTCCCGTGGAGTCAACACTAGCTGTTCTCTGAACCTTTTTTAGTTTAGTTATATTGTAGGCTTTGCTAAGCGCGGGCCACCAAACAATCGAACCATAGGACAAGATTGGACGTACCACGGCTGTATACGTCCACAAAATCATCTTCGATTGCAAACCCCACTTTTTGCCAAAGGTTTTATTGCAGGCATAGAAAGCTATGCTGGCTTTCTTGACCCTTTCTTCGATATTAAGTTTCCAGTTTAACTTTGGGTCAAGTATTACTCCCAAATATCTAGCGCTGGAAGACAAGGAAAGAGTTTCACCGTTGAGGCGGGGAAGGGTGAAGGGTGGTACTTTTGTTTTCGTAGTAAAGAGCATCAGTTCAGTTTTGCTTTTATTGACACCCAGGCCACAGCTTGTAGCCCAGTTGCTTACTTTTAGCAATGCCATCTCCGTAATCTCACTAATCACGGAAGTGTACTTTCCTGATACCAGTATCACCAAATCATCTGCGTAAGCAACGGCCTTCACACCACAACTTTCCAGTTTAAAAAGAATTTTGTTCATGACCAGAAGCCAAAGAAGAGGGGACAGAACACCCCCCTGAGGTGTTCCCCTGTTTACGCACCTGGTCAAGTAAGTGTTACCTAAGGTAGCTTGAATCCTACTATCACTGAGCATGGATACAATCCAACTTCTGATGTAGTCCTCTACACCCTGATCAACTAGTGATTCTTGAATAGATTCTGTTAAGACGTTGTTAAAAGCTCCTTCTATGTCTAAGAAGGTAGCGAGAGTATATTCTTTGAAATGTATGGTTTTTTCAACTGTACGCACTACCTCATGTAGGGCTGTCTCCGTAGACTTGCCCTTAAGATAAGCGTGTTGGGAACTCTCAAGAGGATTTACATCTAAAATGCCTCTGATATGGTAATCAAGAATGCGCTCCATTGTCTTAAGCACGAAGGAAGTAAGGCTTATTGGTCTAAAATCCTTCGCGGATTCATGTCCTCGCCTGCCGACCTTCGGGATAAAAACTACTCTAACATGTCTCCAAGACTCGGGAACATGATTTAGACAGAGACATCCTTTAAAGATCATCTCCAGCCAAGGAATCGCCAGAAATTGCGTTTTCTGAAGCATGATCGGCATTATGCCGTCCAGGCCTGGAGACTTGTACGGGGTTGTGTTGATTGCCCAAGCAATATTTTCCTTATTTATCAAGGTATCAATGTGTTCTATATCCGCCGTCGACACGCCATTTGAATTAAGAGTTTGAGGGTTGTTATTCTCACAACCCGGAAAATGCGCAGCCAACAGCAGTTCTAGGGATTCTGCAGGAGATGCTGCCCAGGAATCGCCAGATTTTTTAAGAAAGGAAGGACAACAATGGTCCTTCGATAGAATCTTACTAAGCCTGGCGGATTCTTTTATATTTTCTATTTTGTGGCAGTACTCCCTCCAGCTTTGCTGTTTAGACTTGGCAATGGCTCGCTTATAAACTCTTAGACAGTTTTTGTACGGTTGGTAGAATTTGTGTTTGTGGCAAATATTAAAGATCACTCTAGTCTTTTTCCTGAGACTAGACAGTTCTTCATTCCACCACATAGGGAGTGATTTGCGACTGTATTTAATAGGGCACGAGACTTTGTAAGCCGTGTCAAAAGCTGCCTCGAAGGTCTTTACTTTAGACTCGAGATCGCTTACCGACTCTGGACACCGATTTGGCGTGTTACACAGTTTCGTGTTAATTATTTGACTGAATTTCTTCCAATCAGTATTTTTGGGGTTTCTGTGAGGGGGATAAATTTCAGACTCAAAATTTATATTGAAGAGTATCCACCTGTGATCAGAAAAAGAATTCACAAGTGAGACTCTCCAATTTTCCACCATAGAATAAAGATTTTTATTTGATAGACTAACATCAAGTACATCCTCCCAACCTTCGAAGTTAACCGAGCTCGGAAAAATGAAAGTTGGGGTGTTACCTCTATTGCATACATTTAAATTATTGTTAATAATGAAATCAAAAAGTGACTCACCTCGTTCATTAATTACCGTACTGCCCCATAGAGAATGCCGTGCGTTGGCGTCGCACCCAATCAGGAGGTCTGACTTTTGTTGTTTGGAAGCGATTACCAGGGTCTCCAACTCTTCCGGAGGTGACTGCCGGTCGTGGCACAGTAAGCCGATGCCAGAAGTAGGCCAGCATTTTTTCCTTCAATTCTGACAACCGTCAAATCGGAGGTGCTAAGGATGGGACACAAAAAAGCTTTTAAGTGTTTCTTAGCTAGAATGCAGGTTCTAGGCTTACCTTGGTCAGTATTAAGGATTTTATAAAAAAGGTCGTATTTGTGGTCCAGAAGGCCTCGAACTCTGAGGCCATTCACCCTAGGTTCTTGTATGAACGCTACGTCCAAGTCTTCCTGACTCAGGAAGACCTTTAGATTATCTGAGGCACATTTCGAGTGCTTCAGATTAATCTGTATAGAACGCAGCGCGTTTTTAATTGCCTGAAGAAGAAAGGCCTGCACCCTCAGGGCCCGGCGACTCGCCAGGGACTTCGGCAACAATGATGTCATCGTCGGTCTTGACTTTGCCATCATTGTTGTCGCAGTCTGCTCCCTGACTCTGTAGGACCTTAATCTTTGCATTTCTAATGCAGAATCTTAACTTATATTCAGCCTTCTCAAGGGCCCCCAAGCTCTCCCCGCTGATCTTCAAAAGATAGGACGCGCTGTTCTTCTGCGGCTCCTCAGCTTTGATGACTGTCCAGTCATGCATTGGAACCAGCGGGTTTAGCCTCTGAAGACCACGGATCAGCTCCTGTCCACTTGGCTTGATGCTCATGACGGGCAACCAAATGCGAGCCTTAGGCTGTCTGGGGATGTCCTTAGCTGGGATAAGCTTAAGTCTCAAGCCTTCCCAGTCATTGCTTATCTTAGCAATGCATGATCTAAGGAAATCCCTGGAAAACACGTCATCGCATTTGATTACCCTGTGTCCCCTGAGCACTTCGCCAGAGTCAAAACTAGGGTAGGGACCCTCAAATGCCGAGATTGTGTAAGAAAACACCATCTCCGAGAGCTTGGCCTCGATAGAACTCCACACAGCTAGCAGACCTCTGCTGTTTGTGGAGAGCTCATCCACAACCGATACTTGGAGGTCGTCTCTTACAACCTCACTTAAAGTACGCTGTTGCGCCGCTCCGGAAGATGATGCCTTCTCATCTTTATTTGAATTTGGTTCATGTTTTGGTTTTTTAGAAGGTTTTTCGGTCTCTTCACGAGACCGGTTTCTTTTGTCGGCCTTCTTTTTTGTAGCCAAGAGACTGTTGTATTCATCAACAATCTTTTGGTACATGATCTTGTCCTCGCGATCCTTCTCCAGCACAATTCCAGCCTTCTCATTTTCAGCAATCTTGCTAAGAATGAAGGAGGCCTTCTTGAACTGGTTCTTGATGCGAGTACCAGATGACTTTTTATTTTTTCCTTTACCAGCATTGCTATGGCTGGCATTGCTGGTAGAGGAGTTCGGATTTATTTGTGGTCGAGGCACAGGAGTACTATGGCTGGTACTCGCTGCACTTCCAGTTTTTGCAGGTTGCCCCACAACGGTCTCCTGACTGGAGGCCAAAAGTTCATCCTCATAGTCGGCGGATGGTCCTAAGTTCGTTATGTCTAAATCGTCCTGTGAATTGTTATGTGTAGTAATTTTGGTCCCACGAGTAGTACGGAAAGGAAAAGGTCAGCCCCGGCAGAGCCGATATACCGGGGTAAGGCAAGATGTAAGACGGACCCTGCCAAGGCATCCGAATGAGCTCGTTCGCGACTTGTTTACCCCCCAGCCTTCCATTTCTTCGGCACGGATTATGAAAATCGCTCACACCACCACTGAAAATTAGGGACCCCGTATCTATGGTCAAATTGCATTGCTGAGGGTTTAAACTATTGAAGAGTTTAGAAACGCCTCAACAATTCAACCTGACCTTAGCTGATCCCCTTCTTGACATCGCACAAGAAAACTGTGGTGATCATTACCGCCCGGCACCCACTAGGAGGGTTTGATACGAGAATTTTTGCCAGGCCTAGGTCTAGGTTGTACCGACGTCTGCGCTCTGGACTTGGAGATCGACTCGATTCAGAACTTTCATCTGATTTTGAACTTGTTGAACTGGAATAAGGTGAATTACTGCTATAGCTTCGTCTATCGCGGCGACTTTTGGCGCTCTTCCCCCACGATCAGAAAGAGCACGTCCACCAGGGAACTTGTAAAGCATCAAAGGATCATTGCATTTATCACCCCGGCCTGGGATTTTAACTCTTTGTACAAGCACTTCACATGTTGGACGCACTCCTCTCTTCCTATCAAAAATGTTTAAAAATGCAAACATTAGAACTCATTCGGTCGTGTCCTTGGTACAATAATGTACCAACAGGAATGGTTTATACCTTCCTAGAATCCTTGAAGTGTGATTAAGAACGTTGCATTCACACTTTTCAGTAAAAATCAAAAAAAACTTGTAAGAACACGTCCAAGTAAGTTCCAATGTTTGTATTTTCCTATAAAAATTATCTTTAAATTCTCTCTGTACCATTTGTGCGTAGGCACAGCGTTTTCAGTCTGTAAATGATACAAACAAAGTTAAAAAGAGAAACTCAAGCGATGATTTCCCTGCAACTTTACCTGATTGGCAATTACCCAAATGACGATGTAAGCCCAAGTGCTACTGCCTGGAATTACCCCAGAGATAGCCACGTACATAGCAACTTCAAAGAACATATGAGGCGATGAAATTAACACAAAGAATCCACCTTCACCTTATGGCATGAAGTGTTTGTCGGTGATTGTTTTGCCAGCGGCATCCTTACGCAGATTGTCAAAAAAAATCATGTTGGACTTGTATTGCTGTCACCAGCTGAAGTGGAAGCTGAAGCAGCAAAAGTACTGCATGAAGGTGATTTTCTGGATTGAGAATGACGATGGTGTTGTTCCTGAAACGATAAAATATCTTTTACCCAAACGAACTTGCAACAAAGTGTTGTGAAACACAAACCCCTTACGAATTCCTCGGTATTGGCCAATACCGCTGTTATGCATCCAAAATAGTGAAAGTATCCAACGATGTAGTGTGACAAATTCTCTTGGGCGAGAAGATTTGTATGAAATTTGTTTTCCTTTTAAAAATGTTTAAAAATGCAAACATTGGAATTTTTGTTGACGTTTTCAAACTCACCTCGAAGAAAAAAACACTTATGTTATGTGTGATGTTGAGGTGATGTCACACTTTTATCATTTTGTTTTTATTTGAAAAACTTAACTTATAGTGAAATTGTTAAAACTTGGTCACTGTTTTGTAATTATCAAAATACTTTTAGGAAATAGTCATCGTTTTTAAATTCGAGAAAAAAAGAATTATTATAACATTCAAAAAAGATAATTTTTGGAATGTATAATTTTACCTGAATCAGAAGTCTTTGTATTACATTTAAATTTAAAAAAAACAACAATGTTTTACATTTTTGCTAATATATTTCAAGTTTTCTTTACATAATACAACAAATGCCTTGTTCAGACAATTATAGCTTTTTATTGAATTGAAAAGTGTATTATACGTAGTACACACTTTTGAATATAGTGAAGTTAAAAATTAACAATTTCTTGCCACTTTCAATCACAAAGTTTTCTAGCCAAAGTTTCTTTTGTATTTAAATAAGTTGGATTTAAGAAAAAATAATTTATTCCGGGTATACCTTAATATATATTCGATTATTACTATCAAAATAAGACTACGTAAATACTCAAGCAAGGAAAAAATAATTTAACTAAAATATTTTTTTTTGATAATTTTCTCAAGAACTAGAAGACATAAAATCATTTAGTTTTCAATTCTTGATTAAAAACAAATATGAACAATGAATTCTAAAAACAATAGTAGATAATCTTAAAGTTTTAAAAATTACACTTTAAACATTTTTTTACCTTTTTTTGCCCAAATTTTGAGTTTAAAACAATTTTTTTCAAAAACTATGCAAATTAAGACACGTCTGTTCCATTAGTAATTAGAAAATATGAACCAAAATATAATAATAAGCAATAAGAACGATTACATTTCAATACAATCACGTAGGAACATGTTGTTTTCCTAATAAGTGATTCATGTATAAGAAACCATAAGATCTTTGTTTAACCATATTTGATGACAGTTAACAGCAAAAATGTTTTTCGATTTTAGTCTTAAGTTGGCATCTGAGATGATCGGATTAATAAATATTTATTAAAAATGTAATATCTGAACGAACTATTCTAATTTGCATAGTTTTGACTTGATTTAAAAACAAGCTAATAGACAAAAGTGTTGGTTTTAAAAAAATGTATAAAACTTAGTTGTAAGTATTACCATGATTTTTTCCATTTAACGTACATATTTTTTTAAATTGCCCCTAACGCCTAGACGGGGAGAATAGACCCCGCTCCCATAGTAAAAAATTAATGTTTTTATCTGTTCTATACAAATCCGTCATTAAACTTTGTCGCCTGAGTTATCGTACTCTTCCCAAAAAATGCAATAGCTAATGTCGCCGAAGCCACTAGGTGCCTCCCCTTAAGAATTTCTCATCACTATACTTTATTTTCGTGGTGAATTGTTGTTAGAGGGTGGTGAATTGATGTTAGCCGTGGTGAATTGATGTTAGAATTAGAAAAAAGGGTGCGTGAGAAACAGCGTTGCCAAAATGTGCCCGATCGGGAATTTGTACAAGTGTGATAACTAATACCGTAAACAAAAAGACCTGAAATATAATAAGTTTGTTTAGAAAAGACAAACTGTTATTATTTTCTTAAACAAATTTTTTCCAGGGTAGTGGGATAGTGGCCCGCACATTTTGAAAATGGCCCTCAAAATTGCCCTTACAATTTTTGCCTTCGCGGCAACGCTGGTGAGAATTGATGTTTCAGCTTGTAGGCAAACCAGAATGACAGATTAGTTTCCGGTCTTTATATGGTGTGTCTATGGTTTATAGTTTAGAGCTATTTATCCTCTTGACTGTGACGAGATGAGGATGACGATGTATCCGAACCAGAACCACTAGATTTTGAAGATCCTGAAGATAAGAAAAGTTATACTTTAGATAAACTTTTGTTTTTTGCATCCTCAAAAAGTTACCGTTTGGTGTGGATTTTGTGCCGGCGAAGTAATTGGTCCGTAATTCTTTGAAACGATGCATAACGATGATAACTAATTTCTTATGGCCCAAATTGAACCATGTGGATCTAGACGACATGTGGTTCCAGCAAGAGGCGCTACGTGCCACACAGCAAATGCCACGATTGACATTTTTCATGAATGATTTAAGTGTAAGGTTATCTCTCGCAGGGGCGATGTGAATTGGCCACCTAGGTCATGCGATTTGACCCGCTTTTTCCTGTGGGGTTTCTTGAAGTCATAGATCTATGCAAATAAACCACAATCGACCGATGCCCTAAAAGTAAACATAACACAGGCCATCGCTCAAATTAAGCCGGATCTATGCGGAAGAGTCATTGAAAATTGGAACGCTCGGATCCGTGCCACCGTAAAAAGCCGAGGCGGGCATTTGAATGATGTTATATTCCACACTTAGGCTAGGCGCGCACATGCAACTTTTTCGAAACCAAATAGTTTGATCGTTAGTTGCCCAAACACCGCGCACATAAGCAACTCCAAAAGTAATCAACGAAATACACCAATACACAGAAAACATTTATTCACTTTTTCTATCTCATATACACGAAACAAAATAGTTCCATATTTGTCCTACTCTATTGCTTATGAAAGAAAAGAGTAGATATATTGTTGGAATACAAAATTATACAAAATATATTTTTTGTTTTTTGAAAGAGATTTCATAAGTCAATACAAATTTCTGGATATGGATTTTTACCAATTGGCACTGATATGTGCCTTTGAATTAAAAAGACGGAATAAACTTGTAATCAAAAGGCAATATTGGGTTCACCCGTTGAACTCACAACGCCTTGTGAAAGGGCAATTTCAAAAAATTTTTCTTGACCTCCGATCCCACCCAAGAAAGTTCTTCAATTACTTCCGCATGAGCGACAGAAGTTTTGATGAACTTCTGTTTTTGATACGGCCTTTGATAACTTTCAAAATACCAGGTGGAGGAAAGCAATATCTCCAGAAGAAAGACTGACGGTTACACTGAGGTACATAAATAAAGATTATGTTTTAATTTGAAAAAAAAACAAAAATAATTTATTAATGCAATAAATTAACATAAAATGAAAAAAAGAATTTAGAAAAAAAATGAATGGTTACACGTTAAAACTAACTAATTTGATTCGGAGTCCGAATCGTTCCTTGAATACGGATGATGTCGTTTGTGTGAATCTTTCTTTTTAAAGCTCTCTTTGTTTTGGCCTTTTCGTTTCAAAATGCGCAAAAATTCAATTTTGACATCAAATTTTTCGCTGTCGTTGAGTTTTTTAAATGATGGCAACAAGGAGAGTAAAAATGTTTTATCTTCGTCTACATTTTCATCTTTTCTCTCCCTCAAAATCTCCAACAAATCCTGCTCATATGTCGTTTTCTTTTTTTTGGATCCAGTCGCTTGGATCTGTGTGGATATTTCGGGTGGTGTACTCTGTGCTTCTGTTAAGAATACCTCCAAATTCTCATCGAATTCTTCAATTTCACAATTGCTGACGGTTGGGCGGTCTTCCATCGAGGACAAAAGGAAAGATAATTGCTCGAAGTAAACATATTTGCGCCGCTTAGTAGCTGCTTGGCCTGATTTTACATTTCTTTGTTTATTGAGCTCTCGTCGAAAACATGTCTTCAAATTTTTCCATTTATTTTGAAGTTCTTTGACTAAAAATATAAAAGAAAACATTGTATTTTTGAATAATTTGACATTAATTTCTTCTCTAAAAATAAACGATTTGTTTTTTTTTTTTAAGACCAGATACTTTCTTAATTTGTTTTTCCTTAATCAAAAATATTATTTTCTATAGGTACCTTGCAACAGGAAACATTTTGCGGTCTCTTCATTACGAATTTCTCATAGGTGAAACAACCCTACGAGAAATTATTAAGGATACATGCGACAAAATATGGATATGCCTAAAAGAAAATTACATGCCAGAACAAACAGAAGATACTTGGAAACAAGTTGCTGACAAATTTTTAACAAGTACAAATTTCCCCAATTGTGTAGGAGCAATTGACGGCAAACATATAAGGGTCCAAAAGCCATTTAAATCTGGATCGAAGTATATGAATTGCAAGAATTATTTTTCATTAGTTCTTATGGCAGTTACAGACGCGGATTACTGTTTCCTTTCCGTTGACATTGGATCCCATGGGAGTGCAAGTGACTCCAATGTTATTCAGCGATCAAACTTTGGGAAAAAGCTAAACAATGGTCAACTGAATCTACCACCAGATCAATTGCTCCCAAATGACAAAGGGGGGAAATGCATGCCATTTGTGTTTGTAGCCGATGAAGCTTTTGCCTTATCAGACCACATACAGCGTCCATTTGGACGAAGAAATTTGTCCACGGACAAAAAAATATATAATTATCGTCTTACTAGAGCCCGAAGAATGTGGAATGCTCCTTTGGAATCTTAAGTAATAAATGGAGGATACTACATAGACCACTTGACGTGCATCTCTCATTTTGCGATAATATTATTAAAGCCTGTTGCATCCTTCACAATTTTGTTCGCAAAAGAAATGGGATAAGGTATGAAGATACTTTGTATGAGTGTTCGTTTACAAAACCTAATATAACAAATGTACGTGGATCTCATGATGGTTCAACAGCAAGGGATTATTTTGTTAAATATTTTAATTCACCTCAAGGTTCAGTACCATGGCAATATGAAAAAATATAAATTTGATATAAAATCAAAATGCTATGACCTAAGAAAGAAATTATTTTTGTATTCGACTCTTTACTTAAGAATAAACGTAGCTCAAGCTCCTGTATGAAGTGTATTAATCATTAAAACCATTCAATAAATATACCAACACTTTTAAACTGCTTTTTTTTTACAACTAAATTCTTCTTAACATCAGTACCTATTCTTCGAATAATAAAAAAGTTTCACAAAAAGGGTAACAATACAACAGTCGTGTCTTAAACCTCCGATATTTTCATTTAATTGTGCTCACCTTTTTCATTTTTTTCCATTGGTGACATGTTGTGCCAAGTAGGTACCATCTTTTCTGCAATTTCTTCCCACATGCCGGAAACAAAATTTCTGTCTGCGTGCTCCGCCATTGAAGCATCATAAATCGCTTGACGACTTTGAATATTATTTATAAAATTTTCGGTCCAACTAGCATCCTCTTGGAAATCTGGAAATAAAATACATATTTAGTTACCTATAGACATAATTACCTAATTTCAATTTTCAATAATACAAAAAGCCTTACCTTGTGAGTCCATATCCATTTTCTTAAGATAATTTTCGAATTTCGAATTTTCGCTGAAATTAAGTCCGTCTTCAAGTTCTAACTTTGAAACAAATATTCAAAATGTATGCAAAAGCAAGGAAAACAAATGTATTTATTTTGAAATCCACTTGCCCAGAAACAGTTACTGCAAAAGAATATGTGTTGAAACACATACTAGTGTAAAATTGTGGGCTGGGGAAGTGAATATCGAAAACAAAATGCACCCACAATATCATTGGTTACTTCTAAAACAATATTAAGCGAATATCGAAACCAAAATGCACCCACAATATCATTGGTTATTTCTAAAACCATATTTTTGAAAACTAGTTTTCATATACAAAGATAACGGCTACTAGACGATTGCGATTTCCCCTTTTTTTGGTTTCCTTTCGATTGCCAAAACGCTTTTTAACGCTGCGATTTTTAATGGATGTTGATTTTTTTGAATGAAAATAAAACATCTTTCAATTTTACTTTACTTATTTATTTTTAGTGATAGAAATATAATAGATCTTTAGTAACTAACTTTATACTTATATATATATGAGAAGATACCTCAAATAAATGACATTCTTATTAAACGAATTATAAAATGACCTTATTCCTTAATTTATTATTATTATTATTTATTATAATTTATTTATTCTTTTCAACTTAATAAATAATCGGATTAGAATCTCGTAGTTTACGTGAATACTTAAGGCCAACTGAATCACTTATTTCATCAATCACTTGTAAGGCATAATCAAGCTGCTCTTTAGTGTTAGCCGCTGATAAGCAAAAACGTATACGTCCTTCCATAATTGGAGTGGCAGGAAACCCAACTCCAACAACAGCTACCTTACGGAAAGTAAGTGTACGAACTACAGCTCTGTAAAATAAAATAGTTATTTAATTCACATTTCACAAATAAATATTCTGAGAAAATTCGACTCAAAGCAAAGATGTCTTTAAGAGAAATTTTTCCGGTTCTACACGTTTGTCGATTAAAGCGAATGTAAAATTAAAGGTTGCTTTGAGTTAAACCTTCGAATGTTAAACAATTACTTACCCAATTTTGGAGAAAAGATAGACGAGCTTCGGTACAACGGGAGAATATTGATGGCCATAGGTTATGAAACCCATTTGGGCCAATCGTCGTCGGAAATACCGTGTATTCCGAGCTAGTTCTTCAATTTTTCTACGACCAATGTCCGAACCATCTAATCCCATGATCATTTTCATTGAACTTAAGATTTGTTGTGCTATTGGTGGTGACATGGAGTCGACATAGCAGTGGGCATGGCTATTCACACGGATAAAATCAATTAGTTTCTGCAAAAAGAGAAATGTTTTTGTTAAAAAAATTCATGTTTTTCTAAGCGTTGAGTGAAATATTTTCTAAAGTTTGTATTTAGTTTCGATTAAGTTGGCGGGCTTTAAAAAAGATCCTTCGGGATAAGGCAAATATAATATCATGGTGTCAACTGGCTAGAGAATGTTGTATACACTGCGAGTCATCAGACTAAAATACTTCCTAGCTTAATTGATTCCAACCAAACCAAACGGCCAAACATTTACAATTTTGTTTTATTGCTTATGGCCGATAAAATTCTTAGCCAAATAAAAACAAAACATTTAGTTTTTGTGTTCTTTTGTACTTTGTAATATTTTTTTTAGAAAGCAAGAACTTGGTTCTCATCAAACAAAATAAGTGAATTAAACATTTTTCAACAAGTAAGACAAAGAGCAGGTTCAGGCAACATAAGGGACTTCATTGGCAGTTAGATCATTTTTCAGACATCTATACTTGCAAAAAGTACCAACAACATTAGCCGCGTTTTATTATCACCATGATCTGATCCGGATCAGATCATGATAATAAAACAGCATTGGATCATCATATTTTTTGTTATTTAAAGTTTGGTAGCAGTGTCAAATTCGTTCTTTCAAAAGTGACATTACGAAGCAAAAAAAAAAACAAACACATACCAAAAATGCAAGCTCCACAACTTTTGAAAATGTTTCTGCAAATCACCATTGCACTCTCAAACTCAAAGCATCCGGGAACGCTTTGGTCTCACATGTAGTCCAGATTCTTTTTGACTTTTTAATAAATGTGACACTTAAATAATTTAATTTAGAGATTACTTACAATTTATTTGAACATCTTATCTCCCATTTGTGCTGCAGCTTTCTCGATTTTATTTATATTTTTTGACATTTAAAGCAGGGTTACCCAAAGAACATTTTGCTAAATGATTTTTTTTGTTCCTTTTTTTGGGGGAAAATAATTACCATAAATTATGTCAAATATACATTCTTTTGGACTTAATTATTTTAATTTCATCAATTAATATCTAGTTGTGTTAAAATATCTAATTATTTCATGGATTATATACCAAATAAATAAATATAAAGCTTCTCGCTTTCTATTTAAAAAATATTTTATTTCAGTCAAATGGAAATGTTTATATGGCAATACAGGTTTTATTTAATTTGTTTGCAATGATAACAACATTTACATGTGAAATAACAATGATAAAGCGCTCCTTGTTGTGAAAAAAAGAATTAAATTTTGGATCTCAAATTGAGATCCAAACACAAAGCAGGATCTTGTGTTGTTGTTGTAATGCATGTAAATTCAAGATCCGGATCAGATCATGGTGATAATAAAACGCGGCTATTATTATCTACAAAACAAAACAAACAGTCCAACGCTATAAATTAATTTAACTATTTAATAGTTAAAAGCTTACATCATTAGAAGATAAATCAATAATTTCAAACAAACAAAAAACAGGTAGGTAGGTAGGTAGAAATGGCGATCTCAGGCAGACCTAGCCTGAGATCCAATTAGCGCTGTAGTGCGCCGTTTTGATACCAAAACTCGTTTGACCTGTGAAAGAAAGGAGAAGATTTATAGCGATTAAATTAGAGACATTTTGTCGCATTGAGAAAAGAGATTAGGTCTCTAATCTTTGTCTCAGATAGCTCATCCAGTTCGTGAAAGAATGCTTTCCCAAAGCATTTCATTCTAGTGCTTGCCAAGGCAGGACATTTGCAGAGGAAATGGATTATCGTTTCACTTTCTCTTTGGTCGCCGCAACTACGGCAAAAGGTGCTATAAGAGATACCCAACTTCTCTGCATGAACTCCTATGGGCCAATGTCCGGTACAAACCGCAACAATCCTGGCTATGTCTTGCCTTGGCCTGCATAGAAGATCGTTTGTACGGGTTTTATTATAGGTGGGCCATATCTTCCTAGATATAATGCAGTTGGGTAAATTGCTCCACCTTCGGTTTGATTCAGTTTGGTAGATGGAAAAGATTTTACCCTTCATAGCACCAAGAGGAATGTTAACCATTTCCGCAAGTGAGCTATGAAGGGCCGATCCTTGCCTGGCTAGCTCGTCGGCCCGTTCATTTCCCACGATACCACTATGGCCCGGAACCCAGATCAGGGTGATACCGAGGTTAATGTTCAGTCTCGCAAGCTCATCGCGACATTGCTGGACCAATTTAGATGAGGATGTAGCCGAGTTAATGGCTTTGATAGCTGCCTGACTGTCTGTGAAGATAGCCGCATTTCGGTTTTGGTTTGAGCTTTGTTTAAGAATCTTACATGCCTCCCTAATTGCCAGCAGTTCAGCCTGAAAAACACTAGCAAAGTCAGAAAGCCTAAAGGATTTAGCTACATTTGGGGACTCAGAAAAGATCCCAGAACCAACTCCGCACTCCATCTTTGAGCCGTCAGTAAAGATGGTTGTATCGAAACCTATCGACACGATGTCATCCTCCCAATCCTCTCTGGATGAGAAAAAGACCTTAAAACCCCTACTAAGGCTCAAAGTAGGAGTGCAGTAGTCAGTGTCTACCGAGATAATATCTGAGGGAATCAATTTCGCTGTGTTGCTGTGACCATAAGGTTTTGACAACCAGCTGTTTGATTCCTTCAGTCTAATAGCGCTGCAGGAAACTATGTATTTAATAAAAAGGTCGATTGGTAAAAGATCCATAATAACGTTTAAGGCGTCCGTTGGGCAAGTACGCATGGCCCCTGTGGTGCCCACGCAAGCTGTTCTCTGAACCTTCTTTAGCTTATCGATATTATAGGCTTTGCTAAGAGCAGGCCACCACACAATCGAACCATAAGTTAAGATTGGTCGTACTACGGCTGTGTACGTCCATAAAATCATCTTCGACTGAAGTCCCCACTTTTTGCCGAAAGTTTTGCTGCAGGCGTAGAAGGCAACACAGGCCTTCTTAACCCGCACTTCAATATTTCGTTTCCAGTTTAATTTTGGGTCGAGTATAACTCCCAAATATTTTGCACTGGAAGACAATGATAGGATTTGACCGTTGAGTCGAGGTAGCGTGAAGGGCGGTACTTTAGTTTTGGTGGTAAAGAGCATCAGTTCAGTTTTACTTTGGTTAACACCTAGACCACAACTAGTGGCCCAGCTGCTAACTTTCTTCAAAGCTGACTCCGTGATTTCACTAATCACAGAGGTGTACTTTCCTGACACAAATAGCACCAAATCATCCGCATAGGCTACCGCCTTCACTCCACATCTCTCTAATTTAACGAGAATTGTATCCATGACCAGAAGCCACAGAAGAGGCGAAAGGACACCACCCTGGGGTGTTCCCCTACTTACGTGTTTTGTTGCGGTTGTATTGCCTAGAGTGGCTTCAATCTTCCTACCACTGAGCATGGAAATAATCCATTCTCGAATGAAGTATTCTACACCGAACTTAACGAGCGATTCTTCTATGGATTCGGTAAGGACATTGTTAAAAGCACCTTCTATGTCTAAGAAGGTGGCAAGAGTAAATTCTTTATAATGGATTGTTTTTTCTACAGTACGCACTACCTCATGGAGGGCAGTCTCCGTAGATTTGCCCTTAAGATAAGCATGCTGAGAGTTTTCGAGAGGTCTTCCATCTAGGATTTCTCTAATATGGTAATCAAGAACCTGTATATTTATCGACTGAACAGCAATCAGTGACATCACGTACCTATATACGAGACAACTTGCTTTCAGTCTTACCTTCTGGGTGAGTCATTTTTAGTAGTGTTCTGCCAAGCAAACCCTTTTTGGTACTTCACCTTATATTCTTTTGGTGTTTATTCTTTATTTACATATTTTATTCACCACTACCGAGGGGATTATTATTACTCACTTTAACAACTTTCATATATACTGACATCTTACGGCCAGAACTACAACTACGAGAATATATTTACTCACCACTTTAACATCGACATTATTCGGTTTGTGAATTTAATAACGCAAGCAAATACACAAACCTTTAACTACAATATCTCCATACTGTACAGTAGCAAACAATATTTTAAATTTGTGCCAAAAATCAAAATCCCAAAATAATCGTTTACAACATGGCAAATTGTTCTTTATGTAACGAAATTGCTGATTATGGAATTGATTCTATTATATGCAATGGAATATGTCGGAAAATTTTTCACGTGAAATGCATTGATGCTCCACATAGCTCTATAAAATTATTTGCCAAAAATAGATCTTTCTATTATTTCTGTGACGAGTGCGATCCTTTCGCATACACTAATATTGCTCGAAATGTCATTGAAAACACCAACCGTTTAGAAAACATGCACAAACAACTACTGTACCTTTCAGACAAAATTGAAAACCTAGCATCGCAACCTCCACATCAAGGCCGACTTACAAGAAGTAAGATAAAAAATTCTAATGCTAACTCTGAGCAAAGTTCTTCCTCATCTACAAAACGGAAAAGTGACGAAATGGATAAGGACACAGATATTGGTCAACTGAATCCTTTCACTAAGAAACAAAGTTTATCTGTATTTGAATCATATGTTCCAACTATTCCGGTCTCCATAACAACACAAGAATTAAGAACAATTTCTTCCACTGAAACTATTACTGAAACTATTACTGCAAGTTCTCCTTCTGCATCAGTTCAAACTTCCTTACCAAACTCCTCGAGTCAACCATTTGAATTACCTGTAGTAGAGCGACCTGCAATAGAGCGACCTGCAGTAGGGCCACCTGCAGTAGAGCAACCTGCAATCGAAGATAATAGATACGAATCTCCTATTGTACATGGACTTAAAGTTGTTGAAGGTCAAAAACAAATTTTTATTTCTAAACTTGCACCATCTACAAATGCTTTAGATATTAAAACGTATTTAATTCAGAAAATTGGTAAACTAGAATTAATCACTGTGGAGAAAATGCTTCAAAGGAACTATTCCAAGTATGCATCATTTAAAATAAGATGTCCGGACTCGATTTTCCATTTACTGAATTCTCCATCATTTTGGCCTAATGGTGTAATCGTACATGAATTTGTGAACAGGAACTCAAAGATACAACCACACCATTTTCGACAGTAACTGACAACGCTAAAACCCAGCAGCATGTATTAATTTACTATCAAAACGTTAACGGCTTACGGACCAAAACCAATATAGTCTATACGAACTTAACCAACCTCCCTCACGATGTAATTGTTTTAACAGAGACGTGGCTATGTTCATCAATAGCTAATTCTGAACTTTTTGATAGCAACTACCAAATCTACCGACGTGATCGTCATTGTAACTATGATTCAACCGTGGTTGGCGGAGGAATTATTATAGCCGTACAAAATTCGTTAATGTGCTCTCTCGTCGATGACTTCCGACAATCCTTGCTTGAAATATTGTGCATAAAGATAAAAATGCCTAATGGTTTCCTCTACGTAGTGGCTACTTACATTCCGCCTTGCTCCAACAGTGATGTATATGATCAACTTTACGACTGCCTGGATGGCATAACTGAAAACATTGACCCTAACGATGAAATAATCATAGTTGGCGATTTCAATCTAAGTGATCTAAACTGGATTTATTCTAATGATAGCGGCGAATTTTTGCCTATTAATCTGTCGTCGTCCAAAGAAATCTCCCTCATAGATTTGATGGCTGCCCTTTGTTTAAATCAAATAAATGGAGTTCCAAACAATAACAATAAAATACTGGACCTTGTATACTCTTCCGAGTCGGACGCTGCTGTTACACATAGTGATGTAAAACTTGTCATCGAAGATCGTCATCATCCTGCTTTATCGATATTTTTGAACTTGAATGTTTGTAACTTTTCGAATGCTTGTAATCTTGTTGAATTCAATTTTAGAAAATGTAACTTTGATGAATTGTTTAATCTATTAAGTCTCATTAATTGGGATACTTTGCTTAGTGGTTCAAACCTAGTTATTTAAGTTTTATAAAATAATATTTGACTGCTTTTTAGAAACCATCCCTTTACGTCATGTTAAAACTAAAGATAACTATCCCCCATGGTTCGATCGGCATTTGAAATCCTTGAAAAACAAAAGAAATAAGGCGTGGTTAAGGTTCAATCAAACTAAAACTGATAGCGACCTACTAAATTATATTGATTTTAAAAACGAATTTATCAACTATTCAAACTATCTTTACAATGAATTCCTAACCAAAACTGGAAATGATTTTAAAATAAATCCTAAAAAATTCTGGAATTTTGTTGATATTAAAAGAAAAACTGATGGCTACCCAATATGTATGGTGTTTGATAAATTTTCTAGCCAAGATCCTAAAGTTATATCCAACATGTTTGCGGAGTTTTTTATGAAGTCCTTTGAGGAAACTCTCCCATCTGACCCTCGTCCCCTCTGACATCTCAACAATATGCCCACTTAGGACTAATACATTTTTCGATTACCGAATCTACAATTCGTGAACAAATTTTAAAACTTGACGACAGTCTAAGTTCTGGCCCTGATGGTTTACCGTCATTCATGTTAAAAAAATGTGCAAATCTTACCCACTATTTATTCTTTTTAACCACTCAATTAAGTACTCTACATTTCCTGATCTATGGAAATATGCTTTTCTTAAACCTATTCATAAAAAAGGTCCTAGTCACTTAGTTACTAACTACCGCCCCATAGCCAAACTCTCTGTTATTCCTAAATTGTTCGAATTGTTAGTTTGTGATGTCTTATCTTTTAATTGTTCTTCTATCATTAGTGAAAATCAGCACGGGTTTGTTAAAAAGAAATCAACTGTCACTAATTTATTAGAATTCACAACGTTCTGTTTTGACGCTTTTGAAAAAAATCTGCAAGTTGATTGCATTTTTACCGATTTTAGCAAGGCATTTGACAAGCTTAATCATAGTATTCTTCTAAATAAACTGTCAAGATTTGGACTAAATGATTCTTTTATCAATTGGTTGTCTTCTTACCTCAGTGATAGACATTATAGTGTAATTTTCAGACATAATCACTCAAATGAGTTTGTAGTTAACTCCGGTGTACCTCAAGGTAGTCATTTGGGACCACTATTATTTGTCTTATTCATAAATGACCTTCCATCTTTTTTAAAAAACTCTTCTTCATTAATGTACGCTGACGATGTTAAAATATTTCGGAAATTAAATTCATTGAATGATTGTAATCTTCTTCAAAATGACCTACTATGTTTTTGGGAATGGTGCAACAACAATCGTTTATTTTTAAATGTTGACAAATGCAAGACAATGCGTTTCACACGCAAGCATGATTTCATTGTTTTTGATTATATGTTAAACTCCTCTAGTTTACACGTCCAATCCAGCTTTTCTGATTTGGGTATAATTCTAGATTCAAAGTTATCATTTACTGATCACTACGATTCAATAATCAAAAAAGCTAATAGATCACTCGGTTTTATTAAACGTTTTGGAAGTGAGTTCCGTGATCCCTTCGTAATTAAATGTCTATTTTTTTCGTTTGCCAGATCTGTATTAGAATATGGCTGTGTTATATGGGCCCCTTATTACAATGTTCACACAAATAGAATTGAAAGTGTCCAAAAGAAATTCATAAAGTTTTACCTTCGATTTCTTCCTCGGTCAAATTTAATTGAATGGCCTTCCTACCCTCAGAACCTAATTCTCTTGAATATCCCATCCCTTTCTGCTCATAGAGAGTTTTTACAGCTTTGCTTCATCGTTGGATTAATGAATGGATCTATTTCCTCCTTCTCAGTTTTGGGTCGTTTGAACTTTAACGCGGCCCGTGTTGGGTTAAGAACTAGTTTGCCAATACGTCCCAGTTTTAGCAGATCGAACTATGGGTCTAACAGTCCGATTAATCAGTTAATTAATATTTTTAATTAACATTATAACTTAATTGACTCTGTCAACGTAAATATTAAATCAAAACAGTTTAAAATTAGATTTTTCGTTAATTTTGCAAATTAGAAATTTAATTGTTATTTTTTTTTTATATTTTTTTTTTTTATATATATACATTCATTTTTATTGTTATAGTTATTTATATTTATAATTACCTGTAACGTTAGGATTTTAACGTACTCAATAAATCAAATCAAATCAAATCAATGCGCTCCAAGGTTTTAAGTACAAAAGATGTTAAGCTTATTGGTCTGAAATCCTTCGCGGATTCGTGACCACGCCTACCCACTTTCGGGATAAAAACCACCTTGACCTGTCTCCACGACATGGGCACATGTTTGAGAAGGAGGCATCCTTTGAAAATTTGTTCCAGCCATGGAGCTGCCACATCATGCAACTTTTGAAGCATAACTGGCAGTATACCATCCATGCCTGGGGATTTATATGGAGAGAAAGTATTGATGGCCCACACAATATTTTCTCTGGTTATGACGGAATTGATTTGCTCCACATGAGCTACGTTTAGCTCTGTGGTTTCACGCGGTTCGGGGTTGTCGCTCTCGCAACCCGGAAAGTGCGTCTTCATCAGTAGCTCAAGAGATTCGGCTGGAGAGGCTGTCCAGGTTCCATCAGGCTTTTTTAGAAATGAAGGATTACAATGTTCCTTCGATAGAACTTTGCTGAGCCTTGCGGAGTCCTTTATGTCTTCGATTGATTGACAGTAATCTCTCAAGCCTTGTCTTTTGGCTGATGACAGGGCTTTCTTGTAAATTTTAAGAGAGTCTTTATACGGTTGGTAAAACTTATGTTTGTGGCAGATGTTGAAAATTGTCCTCGTCATTTTCCTAAGACTGGACAGTTCTTCATTCCACCAAGAAGGAAGGGTTTTACGGCTGTATTTAACTGGGCAAGAGACTCTAAAAGCTTTACTTATAGAAGTTTCAAAGGTTTTCACCTTTGATTCAAGGTCTACTATCGATTCTGCTAGATTCGGTAAGTTGCTCAGTTTGGAATTAGCAATTTGACTGAATTTCTTCCAGTCAGTTCTTCTGGGATTTCTATAAGGCGGAGGGTTTTTCGACTCGAAATTAATTTGAAAAAGAATCCACTTGTGATCCGAAAACGAATTCAAAGGGGAAACTCTCCAATTCTCCACTAATAAATTACGGTTGTTTACTAAAGTAACATCAAGCACATCCTCCCATCCATCATAATTTTCCGAGCTCGGAAAGACGAAAGTGGGAGTATTGCCTCTGTTACAAATGGTCATGTTATGTGCAATAATAAAATCAAAAAGTGACTCACCTCGTTCGTTGATTTCAGAGCTTCCCCAAAGGGTATGCCGAGCATTCGCGTCGCCTCCGATCAGGGAAATAATTTCGATACCAATTGGAAATAAATCCCCCATTTACAGGATATCTGGAAAAAATATACCTGAAACATTATTTAGCGAACTGTAGCTTCTTTAATTTTAAAATAAATCATGACAACTTCTTGCAACTGGTTGTTCCCACGAACTTATCCTTGTCGATATCGATTTTCTATAAGGGTTTAAGTTCAAACTGGAAATGGTAACTAACAAATCGATAAGAATTATATTTGTTTATTTAATATTTAACAGACCGCCAAGAACAAAAAAAGAATCAACAGTAAAATATTCAAAAACAAGCAATTTGTTTTGGATACGATTAACACCTATTAATAAATCTTTACCTTTGTTTCAGCAATATAACCACCAGCACTGCCAAAGCTCTTTGTAAATGTTCCCATTCGAATATCAACATCTTTTGGATCGGCGCCATAATAGTCGACAATACCGCGACCATTTGGTCCCATCGCTCCCACACTATGCGCCTCATCCAAATACAAATAAGCTTTGTATTTCTTCTTCAATGCAATAAGCCCAGGCAATCGGACAATCGAACCCTCATTATTGTGTTTGAATACTTTAGTTGTGGCTCCTGACAAGCATAATCGATGCATGATTCTTTTCATGGCTGGGAGATTAAGCGAATTCGTTACAAAGCCCATTCCAATAGCATCTTCGGCACAGACGAATTCGGCCGTCAGTTTCTCGAGTTCCACGTGCAGGTGAGTTGTCCCCAATTCACGACGGGGATTGCCTAAAGCCAAGCCGTCTGTTCGGCAACGCTGCTCAGACTGTTCGGTACAGGGACCCTCGGCCGCGGCGAATCCCAAGTAGTTGTACGACCCCAGGTTTAAGCATCGTGTTTCTGTTCCAGTGAACTCAAATGTCCAACCGTAATCCTTGGAAGCTCTCGGAGGCGTAACATAACCCTGAAAACAAATCGAGTTTCAGACTCAGTCAGTCAGTTCGTGGATTTCAAATCGATTCAAATCGTCATCTTACCTCTCAATTATTTTCTTTAGCTACTTTTGGGGCACACATCAACAGATTCATGTAGCCCAATATCATGAGCCGGTAAAAGCCAAGATATGTTAGGCAGGCTGTGTGTAGAGAAACTTCTTCGAATGACGATTTGCTCCGATTAGGATCATCATAGAATCCTCCTCCTCCTGATACTGCTGCTCCTGTGGCTGCTTTTTCGTTTCAGTGTTGTTTATGTTACTCTTTATATATACATATGTATACATTTCTATTTGCAGTCTGGGTAATACCATTCGACGGCGACGGCGACAGCGACAGCGTTGTTTTACTCTTAACATTCCCATTTGTGAGAGGCAAATTCCATTTGAAATAATTGATGAAAGCTTAGGATTTATTCCATTTTAATAATAATAATCTGAAAATAAAAACAAATTAAAAAATATATTTTGTTTTGAGATACAAATAATACTTACCACCGCCTTTCAGTACATAAATACATTTGACGTTTAAAAAGTAGCAAATTGAATTATGAAAACAAACTTATGAGAAGGATATATTATTCTGCTCGTCTGGAAGTATCCTACTAACCTCGTCACACTTTAAAGAATAATTTGACTGAAATGCACTAAAGCATGCATACTAAAGAAACTATTTAGTTGAATGTGGGCGCAGTTACGTGAATTTTTTTTTGGGTTTAAGCAACTAAAAAAAATTCGCAATCAATGTATGAAAGAGAAAACTAGTGAAATTGAGATGTAAGGTGGTACTCTTCCCTCTGAAATTTTTGTGAAAGGAAAACATTGACTAATTTTTTTTCTCTCTTGCACTTAAAGAAAATTATTCAACGATTTAGTTGAATGTGCGCGCAGTTACCTATAATTCCTTGTGACACAAACTAAGGAATTGGTTTGAGGTGATCGTTTAGTTTGTGTCAAAACACAAACTAAAAAGTTGCTCGAATGGGCGACCGAATAGTTTCTGCATGTGCGCGGACTTTCGTATAAGTCTATAGTGCTCAGATTAGAAACCAAACAGTTTCGAAACTAAAAGTTGCATGTGCGTGCCTAGCCTTAATGGCATACATGCGCCTTTCAAATAAAAAAATAATTTTGTCAATACCTCACACACAGCTTGTTTTATTCCATTTCATCATCTACCCACCCTTATTTAAAAACCCTTTACATATAAAATTGGTAAGTCCGAAGTTAGTAAATATAAATAGTCCAGAAAATTTGTTGTTGTTGTCATTTTCATACTTTCTGAACAGTCATGCATTTCTAATAAATTTGTGCAAAATCCACATAAGCTTTCAATGTGTGCGATAAATTAACTTTAGCATTAAATGTGTGCGTGTAAATTGAACATTGAGTTTGTAGGCGAACCAGAATGACAGCTAGGTTTCAGTTCTGCATAGCATGGAGTGCCTTTGTTGACATCGTCGTGCACACAACACTTAGTACTTAACTTAGTGTCTACACCATAAAAACTTGGTTTGCTCAAAAGCTAACGGCTCGAACACAATGGGTGAAGATTGGAGCTTAAAAAAAACTTGAACCAGAAGCTGTCATTAAAAACGCGCATATTGAAGCAAGAGACCTTACAATAACAAGACGAATCGAAGTTTGAAGCTGTCCAAGAAAAAAATAAATTATGTCTCAATTTTGGGCGGGAGCTTAAAAAAAACTTGAACCAGAAGCTGTCATTAAAAACGCGCATATTGAAGCAAGAGACCTTACAATAAAAGACAAGAATCGAAGTTTGAAGCTGTCCAAGAAAAAAATAAATTATGTCTCAATTTTGGGCGGGAGTTTTGCTGTCGAGCTGTATTTGTTTAAATAATTCATTATTTTCATGCTTTTGTCGCATTAGCAATGCAAATGTTTTATTATTCAATTTAGCTTATGAAACAAACAAAACATTATAAAACGCAGAACACCATTTGGCTAAATGACAATCGAAACTTAAATCATAGAGGAAATATATTATCTAGAGTCCCGACTTAATGGGTTTGTTTTCTTTCGATCTACAAGCTAAATTAAGAGGATTTTGTCCATAAGGCTAAGTATGTGGTAGTTGTCCCGTGTATTTCTTATGGGACCAAGCCATTATGAATATAGTTGTTTTGGAATTGGTGACCATCTTCCTCAATCGCGGGGGGAAAAACTATGAGGTGAACTCAGCCGTTCAAAAAAGTGATCTGTTGAATTCAAAAATCGAAAAATGAATGCAAAAATTTAATAAAAATTAAAACTGTGCTAAAAATAATATTTTACGATTTTTATAAACATTTAAAATAAAAACAGAAAAAATCATGCAAAAAGTATAGCCGCACCCAAGAGCTGCAATGTGAACGTGGCACGATTTGAGTTAGTCCCAGTTTTGACAGATAAACAACGAGGTGAGTATATTGGCAACAAAAATGAAATCAAAATTAAAAATGTAATTTATGCAGATTTTTATTTGAGAAGCATCAATGATTGCCTTTAATCAGAAGATATCAAGAACTCGAAATCTAGATCGGTTAAATCGACTATTAAGTAAGCCACATCAATGACATCCGGATCGAAAAGGTTGAAATCGGTAAGTCTCAGTCGGGTTGAGCAGTATCGCGGTCGTCACGCGTAAGTTCACGTTCATCAAGTCATCATCCAATTCAAACTCAGTTTCCTCATCGTCCTCGTCGTCATCATCCAGCGATAAAGTTGTAGCTTGAAGCGCCAAAGAGAGAAACAAGTCGCCCAGCTTTATGTAGCAGCGGAAATAGTGGTGCACAGAGGCCGGGCGCAGTATTTCGCAATCAATCCATTCTACCTGCCAGACGTAAATCACGAAGTTCGAGGAAAGAAAATCACGAAGTTAAAGGAACGGAAATCACGAAGTTAAAGGAACTCTAGTGTGTCCAGTGCTGGGTGAAGCCTAGATGATAACCGCGAATATGTTGCAATTAACATGAGCTACGAAGACCTGAGTGTAATTAGCGAAATGGATTCTGAAAAGCGTGTCGATCAAGCGATCAAAGAAACCACTAGAATGTCTATTGAAGATGATGATGGATCTCAATCAAATACAAACTAAGCCGAACGGCAACTCGACATAGACGAAGAGGAACTTAAGGAGCAAGTAATATAAGAAACTACAAAGCAGTTACTAAGACGAAGATGATGTTAAAGAAGGCGACGAGGATGCAGGTGAAATTGTTGAATAATCTAAGAAATATTTGAAGCCAAAGCAAGGGAATGCCTTGAAGTGAGCAAAGAGGAACAAGATAAAATCGATCTCGAAGATCCCAAGAAGAAGGAGGAAGATGCTAACAAGTCCGATTTTGAAAAAGACAACTGCTATGTTAAGAACAGCTACACCACCAGAAGTAAGTTAATTTAAAATCCAAAACGAATTTCAATTGATTGAATTACTCATTTAAAGGTTGTTCTACAATATCCAAGACGTCAGAATTATCAAAAACCAACGGTCTGATTCGGTCTCCTTTGCCCTAGGACCAACACTACCAATCTACGAAGATTTAGATCATTATGGCCGCAGTGCTAGATACAGAGAACTGCTAGCACATAGGATGCCTCAATTTAAAGACGAGAGAGGAATGCGTCTAACACGTGAAGTGATTGTACAAAGAGTTAAACTCCCAGGCCGGGGTGGTGAATGGAATGATCCTTTGATGCATTCCAAGTTCCCTGGTGGTCATGCGCTTTCGGATCGTGAGAGAAGCAGCAAAAGTCACCGTTCCAGTTCAACAAGTTCAAAATCAGATTTAAATTCTGAATTAAGTCGATTTCCAAATCCAGAGCACAGACGTCGCTACAATAGCAGTTTACACAAAAGTCCATCACCTAAACGACATTTTCGAACTGGCGGTCGTCTTAAATCACCAAGTCCCAGGAGTCCTCCAAGTAAGTTGAATTTTAATTTTATTGTTTTTATTATTTTTATTTAAAATGTGCTTTTATTTATGTTGCTATTGTATCACATATATATTTTTATATATATGATATATATTTTTATATATATGATAAAAGCTCATTAATTACCAATTAATAATAACAAAACTACCATCTTTTATTGGTATTTCTTTCCACATGCATGTTCCATATTTTAATACAATTTTATTGATAATCATAACAAAAACCGTTTGTCTTTAACTTTTTGTCTCCAACCTAATCATAAGTTTTTTACGTTCATCAGTTGCAAAGCGGCAGCGCGCGTGGACAATCCTCACCTTCTCCTATTCCATAAAAAAGAAGAGCCTACAGCCCAAAAAAAAAGGAAGAGCTTCCCCAACATCGAAAAAATCTGGAACCGATAACACGAAGAGAAAGCATTGTGTTAAAATTAGTTCCGATTGAGGTGAGAGATTCTATTTTTAAATTTATCTCAAGTATAACTTTTCGCATCTTCAGGATCTTCAAAATCAAGTGGTTGTGGTTCAGATACATCGTCATCCCCATCTTGTCACAGTCAAAAGGAACTACTCCAATAAAATGTATATGTACAGCTGATAAAATATAGCTAATAAACGTTGGAATCGATCCGTTAAAAATGTGAAATATCTCCTTTTTGTTCGCAAGGATGAGTATATAAATAAAAACAATTTGTTTAGCTTACATTAGTTAAACTATATAAGTTAAAAGTCCTTAACAATAATATTGTATTCTTTTTTTTGATAAAGTATTATTTTAATCATTAGATAGGTAGACTTCTTGGTTTTTTAATCATGATTATATGTTTTTAAAATAAAATTAAATTAATAAAAATATGTTTTTAGGCACTCAGCCTTAAAATTACTGACACAATATACATACATATAAGGCTTTTCGAGGCAAGCTTTTTTCAAAAAAAAATTATAATTGACTTATTTAATATTTGACTTGAGTAGATAAAATTTAGGAAAACCAAAAAGAAGTGTTTTTTTTGGGAAATCTACTATATAAAAATAAGTCAGGTTTTCTTTCCTGACGCTATAACTCCAGAACGCACGAACCGATTTCCACGGTTTTGCATTCGTTGAAAAGGTCTCGGGCTCCGTGAGGTTTATAGCAGACAAAATTCAGGCAAAATTTTAACAGAAAAGCGGTGAACTCCGCTTAGCCAGTAGCGATTCCTGGTCTTCAGTTCTGGGTTGGCTACTTTGATCAAAGCTAAACGTAATAAAAACAAACAATTTTATTTATTTTTTTTTAATTAAAAACTTATTTATTTATATAAAAAATCAAGTCTTCGCTCTATTTTCAAAAAAATTTCAAGAACTTGCTCATAAAAGCTTTCAATTTTTCTTAACTCTGACAACATTTCTTTTTCTATTGAAATAAGAGCTAAGTTGCTCAATCTTTCCTGGCCTTGTGTGCTTCTAATATACGTTTTTATTCTTTTCAACGCAGAAAAAGTACGTTCGACTGAAGCGGTTGTAGCTGGAATAAAGTTTTGAAAGTGAATAAACTTGTTCAAAGCTTCCAGAAATATTTTTGGACTCCAACCAGAGAAGAACGTCGCATGGAGTCAAAGTTTTCGCTGTTGTTGATGTATTTTCCGGCAGTTTAATTTCGGCAGAGTTGGCATATAATACGGTCTATTCATTTTTCAGTTGACTGAATTGAAATAGGTAGAATTCAATCAGTTTTTTTATCAAATCATGAGGAAAATATTGATTTTTGCGATATTCTAATATTTTTTTGCCGTTCAACAGATTAAAAAACTTCAATTTTTCAATAGATGAAAATCTCTCTGAAACCTGATTTCTTAGGTTGTCAATTACTTCGAAAAATAATTTCTTGAATTTAATTTCGTTTGAACACAAATCTTCGTTTGGAACCGCTCTTTTTTCAGCGTTTAATGGAACAATTTCGATGGTATACTGCCAACATTTATCAAACCCGTCTGCTCGCATTACTTTCATCACATCATGGAATTTTTGAATTTGACCAGTACAAAAAACTATGTCCAGATTTGAATTTTGCAACATGTTAAACAGAATATCCGAATGGGAGTAAATTTTAGAAAAAAACATTCAATAAGAAAACGGTTTCGAATTTTGTCAAGAATTTTATATATCCGGAAGCTGCCATTTTGTCATTCGGTTCCCAAGTGTTTTTTTCATCTTCATATATATTTTGAAAATATTCCAAGATATCCTGTCTATAAGTATGCACGACATTGACAAGTCGAGAGCTAAAACACCATCTGGTTGGCTAAAGAAGGAATTTTCCTTTTTAAAAATTCTTTGAGTGCAAATGTTCTTTTTGAGGAATGGGATGCAAAAGTTGCAATACCATTTAGGGTGCTAAAGAATATTCTACATTCCCTTATGTTGTTAAAACCTTGTGAAAGTACCAAATTAAGTACGTGAGCGTAGCAGTGAACAAATAAAGCTCTTGGACAAATTTCTTTGACCTTAACTTGAAGTCCATTTAAATGCCCACTCATTACGGATGCTCCATCGTATGTCTGGGCTACTAGCTTATTTTTGATATCGTACTTTTCAAGAAGTATTTTTACCCATTTAAACAAATCATTTGCAGTTCGTCCAGCACTGACATCAATAAAGCCGACAAAAACTTCATTAATTTTACCATTTAGGAAATACCGGAAAACCACAGACATTTGTGACTTCATTTGGATGTCAGATGTCTCATCGAGCATTATGGCAACAAATGTTGCTTGTTGTAATTGTTTCGTTATATTTGAGCTGAGTACCTCTCCAACCGCTTTGATTAAATCATTCTGAATCGCCATTGATGTTCCTTTAAAAACTGTAGCAAATGATATTTTCTTATTTTAGAGCAATAATGTACAATGTAACCCCAAAGAAAAATACAGCCGTACGCTACTAACACATACCCCACCCGCCCATACACATCATTTTGGATAGATTACTTGTATAAAAATCGCACTGTAGCTATGTACCTATGTAGTGTAGGTTATCAAAAGTAAAAAGAATCATCGAAATTAAAATTATGAAATCTATGCTCGGTAGGTACCTATATAATTTTTTTTTATCAATATAAGAACCCTTATTTTGTTGGACTAAATGGTGTATGTTTAAAAACTTACATGAAACACATTGACACCCATTTTTTTGTAACAATTGAATTATGTTTTAAAACACGTTACGTAGGTTTTATCTATACCTATAAAGCTTATTTATTTTAAGAAAAAGGTTTTTGATAATAAATTTAAAGGAAAGTTCAAATTCGCCTATAAAATACTGCCACATTAAATCGCCACGCTAATAAGAACTTTTAAATAACGAACTATCAAAAAAATAGAAAAAAATAAAATTAAACAGATTCATTGACCACTTTTTTTGCCTTTAAAATGCTTGTAAATATTAAGAAATGTACCAGTCACGTCGAAAATGTTAATACGTATAATTTAATTTATGATAGTTAAAAGTTTTTTTTTAATTAATTCCGCCACTGAAAAGAAAACTACAATTCAAGTTTCCAGATTAATTCATTCAAACAGAACATTCATTAACTGAAAATTAGGTTTAGGATAAACGACCAAGCAGTAAGCACACACCATCAATTTTTTTATCGGATTTTTCTAGAGAAAACCATATCCCACAGCTACAATCCCAATGAATTTTTTTCTCATGTTTTTCTCCACAGGTTCAGGCTTGCCAGATTTTTATAAGCCTATATCGCATTAAAAAAAAGGATATATGGCAACATGCCTAGTGTTCATGATTTTCGCACTGAGACTGTCTCGCTACAAACGACCAAGCAGAAACACACATTTCTTCTCGCATTTGTCTACTTGTTGCGTTGGCGCTTATTAGTAGTACCAACTTTTGTGAATATTTTGTCGGTCTGTTCTTAAAGATAGAATGAGATAGCATATCGGCACATCGGGAATAATAGTATAGTTTTGAATGTCATTTGATGGCGACAAATTTTATCGCCAACTCTATACTGAAATTAAAAGCATTAAAAAGTAACTTTGTATGGGATTAATATAGCACGTACGGGTTGCAGTAAATGGCTCTATTTATATAGGTTTTGTTGGTTTTATAATGATTTAAGCACATTGGGATGTTATGTTTTTTTGTTTTATGTATTCAAGTCTTTATAGAAATAATTTGTTTGTCTATTTAAGCTGAAATTTTAGGGTTGGCGCAGCCAACCTAGCCAACTAAGAGGAATCGCCACTGCGCTTAGCCTCCCATAGAAAGCTATTGTAAAAGTTCCGATTTGTGGAATTGAAATTTTTTAAATTTTTTGACGTTTCAAGGCCCTATATTCTAAACCAAAGCTTACTTTTGAGAACCTTTTTTAGTCAACCATATCTCTAGAAACGTCAGAAATATCGACTTCAAATAACGGTTGTTTTAAAGATAATAAGAAAAAAATGCAAAAACGACTTTTTAAAAAAATTAGTGTGTTTTTTTTTATCATAGAGCAATTTAAGAAAAAGTGAAAAATTTGGTTAACCCCAAATCCAATTATATAAAATTCTGTTTGACACATTCTGAGCAAATTTGGTATAATTTCGAAAAAATCAGTTCTCCTTTTTTTATATCAAAAAACTGAAACAAAATATTTGCCACGTAGAATATTTTGAGAAAATAAAATAATCTACATATAATATAAATTGCCTAGAGTACGACGTGCGAAAATATCGGCCGCCGCACAAAACATGCAAGCCAGCAACAAGTGTATTCACAGAACTTAAGCGAAGTAAGACAAAATATATTAAGAGAAAATGCCCGATTAAGACAACACGTGAGCACACGAAGATCATTGGCATCATACAATCGCTTGGCATTCCAATATGATCCCACTGCGAACTACAGTGATGATGACAATTTAGATATTGGACTAATGACGACTGTACGCCGATATATCAATGCGTTAAAGTTCAAAAGAGAAACGGTTGGATTGTGCTGCGCAAGTGGAAAAGTCAAACTGGATCCATTACTTACGCCACCACAGCCACTGACACCATTGTTCGATGGAAGTGATCCCGATTCCAACCATTTCAGGCAGACGTTGCCAGTAATTCCCCGTGGAACGCCTAAATGCTTGCCTGAAGGCATCACTTTTGTGGAATAACATAAAAACATTATCGCTAACCACTAATATGAGAGTTCAACTTCAAAATGATCAAAGTGCTGCACAATTTTCCAAACAATTTTTAGCTGTTGGAAATGGAAAATTGCCACTGTTTTGTTTTGTTTCGTTCTATATTATTTGTTGGAAAGCTACCTGTCTCAATAAATATTTTAGCAAAAACACTATATGAAGACATGATACAACTTAAACAGATAGCGCATTCGCGTTTCTATTTTTGTTACGTTCTGCGCATCTACGTCACGAACACTCAACGAGTTTGACGTTTATTATTCAGTATGTGAAATCAAAACAAAACAATTGGCACTAATTTGTTAAGATATTTTGTTATTATAATAAAATGTTAATATTTCTAATATTTTTCGTTTAGGTAAATGGTTTTAAATAGTTAATATTTGTGTTTCTTCGTAAGTTAAAGAAAATTTGTGTGTTTGAGTGAAAGAAATTAATAAAAAATCGAAGTGAATTAAGAATTTGGTGTATTTTTTTTCTTTTTCATTCGGATGCATTTTTCTTCATAGAATTACCTGGAAGATTGTTTAATTAGTAATAAATAGTTAAATAAAAGATATGATGGTCTTTTTGAATCAGTGGTTTTTCAACCTTTTATTTAATTAATAATTTTTTTGTATTTTCTTTTTCTGGACAGTTTGTTTTCAGTGATTTGTCTATTCAGTTTTCGCATTCGGAAGTACATACGACAACGAAAGAAAAGCTTCATAATCTTCTCATCGCATTTGATCTTTGCTTTCTCGGCAACTTCAAGTAAATGCTGGATGTAGTGTGTAAATGCCTTCACCTTCTCCATTTACTGCATTAAAAACATTTTCTAATGCAGCGAAATGAGCCATCATTGTGGGATTTGCTTTAGACAGGCCTCCTTCGTCCAAATGATTGACCCAAGAGCTTTCGTCTGGTTCAATTTGTTCCAGGTTTGGTATGGTGTTTTTGAAAACGATGGCAAATGTAGCCAGCCATGTTTTCCAAACCATCGTAAGAAAATGGGAGATTTTCTTCTGGCTCAGAAGCAATAGGCATGCTATTGTCGACTTTGACAACGACAAAAATCCTTCCTGAAAAAGCGAATATTGTTAAGATGAATCGATTATAAAATTGTGAGATAAAACCTGTCAAAGAAATTTCTTCCAAACATAAGTCTGGTGAATTATCCACATCACCATTTCCGTTGTCAGAAAGTGCACCTTCATTGTGCCCAAGGATGTATGACGTCATCCTATACTTAAACTCTTGGCCTTCTGGTTGATCATAAAGACCACCTTTAGCTCTTATGACACATAAGAAGTTTTTAGGGACGTCTTGGTTCAATCGGTATGTCATTATGAACTTAACGCCAAAACGTTCCAATACATCCTTGTGCAATAATTGCAGGGCGTTATTGTTAGTATTATATAATGAACTATTTGTATATATATACTTTACTATAAAAACACCTGTGATATTAATATTTATTGGTTTAATATCGAACAATATTGAAGTTCGATATTTTTCAGTTTATTTTTTTGATCATATTTTCTTGTACAATAAACATCTTATTTAATTTTTGAATTAAATTTTCTTCTTATTTATAAATTGGACTTCCTGGAATAGCCGTTCTAATAGTTATTAGATTGGACGATACCTTCAATATAATATATTCAATAGTGTTTATTTGAAATAGTTTTGTAGATTACCTTTTTGAAATGGTAGCAAACATTTTTTGCCAACTACCCGCATATTTAAAATCATATCATATTGGGTTTTCAAATGTAGTCCGTATGCGTGGACCCTTTCACGTGAATCACTGTAGGGAGACCTGACATTCATGACGTCGAACCAATCATTTGTCTGCAAAAAAAATTAAACTGAAATACTGTGCGATACATTATTGTTTAGAGACTTACATATTTGAACAGTTGATAGCATTCTTCCCAACTTTCGTCTTCGAGGTATCCAAGGCTAACAGCTCGCGACAACGCTTTGAACAAGACCCACTGCTTCCAGAGATTTAAATTTCTTTATGGAAATTTATGAAAGCTGGAATCTTTCGTTATCTTATTTCTTTCGTTGTTGTTGCAGTAAAAAACAGAACAAACACCCATGTTTATTAATAAATGTTTTTTTTTTGTATAAATTGTGAACAATACCATTTTAAATAACTTTATTGATTTAAAAATTTTTAAAATTTATTTCCGTTAACATTCACAACAAAAAATAGATTGAAATTGCGCCAAATATACTAGCTCTCTTCATTTGATTGAGTGTTCGTGACGTCACAATAGTTTGACAACCAAAACCTTAAGGCCCAACTATAATAGGCATAAGCAAACATAAGCTTATGTCAAAAACCCAACGAAAATTCACTTAAGTTTGTGAAATTACTGCGGGTAGCCATAATGCAATTTTGCTCACTTATCTACATGTCAAAATAATATTCGCAGCTCTATATGAAGATATAAATCCTTCGTACGTATTACCCTCCAAAACCCATTTGTTTACATTGTTGTATTTGTAATGTGAAAGAATTCAAAGAGAAAAATTGACGTGTTTTCACGCATACATAGAAATAACTAATGAGTTTTTTGGGGAAATTTCATAAATTAGAAGAGAAATGACACGCACACTATGAATAAGTTTATGAGGCTGATTTCCGGTTATGATAAACATTCTGTGAGAAATTATCTGCAGTGGAGTTGGCCTGTGTGTATTTGATCCAAACTGTCAGATTTACTTATGCGGCGAGCGACTGGGATCGCTCTTGCTTAAGTTTGCTTAAGTTAACGAAACTGAGAAAAATTGAACGAAACGGAGCTAGACTCCATTATGGTCACTCGTATTAGATTCTTTGTGTTCGTACGTTTACTTATGCGCGCATATGCTAGCTTATGTCTATTATAGTTGGGCCTTTACATGCGCAATGCGCGATCTTTATTAGTTGTATCATGATATGAAGATATAAATCTTTCGTACGTATCACCCTCCAACCATACATAGTTGTTTTTTTGCGTGTAATTTCTCCACTAATTTATGAAATTTCCCCTAAAAACTCAGTAAATGTGTATATGTATGCGTGAAAACACGTCAATTTTACTCGTTGAATTCTTCCACATTACAAATACAACAATGTAAACAAATGGGTTTTGAAGGGTGATACGTACGAAGGATTTATATCTTCATATAGAGTGTTTTTGGTTCGAACGAATGCAAAGGTGAACATTTGCTGTTCATTTTTCTTACACTGGCAAACATTTTGCCGGTGAAATGGAAAATGTAATAATAAGCATATCGTTCATATCAAAAACACTCTATATGAAGATATAAATCCTTCGTACGTATATAATTTCTTATATACCATTGACCTATTTGTATGCGTTGTTCTGTGGAGATAAACAAAGTGGTTGTGTGGAAAATGGAAAGGATAAAATTAAAGCAAAATGGGCAAAGATACTACAATATTAAGATCCTTAACTATCGTATGTTTCATCCTCAAACTATCGGGTGGTTTTTTAAGAGCTTGAGAACTTTTTAAAAAAACAAACGCATAAAATTTGCAAAATCTCATCGATTCTTTATTTGAAACGTTAGATTGGTCCATGACATTTACTTTTTGAAGATAATTTCATTTAAATGTTGACCGCGGCTGCGTCTTAGGTGGTCCATTCGGAAAGTCCAATTTTGGGTAACTTTTTCGAGCATTTCGGCCGGAATAGCCCGAATTTCTTCGGAAATGTTGTCTTCCAAAGCTGGAATAGTTGCTGGCTTATTTGTGTAGACTTTAGACTTGACGTAGCCCCACAAAAACTAGTCTAAAGGCGTCAAATCGCATGATCTTGGTGGCCAACTTACCGGTCCATCGGTCCATCCGAAGTTTTCCCTCAAAATGGCCATAGAATCGCGAGCTGTGTGGCATGTAGCGCCATCTTGTTGAAACCACATGTCAACCAAGTTCAGTTCTTCCATTTTTGGCAACAAAAAGTTTGTTGGCATTGAACGATAGCGATCGCCATTCACCGTAACGTTGCGTCCAACAGCATCTTTGAAAAAATACGGTCCGATGATTCCACCAGCGTACAAACCACACCAAACAGTGCATTTTTCGGGATGCATGGGCAGTTCTTGAACGGCTTCTGGTTGCTCTTCACTCCAAATGCGGCAATTTTGCTTATTTACGTAGCCATTCAACCAGAAATGAGTCTCATCGCTGAACAAAATTTGTCGATAAAAAAGCGCGAAACACATTTCGAACCGAACACTGATTTTGGTAATAAAATTCAATGATTTGCAAGCGTTGCTCGTTAGTAAGTCTATTCATGATGAAATGTCAAAGCATACTGAGCATCTTTCTGTTTGACACCATGTCTGAAATCCCGCGTGATCTGTCAAATACTAATGCATGAAAATCCTAACCTCAAAAAATTACCCGATATTTTTTAGAAATACATCTTGTAATTTTATTTTGTATTATTCAAAAATGGGGGTGCATCATGAATCAAATCAACTCAGAGGCACTGAACTGAAAGTTAGAAATATTGCCTCCATTAGAGTTTGCATTTTGTTTTGGTCCTACCTATCTGGTCTAAAAGAAAAGAACAGAAATACTCAATGGCCACGTTCGGTTCGTGATATATACCCAGTTTACAAGGAGAATTGAATCAGGATTTAGCGCCGTATATACCTGGATCGGATCGAAATAGGATTACTCGATCCGATCTCACAAAACGAAGTGAATCGAATCGAAAATTGTTTTCTAAACCTGAATCGGGGAAACGAGTTATTGCTGTGTGAGATTTTTCTTGTGTGCGTTTGTCATATTTTATCTTTCAGATTTGTTTTCAGATGAGTTTTATTTTGGTTCGCGTTTGAAGCATTATATTATTTGAATTTTAAAACTATACAATTTGTTGTTTTTATATATAAAGATAGAAGTTACTCAACACAGTACGCATACAAATAAAACCCAAATGTCATTTCGACTCCATTTCAACTCGGTTCCTGGATCCACTGACGACGTATACCTGGATCGAAATCTCAATTCAATTTCGATTCGATTCCTCGATCTCCTTTTGCAATCAGGGTAATAGCTATTCATGGAAGACCAAAACCTAATAGGTAATATGGACATAAACTGTGAACGTAATCAGCTGTTTCTCAAATGGGACAGCGGACGACGGCTATCGATTAATACCCGAACCATAGAGGAAATATATGTTATATAGAGTCCCGCCTTCATGGGTTTGTTCTCTTTTGGCCTACAAGCAAAACTGAGAGGATTTTGTCCATAAGGCTTAGAGCATGTGTTAGTTGTCCCGTGCATTTCTTATGGGACCAAGCCATTATGAATGTAGTTGTAATGGAATTTGTGTGCATCTTGCTCAAGCGCGGGGAAAAAATATGAGGTGAACTCAGCAGTTCTTAAAAGTGATCCGTTGAATTTAAAAATTAAAAAATGAATGCAATAATTTAGAAAATATTAATGAATTTCCTTTTTAGTGTAAACTGTGCTGAAATAATATTGTTTTGCTTTTGGCAACATCGTGTATAAAGTGTAGACGCACCCTAGAACTGCAATGCGAACGTGACCCAATTTGAGTTGGTCCCAATTTTGACAGATTAACAACGAGGTGAGTATTTTGACAGCGAAAATGAGAACAAAACAAAAAAAATGTAATGGATATTTAAAAAAAAACTAAACACTTTCGTCTAATCAGGAGATGCCAAGAACTCGAAGATGAAGTCACGTTCATCGACCTCGAACTCGTCGGACTCATCGGATTATAATATAATAAACTTTCGTCTCCGAAGGTGGACTCAGAAGATGGAGTCACGTTCATCGGCCTCGAACTCGTCGGATTCATCGGATTATAATAATTCGCATAATAATTCACGAGCATTAATCCCAGAAACACCAAAACTCTGAAAATCTGAATCGGTTAAATCGGCAGCATCTATTAAGTCATCGATAAGTCGGGATCGACCAGTACCAGTTGGGTTGGGAACGAGTAGTATCGCGGTCGTCGCGCGTAAGTTCAAGATACAGTTTTTGAAGCTTGAATCATGATGAGAAAGTCCTAAACTAAAAGTCAAAGAAGAGGAATGTCTTGAAGGGAGCTCACATAGAGAAATATATTTACCAAGAGAACCGACCGGTACCCGTCTTGCCTGAAACACCCTAAAATTTTATTTGATGTGAACTCTCTCAAATTCGAGTTGAACTCTCTCAAATTCGCTATCGGTGAATACATGTGAGTGGTGAAAAAAAGCAAAATGGGGGATTGGGCTATGTTAATACCCAGCACAATTTCCTACACAACTGACCTATCACAATTCATAAACACTATACACATTTCAAAACAATCTATGTATACACATTTCACACTTACTTACCTACCGTAAGTAGGTCACAATTCAAGTCACAATAAAAGCCTAAAATTCATTTCTTATACATACATTGTGCAGAATGTGCATATTTCTTTGTTAATAATTGTTTGTTTACACATTGTGCGGTGTCTGCACATAATGTTTTTATTTTTGATCAAGTCAATGACACATAGTGCACACGCTGCACATTATAGAATTAGGTAATAAAATTAATTTATTGAACCTTATATTGAATGAGAGTGAAGTGCAACACATATAGTTAATAAGTGCTCTAGTTTTTTCTCAATAAATATATATTAAGTCGTATCTATAAAAGTCAAAATTTCTTTGTTGTATTTATAAGCAAAAGTTAAAAAAAATATACAAACAAACAAAGGTAGGATTAATTTAAGTCTTTTTAAATCCAACCCAGAAGACCGGCACTTTGTTTTTGTTTTAACTGGCCCGCTATATGCAACCAAAGAGAAAATCAACGGAAATATCTCCGATAAAAACACCTAATAGCATGAAAACCGTAACCAACTTAAAGATGATAAATGCTGAAGAACTAAAATTTATTGTGAACCAGTGTTTGGCCGAACATCTTAAAAACATTGCGACGAAAAAAGACGTCTCAGCTGTCTCAAAAGACATACAGCTTTGTTGCGAGCCCCTGACTGCTAAAATTTCTTAAATAATATCGATCGAGGGTAAAGAGCTGGCACGCTCGCGACACGCTCGGCTAAGCTCGCCGCTATGGGGGGGGATCTTGCTCTCACCTCGACCAGAGCCAGCAACAAAAACATAAATCGTGCCTACAAAAATGACAACACAAACACCACCACCACACACTTACATCCCCGCTTATTTGGTATCACTGGTCTTAACTCACTTGACTTGACCGCTGATGTCGTGCGGCTCGTCCACGCCCTTCCTTCCGTGGGTCCGTTTAAACATTCTAGTTGCACCACCCTGTGACTTTATCCTTCTCCATTTAGTCATCAGCCCATGTCTCCTCTTGGTTCCGGCTCACCTCTTCCCACCCCCTGAAACTTCTACCTTACCACATCATGTCTTCAGTTCGACTCAAGAAAAAACATAAATTGGCGTGATGCACATTTGTTTATTAAATAATAATGAATAATAAAAAAAAACAAATCTCTATTAATAAATAAATTTAAAAAAAATTATAAATAAATGACAAAAAAAATCAGAGACGGATGCCAACAATAAGATATATATATTCAATAAAATGAACTAAATAAATTTGATTTTGAGATCCTGAATTAATAAACAAGTAAATGACAAAAAAATTTACTAATTTTTAATTAAGGTGTTAAGCACAGCAAGAAAAATCACCAACGTTTAAGAATAAATAATAATTAAATTAATAAATAAATCAATAAAATAATTAATAAATAATAAATAAACAAAACAAGTAAATAAATAAATAGATAAATAAATAATAAACAAAAAATAATAAATAACAAATAAGAAATAAATAATAAATAAATTATAAGAAAATGAAAAATAAATAAATAATAAATTAAAACAAATTAATAAATAAGCAAACGATAAATAAATAAATAACACCAAGAAAACAAATATGAAAATTAACTTCAATTGGATTTCAATTTAAAACCTTTTAAAATTTTCAAAACTTAAACTAAAATAACCTATTCTTTTTTTTTGTATTTTGTTTTATAATTTTTTTTTGTTTTGTTTTTGTATTTTATTGTTTTTTTTTTGTTTTGTTTTTGTTTTCCTTTTTATGTTATTTTATTTGAATAAAAAAAAAAAATAGTAGTCGGGTTCGATCCCGCCGCCAAAAATTATTATTTACTTTTTGTGTGGGTGTACTACTTTCTTGGACACCAACTCGGTTCGCTCTCTAACAGCCCTACCCTAATCGAGCTCGGTTAAAGTAGCCTACTGCCGGAATTTTAATTCTGCCTCAACGGCAACGCGACGCCGCGACAGTGTACGACCCGTCCCAGTGTACCTCTTTTTACTTGTTTTGTTTTTGTAAATTTGTTTATAGTTGAACACCGTATTTAATTAATTTCTTCACATGAAATGAATCAATAACAATAACTAAACTACAAATATCTAATTACTAATCACGCCAAAAAAAATCATAAATCTTAAAATTATAAATTTCTGCTTCTTGCTGTATTTAAATATGTTTCTCCTCCTGTTCCTATGTTATATAGAAGACTTTCTTTATAATATGTAAGATCGTATCTAATTTCTATTCATACCGACTCATGTACGGCCTCTTTATTTGGTTTGACCGTTATGACCGCTGCCTACCGGTTAACGGTTAGGTTACGGTGACTAGCCGTTGCCTACTTCACCGAATCTCGGGCCTTTAAATTTCTCGAACTAAATTTCTCGATTTAAATTTCTTGATAATTATCTTCTGTTTTATCCCTTTATTTTAGGGATTTTATCAACCACAGCCTGGACCCTGTCCGTCAATTCGGAGCTTGAGTATGGAACTTTGGAAGCTAGCTACATAATATATACTGCACTTATTTCAATATTTAAACTAATATATAAAAAAAACTGGTCAGACTCACCGTCGTATCTTTTATTCTTTAGCTTGATTGATTTCCTTCCGTTATTATTTATGTTCTTTCTATATAGAACTGGGCTACTTCACCACTTTTATTTTATTTAAGTTCTTTTATTTCTATACCACACGATTAAAAGAGACCGCACTTCTTCACTCTTACTTTCCTTTTGCCGTCGTCGTCAGTGGCTTACGACTTGGCTACCTATATAGGATATTTTATTTAGTTCCAGGGATATTTTGCTATGGATTGTGACAGCTCGCTGACGCCGGGCACCGTATGTTCCGAAAACGTATTTATTTTATAATTTTATGTAAATGTAATTATTGTTATAATTTTATTTTCATTTTTGTTTAGCACTTCCTATATCCGAGACCGCAACAAAACACCTGGTCGGTGGAGTAGTTTAGCTCGACGCGGGACAGGTGGCAACGATCTCGGCTTCGGACGTGGGGAAGAAACCCACCCATAAAGCCGGGCAATAGGTCGTATGCCTTATCCTTGATCTAGGCAACAACTTTAGGAATAGCTCACGATGTTCCGACTCCTAGCCAAATGTATCCACCGGAATCAAATATCTTGCTCATTTATTTACTTTTGGAACCACTGAATATAATTGTTTGTCCGTTTTTTGTTTGTTTGTTTTTTTTTTTTTTTTTTTCTTGAACATATGTAGGTACAGACTATCAAGACACGATAAAAGTTTATCATACGAAGACACGGTAATAAATAATAACACTCAAGCAAACACAAACGTAAGTAGTATAACAAGTTAAATCTAATATTGCACGAGGTGAGGTTGTTTTTACATGATGACCAGGTAACTAAGCTAATATTGCACTATGGAAAGTTGGTTTTATATCATAAGCAGGTAACATTGTGAGATATAACGTCGGTTAGCCAAGCTAATATTACACTAGAGGTTCCTAGCTATAACTACATCTTAAAGCAGGTACTCGTATCACAGATTTATTGTTTTAGGTCTTTCGCGTGGAAAACTCCCATCCTTTTCCCAGACAAGTTTTCAATTTCATACATATTTTTCCCTACGCTTTGAACTATCCGGCATTTTATAAATTTCGGGCAAAGTTTTGCCGATAGATAATTCGACGAATCGCTTAGTACGAAATTTCGTCGATACACTTCCTGTCCGGGTGAAAAATGGACATTACGGGTTTAGCTGATTTTTCATTTGCTTTACTCAGATTAAGTCTTATTCGTTCTCTAATGCATTGGAGTCGTTTCTGACGCGGTAGCATATGCATTTCTCCGTCGCTTAAGGCGTTTAGCTGTCGGTTTAACTCATAATGGTTTCCATGGGTCAACATGTTAATACCAAATAGTGCGAAATACGGCGTCACTCCAATCGATGAATGCACTGAGCTTCTGAGAACGCAAGCAATGTCGCTCAAGTGCGAATCCCACTCACGCTGGTCGTTTTTTAAATATGACCGTATAGCCGCTAATAGTGTCCGGTTAACGCGTTCGGAAGCGTTGGATTGCGGAGAATAATTTGCAGTTTTGAAATGTCGTATTCCGTACCCGGCTAGAAAGCTTTGGAATTCTTTCGCCGTGAACTGCTTTCCGTTGTCAGAGTGGATGACTTGGGGCACACCAAACGCATTAAAAATTTCGTTTTTCAAAAACTTAACTACGCTCATACAATTCGCTGAACGCAATGGCTTCAAAAATACATACTTTGATAGATGGTCCAACGCTACAAAAACGTAAGCATTTCCGCTTTTCGACCTCGGGTACGGACCTAAAAAGTCGATATAAATCTTCTGAAAAGGGATATCGGCTACATAACTGCTGCTTATAGGTGGGCGTAAAATCTGGTTTGAGGGCTTACTTTGCTTACACACATCACACTGCGAGATATAGGTTTTTATCTGCACCGTCATGTTTGGCCAGTAGAAAAACTGCCTGATTCGGTGCAGTGTTTTTGCGATACCGCCGTGAGCTGCCCGCGGAGGCTCATGTGCTACTTTAATAGCATTCTCAGTTAAACCTGATGGTAGCCATAACAGCCAGTTAGGATCAACCATAACTCCATCGTTGTCGGTTGGTAACGCGCGCTTATATACCAAGTTATCTTCGACTTTTAAATCCGGCAGTTGATTGGAGGTGTCTTCGATTGTTTTAATCAAATTCCGGTATTCTTCAGAACAAAACACCACTTCTGCAGACTGTATAACGGCGACGACGAACCGAATTCCGCTGTCAGGCAGGATGATCCATTCAACATAGACGACGAAAGCCAACAATCCCGTCCTCCCGACTTAGACGAAGTAAAGATTGCTATATCTAAGCTGAAGTCTAACAAAGCCGCTGGAGCGGATGGCTTGAATGCCGAGCTCTTTAAAGCAGCTGGAGATAAGTTGGTTAGGAGCATGCACCAACTTATCTGTAAGATATGGTCGGAAGAAAGCATGTCCGATGAATGGAACCTCAGTATTGTTTGCCCGATCCTGAAAAAAGGATCCTGAAAAAAGGAGACCCTCTAAACTGCACCAATTATAGAGGAATCAGTCTACTTAACATCGCTTATAAAATCTTCTCTGCCGTAATATGTGAACGTCTAAAGCCCATCGTCAACAACCTGATAGGTCCTTATCAGTGTGGTTTTAGACCAGGAAAGTCCACAGTCGATCAAATATTCACATTACGGCAGATCCTGGAAAAAACCCAAGAACACCAAATCGACACCCACCATCTTTTCATCGATTTCAAGGCCGCATATGACAGTATCTACAGGGACGAACTGTATAGAGCCATGTCTAGTTTTGGCATCCCTGCCAAACTCGTCCGTTTGTGCAGGATGACCATGGAGAATTCACGCTGCTCCATAAAGGTTGGAAACAACTTAACTGAACCTTTCGATGTCAAAAAAGGTTTTAGACAAGGTGATGCGCTGTCATGTGATTTTTTTAACATCGTACTTGAAAGAATAGTGCAAAGCTCACACGTCAACACCAGAGGCACTATCTTTCAAAAGTCTGTCCAATTACTAGCATATGCTGATGACATTGACATAATCGGAAGAACTCAGCGTGATGTCAATGGGGCTTTTGTGAGTATTGAGGCAGAGGCGGCAAAAATGGGTTTAACGGTTAATGAGGGCAAAACAAAGTACATGCTGTCATCAAGAAAGGACCTACAACACCGACGTCTTGGTCAAAACGTCACCATCGACAAACGTAACTTTGAGGTAGTCAAGGACTTCGTCTACCTAGGCTCCGCTGTAAACGCAGAAAACAACACCAGCGCTGAGATCAAACGAAGAATAACTCTTGCTAACCGCTGTTTCTTTGGGTTAAGAAAGCAATTGAGTGGAAAAATTCTCTCTCGAAGGACCAAAGTGTCGCTATATAAGACCCTTATCATCCCCGTCCTGCTATACGGTGCAGAAGCATGGACTTTGACAAAAGCGGATGAAAGCACCTTGGGTCGTTTCGAGAGAAAGATTCTTCGTGTGATCTACGGTCCCGTATGCATCGAAGGGGAGTGGAGGAGAAGATGGAACGACGAGCTGTACGGGCTGTACAGCGACGTAGACTTAGCAAGAAGGGTAAAAGTCCAACGACTAAGATGGCTAGGTCACGTAGAGCGCATGGAAACCAATGCTCCGGCCCGGAAAGTCTTCGAATCCACACCCACAGGACAGCGCAGTAGAGGAAGACCGCGAATCAGGTGGCGCGCACAAGTGGAAGGTGACCTCACCCAACTCGGAGCGCGAAACTGGAGACATCTAGCTAGGGACCGAGCTAGATGGAGAAGTTTGTTGGGTGAGGCCCTAGTTCACACAGGACTGTAGCGCCACCTTAAGTAAGTAAGTAACAGGTGCTCAAGTAAATATTATTCCATTAAAATATTATAACGAGATAAAAAACAAGAACAGTATAAGATCAACTTCAGTCGTTATACAACCATATGGTAGTCCTAAAATTCAACCCATTGGCAAATCTTCTTTAGAATGCCGTTTTAAAAATAAAATATTAGTACAAAGTTTTATTATTCAGAAAGAAAATAAAAATTTGAATGAAAACTTAATTCCAATCCTAGGTTTGAGAAGTTGTTTGAGTTTGGGCTTAGTAAAAATACAAAATATCAATAGCTTAAATCTGAGTAAGAGGTCATACGACTCAAAGGAGGACCTTATTGAATCGAATAAAGAGCTTTTTGAGGGAATTGGGGAATTTCCCCAAAAATAAAAAATTGAAATTAAAGAAAATGCTTTTCCTAAAACAACTCCACCCAGAAATGTAGCATTGAAGCACAGATAAGAAACTATACAGATGTCTCATCCCCATAGAAGAAAATGTCCCATATTTTTTCACTACTCCTTGGCTATCAACTGACAAAAAGCTTTTTGTCAGTTGATAGCCAAGGAGTAGTGAAAAAATATGGGACATTTTCTTCTATGGGGATGAGACATCTGTATAGTTTCTTATCTGTGCTTCAATGCTACATTTCTGGGTGGAGTTGTTTTAGGAAAAGCATTTTCTTTAATTTCAATTTTTTATTTTTGGGGAAATTCCCCAATTCCCTCAAAAAGCTCTTTATTCGATTCAATAAGGTCCTCCTTTGAGTCGTATGACCTCTTACTCAGATTTAAGCTATTGATATTTTGTATTTTTACTAAGCCCAAACTCAAACAACTTCTCAAACCTAGGATTGGAATTAAGTTTTCATTCAAATTTTTATTTTCTTTCTGAATAATAAAACTTTGTACTAATATTTTATTTTTAAAACGGCATTCTAAAGAAGATTTGCCAATGGGTTGAATTTTAGGACTACCATATGGTTGTATAACGACTGAAGTTGATCTTATACTGTTCTTGTTTTTTATCTCGTTATAATATTTTAATGGAATAATATTTACTTGAGCACCTGTTACTTACTTACTTAAGGTGGCGCTACAGTCCTGTGTGAACTAGGGCCTCACCCAACAAACTTCTCCATCTAGCTCGGTCCCTAGCTAGATGTCTCCAGTTTCGCGCTCCGAGTTGGGTGAGGTCACCTTCCACTTGTGCGCGCCACCTGATTCGCGGTCTTCCTCTACTGCGCTGTCCTGTGGGTGTGGATTCGAAGACTTTCCGGGCCGGAGCATTGGTTTCCATGCGCTCTACGTGACCTAGCCATCTTAGTCGTTGGACTTTTACCCTTCTTGCTAAGTCTACGTCGCTGTACAGCCCGTACAGCTCGTCGTTCCATCTTCTCCTCCACTCCCCTTCGATGCATACGGGACCGTAGATCACACGAAGAATCTTTCTCTCGAAACGACCCAAGGTGCTTTCATCCGCTTTTGTCAAAGTCCATGCTTCTGCACCGTATAGCAGGACGGGGATGATAAGGGTCTTATATAGCGACACTTTGGTCCTTCGAGAGAGAATTTTTCCACTCAATTGCTTTCTTAACCCAAAGAAACAGCGGTTAGCAAGAGTTATTCTTCGTTTGATCTCAGCGCTGGTGTTGTTTTCTGCGTTTACAGCGGAGCCTAGGTAGACGAAGTCCTTGACTACCTCAAAGTTACGTTTGTCGATGGTGACGTTTTGACCAAGACGTCGGTGTTGTAGGTCCTTTCTTGATGACAGCATGTACTTTGTTTTGCCCTCATTAACCGTTAAACCCATTTTTGCCGCCTCTGCCTCAATACTCACAAAAGCCCCATTGACATCACGCTGAGTTCTTCCGATTATGTCAATGTCATCAGCATATGCTAGTAATTGGACAGACTTTTGAAAGATAGTGCCTCTGGTGTTGACGTGTGAGCTTTGCACTATTCTTTCAAGTACGATGTTAAAAAAATCACATGACAGCGCATCACCTTGTCTAAAACCTTTTTTGACATCGAAAGGTTCAGTTAAGTTGTTTCCAACCTTTATGGAGCAGCGTGAATTCTCCATGGTCATCCTGCACAAACGGACGAGTTTGGCAGGGATGCCAAAACTAGACATGGCTCTATACAGTTCGTCCCTGTAGATACTGTCATATGCGGCCTTGAAATCGATGAAAAGATGGTGGGTGTCGATTTGGTGTTCTTGGGTTTTTTCCAGGATCTGCCGTAATGTGAATATTTGATCGACTGTGGACTTTCCTGGTCTAAAACCACACTGATAAGGACCTATCAGGTTGTTGACGATGGGCTTTAGACGTTCACATATTACGGCAGAGAAGATTTTATAAGCGATGTTAAGTAGACTGATTCCTCTATAATTGGTGCAGTTTAGAGGGTCTCCTTTTTTCAGGATCCTTTTTTCAGGATCGGGCAAACAATACTGAGGTTCCATTCATCGGACATGCTTTCTTCCGACCATATCTTACAGATAAGTTGGTGCATGCTCCTAACCAACTTATCTCCAGCTGCTTTAAAGAGCTCGGCATTCAAGCCATCCGCTCCAGCGGCTTTGTTAGACTTCAGCTTAGATATAGCAATCTTTACTTCGTCTAAGTCGGGAGGACGGGATTGTTGGCTTTCGTCGTCTATGTTGAATGGATCATCCTGCCTGACAGCGGAATTCGGTTCGTCGTCGCCGTTATACAGTCTGCAGAAGTGGTGTTTTGTTCTGAAGAATACCGGAATTTGATTAAAACAATCGAAGACAACTCCAATCAACTGCCGGATTTAAAAGTCGAAGATAACTTGGTATATAAGCGCGCGTTACCAACCGACAACGATGGAGTTATGGTTGATCCTAACTGGCTGTTATGGCTACCATCAGGTTTAACTGAGAATGCTATTAAAGTAGCACATGAGCCTCCGCGGGCAGCTCACGGCGGTATCGCAAAAACACTGCACCGAATCAGGCAGTTTTTCTACTGGCCAAACATGACGGTGCAGATAAAAACCTATATCTCGCAGTGTGATGTGTGTAAGCAAAGTAAGCCCTCAAACCAGATTTTACGCCCACCTATAAGCAGCAGTTATGTAGCCGATATCCCTTTTCAGAAGATTTATATCGACTTTTTAGGTCCGTACCCGAGGTCGAAAAGCGGAAATGCTTACGTTTTTGTAGCGTTGGACCATCTATCAAAGTATGTATTTTTGAAGCCATTGCGTTCAGCGAATTGTATGAGCGTAGTTAAGTTTTTGAAAAACGAAATTTTTAATGCGTTTGGTGTGCCCCAAGTCATCCACTCTGACAACGGAAAGCAGTTCACGGCGAAAGAATTCCAAAGCTTTCTAGCCGGGTACGGAATACGACATTTCAAAACTGCAAATTATTCTCCGCAATCCAACGCTTCCGAACGCGTTAACCGGACACTATTAGCGGCTATACGGTCATATTTAAAAAACGACCAGCGTGAGTGGGATTCGCACTTGAGCGACATTGCTTGCGTTCTCAGAAGCTCAGTGCATTCATCGATTGGAGTGACGCCGTATTTCGCACTATTTGGTATTAACATGTTGACCCATGGAAACCATTATGAGTTAAACCGACAGCTAAACGCCTTAAGCGACGGAGAAATGCATATGCTACCGCGTCAGAAACGACTCCAATGCATTAGAGAACGAATAAGACTTAATCTGAGTAAAGCAAATGAAAAATCAGCTAAACCCGTAATGTCCATTTTTCACCCGGACAGGAAGTGTATCGACGAAATTTCGTACTAAGCGATTCGTCGAATTATCTATCGGCAAAACTTTGCCCGAAATTTATAAAATGCCGGATAGTTCAAAGCGTAGGGAAAAATATGTATGAAATTGAAAACTTGTCTGGGAAAAGGATGGGAGTTTTCCACGCGAAAGACCTAAAACAATAAATCTGTGATACGAGTACCTGCTTTAAGATGTAGTTATAGCTAGGAACCTCTAGTGTAATATTAGCTTGGCTAACCGACGTTATATCTCACAATGTTACCTGCTTATGATATAAAACCAACTTTCCATAGTGCAATATTAGCTTAGTTACCTGGTCATCATGTAAAAACAACCTCACCTCGTGCAATATTAGAATTTAACAGCGACGTAGACTTAGCAAGAAGGGTAAAAGTCCAACGACTAAGATGGCTAGGTCACGTAGAGCGCATGGAAACCAATGCTCCGGCCCGGAAAGTCTTCGAATCCACACCCACAGGACAGCGCAGTAGAGGAAGACCGCGAATCAGGTGGCGCGCACAAGTGGAAGGTGACCTCACCCAACTCGGAGCGCGAAACTGGAGACATCTAGCTAGGGACCGAGCTAGATGGAGAAGTTTGTTGGGTGAGGCCCTAGTTCACACAGGACTGTAGCGCCACCTTAAGTAAGTAAGTAACAGGTGCTCAAGTAAATATTATTCCATTAAAATATTATAACGAGATAAAAAACAAGAACAGTATAAGATCAACTTCAGTCGTTATACAACCATATGGTAGTCCTAAAATTCAACCCATTGGCAAATCTTCTTTAGAATGCCGTTTTAAAAATAAAATATTAGTACAAAGTTTTATTATTCAGAAAGAAAATAAAAATTTGAATGAAAACTTAATTCCAATCCTAGGTTTGAGAAGTTGTTTGAGTTTGGGCTTAGTAAAAATACAAAATATCAATAGCTTAAATCTGAGTAAGAGGTCATACGACTCAAAGGAGGACCTTATTGAATCGAATAAAGAGCTTTTTGAGGGAATTGGGGAATTTCCCCAAAAATAAAAAATTGAAATTAAAGAAAATGCTTTTCCTAAAACAACTCCACCCAGAAATGTAGCATTGAAGCACAGATAAGAAACTATACAGATGTCTCATCCCCATAGAAGAAAATGTCCCATATTTTTTTACTACTCCTTGGCTATCAACTGACAAAAAGCTTTTTGTCAGTTGATCTTCAAGCACAAAAAGCTGTTTTTGATTGCACATATTGGCTTGCCAGTATGCCTGTTCAAAGCTATGTGTATAACTATAAAAAATTCTAAAGTTGTTTTTTCTCTCAAGTCAACGTCCATAGAGACAAAGAAAAAAAGAAACTGTTTTGGTTTCGATGATGTTACCATATTTCAGTTGCTATTGTTCAAGCGATGTAGGTATTTTATGCTATTTATGCTATTTATTATTAAATATGAAAATAAAAACCATATTTATTAATTTTTCCATGTTATATTTTACTATATCAAATAAAACAATATACATATATGTTGAAAATACATTTAAGAAAGGAAGAGAAGATGAGTTAGGTGCAAAACATTTTAAAAATAATTTGTATGGATTCCTATGGTAACACTGATGCAAATGTACGTGCGCCGCTGGTGAGCGTATGAGGCTTAGTTTTGGTTGCCTTCCTTATTTTGATTTTTTTTTGATACATATATTGAACGCTTGTGTGTATGTCATGTATCCATAGATATATGTATATGACAAAAGGGTAAGTTTCAATTTCGGTCTTTTTGTTGTTTGTTTCTTTGTTGTCCTATGAAAAACGTAAGTTGCGTATTTTGTGAACTTAAACAGGTGTAGGTAGGTACTCATGTAAATAATTTCGATACAAAAAAGAGGCTCGGATATGACCCACACTGATAACTTACTATTGATGCCCACTTAAATTTTTCAAAATTTATTTTTTTTATTTGGAAAAATTGTATTAGTAAGTAAGTATGCAAAAATATACATTTAAGCTGTTTTCTGTGGAAATAGATGTATCGAAAAGTTAAATTAATATATTTTGAAAGAAGTTTGGTTTCTCTCAAATAAACATTGTCTTAAATTGTTACAAAACATTAACAACAATATTTCTATGGGATGAAACAACTTTAAAGTCAATATCTTTCTTTATTCAATCTAATTTATAAATTCAATTAGGTTAATCATTTTTTTATTTTTTTTTTTTGCTTAAGGTTTTTAGTTTTCTGTAAAATAAAAAATTGTTGTGAATAACAACAATTTGTACAATTTCTTTCTTTCTTTTTTCTTTCTCCTTTACCCGATATTTCAGTTTAAGAATCCATTTCACGTTTTTTTAGTACTTTTTTTTAGGTTTAAATTAAAGGAAAAAACTATCGGTTGATTAACTTTTTATTTTAAACTATATTTTAAACATTTTTTGTATTAAATTAAATAAGTTTGAAGTCAATATCTTTCTCTGTTTTCAAGATGCTTTAGTAGAAACTATTTTTACCAGTTTTTAGTAGTTTTCTAAAAAAAATAGTTAAAGTGGATTACCCATCGGCATACCAAAAATTTGTTTATAGATGTCCGTTTTGTATTGTAAATAGTTGTTCTCTTTCAGACAAAAATCTAGAATTTCTAGAAATTTGCTTTGGGTCATTTTAGTGTGTTTGCTGAAAAAACAAAATGGACTACAATCAGCAAACACACTAAAATGACCCAAAGCAAATTTCTAGAAATTCTAGATTTTTGTCTGAAAGAGAACAACTATTTACAATACAAAACGGACATCTATAAACAAATTTTTGGTATGCCGATGGGTAATCCACTTTCACCGACTAGAATCTAGAATTTCTAGAAATTTGCTTTGGGTCATTTTAGTGTGTTTGCTGAAAAAACAAAATGGACTACAATCAGCAAACACACTAAAATGACCCAAAGCAAATTTCTAGAAATTCTAGATTTTTGTCTGAAAGAGAACAACTATTTACAATACAAAACGGACATCTGTAAACAAATTTTTGGTATGCCGATGGGTAATCCACTTTCACCGACGATTGCAGATATTGTTATGGACCATTTACTTGACCAATGTTTTGATTCCTCACCAAACCGACCAAGCTTCATAGCCAAATATGTGGATGACATTTTCGCAATAATTGACAAAAACTATATTAATGACGTACTTCAAACACTTAACAAATTTCATTCAAAATTACAATTCACCGTAGAACATGAAAATAATAGTGCAATATCTTTTCTTGACGTCAAAATTATTCGCAACAACAATAAATTAAAGTTTGACTGGTTCCAAAAAGATACCTGTTCAGGTAGACTGACCAATTTTCGATCTAACCATGCCAAACACATCAAAATAAATACAGCTTACAATATGATTCATAAAGTACTCACAATCAGCGATGAAGAATTCCACCAGACTAATGAGAGACGAATAACCAACATACTAAGAGACAATGGATACCCTAACACGATAATCCGGGAATTATTTTTAAAACTCAAATATAGAAGACCTAAGGAACATGATGATTTACCAACAAATAATGGATTTTTCAACAGCGTAACATACATTCCAAAGCTCACAGACAACTTCAAACAGGCTATCCAAAATAATAGACAAGACATCCGATTAGCTTTCAAATCGAACCGGACACTTGGAAACCTCTTCTCAAATTTAAAAGCAAAAACTGAAAAAGACCAACAATCAGACGTAATCTATAAAATAAACTGTAAGGGTAAATCTCAAGAACCATGCAACCTATGCTACATTGGAACCACGAAACAACTTCTACGACAACGTCTTTCAAATCACAAATCGGACATCAAAAACAATAACCCAGCCAAAACAGCTCTTGCATTACACGCGATTGAAAATGGACATCATCCAGACTTTGAAGGTGCCGAGGTTCTTCAAACCGAAAAACACATCTCCAAGAGATACACACTAGAAACTTTACACATCCTTAACAATAAAAATAACATGAATAGAAAACAAGACACACAAGATATCTCATCAATATATTGCTATCTCATTTCCTCTAAACCCTAACACACAAATTTTGTATTTTCAAATTAAGACAAATCTTCATACGAAGAAGTTGCTACAGTTTTTATAATTGTAATTATATCCTATTTTGATTTAATGACATAACTTCAAACTTGAATGTAAGTTTAATATACTGTTTGTTATAATTGTTGTGCATACTTATAAGTTTATCTATTTCTGTTTTCATAAAATGAAGTTCCCCTGAAGAAGGCAACAATCCTTGCCGAAACGTCGGGACAAGTTAAAGAATTTGTTTTCTTTACCAAAATAAAGTGACCAAATAGCCGACGGAAAAACTAAATTTTCCACCCTCAATAAAACACCTTTTATATCGAGATTAAAAGAAAACATTGTAAGAGAATGTATAAACGCAACAAACAGACAATATCCTAGCTGGTTCGATGATTCCGATGAATGCTATGCACATAAAATTGACATCATACATTTTTTAATAAAAGTCTTACTTTGGAAAAATTGTAAATGGGTAATTGACACAAAAGATAAAAGGTATAAAAATCCTAGAACTAAAATAAAAAAATTAATGAATGTTATGAACGCGTAGCTCAAACAAAAACAATAAAAAAAAACAAATACATAACCAATTTACATATATATATATAAATGTACAATTCAGCGGGTGGTAGGTGGGTGGGGGTCGATATTCTGCCACGTCCACGTTCGTGATCCCTGGAAACTATTTAAGCAAAGGCAATTTTATAAAAGATCAATAATAAAATAAATAATTATAAATACTTACGATATTTTATTTTTAATTGTCAAGGCCAAAAATTGTCTCTTAAACTTTTTATAAAACCACCTTTGCTTAAATAGGCTAAGAGCAGTGATGTATTAAACATATACAAACTTCTAAACAAAACTTAACAGACCTATTTTAACATCCCAATTAACTATTGTTTTTAGAAAACTACTAAAAACTGGTAAAAATAGTTTCTACTAAAGCATCTTGAAAACAGAGAAAGATATTGACTTCAAACTTATTTAATTTAATACAAAAAATGTTTAAAATATAGTTTAAAATAAAAAGTTAATCAACCGATAGTTTTTTCCTTTAATTTAAACCTAAAAAAAAGTACTAAAAAAACGTGAAATTGATTCTTAAACTGAAATATCGGGTAAAGGAGAAAGAAAAAAGAAAGAAAGAAATTGTACAAATTGTTGTTATTAACAACAATTTTTTATTTTACAGAAAACTAAAAACCTTAAGCAAAAAAAAAAAAAATAAAAAAATGATTAACCTAATTGAATTTATAAATTAGATTGAATAAAGAAAGATATTGACTTTAAAGTTGTTTCATCCCATAGAAATATTGTTAATGTTTTGTAACAATTTAAGACAATGTTTATTTGAGAGAAACCAAACTTCTTTCAAAATATATTGATTTAACTTTTCGATACATCTATTTCCACAGAAAACAGCTTAAATGTATATTTTTGCATACTTACTAATACAATTTTTCCAAATAAAAAAAATAAATTTTGAAAGATTTAAGTGGGCATCAATAGTAAGTTATCAGTGTGGGTCACATCCGAGCCTCTTTTTTGTATCGAAATTATTTACATGAGTACCTACCTACACCTGTTTAAGTTCACAAAATACGCAACTTACGTTTTGCATAGGACAACAAAGAAACAAACAACAAAAAGACCGAAATTGAAACTTACCCTTTTGTCATATACATATATCTATGGATACATGACATACACACATGCGTTCAATATATGTATCAAAAAAAATCAAAATAAGGAAGGCAACCAAAACTAAGCCTCATACGCTCACCAGCGGCGCACGTACATTTGCATCAGTGTTACCATAGGAATCCATAAAAATTATTTTTAAAATGTCTTGCACCTAACTCATCTTCTCTTCCTTTCTTAAATGTATTTTCAACATATATGTATATTGTTTTATTTGATATAGTAAAATATAACATGGAAAAATTAATAACTATGGTTTTTATTTTCATATTTAATAATAAATAGCATAAAATACCTACATCGCTTGAACAATAGCAACTGAAATATGGTAACATCATCGGCACCAAAACATCATCGAAACCAAAACAGTTTCTTTTTTTCTTTGTCTCTATGGACGTTGACTTGAGAGAAAAAACAACTTTAGAATTTTTTATAGTTATACACATAGCTTTGAACAGGCATACTGGCAAGCCAATATGTGCAATCAAAAACAGCTTTTTGTGCTTGAAGATCAACTGACAAAAAGCTTTTTGTCAGTTGATAGCCAAGGAGTAGTGAAAAAATATGGGACATTTTCTTCTATGGGGATGAGACATCTGTTAGTTTCTTATCTGTGATTGAAGGTTAAACACAAGCTTTTGGACACTCTTAAAGATCTGGTGGAAAAGAAAGTTATTTCGAAAGTAATAGGTCCCAGAGAATGGATTCATAACTTAGTTATAGTTGAAAACCTAATGGGAAACTGAGAGTTTGCTTAGATCCTTCGGGTTTGAATAAAGTTATTAAAAAAGAACCGTTTTTAATTCCAACTCTAGAAGATTTAAGGTCAAATTTAAGAAACTCTAAGTACTTCACTGTGCTAGACCAAAAAGATGGTTTCTGGCAAGTAGCCTTACACAAAGATTCTAGAAAGTTTTGTTGTTTTTGGACACCCTTCGGTGTTTATGAATTCAATGTTCTACCTTTTGGTTTAAGTACAGCACCGGAAATCTTTCAAAGATTTAATTATGAGAATTATGGGGACCTAGAAGGAGTAGAAATATATATTGATGATTTTTTGGTACATGGAGAGACTATTGAAGAACATGACAGAAATTTAGAAAGATTATTAGAACGTGCGAGAACATTAGGAATGAAATTTAACAAAGGAAAAATTCAATTTCGGCAACATTTTGTGAAATATTTAGGTCATGTTTTTAGTGAAAGTGGAATGAAGCCAGATGATAATCGAGTATCTGCTATTCAAAATTTAAAAAATCCTTCTTCAAAGAAAGAACTGCAAAGCTTTCCAGGTTTTGTTAATTATTTAAGAAGCTTCATTCCGGATCTATCTGAGCTCACAGCTCCATTAAGGCAATTATTACGAAAAGATGCTGAATTTGTTTGGCTTAAGAGCCATACAAACTGCGTAGAAGTTTTAAAAAATAAATTGAAAGAAATTCCATTCCTTAAACCATTCGAACCCACGAAGAAGCTTACAATTCAAGCTGATGCTTCTCAGTATGGAATAGAGTGTTGTTTGTTGCAAGATAATAGACCGATTTGTTATGCTTCTAGGAGTTTGAGTGATGCCGAAGTAGGGTATGCCCAAAAAGAAAAAGAATTTCTTGCCATTGCATATGCGTGTAAAAAATTTCATAACTTTGTTTATGGTAATAAGGTCTTAGTTTACAGCGACCATAAGCCTCTTGAGGCCATTATGAAGAAAGAAATTAATAAAATAATGTCAAGTAAGTTACGACGCACACGTTTATTTTTATATAACTATGACATTGAGGTGCAGTATTTACCAGGTAAGTACATGCACATTGCTGATTATTTGTTGAGAAAAATGAAGTAAAAGAAAGAAGTGAAATGATTTTTTCAATAAATGTAAGCGACGAGAAGCAAGATTGATTCAAAGAAGAAACAAAAAAAGATGCTGTTCTTTCAGAAGTTTTAAAATTTTATCAAAAAGGGTGGCCTAGTTCAAAAAGTAAAATACCTGAAAATATAAAATCCTACTTTCAAAAAAGATCTGATATTTTTGTTGAAAATGGTTTAGTTTTTTTAAACCACAGACTAATTGTGCCAAATTCTTTACGGTACGAAATGTTACTTAAACTACATAAGTCTCATTTGGGGATCACAAAAACGAAAATTAGAGCCCGAGAACTACTCTATTGGCCTGGCATGTCAGCTGACATAGAACTGCACATAAAAAACTGTTGGACGTGCATACAAAATCAACCTGAAAGTCATAACGAACAAATGATTAGTCCATGATATACATACCTGATTTACCTTTCTACAAAGTAGGGTGTGATATATTTGAGTGGAACAGAGAAAATTTTCTGATTGTCATTGACTATTTGTCAAAATGGATTGAGATCGAACCATTTCAAACAAAAACTGCTTCTGATATTTGTTTAAGCTGGACGAAAATATTCTCTCGCTTAGGTATTCCTGCAATTGTTATTGCTGATAATATGCCATTTAGTTCGCATAAATGTACTGAATTTTCTAAAAAATGGAATTTTGAAATTGTAACAAGTAGTCCTCATTATCCCAAGTCAAATGGACTCGCAGAGAGAGGAGTCCAAATAGCAAAAAAATTTATTAAAAAATCTTCAACGCTTGAAGAATTTTATTCGGCTATTTTAGAATACAATAATACTCCTGTCTAAAACTTAGATGTTTCACCTGCTCAAATTTTAAAGAAAAGAATACTACGTACTAAGCTACCAATTCATTCGAGCATTTTAAAACCTGGATTGAACAAAGATATTATGAAATAAATTAAATACAAGCAATTACAAAACGAAAAATATTACAATAGACAAGCAAGACGACAAGAAACGAGTTTTTGTTTTAATGAAAAAGTTTATTGCAAAATCAAAAATAATTGGGAAATAGGTTATATTAAAGACAAATTAATTCAAGCTCGATCTTACATTGTTTTTGTTCCGTCAAAAAATAAAGAATATAGAAGAAATTCGAAATTTTTAAAAAAAGTGATAGCAAAAAAAAATCAAGTTATCCTTACGATGATAGTAACAATTTTGATCATTATTTTGATAATTCAAATACTCTTAAAGATAATTCAAATACTTTTAAAAATGATTCGCAAACTGACAACAAAAATCAACTTCAAAGTAAAAGTAATAATTTAAGTAATTTAAAAAATCCGAATTTACATCTCAGTCCATCACACACAAGATCAGGAACAATATATAAAACAAAATAAATAAATTTGTAAAGTTCTATATAAAGCAAAATGTATGTATGTAAAACTTATTAAAACAAATTACTGTAAATATATTTTTTACTTTATTTCAAATTATGAAATGCAAATTTAAAGTTAAATTAAAACATATACTAATTTTCTTATTTTATTAACATTACAAATTCTAATTTAAAATTAAGAAAGTTTAACTGTAAAACATAAAAAATTAAGAACATGAAATGTCATGTAATTTAAAATTTTCAAATCAATTCATACCAAACTTATTTATTATATTATTTTTATTAATATATTATATAATTATAACCTAAAAAAAAAAAAAAAAAATGAATTTAAAACTATGAAATGTAAACTGATATTATATACATTTGTTAAAATTATCTTTGAATTTCTGAAATTTAATTTTGTATAGAGCTTATGGGGGAGATGTGGCATATAAAAGAGTTCTACTGTATTCCACTGTATTCTATTACAATTATATTACAATTCTATTACACACGTTCACTTAAATGACATATGAATTATATAATAAAGAGCACTTGTAATCCAGACACCAAAGTCAGAGGTTGTTTCATTTTTAAGATAGCCCTCGTATAACTTCGGACTCTACAGAAACAAAAAAAATGGAAAAACTAATCCAAAAACAGAAGGAAACTGGAGATTTGATTAAAAATCTTTTAAAGAATTTCAAAAAATCGCCGAAATTGCGAATTACCCCAGAGTATCTAGCAAGGCAACGTCAAGCCTTGAAGGAACAATGGGATAAATTCGTTATGAACGACACAATGATACACGAAACCTACCAAGATGAGAACCATGAATACAAAGAAGGAGGTTACTTTGAGGAGATAAACAACCGATATGAAGAAATGCTCAACCCCATTGAAGATGCTTACCGAGCAATCAATAACCAAGACCCGGCTGCACATACGAATCAAGACCTGACTTCACAACAGCAACGCTATAAACGGCAGAAAAATAAAATAGCTTTATTTGTACGTTTATACAATAAACTGAAGGAAGTTTTAGCTCATTCACTGTCAAATCTGGCATGCGAGCAATATTTAAAAACGTTGGAACAGTACTGGAAGGCCATCATGCAAACTCACGATGACATCATAGCAAACGCTATCTCTCCAGACGAATCAGACTACCTCAAGCAGGACGAATATGCTAAAATAGAAAATATTTACCAAGAAATCGCAATCGAGACTAAAGAAAAGACAAATAAAATGGACCCACAGGGAAGCAGCCACAACGAAGTGAAACTTGAAAGAATCAACATTCCAACTTACAATGGACGTTATGATGCTTGGCCATCGTTTCATGATCTCTTCAAGACCCTGGTACATGACAACAAATCATTAAACTCAATACAAAAAATGCAATATCTGAAGACGCACTTAACTGAAGAACCAGGTAACATAATTAAACATCTACAAGTCACAGCAGATAATTATACAACAGCCTGGAAGTTAATAGAACAGCGATACGACAACAAGAGACTTATCTTTACAACATTCGTTCAAAAATTAATGAATCAACCAGCAAGCTCAACAGAATCAGCTAATTCATTGAAGAAGATTCTAGACACAACACAGGAGTGCATATCAGGAATACAAAACTTGGGTATTGATACACAAGGTTGGGGAACATTGGTGGCCTATATCATTCTCCAAAAATTAGATAAGGAATCGCAACGATTATACGAACAAGCCTTGACAAAACCACGTGAAATCCAAGATATTGAACCATTACTACAGTTCATTGAAAAAAGATTCCAATCAATGGAATCCATAAATCCTGAACGTAAGGAAAACAAACAGAAGCCACAATACCAAACAAGAGCTCCATCATCAAGAGCTTACCATGCAACATTGAATACCATCAAATGCGAGTTGTGTAAGGGCGACCATCCACTCTACACATGCAAAACATTTTTGCAGAAGGGAGCATACCAAAAAAGTGAATATGCTAAGGAAAAGAAGCTTTGCATAAATTGTCTGAAATCAGGACACTTCACTTCAAATTGCTTGTCATCAAGAAGATGTCAAATCTGTCAAAGAAAGCATCATACAACCATGCACCGCGAACAAGTTTCAGAAAATACCAGAAGGACTGGTGCCTTTGAAAACAAACCAACATCATCAGTCACAGCAGTGGCCCCAATCACCTCGGCTGCGGCAGTCAGTCCAAGCGAGAGAAGTTACGTCTTTCTCAGCACGGTAATCGTTAACATAGAAGACAGTGAAGGGACCATAGTCAATTGACGAGCATTGCTTGACTCAGGATCACAACTCAACTTCATTACGGAAAGGCTTTCAAGAAAACTAAATATTCCTGAATTTGCCGAAACAATGCGAATTCTTGGGATTGGAGAAGGAACCATGCAAGCAACCAAGAGAGTAAATTTAACCTTAAAATCCAGAACATCTGACTTTAAAGCCAACTTAGAGGCCTTTGTCTTACGACAAATTACTCCAACTCAACCAACTCGAAGAATCAACACTGCTTCTTCGCACATTCCAAAGGAATTAAAACTGGCAGATCCGCACTTCAATGAACCTGGAAAAACTGATATCCTCCTTGGAGCGGAATTATACCATCACTTCCTGACAGTTGGACATATCACCATAGGACCAGGCCTACCAAGCCTCCAAAACACACATCTTGGCTGGGTAGTGACCGGAAAATTAGATGGAACATCACCACAATCATCAATGTGTGGAATCTCCATCGAAGAAGAACTCCATGAAAATATAGACAAATTCTGGAAAGTAGAAGAGATGCAAACAATACCAAAAGAGTCCTTCACAAGCGAAGAAAGAAAATGTGAACTCCATTCCGCAGAGAACACCATCAGAAATTCGGACGGGCGATTCGTCGTTCGGCTCCCATTCAATGCAGACAAGAAGGCACTTGGCAAATCAAAAAACCTTGCTCTTCAAAGATTCAATTCCCTGGAAAAACGATTAGCAAAACAAGACAATTTGAAAGAACAATATTCAAACTTTATGGCAGAATATATGAGATTGGGTCACATGGAAAAGATCGACATCACTCAGATTAATGGAATTCATTATTTTCTGCCGCATCACTGTGTACCTAAACCAGATAGCACCACAACAAAGCTAAGAGTGGTATTTGATGCTTCTGCGAAAACGACAAGCAACGTATCTCTAAACGACATCTTATCAAATGGACCGACCATCCAAGACGAATTATTGACAACTCTTCTTCGGTTCCGTTTGCACCGATACGTGTTCACTGCAGACATCGAAAAAATGTATCGACAGATTCTCATCGATCAAGACGATAGACGATTTCAATTAATTCTGTGGCGAAATCATCCATCAGAAGAACTACAAGCGTATCAACTCAACACGGTCACTTATGGGACAACATCAGCTCCATATTTGGCCACGAAATGTTTACAAAAACTGGCTTCAGATGGCATGACTCAATACCCCCTTGGTGCAGAAGTATTAAGAACGAATTTCTATGTTGATGATGTCATGACAGGATCGAGCAGTTTGATTCAAACAATCGAAATGCAAGAACAATTGGATGCCTTGCTAAAGCCCGCTGGCTTCACACTCAGGAAATGGTGTGCCAATGATCAAGCGCTGCTAAGAAACATTCCAATTTATGACGTGGCGCTGCAGCTTGACTTAGATATTGATAACACAACACAAATCAAAACTCTTGGCCAAGGGTGGCTCCCCAAATCAGACACATTTATGGTACGCATTCAACACAGCAAAACCGAAAAAATCACCAAGCGTACGGCTTTGTCTGACATATCACAACTATTCGACCCACTTGGATTTCTGGGACCAGTCATTGTTACAGCAAAGATGTTCCTACAAAAACTCTGGACATGTGGTTTCGACTGGGACACCCCTCTTCCCAAGGAATTACAGGTGGAATGGTCCAAATTCAGAGACAACTTAAATCACTTGCGAGATATCAAAATCGATCGTCATATATTTGCACATGGGACTCCAATTTCCGTGCAGGTCCACGCCTTTGCTGATGCATCAGAGAAGGGATATGGAGCAGCCATATACATAAGAGCAATCAACAAAGACAAAACCATCACAGTTAGATTACTGTGTGCCAAATCAAGAGTAGCTCCCGTAAAAAAGCTAACTATCCCACGCCTGGAGCTATGTGCTGCAACTTTAGCAGCTGAATTAGTTCACCGCATAACCAAGGATCTACATTTAGAATCTTGTCCGACAATTATATGGACTGATTCTGAGATAGTGCTTGGTTGGATCAACTCCTCATCATCATCTTTTCACACCTTTGTTGCAAACCGAATATCATCCATACAAAGACTCACATCAATTCAACAGTGGCGGCACGTTCGTTCCAGAGACAACCCTGCCGACTTACTGTCGCGTGGAATACCAGCTGATAAATTAGCATCATGCAATTTGTGGTTTTATGGACCCTTATATCTCCATGGGGCAGAATCATCATGGCCTCCACCATACACGAAGAAACAGGAATGTGATCTGGAGAAAAGAGCAACAACACATACATTATCAGCTGTAGAAAAACCAGCCAGCTTTATTTATTCAATTGAGCACAACAATGACTTCAGAAGACTACAGCGAGTTGTAGCATATATTCTTCGCTATTTTCATAATCTGAGAGCTGCAAAGAAGGACGAACTCATCAAAAAATGTGGGTCACTCAGGCCAACAGAACTCTATAAGGCCCTCATTTATATAGTCAAAACCATGCAAGGAGAAGAATTTGACCAAGACATGAAACACCTTCAAGGGTTCCATGAAACATCAAAGGGCAGCTCAATCACCAGCTTATCCCCGTTTATCGATGAAGAGGGAGCTCTAAGGGTTGGAGGCCGTCTTGAAGCATCATCATTATCATATGAAGCCAAGCATCCACTACTCCTGCCTTATTCTCATCCCTTTACAAGGATGTTGATGGACTCCTATCACAAGGAAAATCTACATTGCGGGCCACAAGCACTATTAGCAACAATAAAACAAAGGTTTTGGCCTATTAAGGGAAAAACAATCGCTAGATCAGTGGTTCAGAAATGTGTCAGATGCACAAGAGCCAAACCAAAACTATTAACCCAAATAATGGGAAATCTCCCATCACATAGAGTACAGTCTGCACGTCCGTTCATGAACTCCGGAGTTGATTTCTGTGGACCTATAAAGACACACTACAAGATAAGAGGAAAACATCCACAGAAGACTTATATAGCTGTGTTTTGCTGTTTCTCCACAAAGGCGGTCCATCTAGAATTAGTAACAGACCTACCAACTAATGGATTCATCACCGCCATGAAAAGATTTATCGGAAGGCGAGGCAATTGTCAACACATATATTGTGACAATGCTACCAATTTTGTTGGTGCAAATAATCAACTAAAGGAATTGGTAAGCCACATACACACCCAGGGAGCACAAGATAAAATTCAAAATACCTTCTCATCAAAAGGAATAGAGTTTCATTTCATATCTCCAAGAGCACCACACTTTGGAGGTCTTTGGGAAGCTGCTGTGAAATCAGCAAAATATCTTTTGTATCGATGTTTAAGTTCCGCCTCACTAACCTATGAAGAACTTGAGACCATAATGATAGAAATCAAGGCAGTTTTAAACTCTCGACCTATCACTTCAATGTCAAACGATGCTAATGACTTAACAGCACTTACACCAGGCCATTTCATCATTGGCGAACCATTAACTAATGCAATAGATCCAACCGCCGAAACACTTAACGTCAAGCCTTCGAAACAAATCAAAATGATTTCAGACATCAAAGAAGAATTCTGGAAAAGATGGCACACCGAATATCTCCATGAACTTCAACAAAGACATAAATGGCAACGAAAATGCGAAAACCTGTTACCGGGAACAATGGTAATTATCAAAGAAGACAACTGTCCAGTCATGAAATGGCCCATTGGAAGAGTAATTCAGACGTTCCCTGGTGCAGATGGGGTGGTAAGAGTCGCTGAGATCCTGGCAGCAACTAGTACATTACGAAGACCAATACACAGACTAGCTCCATTACCCATCCAGATAGATGAAACAAACACAGGCCAGCAGGCTTCGACATGTATAGCAACATCCTCTGAGCCAATTGAGGAACTTGAAGACAGTGAGATTGGACAAGGCGATGACATAAGTTCACCCGCAAAGAAAAGAAAATACAACCCCTTCAATATTAGGGTTGCAGTACTCACATCCTTACTAATACTACCAATGGTCATGTGCAGCCAGGTCAATGTATCACCATTCAAAACAACACCCGGAATTCACTTTGAAAATTTGGGAACTGCACATATCATCTCTGACCAATGGGATATAGTGATATATTATGAACTAAGGCCTTACTGGAAGGAATTGAAACGGCTGAATTTAGGCCACAGTAAACTTAAAGAACTTTGCCAATTGATGACACCAGCTGATCCTTGTATAACGCTCCTGCAACAATTTCAACATCTGATACAAGAAATAAATGATAAGGATGGACTTCTCGAAGAAAATGTACTTCGTCAAAAACGTGGTGCAGTCAACATAGTTGGAAATCTGGCTAACTCACTATTTGGAGTCTTAGACTCGGAGTATGCCAAACATATGTCCCATGTCATATCAACTATTCATGTCAAAGAGGATCATTTGCTGCAGCTGATGAAGAATCAGACATCTTTAATAAACTCAACCGCAAACATAATTCGCACCAACGAAGGAAGACTAAAAAAACAAGTCCAATCACTAGACACGGAATTCAATGTCATAATAAACCAGTTTAACATAACAAACACTGAAATTCTACAGTTAAAACTCTCCCAACTAATTCTTGCACATGGGTTTCAAATGTTTTTAGGGGCCACAAACCTTTAAAGAATGCAAACATTATTATTGGACGTAATCACAGACATTCATCATGGAAAAATAAGCGCCAACTTGATACATCCCAACCAATTACGACGAGAGATAACAACCATCAAGGCCCATCTACCACCAAATCTACGTCTGTCAGAAACAAACAGTAACATTTCGGAGACGCTCATACGAACTAGATCTACTACAAAAGAATATCGCACAACAACAACTCGAAGAAACTCGTTCAAGTAAAAAACACTGATACTCATCAGTTCGTTGTCAGTTATTTTGCCGTATCTTGTATCGGCTTGATCTTTATATACTTCATCTGGAGGGTCATAAGAAGCCGCATTTATCGTCCGAAGAACCCCCCCTATCCCAGCTCCACGAAGTCACGAAGCCTTCACCTTACACCTTTGTACAATAGTTCAAGGTGGGGAGTATGTTAATACCCACAACAATAGACCTATCACAATTCATAAACATATGTATATACCTACCTACCAATCTGTACACATTTCACACTTACTTACCTACCTTAAGTAGGTCACAATTCAAGTCACAATAAAAACCTAAAATTGATTTCTTATACGCATAATCAAAAAAGTCTCCGTACAGCAGAAATTTTTTTTTTAAATCTCTAAAATATAGAATTTAAGATAACCAACATTTTTGAGAAGTTCCAGAAATGACAGAAATGATATCAAAAAATAATGTTCAACAAAATATATAGAGCATTTTATTTAAAAAACTTAAAATAAAAGAAATTCACAGCACAATATGAAAAAATAAGGAACAAAAAAGTCTCCGTACAGTTCATTTTTTCGACGAAAAAACTAACAAAAAATCACTTAACTTAAGGCAAAAATAAACTTAATAACTAGTAGGACCTCCTCTGTTCCTGATCACTTCCTGCAATCTGTGTCTCATCGAATGAACAAGCTTACGGGTCGTATCTGGAGAAATGTTGTTCCATTCCTCAAATAGGACCGTTTTGAGGCCATTTTTGTTGGCGATTGTATGCTGCCGAACTTTTTTTTCTAAGTGATCCCACAAGTGCTCTATAGGATTGAGATCTGGAGACTGAGCCGGATGTTTAACTTGCGTACGAACATTGTACAGCAACCATTCCTTTACCACCATGGAGGTGTGCTTAGGATCGTTGTCCTGTTGGAAAATGAAGTTGCTGCCGAGACCTAGTTTTTGGGCACTTGAATGTAGGTTTTCCTTAAGAATATTCAAGCACCCAAATTTATCCATGGTATTTTCTATGAATATGAGGTTTCCAACGCCGGAAGATGCCATACACCCCCACACCATGACATTACCGCCGCCGTGCTTTACAGTAGGTATCAAGTTTTTAGGATTCAGAGCAGTGTTGGGCTTTCTCCACACCATACGGCGTCCATCTGAACCGAAGATGTTATATTTACTTTCGTCAGTAAATATAATCTGATCCCAGAAAGAATTTTCTTTCTCTAAGTGCGAGATAGCATACTCCAGTCTAGCTTTTTTATTTGCCTTTCGAATGAATGGCTTCTTCCGGCACACTCGACCATGAAAACCATTTCTGGTTAAAAGGTTTCTAATGGTTTGGGGCGAAACATCAATTCCATCGCTGGTTTTCAATTTTCCAGCGAGAACTGGGGCACTTTGTTTAGGATCTTCCACAACACTCCTTAATAACCTCTTCTCCGTACGACGATCAATCTTTTTTGGACGGCCAGATCTTGGTTTGTTGGCAATTGTTTTTGTTTTTTTATAGCTTTCTACTACATATTGAACTGAGGAACGCGGTCTATTGACTATTTTGGAAATTTCCCCCAAAGATTTTCCCTCATTCCTCAAGTCAATTATGATTTGTTTATTGGCCAAGGGTATTTCCTTATTTTTAGCTGCCATTTTTCTTTCCTTAGGTGAAAAGAAATTTTTAAGCTGAAATTTCATTAAGTATACTAAAACTTACCAAAAAAAACAAAAAAAAATGATCATCATGCCCCTTTCACTGCCAACTACATAAAACTAAATAACATAAAAATGAGATCTGTACGGAAACTTTTTTGTCTCTATTTTCAGGGCCCTCAACGTTATTAAACTCATAACGGTATCCTTCGTTTATATAAATGCATCGAATTTTGTTTGAGAGCGAGAGGATAACACGTGCTATCATCAGTGTTCCCACTTTAGCTCTATTATTGCACATTACTTTTTCCCTTGCAGAATTAAAAAAAAATTATCTCCGTACGGAGACTTTTTGGACTATGTGTACATTGTGCAGAATGTGCATATTTCTTTGTTAATAATTTTTTGTTTACACATTGTGCGGTGTGTGCACATACTGTTTTTATTTTTGATCAAGTCAATGACACATAGTGCACACGCTGTACATTATAGAATAAGGCAATAAAATTAATTTATTGAACCTTATATTGACTTTTGTTAAATTGTAGAATAAGCTATTTGTTGATTATTGAACTTCTATTGATTTTTATTAATAAGCTACTTTTTAGTATTTAAGACGATTATATGAAGGAATAAAAGCACTTTCTGTTTAACCACTAAATATTGAGTGCCTCTTAATTTATTGCAACTTCCCCCCACCAGAGGTAAGGGGTTGCATTAATCGAAAGTCAACAAAACATTCTCATCAAAAGAAATCAATCAACAATCCCAAACACGTCAAAAAAAGAGATCTTCTGGTTCATGCACTACAAGCGTCTCACGCCGGCCGTCAAGGTGATATCACTTTGGTCGACACGTACTTAATCGTACAGGCTAAAAAACAACTTATGGAATTTTTGTGACCTGTCAAAAATGACAATTCCACAATTTCAATTTTGCAAAACAAAACAATGTGTTTCGGATTTTAAGAGTAAGTTTTTGTTAAATGTTTCGATATTTAAAACATAATTTAATATTTTTCAGAGCAAAAACCTTTATAATGAAGAAAATACGAGGTTAGGAATAAAAAGTAAGTCAAATTGCAGTGAAGGCGGTGTAACAATTATAGATTTATTTTATAGTCTGTGTTTCCATTTTAGATGCTGCCCATTACATACCATAATGCAGGAAGCAACTTCCATCAAGAAATCTGGAAGACAAAGCAAACAAGGCGCTGATTTGCAGGCAAGTTTTTTGTATATTATATTTCTCTTAACAAAATAATATCAATGTTTTTAACGACAGATACTGCCCATTGTTTTTGAATGTACTTCTCAACGGCCATAGCTGCCGCAGGCGTTGACGGTGGAGGTGTCACCATCTCTACCAATAGTCAAACGCATTCAATGCAACAAAACCATCAGCAACAACACCACCAAGTCAATGATGCAAGTGGAAGTTTCTCTCAGTCGGTAGTTCTGCAAGAAAAACAAGAATACAATCGCAGGAAGACTCCAAAAAATTCCAACCTTGACTTGATTTCAAATATTAAATCTAAAACGAATCCATTCATTTTGCTCCTAAGGATCGCACTGGCTTAACGGTGTCCCTCGGCAGCTACTGACGATGTCGACGAGTTGAATCCATCGATTTTCACACAGAAAATCAACATCAAAAACAGTAAGTGAACTTCCATTTGAGATTTCCTTATATAATGAAAATCAATTTTTTTATAGTCACGACAATTCAGCAGCGTCATGGCCAACCTGCCGATCAACCATTCACAGTGAAAAACCTGCGTTGTCGACAATGCGAACACAATGTCATCAAGCTAACTACCTGCCAACCGAGGAAGAGGTACGGCGAATGATCGATTTCGAACAACAGGCGACCGTGCCTGCAGCAACATCGACTCCATCAAACACGAGTCTATCGAGGCAGACATCACTGACCGAGGAACCACGTTGTGTTAAGAGTCCCACCAACACCATTCTACACGTGTTGGATTCTTCGTTTGTACTAAATCAACGCAACGATTCAACGGAATTCGACGAAGAAGTTCAAGTTCAACGAGAGAAACCAAAGTAAATAACAGAAAAATCTAATTGGAAATTCTTATTCTATGTTGTTTCTCAATTTTTTTTATAGATTCATCACTTGGAGCATAGAGGAAATATATTATCTAGAGTCCCGACCGGTACCCGTCCTACCTGAAACACCCTCAAATTTTATTCGAGGTGAACTCTCTCAAATTTGGTGTGAGGAGGTTCATGTCCTCTTGTCGTGTTCTGCGTTTTAATTAATTGTTGTCTGTCTCCCGTCCCCGTCGCAGTCTCGTTTAATTTAATTTATTTAAAAACGAAAAAAAAACGAAAAGCTCAAATAAAATCAACAAAAATAATCAATTAATCAACAGAAAATAATAATGACCAAAAAAACAGTGAACAACAACAGCAATATCATAAAAAAAAAGCAACACAAAGGGAAAAAGGCAATAATATAAATACCTACCAGAACGCAGTAAGTGCATTCCCCTCACTCTTTCTTTCATTTTTTTGTACAGTTGAGTGGCTCAGCAGGTGCATCCATTGGGCTAAGCTTTTTGAAAGCTCGCTCAATTGTGTGTATGTGTTGGTTCATTCAATAACACATGGATTGTAGATTACTGTTTTGATTGTTAGGGTCCGGACCAATTTAACTTCACTACTAAAGGCATAACACTAGTAGTGTGGTTCTATTGTAAAGACCTCTTAAATAATCTTATACAGTGATATACTTAGAAGTTCGTCTGTTTTGATTTTAGGATTTTTTTATATTGCAATGACTGGTAATTTTAGAGTAGATTATAGCAATGTTCGCGGGCTGAGACCGAATTTTCTGTCTGTGTACATCCACGCTAATTCTAACAGACCAGCTGTTTTGGCATTGAGTGAAACCCAAGTAGGTGAAGATTCCGACCCTGCTGAATTTTTTATTCATGGGTATTGCTTGGTGCCATTATTCTTTTCACACCATGGTCTCGCCATATATATTAGGAATGATGTTGCCTATCAACTTTTACCACAATCATTGTACCAACTCATTCTTTAATTTCATGTGGTCAAAACTTTCCGTGAATAAGCACATCATTCACTATTGTTTCCTTTATCGAAGCCCAAACCTGGACAGAGTTTCGACTTCTCAGGAATTTGATGCTCTGTCTGACTCCATTCAAAGAATTGTCTCCCTGTATCCTCACACTGAAATCGTTATTACAGCCGATTTCAATGTACACAATTCTTCATGGCTTCAACATTCGGGTCAGACAACACCAGAAGGAGTGTGTGCTGAGATCTTCGCTGAGTTGAACCACCTAACTCAGCTGGTCAACGAGCCCACTCGAATATCGGACGTGGTAGGTCGAGCAGAAAACACTCTTGACTTGTTTCTTACCTCTGACCCTAGTAAGTACACTATTAGTGTTCTATCTCCTCTAGGCTCATCTGACCATTGTGTCATATCAGCAAATTTCACGTGTCAAAACTCTCCAGTTAAAGAAAGAGCTCCTAAGAGAACCGTTTGGCAATACGAGAAAGCCAACTGGGACGGTCTTAATAATTATTTTAGGATCTTTAACTGGTCACTATGCTTCCTCGATAGTGACGTAGACGCCAGCGCTGATATGATCACAAGTTTGATTCTCCTTGGAATGAGAACTTTTATCCCGAATAGGGTTAAGAGCATCAGACCTAAGGAAAACGCATGGTTCGATGCGAGCTGTAAAGAGGTTATTAGGGTCAAGAAGGTAAGTTTCCGTTGTTTTAAAGCCAATCCAACTGAGGAAAACCGGAATAAGTTCAAGCAAGCCAGGAAGGCCTGCAACGTCCATATTCGACGGACCAAATTTTTACATGACCAAAAATTACGGCAAAAAATACTGCAATGTCCCAAAGGCAGTAAAAATTTTTGGTCATTTGTAAAAAACATGAGGAATTCTTCCTCTTCGTCGGTTCCTACCCTCGTTGTCAATGACACTCCACTTGTTAGCTCTTTAGAGAAAGCTAATCTCTTCGCTAGGCAGTTCGCCGCCAATTAAACGCTGCCAATGAGTGTTATGACTCCGCCTGTCATCGAGCGCGTTAGTGATTCTATGGGACCAATCTTTTTTCGCACTCGTACTGTGGCGAGAGTCCTAAAAGATCTTAACATACATAAATCCGCTGGTCCGGATGGTATCCCCGCTATTGTTCTGAAGAGGTGTTCTTCAACGCTGGCAAAACCACTGCGTAAGCTTTTTCATCTGTCCTACTCCTCAGGTCTCGTTCCGAGTGGATGGAAAACCGCATTTGTCCAACCTATTCCCAAAAAAGGCGAATCTTCCTCACCCTCTAATTACCGACCGATTGCACTTACGTCCCTTCTTTCCAAGGTCATGGAAACGCTGATTAATTATCAGCTTAAGAAATATCTTGAGGAACGGAAGCTTCTTAATGACCGGCAATACGGCTTTCGTAGCAATAGGTCCACTGGTGATCTCATGGTTCATCTCACCGAACAGTGGAACAAATCTTTACATCGATTTGGAGAAAGTAAGATTATTGCACTTGATATTTCAAAGGAATTTGATAAAGTCTATCATCTTGCTCTCTTATCGAAAATGCGATCAACCATTCACAGTGAAAAACCTGCGTTGTCGACAATGCGAACACAATGTCATCAAGCTAACTACCTGCCAACCGAGGAAGAGGTACGGCGAATGATCGATTTCGAACAACAGGCGACCGTGCCTGCAGCAACATCGACTCCATCAAACACGAGTCTATCGAGGCAGACATCACTGACCGAGGAACCACGTTGTGTTAAGAGTCCCACCAACACCATTCTACACGTGTTAGATTCTTCGTTTGTACTAAATCAACGCAACGATTCAACGGAATTCGACGAAGAAGTTCAAGTTCAACGAGAGAAACCAAAGTAAATAACAGAAAAATCTAATTGGAAATTCTTATTCTATGTTGTTTCTCAATTTTTTTTATAGATTCATCACTTGGAGCATAGAGGAAATATATTATCTAGAGTCCCGACCGGTACCCGTCCTACCTGAAACACCCTCAAATTTTATTCGAGGTGAACTCTCTCAAATTTAGTGTGAGGAGTTTCATGTCCTCTTGTCGTGTTCTGCGTTTTAATTAATTGTTGTCTGTCTCCCGTCCCCGTCGCAGTCTCGTTTAATTTAATTTATTTAAAAACGAAAAAAAAACAAAAAGCTCAAATAAAATCAACAAAAATAATCAATTAATCAACAGAAAATAATAATGACCAAAAAAACAGTGAACAACAACAGCAATATCATAAAAAAAAAGCAACACAAAGGGAAAAAGGCAATAATATAAATACCTACCAGAACGCAGTAAGTGCATTCCCCTCACTCTTTCTTTCATTTTTTTGTACAGTTGAGTGGCTCAGCAGGTGCATCCATTGGGCTAAGCTTTTTGAAAGCTCGCTCAATTGTGTGTATGTGTTGGTTCATTCAATAACACATGGATTGTAGATTACTGTTTTGATTGTTAGGGTCCGGACCAATTTAACTTCACTACTAAAGGCATAACACTAGTAGTGTGGTTCTATTGTAAAGACCTCTTAAATAATCTTATACAGTGATATACTTAGAAGTTCGTCTGTTTTGATTTTAGGATTTTTTTTATATTGCAATGACTGGTAATTTTAGAGTAGATTATAGCAATGTTCGCGGGCTGAGACCGAATTTTCTGTCTGTGTACATCCACGCTAATTCTAACAGACCAGCTGTTTTGGCATTGAGTGAAACCCAAGTAGGTGAAGATTCCGATCCTGCTGAATTTTTTATTCATGGGTATTGCTTGGTGCCATTATTCTTTTCACACCATGGTCTCGCCATATATATTAGGAATGATGTTGCCTATCAACTTTTACCACAATATGGTCATTGTACCAACTCCTTCTTTAATTTCATGTGGTCAAAACTTTCCGTGAATAAGCACATCATTCACTATTGTTTCCTTTATCGAAGCCCAAACCTGGACAGAGTTTCGACTTCTCAGGAATTTGATGCTCTGTCTGACTCCATTCAAAGAATTGTCTCCCTGTATCCTCACACTGAAATCGTTATTACGGGCGATTTCAATGTACACAATTCTTCATGGCTTCAACATTCGGGTCAGACAACACCAGAAGGAGTGTGTGCTGAGATCTTCGCTGAGTTGAACCACCTAACTCAGCTGGTCAACGAGCCCACTCGAATATCGGACGTGGTAGGTCGAGCAGAAAACACTCTTGACTTGTTTCTTACCTCTGACCCTAGTAAGTACACTATTAGTGTTCTATCTCCTCTAGGCTCATCTGACCATTGTGTCATATCAGCAAATTTCTCGTGTCAAAACTCTTCAGTTAAAGAAAGAGCTCCTAAGAGAACCGTTTGGCAATACGAGAAAGCCAACTGGGACGGTCTTAATAATTATTTTAGGATCTTTAACTGGTCACTATGCTTCCTCGATAGTGACGTAGACGCCAGCGCTGATATGATCACAAGTTTGATTCTTCTTGGAATGAGAACTTTTATCCCGAATAGGGTTAAGAGCATCAGACCTAAGGAAAACGCATGGTTCGATGCGAGCTGTAAAGAGGTTATTAGGGTCAAGAAGGTAAGTTTCCGTTGTTTTAAAGCCAATCCAACTGAGGAAAACCGGAATAAGTTCAAGCAAGCCAGGAAGGCCTGCAACGTCCATATTCGACGGACCAAATTTTTACATGACCAAAAATTACGGCAAAAAATACTGCAATGTCCCAAAGGCAGTAAAAATTGTTGGTCATTTGTAAAAAACATGAGGAATTCTTCCTCTTCGTCGGTTCCTACCCTCGTTGTCAATGACACTCCACTTGTTAGCTCTTTAGAGAAAGCTAATCTCTTCGCTAGGCAGTTCGCCGCCAATTAAACGCTGCCAATGAGTGTTATGACTCCGCCTGTCATCGAGCGCGTTAGTGATTCTATGGGACCAATCTTTTTTCGCACTCGTACTGTGGCGAGAGTCCTAAAAGATCTTAACATACATAAATCCGCTGGTCCGGATGGTATCCCCGCTATTGTTCTGAAGAGGTGTTCTTCAACGCTGGCAAAACCACTGCGTAAGCTTTTTCATCTGTCCTACTCCTCAGGTCTCGTTCCGAGTGGATGGAAAACCGCATTTGTCCAACCTATTCCCAAAAAAGGCGAATCTTCCTCACCCTCTAATTACCGACCGATTGCACTTACGTCCCTTCTTTCCAAGGTCATGGAAACGCTGATTAATTATCAGCTTAAGAAATATCTTGAGGAACGGAAGCTTCTTAATGACCGGCAATACGGCTTTCGTAGCAATAGGTCCACTGGTGATCTCATGGTTCATCTCACCGAACAGTGGAACAAATCTTTACATCGATTTGGAGAAAGTAAGATTATTGCACTTGATATTTCAAAGGAATTTGATAAAGTCTATAATCTTGCTCTCTTATCGAAAATGCGTGCTTTCGGTATCGACGAATCTCTTCTTCGTTGGATTAGAAATTTTCTTTCGAACCGTTCAATGCAAGTTGTTTTGGACGGATTCAAGTCTGAAACCCATAAAATAAATGCTGGTGTTCCCCAGGGCTCCGTTTTGTCTCCGACCCTCTTCCTCATTTTTATAAATGATCTCCTGTCTGTTACTTCTAATCCAATACATTGTTTCGCTGACGATAGCACTCTTAGCTTTTCATATTCGTTTCCAGACTCACAACCCTCCTCTTCGGATATGGAACTGCAACGACAAAATATGATTAGCTCATTAAATTCCGACCTACACAGCATTGTACAATGGGGAATAAAAAATCGTGTGGAATTTAATGCTTCGAAAACGCAATGCTGTCTTGCATCGTTAAAGCGAGATAAACCCTCTTTGCCACTATCTATGAGTGGCACTTGCATCAACGAAACGGAAAATCTCGACATCCTCGGAATGTGCATCAACAACCACCTTTTGTGGAGCGATCACATACGCGATGTTGCCAAAAATGCCGCAAGATGTCTAGGTTTTTTGAGACGTTGCAAGAAATTTTTCTCTCCGTCTGATCTGGCTACAATCTACAAAACTTATATACGTCTGAAACTTGAATATAACTCTCATCTCTAGGCTGGTGCTCCAGTAACTTATTTAAACCTCTTGGACAGTATTCAAAGTAGAGCTTTTAAAATGATTGGTGACATTAACAACATCAACTCGTTTACGTCACTCGAACATCGACGCAAGGTTTCTTGTCTAACCCTTTTTTACCGTTATTTTAACGGACTATGCTCTAGTGAAATAGCCAGTTGCATTCCTCCCCTTAAACAATTTAACCGTAATACTCGCGCTTCTAGGAATGCCCATCAGTTTACCCTTGAGCCCAACTTCGGCCGTACTATGAAGTACAGAGATTCATTTTTTAGCCGTACTACGCGAATGTGGAACGCCTTGCCACGCTCTATCTTTCCCTATCATTGCAATGTTCAGGAGTTCAAAATCAATGTACACCGACACCTCCTATCCAACCCTTCCCTCCTTTCCTAATGCTCACACTGTGTCTTTGGCATATTAAAGGTATAAAAAAAAACCCTTTTAGTGTTCGCTTATTATAAAAAAAAAAAAAAAAAAATCGGTGAATACATGTGAGTGGGGAAAAAAAACAAAATGGGGTTTTGGGCTAAAATAGAAACTTATGGAATTTTTGTGACCTGTCAAAAATGACAATCAATTTTGCAAAACAAAACAATGGGTTTCGGATTTTAAGAGTAAGTTTTTGTTAATTGCTTTGATATTTAATATAATTTGATATTTTTCAGACCAAAAACCTTTATAATGAAAAGAGTATAATATACAAGTTCACTTCATTGAATAAAAAGAAAGTCAAATTGCAGCGAAGGAGGTGCAACAATAATCGATTTATTTTATACTCTGTTTCCATTTTAGATGCTGCCCATTACATACCATACCATAATGCAGAAAGCAACTTTCATCAATCTGGAAGACAAAGTATACTTATTTACAGGTAAGTTTTTTATATTATATTTCTCTTAACAAAATAATATCAATGTTTTTAACGATAGACGCTGCCCATTGTATTTGTGTGTACATCTCAACGGCCATAGCTGCCGCAGGTGTTGACGGCAGAGGTGTCACCGTCGCTGCAAATAGTCAGATGCTTGTAATGCAATAACACCAGCAGCAACAACCCCACCAAAGCTACGAATTCAATTCCAAATTAGCGAACATCCTCAGCTATGCCATCGACTTTGTGTTACTTTGTGAGATTCAAGTCAATTTTACAAGTGAAAGCTTCGACATTAATAGTCGACCGCCTAGTTTTGGAACGACTAAACAGCAGCATCAGCAACGGCTGAGTACCTATGCAGGCAAATCAGGTTAATTAATTCATTTACTTACGAGTAATGTAATGGATATTTTAAATTCTATTGTTCTTTAGTATTTCCAAAAAGGTCCTCCGCCTATTCATCAGCCGCCTAGAAATATGATGCTGCAAGCCGACCAAAAAAAACGACTTACAGCTGCAATTAAAGCAACATTTTCTGGTTTCATAGAGTGCAACTGTCTCACAAAATGATAGCGGGGACGCTGAACTGACCGAGACAGCGGCTACTGCGGCCGCTTACGCCGACACATACCAAGTAGATGAGGAACTGAAAGTCCACTTCCAAGCAACCTGCTGTGAGAACACCTTCTAAATGACGGGAAGTTAGTCTTCTGAATATTGAAAATCTCATCATTTTCGTATGTATACTATTTTAAAATTTCCAGAAATGTTGGTAAACTTATAGACTGGAAAAATAAAATCTGAATTCCATGAATACATAATGCCTATTGAATCACCAAAACTAAGTGCATTCTGAACACAACAACTGGACTCACATAGAAGACCGTCGACACAGGAATACCCCTACAAACTACTCTAATGATGTTCCAAGAATTTGGAACCCGCAACCTTCACCTGCCGAAGATGTCCAAAAATAATACAATCGGAAATTGTGCACTTGTGACATGGTCCGATTAGGATTTTGGAATTTGCCTCGCATAAGAATGTCACAAACGACTTGCCACAAATTTTTAATCAAAGGATCGACTTACGAGCACTATTCCGGGAATGGTACAATTCAAAACCAATCAATTTGCTACAATTTCATTGCACGTTCATTGACCAAAAAACTCATAACGCCAAGACCACTTCAAAGTAAGTAACATAAACCACAAACTTTGAAAGCACTAATTGTTTTTTTTTTCAGCAACAAATCAAAACGAAGCGGTATTGTAACAAATCCTGCAAGATGATTCGAAGCCGATTTGACTCTTTAAATCTCATCCATTAATAGTCAAAGTTCGTGGCGCAGCTAGTTTTTAAATAAAGTTGTATTTTTTTTTTAAATTGTATGTAATTTAGTATAAATTTGTTTTAGATTTAAAGCTATTAATGTATTTTCATTTAAAAAACAAAAACTGGATTTTAAAATACAACTTCTTAGTTTTTGAGTAAATAAAAAATATTAAATGTACTTTTTCCAAGAAAAACAATTCTTTTTGGTTTTCCCAAATTTGATCTGCTCAGGTCAATTATTATAGTGGATTATACCTTTTTTTATTTTTTATTTCGTTTTTAGCAAATAATAATAAAAAACAAATAAGCTGTTTTAGCTAGGTTTTATTTTTTTTATTGACACATATGTTCAATTTAACAAAATAAAAACTTAGTATTTTTAATCCTATTCTTATGTTTTGGTTCATCACGTTCGTACGTATTCCTTTGTGATTTCATGTGGTCAACAGCATTGGTCAGAAATTCGTTCTTTCAATTTTGCCTCAGAGTGCGAAGTTTAAATTCCGTTGAGTCTGATAACACTGATCGACAAAATTATACTTTTTTTTTGTCACCCAAACAAAAAATACTTTTTGAGATGATTAAGATATCCTGACCTCGAATCTCAACTTTAAATTTATCTACTACATCAGGTTTTTAAAATATACCTCTTTGAAAATTTTAAAGACAACCAAAACCGGTAAAACATGACGTATCTCTTAACTTTAAATTGCAAGATACATACATGTCTTTGCTTTTACCTACAGTTTAAATCATTTTGCTTCATTTGACTTTACCTGAAGTTTTGAACAAAAAACTAGAATGTAATTCTTTTTTGGTTTTAAATAGTTTGTTTAATTTTTGAACATTATTTTTGTATTTTTTTCTATATATTACAAGAACTACAAGACTACAAATTCGTTATAGGAAATAGTAAAAAATTGAAAACATTGAAGGAAGATATTGTGGGTTTGAATAACCATCACACATTTTTTTGAAAAAAAAAAAAAACTATTTCATGAAATTGATAGCTTCAAAAAGATTTATATGTATGTATGTATGTATGTAGATAAGTGATTTCGAATTACAAAAATAAAATCTCAAAAACCTTAATTTGTAGAGTAATTCTGGAGTCGGTTTGTATTGTTGTTGACGGCATCGAAAGCAATATATTTATCATGAATGAAGGAAGGTATTTCAATTGAATTCCAGAGACCTACAATTTAAATTAGAAAGAGAAAAAAGTTAAGATACTTCTTATTTTATTATTTATAAAAATATCTTCACCACCTACATCACAGAGTTCGCCAAAACATGTACAAGCCAGATATTCAACTGTGAATTTCTGCAAAATTGTATCGGTAGCCACAAGCATTACCTCATCATACTTGAGAACATAGTGAAACACATCAATTGGCCAATCCTCGGCGGTAGGTACTGTCTTGAAAAACTGACTGTAGATTAAATCAACGATTGTTCACATCATGAGGAAGGGCTTGCATACACTGCAATCTTTCGCCTATCGGTAGGTGGCTGAAAGAAGTGCTTTGCATTGCACAGATGGTGACACATGACATGAATGTGCTACTGCTATCAAACGCTGCAATTGATTCAACTTGCTTGCTTCCCATTCACTACCAACGGATTGACTTCAATTCCATCGACGCCGACTTCCAAGAGTGAACTTATAGCCTACATGGCCATTGGCACGCAATACATCTTTGTAAGGGGCAATAGCCTCCAATGGATTTCTTGATTGTCGATGTTGTATCTTTGCTAGAAGCATGTTTATCTTTGGAAGTCTAGACTTACTCGGAATCGATTGCAATGTCGAAATAGCCAAATTGGAGTCATTCAGCTCACGATAGCAGATAGCCAGACGATATTTGATTAAAAATGAGGACATAAGAATCCATCGGATTAGAGCGATGTAATTTTAACTAAAAAAACAAAATAATATTCATATAATTTGAGTTTAAAATTAACGTAATGAACACACCTTGAATTTGTACCTCTTCGCTCCAGAATAAATACGTCGGCGTTGCTGGCTTCCTTCTCGGGAGATTCCACTTTTCCTGTTGCAACATTCTCCTTGGTTTCTTCTTTATCTGAGGATTAAATTAGGTGCAAATTCATTATACATATATTTTTATTTCAATAAATTAATATTTTGTATTTAAATTGTTTTACCTTCATTTGCATTGCTGGGAATTAATTTTGTTTTATTTACATTTTCGTAGAACTGTCAAAATACTCACCTTGCTGTTAATCTGTCAAAACTGGGTTAAACTCAAATTAGGCCACGTTCGCATTGTAGTTCTATGGTGCGCCTATACTTTCTGCATGATTTTTTCTGTTTTTATCCAAAAATTTTCATAAAAATCATAGAATTTGTTTGCCAAAAGCAGTCAAATATTATTTTTAGTACAGTTTTCACTGAAAAGGAACCATAAAACTATTTTTTCTTGAATTATTGCATTAATTTTTCAATTTTTGAATTCAACGGATCTCTTTTTTCAACGGCTCAGTTCACCTCATAGTTTTTCCCCCGCGGTTGAGCAATATGGGCACAAAATTCCATTACAACTACATTCATAATGGCTTTTTCCCATAAGAAATGCACGGGACAACTAACACATGCTTATCCTTATGGACAAAATCCTTTCAATTTAGCTTGTAGGCCGAAAGAGAGCAAACCCATTAAGTCGGGACTCTAGATAATATATTTCCTCTATGACTTGGAGAAAGTCCAATAAAGTAACAATCAAATCAAACTTTGCACCTGAAGAAGGACTCAAACCAGGCGATGATGTTACTCTTGGTTTCTTGATGGAATATACTCATGTGAATACAGTCACAAAGACACCCAAAAAGAAAGAACCTCAGAAACACGTATTATAATCGAAAATTGTAAAGTTGTAATTTTTTTTTCAAAATTGTATGTAATTTAGTACAATTTTTGTTTTTAAAATTCAATGCTATTATTTATTTCAAATAACAAAACAGAAAACTAGATGTTAAAATGTATCTTAGCTTATGAGTAATTAAAAAAAATATTAAATACTAGCAAACCCGGCGAACTCCGTTTCGCCATGTTGTAACATTTCGTTTGGGGATTAAAAGATGAAGAAAAATTATTTTTTTTTGTCTTTCTCTAGAACAAGTAGAGATGCTTGACAGAAAATCAAAAGAGCAAAACATAATCGTTCATATGCCCAAACAAAACGGCGTCGATGCAGCGCAAAAAGCGAAATCTATCTGCTTGGAGATGCTGCGATCTAATAATGCAGGAATTATCAAAAGTGTAACTGAATTACGCTCCGGAGGAAACGTTGCAAATGTCGTCGTCGAGTTACACGATAAAAACGATGCAATGAAGGTTCTGAGAGCAAAAGAAAACATTGCCGGCTCAGGAATCTCCATGCATAAGGACTATCCAATGGCTGCACGAGAGCGGAGAAGAAAAATAGTTAATATTAGGAACCAAATCGTAGCGAAAAACAAAGAATTAAAACCTCAATTAAAAGGAGAAAAATTGCTAGTTAATGAAAAAACATTTTACTACGACAAAAACAACATTCTTACAAGTGACAGCGATGATGGATTGACGTTTCTCAAACTACTGATCGGGGATGTTAGTGAGGTTACATATGAGCCCGAATCTAATAGTGGAAACACAATGGAGGCGAGTTGCAGCGACGTAACAAAAGCAAGAAATCATAATTGTAATTTTTAATAAAAAAGCCGTCTGCCATAAAAATAATAATAGAAATGTAAATACCAATATAATTAATGTCAATTTAGTACCTAGTAAAGTTTCAATTCTTGCGTATAATGTTTCAGGTTTAGTCAATAAAGATGTATATAATGGTTTTTATAATTATGTTAACTGTTTTGATATAATTTTTCTGTTCGAAACCTTCGTAACTGAAAACAATTTTGATAAATATGAAAGTAAATTTAAGGACTTCGAATTTGTATGGATCTCAGCGATAAGAACTAGTACCCGTGGAAGAGCTAGTGGAGGTTGTTTTTTTGGATTTAAGAAAACTATCAAAAACTTAGGCTGCAAGTTTGAAACTAACAATGAAACAACATTCTTACAATTAAATTTCGAGAACAAAAAAATGATAATAATTCGGACATACATTAACTGCAACAATTGGGAATCTGATTTCGAAAAGTTGTACGAATTTTTGTTAATGAATGACAACCCAAATGTACTGGTAGTAGGTGATTGCAACGCAAGGACTGCGGCTGAAGCGGGGTATGAAAATGAGGTAGTGGAAATAGCACGTCAATCAAAGGATGAGATTTGCAATGCACGAGGAAAACAATTTCTTGACCTGTGTAATACATTTGGACTTAGAATTTTGAATGGAACTTCCACATCAGATAAGGATGGTGAATTCACATTTGTGGGAAGTCAAGGCAGCTCAGTAATAGATTACAGTTTAGCTGGAGGAGCAATAGTGGAGTGTATTCTCGACTTCAAAGTAGACGCGATTCCATTCTCGGATCATTTACCCATCAATATGATGATGCAAGGCGTTTCCAATGATTATGCCGGTACAAGAAATCTACGGTTGCTACCAAAACTGAAATGGAATTTTAACAAGGCAGCTGTATATCAGAGAAACCTCAACCTTTCGCTAAGTCGGGGAATCAATTCTGGTGTGAGTGCTATTACAAATTGCATAATATCGGCTTATCCGGCAAGCAACAATAACAACAAAAAGTTCATCCCTGTAGAACAATGGTTTGACGATGACTGTAGACGTGCCAGACAGAGGTCATTTGCGTGGTTAAAGTCATTTCGTGTTTATGGAAGTCATTATATTAAGAGCAGGTATCTGGAAGCGAATATGGAGTTCAAAAACATATGCAGGACTAAAAGAAGTAATTTTTTTAATGAAGAGGCTAGGCGACTAGCAGAATGTAAGAATTCATCAGATTTTTGGAAAGCGGTGAAAAGATTGAATGGATTTGAGTATAAGATTCACAGAGACTTAACACCTGACGTTCTTTTGTCGCATTTTAAAGAGCTTTTGAATCCCTTAACCGTCAATGCAACAGTGTCCTATGCAGAGCCATGCACTGAAAATAGTACTTTAGATGCGATAATAACTACTGAAGAAGTTTTAAATACTTTAAAAATTTTACAGGATGGCAAAGCGGCTGGGTCCGACGGAATTCCAGTTGAATTCTACAAGTACGGCACAAATGAGCTGATAAATAAGATTACTTCGGAGTTTAACCATATTTTGGATAGTGGATCTATTCCAGAAGGGTTTAAGGAGTCCTTAATCTTTCCTATCCACAAAAAAGGAAGTACTCAAAACCCAGACAATTATCGTGGAATAAGTTTTTTGAACGCCTCATACAAAATTTTTACGGCGATTTTGCAACGACGACTTAATTTGTGGATTACACAGAATGGATTATTGAAGGAGTTTCAAGCAGGTTTCAGATCCGGTTACTCCACGGTCGACCAAATTTTTGTCCTTAAGAGTATTGCCGAAAACTTCCTACGAAGCAAAAAGAAACTTTATTGCTTCTTCGTTGATTTTAAAGCAGCGTTTGATGCATTGGACAGAAATGCGCTCATATATAAGCTTTATGGCCTAGGGATGTCCAGGAAATTTGGTAAAGTCGTCAAAAATATATACAATGATACTAAAGCCGCGGTTTGGAATGGAGAGGAAATCTCTGAATGGTTTCAGACTGAAAAAGGCGTACGGCAGGGGTGTGCGTTGAGTCCTCTTTTATTTGCGCTCTTTGTGGATGAACTTACCGACAACATTGGTGGAGGAGTGGAATTCGCCGGGAAAACGATCAAAGCACTATTCTATGCCGATGACATTGTGCTGTTTTCTAACTCACCCCAATCATTGCAACTGATGATAAACCAATTGCATAGATACTGTGTAACGTGGAATCTAAAGGTCAATTTAAGTAAATCTAAAATAATGATTTTCAAGAACGGAGGTGGAAGAAATTGCTCAAATGAAAGATGGAGCTACGATTCAAACTCGATTGAGGTGGTTAGAGAATTCAATTATCTAGGAGTGTGCTTCACAAAGAATCTTAGTATGGAAAAACACCTTAGTGAAAAACTTATGAAAGCAAAAAGTGCAATTGGAACCTCCTGGGCAAAGTGTTTCTCAAACAAGAACATAGCACAAAGCAGCAAATTCCGTGTGTTTGAAGCAGTGTCTAGGTCTATTATGCTTTACGCAGCACAGGCTTGGGGATACAAGCAATACGAAAGTGTGGAAAAACTCCTAAGATTCTTTATCAAAAGAATATTTCATCTCCCCTACAACACACCAAACTACATGGTTCTGCTGGAAACTGGACTATCGCCGCTTTTTATTCAAACCCTCAAACTACATATAGACTATATCATCAAAGTTCTGCAAATGCATAATGAAAGATTACCAAAGAAAGCAGCCCTCTATGCAATCAATCAAAGAAGTAGTTGGTACGCAGAATGGCACGAGCTGGCTTTGTGGTGTGAAATGTCACTGGATCTGGATTTCGGTAACGTTGATGATTGCAGGGTTAAACTGTATAAATTAATTGCAAGGGTTGATGAAAAACTCCGTAGTCGCTGTATAGAAGAAGCCTCGAATTCAACTCATAGATTAATCTACAAACATCTCTGTCATAACCTTAGTCAAAATAACTATTTCAGAGATGAGAACAGTGTGGAGGTTATTTCTATGATGCTGAGACTTCGAGGCGAGCTCCTGCATCTCAACTATGTACCACATAGAGAGGATCGACCCGGGGAATGCAGTTTATGTAACCGAAGAGAAAGAGAAGATGTTTTTCACTTCTTAGGAAAATGCCCTGTGCTAGTAGAAAGTAGGAGAGCCTTCCTTGGATCTAATTACCTTTCGGAAGAGGAAATGCTAAGACTCTTAAATGAGATGACGGTGGAAAAACTCTTTATGTACTGCAAAGTGGCTAAATCATACCGGGACAGAATAATCTGCGAAAGCTTTTGAAAATGCACCGAAGTAAAATATTTATTTTGATTTTAAAATAAAATAAACATAGATAGATATCTTTTTTTTTAACAATAATTCTTGATTTTATACAACCATTGAACCAATAAGCTTTAAATTATATTAATTTTGTTTTTTCAACCTGGCAGACGGCATTGCCATGCTAATTGTGATTTTGTTAATTTATAAATATGTAAAGAAATAATGAAAATAAAATCAATCTAATCTAATCTAATCTATTTGAAAAGGAAAAATTGTATTCCATTTCACAACAGTAATGAATTCATTTCGATTACAAAAATGAAGTGTAATTTAGTTGAACTTCTCTAAGTAAAAAATGAAAGTGAATCCAAATTAAATACTGAATCGAAGCGTTATACTTGTCCGCAAATTAAATTAATTGGTAAACCACTTTTTTTTTGGTCTGACGTTAACACAAACAAAGCGGATGGTTTCCCAACTCGTGAACACGCAACGTATAGCTGCCCTTGTGAAAAACAATGATTTTCTAAATTTATCCCGCAAACACCAAGTTAATTGTCATTACGAACGCAAGGCCAACCGGAAATTGCAATCGTTTGAAGTCAAACGGAAGATCAGTCGAAATCATTAGTATTCGAGGAATACATACATTTTCACCTGCGTACTTTCCGTTAATAATGGTTGCCTCAATCAAATTCGGCATAAGTCTTTTCACCGCATGTCGAGTACCGTTGCAAAGTCGCGATGGATTCAAATTACGCAATATCATAATAACTGAATCAACTTTGAGTTATGTGGTGGAAATCCTGGTACGAGTAACTCCAGAGAGTTCAAAAACTCAATTGGATAATTTACTACATCATCGGGATTTGTTATGGAATCAACGGATTTTTATGTCACCAAATCGCCAGCGATTTTTGATTGAATGGTGAAATTCAGTGCTTGTACATTGTTCGTTGACTTAACCATAGAGGAAATATATTATCTAGAGTCCCGACTGGTACCCGTCCTACCTGAAACACCCTCAAATTTTATTCGAGGTGAACTCTCTCAAATTCGAGGTGAACTCTCTCAAATTCGAGGTGAACTCTCTCAAATTCGCTATCGGTGAATACATTTGAGTGGGAAAAAAAAACAAAATGAAGGATTGGGCTAAAATAGAAACTTATGGAATTTTTGTGACCTGTCAAAAATGACAATCAATTTTGCAAAACAAAACAATGGATTTCGGATTTGAAGAGTAAGTTTTTGTTAATTGTTTTGATATTTAATATAATTTGATATTTTTCAGACCGAAAACCTTTATAATGAAAAGAGTAAATACAAGTTCACTTCATTGAATAAAAAGTAAGTCAAATTGCAGTGAAGGAGGTGTAACAATGATCGATTTTTTGTATAGTCTTTGTTTTCATTTTAGATGATGCCTATTACATACCATAAGGCAAAAAGCAACTTCCCTCAAGAAATCTGGAAGACGAAGCAAACAAGGCGCTGATTTACAGGTAAGTTTTTTTTATATTATATTTCTCTTAACAAAATAATATCAACGTTTTTAACGACAGACGCTGGCCATTGTGTGTTAATTTTTGTTGGAAGCGCAAGAACACTTTTCTAAACAATTTGTGTGGATTGTGGACTTAAAGGTGCATCTCTCTGACCAGTACTCAATTGCTGCTGTATCATGTTTGGTAATATCTGCTTCCAACTCAGTAGCTGCTGCAGGCGTTGACGGTGGAGGTGTCACCATCTCTACCAAAAGTCAAATGCTTTCAATTGAACAAACTGCAGCAACACCACCAAGTCAATGATGCAAGTAGGCATTTTAACATTCAGTGTAGCCGACCGCTAACGCCCTTCTAGCAGCTGATGTTTGGTGCTGGAACGACTCAACAGCAGTAACAGCAACTGCAGAGTAAGCAGGCAATTCAGGTTAGTTAATTAACTTGTGAGTGATCCAAACAAATATTTTAAATTATGATTCTTTAGGGCTTCCAACATGCTCGACCTATTCATCAGCTGCCAGGAAATATAATGCAAGCCACTAAAAAAAACGACTTTTGCAGTGGCAACTAAAGCAACATCTTCTGGTTCCACAAAGTACAACAGCGAGCAGAGACCAGTTGAGTAAGTGCGAATCGAAACATTTATATCATGATCAACTCGCTTAACCTTCGTCTTTTAGGTCTAAATCCAGGCTTATAGTGCCAAATGTCTCACTATCTCGCTGCCAATAAAGGACTATGAGGACACTTAGGTGGCTGAAGCAGCGGTTACTTCTGCCGCTGAGGCAGACACATACGACATAGAAGAGGTAGCTGAACCGAATGGCGGTTTAGAAGCAACTTGTTGGGACAATATAGAACCTCAAAAATGACGGGAATCGGAAATCATTGGTAAGCTTTCTTAAAAAATAAATTATAAATAAATTGAATAAAAAACAATCTATCATCACTTTTGCATGTACTATTACAGAATTTTCTGCAATTTTTGTAAACTTAAAGACTGACAAAATAGAAGCTGAATTCCATGAATTCATAATGCCTATTGTATCACCGAAGCTAAGTGCATTCTGCTTAGAACTAACTGGAATGGACACAGGAATGCACCTACAAACTGCCCTAATGATGTTCCAAGAGTTGCTGCGCAAAGAGTCGCGAGCCGGCAACCTTCATCTGGTGAAAATGTTTGATTGGGATTTTGGAATTTGCCTCGTAAAAGAAAGTCAACGCAAACGACTTAGGAAGCCACACATTTTTAATCAATGTATTGACTTACGAGCCCTATTCCAGAAATGGTATAATTATAACACATCAAGGCTCATAATGGCAAGACTGCTTCAAAATATGTAAGTTTTACATATATGTACCATTTAACTTGAAAGCACTAATTGACGTGTTTTTTCAGCAGGAAATCAAAACGAAGCTTGGATGTCGATTTTACTCTGCCGTTCACTTTATTCAACGATATGCTTAGAATCTCATCCATGATTAGTCAAGATTCGTCGTGGCGTAGCTAGTTTTTAAATGAAGTTGTAATTTTTCAAAATTGTTTGTAATTTAGTATAATTTTTGTTTTTTAAATTGAATGCCATTATTTATAGATTATAGGTTTTGAAATGTATCTCAGTTTTTAAATAATTAAAAAATAAATATTGAATGTACTTTTTTCCAAGAAAAACACTTCTTTTTGGTTTTACTAAACTTGATCTGCTCAGGTCCATTATTATTTATTAAGTAGATTTTATCTTTTTTTTAATTGAGGCATATGTTAAGTACAACAAAATTGAAAAATAAAATGTTTGTAATCCTTATTCTTCTTATGTTTTGGTTCATCACGTCAACAGCATTAGTTAGAATTCTTCATCTTGCATCAGAGTTGAAACAATACATATGTATCTTTACCTTTTAACTACAGCTTTAATCATTTTAGTATTTCACTTAATTTTCGTAACTTTTCATTAGTTATGAAAAGATTCATGCCTCCATTTGACTCTACCATTTTTCAAAAATTTCAAACGGAATATTGAAGAAAAATAATGCAGATTTGGAAAATCACAAGTTTTTTTGAAAAAAATCTACTCCATGAATTTTGATAACCTCGAAAAGCCTTATATGTATATTATGTCACTAATTATAAGGAAAAGGAACCATAAAACTAATTTTTCTTAAATTATTGCATTAATTTTTCAATTTTTGAATTTAACGGATCTCTTTTTTCAACGGCTCAGTTCACCTCATAGTTTTTCCCCCGCGGTTGAGCAATATGGGCACAAAATTCCATTACAACTACATTCATAATGGCTTTTTCCCATAAGAAATGCACGGGACAACTAACACATGCTTATCCTTATGGACAAAATCCTTTCAATTTAGCTTGTAGGCCGAAAGAGAGCAAACCCATTAAGTCGGGACTCTAGATAATATATTTCCTCTATGACTTGGAGAAAGTCCAATAAAGTAACAATCAAATCAAACTTTACACCTGAAGAAGGACTCAAACCAGGCGATGATGTTACTCTTGGTTTCTTGATGGAATATACTTATGTGAATACAGTCACAAAGACACCCAAAAAGAAAGAACCTCAGAAACACGTATTATAATCGAAAATTGTAAAGTTGTAATTTTGTTTTCAAAATTGTATGTAGTTTAGTACAATTTTTGTTTTTAAAATTCAATGCTATTATTTATTTCAAATAACAAAACAGAAAACTAGATGTTAAAATGTATCTTAGCTTATGAGTAATAAAAAAAAAAAATATTAAATACTAGCAAACCCGGCGAACTCCGTTTCGCCATGTTGTAACATTTCGTTTGGGGATTAAAAGATGAAGAAAAATTATTTTTTTTTTGTTTTATATTTGAAAAGGAAAAATTGTATTCCATTTCACAACAGTAATGAATTCATTTCGATTACAAAAATGAAGTGTAATTTAGTTGAACTTCTCTAAGTAAAAAATGAAAGTGAATCCAAAGTAAATACTGAATCGAAGCGTTATACTTGTCCGCAAATTAAATTAATTGGTAAACCACTTTTTTTTTGGTCTGACGTTAACACAAACAAATCGGATGGTTTCCCAACTCGTGAACACGCAACGTATAGCTGCCCATGTGAAAAACAATGATTTTCTAAATTTATCCCGCAAACACCAAGTTAATTGTCATTACGAACGCAAGGCCAACCGGAAATTGCAATCGTTTGAAGTCAAACGGAAGATCAGTCGAAATCATTAGTATTCGAGGAATACATACATTTTCACCTGCGTACTTTCCGTTAATAATGGTTGCCTCAATCAAATTCGGCATAAGTCTTTTCACCGCATGTCGAGTACCGTTGCAAAGTCGCGATGGATTCAAATTACGCAATATCATAATAACTGAATCAACTTTGAGTTATGTGGTGGAAATCCTGGTACGAGTAACTCCAGAGAGTTCAAAAACTCAATTGGATAATTTACTACATCATCGGGATTTGTTATGGAATCAACGGATTTTTATGTCACCAAATCGCCAGCGATTTTTGATTGAATGGTGAAATTCAGTGCTTGTACATTGTTCGTTGACTTAACCATAGAGGAAATATATTATCTAGAGTCCCGACTGGTACCCGTCCTACCTGAAACACCCTCAAATTTTATTCGAGGTGAACTCTCTCAAATTCGAGGTGAACTCTCTCGAATTCGAGGTGAACTCTCTCAAATTCGCTATCGGTGAATACATTTGAGTGGGAAAAAAAAAACAAAATGAAGGATTGGGCTAAAATAGAAACTTATGGAATTTTTGTGACCTGTCAAAAATGACAATCAATTTTGCAAAACAAAACAATGGATTTCGGATTTGAAGAGTAAGTTTTTGTTAATTGTTTTGATATTTAATATAATTTGATATTTTTCAGACCGAAAACCTTTATAATGAAAAGAGTAAATACAAGTTCACTTCATTGAATAAAAAGTAAGTCAAATTGCAGTGAAGGAGGTGTAACAATGATCGATTTTTTGTATAGTCTTTGTTTTCATTTTAGATGATGCCTATTACATACCATAAGGCAAAAAGCAACTTCCCTCAAGAAATCTGGAAGACGAAGCAAACAAGGCGCTGATTTACAGGTAAGTTTTTTTTATATTATATTTCTCTTAACAAAATAATATCAACGTTTTTAACGACAGACGCTGGCCATTGTGTGTTAATTTTTGTTGGAAGCGCAAGAACACTTTTCTAAACAATTTGTGTGGATTGTGGACTTAAAGGTGCATCTCTCTGACCAGTACTCAATTGCTGCTGTATCATGTTTGGTAATATCTGCTTCCAACTCAGTAGCTGCTGCAGGCGTTGACGGTGGAGGTGTCACCATCTCTACCAAAAGTCAAATGCTTTCAATTGAACAAACTGCAGCAACACCACCAAGTCAATGATGCAAGTAGGCATTTTAACATTCAGTGTAGCCGACCGCTAACGCCCTTCTAGCAGCTGATGTTTGGTGCTGGAACGACTCAACAGCAGTAACAGCAACTGCAGAGTAAGCAGGCAATTCAGGTTAGTTAATTAACTTGTGAGTGATCCAAACAAATATTTTAAATTATGATTCTTTAGGGCTTCCAACATGCTCGACCTATTCATCAGCTGCCAGGAAATATAATGCAAGCCACTAAAAAAAACGACTTTTGCAGTGGCAACTAAAGCAACATCTTCTGGTTCCACAAAGTACAACAGCGAGCAGAGACCAGTTGAGTAAGTGCGAATCGAAACATTTATATCATGATCAACTCGCTTAACCTTCGTCTTTTAGGTCTAAATCCAGGCTTATAGTGCCAAATGTCTCACTATCTCGCTGCCAATAAAGGACTATGAGGACACTTAGGTGGCTGAAGCAGCGGCTACTTCTGCCGCTGAGGCAGACACATACGACATAGAAGAGGTAGCTGAACCGAATGGCGGTTTAGAAGCAACTTGTTGGGACAATATAGAACCTCAAAAATGACGGGAATCGGAAATCATTGGTAAGCTTTCTTAAAAAATAAATTATAAATAAATTGAATAAAAAACAATCTATCATCACTTTTGCATGTCCTATTACAGAATTTTCTGCAATTTTTGTAAACTTAAAGACTGACAAAATAGGAGCTGAATTCCATGAATTCATAATGCCTATTGTATCACCGAAGCTAAGTGCATTCTGCTTAGAATTAACTGGAATGGACACAGGAATGCACCTACAAACTGCCCTAATGATGTTCCAAGAGTTGCTGCGCAAAGAGTCGCGAGCCGGCAACCTTCATCTGGTGAAAATGTTTGATTGGGATTTTGGAATTTGCCTCGTAAAAGAAAGTCAACGCAAACGACACATTTTTAATCAATGTATTGACTTACGAGCCCTATTCCAGAAATGGTATAATTATAACACATCAAGGCTCATGATGGCAAGACTGCTTCAAAATATGTAAGTTTTACATATATGTACCATTTAACTTGAAAGCACTAATTGACGTGTTTTTTTCAGCAGGAAATCAAAACGAAGCTTGGATGTCGATTTTACTCTGCCGTTCACTTTATTCAACGATATGCTTAGAAACTCATCCATGATTAGTCAAGATTCGTCGTGGCGTAGCTAGTTTTTAAATGAAGTTGTAATTTTTCAAAATTGTTTGTAATTTAGTATAATTTTTGTTTTTTAAATTGAATGCCATTATTTATAGATTATAGGTTTTGAAATGTATCTCAGTTTTTAAATAATTAAAAAAAAAATATTGAATGTACTTTTTTCCAAGAAAAACACTTCTTTTTGGTTTTACTAAACTTGATCTGCTCAGGTCCATTATTATTTATTAAGTAGATTTTATCTTTTTTTAATTGAGGCATATGTTAAGTACAACAAAATTGAAAAATAAAATGTTTGTAATCCTTATTCTTCTTATGTTTTGGTTCATCACGTCAACAGCATTAGTTAGAAATTCCAGTATCTTCATCTTGCATCAGAGTTGAAACAATACATATGTATCTTTACCTTTTAACTACAGCTTTAATCATTTTAGTATTTCACTTAATTTTCGTAACTTTTCATTAGTTACGAAAAGATTCATGCCTCCATTTGACTCTACCATTTTTCAAAAATTTCAAACGGAATATTGAAGAAAAATAATGCAGATTTGGAAAATCACAAGTTTTTTTGAAAAAAATCTACTCCATGAATTTTGATAACCTCGAAAAGCCTTATATGTATATTATGTCACTAATTATAAGGTTAAGTGCCGAATAGAATTTAAAAACGTAATATTATTAATTCCATTTTATTTTACAAAAAATAAACATTATTAACACACCAAGGAATCTAAATGTTTGATGATTAAAATAATTCTTTATCACTAAAAAAGAATACAGTATAATAGCTAAGGACTTATAATAAATGTAAAATTAAATGTCCATAAGGATCTTAATCATCGTAGATTTGTATTGATCCTCGGGCAAAGCGCTCTGGAGGTGGAATTAGACCGATTGGTTCATGATAATTATGATGTCTTGGATATTTTGGAATAACCTTTAAATGAATATTAATCAATTAAAATTAATTTTGGATTTTTAATCAACGTACTTCTGATGGAGTAGCTCTGTGCTTCGTATAGTAGTTGTCTTTCTCAAAATCGTCTGGCGAAAGCCATTGGAATTTTCAGCATTTTCCTTCTTTTTTTTTATCCTGTTCCTTTTCTCTTTATTTTTTTTTTACTTCTTAATAAACTCATCTCAAGTCTTCGTGGCTCATGTTAATAGTACAGCCTTTGCTATGATCATCTAGGCTTCAACCATCACTGTTCACACTAGAGTTCCTTTAAATTCGTTATTTTCTTCTGGCAGGTAAAATGTATTAATTGCGAGATATTGCGGCCTCCATCTGAGCACCACTCCTTTCACTGCTCTATCTAGATGAAGCAGGTTTGCTGGGCGACTTGTTTTGTTTGGGGTTTCAAGCTTCTTCAACTTTATCGCTCGATAATGAAGACGAAGGCGACGAGAAACCTGAGTTCGAATTGGATTATATTCTTGATGAGCGTGTACTTACATACGTGGGAGACTGCTCGTTCCCAACACGCCTGGGACTTGCCGAAACCGACCTAATCGATCGGGATTTCATTTATGTGGGTGACTTAATAGAAGCTGCCAGGATGTGACTCATCGTCTGAGTCCATCTTCGGATTCTTGGAATTTCTGGTTACTTCTCAAAATGAAAATCTGCATCAATTATATTTTTGAAAAATATCCATTACATTTTTTTTTGTTTTGCTTTCATTTTCGATGTCAAAAAACTCACCTCGCTGTTGATCTGTCAAAACTGGGAACAACTCAAATTGGACCACCTTTGCATTGCAGTTCTAGGGTGCGCCTATACTTTCTGCATGATTTTTTTCTGTTTTTAGCGAAATTTTTCATAAAAACCATAGAATTTGTATGCCAAAAGCAGTCAAATATTATTTTTAGCACAGTTTTCACTAAAACGAAGTTGCAAAATTCATTTTTCTTAAAATATTGCATTCATTTTTCAATTTTTCAATTCAACGGATCTCTTTTTTGAACGGCTGAGTTCACCTCACATTGTTTTCCCCCTAATTGTGCAAACTGAACCCAAAAGCCCATAACAACTACATAGAATCTGGATTTTCCCATAAGAAATGCACGGGACAACTAACACATGCTTATGCTAATGGGCAAAATTCGCTCAATTTAGTTTGTAGGCCGAAAGAGAGCAAATGCATTAAGTCGGAACTCTAGATAAAATATTTCCTCTATGGACTTAACCAAGCATAATTCTGATAATTCTCACTAATGTTTGGGAAAACATTTTCAATAAGAGCTAATTGATAGTCTACAAATCGGCAAAAGTCGTTGGTAAGAGTAATTAATCCAGTTGTCGCATCAACTGGCACTTTTCCATTTCCAACAGCTAACAATTGTTTGGAAAATTGTGCAGCACTTTGATCATTTTGAAGTTGAACTCTCATATTAGTGGTTAGCGATAATGTTTTTATGTTATTCCACAAAAGTGATGCCTTCAGGCAAGCATTTAGGCGTTCCACGGGGAATTACTGGCAACTGCTGCCTGAAATGGTTGGAATCGGGATCACTTCCATCGAACAATGGTGTCAGTGGCTGTGGTGGCGTAAGTAATGGATCCAGTTTGACTTTTCCACTTGCGCAGCACAATCCAACCGTTTCTCTTTTGAACTTTAACGCATTGCAATATCGGCGTACAGTCGTCATTAGTCCAATATCTAAATTGTCATCATCACTGTAGTTCGCAGTGGGATCATATTGGAATGCCAAGCGATTGTATGATGCCAATGATCTTCGTGTGCTCACGTGTTGTCTTAATCGGGCATTTTCTCTTAATATATTTTGTCTTACTTCGCTTAAGTTCTGTGAATACACTTGTTGCTGGCTTGCATGTTTTGTGCGGCGGCCGATATGTTCGCACGTCGTACTCTACGCAATTTATATTATATGTAGATTATTTTATTGTTCTCAAAATATTCTACGTATAAAGAAATTGATTTTCTTTATATAACTCGTCGACATCGTCAGTAGCTGCCGAGGGACACCGTTAAGCCAGTGCGACCCTTAGGAGCAAAATGAATGGATTCGTTTTAGATTTAATATTTGAACTCACTTAATTTACAGTCAAGGTTGGAATTTTTTTGGAGTCTTCCTGCGATTGTATTCTTGTTTTTCTTGCAGAACTACCGACTGGTAGTACTCTTTACACCTAGAAGATGAAGATTAAGCGAGAGAAACTTCCACTTGCATCATTGACTTGGTGGTGTTGTTGCTGATGGTTTTGTTGCATTGAATGCGTTTGACTATTGGTAGAGATGGTGACACCTCCACCGTCAACGCCTGCGGCAGCTATGGTCGTTGAGAAGTACATTCAAAAACAATGGGCAGTATCTGTCGTTAAAAACATTGATATTATTTTGTTAAGAGAAATATAATATACAAAAAACTTGCCTGCAAATCAGCGCCTTGCTTGCTTTGTCTTCCAGATTTCTTGATGGAAGTTGCTTCTTGCATTATGGTATGTAATGCGCAGCATCTAAAATGGAAACACAGACTATAAAATAAATCTATAATTGTTACACCGCCTGCACTGCAATTTGACTTACTTTTTATTCCTAACCTCGTATTTTCTTCATTATAAAGGTTTTTGCTCTGAAAAATATTAAATTATGTTTTAAATATCGAAACATTTAACAAAAACTTACTCTTAAAATCCGAAACACATTGTTTTGTTTTGCAAAATTGAAATTGTGGAATTGTCATTTTTGACAGGTCACAAAAATTCCATAAGTTGATTTTTAGCCCAATCCCCCATTTTGCTTTTTTTCACCACTCACATGTATTCACCGATAGCGAATTTGAGAGAGTTCAACTCGAATTTGAGAGAGTTCACATCAAAAAAAATTTTAGGGTGTTTCAGGCAAGACGGGTACCGGTCGGTTCTCTTGGTAAATATATTTCTCTATGTGAGCTCCCTTCAAGACATTCCTCTTCTTCGAATTTTAATTTATTACTTTCTCATCATGATTCAAGCTTCAAAAACTTTATCTTGAACTTACGCGCGACGACCGCGATACTACTCGTTCCCAACCCAACTGGGACTGGTCGATCCCGACTTATCGATGACTTAATAGATGCTGCCGATTTAACCGATTCAGATTTTCAGAGTTTTGGTGTTTCTGGGATTAATGCTCGTGAATTATTATGCGAATTATTATAATCCGATGAATCCGACGAGTTCGAGGCCGATGAACGTGACTCCATCTTCTGAGTCCACCTTCGGAGACGAAAGTTTATTATATTATAATCCGATGAGTCCGACGAGTTCGAGGTCGATGAACGTGACTTCATCTTCGAGTTGTTTAGTTTTTTTTTTTTTTTTTTAAATATCCATTATATTTTTTTTGTTTTGTTTTCATTTTCGCTGTCAAAATACTCACCTCGTTGTTAATCTGTCAAAATTGGGACCAGCTCAAATTGGGTCACGTTCGCATTGCAGTTCTAGGGTGCGTCTACACTTTACACACGATGTTGTCTGCTTTTAGTGAAAATTTTTATCAAAATCATAGAATTTGTTTGCCAAAAGCAAAACAATATTATTTCAGCACAGTTTACACTAAAAAGGAAATTCATTAATTTTTTCTAAATTATTGCATTCATTTTTTAATTTTTAAATTCAACTGATCACTTTTAAGAACTGCTGAGTTCACCTCATATTTTTTCCCCGCGCTTGAGCAAGATGCACACAAATTCCATTACAACTACATTCATAATGGCTTGGTCCCATAAGAAATGCACGGGACAACTAACACATGCTAAGCCTTATGGACAAAATCCTCTCAGTTTTGCTTGTAGGCCGAAAGAGAACAAACCCATTAAGGCGGGTTTGGCCCATGGTTCGGGTATTAATCCATAGCCGTCGTCCGCTGTCCCATTTGAGAAACAGCTGATTACGTTCACAGTTTATGTCCATATTACCTATTAGGTTTTGGTCTTCCATGAACAGCTATTACCATAGAGAAATATACTTACCAAGAGAACCGACCGGTACCCGTCTTGCCTGAAACACCCTCAAATTTTATTTGAGGTGAACTCTCTCAAATTCGAGGTGAACTCTCTCAAATTCGCTATCGGTGAATACATGTGAGTGGTGCAAAAAAAAAGCAAAATGGGGGACTGGGCTAAAAAGAAACTTATGGAATTTTTGTGACCTGTCAAAAATGTCAATCAAATAATCAATTTTGCAAAACAAAACAATGGGTTGCGGATTTTAAGAATAAGTTTTTGTTAATTGTTTTGATATTTAATATAATTTGATATTTTTCAGACCAAACACCTTTATAATGAAGAGAATGTATACAAGTTCACTTCATTGAATAAAAAGTAAGTCAAATTGCAGTGAAGGAGGTGCAACAATAATTGATTTATTTTATAGTCTGTGTTTTCATTTTAGATACTGCCAATAACATACCATAATGCAGGAAGCAATTTCCCTGAACAAATCTGGAAGACAAATCAAACAAGGCGCTGATTTGCAGGCAAGTTTTTTGTATATTATATTTCTTTTAACAAAATAATATCAATGTTTTTAACGACAGATACTGCCCATTGTGTTTGTATGTACATCTCAACGGCTGACGGTGGAGGTGTCACCATCTCTACCAATAGTAAATCATTGGTAAGTCTTCCGAATGGAAATTCAAAAAATAATTTCATCATTTTTGTATGTACTATTTTATAATTCCCTGCAGTTTTGGTAAACTTAAGGACTGGCATTATAGAAGAATTCCCTGAATTCGTTATGCATATTGCAAACGACTTAATAAGCCACAGCTTTTTAATCTATGGATCGACTTAATATTATTACTATTATAATCTAATCCATTTCATTGTGCGTTCGTTAACCAGAAGATTCATGATGGCGAGACTACTTCAAAGTAAGTTTTACATAAACCACAAACTTTGAAAGCACTAATTAATGTCTTTTTTTAGCAACCAAACAAAACGAAGTGGTATTGCAACAAGTCATACAGATACTGCCCATTGTTTTTGTATGTTCTTTTCAACGGCCATAGCTGCCGCAGTCGTTGACGGTGGAGGTGTCACCTCTACCAATAGTCAAACGCATTCAATGCAACGAAACCATCAGCAACAACACCACCAAGTCAATGGTGCAAGTAGAAGCTTCGACATTCAATAGTCGACCGCCAACGCCCTTCTCCCAGCAGCTGAGTGCTGGAACGACTCAACAGCAGTAACAGCAACTGCAGAGTAGTCAGGCAATTCAGGTTAGTTAATTATTACGAGTGATCCAAAAAGCAATATTTTAAATTATGTGTCCAAAAAGCAATATTTTAAATTATGTGATTATTAAGGGCTTCCAACACGCTCGGCCTATTCATCCGCTGCCAAGAAATATAATGCAAGCCGGTAAAAAAAAACGATTTGCAGTGGCAACAAAAGCAACATCTTTTGGTTGATCAAATCGCTTAATCTTCGTCTTATAGGTCTAAATCCAGGCTTATATTGCTAAAGTTATCACTATCTCACAGCCACGAAAGGACTACAGGGGCACTTAGCTAGCTGAGGCAGCGGCTACTGCCGCCGCTGAGGCTGACACCGACGACATAGAAGAGGTAGCTGAAATACTTGTCGGTTTAGAAGCAACTTGTTGGGACAATAGAGAACCTCCTAATAGACGGGAGTCGTAAATCATTGGTAAGCCTTCTTAAAAATAAATTATAAATAAATTGAATATTGAAAATGTCCGATTTGGATTTTGGAATTTGCCTCGTAAAAGAATGGCAACATAAACGACTTAAAAAGCCACATATTTTCAATCAATCTATCAACTTACGAGCCCTATTCCGGGAATGGTTTAATCATAACCTAATCAATTTCATTGTGCGTTTGTTGAACAGAAGGCTCTTGATGGCAAGACTACTTCAAAGTAAGTTTAACATAAACCACAAAATTTGAAAGCACTAATTAATGTTTTTTTAGCAACCAAATAAAACGAAGCGGTATTGCAAAAAGTCATACAGTTTGATCCGACGGCATGCTTAGAATCTCATCCATATATGTTTTTAAAGTTTTTAAATAAAGTTGTAATTTTTTCAAAATTGTATGTAATTTAATATAATATTTGTTTTTAAAATTTAATGCTATTAATGTATTTTCACTTTAAAAAGAAAATTTTATGTTGAAATGTAATTTCTTAGTTTTTGAGTAAATAAAAAAATAAATGTACTTTTTTCCAAGAAAGACACTTTTCGGTTTTCCCAAATTTGATCTGTTCAGGTCAAGGTTTTTAGCAAATAATAATAAAAAATAAGCTGTTTTAAGTAGATTTTATTTTTATTATTGAGACATGCATATGTTTAATTTAACAAAATTAAAAACTTAATTTTTTAATCCTATTTCTTATGTTTTTGTTCATCACGTTCGTAGGTATTCCTTCGTAATTTCAGGTGAGCGACAGCATTAGTCAGAGATTCGTTCTCTTCATCTTGCGTCAGAGTTCGAAGTTTAAATTCCTTTGAGTCTGATAACACCGGTCGACAAAATTATATATTTGTTTCGTTGTCCTGCCTTCGAACCTTATCTTAAAATTTTTCAACTACATCAGGTTTTCAAAATATGCCCCTTTAAAAATTCTAAAGACCGAAACCTATAAAACATGCCTCCCTCAACTTTAAATAGCAAGATGATTTTGCAAAGTACATATCTTGGCTTTTAGGTACAGTATAATAAATCATTTCGGTATTTCACTTAACTTTTGTAATTTGTAATTTATTATCATAATTAGTTATGATAGATTTACATATAAGTCTTCATTTGACTCTACCTGAAGTTTTTAAAAAACCTTGATTGTAATTCTTTTATGTTCTTAAATAGTTCGTTTAATTTTTGATGCTGATTACGAATCCGAACTCCAATTCTATCTAGGTACATGTGGTCAAAATAAGAAATACTCGTTTTCAATATTATTTTTGTATTTTTTTTTTTTCAATTTATTAGAAGAATTTGATGTTATAATCTTAAGACTACAAATTCGTAATAGGAAATAGTAAATATTTGCAAATGGAATATTGAAGAAAGATATAGTAGATTTGGATAATCATCACACATTTTTTTTTTTAAAGAAAACTACTTTATAAATGCTTTCGAATTAAAAATAAAATGTCTCAAAACCTAAATTGATGGAGTAATTTTCGAGTCGGGTTCTAATTGAAGATGTTGACGGCATCGACAGCAATAAATCATGAATTGGAAGGCATTTTAATAAAACTCAATAGACCTACAACTAAAAAGAGATAAAATTAAGATGGTTCTTATTTTATTATTAATTCAAATATTCTTACCAGCTACATCACAGAATTCTGCAAAACATGTACAAGAAAGATATTCATCTGCAAAATTGTTTCGCTTGCGAATATATTGAAACCGAACGAATGGCCAATTGTCGGTGGATTGTAGGTGTAGATTAAATCATGAGGAATGGCTTGTACACACTACAACCCTGCGCCTGTCGGTCGATGGCTGAAAGAAGTACTTTGCATTGCACAGATGGTGACACATGATGTGCCTGTGCTATTGTTATCTAATGCTTCAATTTATTCAGCTTGTATTTGATCCAATTGACTTGGCTATGGATGGCTAGGGAAAGTGTCCACAATAAAGAGATCCCTCAACTTCATAGCCACACTCACGACATGTATGTATCCCTCTCGACAAATAAGGCATGTCAAACCGGTTTCAACGCGAAGGTTTTCAGTCTTCTGCAGTAACGATCCCTTCGCTGTAATCGGCCCTTCTCATTCCTACAGTCGAGTCGGGTTAAAAATGAGGACATAAGAAGCCATCGGAATAGAGCGATTTAATTGTTAGGAACAAAATTTCGTTGAAAAGTGTAATTTTAACTTAAAAAAACAAAAAAATATTCATATAATTTGCGTTTAAAATTAACGTGACGAATAAACTTACCTTGAATTTGTACCTCTTCGCTCCAGAATAAATATGTCGGCGTCGCTGGCTTCCTTCTCGGGAGATTCCACTTTTAATGTTGCAACATTCTCTTTGGTTTCTTCTTTATCTGAGGATTAAATTAAGTGCAAATTTATTATATGTTTTTATTTCAATAAGTTAATATTTTGTATTTAAATTGTTTTACCTTCATTTGCATTTGTATTTCTGGGAATGAATTTTTTGTTTACTTTTTCGAAGAATTGTATTTTGTGACCTCGCTGTTAATCTGTCAAAACTGGGCTAAACTCAAATTAGGCCACGTTCGCATTGCAGTTTTTAGCGAAACTTTTCATAAAAATCACAGAATTTGTGTGCCAAAAGCAGTCAAATACTATTTTTAGCACAGTTTTCACTAAAAAGAAGTTGCACAATTCATTTTTCTTAAAATATTGCAACAATTTTTCATGTTTTGAATTCAACGGATCTCTTTTTTGAACGGCTGAGTTCACCTCACATTGTTTTCCCCCTAACTGTACATACTGAGCCCCAAAAGCCCATAACAACTACATAGAATCTGGATTTTTCCATAAGAAATGCACGGGACAACTAACACATGCTTATGCTAATGGGCAAAATGTGCTCAATTTAGTTTGTAGGTCGAAAGAGAGCGAACCCCATAAGTCGGTTCTCTTGGTAGATATATTTCTCTATGGCTATTACCATAGAGGAAATATATTATCTAGAGTCCCGACCGGTACCCGTCCTACCTGAAACACCCTCAAATTTTATTCGAGGTGAACTCTCTCAAATTCGAGGTGAACTCTCTCAAATTCGCTATCGGTGAATACATGTGAGTGGGGAAAAAAACAAAATGGGGTTTGGGCTAAAATAGAAACTTATGGAATTTTTGTGACCTGTCAAAAATGACAATCAATTTTCCAAAACAAAACAATGGGTTTCGGATTTTAAGAGTAAGTTTTTGTTAATTGCTTTGATATTTAATATAATTTGATATTTTTCAGACCAAAAACCTTTATAATGAAAAGAGTATAATATACAAGTTCACTTCATTGAAAAAAAAGTAAGTCAAATTACAGCGAAGGAGGTGCAACAACAATCGATTAATTTTATCCTCTTTGTTTCCATTTTTGATGCTGCCCATTACATACCATACCATAATGCAGAAAGCAACTTCCATCAATCTGGAAGACAAAGTATACTTATTTACAGGTAAGTTTTTTATATTATATTTCTCTTAACAAAATAATATCAATGTTTTTAACGATAGACGCTGCCCATTGTATTTGTGTGTACATCTCAACGGCCATAGCTGCCGCAGGTGTTGACGGCGGAGGTGTCACCGTCGCTGCATATAGTCAGATGCTTGTAATGCAACAACACCAGCAGCAACAACCCCACCAAAGCTACGAATTCAATTCCAAATTAGCGAACATCCTCAGCTATGCCATCGACTTTGTGTTACTTTGTGAGATTCAAGTCAATTTTACAAGTGAAAGCTTCGACATTAATAGTCGACCGCCTAGTTTTGGAACGACTAAACAGCAGCATCAGCAACGGCTGAGTACCTATGCAGGCAAATCAGGTTAATTAATTCATTTACTTACGAGTAATGTAATGGATATTTTAAATTCTATTGTTCTTTAGTATTTCCAAAAAGGTCCTCCGCCTATTCATCAGCCGCCTAGAAATATGATGCTGCAAGCCGACCAAAAAAAACGACTTACAGCTGCAATTAAAGCAACATTTTCTGGTTTCATAGAGTGGAACCGTCTCACAAAATGATAGCGGGGACGCTGAACTGACCGAGACAGCGGCTACTGCGGCCGCTTACGCCGACACATACCAAGTAGATGAGGAACTGAAAGTCCACTTCCAAGCAACCTGCTGTGAGAACACCTTCTAAATGACGGGAATCGGAAGACGGAAGTTAGTCTTCTGAATATTGAAAATCTCATCATTTTCGTATGTATACTATTTTAAAATTTCCAGAAATGTTGGTAAACTTATAGACTGGAAAAATAAAATCTGAATTCCATGAATACATAATGCCTACTGAATCACCAAAACTAAGTGCATTCTGAACACAACAACTGGACTCACATAGAAGACCGTCGACACAGGAATACCCCTACAAACTACTCTAATGATGTTCCAAGAATTTGGAACCCGCAACCTTCACCTGCCGAAGATGTCCAAAAATAATACAATCGGAAATTGTGCACTTGTGACATGGTCCGATTAGGATTTTGGAATTTGCCTCGCATAAGAATGTCACAAACGACTTGCCACAAATTTTTAATCAAAGGATCGACTTACGAGCACTATTCCGGGAATGGTACAATTCAAAACCAATCAATTTGCTACAATTTCATTGCACGTTCATTGACCAAAAAACTCATAACGCCAAGACCACTTCAAAGTAAGTAACATAAACCGCAAACTTTGAAAGCACTAATTGTTTTTTTTTTTTCAGCAACAAATCAAAACGAAGCGGTATTGTAACAAATCCTGCAAGATGATTCGAAGCCGATTTGACTCTTTAAATCTCATCCATTAATAGTCAAAGTTCGTGGCGCAGCTAGTTTTTAAATAAAGTTGTATTTTTTTTTTAAATTGTATGTAATTTAGCATAAATTTGTTTTAGATTTAAAGCTATTAATGTATTTTCATTTAAAAAACAAAAACTGGATTTTAAAATACAACTTCTTAGTTTTTGAGTAAATAAAAAATATTAAATGTACTTTTTCCAAGAAAAACAATTCTTTTTGGTTTTCCCAAATTTGATCTGCTCAGGTCAATTATTATAGTGGATTATACCTTTTTTTATTTTTTATTTCGTTTTTAGCAAATAATAATAAAAAACAAATAAGCTGTTTTAGCTAGGTTTTATTTTTTTTATTGACACATATGTTCAATTTAACAAAATAAAAACTTAGTATTTTTAATCCTATTCTTATGTTTTGGTTCATCACGTTCGTACGTATTCCTTTGTGATTTCATGTGGTCAACAGCATTGGTCAGAAATTCGTTCTTTCAATTTTGCCTCAGAGTGCGAAGTTTAAATTCCGTTGAGTCTGATAACACTGATCGACAAAATTATACTTTTTTTTTGTCACCCAAACAAAAAATACTTTTTGAGATGATTAAGATATCCTGACCTCGAATCTCAACTTTAAATTTATCTACTACATCAGGTTTTTAAAATATACCTCTTTGAAAATTTTAAAGACAACCAAAACCGGTAAAACATGACGTATCTCTTAACTTTAAATTGCAAGATACATACATGTCTTTGCTTTTACCTACAGTTTAAATCATTTTGCTTCATTTGACTTTACCTGAAGTTTTGAACAAAAAACTAGAATGTAATTCTTTTTTGGTTTTAAATAGTTTGTTTAATTTTTGAACATTATTTTTGTATTTTTTTCTATATATTACAAGAACTACAAGACTACAAATTCGTTATAGGAAATAGTAAAAAATTGAAAACATTGAAGGAAGATATTGTGGGTTTGAATAACCATCACACATTTTTTTGAAAAAAAAAAAAAACTATTTCATGAAATTGATAGCTTCAAAAAGATTTATATGTATGTATGTATGTATGTAGATAAGTGATTTCGAATTACAAAAATAAAATCTCAAAAACCTTAATTTGTAGAGTAATTCTGGAGTCGGTTTGTATTGTTGTTGACGGCATCGAAAGCAATATATTTATCATGAATGAAGGAAGGTATTTCAATTGAATTCCAGAGACCTACAATTTAAATTAGAAAGAGAAAAAAGTTAAGATACTTCTTATTTTATTATTTATAAAAATATCTTCACCACCTACATCACAGAGTTCGCCAAAACATGTACAAGCCAGATATTCAACTGTGAATTTCTGCAAAATTGTATCGGTAGCCACAAGCATTACCTCATCATACTTGAGAACATAGTGAAACACATCAATTGGCCAATCCTCGGCGGTAGGTACTGTCTTGAAAAACTGACTGTAGATTAAATCAACGATTGTTCACATCATGAGGAAGGGCTTGCATACACTGCAATCTTTCGCCTATCGGTAGGTGGCTGAAAGAAGTGCTTTGCATTGCACAGATGGTGACACATGACATGAATGTGCTACTGCTATCAAACGCTGCAATTGATTCAACTTGCTTGCTTCCCATTCACTACCAACGGATTGACTTCAATTCCATCGACGCCGACTTCCAAGAGTGAACTTATAGCCTACATGGCCATTGGCACGCAGTACATCTTTGTAAGAGGCAATAGCCTCCAATGGATTTCTTGATTGTCGATGTTGTATCTTTGCTAGAAGCATGTTTATCTTTGGAAGTCTAGACTTACTCGGAATCGATTGCAATGTCGAAATAGCCAAATTGGAGTCATTCAGCTCACGATAGCAGATAGCCAGACGATATTTGATTAAAAATGAGGACATAAGAATCCATCGGATTAGAGCGATGTTATTTTAACTAAAAAAACAAAATAATATTCATATAATTTGAGTTTAAAATTAACGTAATGAACACACCTTGAATTTGTACCTCTTCGCTCCAGAATAAATACGTCGGCGTTGCTGGCTTCCTTCTCGGGAGATTCCACTTTTCCTGTTGCAACATTCTCCTTGGTTTCTTCTTTATCTGAGGATTAAATTAGGTGCAAATTCATTATACATATATTTTTATTTCAATAAATTAATATTTTGTATTTAAATTGTTTTACCTTCATTTGCATTACTGGGAATTAATTTTGTTTTGTTTACATTTTCGTAGAACTGTCAAAATACTCACCTTGCTGTTAATCTGTCAAAACTGGGTTAAACTCAAATTAGGCCACGTTCGCATTGTAGTTCTATGGTGCGCCTATACTTTCTGCATGATTTTTTCTGTTTTTATCAAAAATTTTCATAAAAATCATAGAATTTGTTTGTCAAAAGCAGTCAAATATTATTTTTAGTACAGTTTTCACTGAAAGCAAGTTGCAAAATTAATTTTTCTTTAAATATTGCATTCATTTTTCAATTTTTGAATTCAACGGATCTCTTTTTTGAACGGGTCAGTTCACCTCATAGTTTTTTTCCCCCGCTGTTGAGCAATATGGGCACAAATTCCATTACAACTACATTCATAATGGCTTTTTCCCATAAGAAATGCACGGGACAACTAACAGATGCTTATCCTTATGGACAAAATCCTCTCAATTTAGCTTGTAGGCCGAAAGAGAGCAAACCCATTAAGTCGGGACTCTAGATAATATATTTCCTCTATGGCTATTACCCTGATTGCAAAAGGAGATCGAGGAATCGAATCGAAATTGAATTGAGATTTCGATCCAGGTATACGTCGTCAGTGGATCCAGGAACCGAGTTGAAATGGAGTCGAAATGACATTTGGGTTTTATTTGTATGCGTACTGTGTTGTGAGTAACTTCTATCTTTATATATAAAAAACAACAAATTGTATAGTTTTAAAATTCAAATAATATAATGCTTCAAACGCGAACCAAAATAAAACTCATCTGAAAGATAAAATATGACAAACGCCCACAAGAAAAATCTCACACAGCAATAACTTGTTTCCCCGATTCAGGTTTAGAAAACAATTTTCGATTCGATTCACTTCGTTTTGTGAGATCGGATCGAGTAATCCTATTTCGATCCGGTCCAGGTATATACGGCGCTAAATCCTGGGGTGGAATCATGTAAGGTGATTTGTGACTGTCACATTTGTGACAATCAAATGTGATCAATAGAATTTATTCGTCTGTGTAATGTGATCACCAAAATATTTCTTAAATTTGGTATCACATTAGAAGAAAAACTTTGACATTTGATTTATTTTTAATCTGCCGGCAAATTGGTTTGTGTTTTTTATCTTCTAGACGTTGTGTGTTCCTAAAGTGGAATTAATTTCAACAAAAATGTAAGTAAACATTTATGTACATTACTGTTTTCTAGACTATAATTGTTAAAAAATATAAAATTTGTATCAACAAATCAATTTCAAATTCAATTTATGACTAACTATATGGAAAAATATCCCGATTTGGCCAAATCCTTTTCGGGAAACAGTATAAATTCAAGAGATTCACAGAGAATCCAGTGGGAGAAGCTCACTCGAATGTTAACGAGAATGGGCCTCCTACACAATCAATAGCAGAGTGGAAAAGGGTAGGTATTTATATTTAATTGATTGGTGTCCTCTCATTGATTATATTGCACAGATTTGGACCATTCGAAAATACAACGCAAAAAAAATGAATTACAAATAAAAAATCAATCGCACAAACGGGAGGAGGACCTTTCACACAAAAAGCGTTGGACAGTGTCGACGAGGTAATAATCCAAGCATGTGGTATCGAAGCAGCAGTTGAGGGAACGTGTGGAGTATCCAGTTTCGGATGCAATGAACATGGTGAGTTTTCAGAAATTTTAGTTTCAGTGTTAATTTATGCTACAAGTCTTCAGAGAAGATAAATTGTAGCTATAATTTATTGCCGTGCTATGGCTTTTGGATCATGTTTATTTTATTTTCATGAATTTAAATCATTTTATTATACATAACAGTGTTCAGAAAAATAAACTATTTGACTTTTAACAGTCAAATATTTCTTTTTCAAAAAAGCCATAGCACGGCAATAAATTATAGCTACAATTTATCTTCTCTGAAGACTTGTAGCAACCATATAATTCGCAGTTGCTCTAAGTAGCTCGGATTATATGGTATCTCGATTTATTCGAGAAAATATCCGTCAAGACAAGGTGTAAATGGTCATCTTCTGATGAGCCCAACCATTGCACCGGGGCGAAACGCATATATATGAACACTAATTGCTGGATCATATTTATTTTATTTTCATGATTTTCATGAATTTAAATCATTTTATTATAGACCGAATTTGTTGATTGTGACTGTCAACTATAACAAATCACCTTACATGATTCCACCCCTGATTCAATTCTCCTTGTAAGCTGGGTATATATCACGAACCGAACGTGGCCATTGAGTATTTCTGTTCTTTTCTTTTAGACCAGATAGGTAGGACCAAAACAAAATGCAAACTCTAATGGAGGCAATATTTCTAACCAAAAACACTAACTTTCTAACTTTCAGTTCAGTACCCATAGAGGAAATATATTATCTAGAGTCCCGACTGGTACCCGTCCTACCTAAAAAACCCTCAAATTTTATTCGAGGTGAACTCTCTCAAATTCGAGGTGAACTCTCTCAAATTCGCTATCGGTGAATACATGTGAGTGGGGGAAAAAAAAACAAAATGGGGTTTGGGCTAAAATAGAAACTTATGGAATTTTTGTGTCCTGTCAAAAATGACAATCAATTTTGCAAAACAAAACAATGGATTTCGGATTTGAAGAGTAAGTTTTTGTTAATTCTTTTGATATTTAATATAATTTGATATTTTTCAGAACAAAATTCCTTATAATGAAGAAAATATTGCAAGTTCACTTCATTGAATATAAAGTAAGTAAAATTGCAGTGAGGGAGGTGCACCAATAATCGATTTATTTATAGTCTGTGTTTTCATTTTAGATGCTTGGAGATTGAAGGTTTCTTTTTCTTATTATTTTCGGAAAAAGTGTCAAATATCCGATGGAAAGCTGCGGAAGCACATCCGCTTGCTAAATGCTGGGAAGAAGAGCCGTGTCTTTCTCAAATCCAGCGATTAAGACGACGACGAGGGTGAAGAGAAACTTCAGTGTGAAGAATCGATGAAGTTTATCGAAGCCATAGATGCTCGCAAGAAAGACGAAGAGGATGAAAAGAACCAGAAATGGCTTGAAGAGCAGAGAGAACAAATGCGACGTGAAGACACTCGACCATTGTTCGAAGAGTTTGGGGTGTTTATGCAATCAACACCCCAGTCAAAGGCAGTCTCTCTGGGCCAGATACAGCGACGAGAACAGCAACAGCATTTGCAGCAACAACATGAAGAACAACTTCGACAAGAAGCAGATGCTGACAATGAGATAACTTTCTCTGACTAGATTCCCGACGAACAGGAAAATTAACACGAGCAGGAACAGGATCAAAACCAAACTGTGTTCTACAGCGACGACAATGGTGTCGAGAAAAATTCAGAAATGTTGATATACATACGAAGCAAAGAACAACAGCGAAGGTGAGGATCATCGAAATCATGAAATAATTCCCATTGGGAGCGTTGATGATGAGACTGAAATGGTGGAGAACATGTGTGAGGAAGAGGAAGGCCAACAACGAGGCCGAGGAGATGGATGAATTCATCTTCTTGGCAGACTTCGAGGATTCCAATCCCGACGTTGGGCAGACTGAACAAGATTGTGAGATCGAATCCTATCAAAGTGAGTTTATGGTGGGGCTTGAGGAGTTTGGTTTACAACTTAATTTCTTTTGTACTTTCAGTCGAAGAAAATGGAGACATTCAATATCTGAAGGACGAAAGGAGGGACGACCAGGATGAAGATGACATCCATTCAAACCAACTCGATAACAGCTCTGATTCAAAATATGTCGTTGAAGATGTTGGTATAGTCAATGTTCAAGTGAGTATATCTATATATATACTGGCGAAAAACCCTACACCTGTGATCAGTGCGGCAAGAATTTCATGCAAAAGGAAATCCTCAAGCGTCACGAGACCATACACACCGTCAACCGCTATCACCAATGTCCCCACTGTCCGAGGTCCTTTGTGCAGAGATTATTGATGAAACAACACATAAATGCGGTTCACCTGGCCGTGCCTCAAATAACCAAAAATGAATGCCATTTGTGTCCCAAAGTGAGTGTAGTCTATCCCACAGGAAGCTAGTGGAGTATTGTTTTCTAAATTTATTTTTTCTTTTGTAGAGTTTTCTTCACCCATCCGGATGGAGTAGACATCTCCTGACACATAAAGGAATGTTGTTTTCGTGTCCTGGTTGTAATGATAAGAGTTCACTTCGTAGACATTTTTCGGCAGTTCACGTTAAGAAAGGACAAAGTGATGTAACAAAAGTCGAACCCAACGACGAAAATGACTCATCTAATGACTTTTTAACACCATAAGAATAAATATATATATAAATTATTGTATAGATCCATAGTTTTGTAGTACAAAGAAAAGAAAAATATATTTGATAAGAATTTCATTTAATTTATAAACGTATGTACATCATTTTCCATATTTATGTTATAAGATTAATTGAATTGTAGATTTTTAGTTTCAATCTTTTTCTTTCTTAATATAAATAAATCAAATCATCGCTTAAAAACGCAAAGCGCATCACGTTAAAACTATTTTATCACTGATTTTTGTATTGGGGAGGCTTAAAAAAAAAGCAGACTGGGAGGCGTGATTGGTGATTAGGTAGAGCATTTGCTAAACGTTTGAAGAAAAATAAGTGTTAGAGTCTAGATCATTTGCGGTTTCAAAAGTATAGGGCTGGAATTTGACATCTGTCTAACTAAGTATATTAGTTATGAGAAGACTCATGTGTTTTCATTTGATTCTACCTAATGTTTTGAAATATCTTGACTGTAATTCTTTTATGGTTTTGAATAGTTCATTAAAGAGTTTGTTTAGGTGAGATTCGCCCACGAAATATTAGATGGCGCTCAGTTCAACTTCCTTGGAACAATTTAATACCCCATATAATATCCCATATAATTTCCCATTTTAACCCCCACAAACCCATTTTCCTTTCTACTAAAATACAATTCGGCCACTTTTGTAAAACTCATCTCAGAGGTAAGACCTACTCAATAAAGAAATATTATTATTCAACCCAACACTTACTCATTGTATTCAATTGATTTTTCTTCCTGAACCACCCCAACATTTGGTCCAAACAAGCCGGATAATTTCTACCCTTGAAATTATTTGAAGGAATCAAGCTGAACTCGACTTAACTCAACCCATAAGACAACCCATCTCAAAAAGCTGAATAAAAATCTTTAAGATGTTAAAGATAAAGTTGGATTTCATCTCAACATCCAAAATTCCCATCTTATCATTCATCACCAATTCGCTACCATTCATCCATCATCTCAATTTCCCGCATGCACACATATATGGAATTGGATTTTTTATACAAAATCATCATATACACCAAACTTTCAACATACACACAAGACTCAACCCTAACCTACCTCAAGAATTGCTAAAAAACTGCCCTCAGAAGCTTTCATCATCACATCACACAAAAAGAGAAAATTCATCATAAAAAACAACACATACATCATCTATATTAACGAGACCACAATTCTCTCATCAATTTGGCAAAAAACACTTCCCAACGAAAAGAAACTGTACCCAACGCGCTTTTTATCAACCACTGATCATCATTATTATCATCATTTGCAAAAACACCGCTAATCCAGAGCAAAACTTCTTATCAGGTGCGTACAGTTTGTGTAGATCAGTGCATTGCAAAATATATTTGGTAAATTTCATTAGTTTGTCTTGTTTCTCGCGATCGGTTATACCTACATTCCCTGCAAAGGTAGAAAAACGAAAAAAAAAAACCGCGTGTAAAGTGTTTTTTCCACCTCATTGCTAGTGTCGTTTCAATGATATTTCAGACAAAATTGTTAGTAAAATAGTTAAAAATTTCTATAAAAAGTTTGTCTTGTTGCTCGCGATCGGTAACACATTCCTTGCAAAGGTAGAAAAACGAAAAAACCGCGTGTAAAGTGTTTTTTTTCCATCTCATTGCTAGTGTCTTTTTCAAGAATATTTCAGACAAAATTGTTAGTAAAATAGTTAAATAGTTAGTTCTATAAAAAGTTTTAAGAATAGTCAACCATATAAAACTTCTAGCAATTCGATAGAATTTCGTCAAGTTAAATTTAATATCCTTGGCTATAAATCCCCTAATAAAATTAAAAAAAAGAAATTTTAATCATACCTACCTACAATTCTACACACACAACACACATATATATATTATTTTATACCTTTATAAACACAAGATTTCAATTAACAGGTGAGTGTTTGCCATTATTATTTGATCTGTTAAATACTTTGCATCCCCATTCAACGCTTCGTAAAGATCTCAATTTCGCGATCATTATATCAATTACATATCCACCCTTCAATTCCTATAAGCATTCTTGTTTGTCAAACTCTATTTAAATTTATTTTTTATTTTTCATTTTTTTTTATATTCATCTTCCAATATGATTGCTCTCGATGAATTTATTTTGGCTTCAGATCAGTTGGTCGAATTTTGTTACGATTTTAGAAATAAAGCTTCTACTGATTTTACAGCCAGTTCCTTAGAAGCTTATAAATTTGAATTGAATAATCTTTGGAATGAGGTCAAGAAAAGTTATTCATTTTGCATTCGTTCTTCTGAGTGCACAGACGATGAAAATCAATTAAAATCAGTGAAAGCTAAATATAAACAAGCTTCGGATACATTCGTTAATTGTTTAAGTGATATTATTGAGCTCACAAAGAAATTATTGACAATTTTTGAAAGTAAATTAAAGGATAATACAACCGATTTTCAAAGTGCAAAGCAATCTCAGGATTCAAGTAATAATTCAAGTAGTGAAGTGTCATGTCTTAAAGTCCCTCCGTGTGACACCGAGATTTTTTATGGTACATACCAAACATGACCCTCGTTCAGGGATATGTTTACTGCAGTGTACGCAAACCACCCTAAATTATGTGCTGTGCAAAAACTATATCATCTTCGATCTAAGACGCGAGGTGAAGCAAACAACATCGTTTGCAAATTCCCACTCACTGCTGAAAGTTTTGATCTTGCTTGGGAAGCCCTTAAGGATCGTTTCGAAAACATACGTATTCTAGTGAATACTCAACTTAAAAGTTATTTAACATGCCATACATCGCCCACGAATCAAGTGCAGGAATTAAAAACATTCAAAGAGATATTAATGATTGTCTATCCAATCTTAAAGTTAATAAAATAGATACATCCAATTGGGATTCTATTCTCGTTTATCTTTGCTCTAGTCGTTTGCCTGACGTAACACTTTCATTGTGGGAACAGTCCATCGAAAACCCGCGGAAGATCCCTACATGGTCCGAGTTGGACACTTTTTTAACCAACCGGTTTCAAGTTTTAGAAACAGTTTCTGATATTCGCTTAAAACCCAAACCAAAAGCAACTTTTACTAAAACTCATTCACCTCAACCCCCTCACGAAAGAATTCAACAGTCGTATCATAGTAAACAAATCAATTACACATGTAAGCTTTGCGATCAAAATCATCCCCTACGGTTTTGTAATAAGTTTTTACAAATGAAAACAGATGATAGAATTAAAACCGTCAAATCCCATAATTATTGCTCGAATTGCCTTGCAACTTCTCATTTAGAAAAAGATTGTAAGAGTACCTACACATGCATACAATGCAAAGAACGTCACCACTCTCTACTTCACCCTTTATCTGTAAATCAATCACACTTTACAAATTATAGTTCAAATTCAGATCCCCATTCAGCTCATAATTCCTCGTTTATACAGTCCACTCAACCACAAACTCAAGACTCATCATATTTACATTCATATTACAGCAGCAACAGAAACCGCGTTATATTAGCTACCGCTTTAGTTGTTGTTGAACACCATGGTATAACATTTACTCTTCGTGCACTTCTTGACCCGGGGTCTGAAGTGACCTTTATCTCGGAGGAAGCACAAACTCGACTCCAGCTGCCTGCCCAGTCTATCCAAGCTCATATTTCTGGAATAAATGCTGTTATTACTGCCAATGCTTCAAAACGTTGTTCTCTAATGCTTAGATCTAATCAAATCCCAGATTTAACCCTCAGTGTAGACGCCATTGTCCTAAAACGGCTCACGGGAGATTTGCCATCTTGTTGTATAGAACAATTTGAGATTTCACAACCCATTGATTTTCCTTTAGCAGACCCTGATTTCCAATCAAGCTCAAAGGTTGATCTCGTACTTGGTGCCGATATATATCCTTCGATAATTCGAAATGGTTTAAAACATAACATCTTCGGTTCTTTGGTAGCTCAAAATACCATCTTTGGATGGGTCTTATCAGGACCTCTCTCTCAACGACCCATGCAATGTTTTTCGACGTTCTTAACATACTTCAGTGAAATTTCTCTTAATCAAGAGATTTCAAAATTTTTAGAAATTGAAGAAATTTTAGAAAATATACCTTCTCCTGAAGATGAAATTTGTGAAAAGTTTTTTGTCGAAACGACAACTCGCAATGCTGATGGTCGATACATTTGTAAGCTTCCTTTCAAAGATGAGGCTCCAGCTCTCGGGGTATCGAGAGAACAAACTTTGAAACAGTATATTCGTACAGAAAATGCATATTTAACCCTAAATCACATGAAAAAAGTTGCTCCGCTCGAAATTCAAAAGTCTACCGACATAAATTCTTATTATTTACTTCATCATGCTGTGATAAAACCTGAGAGTACTACTACCAAAACCCGAATCGTATTTAATGCATCCAGTCCAACTTCAAATGGTAAAAGTTTAAACGACATATTTTTTACTGGGCCTAGCTTACAGTCAGATCTCATTTCATTAATTCTCAATTGGCGTTTCTATAGATACGTTTTTAATGCTGACATCACAAAAATGTACCGCCAGATTTTTGTTCATCCTGAACACACCCCATTCCAAAGAATTTTGTTTCGAAACTCAAGAAATGAACCCGTAAGCGATTTTGAACTGCAAACCGTCACATTTGGTATTAATTGTGCACCTTATCTAGCAATCCGAACCCTAAAACAGCTAGCTGATGATGTTCAAACTCAATTTCCATTAGCATCAAACATCATCCGAAATGAATTTTATGTTGACGATGCCCTCTCTGGTGCCCATGATATTGGAACAGCTAAGCTTTGCCAACAAGAGTTAGTGGGAGCCTTAAACTCAGCTGGTTTCACTCTCAGAAAATGGACTTCTAATTGTTCCGAACTTTTAGATTCATTTCCCTCTGAAGATCTCTTAAGTCTAGAGTTTCTAAAACTAGAAGAAAAGTCCTGCGCAAAAATGTTAGGAATCCAGTGGAACGCTGCTAATGATGAATTTGAATTTTCCCTAATTTCGCACTTCGAAGAAATCGAATTTTCCCCAATCACTAAAAGAAAAGTTTTTTCGGCAATTGCAAAATTGTTTGACCCAGCCGGTTGGCTAGCCCCGACTATCATAACGGCTAAGATTTTAATGCAACGGATATGGCAAGATGGCACGTCTTGGGACTCAGCCCTAGAGCCTCTAACGTGTCAAGCTTGGAAGAATTTCGTAGCAACCCTTCCCGAAATCCGAAATGTTCGAATTCCTAGATGGATTGAATATAATCCGTCAGTTTCAATTCAGCTACACGGATTTAGTGATTCTTCTGAGCGCGCATATTGCGCTGCATTATACATCCGAGTTAACCATGGAGATAAAAAATTTGCCTGTCACCTTCTTTGTGCTAAAACTAAGGTTGCCCCAGTTAAGCAGATATCACTCCCAAGATTGGAGCTTTGTGGATCCCTACTTCTCTCAAAACTCATCAAGAAAATTATTCCTCAACTCAATTACCCGATTGAAAAAACGTTTTTATGGACTGACAGCTCAATTGTTCTGGCTTGGCTTAAGAAACCCCCACATATGTGGAAAACCTTTGTAGGAAACAGAGTTTCTCAAATAAATCAAAATGTTGGACTTATCGACTGGCATCATGTTCGTTCTGCAGATAACCCAGCAGATCTTGCAACTAGAGGCTTGACCCCGTTAGAACTCCTTGACAAGCAACTATGGTGGCGTGGACCTTACTGGTTATCGGGACCACAAAACTCATGGCCTAATTCGATTCCCAATTCGCCAATAGAACAAGATCTAGAAGCTCGCCCTATTCAGACTTTTCTGACTACACTGTTTCCCGATATTCAATCAGTTCTAAGAAGATTTTCTTCATGGACAAGAATGTTACGCGTCATGTGCTATGTTTTTAGATTTACCCGAAATTCTAGACCCCGAAAACCGAAACCCTTTCAGGATATTAATTTTTCTCTTACCCAACAAGAACTCTCTTATACCAAAATCCTTTTAATTCGTTTAACCCAAAACCTTTATTTCCCAAATGAATACTCAGCCTTATGTAGAAATCAACACATTTCGAAGAAAAGTAATCTTTTAACTTTAAACCCCTATTTAGACTCAGAAAAGATAATGCGAGTAGACGGAAGACTCGCTTCCTCTACACTCTCATATAACGAAAAGTACCCCATTATATTACCCTATTACTCTACTTATACAAAACTGTATGTGGAATTTGTTCATAAAGTCACTCTACATGGAGGAAACCAACTCGTTATTCGATTGATTCGATCTGAAATATGGATTCCAAAACTCAAAAACCTAGTCAAATATTGCATAAGTAAATGTACCATTTGCACAATTTATAAACAAAAATTTACCACTCAAATAATGGCTGCACTTCCTAGGGAAAGAACAGAACTTTCACTTCCCTTTGCTAATACCGGCATCGATTTTGCTGGACCATTCTCTATCAAAAGCTTTTCTGCACGTAACTGTCGCATTACAAAGGGTTACGTGTGTCTGTTTGTTTGTTTTGCTACTAAAGCAATACACCTAGAACCCACAAGTGATCTCTCTACCTCTGCCTTTTTAGCTGCCTTTTCTCGTTTTGTAGCTCGAAGTGGTCTTCCAAACACGATATTTTCCGACAACGGAACTAATTTCGTAAGCGCTAGCAAGGTTTTAGCGAACGATTTCAGACTCTTCATAGACTCATTTGCTCGAGATGTGTCTGATATATATCAACCCCAAGGAGTTAATTGGAAATTTATACCTCCTGGTGCCCCACACATGGGCGGCTTGTGGGAAGCGGGCGTTAAAAGTTTTAAAGCCCACTTCCGTAAAGTTGCGGGTCAAAATAAATTCACTTTTGAAGAGTTTACTACTCTCCTGGCAAGAATTGAATCCTGTTTGAATTCTCGTCCCCTCATACCCTTAACTGATAATATCATAGATATACTACCCTTGACTCCTGGTCACTTCCTACGAGGAGCACCCCTTTTGGCTCCACCGGAACCGGATATGACATCCACTTCCTTGAGCCTAAGCAATAGATGGAAAAAAGTCACAATTCTTCATCATAACTGCAGCAACAACATGAAGAACAACTTCGACAAGAAGCAGATGCTGACAATGAGATAACTTCCTCTGACTAGATTCCCGACGAACAGGAAAATTAACACGAGCAGGAACAGGATCAAAACCAAACTGTGTTCTACAGCGACGACAATGGTGTCGAGAAAAATTCAGAAATGTTGATATACATACGAAGCAAAGAACAACAGCGAAGGTGAGGATCATCGAAATCATGAAATAATTCCCATTGGGAGCGTTGATGATGAGACTGAAATGGTGGAGAACATGTGTGAGGAAGAGGAAGGCCAACAACGAGGCCGAGGAGATGGATGAATTCATCTTCTTGGCAGATCAGTTGGTCGAATTTTGTTACGATTTTAGAAATAAAGCTTCTACTGATTTTACAGCCAGTTCCTTAGAAGCTTATAAATTTGAATTGAATAATCTTTGGAATGAGGTCAAGAAAAGTTATTCATTTTGCATTCGTTCTTCTGAGTGCACAGACGATGAAAATCAATTAAAATCAGTGAAAGCTAAATATAAACAAGCTTCGGATACATTCGTTAATTGTTTAAGTGATATTATTGAGCTCACAAAGAAATTATTGACAATTTTTGAAAGTAAATTAAAGGATAATACAACCGATTTTCAAAGTGCAAAGCAATCTCAGGATTCAAGTAATAAATCAAGTAGTGAAGTGTCATGTCTTAAAGTCCCTCCGTGTGACACCGAGATTTTTTATGGTACATACCAAACATGACCCTCGTTCAGGGATATGTTTACTGCAGTGTACGCAAACCACCCTAAATTATGTGCTGTGCAAAAACTATATCATCTTCGATCTAAGACGCGAGGTGAAGCAAACAACATCGTTTGCAAATTCCCACTCACTGCTGAAAGTTTTGATCTTGCTTGGGAAGCCCTTAAGGATCGTTTCGAAAACATACGTATTCTAGTGAATACTCAACTTAAAAGTTATTTAACATGCCATACATCGCCCACGAATCAAGTGCAGGAATTAAAAACATTCAAAGAGATATTAATGATTGTCTATCCAATCTTAAGGTTAATAAAATAGATACATCCAATTGGGATTCTATTCTCGTTTATCTTTGCTCTAGTCGTTTGCCTGACGTAACACTTTCATTGTGGGAACAGTCCATCGAAAACCCGCGGAAGATCCCTACATGGTCCGAGTTGGACACTTTTTTAACCAACCGGTTTCAAGTTTTAGAAACAGTTTCTGATATTCGCTTAAAACCCAAACCAAAAGCAACTTTTACTAAAACTCATTCACCTCAACCCCCTCACGAAAGAATTCAACAGTCGTATCATAGTAAACAAATCAATTACACATGTAAGCTTTGCGATCAAAATCATCCCCTACGGTTTTGTAATAAGTTTTTACAAATGAAAACAGATGATAGAATTAAAACCGTCAAATCCCATAATTATTGCTCGAATTGCCTTGCAACTTCTCATTTAGAAAAAGATTGTAAGAGTACCTACACATGCATACAATGCAAAGAACGTCACCACTCTCTACTTCACCCTTTATCTGTAAATCAATCACACTTTACAAATTATAGTTCAAATTCAGATCCCCATTCAGCTCATAATTCCTCGTTTATACAGTCCACTCAACCACAAACTCAAGACTCATCATATTTACATTCATATTACAGCAGCAACAGAAACCGCGTTATATTAGCTACCGCTTTAGTTGTTGTTGAACACCATGGTATAACATTTACTCTTCGTGCACTTCTTGACCCGGGGTCTGAAGTGACCTTTATCTCGGAGGAAGCAAAACTCGACTCCAGCTGCCTGCCCAGTCTATCCAAGCTCATATTTCTGGAATAAATGCTGTTATTACTGCCAATGCTTCAAAACGTTGTTCTCTAATGCTTAGATCTAATCAAATCCCAGATTTAACCCTCAGTGTAGACGCCATTGTCCTAAAACGGCTCACGGGAGATTTGCCATCTTGTTGTATAGAACAATTTGAGATTTCACAACCCATTGATTTTCCTTTAGCAGACCCTGATTTCCAATCAAGCTCAAAGGTTGATCTCGTACTTGGTGCCGATATATATCCTTCGATAATTCGAAATGGTTTAAAACATAACATCTTCGGTTCTTTGGTAGCTCAAAATACCATCTTTGGATGGGTCTTATCAGGACCTCTCTCTCAACGACCCATGCAATGTTTTTCGACGTTCTTAACATACTTCAGTGAAATTTCTCTTAATCAAGAGATTTCAAAATTTTTAGAAATTGAAGAAATTTTAGAAAATATACCTTCTCCTGAAGATGAAATTTGTGAAAAGTTTTTTGTCGAAACGACAACTCGCAATGCTGATGGTCGATACATTTGTAAGCTTCCTTTCAAAGATGAGGCTCCAGCTCTCGGGGTATCGAGAGAACAAACTTTGAAACAGTATATTCGTACAGAAAATGCATATTTAACCCTAAATCACATGAAAAAAGTTGCTCCGCTCGAAATTCAAAAGTCTACCGACATAAATTCTTATTATTTACTTCATCATGCTGTGATAAAACCTGAGAGTACTACTACCAAAACCCGAATCGTATTTAATGCATCCAGTCCAACTTCAAATGGTAAAAGTTTAAACGACATTCTTTTTACTGGGCCTAGCTTACAGTCAGATCTCATTTCATTAATTCTCAATTGGCGTTTCTATAGATACGTTTTTAATGCTGACATCACAAAAATGTACCGCCAGATTTTTGTTCATCCTGAACACACCCCATTCCAAAGAATTTTGTTTCGAAACTCAAGAAATGAACCCGTAAGCGATTTTGAACTGCAAACCGTCACATTTGGTATTAATTGTGCACCTTATCTAGCAATCCGAACCCTAAAACAGCTAGCTGATGATGTTCAAACTCAATTTCCATTAGCATCAAACATCATCCGAAATGAATTTTATGTTGACGATGCCCTCTCTGGTGCCCATGATATTGGAACAGCTAAGCTTTGCCAACAAGAGTTAGTGGGAGCCTTAAACTCAGCTGGTTTCACTCTCAGAAAATGGACTTCTAATTGTTCCGAACTTTTAGATTCATTTCCCTCTGAAGATCTCTTAAGTCTAGAGTTTCTAAAACTAGAAGAAAAGTCCTGCGCAAAAATGTTAGGAATCCAGTGGAACGCTGCTAATGATGAATTTGAATTTTCCCTAATTTCGCACTTCGAAGAAATCGAATTTTCCCCAATCACTAAAAGAAAAGTTTTTTCGGCAATTGCAAAATTGTTTGACCCAGCCGGTTGGCTAGCCCCGACTATCATAACGGCTAAGATTTTAATGCAACGGATATGGCAAGATGGCACGTCTTGGGACTCAGCCCTAGAGCCTCTAACGTGTCAAGCTTGGAAGAATTTCGTAGCAACCCTTCCCGAAATCCGAAATGTTCGAATTCCTAGATGGATTGAATATAATCCGTCAGTTTCAATTCAGCTACACGGATTTAGTGATTCTTCTGAGCGCGCATATTGCGCTGCATTATACATCCGAGTTAAACATGGAGATAAAAAATTTGCCTGTCACCTTCTTTGTGCTAAAACTAAGGTTGCCCCAGTTAAGCAGATATCACTCCCAAGATTGGAGCTTTGTGGATCCCTACTTCTCTCAAAACTCATCAAGAAAATTATTCCTCAACTCAATTACCCGATTGAAAAAACGTTTTTATGGACTGACAGCTCAATTGTTCTGGCTTGGCTTAAGAAACCCCCACATATGTGGAAAACCTTTGTAGGAAACAGAGTTTCTCAAATAAATCAAAATGTTGGACTTATCGACTGGCATCATGTTCGTTCTGCAGATAACCCAGCAGATCTTGCAACTAGAGGCTTGACCCCGTTAGAACTCCTTGACAAGCAACTATGGTGGCGTGGACCTTACTGGTTATCGGGACCACAAAACTCATGGCCTAATTCGATTCCCAATTCGCCAATAGAACAAGATCTAGAAGCTCGCCCTATTCAGACTTTTCTGACTACACTGTTTCCCGATATTCAATCAGTTCTAAGAAGATTTTCTTCATGGACAAGAATGTTACGCGTCATGTGCTATGTTTTTAGATTTACCCGAAATTCTAGACCCCGAAAACCGAAACCCTTTCAGGATATTAATTTTTCTCTTACCCAACAAGAACTCTCTTATACCAAAATCCTTTTAATTCGTTTAACCCAAAACCTTTATTTCCCAAATGAATACTCAGCCTTATGTAGAAATCAACACATTTCGAAGAAAAGTAATCTTTTAACTTTAAACCCCTATTTAGACTCAGAAAAGATAATGCGAGTAGACGGAAGACTCGCTTCCTCTACACTCTCATATAACGAAAAGTACCCCATTATATTACCCTATTACTCTACTTATACAAAACTGTATGTGGAATTTGTTCATAAAGTCACTCTACATGGAGGAAACCAACTCGTTATTCGATTGATTCGATCTGAAATATGGATTCCAAAACTCAAAAACCTAGTCAAATATTGCATAAGTAAATGTACCATTTGCACAATTTATAAACAAAAATTTACCACTCAAATAATGGCTGCACTTCCTAGGGAAAGAACAGAACTTTCACTTCCCTTTGCTAATACCGGCATCGATTTTGCTGGACCATTCTCTATCAAAAGCTTTTCTGCACGTAACTGTCGCATTACAAAGGGTTACGTGTGTCTGTTTGTTTGTTTTGCTACTAAAGCAATACACCTAGAACCCACAAGTGATCTCTCTACCTCTGCCTTTTTAGCTGCCTTTTCTCGTTTTGTAGCTCGACGTGGTCTTCCAAACACGATATTTTCCGACAACGGAACTAATTTCGTAAGCGCTAGCAAGGTTTTAGCGAACGATTTCAGACTCTTCATAGACTCATTTGCTCGAGATGTGTCTGATATATATCAACCCCAAGGAGTTAATTGGAAATTTATACCTCCTGGTGCCCCACACATGGGCGGCTTGTGGGAAGCGGGCGTTAAAAGTTTTAAAGCCCACTTCCGTAAAGTTGCGGGTCAAAATAAATTCACTTTTGAAGAGTTTACTACTCTCCTGGCAAGAATTGAATCCTGTTTGAATTCTCGTCCCCTCATACCCTTAACTGATAATATCATAGATATACTACCCTTGACTCCTGGTCACTTCCTACGAGGAGCACCCCTTTTGGCTCCACCGGAACCGGATATGACATCCACTTCCTTGAGCCTAAGCAATAGATGGAAAAAAGTCACAATTCTTCATCATAACTTCTGTTTGAGATGGAAAGAAGAGTATCTTAAAGAGCTCCAAAAAAGATATAAATGGAAATATTCAAAACGCGATATAGCCCTTAACGATCTTGTCGTCATCCGAGAAGAAAATGTTTCATGTAATGAATGGCTTTTAGGACGCATAGTAAAACTTTATACAGGTTCGGACGGAAAAGTTCGGGTAGCAGATGTTAAAACTCAAAAGGGCATATTGAAACGTCCTATCGTTAAGCTTTGTATCCTACTACGCGATGAGGAAGAAAATACACTTTAAATTATCTGTATCTTTATTTCTAATTTTTTATTTTATATTTATTATGTGTACAAATTTATTTACCAATGCACTTATATTCAGAAATTGTACGTATTTGAAATAAATTAGTTTGAAATTGAATTTATACACTTAACTTAAATCATATTATTCAAAAATTGTATTTCCCTTTCCCATACTAACATTTCCCGCCGAGAGTGAGTAGAACCCCTCTTTTCAAAGGTTCTCCAACCCTTAATAAATAATTTTAATTATGTACTATCTCGCATATGTATAGTTGTTTTGCAGGAATCCTGCAAGGCGGCCGGCAATGTTTAGGTGAGATTCGCCCACGAAATATTAGATGGCGCTCAGTTCAACTTCCTTTGAACAATTTAATACCCCATATAATATCCCATATAATTTCCCATTTTAACCCCCACAAACCCATTTTCCTTTCTACTAAAATACAATTCGGCCACTTTTGTAAAACTCATCTCAGAGGTAAGACTTACTCAATAAAGAAATATTATTATTCAACCCAACACTTACTCATTGTATTCAATTGATTTTTCTTCCTGAACCACCCCAACAGAGTTAATTTTTGATGTTGATTACGAATCTGAACTTCGATTTTAGCTACGTATATTGTTGAATTGTAGCTGAATACAGCCACCTCAATATCTTTTAAGTTATTGCTGAACACAACCCTTTTCTATTGTATCAAAAACCAACTGTGTAGTTAGTCTGTTTCGTTTTTTAAAAGGAATAAATTTGTGAAGTGTTTCTTTGTTAAAATTGTTTGTTTTATTTTAAATTGATCCAATAGGTTATGGGACCAGTAATTCGCTGTTCTATAAATATTTGTTCTCGGATTAACGAAATTTCAATTCAATGTTTTTTGAAGAACTCAATTTAATTTTTTTGAAGTGCGCATTATTTTTGTTCTTTTTTTTTCTCGTTCATATTGTGCTTGTCTGCTAAGGCTAACGGTTCTTGATTATGCATTTGTGTGTGTACGCCTAAACATAAAACTATTTGTGTCTCACTCTCGTATTTCGTTTTTTTTACTTGAATCAAATTCGTCCAGACATCTGCGATCTGCCTATATACATATAACAAACAAAGAAGAAAAAGAGAAAACAGAAAAGTATCTACAACAACACACATCCGTGTGCAACTTTTTTTGTGTTCTGTTAGAGCAAAAAAAAAAATAAAAAAAAATTATTGTCGCTGATCGGAAAAGTGTTTGTCTATCAATAATTTATCATTATGGAAAAGAAAAAGAATATCAAAATTTTTGACGGTGAAAAATACAGTGTATGGAAGATAAGAATGCGTGCTTTACTCAGTGAACTCGACGTTATTAAAGTCATAGACTACGAAACTCCGAAAGTTATAAATGATGAGTGGAAAAGGGCTGAGCGTATTGCGAAAGGCACAATCGTGGAGTACTTGTCCGATTCTTTTTTAAATTTTGCTAAACAAGAGTATACCGCGAAAAATGTTTTTAGAAGTCTTGACAAAGTGTATGAGAGAAAAAGTCTCGCCACTCAATTGGCGCTTCGTAAGAAACTTTTAACTTTCAAGGTGACACCCCCCTCTCGAAACATTTTTTAATAATTGACGAGTTATTTGCCGAGTTGTCAGCTGCGGGTGCTAAACTACAAGAAGCGGACAAGATTTCTCATCTTTTTATTACACTCCCTTCTTCGTACGATGGAATAGTAACCGCGATTGAAACATTAGCGGAAGACAATTTAACACTAGCTTTTGTTAAAACGCGGTTGCTTGACCACGAAGTTAAATTGGCTGCCGAGAATCGTGATACAAGTTTAAAAGTTCTTCACGTAGAAACTCGAACTTCGACCTTTAAAAATAAACCTAATCTCGGTACTTCAAACTTTAAATTTAATAAAAATTTCAATCACGGTTCGAAACAAAAATATAAACCAAACAAAAAAACAAATAACAATAACATAAAGTGTTACCACTGTGGTAGAAAAGGACACACAATAAACGACTGCTTTTATTATAAAAGGGGAAACTTAAACAAAAATAATAATTACAAAAAAAAAATCGTCCACACAGCTCAGTCTAATGAGCCTTCGACTGCAAATAATGAATCTTCAAGTTTCGCATTTATGGCTGGTGTCAATATCTTGACAAATGGATCAAATTTGTCATTCCTCTTGGACTCTGGAGCATCAGACCATATAATAAACAAGGAGGAATACACTAAAGAGTTCATGGATTTGAAGCCGCCAATCAAAATATATATTGCCAAAAATGGTGCATACATATCTGCTACTAAGAAAGGCAATCTCAGTGTTACTAGTAATATTGGTGTAGAGGGTATAATTGAGGACGTGCTTTACTGCCCTGATGTCCCATACAATTTGCTGTCTGTGCGAAAAATGCAACAAGCTGGAATGACAATTATCTTCAATGAACACGGAGTAATAATAAATAAAGGTGGTAAAATGATTATTGAGGGTAAGAGTTTTAATAATTTATTTAGCATTGATTTTCAAATAAATGATAAAAAAGCATTTAGTACACAAAAGGAAAATTATCAATTGTGGCATCAGCGTTTGGGCCATATAGGAAAATCTAAATTTATTGAACTGATAAAGAAAAGCATGGTAAATGATATAAATCAGATAGAGAATATATCTCCAAATGACAGTCTATGTGAAGCATGCATAAATGGTAAACAAAGTAGATTACCCTTTGAAAATAAAAAAAAATAAAAATTACATTCAAAGACCTTTGTTTATTGTACATTCAGATGTATGTGGCCCAATAAATCCTGCAACAATTGATAATAAAAATTATTTTGTATTGTTTTTGGATGAAAATACACATTACTGTGTAACTTATTTAATATCCTATAAGTCAGATGTGTTTTCCGTTTTTAAAGATTTTGTAGCAAAAAGTGAAGCACATTTTAATCTGAAAGTTGCAAATCTTTATTGTGATAATGGGGGCGAGTATTTATCTCATGAAATGAAAGAATACTGTGTAGAAAAAGGCATTAGCTATCATTTAACGGTTCCACGAACCCCTCAATTAAATGGTGTATCAGAGAGAATGGTTAGAACAATAACTGAAAAGGCTCGTTCCATGTTGCATGGTGCTAGTTTACCAGCTTTACTATGGGGTGAAGCAGTCTTAACTGCAACTTATTTAATAAATCTGTCTCCAACAAAAGCCTTAAAACAAGACAAAACACCATATGAATTGTGGCATAGTAGAAAGCCTCAAATAAAATATCTGAAAGTTTTTGGTGCTACAGTCTATGTGCATAATAAAACCAGAACTACTAAATTTGAAGAGAAGTCTTGGAAAGCCATTTTGGTTGGATATGGGCCAAATGGTTATAAAGTTTTAAATGTGGATACTGAAAAGTTTGTAATGGTAAGAGATGTAATTGTCGATGAGACACATTTCTTAGAATCTAGACCTGTACTTAAAATAAAAGGAATTAACTTTGAAAACTCCAATAAGAAAACTGATGCATCTGTCTTAAAATTATTTGAGTCAAAATCAGTAGAGTCTATTGAATATGAAAACAAACGAGAAATGCCAAAATACACAGAAGAGGTAATCCCTCATAAAATAAACAAATTAGATAATGAATTAATTAATAAATCTAATGATTTTTTGGAAACTGAGTGTTTACTTGATGGTAGTCCCTCAAAAATAGAAACTACTATTGATTTCAGAAAAAGTGATAGAACCAAAAAGCGGCCTATTTTGTATGATGATTATATATTGAGTGCTCAATCTATAGTATGTACGATTCCTACTTCCTATAGTGATATTCAAAATAGGGAAGACAGATCCAAATGGGATGATGCTATTAAAGAAGAGCTTAATTCTCTTCTAGTTAACAATGCATGGACCCTAGTATCTAAGCCTGAAAATAAAAACATTATTGATTGTAAGTGGGTATTTACAATTAAAAATGATGAAAACGGATTTCCTTTAAAATACAAAGCCCGTCTTGTTGCCCGCGGTTTTAGTCAAGAATATTTACTAGATTATAACGAAACATTCGCACCTGTTGCAAGAATTTCAAGCCTTAGATTTATTCTAGCATTTTCAAATCAATTTAACTTACTGGTATATCATATGGATGTAAAGACAGCCTTCCTTAATGGTATTTTAAAAGAGGAAATATATATGAAAGTTCCTGAGGGAGTTGCAAGCACAAGTAATCAAGTGTGTAGGTTAAATAAATCATTATATGGTTTAAAACAATCAGCAAGGTGTTGGTTTGAAATGTTTGAAGAAGCTCTAAAAGAAAAAGGTTTTAAAAATTCGTTAGTAGATCGATGTATGTATATACATTCTAAACAGGGGACATTTTTCAAAAAAATATATATGTAGTACTATATGTAGACGACCTTGTGATTGTGACAGCCAATAGTGAAACAATGGAAAGTTTTAAAAAGTATTTGATGCATAAATTTCAAATGGTCGATTTGTAAGAAATTAAACTTTTTTTGGGAATAAGAATTCGAAGAAATAAGGAAATTTTAACACTAGACCAAAGTTCATACATAAAAACAGTTTTAAATAAATTTAATATGCAGGATTGCAACGCTGTTAGTACTCCACTCGAAAATAGGTTAGATTATAAAGCTCTAAATTTAGAAGAATCTTATGATGCTCCTTGTAGAAATCTTGTTGGATGTTTGATGTATATAATGATATGCACACGACCTGACCTAAGTACAGCTGTTAATATATTAAGTAGATATTTAAATAAAAATAATAAAGAGCTTTGGCAATGCTTGAAAAGGGTATTACGGTATCTGAAAGGATCTATAGATTTGAAATTAACCTATACCCAATGTAGTTATACTGATATTTTGAGTGGTTATGTGGATTCTGATTGGGGAGGAAACGATGAAAGAGATAGAAAAAGTACAACTGGTTACCTTTTTAAATTGTTTGAACAATGTACAATATGCTGGAGTACGAAACGACAGCTATCCGTAGCAGCCTCCTCAACAGAGGCTGAATATATGGCTCTATTTGAAGCTGTAAGAGAGGCTCTATGGTTGAGGTCATTGGCAACTAGCATTCAAATTATTTTATTAAAACCTATAGTTATTTATGAAGATAATAATGGCTGTATAAGTATTGCAATAATCCTACTAATCATAAGAGATCTAAACATATCGATATTAAATACCATTTTTCAAGAGAACAAATTGAAAAAAAAATAATTAAATTATGTTACATTCCTACAGGTGATCAGTTAGCTGATATTCTGACCAAGCCGTTGCCAGCAGTCAAATTTGTGGAGCTGAGAAATGGAATGGGGTTAAATAACTGAAAAATGATAACATTGATAAAAACTTTTAATATACAATTATTAAAGTCTGGTAAGGTTTTTCTGGGTTTTTCCCTTGCCCTTTGCAACAAATGTTGGACTTTTTTTGTCAAATCTCCCAGAAAAACAAAGAACATTAAATGACACTTATTAAAACTGTAAACTTTAATGAAAATGAAACATACCTTTAAATTCTTAATTAAAATATATAGTTTCGAAATGAATTAGTTAATTTTAATTAATTTTGTATAAGTACCTAAGTTTGAATGAAGAAAAACATTTTTTGAGTATAAGTTGGAATTGAAGACATTTTTGATTTGATAAAAAAAAAACTGATGTACATATATAAATATTTTTTTTTATTCATAATTAAGAATTATCGTACAATTTTTATTTTTTTTTTGGAAATTCATGTTAAGTAGATTTATGAATTTTAACTTGATTTTATCTGATAAAAGTAATAACTATTAAGCAAATCAAATAAGTTAGTTTTTGAGGGGGGCTGTTGAATTGTAGCTGAATACAGCCACCTCAATATCTTTTAAGTTATTGCTGAACACAACCCTTTTCTATTGTATCAAAAACCAACTGTGTAGTTAGTCTGTTTCGTTTTTTAAAAGGAATAAATTTGTGAAGTGTTTCTTTGTTAAAATTGTTTGTTTTATTTTAAATTGATCCAATATATATATGCTCAAACTAATAAACACCATTTATACAAATTATTTTGTAATTTTTCAATATACTACAAGAACTTATGTTTTAACCTTAGGGTACAAATTCGTAATAAAAGGTTCGTAAAAGGAAGAAAAAGATATTTTGGGAAATCATCGCAAATTTTTTTTAAAAAAAGCTAGCCTCGAAAAGCCTTACATGTTTATTGTTTCAGTAATTATAGGGTTGAGCGCCCGGACTGGCAGTTTAACTTCACGTGTTGGATGCAAACCTCAATATAATGAGCGTTATATGTGCTGGCAGTTCTCTATGTCTAGCACTGCGGCCATAAGGAAATCTTCTTAGATTGCTAGTGGTGGTCTAGGGCAAAGGAGGCGGAATCAGACCGGTTGGTTTTTGATAATTCCGATGCCTTGGATATTGCATGTTATCGATAAACATTTAAATGAGTGATTCAATCAATTAAAATTTGCTTTGGATCTGTAATTTAATTACTTCTGTTTTCGATGTTGCAAGTTTTGGCATGTGTCTTTAAAGTTTTAGAGTTTCATGAATTTGGATAGCCTCTAAAAGCCGTGTATGTATGTGCACATTAGTCTTAAAAGTTTTGAATATGAAATGAGGGAAGAACAGAGTTGGCTGATTAAGTTTCCATAGTTTAGAAATGTAAATATTTGTTTGAAGAGTCTTAATGATTGTTTATGTATGTTATTCAATACTTGCCATTTGTAGTCCACTCAATTTTAAACTTACTTTACTTAGTTAATCGTTAGATGCCTCTCTTGAAAATAAATATTTTTTCTTTTCAATTTATAATGTGTACATTTATTTTTTATAATTATACGTAATATATTATAACGGAGATGATAATAAATATATAATAATCATAATAATGAGGTTCTAGTTATAATACAATGTAAGCATTTCCACACTACCCATGAGGTATGCTTTTCAGTGCGTTAACCGATTTTTTGATAAGGTGTTCGGTTTCCCCGGTAGGCCTATTGCACCATGCTTGAAGAAAAAAAATATTAATACTTTTTATAAATACTATAATGAAAAAGTAATAAAAACAATAAAATAAATAAATAAATAGAAAACTACTTAATAATTATATAATAAGGGTCTTCATGTAACGATATAATTTTCTACTTTGTAGAAAAATATAAATTTCCGCAAAGGGTTTACATGAACACCCCATTAGAAATATTTGCGGAAACGTTAGAAACAAACACAAAATTTATCTGTTTTTTTTTTTCTACGATTTCTGCTTCAAATTTGAGAGATAAAAGTCTATATTTTGCAGAATATTTTTCCCATACAAATTTTGACAGTTGATTTCTACCGATAGAAAATTCTACAGTTTTTAAGGTTTCTATGGGTTTTCTGTGTTTGCATGAATACCCTTAATATATCACAGGTCGAAAAAAATTTACAAATGCATAATTGTGAGCATTTTGTTCCTGAAATTAGGTTCTTTAATTCTTAAGTTTATTAATCTAACAACAAAGTGAATTCTAACTCTAATAAAAAATCTAAGAAGAAAATTTGCAGCAAGAATAATGGGGATCAAACTGAAGAGCTTGAAAAAAGTATTCTGCAACTCCTTTCATATGACACAACCTGGAAAAATGTTCTACAAACACATTGTCCAGATGTCTTATGTATTCCACAAATTCGGGGGCCGGAGCAACGAGGTTCCGGTTGTGGAATTGTTTTTGAGACGAAAAATACAAACTATCGGACTGGGCGGATTCTGAAACTATTGGTAGCTCATACGGGCAAGTATGATTTTGAAAGCATTTTCGATATAGCCAGCCACAAACATAAACAAAGCTGTTTTCATTAATGAACTCATCTCCACTTATGTCGTTAGATAACACAATCCTGGAAATGCTATCTGGATCATCATCTTGCTCATAATGCAACCAATCTATATCTCCTCTTAAATTTTTACCTGAACTAAATATTTCGTTTAAACTCCTATCCTCTTCTACACTACAATTGCCCCTTCTAACAATTTTAAGGTATTGAATACCCCAAATTTTCTGAAAAGCGCTCTGGAAATCTTGACAACTAGGTCGGGAATTATTTCCGTTAGCGCACCTAATCTTACCGAAGAAATTTTCTAAACAATCCTGATTCAAATGACGAGTGAGTAAAAACTCAAACCCGGATGAGGTAAGATGTTCCCAAAGTGAGCTAAGGGATTGAATCTTAAGAATCCAGCCTTTTATAAAGGAAAACTTATTGGTCACATCTTTGCCGCTTAAATCATTGCTAATTACGCGAATGGATTTAAGAAGAGAATCGGCAAACCTCAGAAACTCGTTTTGTTTGTCACTACCTGTAAATCCTGCCTGCTTCTCTTGTTGCGCTGTTTTTTTGGAAGAATTAAAGAGGTCAAAAAGATCTCCGAAAAATAAAATAAGTTCTGAAGTGTGAAGCATAGTTTTAGTAACATGACTAAATTTTGAAAGGGTTTTAAACGCAGCATGAACAGTATTGCTAAAAACCTGCGTTGCAAGACGAACTTTCATTTTTTGCAAATTATTTGGCCTTATATGATCTTGAGTCAACCTGGGACATAATTGGTATTCATTTGCACAGTCGACATCGTACAAATAGATTATATCGTTCCATGATGCTCTCTCCTCTTCTGCAAAAATTATATCATTTTGAAGAAGACAGTTTCGAGCACTCTTAAGTAGATGCGGGACATCATAAAAAAAGAATATCTTGGAACTGTTGACTTCAAAATACGGCTTTTCGGGGCTGATGTCTAGCACCCTGGCCAAGCCTCTGAAGTTCGACCCCTGGTCGCAAACAAATTGCACGGGGCATAAATTATTGTCTTGCAACGCAGTGATAGCTTTGAACAAAAGTTTTTTTTAAAACGGACGGAGGACAACTATTCCTAACAAAGTAATACGCAAGAGGATGTTTCCATCTCTTTGTTATACCTTGGGCCATGATAACCAAAACACTACTTGCTGGGAAGGCTGAACGCGATTCGTCATCGCCAAAATCTTCTAAACCTACAACTAAATCGCTTTTCCTATTGTAGTCAAAATGAGTTTTTAGGGACATTTCGTCAGCTGAAATGGAACAATATTTATAAATATCTGGAAGCTGACTCTCACTCATTTTAAGCACTAAGCTTTTGACATTAAAATCTATATTACCTGGAGTTTTAGGCCAGGTTGAAATAAAATCCCTAAGAGTTGTTTCGGATGGAAGATCCAACAACGGCTTTAAGAACCTATGTGCAACAGGAGAAATAAAAAGAATTGAAAGCGCCAGCATTTTTAACTCTGTACTATACCTACGTCCCTGAGGAGGCCTATCAAAATTTCTAACACTATTATCTACTATAATTTTTATATCTACTGGCAACTTTTCTGAATCTAACCGTAAAAACTCGACTTTTTCCTTTAATTTTTCTATTTCTATTTTTAGGGACAAAAGCTCACAATCTTTAGAGCGGATTGTTTTTTCATGCTCTACTTGCATTTGTACAATTTTTTGTTTCAGCTCTAAATTTTTTTTCCTCAAGTTTACCTTTTTCGGCGTGTTGTTTCTTAAAGCAGAACATGTCTGCGTTGAAAAATCTTGAGTGCCAAAGGATACGGTATTGTATCCAATATCTTCGACACCAAAAATTTCTTCCGGGACAGCAGCAGAACAATCTTGGGCAACAGAATCTGGCACAGCCCACACAGGTAGACGCTTTGCTTGGTCTTTAAAATGCTTATTGCATACTCTGTGGGACTTTTTCAACTGTGCCAGATTGAGCTTAGCCCTCCAAATTTCTCTACTGGTTTTTTCAAAAAAATACAAATTAAAAAAGGAAATATTCAAATGTGAAATAAAAAAACTTTTTTTTATAAATTTAAATTTTAAATAACATTTAAATGTTATTTAAACCCGATTTATTAAGCAAAAGGCTTGTTTTTTGTTTCTTAAAAGTACTTTAAAATTATTGTAATACTACTTTTTATATCTTGTATAACTAATTAAGCTTTAAAATCTTAAAAATTAGGAAATTATTCTTTTTTTATTAATTTCTTAAATTATTTTACATTGATTTTTTGTACTAACTATTAAACCACGCTTAAGTAAAATAACACAAAAGACTTAATGTAACTATTACTAGGGCTTATTTACTATCCTTTACCGTCTACCAAGTAAAAAAAATGAGCAGGGAAACACGAAAACTGTATATGCAAAAAAATTCAAAAAATTCAAAAAAAAGGTTATAAAAAAGTAATTGTTTTAATATAAATATTGAGGTGATTTCACCCAAATATCGACGAAAAATACAATGTAATAAATAAATAATGATTTACCTTGCATCGTCCTGTGGGCATCTATGAAGAGAATGGTAGTCAAGACACTTCAGGACACACATTCTCTTCGATGTGGATTGAGGTAGAATGTTGGTTGGTAATGGTGTGGATTGGCCAAAAGAAAAGTTCCATTTCTTTGTCACTAAAAATTATAAAAATGTTAAACGATTTACTTTGGTATTGATGTAATACTTACATGTGTCATCAGTTTCCATGTTCATGTTGAAGATTGTTCTAAAGTAAAGAAAAATTTGTCATTTTGACTTTAATTTTCTGTTTTATGTTTGTCAAAAATAATAATCTATGTAAATAAAAACTTATGAAAATAAACCTCTTAACTCCTTTGGGAGACACTCTCAAATCCACAGCTTGTCCAACCCGAACGCCCCAACAAACCATATTTAAAAGTCCTCTTCAATTTCATTCTTGTGATCTTAAATGACGGTTGCCCGACACATTTTTCAACACATCAAATGTTCACACATGTTGACCTGGGTCTCGTTTCACCATCTCTGACCCTAATATCATACGAAAGAAGATAGAGTGCATGAACAGACACTTTAAGTGGTATGTTCTGCCTGCCGATTCGATGGACGAAATGGGACAGGATGGTCGGTCGTTGGTCCTGTATGTGTTGTCCAATGTCCTGTTGGCTGTGGTTGGATTCAGGACGTACATGAAGAACAATTAGCGTATAGCGTCTCATTCGTCGGCCTCCCGTGCTTTTCGTCGTTTGTCGTGTCGTCCTGTTCCCGTCCCTATAACAAGCACACCATAAATTCGGTCGATGGTTCTGACAAGAGTCGCAATATAGTTGTAGTACAGGGCGACAAATGCAATTCGCTTGGCCACAGGCTCATAGTTCATTTAATAATATCATCATGGTCGTCTACGATCACGTTTACGAAAGTGGTTATTTCCCTATCACCAGGACTATCTCCCTAGATAAAAATATAACACCTATAAAATTGCAAAAAAAATTCTTATTGGATAGAATAAATTGAAAAAATACTGTACAAATTAAATCTTCTTGAAACATTACCCAAGAAGCGCCCTATTTCACACATATGTAAGATTGGCAGCAAATGTATCTATTAAGCAGTCAACATACTTTACTCACAAAAAAAAATTGTTAACTGGTGGTGCAAAAAAAGTTGTTTGTAAACATTTACAAGTTCCCACCAAAATAATATATGATATACATATTGTGCTTCTTATGTATACCTATTATAATTATATAATCATATATATTTTTGTATCACGTTAGTGAAATGTTCCCAACAAACTGGAATTCAGTAGAAAAAACGTCGCGAACGTACGGACGTACGAATGTACGTACACACGCATGCACAGACATCTTTCTTAAAATCTTTTATTTCGACTCTAGGGACCTTGAAACGTCGACAAATGTCAAAATTTTCAAATTGACAAATCGGACCCATTACAATAACTTCCTCTGGGAAGTTAATATTTATTTTAATATTTTGTGTGATTTAAGAAAATTTGAAGTCAATTCCTTTCTTCTAATACTTAAGTCGAAAACCATTTCTTATCAGATTTTTTAGTGCTTTTGCAGGTATCTGTGTTTTGTTAAATAAGTTTTTTCAAGAAAATTAACCAAAATTAGAAACAATATTTGGTGTATGATAAAATAAGTTTTATTTTAATATCTGTTTTTCTTCACAACATTTTTAGTCGAAACCCGATTTTTATCATTTTTAGCAGCGAATTTTTAAGGTCTTTATTTCTTATACAAGAAATTATTGAAACGTCCTAAGAACATTGTTAACAACAAATTTTTTTTTCGCAAGTAAAAATCCGATACAAATAAAATCTATGTATTATACAATGTTAAAACATAATATTAAAAAAAATACTAGTAATACCACTTTGGACAAGTGCTTAAAGTCGACCCTTTAATTTTAATACTTAAAGAAGCTCAAATTAAATATGAAAATACCAAATTTCGAAACTTTCTCATCGAGACAATAAAACGAAGAATGTTCCCTATCATAAAGCACTGCAATAAGAAACACTAAGTTTTTTAATTATATTAGTTAATTAACTGTTCCATTTTAAATTTATTATATAAAAGACCACTGGACAACGTGCGTCGGTCGGGTCGTCTATAATAACATATATTATAGAATTATATTATATCATATTATATAGAAAATAAATCACTTTTTAAAACGAAAACGATTTAAGGTTACTCTCTTCAGTATTTGTACTTACAGTAAACTCCTCTTCTCCTGATCCTATAATCTTGTTTGACAATTTTTTAAGAAATAAAATAGTAACAAGACAATTGTACCAAGTGTCACATTAAACAGTAAACTTCATAATTGATTTAAGAAGAATTAAGAATTAAATAAATTGCAAAAACCTTACAAGTTGTAACTTTCATATTTGTAAATTTAAAATAAATAAATTAAGAAGAACATACGAAATTAATTTGTTTTTAATTCCATTAAAATCCATTTGCAAATCGTTAATATTTACCATCTTATTTCAGATCCGTACGTTACCGCGTGCACGTCATTTCGTAAAGGGGATACTAAATCAAAATGACCAACTCTAAAGGTTACCGTCGCGGAACCAGGGACATGTTCTCCCGTCCCTTCCGCAAGCACGGTGTCATCCCACTGTCCACCTACATGCGTGTCTTCAAAAATGGCGACATCGTCGACATCAAGGGACATGGAGCCGTCCAAATGGGTATGCCCTACAAGGCTTACCACGGCAAGACCGGACGTGTCTACAATGTGACACCCCATGCTGTTGGTGTTATTGTAAACAAACGTGTCCGTGGACGCATCATTCCCAAGAGGATCAATGTTCTTTTTGAACATGTCCATCACTCAAAGTGCCGTGAGGATTTCTTGCGCCGCGCCGTGTCAAGGAAAACGAACGTCTATTGAAGGACGCCAAGGAGAAGAAAGTGTGGGTGAACTTGAAACGTCAACCAACTCCACCAAAGAAGTCTCACTTCGTTAAGAAATTGGAAGAGCCAATTGCTTTGGCTCCAATTCCATATGAATTCATTGCTTAAGATGGATGTTGTGTGTGATGATGATATGAAGAGAGGGGTGTTGTAAAGTAATAAAATACGTGGTTGCTTGGAAAAGAGGTATTGCGATACTTACTGCTGGCTCTGTGAAAGTAACACCAGATCGAAGAGTAAGACTTATCAACGGATACAGTCTATAAATTAGAGATGCTGCACCTCAAGATGCCGGCGACTACATACATATATGTTTCTGTTTGACGTGAGTGATAGTTCTTGCAAAGTGAAATACATTAAATGAGCTATAGTGAGAGCACTTAGCTTTGATTTGCAAAATGACAGAAATCATGATTAAGAAGTGGGTGTTATTGCATTTTTTATGCAACCATCACTAATCTTACCTTTTTCTCATAAATAACTGCTACGATAAGAAAATAATTTTTCCCATCTACTTCATATTATGAAAAGTCCTTGGTTAGTCCATTAAATAAATTGAGTTTTTTGAAAAAAAACATAAGCAGCCAGAGCAGGTTAAGTACAAAGATTATGGGTAAACAATCATACAACAAATAAGTCCACAATACCTACGAAAGATTGTGGCAAATATCTCAAGCCGTTTGGCATGTCTGATAATAATATTTAACCATTTTATTAAAACAAAATTCAAAAAAAGAATACTTATGGTGTTTCTTATACTTGTTAACAGGCATAAACAAAACTGAATATTAATGACTGTAATTTAAAAAAAACTTACCTGAAATTAAAGATAAATATTCTCCAAATAGAAAATATATTAGTTTTGTTATTATATTTTGTTTTATATGTATTTTCAACTGCAAAATATTGTTCTCTTTTGTTTGCATTAATTTTCACTTTCATTAAGTGAAATCGCAAAAATTGTATTTTGTTTTCTTTTTTATTTTCGTTGTCAAAATACTTACCTTGCTGTTGATCTGTCAAAACTGGGAACCAACTCAAATTGGGCCACGTTTGCATTGGAGTTCTATGGTGCGCCTATACTTTTTGCATGATTTTTTCTGTTTTCAGCGAAACTTTTCATAAAAATCATAGAATTTGTTTGCCAAAAGCAGTCAAATATTATTTTTAGTAGTTTTCACTGAAAGGAAGTTGCAAAATTCATTTTTCTTAAAATATTGCATTCATTTTTCAATTTTTGAATTCAACGGATCTCTTTTTTGAACGGCTCAGTTCACCTCATAGTTTTTCCCCCGCGGTTGAGCAATATGGGCACAAAATTCCATTACAACTACATTCATAATGGCTTTTTCCCATAAGAAATGCACGGGACAACTAACACATGCTTATCCTTATGGACAAAATCCTCTCAATTTAGCTTGTAGGCCGAAAGAGAGCAGACCCATTAAGTCGGGACTCTAGATAATATATTTCCTCTATGTCAGTACCTCTGAGTTGATTTGATTCATGATGCACACCCATTTTTGAATAATACAAAATAAAATTACAAGATGCATTTCTAAAAAATGGTTTGAGGATGAAACATACGATAGTTAAGGATCTTAATATTGTAGTATCTTTGTCTATTTTGCTTTAATTTTATCCTTACCATTTTCCACACAACCACTTTGTTTATCTCCACAGAACAACGCATACAAATAGGTCGATGGTATATAAGAAATTGATATGAACATTATATGCTTTTATTACATTTCACCGGCAAAATGTTTGCCAGTGTAAGAAAAACGAACAGCAAATGTTCACCTTTGCATTCGTTCGAACCAAAAACACTCTATATTAAGATATAAATCCTTCGTACGTATCACCCTTCAAAACCCATTTGTTTACATTGTTGTATTTGTAATGTGGAAGAATTCAACGAGTAAAATTGACGTGTTTTCACGCATACATAGACACATTTACTGAGTTTTTAGGGGAAATTTCATAAATTAGAGGAGAATTTACACGCAAAAAAAAACAACTATGTAAACAAATGGGTTTTGGAGGGTGATACGTACGAAAGATTTATATCTTCATATAGTGTTTTTGCTATTGCTAAAATATTTATTGAGACAGGTAGCTTTCCAACAAATAATATAGAACGAAATAAAATAAAACAAAACAGTGGAGCATACGATGCAAAAATCATATTATTTTTGAAAAAAAATGGTTGCCTGTAAAGTCGGTTTTACGGGCGAAGATTTTACGTGACAACGTCTTTTTCTCGGTAGAATATTTATTGATATGAATATAATTTAATTGCACAATAGGAACAAGGAATTGAATGAAAATAAGAATTGCACAAATTTTTTTAACTAATAATTTACTTAACACTATCAACATTTATCAATAGTATGACATAACCTATAAACTCAGTTTCTCAACTTTTGTGTCAATCTAACAATTAATCAATCAATCATAGTTTACGATAATGAAATATCAGTGTACAATTATTTACCTTTATTGTTGTAGTTGTTGTAAATGACGAATCTAAGCACTCCACATTTTCACTACAGACACAGCTGACCATACTTTAACCACACGTGTGAACTTGTATTATGACGCTTTCTTGTTTTTCCAACGCCAAGAACGTTCGAGAAAGACAAAGACAGAGACACAAGCATGCGCCGATTCAATGCGCCTAATTCTCTAGTGCTGCGCGCGCGGCAGACCGATCATAGTTGAGTGGGAGAGAGACGCAAGGCATTCGGCGGGCCTCTCTCTCGTTCGGTGACTCATCGTAACGTTACCGGGCGTTACACTTTTTCATAAGTGACTCCCAGCCGCAACCTAATTTAAGACGTTGTCACGTCAAAAAATACATTGAAATTGACCAAGTCTACAAAATTGATTTATTTTCTTTTATTATATCTTATTATTTTGACAGTTTTTTCTTTTTACTAGAATTTCGTTAGTAAATCATCCTTGTGTATCATAAATAAACTGAAATCTTTTGAATTTACAAATATAAGTCACTCATTTTATGAAACATTAGCTGCGTTTTAGTATCCCTTTACAACTCATATAGGTTACCCACTGAAAAGTCGGACAAGTTTTATACAGTTACATATTTATTCCTCGTGTTTGTTTACTTTTCAAAAATGTTCTGCCTCTTTTCTTCTCGTTACTTACCATATATATACATTACTAAATTACCATCTACCTGTCACTTTGGTAGGAATAGTAAATTTATGGGTTTTGGTGGCATCTAGTGGCGAAGGTAGCATTAGCCTGTGAAGGTAAACAAAACAATTCTATATATGTATAAGTTTTATCTATATGTTTTCAAAGCCTTAGAAATCTAATTTTTAGGTTCCTGAAATGAACTCAAATTGCTGTTTTATTTCGTATCAACAAATAAACCATATTTACTTTTAAACGTGAGTTTAAGACAATAGAATAAAATCAAATAGGTACGTTACTACATTTTTCTGAAACAATCGTTCGCTGTTTTAAAAAATCTGTTATTCTGCTAGGTATGAATTCTTTGTAAAAATCATACAAATATTTTATCATATAAGAAATTTTACAGTTGAGACTCAGCAGTTTCATCTTTTAATAAATTCTTGTATGAGACTTCGACCATAACAGATTTTCATACCTATGTTGAATACCTTTTAAAAATGAGATTTGAAAAAGAATTGTTGGTATGTTCGTATCTTCGAAAGTGCATAGACATTTTAGAGGCGATTTCCTTAAATTACAATTCAGACAAACTAATTTTTAAATCTCATATAATTGTACGGGAATTCGTAGCAGAATAACGGAATTTCGCCTAATATACCTCATATAGGTATATACAGTTTTCTTGTGTGAATCAATTAAATTTTTATCAAAGATTAAAATATATATCGCGATGTTAATACAGCCTTATGAGGTTCATGCAAATTTGGAAATCTATTTTGTGTCAACTTTTTACTTCAATCAACTCTGATGTGTACCGGTGCAAGTCAACGCGAAAGCGAATGCTCAAAAAACAATAGAAATACCTCAGAAAAGGTTATCAGAATGAATCTATATACAATATGGACAGCATTGTTAGTGGCTGACGTATTGAAATTCTGTACACCACAGCACAAGCTTATATAATTCTTTGATGCTGCAGACGCAGGGGGTGATTAAGTAAAATCATAGTCATAGTAGTTCTCCTGGTGGATCTTCTAACTGGATAAGCTAAGGGGAAATGGTATTCCAAATCAGAACAACAACAAAAATGTAACAAACCTAACTAACTGAAACAGAGTTATATTTAAGAAAGGGATGCTACTATCAACTGTTAATTTTATATGAAGGTCTAAAAATGAAAAAAAAAACTCCCCCAAATTCAGTTGTTCGGTTTTGACCGATCTTTACCGACGAACGACTGCTAACTGGGTACGTTTAAAAGTACAAGTTGTGACAAGACAGTTTTTTAATTCATCACGTCGTTTTTGCCGCGCCGTTACACTGTTAAATTATTTTTGTTTTACACCTATCCGTTAATTGAATTCAATCTGTATTATTGCGCATTTTGCCAATTAACAAACTATGCATAAAATAAAAATATTCTAACGGGAAACGAATAATTAAAAAATGTATTAATTAAAAAACGCGACAACTTTAAATAATTTCTTCATTTCAATAATTGTCTATAAGAAAAGTTGATATGACAATTGTCGAGTGTGTACTTTTCTCTAGATTGAAATACAAACTTTTCTTCTGATAAATCTTTTCGAATTTCAATTTCGGTTCTCGCGCGTGAAACACTTTTTGTATTTTTTTTTATTAATTTTATATCAATTTTTCATATCAATTATTACTGCAAAAAGAGAGAGTAAAAGAGAAAGAGATTGCTAGAGATCAACACATTTAGCTTTATTTTGTTACTTTTTTTTTTACGTAGCTGAAGAAATATTGAAATCGATAAAAAAGAAAAACAATTGTGAAGAGGAAAAAGTTACACGGTTAAACTAATAAAATAAGAAAGTTTCAAAACTGTTTTTTTTTTTTTTTTCTTTTTTTTATAGTTTGGAGTAGCATACACCTCACTACTTTTTTCCCTTATGTTGTATATGTGTGTGGTGAATGCGGCAACAATACACATAGAATTAAATGAAAAATACTAAGCCAAAAGGATACAAGCCCAAGACTAATGTCAAGTTTGTCGGGTGATAGCGATTCTTTAAAACTAAACTGAATGCCAATTTATAAATGTTTTAAAAATGGAGGGAACAAAATATTTAGTACTATGATTAGGTATGCTTTCATTAAAATAAATAAAATTGAATTCACTTAATGTGAAACGGTACTTTGAGGTGGTACCCCCTTTTGTGCCACCCCCACTGGATGCGTCAGAATCGTATCCGTATGCATCTTTTTAAATAAAATAGTGACGTCGCACACTTGTGCAAATACCCTACCATATATAAGATAGCAGTGTTGTGTTTATATGCAATCATAATTTATGATATGATACAGTTTCCCTCCGATTTTGATTGTGGTTGCTATTTAAGAGTTGACTCGTATAAAATAAGTCAACAAGGGAAGATTTAATAAAAAAAAAGAAAATATTTTCGGCGACATCTCTTTCTCTCTCGCTGTGCTATTCTTTTTGGGTAGTGTTTTTAACCTGCTGTCGAAGATATCTCTTTCTTATTATAATAAATAGAATCCTTTCCTTTTCGTTTTTCGTGTGCTTAAAATTTTGTTCATGTAAATATCTAGAGTAAACAAGAAAGTTAATATACCTACCAGGAAAAATAAGTTAATTATTGTACACATAACAAAAGTGTAAAACAAAAATAAATAAAAAAAAGTGAGATACTACATTAAAAATTAAAAAAGAATATAATAAGGAAATCAGAAGAAGAGAGACAGCAACCTTATGAAGTGCGAAAACGAGTCAATTCTTGAGGAGGAACAAATATTACAAAAGTAAATAAACACTTCAATACGTTTTATTGTTAAAGTTCTTTAGCTACCTTTTTGAATATTCTACTCTTTTTATTTTATTTTGTGTGTGCTACTGCTTTCTTTAAAGAAGAGATAATAAGTAGATTGAAAATCATATAATTGAATTGTAAAAACGAAGAGAAACAGGTTCTATTTAATTATGCTAAGGTATGTTGATTGTATTAATAAATAATAACTGATTTAACATTGGCAATATTGCCAATGGAAGTTTTTCTTTTATGAATATAACTATTACTGTTATTTTTCATGAGTAGGAATATATATATGTATGTATACATAGATGATGTACTGTGTAAAAACAGGAGCCGGTGTTTGGCGGCCATTTCATTTATATAAATCGATTTATATAATTCGGAAAAAAAGGGCTGACAATAGGGCTGCTGCTTCGTTGTTTATAGTCTATGTTCTTCTCTTTTTAACTCTAGCAAATGTGTGGATTATGAATGTACCTGAATTAATTAACTTCTACATATTCTGGACTAAATAAATGACATTTTAAGTATGTATCTGTTCTTGTATAATAAAGTAAAAGAGACGGACAATTTTATTATTTTGGAAAGTTTTTGTTTGTTTTTTTTTCTCTGAAATTAATATTTTGTGAATTACAAAAAAAAAATATGTGTAGTAGGTACCAACTTCTAAATTATTAAAGTTTAAAACACTTGTTTGTTTGGAATGAAAACATTTTATTTATTTATTATTGACACCCGCAATATGCATCAGCTTGTAATGTGTGTGCGTTGCGTTTGTGCACAGTCTTTGAATTCAACAAAGAAGCATAATTTTTGATGCCTTTTTTCGTATTTTCTTCAAATTAATTAATTTATTTAAATGTATCCAGTCAGGTAATTTTTATTATTAATTTTTTTTAAAGGATACCTAACCTGAATGCCTGTAAATACATTGGGTGAGATTTAAGTAAAAGAAGGAGAAGAACAAACGAAATGAGTACCTACCACGTGTACTTGAAGGAAAATATATGTATAGATTCATACATAAGTTGCTTGATTATATACATGGTACATGAGTTTGCGTACAAAATACCTTTCCTTCTACCCTCTCTATTCAACACTTACTTTTGTTCCTCAATATTAACGAAAACGATTAGGTATATGAACTAATTTGTTCCTTCATAATATTATGTTTTTACCTATTTAAAAAATATAAACGTGGTTACATATAGTTACATATCTTTATAATAATAATAATAATAATAATAATAATATGGCTATTTTTAAAGAGCTTCTATTGATGCCTGTGATTCCAACCTGAATGTCCGTAATGAGATCGGCAGCTTTCTTCTTGACGGCGTCTTGGACTTCTTCTGCTGTGGTCAATTCATCCAAGTCTATAATCTCCAACGATATTTTCGGTTCCAAACTTTGGACGCTTGCTCTATCTCCTAGTATTCCCTCAAGAGATTTCCCAAAAGCCTCCTTGTCCTTTGTTTTGGATCCTAATTCTAAAAGAACTTCTCCAGATTAGGTTTGCCGTATGGTTTTGACGATAGTTTCGGTGTCATCTGGATTAGCCTTGGTCCGTATTT